>CM048755.1:473605570-474854320 GCA_026315105.1 Locusta migratoria | reverse complement strand
TCGGATTTTAATTCAGGGTTCGAATTTAAAAGACACGTATTTCGGCATTTTCTGAAATTCGACAAATAAGGGAGTAAAATAGGTGACGCAAAAAATTGATTTTCAAAAATATGTTGCTGGTAACTGAAATTTTAAGCTACAACTGCGAAACTTCGGATATGGATTCTTGGTCAGGATTAAAAATCCATGATTTATAGAATTTTTGGAAATTCAACAAGTAAGAGGGTTAAATAGAGGATCAAAAATTCATTTTGAAAACACGTTGCTATTGATACAGTTTTGAAGCTAGAGCTGCAAAAATTGATATTCGTATAGTTGGTTAGACGTTAAAAAATACGTGTTTCGGTATTGTTGGCAATTCAACCATCAAAGGGGTTAAATTGGAGAGGGGGTGTTTTTCGAAAATATGTTGCTATTTTGGCAATTTTGAAGTTACAACTACAAATTTTCGGATTTGGATTCGGGGTTCGAATTTAAAAGACACGTGTTTCGGTATTTTTGGAAATTAGACTAATAAGGGGATGAAATACGGGATGCAAAAATTGATTTTCAGAAATATGGTGCTGTTAAATTTCAAGCTATAACTACGAAACTTAATATATGGATTCTTGATCAGGATTAAAAAGAAACAACTGCTGCAGATCAAACAACCTATGCATGCGAAGCAGTGGGGGTTCAGCTAGTATTTTTATATTTTTGACGTCTGTAGCTCATGAATGTTCCTATTTCAGTAAAATTTCATAGTAGGTAGTACCAAGGTTACGTTTCTCCATACTATACCTACAATATGCTACATAAATTGCAAGCCTGAAGGAGTGGGACAGATCTGAGTTAGAAACAAAAATTATAGAAAACTCAGGCCTACCGGTACTGTAAATTTTATCTCATATATTATTTGATTTATGTTCTAATTACCATAGTCTCCACTACAGGGATAAAAAAAAATATGGTCTTTATCTGTCTGTGTTGACCTACGCTACTGGCGACGAGTTTAAAGAGAATAAAAGCATGTGACAACACACATTCTTTTACGCAAGTCGACGAAGTACCGTCCAATTTAAAGACTTGCACCTGGCCAACGAGCCACACGAAATTATTATTATAGGGAGATGACTGTAGCCCACGTCTTTGATACGTATAATTATAAATGTTTCATAAATTATGTATTTAAAACGCACTTACAACAAATGAGACATTCTATATCAGATGGTGAGAAATATATATTTTTTATTTCAGAAACTTGGCCTAAATTACACCCGTCGGCTCTAATATTCGGATATCGGTATAAGAATGTTGTCAGCATCATTCTTTACATTTTCTTCGATGGAAAGACGTGAGAGGCACTTCCACACTCAATTGACATTCATTACAAAACTAATGATTTTTTTTTTTTTATTTTTTTTTTTTTTTTATTTTTTTTTATTTCACGGTTAGTTACATCTCGAATAGAAGAATAAAGCATTGAAGCTTTCCGTTTCGTTTGAGGCTACTAAAATCACATAAGGAAGGCAGTAATTCACTCTTGTGTTCAGACTGCTGTACAATATTTTCATGTGACTTTGCCGAGTCTGCTCTGGGAATGAAATTCACATTTCACACAACCTAACCTACACGTAAAATCACACAATAACGCACGTAAACTGTAAACAAAAGTGACCGAAGCTTTTGCTGTCTGCCGCTTGGAAGCGCTACTGAAGACCAGTCACGTGCTCAAGAGACTCCGCCTCCTTCTACCAGTCTGGAGAGGGTTTGGCAGAACTGTAGTACGATTCAATTTACGCGCACTGACTACCTCACACGCTACGCTGTCACCAAACCCGTGCCGACTGCAGAAGCTCCAGACATCGCAAAATTCCTTGTAGAAGACATTATTTTGAAGCATGGAGCACTGCATGTCATGATATCTGATCGTGGAAAAGTATTCCAGCCAAAACTAGTATCAGAGGTAATGTCAAGTTGCGACATTGTCCAGAGAATGACAATTGCATACCATCCTCAGACAACGGAACGCTTTAACAAGACGTTAGCCGACATGCTGTCGATGTACGTGGATGTTGAGTAGAAGGATTGGGATACTATTCTGCCAGTCGTGAGATTTGCTTACAATACCTCAAGAGAAGACACCACAGACTTCATGCCGTTTATCCTGCTCCATGGCCGTGAAACTGAGACAACAATGGATACGCTGTTTCCGTTCCAACCAGACGCCACTCAGGATGACTATGTGAAACAGCTCATCACCAGGGTCGAAGAAGCAAGACAGCTGGTTCGCATACAGTACGGACACTGGACGCCCAGGAGAAGGGCCGTCAGCGGTATGACGACAAGCACCCACCTGTTGTGTACAGCCCAAGGGATCTGGTATGGATTTTTACCCCTGTACGGGAAGTTGGACTATCAGAAAAGTTATTGAGGCGATACTTTGGTCCGTATGGTGTAATACGCCGCCTGTCAGACGTCACATACGAAGTTGAGGATTATGAGCCGTCGTCGAAACGACAAAAACGAAGAGATATTGTTCACGTCCTCCACATGAAGCCTTATTATGATCCTGAAGAGCAGATAGGCATAAATGGCTTCTCGTTCAAGGACTCTAAGGACGGTAATGATACTGATGACACCACAAGAGGAACGTCTGTCGTCGATAATCACGCAGAATGGAAGGATTCTCTAGAACTGCCATACAGAGGACCCATGACAAGATCAAGATCCAGGACATTGCAGCTGGCTCCAAAAGGAACCTAACAGTGGGTTGCTGTTTCTTTCAAGAGAGGGAGCAATGCCGCGAAAGCCCACGTTAAGCAACTGCCGGCGTGGCGCAAGGGGTAGTGTCACAGACTGCGATGCTAAGGGTCTCCGTTTCAATCTCGTCCACCAGCAAAAATTTATTTCTTTGTAATTAACATTTCCAGACTGTTCTAAATGCTTCTTATGTTCATTTGCAATTTCTACTTGTTTGTTATTTTAACTATTCTTCTAATTTCTGGTACATTCTGTCTGTGTATAAATAGCAGAGCACTCTGCCCGAGAGGCAGTCAGTGCTGCATGTACGTTTCAGTTTGCAATAAACTTGCTTTTAGTATAAGTGCTGTGTTCACTCGACATACCTGCCTTTGAAGTCAAGCCAGCGTCAATTTCAACGCGAGAATATCATGACGCAACTTGTAAAGCTTGTCCTTGGTAATCACTGCTATTTTGAGTTCCGTTCCTCAATTTGTTTGTTCTGGGCAGGTGTTCCTGATTCTTGTATTATGTTTATGTGTAGCAGTGTGACATAGCTATGTACATTTTTTTTCTCACATGCACTACTGTTTGGAAATATATTCACAAGGGACAGTTAATATCCCCAGTTCTTTAAACAGTTCAAGGCAGTGAGCCCTTTTGTTCTTTTCTGTTTTTTATTTTTTTTTTTTTTTTTTTTAATGTTCTGCCTGTCTGAGCCTCAGAAGATTGTACCATACCTACAAAGTTAATGAATGTATGAATGATATGGTACTTTGATGCAGTTACTATTTCATACAGTTGCTAGTACCCTTAAGCATAGATTCAAGTAAATACAGTAGGCTAATTTTAGAGGTTCAGAAACAACTGGAGAAGCATGGTCTATGGATTCTGGTGCAACTGAGCACATGTCCAAGCAATGTTCCTGGTTCACCACCCATGAAAAATTTCCAGAGACAATCCCTGTTAATATAGGTGATGGAAAATACATTCCTGCAGTACGGAGTACTCCTTTTCAGCTTGGGGGGGGGGCGACAACAGCAGCCGACATTGAAGAACCTGGAGATCGTATGATGGAAATTTGCCAGGTGTTGAGGAGGCTGGATATGTCGATTGAGTTGATGTGGCTGGGCAGGCAGATGGTCAAAGGGGAATGATGACACGTATCACACTTGAGAGAAGTAGAAAGGCATGCGTAGCATCCACATCCACTGAAGGGTAGGGGGACGGGGGATTGAAGCACTTAAGCAGTTAGCACTAGCACTGTTGCGGAGGGGGGTGCACTGCTTGTGTCCATGAGTACTACATATAGTGAGCCCTCCAGCAAAAATATAGAGATGTCGGTCGCAAGAGGGGGGAGGGATTATGGAGATTCTAGTCGACCACAGGGGAAGAGGGGGGGGGGAACATGATGGAAACCTCGAAAGAGGGAAGGCAGGGATGTCGGGTAGCCCTCAAACGGAGGGGAAGAAAGAGAGGGCGAATAGCTGCAGGAGGAAGCAGGAGTAGCGGATGAGAAGGGGGAGAGGAGGTAGCCTCATGCAATGTGAGTGGAGGGAGGGTGACCTTGTCCTGAGGTAGGGAAGCAGGCTCAATGTGAGTTGGTTTAACACAATTTATTGAGACAGTAGTGGGTTTGCCACTGATCGAAATTATGACGATGTTTGGAGACTTTTTAAGAACCCAATGTGGACCTGAATAAAGGGGATTGAGAGGGGGATGAATGGTGTCATCTCGTAGCATTATGAAATCACAGGAGTCCAGCTCCTATGGGATGTGAACGGAACTAGAAGAGTGACTGGAAGAAGGTAGAGGATATATTCTGGCACTGTGGAGTTGAACACTGTCGACTCGGGTGGGAAGACTGATTTGGTTTGGAGGGGGGAGGGGTTAATAAGCTCCCCTGGTTAAGACCAGAGGTTGTCCATACACAAACTCTGTCACAGAACCATGGAGAGGTCCACCTTATAAGTGGCATGAAGGCCGAGGAGGACCACGGGAGGAGCCTCTGTCCAAAGAGTGTAATGGCATCGGATGGCAGTTTTAAGTGTCCTGTGCCACCACACTACCAGTCCATTGCTCTGGGGATGATAGGTGGTGGTGTGGATACGCTTGATGCCACATAGGTGGCAAAGGTCCGAGAGCAACACTGCCAAGGCTTCCACCACTCGCCCCCTGCCCCCCCCCTTGCCCCTTGCTATCGAAGCTCTCTAGCATGCAGTTCCTCTACTTTCCCAGTTCTTCAGCCAACATGACACACAAATAGTAGAATCCAAAACTAATTTATATCTACACTCTTCTATAGCATTATAATCTCTCTTCTTGTAATTGATCCCTGCTAGCAGTACAGTTTCTTAAATGTCAATAATAAGTAGAATCTAGTTGGCAAATACAGACCAGGCTGTTCTGCTATTTGTTGCAGTTACCAAAACTGTGGCCAGCTTTTACAGCTGGTTATGCACAAAGGCACAATGGTTTGATATGCAGCTGAAAGTTTGAAGACGTGAGTTGTCAGTTTTGTAGTGTCTTAATTGTGAAGAAATAGTAAAAACTTTCATACCAGACATTTACGGAAAAGTAGAGTAGATATGTGTTTGTGAAATTAGAAACAAGTCTGGTAACAGTCAACTCGGTGGCGTGCAACCTCAGGACTACTTTGTGTCGTCCGCGGTTAATGCTCAAAGTGTTTCACAATTTCATGACTCTTCGTCAAGCTTTCCTACAGTTTCAGGACATGAACAACAAAGTTCAACTGTGTTATCTGCTGCTGAGGTTGAGCCACCCAGTGCTTTCGCATTGTTCTCGCGTCGTGACCTGCAATATCAACACTGTTTTGCCAGTGACATTATGCCTGTGCAATCTACTCACTTGAGTGATCTTTCGTTCACATACATTCCGCGTCGCGAATGTGTTTTGTGTAAACATTCGTGTCTGATATTCAAAAGCACTGCTTCCACACCACGACCGACTGCTTTCGACCACCACTCACGCAATCATGACACCGTCTGTCGAAGTTCCAGTGTCATGCCCTGCTCATTCGACGCACCTACATGCACCAGTATCCTCCTCCTCGAACGCTGGTGTTTTGTCGCCGGTTCTCCACCTTCACCTCCACCAGGGCGCCTGCCAAAACTGCTGCCTTTCATGTTCGATGCGCCTGCTACATGGTTTGCCCTTGCTGAACATATTTTTGAACTTCATAGCTTGGACGATTTTTTGAGTTATTTGTGCCTCGTAACTCACCTTCATGAACATTTGGACTTAATCTGTGACCTCATTGAGGCACCACTGTCTAAGCACCACTACGAAGCAGCAAAGCAAGCCATTCACGAACACATGTCTCTCACGCCTGACAAGATAATCAGACACATACTCAACGAAGAAGAGCTGGGTGACAAGAAACCATCGCAGCTGTTGCGTCACCTGTGCTTGCTTGTCATTGAACAGGCCATGCCAGATGCTACCCTCATGGCCATGCGGACAAACAAGCTTCCACTGCCGGTGCAGACGACCTTCGCCTACCACGTCTTGGCTGCTCATCTCTGTGCAGCATGGCTCACCGAGCTTCCTCAATTGGTTCCGTTTCGAACATTTGCACGAGGATGCTCCCACATTCCGCTGGGGTTAGTCGAAACCCCCGGCATTCTTCGGCGTCACACAATGTAGACGCCCAGGCTGGGATCGGCTGCCACCACAAAGATGCTCCGCCACCACTGCTTCGCTCCCAGCACGAGCAGTCCACACCGTATCCCTACTGCTTCTTTCACAGCCGCTTTGGCGCGGCTGCCAGGAAGTGCCGACCACCTTGCCAGCACCCAAACGCATTGTGCAGCGGTCTAGGCGCCCCCCACCCCCACTCAGCTGATGAAGGCCGCCACCTCACGCTTCACTCCATCTGTCGTGCAACATCTCAGCATGGTCGTCTCTATCTTCGAGGTGTCATGTAAGGCGCTCACTACTTCGTGGACACGGGAGCTGATTTGTCACTGCTTCCAGCTTCCATGGTGAAAGACAAGGTATGCCCCCATAAACCGCTCGTTCGAGCTGTCAATAACTTATCTTAAGTAATCCAGCTCGGTCACGCATACTGTGAACCTCTCTCAAAACTGTGCACTCAAGTGGACCTTTCTGGATCTGACATTAATGAACTAATTATTGGCATCGAGTTCCTCATGCACCATAAACTTTCTTCTAATGTTGTGTCACGTACTGTGCTCCATCATGACTCACAAAAGTGCTTTCCGTGTGACAGTTCGAGCTCTCCGCTCTCCCTCTCAAAGTGACAGTGCTGTAAATGAATGCTATTATATTGTGAACTGAGTGGACAATATTCTACATGAGTGGGTTAAAAAATATGTTCAAGTCGTAGACCTGAAATGCAAGTGTCGAGACATCATGCACCGGCTTCAAGTCGTGGAGTCACTGCTGTCTGCCACCAATCGCCGCCTCACAGAGTTGCAACAAGGTCAGTACCAGTGTCTCTACATGCAGTGCTCTTTCCTCTGTGCGTGACAGTGCTTGTGACTTGAACCTTGTACATTGATCCACTCTGCACACTTACACAGACGTATGTAAACAATCTTCTGTCAAAACAGTAATGCCCGTCTGCCATCTGCTGTGCCCACGTGTGCCAACTCTGTGTCGAGTGGACGTAGAACTGGAACATTATTTTCCCCAGCTCCTTCTATTCCTTCTCTTTTATCAGTCCTCATATCTTGCCCCCCCCCCCCTCAATTGGTCATTCCTGCTCGCCCCGCTCCAGTGTTGAACTCTCCAAATGTCCGATCAGCTGGCCTCCCCTGCTCCACCGACTGAACATTCTTTTGTTTACATGTCGAGAGCGCCCTCACCACCCCCTGCAGCCGTCCCTGTCACTAGCCAGCCTTCCAATCCGGCGCCTGCTCCGGCCCGGCAGCCATCTTGCGGGCGGTCACGGGTGGCGCCTTCCCACATGACGGCGGCCACCGCTGCAAACTGCCCACTGACCAAGCTGCAGCCATCTTTTTGCCGCACCACTGGTGGCTCCCTCCTGGTCCCGGGTGGCCGCCTCGCCTACTACATGTTCAGCCGCCCGCGTGCAGTTGGAGCCCTTGCCTGTTTCGCCGGCTCCACCTTCAACTACTCGTGGCTCAGCCAAGCTGAGCTGCCGCCACCTCTGCCTCTGTGCCTCCCTCGTCCACTCGCTCAACCTCGCTAGCTGGTGACAGTGCACTGACAGCTGCCGCACGCTCATCAGCTGTCACACTGCCGGCAGACCGGATTGAGCACTCCAACCACCCGCTCTCTCTCTCTCTCCCTCCCTCCCTCCACTTAACGGACAATGGACAACATTCCTGTCTGCAGTAAACTGCACTGACTCTGTCCCAAGACATTTTCTGCTGTTTGTGACGAGATAAAAGAGCTTTTAGATGCCAGCATCATAGAACCCTCCTCCACAAATAGACCTCCCCCATTCACCTCATTAAAAAGGACGACGGCTCATGATGCATGAGTGACGACTATCGCCATGGTCCCTGAATATATCGAAAACATGGCCATCAGAACCCCTATTGGCCTTTACCATTATAAATTCATGCCCTTTGTTCTCAAGAATGCAACACAGACGTGGCAGCGTTTTATCACCAAGACACTGATCGCCATTCCATTTTGCTTCATCTACTGGACGATATTCTCATTTTTAGTTGTTCCATAGAGGAAAGCAAGCATAATTTATCCATTCTTTGTCAGACCCTCGTCTCTGCAGGCATCGAACTCAATCACACCAAGGACCAGTTACACCAGCCTTCCGTCAAATTCCTTGGGTATACAGTTCCTGCATTGGGTATCCCCCCCCCCCCCCTCGGACAAAGTAGAAGCTAAAAAGCACTTCCCTCACCCCACCACTTTCAATGAGCTCCACTGCTTCCTCAGCTAAATCAATTACTATAGATGCCACTTGCCAGGAGTGGCGGAGATCCAGGCCCCCTTCACAGATGCACTCGCAGGCAAGAACACCTCAGGTGAATGCTACATCCCACGGTCCTCTTCCATGCCCTCTTCCTTCTCCGAATTAAAGAACATCTTGTCACCATCACCCACCACCATCCTGATAGAGACATTTTCGTTACCACTGATGCAAATGACTCTGCCATTGGCACAGTCCTCAGTCAGTCAGTCGATGGCAATGTCTCCCCCCTCCAGTTCTTTTGTAAGAAATTATCCCTCACCCAGCGTTAAGTACTCTGTCTTCGACCGTGAGCTCCTCACAATCTATGAGGCTATCAATCACTTTCATGCTGAGGTCGAGGGCAGAGCATTCTACATCCTGACCGATCACAAACCCCTTGACCCTGACATCCAGAAACCTCCATCCGATCCCCCACTTCCTTTCCCGGGTGGATGCTTTTTTGTTCCTGATCGACATCTCCAACCTCGCCCTCCTGCAGTCCGTGGCCGATGAGCTTATTCAGCTCATTTCTGACCACTCCTCTTCCCTCCACCTCATCCACTCCATCTCCCTGGGTGTAGTGGGTGAGGTATGGTGTGATGACTCCACGGGGAAACTCTGCCCCCTTCACCCCCCGCATCTTTCAGCACGAGGTTTTCTGGGTGCTGCATAATCTGTCGCACCTGAGAATCCGAGTGTCTACCAAACTTGTCTGGTGTGATTGCCAGGCTTCGGTTCATGTCTGCCTTCCCTGTCAGTGAAACAAAGTCTCAACACACACCTCCCCTCCCCTGGCTTCCATCCCTCCTCCCACAGGTCAATTCCAACATGTCCACTCCGACCTCGTGCGTCCCCTTTAACAGTACATGCCATCGGTCATTGACCGGACCACCCGCTGGGCAGAGACCACCCCTCTGTCGAACATTATGGCAGAAACGGTGGTCGTGGCCTTCCTTTCATCCTGGGTATCCCGTTTCAACTGCCCCTTGATCATTACTACTGATCAGGGCTGGCAGTTCTAATCCCTCCAGTTTGCAGACCTCTGCCACCTCTGCAGCATCAAGCATATCCACACCACCACCTACCATCCCCAGAGAAACGGGCTGGTAGAATGGTGCCATGATTTCTTATGGATTGAGACCCTTCCTCTCAGGTTCGGTGTTGTCCTCTGGGCAACATACAAGGAGGACCTCTGTGTCAATGTAGCTAAGTTTGTCTATGGACAAACCCTCCTCCTCCCCGGTGAGCTTGTCTCATCTACTCCCATTCTCGCATCCCCATGTGACCTCTCCCCCATCCCTTTCCTCCCCCTTCCAAGGTTTTCACCTCCCTCAGACTCCTGTCCTGCAGTTTGTGGCTCCCTCCCCCAACCACTCCACAGAAACGGCAGTCATCTGCCAAAGTGACACAGTCTTTATTGTATGTGCGGCTGTCTCTTCCCTCCCCCCCCCCCCCCCCCAATCTGCACAGTGCAACTACAACCTGATTTGGAGCTTCACTCCTCCCCTGCCCTCACTCAACTATCAGCAGGAGCATTCCTTTTACCATCGGGCATTGTCAGGGTAGTGGTCCCCCTTCTTCCGTGACCCTCCCCGCCCACTTGCGGAATGGAGTGCCTGGTCCGGCCGCCGGCCCACATTTGGGTGTTCCACATGTCGGGTCCCACTGCCAGCCAACCCTGTCGGCAATTGTTGCTGCCCTACGGCACGGTAGAACTTTGTACTGCGGGGGCAAGGGAGGGGGATGCTGTGTGGCATCAATAATGCATAGCTATAGAATGAACAATGTGTCCTATCTTCTATGTTAAGATCTATGTCGGTGCAATGCCTAATCTAATGATCGCCGTGCCATATTCCAGGCAGTCTGGGCTGTGCCATTGTATTGCATGGTTGTCCAATAAATACTTGTTATCTGTATGTTGGTATTCTACCCATAATTACCACAGTTGTTTCAAATACAGAATGGGAAATTTGAGACGTGCTTTTATGACTTATTTTCTAGGAGTACAAAAGTACACTGTTTTCTTAATAAAGCAACATCCATAAGCACATAATTTTGAACTTACAGTGATATGAAGGAAGCTATATAGTGTAAAACATAGAGTATTCAAAGGACTTCATTGCAGAATAAGTATGAAATTAAGAACATGGACTTAGCATGGTACATCTTGCAAGTGTGCTATAAACTTTTCTTTCTAACACGTAATTACACTTACAAATATTCGAAATTTAAAATATATCTACAGTTTTTATTATAATTTGTAGCTATCACTACCTATTGTAATTCTAAGTGCAAATGTGTGTGCAAGTCAGATGTCTGAATGCTGAAAATCTGCTCGAAAAAAAATTACATAGGCCCCTTCCTTCAAACAGGAAATTTAACTTGCCGTGTAAGTTGTATAACTAGTAAATCTATGTTTCCACACTTTTGTAGATAAATGATGTAATGTATTTTAACATCTTAAACAAATTTTACAGAATACACACTGTGAATCATAACAATATTGTTTCTATAAGAGGAATAGTCGAAACAAGTGTGAGTGATATGAAACTGTGTTTGTATAGAAAATCAAGCACTTGTAGATACAGCACTGTTGATAAGTAATGTTTACACTTGTGTCCCCATGAAACAGAAAATTAGGAACAGTTATTTTGATACACCTCTATATGAAATTAGTATTCTGAGTCAAAATACTGCATGTTTCCTTTGCAGGTTTCTCCTTTTTTTAAATATAAATACAGTGGTATGATAACCTGCATAATTTCTCAAATTTTTACATGCTCTGTAATACAGAATATCATTGCATCCGACAAAGTTGAAGTTAGTGCCGTCAATAGTGGATTGACTATACATGTGGGCATACTACCGGACTGAGGATTCAATCAACTGCACCCTAATCAACTGTTAATTTGCTTCATATCTACCAGCAATATTATGTGCAATGTATATTACCATAGTACATATTTCTTTTGTGTACATTTCTGTCCTGTTTAATAATAAATTACATTTTACAACGCATCGCAAACCAGTGCATATTTTTGTGTATTTCCAATATTCCCGAATTATGTGACTTTTGAACAAGTCAGACTGTCCTCAAAATGACATTAGAATTGGCTTCATATGTTTGGAGATGGGGCCCAATCGTACATCTAGCCGTGGGTGCTGTGCCAGCTCTCAGTGGCCCCAGTCAGGCTTTGCTATGGCCACTAGCAGCCTTGTGGCAGTCAGTAAGTTAAATTACCCTGTGTACATTGTTCTGAGATTATCTGACCTTTGGGCACTACATGAATTCCATCCAATTCCTGGATGCTTACGACACTACAGTGAATGTAGCACCATCTCCTTTTTATTACTGGATTTTTCTATTAACTATACTATACACAATGTATTCACAAGCAAATCAGCTCCTAAGTCTAGCCATATCTGCTTCCAAATGCCATGTAGTACTCTATCACATGAACTGAGTTTCAGAGGTCATGCCTGGATTTTAATGGCTCCCCTACACTACAGGTTACATCTTGTGGCAGTCCAGCATCTACAGTAGTTTCCCCAAAGTGGACACTGTCGCACTGAGCTACATTACACATACTTCAAAATTAATTTGGTGTGATGTATAGCAAGATGTACTGTACCTGTAGCTATTACCTATCTGAGGCAAAACTAGAAGAGCCTGCCAGTAATGTTACAAGAAACATCAGAGAAATAAATAATAACAGAAAAATGAATACTTTTAATCTCAGAAAAAATGTATTAGATAGGTGAGTTCCTTAATGTTTGGTGGGCTTATTTTTGCTTCAGGCTGCAAGTATTTTCTTTCGTTTACAAACAACTGTGATTTTTTAAAATGTTCACTATTGGGTTGTCCTAGACCTTACAGTTAAAAAATATTTAGTTCAGCACATACTGACCTACAATTTAAAACTATGATATTCCTTAATATATTTTAACAGCTCAAAATTATTGGTTGCAAATAAAACTTTAAAGAACGAAACACGCAGTTTTTTATCAGTATTTTTGTAAAGGAGCACTTTTTCAGCCTTAATATTTTTGTGATATTGCACTATACAGAATACAGTAGTTAATTTTTGTAGAGTATCAATGGTGAGATGCTCACGCTTTAAAAACCCATTATTTAAAAAAAAACTTTTTTTTTTTTTTTTTTTTTTTTTTTTTTTTTGACTGCAGTATCTTTGTTAGGGAATGATAAAAATTACACACTTATAGACTTACATGATATCAAACTTAATATAAATTTATAAATTTCAACTTCCACATTCAAGGGGAAGTTAATAAAGTATATCAATTATATAATTTAAACACATGAAATTGCAGTAATGAAATATTATTTGTTGACACAATCCTCTGCTGGAAGTTTCAGAAGAATAGCAGACAGAAGCTCCAAGTCTCACAGGCTCACAGGTAAGTCCAAACAAGTCTGTTTGTATGATCGGGGGGAAATGTCATGACTGATCAGGCAAACAAGCTTTACTTGACTTTCGTGCAGAATCAGAAGAAGAAACTTTGATGCCTGACAATGTACTGTTGTTGTGGCCTTCATTCTGGAGACTGGTTTGATGCAGCTCCCCACACTACCCTGTCCTGTGCAAGCTTCTTCATCACTGAATAAGAACAGCAGCCTACATCCTGCTGAACCTGCTTACTGTATTAATCTCTCGGTCTCCCTCTGTTATTTTTACACCACACACTGCCCTCCAATCATAAATTGACAACTCCTTGATGTCTCGGAATGCATCCCACCATCTAATCTCTTCTCTTACTCAAAATATAACAAATTCCTTTTCTCCCCAATTCTCCTTATTAGTTACATGAACTACCCACCTATCTTCAGCATTCTTCTGAAGCACCACATTTAAAATTGTTCTATCATCTTTCTGTCAGAACTCACTATTGTCCAAACTTGATTCCCGTACAATGCTACACTTAGACAAATGCTTTCAGAAAAGGCTTCCTAACATTTAAATTAATTTTGGATGTCAACAAATTTTGCATCTTCAGAAATGCTTTTCTTCTCATAGCCATTCTGTATCAGAAGTTATTTTGCTACCCAAATAACAAAACTAATTCCTTCAGCTTCACCTGATTTTCTTAGACTACATTCTATTACCCATGTTTTCCTCTTGTTAATGTTCACGTTATACTCTCCTTTCAAGGCACTGTTCATTCTGTCCAATTGTTCTTCCAGATCTTCTGCTGTCTCTGGGAGAATTACAATGTCATTGGCAAACTGCGAAGTTTTTATTTCTGCTCCCTGAACTTTAATTCCTTATTCAAATTTATCCTTACATTCTTGCACAGCTTACCCAATATACAGATTGAATAACATTGGGGAAACGTTACAACCCTCTTTTACTCCCTTCCCAACCAAAAGTTTCCTTTCCTCCCCTTCACCTCTAATAATTGCAGTCTGATTTTTTGTACAAGTTAAATATACTTTTTTGTTCCCAACATTTTACCCCTGCTACATTCAGAATTCAAAAGAGTGTATTCTAGTCAATAATGTCAAAAGCTGTCTCCAAATTTACAAAAGCTAAAAATGTAGGTTTACCTTTCCTTAACCAGTCTTCTAGGGTAAGTCATAATGTGAGTATTGTCTTGTGTGTTTCTTTCTAATATTGGGTTACATTATGTGTATATCATATTGTACTATTAGTAGTAATATGTTTGAACCTGAAGACTGATAACTTGAAGGGATGGCCTCAGGCACTTAAGCCAGCGATGAAAGGTGAAGGAATTATTCCAAGTATTATTGTGTTCTAGTACATGTTATAATGAACTGTTTTTGCATAAGGGAGAATGATGCAAAGCAAGTGTGGTGGTAGAAATATCCATACTGCCTGAAGGAGTGTGCAGGTATTAGATAGGCGAAAATGAGATATGCTGCTTTGTTGTGTAGTGAGAGGAGGAACAGACAAGAGGAAAAATGTGGTAGGCAGTTGGAAGAGAGACATGAATTGGGTACAGAAAAAATTTGGAGAAGGGGGCACTGGGGGTGGGGCGTAGGGACAGTGACCTATTATGGTAATTAAATGGTATTATTTCTTGTTTGCTCAATGTGTAGTGTTAAACCACTACTAGTTTGCATATATACCAATCATTCCAACTAAACTCTCACACTTTTGTTTATCACTTAGCCCACTGTGCAAAACACTATTTGCTCATATAAAACTTTACAGAGGTATGTTATATATTTTGTTATTTCTTCTGTTATTTTGAGAATGCATGGATTCATTTAATGTTAGTCAAGATTTTTGGATTGGATCAACAATTTTCACCAAGTTGGTCATTGCCTCCATGTTACACTAATAGTTACACGTTTACTACAGAATAGATGATCCTCAGTACACACATAATATAGTTAAAATACAAACAGGCAGACCTATCATCATAGTAGAGACAATTTTCTCCTGCACTTTGTACAAAATATTGCACACTGCAACATTGTTCTCTGTTTATGCTGTGAAATATAGCGCCTTCAGACAACATAGTTCCATGAAAAACGTCATTGATAACAGATGCAGTAATGTTTGAGCTATTTTTGACATAGTCACCAAAATAATTGATCACATGTCATATTGGGAGATGAACTTTTGTACTTCTGTGTCACAGAAGTCTGCCACCTGTGAATGGAACCAGCATGTGAGTCATCTTCAGCTCTTCATCATTGTTAAAATGCTGGGCAGAGAACAGGAATTTCTTGAGATGCAACAAAAGATGGAAACTACTGGGAGCAAGATCAGAACATATGGTGAACAATCAAACAGCTCCCATCCGAACTTCTGAAAAACAATTTCTCTGGACCAAGCCATATGGCTGGTAGCTGTTACATCATCCACCATACAGTCCTGATGTTGCTCCCAGCAATTTCCATTTTTCTTCTTCTTCTTCTTCTTCTTCTTCTTCTTCTTCTCTCATATTTTATTTTATTTTATTTTATTTTATTTATTTATTTATTTATTTATTTATTATTTTTTTTGCACCTGTTCTCTGGCCATGCATTTCAACAGTGCTGAAAGCTGAAGAAAGCTGTCACCCAATAGTTCCATTACAGGCCACACATTTTTATTACACAAGAATACAAAATTAGATTGTGCAGTATGAGAAATGACAAGTCTTTTGTTGACTATGTCAAAATAATAATAATAATAGTAATAAGAAACGCTCAAACACTGCTCTATCTATTGCCAGTAAAGTTCTTCATGTAACTGTCTTGTCTTTGTTTTTAAAAATAGGGAAACATACTTCCTGTAAGCACTTCATAGATACTACACTGGAACTAAATAATGAAGGAAAAGTGTAATTATTAACATAATTATACTATGAAGTCATCTTCTATGTGCTTCCAATTAGCATTCTCCATTGAAATAAGTAGTGCAGTTAGTAAAATTAAAGAGACTCCACTACTTAACACTAATAACCTTACAAAAAAAGAAATACTTGTAATGAGTTATAAGGGTATTTCTCTCTGTTGTAACTGGTAGAGAGTTCAGGAGACAATAAATAACCCATAGAAACAGAAGACTACAGATTATAAGTGCACTATTTATAATTTTCAAACTCTGTGTCAAATATACTTTGTGTTTCCCAGTTAGCAAACATACTACTACAATTAAAGTTTTTATGATGGCAGAGTCACTTATTCTAATAAATATCGGATATGAAACTGAAAATCAGCATTTACCTGTGTAAATGTATCATCAGATCTCATTAACTATGTGTATTGCTTAAATAAGCTGTCATTGGCTATATGATTATTTGCATGTTTCATGGCTCGTAGTTGTGACCTGTGAGTCTGATATGAAATGAGACAATTTTACAATTGTAGTATACTTCTTCATAGAGAAAGAGGGGGCAACATGCTGACCATTTATTTATTTATTTACTTGTTGCAATAACTAACTACATTGGGAAGCATGAATACTTTTGAGGTTTTCATCTGTAAGCCAAAGTGTTCAACATGTTAACTTCCACATGACCGCTACAAATGGATCTAATGTGGCTGTTGCCAGCCACAGGGTAGCCAAAATATCAAGGAGCTGTAAAACATGTTCTTGGGTGTACACCACAGACTATCCTTTCTACAAGCTTCTGTGCAATAAATCTAAATTGTCATTCTACATATACTTAAGTGCCTAGCAGAGGGTTCACTGAACCATTTTAATAGTATTTATCTACCAGTCCATGGGAGAGAACAATGCAATATGCAATTTAAATTTTGTAAGTAGATTTCACTGCAACATAAAAGCTATTGTAATGAATTACTCTCTTAACTCGTGTACCCTGTCTGTGACACTCTCCCCCCTGTATTGTGCTGATAAAATATGAGCTGCCATTCTTTATTCTTTATACTATTTCAATGTCCTACAGCAATTTCATGTGGTATGGTTCCCATACTCAATAAGAGGACAGACAAACATAGCATATGGAGTCAAAGTAATTCTGTTACATAGTCTAAGTGTTCTACCAATAAAATGCAGTCTTTAAGTCATCTTCCCACACAACATTTTCTGTGGATTAGTTCCAATTAAAGTCACCCGTAATTGTAATTCCTAGATAATTAGTTGAATTTACAGTCTTTATATTTGATTGATTTGTCTTATAAATGAAGTTTAGTGGCTTCCATTTAGTACTCACATTTAAGGACTACATACTTTCCATTATTTAGGGTCAGTCACTAAGTTTTGTACCATACATATTGCAGTTTTAACCTTGTAAGGATTTTACCACACAATAAATGACAGCAGCATCTGCAAACAACTTAAGGTGACTGCTCTGACTTTGTCCCATATCATTTATCTAGATAAGGAACAGAAGCGAACCAATAACACTATCTCGGGAAGCAGCAGACGTCACTGCTGATTTTGCTAGTGCCTTTCCGGCAATTATTATGAACTGTGACCTCTCCGACAGGAAATCTCCCATCCAATCACATATTGGAGACGATATTCCATAACCACCTAATTTGATTAAAAGCTGTGTGGTGGACCACATTGAAAGTCTTGTGGAAATATAGAATTGATCTTAGGCCATTGTTGATAGCACCAATCACTTCATGTGAGTAGTAAGAATACTTTTTTTTTTTTTTTTTTTTTTTTTGGTAATGTGTAATGTTTTAACACTGTGTATGTTCCAAAACCCTGCTGAAAATCAATGTTGATAATATAGGTCTGTAGTTCAGTGGATTACTCTTTTCGATTTTCTTCAATATCAGTGTGACCTGAGCAACTTTCCAGTGTTTGGATACAAATCATTCATTGAGCTACCAGTTTTATATGACAGGTATGGAGCTATTGCATCAGCATGCTCTGATAGCAACTTCATTGGGGTACAATCTGGGCAAGAACTATTTTTGTTAAGTGATTTAAACAGCTTTACTATTCCAAGGATACATACTACATCACTCACAATGGCAGCCGTTCTTACTTAAACATCTGGAATATTGATTTACTTTGAAGGAACTAGAGAAAGCTGTTTTTTTTTTGTAACTCTTGCTTTAGTAGAACTGTCATCGGTAGCATCATCAGTCCTACTGCATAGCGAGTATGTTGTTTATACCTTGTCTCAGGTACACTTTGCTTAAGACCAGAATGCCTTTGGGTTTTCTGCCAAATTTTGAGACAGTTTTGTCGTGGAAACTATTGTGAACACGTCAAATTGAAGTATTTGCTAAATTTATTCCTTTACATGTTGATTAATGCATGCTTAGTGGTGGATGTTTCACCTCCTATCTGAGTCATGCACATAGCGTCACATGTGAAGCTCTGCTGTTGCTGCTGGCAGACAAACTGCACGAGTATGCGATTATGCAATGTCTGCTGGACACTTCACAGCAGACAATGTGTTAATGATTACCGCAAAATATGAAAAATAAAGCCACGTGAACTTTCTGACAATTTCTGTTACAAAATGTGATATCTGTAATGCCAAAATTGCTGGAATTAGATGTTTAAGATCTGTAATATGCAACTTCTATCTCATGTTCTTATCAAACAAACACCCAATTTAGAAAATTTGGTTCCATTTACTGAATATCCTACAGACATTGTTTTTAATGCTGTGGGCACACCTTGTGCAGTAATTTAGTGACAGTACATTTGCATAGAGCCATTTGCTAATTCACTGTTAGGCTTCATTTAATACTGTTTTGAGAGAGGGAGAGAGAGAGAGAGATTGTTGAATAGAGGTAACCAGAACAAATTTGGACCCAATACCTAACAGCATACTCATTATTCCTGTGTCTCAAAAGTGTGCTTAACTGGTGCTCTTGTTGAGTTTCTTATTGAAGAACAATACACCCTTTTAGTTAGGATGAAAACCAGTTACCAACATGTGTATGATAATTTTTAGCTTCTCTAAGAGGATCTATGAATTGTGCAATCAGATCATTTGAAAACTGTCCAAATACTGATCAGTGTCATCTTATTAGAATTTAGTATAATTTAATTTACAAAATTAAAAGTTTTATGTTTTGTCAAGAGACACTCAAAGTTCATATTTAGAGTATCTTATTTTGATTGAGGTGTTACAGTTCTGGCAGCCAGTCCATTAGCTTTGAGAAGTTACTGGTTAGTAATTATATAAATGAATGGTTGTATGTCCTCTATGCATTCATAAACCATTCATTTGATTGCAATGAAACTTTGGCGAACTGTTCACTGTACGCCCACGAAGTTTCCTGACCCAAATACAAAAGAGCACAACACACAGCTCACGAGATATGACATCATAAATAATGACCCGCCACCACATGAGAATATCCAGATTTATGTATTCATTATTGGAAAATGGGAATAGTTAGGGACCTGCAACAAAGTTAACATGAAATTTTGGATGTTTATGAAACGTTTTGTAACTGACCGCCCCTCCCCACAAAATGAAGACACGAAAAGTCTACAGCTCACACCAGTTTTGCTGTAGATGCCATAAAACAGTCGTATCAGGAATGACATTGTGTAATATAAAGTTGGCATTACAGATTTGCATGTTACTATTTATTTTTGTCTGCAAATTTCCCTTACTTCTCTTGCATTCAAAATTAAGCAATCTGTTTTATTAATTTTGATCTATATAAAAGCAAAAGGACACTCACTCACTCGCTAACTAACTAAAGAAGAAATTTTGGAAACTACTTCACCTATGAAGCTGAAATTTGGCAGGAATGTAGTTTATAGGTATAAACCGTCAGCTAAGAAAGTATTTTGTGATAGGTGCATGCCAGAGCATACTTCTCCTACAGACTCATGAAATCTACAGTTTAATTCCTATCTTCACGAAATTTCTCACACTTGACCTTCAAAACAAGAGGAATGTTGCCATCTACCTTAAGTTTCATACGGTGCTTGGTGGAAGGTACTTTGCAACATAAAAATGGAAATCTCAATATCTTGGTCACTCCACAACATGAGAATGGCTCAACCGATTTCACAGATCCTTGTTTTGTTGTTTTTGTTATTCTCAGAACAAGGGTTGTATGAAATAAAACTGGAATATTTAAGAACAACAAAGTGCAGTTTTCAATGTGACCCTGCATTTCTATTGCAAATAAATCTATAGTTTTGTTAAGATATTTATGAAATTTTGCACACTCTACCTTCAAAACAAGAGGAATGTCACTGTCGGTATAAAATTTTGTTCCGTGTATTATGGAGGGTACTTAACTTATGGAATTTTACAAAATGCATAGTTTTGCTCCAATCTTTATGAATTTCTGCACACATGACCTTTAAACCAAGAGGAATATCACTGGGTACATAAATTTTTGAATGGTACATGACAAGGGTACCTTGCAGAAAACTTTGCCAAGAGAGTGAAAGGTGGAAACGAACTGAGAGATGGGAGAGAAAGAGGTGGATGCAGAGAGCGGGGTGAAGGGGATGTGGACTACGAGAGTGTAGGATAAATAAATACCCGGGCAACACCTGGTTTACAACTAGTTGTAAATATATTTCACAATTCAAATATTTTAGTCAGTCTGAGTATATCCACCATAAGAATTAAGTTGAATACAAGTATGTGACTAACTTGATTTTCAGATTGAAAGAAATCATTAAGTTCATTGCACAATATTTCAGCTGAGCATTTACACTCATTTTCAGGTGAGCCATCAAAGATTGATGAATACATCCTACAATCTGAAACATATAGTGCATTGTTTACTGTGTGTGGATCAAATCATGCCAACAGACAGACTACACTGACTGGCCAGTGAACCATGAAACTCAGTTATCCTCTGTTTCCTCTCATCATGGAAGTCTCTGGTCTCTGTTATCTCCAAACTAATAAAATCATTGCATGAATTATACAGCTGGTAGCTGTCATGATTTATAGGATTTTCTGCCAAGTATTTCCACAGTTTCTTTAATAGTGGAGACTCAAAAAGATGTTGCTGTGGCCAGAATTGTTTTACTCTACTCCATTGAATGTCTGATGGAAATACAATGTTCGACAATGATTGACTACAAAAGGTAAATGCAGCATCTCTCTTGCATGGGGGGGAGGGGGGGGCGAGGGGTTCTCTCACAGTGTCTGGTCTAGCCTATGTAGGCCATACCGCATTGGCAGCGTATTTTGTAAAAACCCGCCTCACACAATAAGATTTCCTTGTCTGAACTCATGAGGTCAGAAATCCACTTTCATCTGACAATTATATTTTGAAACAAACATTATCAACAAACAGAAGACAAGCAAGAGCTTTTTGATAGTGTTCTCTCCTTATTCTGCACTTTCTGGTTCTTGGTTTTAGCCGAGTTCCCTATTAACTGGTCAAATAGAATATCCATTTTCTCTAAACACTCGCTAAAGGCAGATAAATTCTTTGTGCAGGTTATGTGCATCTGAGATCGTGCGAGCTTTGGGTGCCTGTGCTTTGAGGTTACTCAGTTTGTGATATATGATGACAGCTCAAAGATTCCAAAAACTAATTGCTGTTAGTGGGCTTACAATAAAGTCCTAGTGAACCATTTTTCTGCCTAACCAAAACATTCAGAGAAGGCAGATAATCACCTTACATAATGTACTGGATATTATTGTTAATTGCATAGATGTGAGAATATAAAACCATTAATTTATCCTCATTCCGAGAACACTATTCAACAGAATATTTTAAAATTTGTATCAGTTTTCTACTATTGTGAGAGATTGTCAACTATGAAAAATTTTTATGTTAAAATTTCTTTGGTATAGCCCTGAATTATTTCAATTTGCTTATATGTATATATGAATGTTTCTTGCATGTTATCTATTACTATTAAAGTTTCCCTGTCGGTCTTCTAAGCTATTCATTACACATGTAATTATTTACCAATACTCTCTTAACTGTTTTTCATATAAATCTGAATAATTAAAGACATTTTTCATTTGTTGTAACCATGTAAGCAATTCACTTTTCCTTGCAAGTGATGTTTCGATTCCTTTTGCAATATAAGACTTTTTGGTGTATTATTAATGTCTTACTTTATTTTCTTCGGAAAACAGTTGTTCAAGCCATAAACCCATTCAATGGAAAAAGTTGAGAAATTATACCTGACCAGAACCTGAACTCTAATGTCCTGGTTTTTACAAAAAGTCACCTAAACTGCTTCAGGCATCTGGACACACTTCCCATCCTACCCAAATTTACAACTTGTTGCACACTACTATTGAATTATCAATGTTTCAAGTGACTAGTATTTTTAATGAAATCCTTGGGCTCAGTAGGTGAATCAGTGAATGTAAATTGATCATGAATCATAAAAATTAATGACACATTTGTAACAAAATGTCTCTGCAAATAAACCACAGGATATATCCCATTCAATAATGTTGCTGTGCAGTATAACCTCACACAAATCAAAAAATGTAATCAAATCACCTACCTTAGAGACACAATAGTTTAACATGCACTTGTAAACGCAACCACCGAGACACTTGCTTCAAATACAGTGGTATTAACTTAGTCCACCGTTCCTCACCTCTCACTGGTTAAATCAAAGGGCATACCATTGGCTACATGAAATGTCGTGTACTGGCAATCTATGAGTGCTACAGAAGTGCCACCAACACTCTGACTGCATTCCTAACTTCAGCCCACAAAGAGTGTAATTTTGAATTACACTTTGAATTAGACTTTTCAGTCTGTTGACCTTGGAGAGTCATTTATAGCTTAGCTATTGTGATGTGAACAGGCAAAGAAGAGCCATCAGCACAGAAAGGTTCCTGCAGAATTGGTGTACACCACTTCATCTGGGCATCTACTACTATCATTAGAAGTAAAACACTGAAGATCTATTGCAAAGCTCAATGACGACTCCTAAGTACCCTAGAGAGATTGTAGATGGCTATGTCAATTCTGACATTATACATCTGCCTCCATATGACAAATTTCTTCATTGGACAACTGTTGGAGTAACAGTAAAAACCCAAAGAACCATGTTATGTCAAGAAGGTGGGCAAATAAACAACTGACCAGTGACATCTGGGTCTCCTCATTGGCAAATGCTAGATTTTTTTAGTGAATGTGGAGGCAGGTAGACAGAAATACATTTCAACAGCATACAGTCTCATGGCATCAGTCTTGCATATTTGTGCCTCATGTTTCAGGTTGGTATCATGAAGTGATGTTCAGACACATCATCACTAGTGCAAGTAATCTAATGGTTGCACAGTACTGGAACGTAATCCAAGTGTAGGTCAACAATTTGGTGATAGATTCATTTTTCAAGTGGATAATACAAAGGCATACTTTGTGAATACCTTCCTCGAGGAGAAAGGTCCACAATGGGGAGAAAAAACTTAATATCAGATTAAAAATTAAGGCGGCAAGTTGTTTCAATATCTAGTGTTAATACCAAGAATCGATATCAACTATGTTGAATATGTGAAATGACTAGCAGGAAGAGAAATATAAAACTCTGATTTGCTACAAGGAATGGGAAATTTTGGTGTATGAGAAACCAAATCTCCATACAACACCTAGTGAGACCCATGTTTACACGTATTGCTCCATAATTTGTGGGCCTTCAAGTAATGCCCCTCCCCTCCCCAATAGGAAACACCATAGGACTTCAGCAATACACTACTGGAATTCGAACATGACACTAGAAGTAATTTAAAGCTGAACAGTAATGTAACATTATTTAAATTGGTATCACTATAAATGAGATGCCATTCACACAAAACTTTGTGGATGAAAAGTAGAATAAAAGGAGTATTGATAATAAAAAATGCAACAATTCTACTTACCTCATTGTATGCAGAAGACTGTGGTACAGGTAACCACAACTACATTATATTTTTATGAAACAAATCAAACATGTGAAAGTCCAGGTTGGTGTATATACTAAATATTTCAACCAGTGTTTATGAGACAGTTTCTGGCAAAAAATGTGGCCAAAAGCTGTAGTTGTTAGATCATCATTTGTAAATGCCTCTCTGCAGCTCAGTAATTGGCTTTAGGGTGATTTGCAACCTGTACTCACTTCTTTCATGATGTAGCAGGTCATAATGGAAAGAATAAAGATACAGTCAGTCCCAAGGAAAACGATTATTCACAAAAGCTGTGGAATACAATACCCAAGATCAAATATGATAGAGAACTCTTCAGTCGAAAAGTCCAAGAATACAGATGAACCAGCACTGCCATCTGGTACAAATGTGATAGTTCACAGGTAAAAACAGATACATAAGGCCTACTTCTGCATTAGTGCCCACCTCAATTGGTTTTTTTTAATTGGGGACTCCTTCACAATGCACTCCAGTTTTCTTTAGCAAACTGCTGTATCGCCCTTCGATTATCGTCACACCAGGTGACTGGTTGTTCACCTCTATTTCTGGACTTATGGTTGGATAGGAGCACATTCTCTACAATATTTCACTATGGGTATTACATAACACTGGCCCCCCTTTTTTTCTTCTTTATCTTTTCATATGAGGCTATGAACAATATGTCTTCTTACTGTAACATTGTTACATCATTACTTGACTAATTTGTACCTGAAGATGCAACTGAAATAGCTGAGAAACTGGTTGCACCTAGTTAATAAATGACTTCAACAGCCGAAAGATTTTTCCTTTTTTCTCCCTCTCTTAATAAATAACAATAAGATGAGACATTAGGAAGTGTATTGTGATGGAGCCATTTCTACCTTTAGCTAGTGTACTTATACCAGCAGAATCCTATTACACATTTAAATGCACTCAAGTCATTACTTACCCAGTACCACATCTGCTCACATGATCATGCCCAGCAAAAGGCAGCTGCCTGCTCCTTTTTCCCTGCAGAAAGTCCTTAAAAACCAAACCTCCATCCTTCCCAGTCATACAGGCAGAAATAGCAACCGCTTTGTCATGTGAAATTTCCAACATGGCCCAGCAAACATTTATAGGGCATAGGGAGGTCAATCCTGCTCTAGTAACAGTTTCCCCAATTACCAACAGCTATAGATGAAGCACGGCTCAATATTCCTACAGGGTACTTTGAACTACATGTTGATTCAGTGTAGGGCAACCAACTCTCCCGCATTATATGGGTTCTCCCGTATTTTAACACTTTTTTTCTTAATTCTCCCATCTTCCTTATTGCCCGTCTGTTTCTCCCATATGTTTCCTCAGTGATCACTGTGATACCGAAACCTATGAGGTAACTACCATACATGAATTTCTCTCAACGAGACTATTAACGATACTACTTCTGATTACTGTTCATGCTTCTAAGGCCTCTGGAACGCATGCGACAGTGAGGAAAATGTTTATTGGTTTCTTGGTCAATACTGCCATTGCATCATACCAATCTGCATTTAACATCTTTATACTGTAACAACACACTGAAGTAATGACTCCTAAAACAGGATTACAAAGTTTAAACAGGGGCGTATCATTAGTTATTTTTCAATTGATTCACACATCGCAACATTTTGCAACTCTTCAAAAGTAATGATAGACTGCTTTTGTCATCTGTTATCGAGAACTGAGGAACGTTTGTGCAAAATATTTCGATGTTCTTTGTGTTTGTATAATACCTACCATGAAGTGTTTGTGTGTAACTTCATTTGGTCTTACAGAGAACTTGTTTTTATTATGAGCTCTTGCAGTGAAAATGAACAGTAAAGGCAGTTTTTGGTACTACCACTGAAAAATTACTGAACAGCTTAAGTCCATCCCCAGAAAAATGTGTCATGATTTTATTAACTTACACTATTGCTTAAATAATCACATAACGTAACAAAAGAAATTGATACAGCAATGTTGAATTCAGAAATGAGTCATACTAATGCCACTGCACTCTTAAAAACTATCTCAACTTGTATATCTACCCCAAAATAACATACATGAGTAAATGTAAGCTATGTATTTCTGCTTTTTTTTTTTTTAATGCCCACACCCCTATTGTCATCCATTCGAAGGAAATGAAATTAACTGTGACTAAATCTCCCTTATTATCATGGTTAAATCCCTTAAACCCGTCATCAAAAGTTCGTCACCGTAATTCAGTGCCATATGTAGTTGCTGCACTTTGCCAGGTGAAGATCTGACATGATATTAAGAGGTACTCTGTGACTTTTCACCCCCCTAGATATCAATGAAACCTGTGTAATAATGAATAAACGTCTCAAAGATAAAAGTATGTGCAAATCTTACTCTAACAGTTAAGTGTTGGTAAACAAAATTATTTATCTAGTATGGTTCTCAATGGACTTCGTCTTTGTAATTAGCCTTCTAAAATATTCCCAGTCTCATCAAGCCTTTCCTGAGCTACTCAGTACAATCTCTGTGCTTCATTACATGTTATGAACATGTTTACATGCAAGACTAAAAAGGTGGTTCCATATGATATTGCTTCTTACCTGTTGTTGCAGACTAGTACTGTATTGGTTACTTACACGGTGTTAAAATATGACTGTCCTCAACATTGCCCACGATTGTTGTGGTTGGGTGTTCTGAATGGTTGTAACTCACAGCATATTGCCATGAGTCTTCCAACAGAATGCATGTTGCAGTGGTTAGCATTGCAGATTACTGTGCTTGTGGTTCCTAGTTCAAATCCACCATGGTCAGAAAAAAATTTATTTCTTTGTACTTACTATTTATAGGATGTTCTATGCGTTTCTTATGTTTGATGTACTTGTAAGTTCCAGAAAATTCTATGTATAAGTAGTGGAGTACTGCAAGCAGGAGGCAGTCTGTACTAAGTGTACACTTGTGTCAGCAATAAACGTATTCTAAGTGTAAAGTGTTGTGCTCTATTGAAGACCAGACTTCAATTTCTAAACCACCTGCAGTTTTCAACATGACAGTATCTCTGGTAAAGTGGTTGTGACAAAGCAATGTCAGCACCCTCAACCCACCTGCTGTATTTTCTAACCCCAATAATTAGATAAATTTTTTCTTAACTTTTGTATATTCATTTTACAAACCTCAACAGTATACACAATAAATATACTGAAACAGCATATATCCAAAAACGCCTTCTATCTAATTTCATTATTCAGTATATTCTTTGTGACAATAGAAATACGTTGTCAGGATTAGTTAAGACAGAAACCACTTTATTAATGAAATATTAATTGAAAATACACTGGCAACTCCTCATTTATAGTTCATGTGCAGAAATTGCATATGTCAAGGTAATGATCCATATAATTAGGAAGTTGAACATCTTTTTATAGTAAAGTATCTGGAATTACTTTTAACTAGTTATCTTATATAATAATTTTAATTAAAGCTTTATACCAGTACTAACTTTCAGGGTTAATTACTCTTAAACTGTCGTTAGAGTCTAGACTGACTCCAGACTTTTACAGACAATGTTTTTCTCCTTTTGATGTGCCACATAAACAGATTTATGCAATAATTAAAAATTTGTATTATCTTATGCAATTATTTTTTTAATATGGTTGCTGGTAACAAAGGATTGGCAAGTCCTCATGCAGAACAATTTATTCCAGATACTTTATTAATTTCCCATAAACTGAACTGTAATAGTGGCGTGTAATTCAATTCAAATGCCAAATTCTAACCTAGCCATTTTATAGACTATTATGGTGATTCTGAGATCACAAAATTGTTCTTACACCAGCCTATAAATAGGCGGAAAAATCTAGAATTTAGCTATCTGCTGTTAAACACATAACACCTATGCCATTTATGCCTGGTGATGTAATGCTCACACTCGTACAAAACGGAAATTCACCATAATCAAATCTTTAACTGTGTTGACTATATTTTTATCATTTACTGTGCACTAGATTTCAGTTACTTGTACACTTCAAAATTTATTTTGAGGCTGTTTTATTGCTACATGTCTGTAAACTACTGTGCTGAGGAGTTAAATTACTGCACTAGTTCTGGATTGGTAACACTGCCTAATCTAGTGCAGTTTGTACAATTCTGTCTTTTACTGTGGAAGTTAATATTGTGATATCCGAACTGGCCAAAAACATTTACTGCTTATATATGTGGGGAGAAATAAAAGCTACTTCAAATTAAACGAGGTCTCAATGACTTCAATAATAGCGAATATACTCCCACATTTCAGGCCAGAGTCATCTGAAACAACACTATCGCCTGCAATGAGATTACAAAAGGTAAGGGCAGAATTGTTACATGGTATGTGAAATGCTTAGTCCCAGCACAACCACAGATGACATGTTACATGATATGGGCTTTTCCTATATGGTGCTCAAGAGTTACACCAGTCAATTCATCATCCAGTAATATCACAGTTGTAACACCTGCTGAACTATTCCATACACACTGGTGATCACAGTACCCTCAAGCACAGTAACCATTTATGACTGTCATCCAGCAATAGCAGCTCTTGCAGAGTAACATTTAACACATGAGGTACATCAGTAGGATAAATTTTCACTTCATTTCTGATCTAACTACACAACAGCATTCTCTCACCAATATTATACAATCCAGCATGTGTTCAAAATGGGTGGTGGTGTTGTATGTAAAATAAGTACAGTAAAACTTTGTATTTATGTTCCTGCTTTTTACATTTTCCAGGCATTTACACCATTTTTTGTCAGTCCTGTCAAATTTCCTATGTTCACAATGTTAATTCGCCCCCATTTTTGCGTTAACATACCTACACTTTTCCCATGTTTTACGCTTTTCGAAACATTGTTTATGAAAAAAAAAAAAAAAAAAAAAAGAATCTATATAAATTGATGCTGGCATGGCATTTGCCTTAAATTATAGCGCTTAAGAATTATTTGTAGTCGTGTTTGACACTTTGAATAAATGCAAACATATTTCCCTTTTCGTTGTTGGCAGTACGCGCCAATTTGTGGCAGTGGAGTTCCTCTTTCCACCAGCTTCTTTGCCAGAGCAGCTGGCATGTACTCAAACAATAAGAACCAGTTGCTTTGTTGACATGAGAATAAAGAGTTGCATTGTTTTTGATATATATTTCTGATTAGTAAAGAATGTTATCTGTTAAAGTTGGGTATAATAATACCCACAAACTCAAAAAAGCGATAATATTGTGAGATGCCTATCCTATGCAAACGTCACAAAAATACTTATGCATATATTTTGCACTCAAGAATGCGAATAAATTATCTAACATTGTCGTGTGAAACATAGAAAAATACAAAAAGAACGGAACTTTAGGAGTTTAACTATGTAAATAATTAATGCCTGTAAAAGGCAGTAATTTTGAAGATGTGTTACATAGCCTGGTAGTGGCGTCCTTTATTATAATGAATGAAATTACGTCAAAAATTTCTACTTCCCATAAAATTACCAGTTCTGCTCGGCACTTAAAATAGTAAAAATTTGGATAACCTTTATTGCGTAATGAACTTCCTGGCGAGTATTTAGATGCCTATTATGTACACATATTACAAACTACGAAAATCCAAGGCTGATCCAGTAAGCATATTTTACCATTTTTTTTTTTTTTTTTTTTGTGGTTTTAGGGCGCACAACTTCTATGGTCATTAGCGCCCAGCCAAGAACATAGATTCGCTATGATCTAAAAAAATGTAGACTGTCAGAACATCAACAAGAGGCTAAAAACGAAAGATAAAAGACAATTAAAAGAGTTAAATATCCTTGGATAAGTTGGCCAAGTTGATAAAACGCAAAACTCGAGCAGCTGCTCGTGTGTCATCAGCTAAAATTTCCTCCAGAGTAGACGGAAAGTGAAGGGCTACACGGAGATGATTAAAATTAACACAAGTCAGTAAAACATGTCGCACTGTCAGCAGTTCACCGCAGGAGCATAGCGGTGCAGGTTCGGCGGATAGCAAGTGACGGTGGCTGAAACGGCAATGACCGATCCGCAACCGAGCCAGGATGATCTCCTCCTGCCGAGAGGGGCGTGAGGATGTCCTCCAAGTGGTCGGGATCGGTTTGACAGTTCGCAATTTATTGTTGTACAGTGAAAGCCACACACTGTGCCATTGCGACACGATACTCCGGCGAAGAGCCCGTTGAACATCGTCCGATGGGACGCAAAAGGTAGCCATGCGAGGCAAAAGAGCTGCTGCCTTGGCTGCTGTGTCGGCGGCCTCATTCCCGGGCACACCCACATGGCCAGGGACCCACAGGAAAGAAACGTGACAGCTGTCATCCGCCAGCAACTGGAGGGAGCGTTGGATCCGATACACGAGAGGATGGTTCGAGAAAGGGTCCTTAAGACTCTGCAGGGCACTAAGGGAGTCAGAACATATGGCATAGAAAGGGTGGCGGTGGCGGCAGGTATACAAAACGGCCTGGTGGAGGGCGAAAAGCTCAGCCGTGAAGTTTGAGCACCGGTCAGGGAGCTTGTATTGGAAACGGTTGTCCCCGACGACGAAGGCAGATCCGACACCGGCAGTGCTCTTGGAACCATCAGTGTAAATAAATACGGCATTATCGAACCGCGAACGGAGTTCGACAAGCCTCGAGCGGAATACAAAATCCGGAGTGCTCTCCTTGGGGAGCGAACTAAGTTCGAGGTGTGTGTGAACCTGGGCCTGATGCCACGGTGGCAATGGGCTTTCGCTCAACCGAAGGGTGGAAGGAAGGGTAAAATCGAGCCGCTGTAGCAGGCGGCGAAACCGAACTCCCGGTGGAAGCAAGGCAATCGCAGACAACTGATATTGGCGATCGAGTGAGTCGTCAAAAAATAATCTGTAAGATGGATGGTTGGGCATCGACTGTAGGCGGCATGCGTACCGACACAAGAGTATGTCACGTCGATTGGTCAAGGGCAATACAGCAGCCTCGGCATACAGACTTTCAACAGGGCTGGTATAAAATGCACCGGTCGCCAGACGTAATCCACGATGGTGGATAGAGTTGAGACGGCGGAGAATCGACGGCCGTGCTGAAGAGTATACAAGGCTTCCATAGTCGAGCTTCGACTGAACAATGGCCTGGTAAAGGTGAAGCAGGACGGTACGATCCGCTCCCCATGACGTGCCACTGAGGACACGAAGAACGTTAAGGGATCGGGCACAACGGGCAGCCAGGTAGGACACATGTGTGGACCAGCAAAGTTTCCGATCCAACATGAGTCCCAAGAATTTTGTAGTCTCCACGAAAGGGAGAGTAACAGGGCCGAGACGTAGAGAAGGTGGAAGAAATTCCTTGTATCTCCAGAAATTGATACACACAGTTTTCTCAGTGGAGAATCGGAAGCCGTTTGCGATGCTCCAGGAATATAGACGGTCAAGACAGCGTTGGAGAGAACGCTCCAAGAGACACGTCCGCTGGGCGCTACAATAAATTGCGAAATCGTCAACAAAAAGAGATCCGGAGACGTCGGCTGAAAGGCAATCTACGATCGGATTGATTGCAATGGCAAAGAGCGCCACACTCAAGACGGAGCCCTGTGGTACCCCATTCTCCTGGCAAAAGGTATCTGACAAAACAGAGCCCACCCGTACCCGGAACTTGCGATCCGCCAAAAACGCTTGAATGAAAAGAGGAAGACGGCCCCGAAGGCCCCATGTGTGCAATGTGCGGAGAATGCCCGCTCTCCAACAGGTATCGTATGCCTTCTCCAAGTCGAAGAACACTGCTACTGTTTGACGCTTCTTTAGAAAGTTGTTCATAATGAAGGTCGACAGTGTAACGAGGTGGTCAGCAGCAGAGCGGTGTCGACGAAAACCGCATTGGATATTAGTCAGGAGGCGGCGAGATTCGAGGAGCCAGACCAACCGAGCGTTAACCATGCGTTCCATCACCTTACAGACGCAGCTCGTCAGAGAAATGGGGCGATAACTGGAAGGAAGGTGTTTGTCCTTCCCTGGTTTGGGGATGGGGACAACAATGGCTTCACGCCAACTTGTGGGAACATGACCTTCAGTCCATATGCGATTGTAGGTACTAAGAAGAAAGCACTTGCCCGCAGGAGAGAGGTTCTTCAGCATCTCAATATGAATGGAATCGGGCCCGGGAGCAGAAGACCGGGACAGGGCGAGAGCACGATCTAGCTCCTGCATGGTGAAGGCGACGTTATAATTTTCACGATTAAAAGAGCGGAAAGAAGGCGGCCGTGCCTCCTCTACCTGTTTGCGAGGGAGAAAGGCAGGGTGGTAATGGGCAGAGCTCGAAACCTCCGCAAAGAAACGACCCAATGCGTTTGAAACATCAGCTGGGTCCACGAGGACTGCGTTCTCCACGGTCAGGCCAGGAATCGGGGAGTGGACCTTGATGCCGGACAAACGGCGTAGGCCACCCCAGACAACCGTGGAGGGAGTAAAACGGTTAAAAGAACTAGTAAAAGCAGTCCAGCAAGCTTTCTTGCTGTCGTTTATGATACGACGGCACTGCGCTCTCATACGTTTGTAATTGATGCAATTCTCCAAAGTTGGGTGGCGGCGGAAGGTGCGTAAAGCACGGCGCCGGGCTCTAAGCGCGTCGCGGCAGGCTGCAGTCCACCAAGGGACCTGGACACGACGTGGAGAAGAGGATGTACGAGGTATGGAACGTTCAGCAGCAGTGAGAATAACCTCTGTGAGGTATTCGACCTGACTGTCACAGTTGGGAAAATTCTGATTGTGAAAAACAGCCATGGAAGAATAAAGCCCCCAGTCGGCTTTAGAAATGTTCCAACTGGTGGGACGTGGAGATGGGGAATGCTGTAGGAAGTGGATGATACAAGGGAAATGGTCACTCGAGTACGTGTCAGAAAGTGCATACCACTCAAACCGACCGGCAAGCTGAGGAGTGCATATTGCGAGGTCTATATGGGAATAAGTGTGTGTTGTGTCAGAAAGGAAGGTCGGTGCACCGGTGTTGAGGCAGACAAGATCGAGGTGGTGGAGAATGTCCACCAAAAGGGAGCCTCTCGGACAAGGTGCCGGAGAGCCCCATAGGGGGTGGTGGGCATTAAAGTCGCCTACCAACACGAAAGGTGAAGGGAGCTGGTCAACAAGGTTTAGCACATCTGCCCTAGTAAGGGCAGATGACGATGGCGAATATATATTACAGAGGGAGAAGGTAAATGTGGATAAGGTGATGCGGACGGCAACTGCCTGTAGGTGAGTGTGCAAGGAAATGGGATGGAAATAGACGTCTCGAAGGAGCATCAGAACCCCTCCATGGGCTGGGACACCTTCCACGGGTGGCAGGTCGAACCGCACAGAGGTGTAGTGTGGAAAGTCTGCACGATCACGTGGACGCAACTTAGTTTCCTGGAGGCAGACTAGAAGCGGGCAGTGCAATCGAAGGAGTAGTTTTAACTCCTCCCGATTAGAACGAATGCCGCGAATGTTCCATTGAAGGAGCGCCATGATAAAAATGAGAGAAGAAATAAGGATAAAAACCAACTAGCAAGCGGGGTCACCTCGACGGCCGCTGAGGACCGGATTTCGAGGGAGCACTGCTATCGCTGTCTGGGGGCAAAGGGTCATGTTCCATTGGTTCGACCGACGCGCCTGCCACCTCCCTGAGTTGATCAGGAGGGGCAGTTTCCACCGCCGGTAAAGGGCCGGGCGCCCGGCAAACGGAGCGTCCCGGTGAAACAGAAGACGGCCGAGGCCGGCAACTGTTGGACGGCGTGACAGATGGGTCACGCCTCGGCGGGGAAGGAGAGGAACTCTTTTTCTTGTCAGCTCTTCTGGAAGAGTGACGGCGGGAAGAGGCAGTTGACGGTTGGGAAGCCTGAGAACGCAGAAAATCCTCACGGACGGGTTCCTTTTTCAAGGTCCGGGCATCTTGTTTAGGTGCCCGCGGTTTACTAGAGTTTGACGAAGACTGTACCCTAGAAGCAGCAAGAGGGAGCGGGGACGTGGAACGGGCAATCTTCGGGCTGGCGGATCGCACAACTGTGTCAGCGAAAGTGAAGTCACATGTCTGGGTACTGGAATCCTTGGTAGGTCGAGTTGAGGTGAGTACCTTACTGTATGTACCCGCTGGGAGGACAGTGGGCTTTCGACTCGCCAACAACTTACGAGCGGCAGATGTCGATACCTTCTCCGTAACCCGAATTTGCTGGATTACCTTCTCATCCTTGTATACAGGGCAGTCGCGAGAGGAAGCCGCATGGTCACCGTTGCAGTTTAGGCAGTGAGGGGACGGAGGTGGGCAATCCCCCTCATGGGCGTCCCTACCACAAGTGACACACTTTGCTGCATTTGGGCAATGTTCACGGGTATGGTTGTACCTGTGGCACTGAAAACAGCGCGTTGGGTTAGGTACATAAGGTCGGACGGAGATGACTTCATACCCTGCTTTGACCTTCGACGGGAGGTCAACTTTGTCAAACGTCAAAAACACAGTAAGAGTCGGTGTCAGATGGTTATCGACCTTTTTCATGACCCTGTGGACGGCTGTCACACCCTGATCGGACATATACGATTGGATATCTTCATCAGACAACCCGTCAAGGGATCTCGTGAAGACTACCCCCCGTGACGAGTTGAGTGTGCGGTGCGCTTCGACCTTAACTGGAAAAGTGTGCAACAACGTAGTACGTATCAGTTTTTGGGCTTGGAAGGCACTTTCCACTTCCAGCAACAATGTGCCATTGCGCTGACGTGAACAGGTTTTAACAGGGCCAGCAATTGCATCTACACCTTTCTGTATAACGAAAGGATTGACAGAATTGAAATCCTTTCCGTCGGTGCGAGAGACAACCAGAAATTTAGGTACATTAGGCAGAGTCTTTTTAGGCTGAGGCGAGTCTAACTTACGTTTATGGGTCAACGTCACGAAAGAAGATAAGGAAGTCATCGCGGAAGTGTCCCCCGTGATTACCGGCGTCTCCGATGGCGCGCTCCTTCCTAGTGGGGGCCCTCTCCGAGGGCTTACCCGCCTTAGGTGATTGTTCACACCTCAGGTCACACCTCCCGAGAACTGACGGAGGGACCAATCGGCACGTTCGGAAGGTACCAGCTCGGGTAATCACCCCTCCCTGGGCCTGGCCTTTACCAGGGGGTACGTACGTGCCTTACTTGTCTACCCGGGGCGGGGAATTACGCGTTACCCCGTCACCTGCTACGCACGATAATGCGTGGGTCGGCCTTCAGACACGCACAGGGAGGAAAGAAGAAGAGGATAGGAAAGGAAGAGAAAGAAGGAAAGAAAAGAAGTGTCTCAAACGCCGAGGCGGAGACTAATGAGGAGAAGAAGGCTAGGAGAGTTCAAGGAGAGATAGACAGAAAACGAAGGGTAAGAAAGGAAGGAACGAAGGAAGAAAAACCACAACAAGAACCACCGTATCTCACGAAATATGCCCGTCTCCGGGCGAAGGCATAAACCGGGAGGGAAAGTGAAGCAGCCTGGGGCAGAAGAAAGGTTGCTCCGGCTCGGGGCCCCGTGCGCGCCACACACGTACCCACAAAAGAACTGTGGGCCCCCTGGGGGGATTTTACCATTTAAAACATTATTTCCTGCATTTTATACCATTTCACTGAAGTCCCTTGAAAAGTGTAAAAATGAGGTTCTGCTGTAATTCGCATATGACTATGTTAAAGGAAAATATGTTCTCTGTTCTAAGTTTCCGAAAACGTCTATGCTTCTAAAAGCTCTTTTCCCAATGAGAAATATAAATTTTCCTTTTTATTTTCAGTGGCCTTAACCTACCACAAATACAACCCTTCAATCAACAACTTTAACACACAGAAACTAATGTAATATTGAGGCCACTGCAGATTCCACAGGTCAACTGTGATATGGCTGAAACATTGCATGATCAGATCAAAATTTGTTCCCAAAACATGTAATAGAATGAAGTGCTTTGTTGAACATTCAAAGCGAAACATCATGAAAATGATATGCAACAAAAATCTGAAATGGGTACAAAATATACAACAAGATTGGATATGCAACGGATTAGCACATCAACAAAACCAAATAAAAAATGTCATTCACAGGGTCAAACAATTACACAGCAGGTTTCTACTTCAGATAATGCATTTGAATATCTTTATTTTTTTTTTTTTTTAGGACTTATTCCTTGGGTCAGAAGAAATATCTACAACAAGGTGTCAATTCGACAGCAGCATGATGAAAAGCTATGAAGACTGATCTATTGTCGGTATTGTGCTGTTAGCGTGGGTCAGGATCATATGACTGCCCTGTGAATATGATGCTAACGGGTACAGGAAAGCCATTATCAATGCCCACTTGTCTTATTTCAGGATAGTACAGAATGTCAGGACATTCTCCAGATTCTAAACTCACTTTTAGCATTTCATTGGATTGTCACAATACTGGCATGTCACTATTTGCCATCTCCAACAGAGTAGAAGCAGCTTGAAATTACAGTCTTGAATATCATCCAAGTTAATTCAAATATCATACACAGCCCAGTTAAGGTCACTGTTGCGGCCAGAGGTGGCAGCTCTATGTACTACATTTTTAATAGTACATATCATAGCATTTATATCCACCCGGTTAACCACATGGTTTAAAGTGTCTTTCCTGGACAGGAAGGTATGCTGACCCTGGTTCAAAACATTCAGTGGATTGACAATGTTGGTTGATGTGCCAGTCAGTCTCAATGTGGTTTTTCATATCTTACTATGTGAAAACCAAGCTGGTACCAAATCCCACCTCCCTCATATGATTCACAAACTTTTTTTTTACAATTTCAAATTTATAACATGCAGATAGGTGGGGGTACACACATTTCCTTCTCGGGAAAGCATGAGGTGGGGACGGAGGGCAATGAGGTAGTCACAGGAAGGGGAAACAACCACTCCTGAAGATTAACCCGTCAAATCTTAACCACACACACCCTACACATGCAGGACAAAAGTAAAAGCAAAAGGATATTTACTGTTTACAAATTCAATCTTACTATTTCTAATATACCATATACACAAACACAATAATAATACTTTATAGAATGCTATTTTTGTCCTTCCTGGTGTTTTAATTTTAATGGTCAGAAGAGTACTTCTAATGAAGTTTATTGTATTACTCACAATATGTGAAAATTTGTTTAACAAACTGCCAACATAATTAGATTTTATCAGAAAAATATCATTGCAGTAATATCTTTAACACTGGGTGGACCACATTCATTTCTCTGAAAATTATTTTACTATTATAACTGACCATATGGACTCTCATATTTATCTGTGATATTGAATATACTGTCCTTCATAAGCACCTTAACATTATCGCAACATATAAACACACTAGGATACTAGGACTAAACACAAATGGCAAATTTACACCGAGTAAAAATAAATAAGTTTGTTTGTGACATTAACACTGTCATCCTGTCAAAGCACCTATATACAGTGTTGTCTCACTTCTGAGAGAGCCAAAATTAATCCTCATGTGTGACTAGACTATTCTCAATATTGCATTGAGTTATTTTATTACATCACCTTTATGACTGCTTAAAAAACTACAAAGACTTCCCAAGAACATGAGACTCGGTAGAAGTTGATATTTGGACCACCATTTCTACTGTAATTTGAATTTTATTAAACAGTATTGTCATGTAAGCATAAAAAAAAACTTCAACTTTATTGCATACAGCTTTGGTCTAAGCACTGTTTCCAATAGTGCCATATGCATTAGTCTAGTATTTAGCAAATTAGCACTGGTCCAGTGGCAGTGGTATTCTTCACACTACTATAGTATATTGAATCCAGGGCTATTAAAAACTAAGCACTGCTGACATTTTTCCTGATTGTACATTCAGTTTTAAATCTTCAACTAGAAGTGTTTACAAGCACACACAGGTGATATTAGAAGCCACTTTAAGAAAAATATTTCAATAAGCTTAACTTTCAAATGAGGTATATGTACACAGCAAAGTCACGCACTAACCAACATCAGTTCACAGAAGCAAATGAAGTGCAGACAGTTTGGTGACTTTTCAAGGCCCAGTGTAGTTTATCTCATTATCGTGAAAGATATAGTAACAATATACTAATTTATTCTATAAAACATAAAAATAGGCAACTTTGTAATTTAGGAGTGAAGTGTGAATTTTTTTGATATTTATACATATTGTATACATGCTTTAAGTTGTTATTTAATGCATGCTGTATTGATGTTTGACAATCATTTCTTCCTTTTCAAATTACTTAAGTGTACAGTAACATCTGTCACTGTCAAAGTCAGCTATCACATTCCTGTACCAAAAATGTTTGAAGCAGGAAAAATATTTTATAGATTGTCATTGCAAAATGATGTTGAAAATAATTTGCTATGGACATAAAACATAACATTTGTAAATATTACCCCACAAAATATGTATACAGCATAGTGTGTGCAGCTATAATTTTGTGACGATACATTTCTATAAATTTAATTATAGTCCACATAATTGTATAGAAAAAAAAAGCGTACATTGAACTGAAGGGGTACAAATATTAACCATTTATTGCAGTATTTAAATTAATACTTTTCACTGTATATCAAAATTAAGAATTTTATGTCATAAGCTGTACAGCATGCGTAACTACTTTGAAATCACAATTAGCAACTGAACACATTTATGACATTTCCAAAGTTTGTTACTCCGACAGTTACTCTCTCTCCTCCCCTCCCCCCCCCCCCCCCCTGCAAATGCAACATACAGCCTATACCAACTCATTTGACGAAAGTTTCATACAATACAGTGAAAATATTACCAATGCTTCTTACACAACTAACTTATCTCTAAAACTAACTTCTTTTTGTAATAATATGAACTGTGTTTGGATTAACCAATAATCCTCCTCATGATTTACATAAAAGGTCATTTTATGACCACCTTTATTTTTCCCAGAAAATGTGGCAGACTGCAATTAACACTCAGTCTCAAGCCCAGGCGCAGCTCGTAGGCACCACCTTCTAAGCAGCCTGTGCCCAATCTCTGCACATCTTCCTCCATTCACATTTTTGCTTTGCCCATGGCTTACATTTGACCTAGGCACCGTGTTAACTGGCCTCTGCATCGTACTGTCATAGTGAAAATATTTCTGACACTATTTCAGCATTCTGAATGACAACCCCCACTTGCTCAAAACCACTGCACTGTCACGTGGCACCATAAGATTTCATTTTTTCCTCTCTCCTTTTTTGCACCTCAAGGTGTGTCAGTAATTTACATGGTACTGTCATTTACTCCTTTTAAGTCACATGATCCGCCGGAGAAAAGACTGCAGGTATGCCTGTGTGTAGTCTAATCTCTTATTTTACCTGCATGGGCTATTAACTATATATACATTTATTTCAAGATTGCTTAATAAACCTGTAACGACATGCTGCTCTCCTTTGGATCGTCTATCAACTGTATCTGGTACAGATTTCACACTGATGACCAATATTCAAGTTTTGTTTTGTACACTACTTCCTCCATTAACTATATTATCTGAAGATTATCCAATGACTCTCAGTCTGGCAGCTGCTTTATTCATGATTCATTTTATCTAGTTGTTCCACTTTTTTTAAAGTTGCTCATTTCTATTTTCAGAAATGTGATGTAAGTAAATGCTTCCAGTAATCTACAACTCTGAGACAATATTGGTTCTTTCTATGTATTTGCAGTAAATTACATTTTTTAAATGTTGGGAGTCAATTGGCATTCCCTGTACTAAGTGTAGATACAATGCTGATTCTCCTGCATTTATCTACAAATTTCCAGCATTGTGATTACTCAATACAATACAGCCTCATCCATGAAAATTGAACAGGGATGGTTCTCTGATGCTCCCTTGGGGAAGTGAAGTCACTTTCATGTATGAATTATTTGCTGTGTCCTGTTACTCAAATCTTCCAACCAATCCTACACTGTCTGATATTCCACACACTTGTCTTGTTCATTAGACAAGAGTGCATAACCATATTGACCACATTCTGAAAGGCAAACATGGCACCTACCAGAGAGCCTGGATTGAGCCACTTTCTGGGTCTCACAGATGAACAGTGTGGCTTGGGTTTCCCAGGCTTGTTTCTTTCTGAAATCCATGATGATTCCAACAGAGCAGATTTTTGGTCTCCAGAAATGTCACAGTACTCCAACGTAAAATATGTACCAATATTCTTCAATGCACCATCAGAGGAAGTTTTGTGCAGATATTTGATGACCCTTCTTGAAAATGTTAATGACCAACACTTTTTCCTAATTGTTAGGAATGTTTTGCTCCTCATGAGTTCTATGTTACACTGTTCATAGAGGCAGGTCAAGTTCCTTTGCATTGTAGCTGTTAATAAGGGATAGCAGTTCTGGGGAACTTTCTGTAGATGCTCCTGCAATTAACTGTAATATTTTTACCATTTCTTTTTTCCATTCTGATACTATGAACACTACCCTCTCAGGATATATCTTATTGGATCTATGGAAAGGTGTGTGTAACTTACAAAACTGTAGGTGTACACCACATGTACTCCACTACACTTCCTTTGTCTAGTGCACATCTGACCTATTAAGGAGAACCACACATTTCTTCGGCCAGCAGTAGAAGTGAGGAATTTTTATCCTATATACTGTATGATCAATGAGCCTCTGGTTTAAGCCTTCCATTCAACTCTGAACAATAGAATCCCCACCAATTACAGTAGTGATGCTACAAATTGATAGCTTGCTTCCACCCTGAAATTGTCACTGGTGCTGACATAAGCTGCGATTTGCAATTGGGCCCATCCAGTGCTCTCAATCGCCCACCAATACGGCCGACTGCACATCCCTGACACAATCGCCCAGCAAGAAAACTAAGTGGACACTGGCCTTCTATCCCAATCTGCCCACTATTTCTCTAAGGGTCTAACACTGGAACTGTGTAAGTCAAGCAAATCCACCTCTTGTACTAGTCTGGACCTCTCAGGAAGATCAACCACCACTGTAACAGGTGAGGCAGCTCTTGCTGGCTCAGAGGTACTATCAGCAGTGGGCAATACCTCAAACCTGTTACTGAGGTGTAAGGGGACAGGATTACAGGAGTTTTCCACTTTCACATTATGCCTAGCGATTGCGGTCCCACCACAATTTGCCATTCACCTTCAGATAACTATTGACTGCAGGATACTCAGGATTTTAAAGGTTAAGTGGCAACAGCATGCCCATGCAGTGCTATAGCCTCCGAACGTACTGAAGCGTTCACTTGAGGTGCTACATTGCCTCAAGAGCCTGAAGGCCATTGACTGTAGCCAACACAGCTTCTAGTTGTTTATAGACATGGTTAATTCCTCCTGAATCCAAAAACAAGTGGTGCAGTTCCTATCCTTTTCTACCCAGCTACTTTCTCCCTAGGTTGACTACCTGACTTTCTGAAGCAGTGGGCTGACTTTTCAAACAACAATTACGGATGAGAACACTACATACTGAAGATTGTTTCCGAAGGGGAAGTTTCTAAGGTAAATACAGTTATTTTGTTTCTGAGGAGCCTTGGTTATAGGAAGATTATTTCAATATTACTGATCCACTATTGTATGTGTTTACTTGAAAAATCTACGCAAGTTTTCTTGGCATAGTATTTTCCGAGAATTTCATATCCAACAATGAATAACAAACTTTGTATAATCAAACTACAACTTCAAACGTAATTTCATCTATAAAGTCACCGTGTGTCATAAAAAGTTTAGGTATGGAACTAGGGATGATCATAATGGCCAAACAACAACGATCATTGTCTGAATTTAAAGAATAAAGTGGATGTGAGAGGCAGTAGTCATTTTACTGTGTTTCCAATCTTCCCCCCCCCCCTGAATAAATGAAGCACTTTTTTCTACTACTACGAAAGTACCAAAATTTAAATACAATTAATATGCTAAATTTAAAGTAAATGTGCTGTTTTATAACTAGATTAAGAGAGAACCTCTCTACCTCCTATTTGTATATAACAGTATAAGAATGAAATGCTAGGTACTTTAAGAAATGGCAAAAATGACCACTGCAAAATCCCAAACATGCATCTGGCAAAGAGTCTGGGATACTAAGTAGTAAGTGTTGCTCTGCAACAAAAAATGAAAACTGGATAGTACAGTTTGTGACCCCACTTTTTTTGCAGGAATGTTATAATATAAATAAAAAACAATACATAACAATTCCGTCCTTTAAGTACAAAATCATAAATGATCCTCCTTCAAAAATGCAAAGAGTAAGAGTCTAGATTTCACTGCACATAACCTTTAAAATATACACAATTTGGTATCTATTGTGAAAAATGGTAATTTGAGGATTAATCAGATTAAAATTCCATTTTTTTATCCTGTAATAATAATGTTCAAGTATTATACAAAATAGACAGTGGCTGGCCAGTACTTACCTCAAATTGGTACCACTGATAGTTGCACAAAAAGATGCAAATGCAGGCAAAAATAGATGTCAACATGTTTTCTTTGTCAGGTAGGAGAGAGGAGAGAAGAGAAAGGGAACAGAAGGGTAAGATTACTCACGACCTAGGCCATGAGGTAATGATAGGTGATACGTGGGAGTCAGATATTGCATAATAATTACTGAGCCATGCCAATAGCAAACCACTTATCTTTGCTTTAATACAGGTTATCTATTATTATTATTATTATTATTATTATTATTATTATTATTATTATTATTATTATTATTATTATTATTATTTACTCTGACAATGATTGACAATGATTTCAGTGTTTAACCATTCTTTCGTCTAACTTTTCACTTCAGCTAATGCAAAGGAGGAGTTAAAATAAGATGAAGTACTTTCTTCAGAATACCAATTACCTATAAAATCTGATCTGAAAAATAGAAAACAATAAGTGTAAAACAGTTTCGATTGTGGCAAAACAGTTTAGGCATACTACATAAGGGAAAACTTTTAGTATAAATGAAAAAACCAAGCAAAGAACTAAATAACAGCACTAACTACTTTTGCTCCTGTTACCTCAAAATCAAACTAAAGCCCAACAAAGATGTTGGTGCAGTGGAACTTACAATTCTGACTGAACAAATTCACAAAATCTAAGACAAAATACCTTCTTACAATGGATGAATTAATACCTGCCTGTACATTAAAGACTAAATTATAAATTATGTATTTGAATATACAATTATTTCTGTTCAAGCTCCGAGGATATGATACACTCTTATTTGGTTTGCTACCCTTGAAGACTTCTAGTTCAAGGGTAAAATTGTTGCTTGTAATGATAAAACCAACCACTTAATCTTGGAATTGAAATTGAAATTATTACTTTGCAAAATAAATGTAAATTTTAGATCTTGAGATTTAATACAAACACTCGAAATATTGATCTTGTAATGTTATATTTTGATAAAACATACAGCTGAATGATTTAAAGAAGTTATTAGCAGGTTTCAAAACTTTTTTAATGTAAATCTGACTCAACTATTTGAAAGCAACATTACACCTGTAAGCAGTACCACAGACTTGTTATCAGTGCTGACTGTGGGTGAGAATACTGTAGCACTCTTAACTGCCACGATTTTTGTAACAGGTCACTGATATTACAAGGATTTCTTTAACATTTTAGGTCTCTACTACTGGTGCTAGGATCACGACGAGGTCAGAATTTCCCAACCAGCGTACGTCATGTTCACAAGAACTGTACTGCTGAAATGCTACCACAACAGCAACTTATAATAGGCCACATTTAAGGGTGCTTGAAAGAGATTTATAAGTAACTCTGGCACTGAGTCTGCTACATCACTTCAAAATGTGACTAAATCCAACATTATGTGTCATCACCAAGACAGAAGAGGTATAAAGGTGTAAAAACTTGTCACTGGTAAAATGGATCATGATGATGACCATCATTATCCTCCTCCCCCCTCCTCCGCCACCACCACCTCTCACAAAATGCTCTTCCACAGTAAGCACAAATTGAGGCTTTACCAGAAAAAGTGATGCTATTGATGTAGTCAAAGCTTATGTGTGCACTAGTAAACACACAGCTTACATACTAGTATTCAATCAATTTTGAGGGAGGGAAAAAAAAAAAAACTAAGTGCAGAAGTTCTAACCTGGATTTACTGCAACAGGCAGACATTGTGGAATAGGAATTTAAATAGCACACACTACATAAATCCTTTTCAATAGTGTAACTGGTCATTTGGAACTAACAAGAGGTGTAGGTGACAACATGATAATTAATTCCATGCATATTTTTATGTCCACCAACTGATATTACTAGCGTACAACATGTATGAGGCATATTTTGTGAACTAACCACTCATTGCACAGCAACAGTTCACCAATGCTCCTGGCTATAATCAGGTAACTATACTACTCCCACCCCTGCCGTACAAAACCAAATACCAAACTCCTGAAGTGCCCCTTCTGTCTGTAGATTATATGTAATCATGAACTGTCACTATCCATTTAACACTAATACATTGCACTGATATAAAGAACTTGTTGAACAACTATTTTGAGCACAGAATTCTACCAGCATTATTTACACATGTGAAATTAAAATATAAAGATGCATAAAGAATGAAAATATAGGTTCTTAATATGTTTATTTCTCTTGTTTCTACTGGATATTCACATTAATATATTAATTCAGCTGTGGTACTGAATTTTATGTGAAAAGATTCATGTCAACCAAGCAACTGGCCTGACCACAACATAGCATGGTGAATAGTATGGTTTCCTGTCTATGGGTTTTAAATGCTACAAAAATAAAAATACACCATAAAAGTAACAGACTTTATTATTTTGACAAATTGTGACATGAAAATGTCCACTTCAGTGTCAATCTATAAACTAAAATATTTATGTGGGAAATAGAATTAGTAATTATGTTCAAAATGGGTAATGATGAGATGTGTTAATAAGTGTGGAGCCTAGAAATGCTGAACATAATGAAGCATAACACACTTAACAGCTTATGTTTAGAAATGTTAACCCTCTTTCTTTCCTCCGATATCCATTTTTGAAATTCCTGTTGTCCACACAATAAAAATAGTCAGATTATAATAAATTTGTAAGGGGAAAAAAGCAATGTCAATTCATTGTGTGTGTGTGTGTGTGAGAGAGAGAGAGAGAGAGAGAGAGAGAGAGAGAGAGAGAGAGAGAGAGAGAGAGAGAGAGAGAGAGAGAGAGAGAGAGAGAGAGAGAGAGGGGGGGGGGGGGGGGGGGTAAAATACATCAGTAAGAAATGTCACAACAGTTACCAAACAGTACACTTAAAACATATCTACCAGACTAGCAAATTCACACACTTCACATCTTTCAGAATTTTTCACATAAGTAATGATCCTGCTTATGCCTGGAAAAGAAAATCAGGCACTCCTTGCTGAAGTCTCCATTTCATGGAATGTACCAGATGAGCCAACATGATTGTAGCATACTAGATGTACCTTGCAGTATAAACTTGTAAATTCGTCCTTTGGGCAGTAGATAATATTCACTACTGCTCAGAAAGACGAGCTTACAACTTCACACTTCCAACTTGACTTTCTTCCATATTCCTCCCTGAAACAAACCAAACAACACTCATTGATTATTTGAGCAAAATGTTATTTTACTATAAAAATAATACAGTCTGTTCCACCACGACAACAGAACTACAATTATCCAAATGACTTGTGACCAGATCTGATAATATAGTATGAAAACAGGCTATTCTTTACAAACGTTACATTTGTGTATAAATATTACTGCAGTGTAAATATCGGCAAAACAGAATTGTGTTTTTAACAGTATTGCATATAATGGTTAGTCAAGTCATTTTGCTGACTTCAATCTTTCTCATGTAGCAAATTCCCTTATCTACTTTATAGCCACACACAGGCTGCCACTTTATGCAAGTTGCTGCAGAGTCAAGACACGCAAATCAAATACACCACCAATATGATGTTCCCACACCTGGTTCAGTGACTGTCCTGCTCGTGGGCATCAGTTTCTTTCTCCCATTCTGAATTATATAATCATCTCTGACAATTAGGAATTCTAGCTCCAAAGAAGCACAAGCAAACAATTCTCCTATAGCCTCTGCAATGAACTGGAATGTCCAGAAATATTCAGAAGGATATTTCTGTCCTTTAAGGATATTTCATTCTCTTTCTGTCTCTCCCTTTAAATTTTTAATGTGTGTATCTTCACCAAATTACATTCTTCCTCCACCTTGTGTCAGATTTTTTTTATATTGAGCCACAAATGCCTTCATTCCCTGTTTTATCTAATGCTTCAACAGTTGTCATCTTTGATGTCATTTCACTACTTCAATAACAGATTGGTCCCTAGCCTACAGCAAATCTGTGAAGTTTGGTGGCAAGAAGAGAGTTTTGAAGCAGTCATCTTTTCTGTTAAGAAGGCTTTCCATGTGGAGTGGGCGAAAACACTGTCCAGAGTTATCACTAGCTTACTGTCTTCTTCCCTAGTGAAAGCCCAATAGTTTCAATTATTCATCAACGGAGATGCTTACCATATGTCAGGACAGTAATACAGTCTTTACTAACCTTATGGCCATGGACATTCATTTCCTCTTCAGAAACTAAATATGTTTCAGGCAAATCCCTGAAACTAAGATGCACCTCATCTGCAGTGTATAAAATTTCAAAATCATAATATTGTTTAAATTTTGAATACAATAAAGTTTTCTGCTCCCTTCGGGTCTGCTGATTGTTTTTCCACCACTTAAAACCAACTCGCAAATACCATCACTTGATTTAAATGAAGCCAAACTATTTTCTTAGCTAGAAGTTTCACTTTTTCACAATAAATTCTAAAATGTTTCTCGAAGTTCACTGCTGAAAAATTAAACCACCTCAATGCAGTCTCTTCAAACTATTGATTTTTTTTTTTATTACTCCTCTGAATGAACTCCCATCTTGATTCTCAAGGACCAAAACATTAAAAATTAGGACTTTCTTGTCTAAACTTTACATTCCCACCACAAGCACATCAGTAGAGGTCAACTCAGGTAAGAAGTGTTATCCGCACCGCATCAACAAGGCCCATATCCGCAATTGCAGCACTATCTGCATCCAAAAGTTCATTATCTGCATCCCCAGATATTAAAGTTTTGAATGGGTAATAGTAATAGATAGCAGTATTTAAAACCATGGTATGTAATGATATAATTATTGTTAGTGTGTTATTTCTATGACAACTACTTTTTGAATCACGGAAACTGTTCTATACATACTCCGAAACAGGCTATTCCAAACAGGAAAACATTGGCGCTCTGAATACACAGAGTGGAGCTCTAGAGCCTGTGTGGTCAGAGCACTAAGTCAGCTGTTTAATACAGGCATCTTCTTAAATTTAAGTAGTTAAAACCAATCGGCATAGAGGAGATATTACTAGGTTTACACTCAAAAAGAAACTTTTTTCCGAGTTTTACAAAAGGGACACTATTTTCCCTATATTAATGCACAAGAGGTGGTGTCTACGCATCTTCAATACAAATGTCAAGTCGGTACTGCTTTATGGGTTTGAATCATGTAAAACCAACAAACAGCTGATTAGCAGACTTCAAATATTTCTGAACAGAAGTTTGAGGAGTATCTTGAGGATATGGTGGCCACAAGTAATCTCCAACGAAGATGGAGATGGAGAAGAACCCATCAAACACCCATTGATATTGAGAAACGCCATAGGAAATGGAAGTGGATTAGGCATACATTAAGGTGTGGAAAAGACAACGTGGCAAGACAAGCCCTAAAATGGAACCCACAAGGCAGCAGGAGAAGAGGCAGACCGAGGAATACATGGAGGAGTGTAATAGCAGAAGGGTCCAAGAAAGGAGGAAGACCTGGACTGAGATCAAGACACTTGCGCAGAACAGAGTCCAATGGCGGAAGTTCATCGATGCCCTATGCTCCACTTAGGAGATACAGGAAATAGGTAAGTTATGTGACACAAACCAGTATGTAATTTCAAGTGTTAAAATTGCCATCCACTTCTAACTGGTAACTGTCAGCAAAAAGAATGTCTGCTGCAACTAAACTCAAATATCAATTTTGGCTGTTTGTTGTAATGTGGTCAGAAAGAATATTACATGTTGGGTGCATAGATATTACATATTATCACAACAGTAGAGTCGTAACCTTATCACCTTTTTTTTTATTATTTACATTTTCATTATTTGTCAGAAATGTTTACAAAAAAATCATAAAAATGTAAGCAGACCTAAAGTGGGACATAAAACACATCAGTGTTATTTTTAAAATACATTGCTACAAACTGCAAACAATGATCTGAAGCACATGCACATAAACTAGGGAGATAATGTAACAATGATTGTTATAAATGATGTGATACTAGTAATTTTGTATGTAGATTAGGTACTTGAGTGCTGTGCAATTCAGTATTAATAATCTTATTGTGTTGTTATTTTAGCAATAAAATAAAATGTAATCACAGTTTGAAACAATATCTGCACTTAGTTAATGTTTCTTCAGTCTATTCTAAAGTCATATCTACACTACAGGAAATGCAACTAAATATTCATTTTAAAAAAAACATCCACAGAAACCATGCCAAAGATAAACAATTTAGATGACGCGTTGATTCTAACTGGTGACTTATTCCATAGTGTTCCACTGCTTTGAAAAAACACCTGAGTTGTTATAAGAAAATCACTAAAGATGGATGGATGGATGGATGGTGAGAGTAAAGGACAAAGCAGGTAGGTCATCACTCCCTTTAGCTCAGAATTGTGTTTTCAGAAGGAGATGGTGCAATGAAAGATAAGGTCCAGTAGTGGGAAGAGCCAGAAACGCACTCTCCCTGTCCAAGTGTCAGAAATAAAATCTTGTAACAGACTAAAAACCGCTTTCATTGAGATAACTGAAGACCCGGTCAACCATCCATGGATCATCCACCAAAACTAAAGGCAACGAGGGAAAAAAGGAGGGGCACATTCCAAAGATATGAGCCTCCAATTGCAGGGTTCTATGACTCCAACACGGGGGACGCTCACTGCACAAAGTAAAACAAAAGGTCAGCCTGGAATGTCCGGTGTGGAGTTGATAAAAGTCAGTGGATTCCCTCCGGTAAGAGCACAAGGAAGAACTTCAGGCTGTGAATTTTATTAGATGGGGCAGTAGCCTGCCAGTTGGTGTTCCATTTCTGTAGCAACAGATCTTATCTGCACCTGGAAATCCTCACCTGAGATTGCCACGAGAAATGGGTAGCAAGTAAATGCTGCTCTAGCCAAATGGTCAGCCTGTTCAATCCGTAGGATACCTATGTGACGGGGGACCAAGAGAAAGACAACAAAGCAGATGATATGACAAAGGTCATTGAGGACATCGTGAATAGAAGTGACAAGAGGAGGAAGGTAGTAGCATCGGTCACTGGCCTGCAGGCTTCTCATTGAGAGTACAGATTAGAACATGCTCCATGTTGGCCTGTTTATTAAAGTTAAGGGCTCTGCTAATAGCCATCAGTTCTGCATGCAAAACGAACATGATGTATGGGATGAGAAGGAAATTGTCAAATTGCAATGGCTTAGAATTCCAAAAGCTGATACCACCAAATCTGAGTGAAAATTCCTGCTTTGGCAAGGAGACTGAACAGGGCTGGTCTGGAAGCAACCATAGCCAAGCATACACAATAATGGTGAGCCAGGTCTAACAGTTTCAGGGCACAAGGAGATGCTGAGCCATAAACCTGGAACCCATAATCATATTTGGACAAAATCAGAGACCAATAGATACTGAGGAGAGTTGTACAATCTGGACACTAAAATGAGTGTGCAAGGAAACAGAGCATTTAGGTTCCTCATGCAGCTAGTCTTCAGGTGGTGAAAATGGAGCAGCAAAGTTAGTCTTTATCAAAGAGGAGAACCAATAAACAGTGCTGTGCAACAACTTCCAGGCACTGAGTACCCAAGAATTCTGGATCACGGTGAAGTGTAGTTTGACGACACTCATTGTGGAAGGAGAGAATTGATAACCATCAGTAAGAGAGATGTTTCTCCGTTCTGCGCATTATGTCACTGTTGAGAAACTATTCAGTTCACACGCTCTCCAGCGTTTCAAAGCTATGGAAGTTTGTGTTATTACGGTTTATTTTTGCGTTCAATCAGTTCGTTCTCTTTGATGTCAATAATGCCTAAATGTGGTGTTGCTGTGTGTGAAAACTATAAGAAGACAGACTAGTAATAATACGCTTCATAGGTTTCCAACAGATCCTGCATTGTCTATGCGGTGGATTCTGCTTTGTAGAAGGGAAAATCTCAACATTAAAAATGCTACATGGCATAGATTTTAAAGATGATTATTTATGCGATCTTCAAGACGAGATGCTGAAACTTCAGCCAAAGAGTATCTTAAAGCACTGCAGTTCTTACACTGCATATGTTTAGAGCCACTTCTGTTGCTGAATCAGCTTCTATACAACAAAGAAATGACAGAACATCACAGAAGACATAAATGTGCATTTAACAAGCTAGCTTCACTGTACCGAAAGAAAAAAAGTAGATCAGAGCACAGAAACAGAGGAAGTATATAGAATGAAATGGATGAAGAGACTTCATAAAGAATTATCACTACTAAGAGATAAAAATCTGTGTTTAATAACTGAAAACAACACACTGTACACAAGAAACATATTACTGGCTCACGCATTAAGCAAACAGAGGAAACAATGCAAAAAATCTTCAGTATCGACAAAATGCTACATTGATGAGTAAAGAGCACCAAGTTTTGCAAAAAGCCTGTCTCAGACTCAAGAAGAGTACCAAATTGGAGATGGGAAAAAACTCCGACTTCACTCATAAAATTTGCATGTACGAATAAGATGTTACACTTTACACAACTGTCAATTTCTATGTACAAAATAACAGTTCTTGCATTGTTGTGTTTGGAGTACTATTGACTTCAAGGCTGAGTTATCTAGAAGAGAAGTTTGACTTAAGTGATATGTAGGTATGTCATGGGGAGCAGTTTTAAGTAGTAATATTGAGTTGTTCCGCTGGTATGTTTCTATCGAAGCAATAACCCATTATTTTGTATTACTTTTTTGAAAGTATGATTGGTTTAAGCAGAATAGTGCCACACACGAACAAGAGAAAATGTCTCACGCTACTGATGCTTCTCGACAGTCACGTCACACAGATGCACCTGATTGCTGCCGAAGAGTGACGCAGTCTTCTATGTAGTAACCGTGACTACTGTGTGGGAGTTGTACGATGCGAAAAAATCTACATATAGCACAGGAGTGACCAGCAACCCAACAGAGCTCACCAGCACAATGACTTTGATTAGGAAGAGTAATACTTAACAATTAACTCTGTTGAACACTTCTCCTGAATCCATGACAGCTGAATGGAAAGCAAAGTAACATGTAACAGGCAGTGGGATAGAAACTGACAAATGAAAATCTGTAGGAGCTTCAATGGAACCAGTCCTGGGGGGACCATAAAATATGACGACCCCAAGATGTATCACACACCATATATAAATTGAAGAAGACTGCAACAAGATATTGACATTTAGAGTGAGGCCTCTCCAATTGCCATTTCCAGTCTAAGTAGATTGTCTATTGTAGATTGTTCCTTCCAGAACCCACATTGATAAAGTGGCAGAAGTCCCAAGTGGATACAATTTGCACAGGATGCAGATGCTCTAATTTTTGGCGTGCCTTGGAGTACTTTAAGAGTTCAAGGGGCTTGTACTCTTGTATTTTCTTTTCCTTTTTGTACACTTGAGCAACCCGGTGAGTGTGAAGAATGGTGTTTAGAATTACACACAGAGGGTAGAACACAGGGGCTCCCCCTTATGGAGTGGGCATCTGCATTCACCAGAGGGACTGCTCACAGCGAGGAGACATGTGACCAAACCAAATACATATAGAACATCACATGGGAGATGGGATGTATAGCTTCACATTGCACTGTTAAATTATTACTTTGATCTTCTGTGGGAATGAATCCCTCTTGAAGGCCAAGATAAAGGCACAAGACTCTAGTATTATCATCCTTAGGGCCTCTCTGAACTTGGCGAACAAAATGGACACCTCAGCACAGCAGATTGGCCCGGAGTTCCTCATCAGTTTGATGGAAGAGGTCACAAAAAATAACTCCATGAACCATATTTAAGGACTGGTGGGGGGGGGGGGGGGGGTTATGGACACCAGAATGATGTTAAAATGTTCACAGGATCAAAGACCTGCAGATTGGGTAGCAGAAACAGTTTTGATGAGCAGGAACCAGAGCGCATCTTACTCATCGAATCGACTTCACCTAACTTTTCCTCTATATATTTTCCATAACATAATATGGCTTGCTAGCAGTGAATATCAGGAAATGGCATAGCTATGGATGTTATCTCGTATGAGCATTATGATGCCCCCCATGAGCTGGAATTTCTGCTATAAGTGGAAAGGTCTTTTTCTTCTCCCTCAGAGGATGAGAGAAGCCTTCAGGAAGGGAGCATATTGAGACGACGTCAAGGTCAGAGAGAGAGAGAGAGAGAGAGAGAGAGAGAGAGAGAGAGAGAGAGAGAGAGAGAGAGAGAGAGAGAGAGAGAGAGGGGGGGGGGGGGGGGGGCTATTCATTAGAGTGCTAAGAAGGAAGGTTCCCCAACGTGCCAGAGAAGATGGTCTTCTTTGGTTGAGGAAGTGGAGGAGCAGGGACAGAGTGGGGTGGTAGTACCTTGAAGAGAAGGAATGCTAACTGCCAGGAGGGGATGGTGGGAGGGTGACAGGAGGTGGTTAGGGAGAGGAGGGAGTTGGGGGGGAAGTGACAACAGAGGGAAACAATGTTTAACAATAGTGGGTGGAGACAGTCATACTACATCTACATACATACTCCGCAATTCACCGTAAGGTGCGTGACGGAGGACAGGCAGTCAAGAGTCTTAAACACTCAAATTTTCTTCTCAATGTCTACCACACACATACCCAAAAAAGAGCTGTGGGCCCCCTGAGGTGGGGTGGGCAGGGGGGGGGGGGGCAGCAGTAGGCTGTTGACGAAGTGAACACCACATCACACCACGTTAGCACAGATCTTGTCATTAAACAGTAGGTTGCAATTTGTAAAATAATGCATTGAATGATATTGAGGATTTTTGGGGAGTGACAGATACAGGAATGTCACCCAACTTGTCATAAGTAAGCAATGCTCATGACTGAGCTGATTGAATCAAAATTCACCCATTCTTTATTCTGGGGATACCTCCAACTTCCCCAAACCTGTGCACTATGTTCTCCACAAAGAATAAGGGTTCTATTGCCAATAGCAATTCCTGTCCTGTGTACACATCAAGTATTGAAGAGAATATTTCTTAGCCCTATGTTCCTTCCATCGGACAGCCAGGGAATGGAACATTTAGAAGTCACTGAGCATTATAGCTTTCCTTCCATAGATACCATTGAGGCCAAATGGCAACAAGCAGGAGAAAGCTCTATCCGCTTCATGTGTGAATCATCCACCGTGGTGCCACCCACTCAGAATGGGTGTTCTGCCTTTGGGTGAACACCTAGCCTCAACAACTACCAGACCAGTTAGCTGCTGCTCAGAGCCCCCATGTCTGATCTGCTTAAAATTTTGACGAACGTGATATGGAAGTAATAATGTTCTTGATGATCCAATAATGAAAACAGTCAAGATCACAAGATAACCCATTTAATAAAATGGCCTCTTTCGACACAGTCAGCCATCATCAGATTAAGAACATCATTTCCAACCAAATTGTGCTCTTGATCTGAAGCTGGCCAATTAAATGTGCCGAAACAGACCAATGATGTCATATCTGAGTGTCCCAACATATGCTACGTAGAGATACCAACTAGCAAAACAAAAACTATCAATGAATATAAACATATAAGATAGGCCTAATACCGTAATACTTACATATTGTAGGTAATAAATAATCTTTGATTACCCTCACAAATTACAGATTACCAAACCAGAATGTATCATTGATCACAGGTCTCAGCCCAAAAATTCGCACCTTCAGCACCCACTTGCAAAACCATCAGAGAGATGGTACAGATCACATTTTAAACACAAAATTGTAATAAATAATTTAAGTTCTGCTTGTAAATAAACTATTGCCTTTAACTCAAATATGACGACATTGGTCAAAGGTGAAGAGTTGTCATGAACTTCAATTGACCCTATTATTTTATATGTATTCCTACAAGGGATAGGACATAGCCTATTTGTGCATCCACACAATTTCATTTGCCTGTTGGAGGCAATATATATAGAATTTTAGATAATTATTTTCATTTAGTTTACGATACGGATGTTGCGAAGTCTTCTATAATTAAACAAAGCAATTTTATTTTAGTAATATGAACTTTTTTTTCAATCTGTTTCAACAAAAGAATTTTTTTTTAACAATCCATTTAAAAAAAAATTTCACACGACGTAGGATGTGTTATGTCTACATAATTGTTAACTTTTGTTTATGTAATGTGTCCATTTTTCTTCCTACAATGTAGAAAGTGTGGTAAAACTGCAGAGTCTGTTGCCCATGTTTTAGCATGGCACATATTTTAGTAACTGTAAATAGTTCGTTCCTGGACCAGAGATTCAGGCGCTACATGCCCTCACATACTAAAAAACTTCTTGTTTAACCTATACCTAACCTAACTTTTACTTAAAATGATCACAGTTTCGTACAGATCACGAAATAAATAAAACATATACCTGCTCTATGGTTTGACTGCTGTGGTGTTGCCAACATTTGCAGAGCGTGGGCAACAAACTCTGCAGTTTAGCCAAAAGTGTTCTTTCTGCATTCCAAAATATCGTAAGCCTAGCTCATGACTACATAGGTTGAGGACATTCTAAATTAAAAGAATGGGGAAAATTTTCCCAAACTCAAAACATTCCATTACACAAACTTTCCTTTGCCAGAGTGCTCTGCAAAGTAGTTGCTATTACAAATGATCAGGGTTTCAAGTTCTTTTTGGTTTTAATGAAATCATGATGCTCAGTAGGTAAAAGGGTTTGCAAATTCATCAGTTTCGTAAAAACTAATGATATTTGTAACTAAAGAAAAGTCCTATTGCCAATTACCAATGTTCTGATTCTAACAACAGATGAAAGACAGGTGGTATCCCATATTTCAGTTGACCTAATAACTATCCTAAGACAATTTCCCTAAAAGGTGAAAACAGAATTAGCCTATATCATCAGTGAAATTGTCTAAGTAGACCTGCCTTAAGCTAACAGTACGAACTGTAGGCAGCTACTTAATGTAATACACAAAGAGGAACATTTAAAGGATTGTCATAGGCCTACTTATTATACTGCATTTATTTCAATTTGTTGAAGTAAAAATGGTGTAAGTAGCTTTGTGGAATTGCTATTAGAACAGATGTTAGCATTACCTGACTCGATGCTGCCTGCCTTTTGCAAATTAACTTCATTAAGCCCGACTCATTCCTACGAGTCTTTTTCATGGCTTTCATTTTCAGTGCCTATGATAGGTGTCCAAGGCAACTACTGCCAAGTTTACTGCACTAATGTTTCATGGATTCTGGACCAAAAATACAAGCATAACAGCCACGGGAAGAATACAGCAGTTATTACAAATAAAAGCCACTGGCCATGTAAAGCAGTAATAAGGGCATTATATCCGAAAGTCGTCCTACAAAGTAGGGAAGAATGTCTGCATATAATACAGATCATAACACTAATTCCAACAGTTGTATGTCTGGTCACATTTTGCTTACACACTATTGTCCAGAACATTCTCCTACACAAAGAAAATTATGTGACAGTGCATAAATGAACTTTTTTTTTGTACATGCAGTTCTGATTCTTAGCTCCTGCAATAACAAAACTGCCAAATAACACACATTATCAATAAACCTGTACATGTCCTAGTGACTGGTACTGCATACTAACTACCATAAAATCTTGTATTAGATAGTAATTTAGAACATATCTAATCTACTAAACACCCAAGATTAAAATGGCAATAAAATCAATTTCCGTCGATATGTACAAATGAAAGTTATGTACCCCCCCATCCACAAGATAGGAATAATGCTAAAAGCGTACACTACATATTGTGTGTACGTGGTAGGTATTATCTAGGAAAATTATTTGAACAACACATTTTTCACCCAGAAAGTCCAGAGTTCAGTTCAATTAAATTATACTAATTTCTGGATGCAAACTATTACCAACAATCAATGAAAAAAGAAAAGCTGGGTGCAGATCATTTAACATTTGTTTATCTTAGCTGCCCTAGTATTTTTTATTACCTTGTACTTTTATCTATCACCACACACTGCCCAAGAACAACTTCAGAAACAATGATCTCCAGAACTACCGGTTCTATTGCAGGTAAACGGAACATTCTTTTTAAAAGGCAATTACACCAGATATTCAGGAACCTAAACTTCATTTACGTTATAACTGGACGAAACAATTATGCTGGACATTATGTTCACCTATAATTCACTACCTTATCAAAAGTAACAGGCACCCTGACAAATTTAGCTCCATGTCAGCGCTTTAGCGCGCAATATCAAAGTCAAAAAGCTCAAATTAATTTTGTTACGTTTCGAAAGTTGTTAAACTAATCTTACAGTTGACTTCTAATTTAGCTGGGTACGGCAATGACAAAACGTCAGTCAACAACTTCCCATCACGAACATTACATTCTAGATGCAAAAATACATTTATCCGGAACATAATGAACAAACGCTAAACCCCTGCTTCAATTTTGACACCGAAAGCGATGAAAAACGCACAATTTTTTCCTCAATCTGAGTACAAGCCACTTACTTTCACTTAGGATGAGGGAGACCAATATAAAACCAAGTGAGATAACCGGATCCTGAACCTAACTAAACGAAATTCACTGCGCTTGATAACAAATGTCAAACAAATCGAAACAAATAACAATTCCCTCAATTAACTTACCTGGCTTTGCTGACATTCGCTCACTGATCATTGATTTCTCCAAAGTGTAATCTGTCAAAGATCTTCCATCACGTTTTTTTTGTTTTGTTTCGGAGCATGCACACACAGGCATATGTATATATGTATGAAAACTGCCGCGATATCTGCAGTGAACAAAACAGTAACATACTTTCTAACATGTCAAATGTTTAAATCTTATATAGGACCGGATTCGATGATAAATCAAAGAATAATATCAAAATTAAAGATTCGTAACTATTTAGATTAGATGATATCGATATTTCAAGGCAATAAAATTGAAATCCCTGCAATCGCAATGAGCAATAAGCAGGGAAGTAGATGCCCAATTGACCAATGATAGTATCTGAATATTTTTGTTGCCAGCAAGTTCTTGGTTGTTCATGGATTATGAACGCCTATCTATTGGCTTTATTCCTATAGGCTATATAATTACCATCATTTCTAGTACTGACGTCTTGAAATGTGGTATTTGTTTGTTAAAATGAAGTTTACTTATGCACAATTTCATCAAGGAATAAATATATCGGAAAAATAATTAGTGCACTTAGTTCGTTGAACATTGTCAGCAGGATGTTCCAGACTGAAATCATAAAAAAATGTATTTTATGGAACATTGTTCGCCGGCCGCGGTGGCCGAGGGGACTAAGGCGCTTCAGTCACGGTCTGCACGGTCACTACGGTCGGGGGTTCGAATCCCCCCTCGGGCATGGATATTTGTGCCGTCCTAGTTCATAAGTAGTTTGTAAGTTTAGGGACTGATGACCCCGTAGTTAAGTCCCATAAAGGGCAATTCACACTGTCCGTCATGTCACGTCACGTCACCGTCCGTCAGAACATTCCGCAATGTATTTCTAATGGCGGCATTCACACTGTCCGTCACCGGACTGTCACGTCACGTCAACGTCCGTCAAGCTTTCTCGAGAAGAATGTTTTGACGGAACGGCCGTCTGCTAACATCGGAAGTTAACCTATTTTCGTCACGCGAATTACATGTTGCAGTCGACGATTGTACTGTTTATATGCAAATGTGTCTTATTCATCGTTGTGTTGTTGTTATACCTCGTTTTAGCGGTAAATCTCAAATGTTTCATGACGACTTAAACTAAGTGTACCCCTAAAATCGAGGTCGGTTATCTGAAACCAAAAAATGGTTTATGTTACGTAACAATGTAACAGAAACAACTGAAGCAAACTGTTTATTTGAATGAGATTGTAATTTGATTACGGATTTTTCATTAAATAACACTTTAAATGAAAATGTCAGTTCTAACGAAAGACAAAACTTCAGTTGTTTACGACGGTATTAACAATGTCAGCGAGCAAATCGTAATGGTTAAACTATACAGGCGCTATTTATGCTCTTACAAATATGGTTTGAAGTCTTCATATGTTTATTTTTTCGCTTGAAAATAGATGTCGATGTTTTGAAATGTTGTTTCAGTTCCCAGTAAGTTGGCCAAAAACATACACTGTAAAGTTTTCTTTGGCCGTTAATAACATTTAGCGTTGTTGTTCCCCCTTTCTAGTATTAAACTATGACTTTCTACATAACAGATCGCCACTCATAACCTCACTTTCAGCATCGCATATTGAGATGGACGAATTGACGTGACGGACATGGACGGACAGTGTGAATACAACTTGACGTGACGGTTCCGTGACGTGACGTTGACGTGACGGACAGTGTGAATTGGCCTTAAGACTTCCAAACATTTGATTTTTTTGAACATTGTTCCTGAGTAAAGCTGTGATCTTTATAAGTGATTAATATCGTAATACAAACAGTCAATAGCGCATGAAATATTTTATTTTTATCTATAATGACCGGTTTCGAGGATATGAAATAATCCTGCGTGTCGAAATGGCGTGGATCTGGCCAATCTGTCTTGTGGAGCAACACTTGCACAAGATAGATGGGCGGCCGCAGTTGAATGGCCGAACGCTGTTAGGCGCCTTGCTGTGCAGCGCGCTGCTCCTCCCCATAGGAGGTTAGAGTCAATGGGTGTGTGTGTTTTGTTTTTAGGTTAGTTTAAGTTGTTTGTAAGCCTAGGTATTGATAACAGTAGTAGTTAAGTCACATATACAGGGTGAGTCACCTAACATTACCGCTGGATATATTTCGTAAAGCACATCAAATACTGACGAACCGATTCCACAGACCGAACGTGAGGAGAGGGGCCAGTGTAATTGGTTAATACAAACCATAGAAAAATGCATGGAAGTATGTTTTTTAACACAAACCTACTTTTTTTTAAAATGGAACCCCGTTAGTTTTCTTAGCACATATGAACATATAAACAAATAAGTAATCAGTGCCAGTTGTTCCATCGTAAAATGTTAATTACACCTGGAGATATTGTAACCTAAAGTTGACGCTTGAAACCTCCGTCGTTCAGTGGCATGTTGTAACAAATACGGGCCACGGTCGGCGAGCAGCATCTGCAGGGATATGTTTATGATAAAGATTGTGTTTATGAGTATGGCTGTTGCCGCGGTGGAGTAGCCGAGCGGTCTAAAGCGTCTCGCTGCGGAGCGTGCAGCTGCTCGCCGTGGAGGTTCGAGTCTTCCCTGGGGCATGGGTATGTGTGTGTTGTCATTAGGTTAGTTTACCTAGGTTTAGGTAGTTTGTAAGCTACGGACTGATGTCCATGCAGTTTGGTCTGATAGATTTACAAACATTTGAATATTTAGTGCACTGTTGTGGTTTGGTCTAGCTGTTGCAGTGTCCACAAGTAGCGCTTGCTGCTATTGTTATTCTGCATTCGTCTTTGCATGCAGACTAACTGTATACTGTGTTACCAGACGTCTGTGATAGTGTAGTGTTGTAGGAACTGTGACCATGGTGTATTCGAACTCTGAAAAGGCAGAGATGATACTCATCTATGGCGAGTGTCGACAAAATGCAGCTGAAGCCTGTAGGGTGGATGCAGAATGGTAACCGGACAGAGAGCATCCAACGTGCCACACATTTCAAATCATCTACCGCCAACTGTATGCAACAAGTATGGTCGTTGCACGCAAACGGGTCCGTAACAGGCCTGTCACAGGAGAAGCCGGTGCAGTTGGTGTGTGAACCCACACAGGAGTACACGGGACATTGCGAGAGCCGGTGGACTGACTCAAAGTAGTGTCATGCGCATACTGCATCGTCACCACTTTCACCTGTTTCATGTGTCGCTACATCAGCAATTACATGGTGATGACTTTAATCATCGAGTGCAATTCTGTCTATGAGCATTAACAGAGAATGTGTTGCAGTTCTACCTGTTTACCGATGAAGCGGGTTTCACAAACCACGGGGCAGTGAATCTACGGAACATGCATTACTGGTCCGTTGACAATCCTCTCTAGCTCCGACAGGTAGAGCGACAGCGACCATGAATTATAAATGTATGGTGCGGAATCATTGGCGACCACCTTATTGGTCCTCACTTCAGTGCAGGGGCCCAAACAGCTGCAACATAAATCGCGTTTCTACAGAATGATCTGCCAACGTTGCTCGAAAATGTCCCACTGGAAACGCATCGACGTATGTGGTATCAGCATGATAGTGCACCTGCACATGAGGCAATTAACACTAGGTTAAACCCTTGACAGGATGTTCTGATCGTACACCTCTGGACTTCTTTCTGTGGGGCACGTTAAAGTAGAATGTGTACCGTGATGTGCCTACAACCATAGAGGATATGAAACAACATATTGTGGCAGCCTGCAGCGACATTACACCAGATGTACTGCGACGTGTACAATATTCATTACACCATACATTGCAGTTGTGTACAGCAAATTATGGTCACCACTTGGAACATCTATTGGCCTGATCTGTTGGGACACACTCTATTCCACTTCGTAATTGAAAATGGAAACCACATGTGTACGTGTACCTCATCCCTCATGGTAATGTACATTTGTGTCAGTGAAAAAGACCAATAAAGGTGTTAGCATGTGGACGTAGTTTGTTGTTCTAGTCTCTTCTGTACCTAAAGTACACCACTGTTCCCTTTGGATCCCTACTTAATTCGGTTCTTTCCGATACACACGATTGAACAGCGGAGGAGTGGTACTAAAGCGTCAACTTTAGTTTACAATATCTCCGGACGTAATTAACATTTTACAATGAAACAAACGGCACTGACTACGTATTTGTTTATTCTTTCAGATGTGCTAACAAAACTAATGGGGTTCCATTTTAAAAAACGTAGGTTTGTGTTAAAAAAACATACTTCTGTGCATTTTATTATGGTTTGTATTAACCAATTACACTAGCCCGTCTCCTCACGTTCGGTCTGTGGAATCGGTTCGTCAGTATTTGATGTGGTCTCGCTGCGGAGCACGCGGATGCTCGTCGTGGAGGTTCGAGTCCTCCCTGGTGCATGGGTGTGTGTGTTGTCCTTAGGTTAGTTTAACTAGGTTTAAGTAGTTTGTAAGCCATGGACTGATGACCATGTAGTTTGGTCCAATAGATTTACAGACATTTGAACATTTTTGAAGTCAATCACCTTCATTTGAATACCCCAGAAAATACGTAACATGAACTGGTGTCAGTTTTATACTTTTGTGACAGGATGTGTCCACCATCACTGACATATATTTCGCATTGTTAAGCTCTGCAAAAATTTGATTAAATGAATATGGAGAAAATACATTCACACTTTGTTCTGGAACAAGTAAATTTCTTCTCAAACAGCTCCCTGATGATCCCAGTTGTATACTCCACTGATCTGAAGGGATGGTCTTGTTTCATTGAATGTAAAACTAGCATGCCTTCCTTAGTAGCAAGGTGCTTTTCTTAATCACTCATATTAACACTCTTGGGCCGTATGAATAAAACGGAGTATCTACTTTATACTCTGGATTCCAGAGAACATACTCAGAATCGCATGAATAAAGTGAGTCGGAGAATATACTTCAGCCGAGTATGTTCTCAGCGTGAGTAACGGGGTGGGAGAAGTTACTCAAAACAGAGAACATTCTCCAATTTCATATGAATAAAACTGCAGAAGTTTCTCACGACGGGAGAACATTCTCAGATTTCTGGAGTGAGCTCTATGGCATACTCCGTGCTGAGTAACTTCTATTAAGGTTACGTTTTACTGAGGTTTATAATAAAAATTACAACAATTTTGTTACTTAGAAGGCAAATATTATATGTAGCCTTTAAGAAATACGAGGCAATCTATAAAGTTAATACAAATAAAAACATTTTGTTGACGAGTATCTTCCTTCGGAAAAATCGTGTGACACTTCCAGCATTTTATACAGTGACGAGAGTGATGTAAGAGGTGTTTTCATTACCGACATAAAAATGAAACACAAATGGATTCAGCTGCGTGTTTACTCATTTGTTTGGCGTGTATATTTACAGATGTAAAAAGTCACATAGCAAAAATAATATTGTTTTAAAATAGGGTCTATTAGTAAGACCTTATGCTGTTAGTTCCAAATAAAGTGTATCCCAGGACTTCACAGTTTCTATCACAAAATAAATATTGCTGCAATACCAGGTAGGCCTACTGAAGTACTGTTTCTATCCAAACCGGTTGGCTATTTATGATGCGTTTTCTGACTTCGTAATCGTAACTTCTGTCATGTTAGAAGTAAGTAAACACGACAGGAAAATTAATAACTGATTAATTACATACCTAGCAGCGTGTTTCTTGTTCAAAATCGCATGGCCTAACGCTTATGAGCAAACCATTGGGTGTCAAATTTAACAAGGCCTATCTCATGTTAGAACACTCCTACAGCATTCCACGTTGTAACAGATGAATACGTGATGCATTCTTATTATATCGTTCGCAAATTGTGCTAACCCTACTTCATTAACAAACGAGTTTCTTGCGTGACGAAAATTTTGTATCGCCGGCAGAATACATTTTCGTAAAAAGTGCATATTTAGTCTTAATAATATGCTCCTTCACAACAAACTAATATCTAAACACAGTACAGTTCTTTCTGAACACGTCGATGTCCACTCCATATTTGTACACTTAATAATTTGCCTGATTGGGCTAGTTTAAAGAAATACACGATTGGACAGCTGATCTGTGGCGGACATGACACGCGGAGAACTTACTCAAGTAGGAGGGGAGGTAGCGAGAATGAACTACCTGCTCAGAGCATATGCTTCGAAGTTTTTATTCAGACGAATTTGAGAACTTACTCAGAGAACGTTCTTTTGCTCTGAGAATCTTCTCTGCAGCATGTGCTCTTTTTTATTCATACGACCCCTTGACACGTTTTGTAACAAAAAATAGCATGCTTTGTGACAAAGTTTTGTTTGAAACAACTTTTTTTTTCACGTTAATGTGATGTAAAATTTCTGATCGTCATCCATGTTCGATTGAAAAAGGGCTTTTACACAAGTCAGCTATTATTTCTTCTGTAAATACTCAACTTCTTTTTGGTATTGCAGGTAGCACCAACTGCGATTCTAATAGTCTAAAATCAATTAAATCTTTTAAATGCAGTGGCCACAGACAATAAACAAACGCATACAGAAACACAAAGAGACTCAGTTTAAAAGTGTACGGCAAATGGCGGCGACAGGAATGAAGAACGAAACTGTCTAGCCGCATTCATTATTGGTCTGTTGGATTTCCCAATGCATCATGTTGTCTGTGACACGTGCACATCACGGGAAAACTGTAACACTCATGCCTCATTCATTATCAGTTAATCAAAGATATTCTCTTTTTTGTTTGATTATGCACACATTCGTTCTCCATTTCTTTACTTTGCACATTACTTAAAGACGATTTATTACAAAATATATGGGACCGTTAATAGAAAATGTGACGATTCATGTCCCATATTTATTTTGGCAGGTCAGTGAAACACTAAAACAAAATAAGAGACGATTCCATAAAATATGGGATGTCTGGTCACCCTGGCCTAGTGGCATACTGCCCACTAGATCATCAACGGACTTGGTCCAGATTGTCCTATTACTCAACAGTGATCCCTTGTAGATATCTCATATTAGTTGTTGGGTTATCTCGTGCAAAAACAGCCATTTTCTATGTATCCCTTGCATGTTCGATAGGGTTTATATAAGGAGAAGATGCTGGCCTTTCTAATCTTGGGATGTTGTTATCATGAAGGAACGCATTCATAACATGAGCGCGAGAAGTGTCGTCAGTTGACATGAGCCCCTCACCGAATGCTTCCAATATGGTATCACAATTCGTCTGAAGTTGTCCTCCCTGTACCACATAGCCATTTGATTGCCTTCTAAACCACCAGTGGTGTATGGTTGCCCCACATAATGCCACCCCAAAACAGCATGGAACCACCACATTGCTGCACTTGTTGGACAGATCAGGCTGATCAGGATGGCTGAAAGAATGTCTCTAACGATTGTCTGGTTCCAGGCAGATACGAATTTCAACTGTGAATAGCACTTGATGGCATTTCTGAAAAGGAAATTTAGCACACTGTTGGGCCCATCCATACCACATTACATGGTCTCCATGGGCATCGCAAGTGAAGTGCATGTAATGCAGCCTGTAACTTACATGGCGTCATGTAGAAACCTACATCCCATTGAATCTGCTTACTGTATTCGTCTCTCAGTCTCCATCTGTGATTTTTACCCCAAACAGAGACGATTCCTTGATGTCTCAGAATGTTCCAGCAATCTATCCATTCTCTTAGTCCAGATATGCCAGAAATTTCTTTTGTCCAGCGTTGTGTTTAGCATCTGCTCAATAGTTACGTGATCTAACCATCTAATGTTCAGCGTTCGTCTGTAGCACCACATTTCAAATTCTTCTGTTATCTTACTGTCTGAACGAATTATCGTCCACGTTTCACTCCAGTACAATGCTTCACTCTAACAAATGATTTCAGAAACGACTTTCTAACATTTCAATTAATTTTAAAATTACGCTTCTTCAGAAATTCTTTTCTTCCCATAGCCATTCTGTATTTTATATTTCCTTTACTTCGGCCAGAAGACGTTGCTTTGCTACCCAAATAACCAAACACATCTACTACTTTATTATGTGATACCCTTATCTAATACCCCCAGAATTACCTATTTTCTTAGACTACATTCCATTACTCTTGTTTAGCTCTTGTTAACATTCATCTTAAAACCTCCTTTCAACACACTGTGCAATCTGTTCAATAGCTCTTCCAGGTCCTCTGCTGTCTCTGCAAGAATTACAGTGTTATTGGCAAAGTGTGAAATTCTTAGTTTTTCGCCATGAATTTTAATTCCTCCTCCAAATTTCGTCTTGCATTCCTTCACAGTTTGTTCCATCTACAGTTTGAATAACATTGGGGAAAGGCTAAAAACCTGTCTTACTCCTTTCCCAACCACTGTGTCCCTTTCCTGCCATTTGATTATTATAAATGCTGTCTGGATTATATACAAGTTGTATATAACTTTTAGTACCCTGTTAACTTTAGAATTTGAAATAGTGTGTTCCAATCAACATTGTCAAAAGCTTTCTCCAAATCGACAAAAGGTAAAACCGTAGGTTTGGCTTTCCTTAAATAAGTTGTAATGTGAGGATTCCCTTGTGTGTTCCTCCATTTAGGGTGTCCAGCGATTGTTTAAAGAAAAATGAAAGAAAATCCCAGGTTTTCCAGGTCAATTTTTATATTTTTCCAGGGTCATATTGTGCTTTGTTGCTAACTGCATTTGATTCATTTTGAGACAGAATCTACAAATTTTGTTGATTAATAAGAACATATTGAGTGTTTCATGCTGAATTAAAAAATGTAATCTCATATGGCTTATTTTAATCAAGATTTGAAACCCTTATTTCAATAGTGGTACACCATCACTTCAGCTCATGTTGATATATTGAAGCTTAAACATAACTGGGTGACGATATTTCTGTGATTGAGATACCTGAAATACTGCAGTCAATTGCTTGTAATATTTCAGGTGTCTTAATCGCAGAATTATCTTCAACCAGTTATGTTTAAGCCTATTATACCAACATTGGCTAAAGTGTTGGTGAAACACTATTGAAATAAGGCATTCATACAAACATAGCAGAATCTGACATCAGATCTACATGTCAAAAGTAGTATGAATAAAAAACTATAAGAATATTGGAATGAGACTAGGTTGCAAATGAGGTGAAACAGTATTAATAAAACATTTTCATTAGGAACAATCAGTTGTTGAGATCATACACACTGTCATAGGTGTGGAACACCAGTATCTAAACAGACAACAATTTACACAACAAAAAGCAATATGAGGGGTAACTGAGATGAACATACCACCATTTGATTTTAATATGACTACTTTAAGTACCTTACAAAATAAAGTGAAGTATTTATTAACAGATAAATACTGTAATTCAACAGATGATTTCAAAGTGAAAGTCTCCTTGGAGAACCATTACTGTATATAGCTGTTGGTTTCTGTCCCTCTCTATCTATTTTCGTTACAAATAACAGGTAATCTTGGGAAAGTCCCAGCTGTCTGCCCATTGCATTGGACTGAGGAAGGGAAGGAGATTGGGAATTCAAGGAACTGCGGGCTGTTGCAGCTAAGGGTGAACTATTAGCTTTGTTTGAGTTGCGGTTGCAACAACGCTTAGGCCCTATTCATGCAGGGATATGTAAATTGTGTCTCCAGCTACCTGACGACTAGGAGACTAGGAAACTGTACGTCTCGAGTAGCTGATCACATTCACACAGGCATGACTCAAGTCTCATGTATTGCTGAGTCGCTTACGCAGTGTGAAAAAAAAAATTAAATCAGTTTCATTACTTGAGCATGATATAAGTGCATTTTTTGTTTACTCTGCTATCCATAGTACAAAATCTAGTAACTCTAACAATGATGATGATATTATAATAGTTTCACTATAACCACCAGTACATGCAGATAAGCCTGAAATTTGTGCCTGTCAAATTTTAATAGGTATCTCAATATTTGTAATATTTAAAACAAATATCGTGAAACACAGGCATTATACAACTGAGATACGAATAGTTCACCGAAGTCACTTATGAGTTATGATTTGGTCGCACTACATATGCTGTTGAATGATTTCTCTAAGCAATCTCTACTTCCCACTATTACCTATTCCATGTATCCCACGTTTTTCTTTTTCTACTGTACAAGTATTGTCATAGCTAAATAACATTCACAAGCACAAATTTTTAGATCTCGGCTATCTGCATGGGTTTAGGAATTTGTAGGTATGTAGGAGAAATTATATTATACTTTTTTCAGGTTTTAAAAACATGTTTGATTTTTTTAAATAACTAAAGAAGTACTTTCTATTTTTTGGTGTAGTGCACGTAAAACTTTTTAATCGATTTCAGACATTTTGTTGAGATTACAGCAGATGTGTGGTAACTTTCATGTTAATATCAGATTTCGTCTGTGAGTCAATTAATATATAGCCTTCTCCTGTGTATATCTTGTAAAAAGACCATAACGATAATAAGTAGAGAGATTTGAGCTCACATGGAGTTTACCATCAATTGTTCTTACCATGAAACGTTAGTGACAGGAATAGGGAAAGAAAGAATTAGCAGTGCTACAGAAAGTGAACTCCACTACACATCTCATAAAAACCATTCGTCATGTTCTGAGCTATGAAATTTTTTAAGTCTATAACTCATTGTGAAGCTAGCACACATTTTATACCTCGAATTTCAAATTAAACGTTTTTTCGTACATTGCCCAAACAAACGTTGTGATTGCAACCAAGAGACTGGGAGACTCTGCAACCAGCATGACGGGTCACGTAGTATCCGAGTCGCGACAAGTATCCTTATGTGAATGGCCCCATTTAACTAAACATGCAGCGTCTCATGGTTGCATCGGAGTCTGGTTGCATAGTATCTTAGTCGCTCGGAAACTTTACTATCCCCATGTGAAGAGGGCCTTAGGTGTTCGAGTTTCCATCGCCACCGTTTCAAACTAAATATGACTGCCAGTGATGCATTCTAGTTTACAGTCTGTCGTTTACAGGAATCGGATCACAAAATCCAGCAACTTTAGGTCACATACTACACTTGTCACTATAAGAGCCTTTTTTTGCTGCAGAAATAATGAGAAATAAAAAGATATTTACATTTTGGGTTGGCAACACTGCATCCGCGCATACGTTTCGAGTATTTGCTGCTGTAAATAATCACAAAACCGTTGTTTTTAAGTTATTTTTAAACGTTTCAAGTTGTTATAAATAAAAGTGTTGTTATAGTAGTGGGAGTGTTAGGCTATATCCTACGTGAGCGACAAAAGCGCACAACAGCATGCGACATACAGCTAGACGAGACTGCAGCTACAAGCAGTGACATTCGGCGACATGGCCATGTGTCCTACATGAGCGACAACTTCTCACAACAAGATGGCAGCTAGAACCGATCATCTGTTTCTAAAATTTGGAACCTGTAAACTATAGAATAACCAAGGAGGTTAGAATAAAGGGAGGTGGCATTATCTATGCCTAGCACATATGTCAATTGAAGCCTCTCCACCATCTTGGTCAGATCAGGAAAGCTATTTCTCCATTAAAACCATGCGTTAAGTCGACTCTCTTGCTGTTAATGAATTGCACTGACAGTCACAGCAAGGTATGTACTTTCAAACATTATACCTTACTGATTAAATAGTAATAAATACTCATTATAATATATTTCAAAACTTAATTTTCAATGGCTAATATGCACTCTTTTAACATGTTGTACATCAAGGCGAAACCATTGGACGCTTTATTCCAGTTTTAAGTGATATAAAACATTAGCTCTACAATACAAACACTTCTCCAAAACTGACCAATATGGTGGAGGCAGGCTTCACTTTTTCAGCATAAGGGCGTCTGCCTGTATTCTAACCTCCTTGAGAATAACGATAGCTCCAGAGTAAGGCAATAAAGTTTTATTTACTTTAGGAAATAAGATGTAAAAAGAGCGCTGTGCATTAAATTTACAAAGTGAAGAATGTTCCTGTACTATTTCATTCATAACTTCAAATACGAAAGTAGACAGTGAAGATCACTCACCAAATAAAATGACGAGTACAGATACTTTCGAGTTTTTCTTTTGTGACTACAAACTATCAACAACTGAGTAAGTAGAAAATGAGTCTTTTTGTAAGATGACTGTAAATCATTTAATTTTGGACTGAATTGCTGTCAGTGGGTGTTGCATAGGGTTGGTGACGTGGACTACCAAATTTTTATTTTTTTACCAAGTTAATACCAATATATTCATCTTTATTGCAAACACATATATTCCACTGAAGGCCTACCAAGCACATTAAATTCCTACTGAAACATTACATGAAGATATTTTATTCAGATATGTAATTTTACACACATCTCGTGTGACATCCTAGAGTGTTAGGTCTCTATCTCTCTCTCTCTCTCTCTCTCTCTCTCTCTCTCTCTCTCTGGAGTTTGTTGTTACTGCAAACGCTTAAAAAGCACACAAATGTAATTGTTCAAAACATGTTCATCATTGTGTAAATCACACTACCACTCAGAATAAAAACAAAAGACTTTCATATTAGAAACAATTTAAAAATTTAACTTCATTTGTAAATTTACGAGGTGGTTATTTTTGGACAAAAAAATCCCAATCAAAATTCTTAATTATAGTACAACTACCTGTAAACCCAGCATTTTGCGGGTGTTTATTTATCCTACACTCTTCTAGTTCACATCCCCTTCCCTCCCTCTCTCTGCATCTATCTCTTTCCCACCCATCTCTCTTTTCATTTACAGCTTTCCCTCGCTCGGCTAAGTTTTTTACAAGGTACCCTCTGCCATGTACCATACAAACATTTATGTACCCAGTGATCTTCCCCTTGCCTTAAAGGTCATTTGTGAAAAAATTCATAAAGATTGGAGCAAAACAATTCACTTTGTAAAATTTCGTACGTTAAGTACCCTCCATCAATCACCGAACGAAATTTTATACAGTCAGTGACATTCCTCTACGTTTTAAGGTAGAATGTGCAAAATTTCTTCAATATTGGAACAAAACTATAGATTTCTATGCAATTGAAACACAGGGTCACATTGAAAAACGCATTTTGTTGTTCTTAAATATTCCAGTTTTATTTCATATAACCCTTGTTCTGAGAAAAATGAAAACAACAAAAAACGGATCTGTGAAATCGGTCCACCTGTTCTTAACTTATGGCTCGATCAAGGTATTTAGGGATCCATTTTCATGTTGCAAAGTACCCTGCCACATGAACCGTATAAAACTGAAGGTAGATGGTGACCTTCCTCTTGTTTTGAAGGTCAAGCGTGCGAAATTTCGTGTTCACTAGCAATAATTTAAGCGGTTCTCTTAGGTTCCTGCCTAACCATATCCTTTAACATCGAGACATATTCGTAAAAAAAAGAAAAAGAAATTATATATATAGTAAAGAACTTTTGTCAGTCAGAATAGACATCTGCAGTGTAGCTTGTCAAAAGTACTTTACCGTTTTCTACGAATATGTGATATTAAGCTGCATTACACGATACACTTCAGGCGAGAGCCGCAGGACCACTCGAAAACGATTCTACAAATAAAGGACCGTGTAAACCTTTCATCAACGCAGGTTAGAGCACAATCTAGTTAGAGTGTAAACGAGTCAACTAATGCTACAGCTGGCCAAAACAGTAAACGCGAGATATATGCGTTCGAGTTGGCGTTTGCAGTTCAAACTGGTGGAGGCCGCGCATGTACAGTAACTAAGAGATAGTACGAAACAGCCGACTGGTAAATTTCTCGCAAATCGAACGAACTTAATTTCGAGGAAATGCATCCAGCCAAGCGAAAGGTTAGCAAATGTTTCTGCCGAAAAGCAAAACAAGTACCGCGACTTTCCAGGTTTTTGGGTAAAATACAAAAATTCCCTTAGTTTTTCCAGTTTTCTCGGTTTTCCAGGACGCTGGACACCCTGACATTTCTTGTAATCCAATTGATCTTCGCCGAGATCGGATACAACCATTTTTTTCATTCGTCTGTAAATAATTTGTGATAGTATTTTGCAACCTTAGTTCTGTAATTTTCACATTAGTATGCATTTGCTTTCTTTGCAATTCCAATTATTGTATTCTTCTTGAAGTATGTGGGTATTTCGCCCGTCTCACTCTTGTTGCACATAAGGTGGAACAATTTCTTCATGACTGGCTCTCCAAATGATGTCAGCAGTTCAGACGGATTATCATCTACTCCAGGGGCCTTGTTTCGACTCAAATCTTTCAGTGCTGTGCCAAATTCATCTCACAATATTTTATCTCTTATGTCAACTTCATTTACTTCCTCTGCAATACTGTCTTCAAGTTAATCTCAATCGTGCAAGCCGTCAACAGAGGCCGTCCTACGGCATAATGGAAGAATGAACTGCCACAGAAATATTCGCCTCTGAGAGAATTTTACAGTATATAACTATGTTAAACTTTAAATAACCTACTATTCCACCTTCTTAATAGATAATTATTTAGAAACGTATATGAATCTCCCTAACGGTGTCTGCAGTCAAGTCTGAAACTGGCAGTCAGCTCTTCTAGGCCAATGTCAGCCTTGGCGTAAAATCAAGTTCTGCACCCCCGGCGGCTGCATTCCAGCCACTGAGTTTCGTGGCTAGGGGTGGAGAAGGGAGTGGGGGCAGGAGGTGCCTCCTATCATGTATACGCCAAAACCTCCACTCCCCCTCCCCACCACCACCACTGTTGACACGCCACACCAGCATGCAGTTCCTCTTCCTCCTGAGTTGTTCAGCCAACATGACACAAATAGCAGAATCTGAAATTAATTCATATCTATACTATTCTATAGCATTATAATGTCTCTTGTTGTAATTGATCCCTGCTAGCGGTTATATTTCTTAAACTTCAATAATAAGTAGAATCTAGTTAGCAATGATGGACAACAGTGTTCTGCTATTTGTTGCAGTGAACAGTGAAATTACGAACACTGTGGCCAACTTTTACAGTTGGTCATGTGTGATGGGACAAGGATTCCATATGCAGTTGAAGTTTGAAGACGTGAGTTGTCAGCTTTGACGGTCTCGGACATTCAACACAGAAAATAAAGTGACACCAGCGTTCTACTTCACATATGACTGCGTAGATAGAGCACAACCTCTTAAGGAAACACCATGTTACGCACTAACTGGATAGTGCGTACATGTAGTCATTGAAAGGAACAACGATCAGATTCCCAAAAATCATTACGTGGTGTCTAAAATTGTGGATTGGATTAAATTTTGTGGACCTTTTGTGCTCGCACTTTGTGGACACGAACACAGTGATTCAATAATTCCAGGAATTTTGCTGTTGCAACAATTTACACCGTGTCAGGAGAATATGTCCTGAGATTCTGTTAAACAGAAAGATTCAGTAAAGTAGATCGTGGAAACCACGTTAACAAAAATAAATAAAAGAAATATAAAAACCTGACCCATGTACACTACCTCTTATGTGGTGTAGAAACGTGTCCATATAATTGAGAGTACAGCTTTAAAACGGCTATTTGCGAACTTTAAGCTTGTGTAAAATTTTTTCACACATGGGACTTTTCACAATTTCATTATAATGGCATCCCAAACGTTTATCCAAATTTTCAGCTCGCTGGGAATCAATCAAGGGTGTTTTTCTATTTTGACCAGGATATTATTTATGAATAGCAATTATTTTTGCTTTTGCTAACTAATTTTTATTTATTTTTTCTTTCCTGTTTGGAATATACTTATCCATCTTCCTTTGAACCCCCTAAAAAAAATTACATGGACCGCCACTGGCCCTCAATATATTACGTCCAACTTCCAGCTTTCTCTTCTTTGCTTAGTACCAGCTATCCATCTTCTGCATTCTTCACCACTGTGATTCCCATAGCTACCCACTGTCCCTCTATTGTATTATCCATGGAGGTAAGTGTAAACGGAGACGCTCTGACACCACATCTGTGAAGCCAAGTGTAGCCATCTTGATCTGACCTAAACACTGCTGTATTTACGTTGTTTGCGTATGCTTGTCGCTCGTTTTTGGAAAGGATTTTGCACTGTTATGGTGACTTGTGTGATGTTTATGTGTACGAATCGTTCTGATTGTGACGCATAATCGAAGGAAATACCATTTCATGTGTAAACTGCCTCGCTAATGTGTGATTTTACCACTTTTATTGTGAATGAACCTATACAACGTCTTTCCTTTTAACGTAGCGTATGTTTGTCTTTTCGATTTCCTAAAGATGAAAGTTATTTCCCCCACTAAACTTACTATTTACGAATGAATAAAATATAAATTTGATTTTTATTAACTCGATGATTTCGAAAGAAAAACCTAGTTTCAATATTAATGAAACTTACTACACAAAGAAAAGATATCGTTACTGTGCTCGTAAATCTGGCGTTGGTTCACTCAGTCGAATTATTTTATCTGAAAGAAACAACCTACATTTATGATTTGTAATATTGTAGTAACAACTATTTTTAACCAGAAAAAACGAGACATTTTACGTTTTTCGAGATTTTATTTTAAACAAAAACTTGAAAATACCAGTTTGAGGACGTTACATGCCTATATGATGCAATTAGCGACTGTAAATACAGACACAGCTATAATACACTGTCATTGTTTTAGTCGGAGTGTCATGGTGGCCATGGCTTCAAAGTGTAGTACAGCTGGTATACGTAGTGCCATCCATCTTCCTTTATACTTACCTCCAGGGTATTACCATCGCCCGCTAGTATACTCCCAACCTTCCCACTTCGCTCGGCTTGCATGTGTTGGAGCGTACATCAAGAAATTACCGCCTTGGCCGCTGTGGCGCTAGCAGTGTGCACTAAACCCGCTCTTCACGAAGATGTGTAGTCAACAGTAGAAACTAAGTAAACAGTATAATTTCTTGTCATTTGACTGCCTAGACTAGCAAGAGGGAATTACGGTGGATTGATTACGTAATAAGAAGGTATGTAATCATAGTAGATTGTTATTAGAAAACCATTATAGGGTTTGCAATAATCCGATCTTCATGTTTCACACGCTCTCACTAATTTTCTACCCCATCAGTATATCTAGTCTGATTAGTTACTCTTTATGATCTTATCATATATTACTTTAACACAGCAATGTTTCATTATAGGTTTTAATTTGCCGATAGCAATGGTGTATAGCTGTGTGCCTTTCTGCACAAGCCGAAGTGTAAAGCGAAGAGAGTTTCATTTCACGAATTTCGCAGCCAAAGTGATGTCAGAGAACAGTGCCTGAAAGCAATATCAAGAGCAGATTTTACACCCAATTTCAACTCTAGATCGTGTGTGGTATGTAGTCTTCAATTTCGAGAGGCTGCGGTGCGCGCGGCCTTTCGCCGTGAGGGGTTCGAGTCCCCCTCCCCCCTTGGGCCTGGGTGTTTGTGTTCTCCTTAGGTTAGTTTAACTTAGTTTAAGTAGTTTGTAAGCTTTGGACTAATAACCCAGGAGTTGAGTCCAATAGATTTACAAACATTTGAACATTTCAGGCTAATTATCGGCCTGTATTAAAAATTAAGAAATTCATGGATGCTGCTGTTCCCTCTGTTTTTCCTTCTTCTTCACATTATAAAGTTGTAAAAGCAAAATAAGTACGTAGAACTGTTAAAATAACATGCAGTGAATATCACACACAAAAAACGAAAATATGGAAACACTGATGAAACCCATGATCTGAGGATTAATTCCAATTTCCCACTGCTCGACAATCATGGCAGTAATAGTTGTAATCCTTTCATTCACATCCAGCTGTTAAAAATAGAGCAAAAGAAATTGCGTGGCATATTGTGGAGGTCTAGAGTTAAACTTTTACATCTTGAAAAGAAACTTAATGAAATCACTTATGAGCTGGAGACTTATGATAACAATTATCACAAAACTCTGTCCCAAATAATTAAAACTAATGAGCATGATCCATTAAATGTTAAATCTTCCTTCCTTTTTGCACAAATAGAAAATTTCAATGAACCCTCTCTGAGGTGGACAGAAAATGCTATAAAATATACAATAGAATGGGAAGCCATTTCACCTAAAGCGTGTATATATGTGTTAGAAAACATATCCTGCAGTTACCTTATAAGACCACATTGTCCCGCTATTTGGGAGACACATCATGTGAAACAGGTGTTCCGATCTTGTGAAAGAGAGGTTAACCTTTGAAGCTAAACGTCTGAATGAGGCTGAAAGATTTTGTATTTTGATAGTGAATGAAATGGCGATCAAACAACAACTGCAATATGATAGAACATTACATGCTTTCCTTGGTAATAAAACTACACTTGATAGAAAAAGCTATCAAAGTACTAGCAATACTGCATCTGAAGTTAAGGGTAAGAACATAAGCGACTGTGAAATTCTTGCGAACAATTTACTTTGCTTTATGATAGCTGGTTTATATACTAAGTACAGACTGCCTGCCGCATACATCTTCACAAAACGAATCTCAGGAAAGGAACTGTACAATCTGACACTGTCTGTCATCAGAGAGATCGAGGAGTTTGGATTTCTTGTACGTCTAGTTTCTGACAATCATAAGACCAATGTGAACATGGTAAGACGCCTTTCAAATGGTGAGATTTTAAAGTCACAAATTACTCATCCAAATGACTCCAATCGACCATAATTTCTTGCGTTCAATCAATCGCACATCTTTAAAAATGTAAGAAAAATCTTTTTGGAGAAGACTATGTTTGACAGAGAAGATGAAATAAGTGGCTCCCACATAAAAATCTTTATGAACTGTAAGCAAATCAAGTAGTAAAACCTCTCCGCTTTTTGCCTCATAAGCGCATAAGCCCTAATAATATAGAAAAAAGAAGAATGTGAAACGAGCAAGGGAGATATATTCTATACTTGTAATAACAGCTCTTGAATATCTCCAAAAGCATTCGGGACATCCAAAAGAGCATTTATTTCAAGACTACACAGCTACTGTACATTTTATGAAACTGATTAAAAAATGGTTCAACATCCTCGACGTTAGCACTTATAAAAACGCAAAGTTTTCTCCTGATAAGATCTATTTCCTCAACACAGATAATGACAGACTTCATTGGCTGGAAATGAGTTCCTTACTTATCTCGAGGATGTGAAAAAATCATGCCACAAGCAAGGAGTTATTTTCCTCACACACGAGATTACGAGGCAATTCGCCTGACTTAAATGCTCTACAGTACAATGTGTTCGCTACTTACTGTCTTTGGGTTTTCATTTCGTACTAACAAGAGCATTTAACAGCGATGCTATAGAGATGTTCTTCAGTACTTTAAAGAGAACGTCAGGCAAAAATGACATACTGGATTCAAGAGGTCTGGTACTTGCCCCCAACAGAATCCTGAAAATCGGAATTCCTTTACAACAAAGAAGTAAGAACGTTAGTAAGATGAATATTATTAGCTGCGACAAGTCATCTCAGTCAGTTTCACCAGAAGAGATGCCCACAATCCCAGAAAACGTAACAAAAATTCTGCAGAAACTGAATGGACCCCAAAGTACGTATAATCTCTTCAAAATATTAATTTTCTGTTAGTTGTTTCATGACAATGTCAGAATAACAAAAGCGTCTAATGACCTGTTCTTTTACAGCTCTGTGACTTATTCAGCAAGAAAAGTGTAGTTCTCCATTGACGGACATTATCTTTAAACAAGACACAAACAATGTTTTTTACTATCCTTCAGAGTTAGTGGTGTAGAGTGTGAACATTGTGTATGATTTTATGTGTGAAGCTGCCAAATTTGTCAGCACTCAAGCTTGTACAATATTAACTTCTTCAGTTGCCAATGTGTTGAGCACTGCGAAGGTGTTACAGTGCACAAGTGAAACTTCAGAACAAACACAAAAATTAGGCCAGGTAATATGTAAAACAATTATACCAGTCGTCTTAAAAAACATTGGGGCAGAAGTGACTGAACATTTTGAACAGGCGAAGTATTTAAATAGCAAGCCAGTAAACAGAAAAATAATCCGGAAGCAACAAATTTCATCAGTGTGTATTGCGGCGGACGGCCAGACTAGTGCACGCTTGCCGCTCTCCAGTGGCGAATGTGAGTACTTCCTGACTTTCCATGATTTTCCAGGAGTAGAGAGACTGGGAGTGTACTAGCAGACGATGGTATAACTTTAGCCCATGTTGGTCAATCCTTGCCTAATTCTCCCTCTGAAACTTAACAACCTCTGGTTCCTTCGATTTATCCAGGTTCCATCTCCTTACACTTTTACCTTTTTCCGGTCTCTTAAGTCTTAGTCTATGATTCATAACTATTAAGAGTAAAAGTATTTTGTGTGAATCTGCCCCTGGATTTGTCTTACAGTTTAAAATCTTGTTTCGAAATCTATGTCTTACCATTATAATATCAATTTGGTACCTTCTGGTGTCTCCTGATCGCTTTCATGTGTGTTAGTAACTTCAAGAAATTTTGGAAGATGGCACCAGGAGATATGAAAGGTGAGGGTTTCTGTCGACAGCTTGTGTTAAGTCACTAGTGACTGAACTGTGGCAGTCAACACAATATGGCCCGGAATTAATACTCGTGTTCTAACCTAACCACAACCTGGTTATGTGAAATGTATTCAGAAAAAATGGCGTTCGATTGCCTACGGCAGAACAAGACTCCAGATTGCTTTGTTCATGGGGATAAAAGTTACCATATCGTCTATATGCAGAATAAGGACTGAAAATTTCAGTTTCAAGGATGAAAGCAAACTGTAAGTCATTGCTATCAATGATTACCTGAACGTAACCTCACACTGCCTACATGAAGTATCACAAAAACAACCAATGAGAAACCCTAGTTGACACTTGGTTGAAGGTTATAGGTGACACAGGCAGATTCTAAACGAAAACCAAATGATGATCAGAAAAATAAGAGCAAATATATAATCAATATCATGATAGAATGCACAATGGTGGTCGTATATCGTACATAAGGTCTAGAATAGCGGTGTGTTTGTATTCCAGTGATTCATGTGACAATGTAGTTACAGTTGCACAATGTGAATGAATAGAGTTTGACTGCAGAGTGGTTGCTGGAGCTAGATGCATGGGACAGTCCATGTCGTAATTCAATTTTCCAAGATCCATGATGTCTAGAGTGTGTGGGGACGTTAGTGACACCCAAACTATGCGCCATCATGGCGTCACTGTGAAGTTTACACCACCAGTTTCTATCCATTTCGACTTTTACAGTCGTATCGAGTTTCCCTCTGTTTTTCACGACTAGCGTTGTTCTAAAATGGTGGCATAATCGTTGCTCTCTCCTTTTAAAAAGTCTTGATGTTTATATTCAAAGAAACGACCAACAATATTCAGAGTAAATGTATTTTGTGTGACTCTGTTCCACTAGTGTCACAGCTGACATTCATTTTCAGAAAAAAGTTACACATAGTTCTGTAACTTCTAAATACATTATGTGGTGTGAAACAAAGCGTTAAATTTGCCAGAACTAACAGCAGTGTTGAAGAGATTTGTGTACTTTTTGAATAAAACAATTCTGGGTGTTAGGCCGCATCATTTTTTAAAAACACTTAGCAGATGAATTGCTGATGTTTCGATCACTCTGAAGTGGTCCTCTTCAGGATTGAAGAGGACCACTGCAGAGTGGTCGAAACATCGCCAATTCATCTGGTAAGTGTTTTAAAAAATGATGTGGCCTAACATCCAGAATTGTTTTATTCAAAATTACACTGGTCGTGGAAGCCTAAGAAATTATATTTGTGTACTGTAACACCTAATTTTGAAAAAGTAATGCAACAGCAGTTCAGTAGTTATTCTCAGTTTTGTGGTGAGTGAATGTAAAAGTATATGTGGCATAAAACATCTAGAAGTTAGTAACAGTTCGCTCCTCTCTCTTTCTCTCTCTCTCTCTCTCTCTCTCTCTCTCTCTCTCTCTCTCTCTCTCTCTCTCTCTCTCTCTCTCTCTTTCTGTCTCTTAAGTGTAATGCGATGTATTAATGAGCCTGCAGCTCAACATTACCGTAGTATCTGGTAACGTTTGAGTTCACTGAAAATATGTATATGAATCTTTATTCAAATAAAACCTTTAAAAGACATTGAAAATTAATTCATTATTGTGAAGTTTGTAGTTTTATCATCAATTATCCTAACATATAAATGCTTCAATGTATTAAGGAATATTTTGCAAGGTGGGAAGTTTGGAGTTGCGCTAGTATACCTTTATTTACACAGAGGTTCTATTAGCAATACTAGAACAGTTATCTAATACTACTAATGTCCCACTTCCATGGCTAAAATGAAGCAGAAATTTGAAATACTTTAACTGTATTTGAAGAAAATTGATACAATTTGCTTGTAGTGTGAATAAATCTTACACGAGGTAAATATATTTGTTTGTAAGTTATATCAGTTTAAATGAATGAAAAGTCTTTACTGGTCACAAGACAGAAATCAACCTACAGCGAGTTCTCAGGAAAATTATCATTAATGTGAATATGATTGTTCATTAAAGTACATTGATAAAAAACATATAAGAAATAGTTGTCAGGAAAAATTTAAATGAATCTTTCAAACTATCTATGCTAAAACGTATTTCACAATATCTGTACGCACCTTCATTGCAAATAACTAATGAGAGTTGATACACCATGTGTTCACTTTGTAAATGTTATCTAGATATTTACAGTGTAAGGTAAAATGGTCATTAAAGGTGGTAGAAGCAAAGGCTAACTTATGATGCAGAAAAGTAAATAGATGGTTGGGACAGCAAATGTTCCATTTTTCAGTACATAGTTTCCATTCTTTAGGGTGGCAGCTGTACTTGAATCAAAATTAGAGAAGGAATACTTAATTACAATGTGTTCTATTCTGGAACACAGTCCTACAACTAGTAAATTTATCAATGTATTTGCAGCTAGAATACTGAGAGTTAACTTAGAGGAAACACGTAATATATAGATTAGTATACAGAAGGTAAAATAAAACTATTTCTTACCAGCAAGGTATGTGCAAAACAATGTTGAAAATAGAAAAATCGAGGTGATTAGCCTTTAGTGAAAAATGGGGAATCAATGTGAGGCCACAATATATAAATGATAAGAAAATTACATCTCTTGGATTAAGTTATGACAAATGGTGGACATTCTTTTTTAATTGAAATTGAAATTGATAGTAATGGATACATGTTTAGTGTAGAACACGATTGTCAGCTACGAGAGTGGCCGGTGTGAAAATAGGGCCTCATAGTCACGAGCACTGCCTGCTGCCAGCAGGGGCTGAGGGCTGCAATTCGCCCACCTCACAGCTTTTTTGCCATATGGGTGCTGTTAGCTGTGCAGTAGGTCAGCGCCAGCTGAATATTCAGTGTGTTCGTGCAACTTCGTATGTTCCGTATGATATCAATGTGTTGGGTGTTTCGTAGACAGGTGCTCTGATGTGTGGTTGACAGTTAAAATGCAGGAGCAAAGGCCTTCGTGTAGTACTCCTCCCATTGATGTATGTAAAGGGTGGAAAGACATTTGTAAACGGTCAAAAATCATCATATCGAATGTGCTGATGGTTTTTACTGTTCTGGCCAACAGTGAAGAAGATAGGAACAATATAAATTTTGCAGAAATTCATGAACTGGCTGTAAAAGCGTGTGGTTTTTTCAAGACGACTGTAGGCCGCGTTAGAAAGTCAGTAACATCGGCAGAATCCCCGGTTGTTGCCACATGTTTTGAGTCGCCAAGAAAGGAACACAAACGAGAAAGAAAATGCACAGAATTTGACGATTTCAACAAAGAGCTCGTGTGCAGAACTGTTTAAGGCTGTTATAACATAGTATCAAACGCCTAAGAAAATACTTGGCGATCTCCGTGAGAAAATTAATTATTTTTGGCTCTGAGACCTTCCTCTTCTACGCTCCCTTGGTTTCAGACTCAAAAAGTACAATGACGGACGAAAATTTTTAATGGAACAGGGAGACATTGCAACATCAAGAGCCAAGTTTTTGCGTACAATGCACTTCTTTCGTGCTGACGACACCAGGCTGTAGTGTACTTAGATGAAACATGGGTTTCACAGACCTACACTAATAAATATATGTAGCACGCTTCCAAAGGAAACGATGGTTTAAAAGTTCCTACTGGTAGAGGTGATCGATTAATTATAGCCCATGCAAGTTCAGTAAACAAGGGTTTCATACCAGAGGCCAAATTTGTTTTTCGTGGCGGAAAAAGTTGTCGCGGATCTGATTATCATTCAGAAATGAAAGGATAGGTGTCCAAGGAATGGTTTGTCTGCGCTGGAAGAAGGGTCAGTTATCGTAATGGATAACGCCAGCAATCATTCCATTCAAACAGAAAAGCTGCCACGTTCAAATTGGCGCAAGGCAGATATAATGGAGTGATTAAAGAGAAATAATTTTTTTTTTCAGTCGATGAAATGAAGGCTGAACTTCTGGCTAAGAAAGAAATCCTAGGTGACAAAAACATTTTTGAATTAGATTAACTGGCGAACGAAATGGGACACCGAGTGGTACATCTGCAGTTGTATCACTGCCAATATAAGCCCATTGAAATGATATGGGCCCAGGTAAAACAAGAAGTAGCTAAAAAAACACTACTTTCAAACTTGCTGATGTCGAGAAGCTAACACACAAAGCTGTTGATAATGTAAATCAACAGGGCTGGATGAGGTGTGTAACACACGCAGAAGCAATGCAAGAAGCTGACTTCTTGAACCAGGGTCTAAGAGACGCCATAGTAGAACCTGTAATGATACGACTGGCCGAAACAAGTGGCAATGAATCTGAAGAAACGGAACCAGACGATGCTCCAGTTTAGGCAAGTGTCGTTTCTGTAAAGAGCTTATATGATTTAATATTTCAGTTATAGATGACAAATTGCGAATGTTTCTCTTACTGTAGATGTCTGATAAATTTGTGAGGTTCCTGGACAATAACTGACAATTAAATAGGACCTTCAATTCTAAATTCATGAACAACAGTTTTTTTGTAAAAGCCTTTATCGAATTTCTTTACATTTGGGTATAATCTTACTGCATTAGGTTTACATTGTACATCAGAAAATTATCATTTGTCATAGAAAGCTATACTGCTTTGTACTGAGTGTAATGAGCATAATGTTGTTCATGAAATAACAACAAAATGTAGTGGTGCTTCTGAATCGACTGTATTCCATATGAATGGCTGATTGTTAATAGGTACATAAGTCACGTTTTCATAGTTTCGAGAAAAACAAAAAAAAACTTTTTCCTCTTTTGTGCTACAAACTAGTACACTGATAAAATTATATATTATACTATAGATATAGATCTACAAATAGGTACATTGTTGACCCAATATACGTAATTGGACACCAGAAAAAAAATTTACTTTGCTGACTTAGGTCCCTTTTAACAATTTATAAAATTTAAAGCATTATTTTACTAGAAATAATGCAGGTTTTAATTAAAAAAGAGTATTATCTGATAGCTCGTAATACAAACACAATTCTTTAATAGTCAAAGAATATTATTACATTACAGAGACATGTTTTTCTGAAATTTATTCATTATCAGCTACCGGCCACTGTGATAGTCGATCATAAAAGCTTCTGTGTTCTACAATATACAGCATAATTTTTTTCAGGTCCTCAATTTTGCCTTTTTTTATTGGTATTTTTCCTTTTGGATACGCTTCTTGAGAAGGTAAATATACTTCGTTAGTTTTCTTGAGGATAAAGGTATTCAGGCTTTGAAAACCAGCTGATCTTATGTACTCACTAGTTTTTATGAGACCTTTGTGCTCATGTGAGTACTCAAAATAGTGGTATGTGGAAATATTACACTGCACCTTTTCATTTCTTGGTAGGTGTCTGCTTTCAAGAGACTATAGACTTCTTATAATAAGTAGGCCACCAAGTAGAACACCCAATGATCATGTGTGTTTCGACCGGCGTAATTTTGTAATAAATACCTCGTTACTAGTACTACAATAACTTTATCTCCACTATTCAACAATGAACAGAATATATACAGAACAACAAACAAATAAAAGAGGCAAAGATATTCATGTGCAGGAAATAATTTGTAGTGTTACCAACAGTTGCATGTTAAAAGGGGCGAGTGTCAGTGACTTAGGTACCTTTTAACACTCACTCAGTAAAAGCGACTGCTTGTAGATAGTATAATGAATGCTTGTTTGAGGCACGTTTTGACACTCAAACATATGTATAGATATCGAAAATGCAATTATCTCAAAATGTGAAAAAATTGACTTAGGTACCTTTCAAAACTCACCCATTTATATTAACAATACAGTAACATCGAAACAATCTCTGGCACCTGTTGTGATACTGCAAGAGAAGCATAGAACAATGGAAATCTACAGTATTTGACGATCTTGTCAAAAATCAAGAATTGTATGTGAAGGCTAGAGAAAAACATGGTGATCTCTGAGAGCAAACCTGATTAGTCTAGCACAGATACCTCCATTCTCTGTCTTCTCTACTGACTTGGTTACTGATTCAGGATGTGAAATGATGGACGAAAATTCGTAATTGAATACTGAGACATTGCAGTCGTAAAATCGAGGATTTTGTGTACCACACACATATAGTGTGCTGATAACAATATGCTTGCAGTAAACTTCGGTTTCTGAAAACCATTCGAACAAATGTTTTTTGCTCGATTTCAATGGATATATTGACTTGAATTGCAGATACAGTTACTTTTGTATAGTGCGTATTGGCTACTTGGGTGATGGGTGTAGTGACAAAGGATGTGGAACAGTGGCAAGTGAAATACTTTCAGAAAGCAGAGAACATTCGCAGTCCTACTAAAGTGAGCTGTCAGGCCAAAACTTCAGGCGTCGGCTAATGGGGGCTTGCGCTTTACTGGGCACGAAGTGTCACACAAATAAACTGTCTCTACAATGCAGTAATTGTGCCTGAGATGTTATCAAAATTAACTTTATAGTTTCTGAACAACTTTCTCACTGGAAGTTTCTTCGATGTCGATCAGAAAGCAAATTCATCAGTGACAACTTTTTTTAGTACACAGTCAGCATAGTTTCACATCTCTTATAGTATTTTACTATTTTACTTGAGAATATGTTCCTATTTCTGTGACAAAACACTTATAATAGTCTTCAAAAAACTTTGATGATATTCATATATTTTTTCGGTCCAAATATATATCAGTGGTTGTGTTTCTATCACAGGATGAAGTAAAAAAAATATTTTTTCCTTAATTTCTTGTAAGGTTAGTTTTTTTTTCGTTGCAGATAGTGAGAATTTTATTTTGCTAAGTACTTCATCATGTTGTAGACTAAAAATAGATATGCCTAATATATATACATATATAAATTTTTACCAACATTTGAAAATATAACTAACTGGCAATGTGTAAGACGGCGAGATGACCTTGAGACCCTATTTTGATGATGGCCACAATAGTAAGTAATGGCTTGCCTCATTCTCATTGTTTTCATTTTGGAATTTACATTACTGAAGCACTATAAGATCTTGGATTACACAGAATCCAGATGCAGAATTTAAAGCTTATTTTAAAGCACCTGTGATGCCTCTGAAAGTAGCACATAAGATCTTGGAAGATAAGAAATGAATTCACTATGAAATATAACTCTGCCTAAGAGGTTCTGGTGCCTGAGTTATAAAACAAGCATAGGTGTGCAGAGTGTAGTATATTTTTTGTGGTTATCATGCAAAAGATTAGTTTTTATGCAGAAGCTACTGTATCTTGTCAAAGCCTCCTCATCTCTGAATAATAATTAAAAAAAAAAAAAACATCCATTTGAACTTGATTGCTGTATTCGTCTCTTCAGTTCCCTCCAATTTTTACCATCCCCACTTCTCTCCAATATTATATTTGTTGATCTCTTAGAATGTATTCTATCAGTTGTTCTCTTCTTCCTTATTAGTTACACAACCTACCCATCTAATCATCAGCTTTCATCTGTAGCACCAAATTTCAGAAGCTTTTATCCTCTTCTTGATTGAATTGTTTGTTGTCCACATTTCACACTTGTACAAGGCTATATTCGAGACAAATGACTGAAGAAACTGTCATTCTTCTTGCATTTTTAACAATTTCTGCACTTTGATGCCACAGTAATTGAAATGTACGGAACAATAATAACTTCTGCCATTTTTGTTGTATTTGCATTACTATACTGGTACAGTTATACTACATACATCAACTAACTGCTGACCTTACTGGTTGAATTGCATGTTGATCCCTTTCTCCTAGACTGCAATCACTTTTCTGTAGAAACGAAGAGGAATACAATCATATAATGATGTAGGTGTGCTTTGAAATAAGAGTTTAGTCTGTGTACAAATGTTAAGACGGATAAGGGGGAACAAAATTTGATTGTGATAGGGAATGGAACTCCGTACTAGGAAATGGAAGAGAAGGAAAAGTAGTAGGTGAATATGGATTAGGGAAAAGGAATGAAAGAGGACAACGTCTAATAGAATTAGAGCACATTTTAATAATCAGAATCGCTTGATGTAATCACCATGAAAGAAGGTTGTAGACATGGAAGACACCAGGAGACACTGGAAGGCACCAGATTGACTTGATAATGGTAAGGCATAGGTTTAGAAACCAGGTTTTAAACTATAACACATATCCAGGGGCAGATATAGACTCTGATCAAAATATATTGCTTATGAACTGTAGATTAAAACTTAAGAGAATGCAAAAAGGTAGAAACTTGAGGAGATTGAACCTGGACAAATTGAAGAAACCATAGATGGTTGAGAGTTTCAGAGGGAGCATTAGGCAAACATTGACTGAAATGGGGGAAAGTAATACAGTAGAAGAACAATGGGTAGCTTTCAGAGATGGAATACAGAAGGCCCCAGAGGATATTATAGGCAAAATGACAAGGTGTGATAGAAATTCAGCAGATTCTTAACTTAACTGATGTAAGGAGAAAAAATGAAATTGCAGCACGTGAAGCAAGCAAAAGAGAGTAAAGACAGCTGAAAAATGAGGCTGATAGGACGTGCAATTTGGCTTAGCAGGAAGGACTGTAGGACAAAAGCAAGACTGTAGAAGAATGTGTAACTAAGGGAAAGATAGATACCGCCTACAGGAAAATAAAGATACATTTGGATACACGAAAAGCAGCTAAACGAATATCAAAAACTCATAAGGAAAACCAGTACTAAGTAAAGAATGGAAAGCAGAAACGTGGAAGAAATATATAGAGGGCCTATACTAACGAAATGAACTTGAAGGCAGATTTCTAGACTGGAGGAGAATATAGAAGATGAGATGGAAGATACGATACGGCAAGATGAATTTGACAGAGCACTGAAGGATTTGAGCCGAAACAAGGCCACTGAAGTAGATGATATTTTTCTGAACTTCTGATATCGTGAGAAGAACAAATTATGAAGAAATTGTTCCACCAAGTATGTATGATGTATGAGACGGGATGGGGGGGAGGGTGATATCCTCAGACTTCAAAATGAATATAGTAATTCCAATTCTAAAGAAAGCAAGGGCACACAAACGTGAAATTTACAGAACTATCAGTTTAATAAGTCATGGTTGCAAAATACTAACACGAATTATCTACAGACGAAGGAAAAACTGGTGGAATCCAACCATAGGGAAGATAATTTTGGTTTTGGGAAAAATGTAGGAACATGGAAGGCAATATCCACATTACAGCTTATGTTAGAAGATAGATTAAACAAAAGAAACCTATGTTTTTAGCATTAGTAGATCTGGAGAAAGCTTTTGACAGTGCTGACTGTGTAATATGTTTGTGAAATATAATACATCACCTTTTATTACTTGTCCATGTTGATAGATCACCTTCTGATGCTGCTGCAAAGAAGACAATATTTTAACATAGTAGAAATTCATATATTTAAGTTTCAGCAGGTTCTTATAGGTCCACACTATCTAAAAATGATTGACATCTTGTTGAAAAAGCTTCTTTTATTAAATTTAGAAAGTCACAGAGACAAAGGCTGACAAATTAAGAGATTTTGTAAACTAAGACTTCATGAAGCAATGGCTGAGTATAGATTCTAGAAAGACTGACTGTGTGCACCAATTCACGTGTATTTATACATTCCCTTCTTGTCTAGAATGTTTTGGAATGGGTTTCTTACAATTGAACAACTACATCTCACTTCCTATATCATTAAATAAATCATTCATAGGCACAGTGTATGGTAAACTAGTTCAGAATAAAGAATAAATGTTTTCAGTATGTTTAAATAATGTATCAGAACATAATTGAGATTCATTTACAAGATATGAAGAAAGCAGTACTAGATTCTTTTTTATAGTATATATTAGATAAATTGATGGTAATAATAACATTTTCAGGCAAGTAGTACATTACAAATGAATCAGTGTGTTGCAAAAGACATCAGGAAATGTTCATGCTAAAATTCATCATCAAACAATCATGATTGCACAATCAACATCCATAGTTCACAAGCCACTCAACGGTGTGTGGCAAAGGGTACCTTGAGTACCACTATCAGTTCTCCCTCCTATTCCAGTCATGTATTGTTCGTGGAAAGAAAGACGGTCGGTATGTCTCTGTGTGGGCTCCAAAGTCTCTGATTTTATCCTCATGATCTCTTCACGAGATATATGCAGGAGGGAGCAATATACTGCTAGACTCCTCGCTAAAGATATGTTCTCGAAACCTCGACAACTGCCCATACCGAGCGGCAGAGCGTCTCTCCTGCAGTCTTCCACTGGAGTTTATCGATCATCCCCATAACGCTTTCACGATAACTAAATGATCCTGTAACGAAGTGCGCTTCTCTTCGTTGGATCTTCTCTGCTTACTCTATCAACCTCACTTGGTACGCATCCTACACCGGTGAGCAGTATTCAAGCAGTAGGAGAACAAATGTACTGTAACCTACTGTACCTTTTTCAGACTGCATTTCCTTAGGATTCTTCCAATGAATCTAAGTCTGGCATCTGCTTTACTGACGATAGTATATGGTCATTCCATTTTAAATCACTCCAAATGCCTACTCCCAGATAATTTATGGAATTGCTTCCAGTTGCTGTCCTGCTATAGTGTAGCTAAATGATACAGGATCTTTCTTTCTATGTATCTGTAGCACATTACGCTTGCCTACATTGAGATTCAATTGCCATTCCCTACACCATGTGTCAATTCGTTGCAGATCCTCTTGCATTTCAATACAATTTGCCATTGTTACAACCTCTCTATGTATTACAGCATCATCCGCAAAAAGCCTCAGTGAACTTACAATGTTATCCACAAGGTCATTTATATATATTGGGAACAGCAATGGACCCACGACACTCCCCTGTGGCACACCTGACATCACTCTTACTTCGGAAGACTCCTCTCCATTGAGAATGACATGCTGCATTCTGTTATCTAGGAACTCCTCAATCCAATCACACAATTGGTCTGATAGACCGTATGTTCATACTTTGTTCATTAAACGACTGTGGGGAACTGTAACAAACGCCTTACGGAAGTCAAGAAAAACAGCATGTACCTGAGGACCCGTGTCTATGGCCCTCTGAGTCTCGTGGACGAATAGCGCGAGCTGGGTTTCACACTATCGCCTTTTTCAAAACCCACGCTGATTCCTACAGAGCAGATTTCTAGTCTCCAGAAAAGTCATTATACTAGAACATGTGTTCCCAAATTCTACCACTGACTGATGTTAGAAATATAGGCCTATAGTTCTGCACATTTGTTCAATGTCCCTTGTTGAAAACAGGGATGACCTGCGCCATTTTCCAATCTTTTGGAATGATACGCTCTTCTAGAGACCTACGGCACACCACTGCAAGAAGGGGCGAGTTCCTTCGTGTACTCTGTGTAAAATCGAACTGGTTTTCCATCATGTCTTGTGGCCTTTCCTCTTTTGAGGAACCTAGAGAAGGAACTACAGTACAATATTCCTCTGTGAAACAACTTTGCAAAAAGACATTTAGTAATTCAGCCTTTAGTATTTCAGCCACTGTTTCCATACCTTTTTTGTCGCATAGTGTCTGGACATTTCGTTTTGATCCACCTAGCGTTTTCACAAAAATCCAAAATTTCTTACGATCACAACTTACTATAAGAAATTAACTAAATTAGCTTATCAGAAGATCCACACAATGAAATTGATTTAATCAATGTGATCAGACAGTGGTGTTATGAAATGTTTATATAAAATTCATAGCTATTCTAGAAGATCAATGAATAATACTTCGATTAAACATGGTATCGCCAACGCCATAGTAGTATTTCTGGGTACTAAACCATTATACCCCTCTCACACAATGTCAGACACTACGTATGTAAGACAGTACATGATAACAAGATTGGGCACTATTTACAATCAATAATAAAGTTCTATTTTCCAAACCAAGTAGGTCAATATGGTCGTTGTACAGAAAGTGAAAAGAGCACAAAATTTTATGGAATCATAGAAAAATTATACTGTATGTCTGGTCAAACTCAAATCAAAGTCTTTAACTGTAAATAATATAAAAATTTTACCAAATTCCCATTGCTATAAACAATTTTGTATGTTAAAATCCCAAAATTTTCCCTCTAAATTTAAAGAAATGAAATATGTATTGATTTTGCCATGTGTTCAATAAAAGTTGTTTCACATGACAAGAACCAATTTACAGGGGTAATTTTTGGTGTTTTCTTCTCTGATGTCTTCTCTGATGGTAGTCTTCTTGCTTTCATTACAAATTTGTTACATATAATACAGTAATTTGTCAACATAAATAGATATTATTCGTACAAAAATTCAGTATGATGCCATTTTCAATCATAGCTCAGTAACTGATTTTAGCATTTCAAACACAAAATAATTAATTCTGTACAATACTGTTACCAAAAGGGTATTTTTACTATTAAGAACAGGATATGATTTCTGAAAAGCACAGTTAATTGAATTAAATACCATTATATTAGACATTAAGATACCATAAGTCGGTTTTCTTATAGAGCTAAACTGCATGAGCAGACAAAATTTTTTAGCTTTAGTGAAAAATAGTATACAGAATGGGTACAGTCCATAAGTCATAATGGATAAAAAATGAACATACACAGTAACATTGAGTACATACAACAGAACTGTATAAACAATACATAAATTTCAGAAAATGAGCAAGCATCAAATTTTAGAAATAAAGTATAAAAATAATTACTCTATGTATTAATAGAGCAATTTTTAGTTATAAGTATTCAATGAGTAAACATTTGGAAAGCTATGATATTAATTTTGGTTATTGCATTTGTTATCTAGAAAGCATGAAAGCAAAGCAAATTTAGTTTGTATCAGAAGTTATATAAATGGAAGCCCTACTAGTTCGGCACTTGTGTGAACTACAGACAAGCACCTAAAATTTTAAAAATATGCTATTGTAAATTTTACTTCCACACCCTATATAGCAACAGGTCAGCAGATGGACATAATGCGACTATAAAAACGGCTGTTGATTTTACCATGCAATTATAAAATTAAATTCATATTAGATTATAAATACAGTTTTCTTTAATATTATTTTCTGAATATGATATAAATCTCTCCCAATAATCTTCCTGAGTGACAACAAAATACCCCAGCCATCATGGTCAAAAATTTCATATTATCAGAACACAAAATACATAGTCAAATTTGGTACATGAAACTTATAGTCAAAATTAGTATACAAATGTGTTAAATTATTGGGACAATTACTCATAATCATAAATTCTAAATCAGAAGTACACCTTAAAGTTTCTTGCACAAATATCATTTGACCCCCCACTTTATAAATAGTTTTGCATAAGAGTGTTACCAAAATAAAAATTACAAGCAATTCATAAAAATCAGCAATCAATTTTAAATATGTCTTGAAAGCATATAATAATAAATATGTATTACTCACACAGTTATGTTTTCAAGGTTTAGTGAGGCCTAAAAACATTTCATGACTATATTCTATAGTGTCAGTTTGTCATATGGTCTATGCAACAGACTTAGTAAAGCATGGAAAAATTCAGCCTGCTTACAGAGATCAATTTGAAAAATTTTCTTGAAATGAAAGCATCTGATAATAATTATTACATATTCAAATTGCAAGATTTAGTGAAAAACAAAATTTTTTTGACATAGGCATATAACAGACAAATATTTCATATTAGTCAAACAAGAGACTATGAATAATATGAGAAATACCATGTTACCAAAAATTAACATCACATACACTTAATTTTAAATGTGTTCTCAAAATTCTCAAAATGTATAACATATTGTACATAGATTTTGAAAAACAAGAAAAATGTTACATAAACTTCATTTAGCAGTTCAAGGAGTGAATATTATTAGAGTTTTAGGTATAAAATGATAATATCTGGATATATATAGTATGACACTTATTACAACCAGTTAAATGAAAATGTATCTCCAAATTTATCATTATGTTTCTTACAGTAGGGAATTTTGAGGAGTATCCATAGCAGTGACTCAGAATATTATTCCATAGTGCACATACTGTCAGTGAAATATTTCAAAACCCCATGTGTGATATATGGACCAAAATTTACCAAAACTTCAAAAGGACCATCATAAATATTAAAGACTTTACTTAAATTTTTTGAACTAAAGTCAAAACTATTCCACATACCTCTTTAAATTAAATAAAATTAATTACAATGCCTAAACCAGCTTGGGATTGAGTTTCAATTGTAAGAGTATCCATTCCCCAAAACCTTTACCTAGCCTACATCTTTTTTTTATTTTATGGCGTTTTCACTATTCATTTTACACTTTTTCCCAACTTCATTCTAGTTTTTCCTAAGATAATACCTGTCATTATTTTTACATTTCCAACCTAATATTTTCAAATTTCTACATTTTTGTTAGTTAAATCAGGTAAACTATAGTCAGTTGAAGTATTTTATCCATTTCAGCAACTGTTTAAGCTTTTCTTTCCAACTACATCGAGTATTACTGTTTTCCCATAGCCTTCCTTCCTGATTTATTTTTACTCTTTCATTATGAGCCTCATCCATAGATACTTTGTTAGCAGCTGATTGTTATTCATTGCATAATCTCTGGACTTAGCGTTGATTCTTCTACTAGCATGTACATTCATTAAGCAATAAAACTAAAATGTGTGTAAATTTTATCCCATTATATGAACATATCTATTATTACAATCTATTTGGTCCAAAACAGCTTCAAATTTCTGTAACCGACTTTTGTACGTTTTATAGCCGTTACTGTATACCAATGCACTTGTTTGTCTGTATAGAGACCAGAAGAAAGGCACTCAAGCGCCCATCACCGGTCGTCAAAAATAAATAATCACAAGCAACTGGTTCCTGCATTTTATTAATTTACACAGTTAATTGTATTTAAGACAATACCATTCAGATTTAAATTCAACATTACTTTCAAGACAAAGTAGAGTCTGATCAACAGATTCCCTGCTTACAACATTTTCATTTAAAAAAATTTAAACCCTTCATCATCAACATCATGTACCCTAATGTCAACATTTCCATCTTTAATACACTGCTTAGTACATAATCTACTAACTGCTTCATTACTTTTTTCACATATTTCCTACTTGGAACAGTTTCATATTAAGTGCATTGCTCTATAAGTAACTGACTAGATATATCATTACTGTCAACATAAACATTGTCCTCAACATCAACAATATCAATTACTTCAGTGTTATTTACTAACAATGCCTCAACCTGTTATTGTTAACAAAATTGTCTACATCCTTATCAACAGAACTACTGATTTCATGATTAAAAGTGTCACAGTTTGGTAAAATATTATTTTAAACAGCATACACATTATCCAAATTACAACAGTCAATTTCTGGTACAAATGTATTGTCACATTTAGGTACAGGCCTACATTCATTTTCCAGTTTCCAAACATCAATTCTAAGTATTTTATTAAATTCATCATGACATTTATTTACATTTTCAAGAGGTTTAGCACTAGTATTTTCAAGTACAATATAATCCAAACTTTCTGCTGTACAGGTGTCATAATTTGAAATGTCATTCTTAACTACCAACTTTTCACTAAACTCAACATTACATACAGTTTCCAATTCATCATTACTATACATTGGTGTTTTAATGCTATACTCCCCATCATGAAATTAATTTGATATGGTTTGAGTTGAAGGTAAATCTTTACATCCAATGGGGACACTACATTTTTAAAATTTTGAGTCAACAATAAGTCTATTACATTTGCGTTCTTTAACCCAATGTTTTCTGTTATTCAAACTAATTTGTTTAGAATTACCTGTGTATTTATTATTGCCGCTGTAACACTGATTACCATAGTCTCTATGTCTTTGCCACCCCCACCCTGTTCATTACTGTAGTTATTGTCTTTCAACAAGTCTGTCAAGTTTATAAACAGAGTTAAAAATTCTTCTACATCAGTTTCAGGTTCATAAATTAAATCACAATGTAATTTTTTCTGATAATCCTTGTGACCCTTTATGAAAGAAGGACAAAAAGGTTTACAGATATAGCTAAAACAATATTTCACATCTCCTTATTGCTCATGAAACCAGAAATTCACAAATTTTATGCCAATAACCTGAACATTCTGATTCGCATGTTTCAAATGTTTGTAAAGCTATGGGACCAAAGTACAGTGCTCATTGGGACTTAGAATTACAAACAACTTAAATTAACTTATGCTAAGGACAACACACACACCAATGCTAAAGACAAGGCTTGAACCTCCGACAGGGAATAGCCATGCACTCTGCAGGAAGGCACCTTAGAGTGCAAGACCGTTTCCGCACAGCTAGAAATTCTGAATTTGTGTTCTAGATTTCACTATACAACAGTACCCCTATTACAAGGTAACACGTCCTTTTGCACTGATGCATGCTTGCATTCATCGTGGCATAGTGTCTGTTAGACTATCAAGAGACTGTTGGTCCAGATTGTCCCACTCCTTAACAACAATTCTGTGTATATCTCTCAGATTAGTTGGTGGGTAGTCTTGTGCAAAAGCAACCCATTTCAATGTATCCATTGGCATGATTGATAGGGTTCATGTTTGAAAAACGTGGTGGCCATTCAAATCTTGCAATGTCGTTATCATGAAGAAACACATTCATAAGCTAGATGTGTACGTGAAGCACGAGAATTGTAGTTCATTAAGACGAATCTATTACCGAAATGCTGACGATATGGTTGCACTATACGTTGGTGGATGTCATTCGTGAACGATATAGCCGTTTGATTGTCTTTTATGACCACCAGTGGCGTACTGTAGCCCCACATAATTCGAACCCAGCCGGCCGCGGTGGCCGAGGAGACCAAGGCGCTCCAGTCACGGTCTGCACGGCCACTACGGTCGGGGGTTCGAATCCCCCCTCGGGCCTGGATATTTGTGCTGTCCTAGTTCGTAAGTAGTTCATAAGTAGTTTGTAAGTTTAGGGACTGATAACCCCGTAGTTAAGTCCCTTAGACTATACTAACATTTGAAACATTTTTTTCCACCCCAAAACATCATGGAACCACCACCTTGCTGCACTCGCTGGACGGTGGGTCTAAGACGTTCAAGCTGACCAGACTGTCTGAAAAAACGTCTCTGGTGCTCTGTGTGATTGGAAGCAAATGCGAGTCTCAACTGTGAATAGCACTTGATGCCAATTCTGACGAGTCCATTAAGTATGCTGTTGGATCCAACTGTACCACACTGTGTGGTTTCTAGGCGTCAAATCTGGTTCTTTCCTTGGATGTCAGGATTGAAGTGGTATGTCATACAGCCTACTATGTCTGTTTGAGTAGAAACACGACATCCTGTGGCTGCAGGAAAATCAGTATTCACTTGCTGCGGTAACCTTTGGCAGCCAGAGCGATGCAAATCATCGACGATTCTTATATCTCTGTACCTCGTCCACATTTTAATAACATCATAACATCACTTTGGTCGTAAAATGTAAACTTTCACGGCCAGAAAGGTCAATATAACTAAAACATTTCCGGGCTATTATGCTGTGGTGTTATGGATTTATTACTTAATCCCAATGTTTCGTCCCCAACTATGGAGGACGTTTTCAAGGGAAACCAAGGCACTTTTCTTTGGTTGGCCACAGTCAGTAGCATGCCAGGGTGTGCATCGGACATGGAAAAGTGCCATGATCCCCCTCGAAAATGTCCTCCGCAGTTGGGAACGAAACGTTGGGTTTGAGTAATAAATCCATAAGACCTTGGCATAATAGCCCCAAAAATATCACTTTGGTTCATGCCAAAACATTTGGAAACTTTGGTGGATCAGAGTTCCTCATGATCCAAAATAACACTGTGGACACAATCAAACTTAAAAATTGACCTTCTAGGGATCACAGATCTACAGTCAGCACAAGCAGTGTACTTCCTGCCTGATGTTGTGACATCTACATCTACATGGATACTCTGCATGGCAGAGGGTTCATGGAGCCACTTTTATGACATTTCTCTATAGTTCCATTCACTAATAGCGTGCTGGAAAAAGGAGCACCTAAATCTTTCTGTTTTCGATCTGATTTATATTATTTTATTTTCATGATCATGTCTCTCTATGTAGGTGGGTGCTAACAATATATGTTCACATTCTCAAGATTAGGTTGTTTAAAGAAATTTCGCAAATATATTTCACCGTAACAAATAACGACTTTCTTTCAATGATTTCCACCCCAACTCATGTATCATTTCTGTGACATGCTCTCTCCTATATTGTGATAATTCAAAACGAGCTGCCCTTCTCTGAATTTAACAATCACTCCCACCTGGTGTGGATTCCTCAATCCATAGCAATACTGGTTTGCCATCTGTATAATATTTTCTATGTCTTCTTTCAAATTTAAGTTGTTCATAATTTTATTCCTAGGTATTTCCTAGAATTGACAGCCTGTATGTTTGACTGATTTATCGTGTAACTGAAGTTTAACGGATTTCTTTTAGTGGTCATATGGATGACCTCACATTTCTCATTATTAAGGGTGAATTACCAATTTTTTCACCATACAGATGACTTATCTAAATCATTTTGCAGTCGATTTTGAACTTTTGGTGAGTTTACTAACCAATTAATGACAGCATCATCTGCGATGGCTACTCACATTGTCTTCTAAATCGTTTATAAGAATAAGGACAGTAGGGGCCCTATAACACTGCCCTGTGGAACACCAGATATCACGTCTGTTTTACTCGACGAGTTATCGTCAGTTAAAACGTACTGTGTACTTTAAGAAAGGAAATCATGAACCAATCACACATCTGTGGCGATATTCCATACGCATTCAATTTGATTATAAGACGCTTGTGGGGTACAGTGTCAAAGACTTGCAGAAATCTAGAAATAAGGAATCTGTTTGACATCTCTTGTCGATAGCACTCATCACATCATGACATCATGTGGGCAAAGAGCTAGTAGCTGTGTTTTACAGGGATGATACTTACTGAATCCGTGTTGACAATGGGACAATAGGTCATTCTCTTTGAGGTAGTTTTAATATTTAAGGTCTGGAACTGATTGGCTATCTTACTCACTTTGTGGCATTGGCACTGTTCATATATGGTCGTTTCCATCTTTGGACTGTCTAAGGAACTGTGTTGTTGAAGCAATATACACATTCAGCATCAGTGTTCAGATTATCTTGAAACAAAGGTGGTGCAACTCTTTTTTTGAAGTGTGTAATAAAAACATCCTAATGGCCCAGAAACAAAAGGAAGGAAGAGAGGGGTTAACAATTATTGTTAATAACCATTAGTTACTTTGTCATGTCAAGTACTGCTGGTAAACCTTTCGGCGTGCAGAACGTCACTGGACGTCAGGAGTGCTTCGACACAATTAAGTCTTACCAAATGACAGGTTGGAGACCTGAAAGTGGCATATCTTCTGTATTAAAGGGGGTGTGGTTGAAGTTATACCTGATAATCAGGCACACAAATTGCAACATTGGGCATTGCTATTATCACAGTATCAGTACGAGATTGTATACAGACCCACAACTCGCTATGGAAATGCCTACGCACTTTCCCGTCTTTTGGTTGGCCATGACAAAGACTTTGATGCTTCTGAGATGTCGTGTTGTCAGATAGATGCACAGGGAGGTAGTTTGTTGCAATCCTTTGGACTACAGGAAAGTTGCTCGGGCCACCCCGATTTACGAATTTTGCTGCGCTACATTCGCACAGAATGGCCTCGTTCACAATATGACATTGAAACTTCTCTGGTGCGTTGCTATTTTGCTAGGAGGAATGAACTTTCACTGCATAGAGGTGTGATTCTAGTTTCAAATGACAGTGGACAATGGTGTGTGTTGATTCCATGACGTTTGCAGAACGAAGTATTGAACTTACTTCACCAAGCACATTTGGGGAATGGTTCACGCTAAGCAATTAGCACGACGACACTGTACTTGACAGGGTATGGACACCCAAATAGAAAAGATGACGTCACAGTGTTTAGTGTGTGCTACCATCCAGTCCGCCCCACTTCAGAAACTTTTTGCGTGGCCGAAAGGAGAATCACCATGGCAATGAGTGTATTCTGACTATGCTGGTCCCTTCTGGAACACTAAGTTGCTTATTGTTGTTGATGCTTTTAGTGGTTACTCTAGTGTTTCTAGTTGCTGCTGTCCCACTGGCTGGTCACCTACATACCGCACAAGCGTGCATCCTTTATTCCTGTGTCGGTACTTTTCTACTCGGCCACCGACACCTACGACGGAAACGAGACACAAAAGCGGCGACGAGGCTGGACACAAAATATCTGATGTCAGGCTTAGAGAGCAGATTCTAAAAATGTCAGATCCATCTTTCCATCAAGTAGAACAGATTTTGGAACGGTACGATTCAGGTACAGCAGCAGCAGAAAACTTTGATTCGATTCCACTGTGTACTGTAGCAACATCACGCGCCCGCGAGCGCGATTTCGAACGACATACTCTGCCTGCCTGTGCTAAGTATAAACAACTTGATAGACACAGAGCCGTGCCCACTAAGGAAGTGAAGTCCTGCACAAAATGTTTCTCATGGCACAAAAGGCACAACTGTCCGTCCTGGTCTGCAAAATGCTATGCATGCGGCAAGAAAGGTCACATACAAGCAGTCTACTTACAGCAAAAGAAACGGAATTTGTCTTCCTGGCCCAAACAGCGACAAGACAATACTTATTCAATAACTGCAGTATTTTCAAAACCTGTGGCTGCCCCTCGCAACATCACGGACACGTAAGTAGCACAAGTCGTTCGCCAGGCCAGAAAAATGTATGTCAATTTGCGTGTTAATGACATTTCTGTAAAATTGCAACTAGACACAGGTGCATCAGTCACATTGCTCAATCGCAAAACTAATGAACAATTAGGATCGCCGCGCCTTTCTCGCGCTAGCACACGGTTAACAGCGTACAATGGCTATGAAGTTCCTGTAGTAGGACAGTGTTCACTACCTGCAGAATACCGTTCCAAAATGCGCACAGTGACATTTCAAGTGCTTTAGTCTTATGAAGGAGAGAATATTTTTGGTCTAGATTCTTTTGATCTTTTTTGTTTTACTGTGCAAGACAATGTTTTACTTGTCAACTTGTGATGCTAAAGACAGTGTAGACAGGTTGCTGAAAGATTTTCTGGATTTATTTTCTGCAGGACTAGGAAAAGCTAAGGATTTTGCTGCGCACATTACTCTAAAGGAAAATGCCACACCAAAATTTTGCAAAGTTCGTGGTGTAACGCTCGCTTTACGCGGCAAAGTAGCACAAGAACTTCGCACATTGCAAGAAAATGGTGCAATTGAACCGATACAAGATTGCCAGTGGGCGAGTCTGATTGTTATTTTGCCGAAGTCGTCAGGTAGCATCCACATTTGTGTTGATTTCAAGGCGACAGTAAATCCACAAGCAGTTGTCAACAGTTATCCTTTGCCGAGACCGGAAGATTTAATGGACAGATTGGGTGCAGGAAAATATTTCTCAAAAATAGATTTGCGCAATGCCTACCTTCAGCTGCCACTCGACAAAGAATCACAGGAAATTTGTGTTGTCAATACTCATCTGGGCTTGTTTAAATATTTGCGTCTATCGTTTGGCAGTGTATCCGTGGCCAAAATTTTTCAAAATTATTTGGAACAGCTTACATCTCGTGTGCATTGTTGTTCAAACTTCTTAGACGTTAGAATTGTGTCAAGCCGTACCCCAGAAGAACACACTGCAAATTTGAGGAAATTGTTTCAAGTTTTGTCAGATGCAGGTCTCAAGTGTCGCTTAGGTAAATGTGACTTTTTCAAACCGAAACTGCAGTATCTAGGACACGTGATAAACATTCAAGGTGTGCACCCCATGCAATCACATTTGCTTGCCATTCGCGACCTGTCAGCACCAAAAGATGTGAAAGGATTACAGTCCATCATGGGAAAGTTAACTTACTATATTAGGTTTATTCCCAACGCAGCACAAATAGCAGCCCCTATGCTTCGGCTACGCCGTAAAAATGTTCGTTTTGTTTGGACATAAGAGTGCCAACGCGCATTTCAGCAGTGATTGATGTTTGGTGCACTTCGATCCGGAGAAACCAGTTCTTTTGGATGTGGACTCGTCATCGTATAGACTAGGTGCAGTGCTGTCACATAGACATGGGGATACGGAACGTCCGATAGCGTTTGCGCCCAAACTTTTGACAGACACACAGTGCCGTTATTCTCAAATTGAGAAGGAAGCCTTAGCAATAGTGTATGGTGTCACGAAATTCCATCACTATTTGTATGGGAGAAAATTCTATTTAGTAACGGACCACAAGCCTTTGCAATCATTGTTTCATCCAGCCAAGCCGATTCCTATTCTCATGGCACACAAATTGCAACACTGGGCATTGTTCTTATCACAGTATCCGTACGAGATTGTGTACAGACCCACAATTCGTCATGGAAATGCCGACGCACTTTCCTGTCTTCTGATTGGCTTCTGAGACGTCTTGTTGTCAGATAGATGCACAGAAAGATAATTTGTTGCTTTCCTTCCAGTTGGACTATAGGAAATTTACTCGGGCCACAGAAACAGACCCCAATTTATGAATTTTTCTGTGCTACATTCGCACAGAATGGCCTCGTTCACAATGTGAAATTCAAAATTTTCTGGTGCGTCGCTATTTTGCTTTAAAAAAAAATGAACTTTCAATCCATAGAGGTGCCATTCTAGTTTCCAATGACAGTGGACAATCGTGTGTGTTGATCCCGCGGCGTTTTCAGGAAGAACTATTGAACTTACTTCACCAAGCACATTGGGGAATGGTTCGCACTAAGCAATAGACACGCGACACTGTACTTGGCAGGGTATGATTAGATTAGATTAGATTAGTACCTGTTCCATAGATCATGAATACGACACTCCGTAACATGGCACGTGTCAGGTTAATGAAAGGTGTCTTTACAAATTATTACTTTGTATTAAATATTACATGACAAAATATTTTTTATATTTATTTATTTTATTTTATTTTATTTTTCAGATTTACTATTTTATATCTAAAAACTCATCTATAGTGTAGAAGGAGTGAAAGAATGACAGTCAGTCTTGGGGAAGTTAACGTAATATATACGGTTTATTCCAAACGCAGCACAAATAGCAGCCCCTTTGCATCGGCTACACCGTAAAAATGTTCGTTTTGTTTGGAAAGACGAATGCCAACGCGCATTTCAGCAGTTAAAAGATGCATTGCTTAGTGATTGATGTTTGGTGCACTTCGATTCACAAAAACCAGTTCTTTTGCAAATGGACCCGTCATCGTTTGGTCTAGAAGCAGTACTGTCACCTAGCCATGCGGGTACGGACCGCTCGATAGCGTTTGCGTCAATACTTTTGACAGACACACAGTGCCGTTATTCTCAGATTGAGAAGGAAGCTTTAGCGATAGTGTATGGTATCACCAAACTCCATCACTATTTGTACGGGAGAAAGTTTTATTTAGTCACTGACCACAAGTCTTTGCAGTCATTGTTTCATTCAGCCAAGCCAATTCCTATGCGCATGGCACACAAATTGCAACATTGGGCATTGCTATTATCACAGTATCAGTACGAGATTGTATACAGACCCACAACTCGCCATGGAAATGCCTACGCACTTTCCCGTCTTTTGGTTGGCCATGACAAAGACTTTGATGCTTCTGAGATGTCGTGTTGTCAGATAGATGCACAGGAAGGTAGTTTGTTGCAATCCTTTGGACTACAGGAAAGTTGCTCGGGCCACCCCGATTTACGAATTTTGCTGGGCTACATTCACACAGAATGGCCTCGTTCACAATATGACATTGAAAATTCTCTGGTGTGTTGTTATTTTGCTAGGAGGAATGAACTTTCAGTGCATAGAGGTGTGATTCTAGTTTCAAATGCCAGTAGACAATCGTATGTGTTGATTCCATGACGATTGCAGAACGAAGTATTGAACTTACTTCACCAAGCACATTTGGGGAATGGTTCACACTAAGCAACTAGCACGACGACACTGTACTTGGCAGGGTATGGACACCCAAATAGAAAAGATGACGTCCCAGTGTTTAGTGTGTGCTACCAACCAGACCGCCCCACTTCAGAAATTTTTTGCGTGGCCGAAAGGAGAATCACCATGGCAATGAGTGCTTATTGACTATGCTGGTCCCTTCAGGAACACTAAGTTGCTTATTGTTGTTGATGCTTTTAGTGGTTACCCGTTTGCAGTGCCAATGTCTTCTATGACTTCTAGTAGCACGATCACGATTAGGGCATCTTTTAACTGCTGCACTGCGCTTTGGCATTCGTCTGTCCAAACAAAACGAACATTTTTACGGCGCAGCCGATGCTATTTGTGGAATAAACCGTATGTATTACGTTAACTTCCCCAAGACTGACTGTAATTCTTTCACATCTTTTGGTGCTGGCAGGTCGCGAATGACAAGCAAATGTGATTGCATTGGGTGCACACCTGGACTGTTTATTAGGTGTTCTAGATACTGCAGTTCCGGTTTGAAAAAGTCACACTTATCTAAGCGACACTTAAGGCCTGCGTCTGACAAAACCTGAAACAATTTTCTCAAATTTTCAATGTGTTATTCTGGGGTACGGCCTGACACAACTATGTCGTCCAAGTAGTTTGAACAACAAGGGCATTGTCTTCAATTTTTTGTCTGGAAGGTCCCCCCAAACTGATAGTCTCTGACAACGGCCCTCAGTTCACATCGCAAGAATTTCGCTCCTTTTGTGAACGAAATGCAATTAAGCATCTAACCAGTGCACCGTTTCACCCGCAGTGAAACGGCACTGTGGAACGCTTCGTCCGGACATTTAAGCAGCAGATGTCCGAACTTCGTTTGGAGCGCTCACCGGAGGTAGTTTGCAACTATTATTCGCCTCCTACCGCTCGCATCCATGAGAAGGGTCATTGCCGTCCGAACATCTGCACGGCCGCCGCCACTGCACCCTGCTCCATCTGCTCCACCCACCGCGTCGCCTGGAACCGCAGCCGCCAACAGGCAAGTATCGGTTCGCTCTATGTAACCCGGTCTTTTTGAGAGTTTTCAGCTGACGCAGATGGTGGGAGCAGGGCGAGATCATCCAACCTTGCGGTGCTCACATGTTTGAAATTTCAGTTCTCGATGGCATCGTACGCAGGCACCTCAACCAAATTCAGGCTTGACATGGACCCTGTGATCCTTCTGCGTTTCTCTTGGCAGATTCACACAACACGCAGACCGCGCGGCCTTCGCCGCCCGCGTGACCTCGGTGGTCGCCTCTGCTGCAGATCTACACGGCACCGCGGCCCGGCATCATGGAGACAGAGCCCTCGCAGCCTCCGCCTCCCCTGGACATCCCAATGGACATCGACCAGCACGAGCAGCACGCGACGCAGCATCCGACGCCGACGTCGCCACCGTCATCACCATCTACAACATCACCTGGGCCACAGGTCGTGGGCGTGGGCCCTTCTGACATTTTCACAGAGGACATTCCCTTGCGAGGTCAGGCTGGATGGCAGGACCCGGCTGGTAGTCTGGTGTCCTCTGAAGCAGCTACAGACTCTGGTCCATCAGTGTGTCCAAGAGTCTGCCTCCTCCCCCGTTGTAGAGCTACATACATGATAATGGTTCGGCGCTTCGGGGGGGGGGGGGATGTTCTGGCGTAAAGTCAGCGCCACACGCCAGACGTAAGAGAACAATCGTGGAGAAGGTAGCGATCGACCGAAAGCCAATCCCAAGGAGGCACCGTGCATCCTGGAGGGAGTAACCGAAGATGCGCGCCCTCTACAAGCCGCTATATCTAGGGCGTCATACGTCTGGACGCCTGTCAGTTACTATTTAGAACTCAGGCAGTTACTAGTCAGCTACGAAGTCAGAAATAGGACAGTACTGAGTCAGAATCGGCTAGAACTTAGCATTAACTAGGTCTCAGCACCAGCTAGCATCATAAGGAAGACGCCGCGAGGAGCGAGAAGAAAGAAGAAACAGAGATACGTTGTAAAGTTGAGTATTATAATTTTCAGTCAATAAAACTTGTATTATTAATCTGAATAGTTGTTACAGTTGACATCGATACCTGCTCCAGTACCTTTCATGACAACTAGACTGGGGCGAGAAATAAAAAAAGGCGATGAGGTCACAACAAAATACATAAACAACTTTTATTTGCACAGGTCTGCCTTCGGAAAACAACTACATTTCTTAAGCAAATACAGTCAAAGAGTTTATTGATTGTGTTTTGTACATCATTGATCATTAACTCGTTTCTCTTTTTTTTAGCCGCCCAATACAGAAGATCGTTGGATGAAAATTGCGAGGGTTTGAAAGTGAGATGGAATTTTCATAATTGCATTGGTGCTGTTGATGGAAATCGTATAAGTGTAAAAAACCAGTGCATTCTGGATCATATTATTGAAACTATAAGGGAACCTACAGCATTGTGCTCATGGCTGTAACCAATGGAAACTATTAATTTATTATGATGGGTGTTGACAGAAATGGAAGAATCTCTGATGGCGAGTATTGGCAAAAAACCCTTTCGGGATGCTAAAGGAAAACCACCAGCTACACATCCCACCACCAACAGAGCTGGCCAACACCAATAAAAAAAATCGCACTGACGTGGTTTATGGCCCACTTTAGATTTGTAGTTTTATAACTTTTTGCAAACATTTTGGACCATAATGATAATGTAAATAATAAAAAATTATGGTGATATGATTACGACTTTACTATTGTGACAATATCTATCCACCCTACTCGTAATATTCTTTCTGGCCATATTTTAACAAACAGCCAAAATTATATGATATTTGAGTTTAGCTTTGACAAACATACTCTTTTTTGAACTTTGACCTCTTTGAACTATCATTTTAATATCTCTCCCACATTTTTATTATATTTTTCTGTTAAAATATTATCACTTGTCTTCCCTTGGTAGTTCAAAGTTTATTTTCTTTCCCTGTACTGGTCACGAATGACAATAGCCTGGAACTAATGTAGCGTACATTCGGTGTTCGGACGAGTGAGTATAGCCTGGATGGAACACAGCGTACATTTCGCATTCGTAAATCAGTCACGTGACATCCATTGCCTGAAAATCTCGTTTGAGTACGCCATAATGCTTTCTCTACCGGATGATTTTCTTATTATAACTCAAGTGTTGTCAATTCAAAGCAATAGCGCACTGAAAATTATCAAAAACACGTCTTTCTTGGGACAATGAATTATAATCTAATGTTAGTCATTTAACACCTGCCATCAATGGTACGAGAATTGCAGATTACTCTCGCAGCTGTTCACCATAGCGTAATAGGAGAGGAATTAGTTTGTGATGTACAAACATGTGAGACGGTGTTTGAAAACTTGCTAGGGCGCGGTGGATCAGAGCGCTCGGTCAGAGGGTTGCCAGCATGGTAGCTCGACGCCCTCTGTAACAATAAAACTGAGTTATCCTAAACGATCAAAATAGAACAAACCAAACCAACGTCCACATAGTACCGATCAAACCAAAGAACCAATGAAAAGAGGGAAAAAGAAAGACGGTTTAACTAACAACGACTGAAGAGACGGCCTCTGTGCTGCCTTGCCATGTTACGTCACACAGAGTAGGTCGCGATTGCGTAGCTCACTGGCTGGCCGATGTGAGACAGTGGGCTGTGCCCTATCACCCAGACAGTGAGCTCCGTGATCGCGACCTACTCTGCTTGACGTGACGTGGCACAGCAGTGCACAGGCCTTCTCTTCAGACGGTGTTGGTTCATATGTCATCTCAAATAAAAAACTGAGTAAAATTCTCAAGTAACAACCCAGATCGAAGATGAACAAACGACCGCAATGCATCGATCTCCCTGAAGAAAAAATATATACTTATGTATATATAACCACCACCGCCAATTGTTTTACTCTTGCTTCCTAAAACGTTTTTGCACACTCTTGTTAGGTGAACACAACTGTATTCTGCAAGATTCCGAGTTGTTCAAAGGTAACAGCGCTATCTCAGAAAAGTGCATTTGTTCTGTTTCGAGAACAAGCCATGAAATACATACGAACGAATTGTAAACATAAACTTCTTTATCACATGTACATAAACTGGGGAGATACTGTTACAATGACTGTTGTAAATGATATAATGATAGTACTAACATTGTATGTATATTGCCTCGAGACACCATGTAAACCGGCTACCGGCGTGGCGCAGGTGATAGCGTCACTAAACTGCGGTGCTGAAGGTCGCCGATTAAATCCCGACCACCAGCAAAAATTTATTTCTTTGTAATTAAAAATTCCAGAATGTTCTGTATCTTTCTTATGTTCACTTGTAAATTCTACTTGTTTCTTATGTTAACTATTCTTCTACTTTCTGGTACATTCTGTCTGTGTATAAATAGCAGAGCACTCTGCCCGAGAGGCAGTCAGTGCTGCGTGTATGTTAAGTTCGTAATAAACGTGCTTTCAGTATAAGTGCTGTGTTTGGTTGCCTTCGAAGTCAAGCCTGCTTCCATTTCAACGCAACATTGTTTGGTGGAGGCGCCTGGTACACTGTGCGACAGCTGCATCACCGTAGCTCCGATTAGGCAACGTAAAAGCCGTCGCTTACAAGGACTGGAACCGGAATACAAGGGATACACCGAGTACATCCTTCCAAAAGTCAGTATCATCAGAAGAACCATGGACACGAAACCAGAGGTAAGCCAGCTGCACATCAGACACCCGTCGGTGTTCTCTGGAGATGCTGGACAGGACCCCAACAAATGCCTAAAAGGGTTCGACCGAGTCGCCAAGTACAACAGGTGGGATGATACGATGTGCTTGGCCAACGTTTATTTCTACCTAGACGGAACAGCCCAACAATGGTTTGAAAACAACGAAGACAAGTTGAATGACTGGGAGACGTTCCAGGAGGAACTTAAGAAGATGTTTGGAGACCGCCAGCGACAAATCCGCTCGGCAGAAGAACAACTGAAGAACCGGGCCCAACGACATGGTGAGCCGACACAGTCGTACATACAGAGTGTTTTGGCCCTGTGTAACATAGTGAATCCGAATATGACTGAGGCCGACAAAATCACGCACCTGATGAAGGGTATTGCAGAAGACATGTACCAAGCTCTTCTGATAAAAGACGTCGCTATGACAGAAGAGTTCATCAAGTGGTGCCAGCGTATTGAAGAGATGCAACAACGGAAGGTTGGACGCAAGAAGTATGACCAACTCCCCAATGTACTCCCTATGGCCGTTGTGGAAGATCAGCATGACTTCGCTTCTCTCATACGACAAATTGTGAGAGAAGAATTACAACAGTGCATGGCAGCCGGGACTATTACACCGAGCGAGCATCAGATTATGGCCATCGATGTGAGCCCTGTAAGTCACGAGGGAGCCGTCGGCGCTGAGGAAGAGATATTTCAGACATTAGCTCCTGTCTGACCCGCCAATCGCACTCGACGTGAAGAATGGCTGCTATGACTTAAGCTGCAGCCGCCAAACGGCAGCCTATGAACCGGCCGAAGCGACCACAACCAACTCCCCCGGCAACAATGACGCCCCGCAGAAGAACAGACGTCTGGAGGACAGAAGACAACACAACACTGTGTTTCCACTGTGGGCGCCCTGGTCATGTCGTACGTTACTGCAGAGAGAGAGAAGGCGAATATTCGACGATTATTTTGCCGCCAGACGTCAGCCAACAGAGCAGTTCTATCCCAGGCAATCACCTGCTGATGAGATCAGTCGACCTATGGATAGATGCTCATCGCCGTACGCTAGACGAGGTGGCTCCCCGACGCGCCGCAGCCGTTCGCCGTCGCTGAATAGAGGTACCAATCACTCCCCTAGCCACCGCGGCCAGGAAAACTAAGTGAGGCGACCATCTATCGAGGTGAGGCCGCCGCAGATGAAAATACTCCATGGACGACAGTCGCTAAGATGTCGGGAAATCTTATCGACGTCATAATCGACGGCCAAACTGTCGGGGTACTTGTTGATTCAGGAGCGTCTTTCTCTGTATTGTCGGATAATTACCGCCGCACACTAAAGAAGACAATGTTCTGTGATACTGGGGCAACTGTGCTGAAGATCGCGAATAGAAAGTACATCCATCCAGCAGGAACTTGTGTCGCAAGAATAACCATCAACAACAGGACGCAGCCGTTTGAATTTGTCGTGTTAACAGAATATGGTCACAATGTCATCCTCGGATGGGAAAGTACATCCAGCCAGCAGGAACTTGTGTTGCAAGAATAACCATCAACAACAGGACCCAGCCGTTTGAATTTGTCGTGTTAACAGAATGTAGTCACAATGTCATCCTCAGATGGGACTTCCTTCAGGCATCCCAAGGTATCACTGACTGGGGAAGATCTGAGCTGCAAATTGAAGAAGTTGTTCCGATGGGTACACGTAATACAGAATTTTTAGGAAGTTATTTGCCATTGACAATCTGACTATCCCGCCGTTGATGATGAGAAGAGTTGCAGTCAAAAACACAGATGAGCGATTAAACTGTGAAGTGCTTGTTGATAGTAAAAAGTTTATCAGGCTCACCAAAGAAATTTACATACCAGTGGCTATCATAAGCATTACCGGAGGTCGAGGAGACATTTGGATCACTAATTGTCACGAGCAGTCGCAACTTATCCATAAGGGAATGTGTATTGGGACAGCTGAACCAATCCAGGACGGTGAGCTCATCAACGAAGATCCATGCTCTGCTGTTAGTACAGACAACACGCTGGAGGAAACAAACGTGGAACTACCAATAGGGTCCGAACTGACCAAGGAACAACGCCAGCGGGTGTTATCAATCCTACGTCAATTTTCGGGTGCGTTCATACCTCAGCATGGGAAAATTCAGACGAAACGGCACACGATAAGGCACCGTATAAATACTGGGGATCATCCACCAATTAGCCAGCGTTCGTATAGAGTGTCGCCAGCTGAAAGACGGATAATTCCGGAGGAAGTGGAGAAGATGTTGCACGATGACATTATTTAACCTTCGGAGAGTCCTTGGTCGTCTCCGATGGTCCTTGTAAAGAAAAAGGATGGCACATTGGCTATCTTGTGTAGACTATCGGCGGCTGAACAAAATCACAAAGAAAGATGTCTGCCCACTGCCGCGCATTGACGACACCTTAGACTGCTTGAAAGCAGCTACATACTTCTCAACTATGGACATGCAGACAGGTTACTGGCAAATCGAGGTTGACGAAGCTGACAGGGAGAAGACGGCTTTTATTACACCTGACGGCCTCTATGAATTCAAAGTAATGCCATTTTGATTATGTAATGCTCCGGCCACATTCGAACGCATAATGCACAACTTGCTTCGACATCTTACGTGGACGACGTGTCTTTGCTATTTAGATGACATTGTCGTTTTCTCGAAAACATTTGAAGAACATCTGAGTCGCCTGTCAACTGTGTTGAAGTGTGTTCAGGTTGCAGGACTCTACCTCAATCCAAAAAAGTGCCTCTTCGTCGCCAAAGAGATAAAAAATCCTGGGGCATCTAGTCAACGGAGATGGTGTCCGTCCTGATCCAGATAAAGTATGGGCAGTCACAGAGTATCCAACTCCTCTGCACATTCGTGATGTGAGACGTTTTCTCAGGCTGTGCTCATACTACCGACGTTTCATAAAAGGATTTTGTAACAAGGCACGTCCATTACAAGAACTTCTGCAGGGAGACGCCAAGTTTTAATAGGATAGGACGAATGAAAGAGCTTTCCGGGAACTTAAGGAGGCTCGAACTTTCGCACCAGTGCTAGCCTTGTACGACGAAAATGCGAAAACGGAACTTCACACAGACGCCAGTTGTTATGGGATTGGTGCAGTGCTTGTACAAGTTCAGGAAGGTGCTGAAAAAGTGATAGCCTATGCGTGGAAAAGTTTTCCAGTCAAAACTAGTATCAGAGGTAATGTCACGGTGTGACATTGTCCACAGAATGACAACTGTATACCATCCTCAGACAAATGGACTTACAGAACGTTTTAACAAGACATTAGCCGATATGCTATCGATGTACGTCGATGTTGAGCAGAAGGATTGGCATACAATTCTGCCAGTCGTGACTTTTGCTTACAATACCGCAAGACAAAACAACACAGGCTCCACGCCGTTTTTCGTGCTCCATGGCCGTGAAGCTGAGACGACAATGGATATGGTGTTCCAGTTCCAACCAGACGAATCTCAGGATAATTATGTTAAACAGCTGATCACCAGGGTCGAAGAGGCAAGACAGCTGGCTCGCATACGGACACTGGACGCCCAGGAGCAGGACCGTCAGCGGCATAACGACAAGCACCGACCTGTTGTGTACAGCCCAGGAGATCTGGTATGGATTTTTACCCCGGAACGGAAGGTTGTACTGCCAGAAAAGTTATTGAAGCGATACTTTCGTCCGTATCGTGTCATACGCGCCTGTCAGACGGCACATACGAAGTTGAGGATTATGAGACTTCGTCGAAACAACAAAAACGAAGAGACATTGTTCACGTCCTGCGCATGAAGCGTTACTATGAACCTGAAGAGCAGGTAGGCGACAATGGCTTCTTGTTCAAGGACTCAAAGGTCAGTAATGTTACCCATGAAGCCACAACAGGAAAGTCTGTTGGCGATAATGGTGTAGAAGGGAAGGATTCTCTAGAACTGCCATGCAGAGGACCCATGACAAGGTCAAGATCCAGGACATTGCAGCTGGCTCCACAGGGAACATAACAGCTGGTCGCTGTTTTTTCAGGAGAGGGAGCAATGCCGCGAGACACAATGTAAACCAACTGCCGGCGTGGCCCCTGGGATTCCGTCACAGACTGCGGTGCTGAAGGTCGCTGGTTCCATCCCGATCGCTGGCAAAAATTTATTTCTTTGTAATTAACAATTCCAGAATGTTCTGTGTCTTTCTTATGTTCACTTGTAAATTCTACTTGTTTCTTATGTTAACTATTCTTCTACTTTCTGGTACATTCTGTCTGTGTATAAATAGCAGAGCACTCTGCCCGAGAGGCAGTCAGTGCTGCGTGTATGTTAAGTTCATAATAATGGTGCTTTCAGGATAAATGTTGTGTTTAGTTGCCTTCGAAGTCAAGCCTGCTTCCATTTCAACGCGAAAATATTATGCACTAGAGTTATGTGGAATTCAGTATTACCTCACATATTCCGTTTGTGATTTTAGCTGTAAAGAACAAAGTAATATGAACGAAGTCATATCTGAACTATGTTAAAAGAGTCCATAGCAACCACATCAAAGACACACATTTCAGTAGATGCATTGATTCCATTTAATAACTTGCAATATTTTCCATAAATAGTGAATAAACGCTTAGAAGAACAAATAAAAAAGGTAATTTGTTGCAATTTACAAACTTCCCTTCTGTTATTTAAGGAACTGCATGTGCCACAGAAATCTAGTACTTCCTTTATATACGAAACTACCTGTATCAGCACCTTGTTCAGAATGTTCATTATTACAGTATCCTCCCAGTTTACGTGCATATGCTTCAGAAGACCATTGTTCAATTCGTTGTTAAGTATTTCACAGCATGATCACAAAATAGGACAATCACGCATTTTAGAGGGAACATTCTTACATATGCACAATTCTAAACCTCGAAGAATTTAATTAATAAGAGTGCCTGAAACCCTTTTAGGAAAAAAGGTGAAAAAAAGTGTTAGGTAGTGGCGGGTTCCAAACCACTAACCATGTGCTTCACAGTCCAATGCGCTGCCGACTACACTATGGCGAACAATTAGAAAATTCGTCCTTTAATCTCGTACTATTAATGACAATTGTTAACGGATAATAATATGGCATTTTTAGACACTAGATTATCATTTATCGTATGAATAACGATGTGTTTTTGTTAATTCGTCAGTGGCCATTGCTTTGAAATGACAACGTGTAAGTTATAATACGAAAAACATCAAATACGCAATGCAACATGGCGTATATCAGAGAGACTTCTGGCCGAGGAATGTCACGTGACATCTCAGAACGGCTGGTTTTCGTAAATTCAATGGGCGGTGTCAAATCGCCATTATTTTTGCAAATATCTCTCAAACGATACGAGATATGAAAAAACCATAAGAGAGCATAGTTGTACAGAATATTCTCCTCTACAAATTTGGTTACTCAATTTTCGTGTCAGATTTTAACGGTTTATTGGCTATTAAAATCATATTTTAAAAGGCTTTTTTGGTGTTACTTATGCATTTTTTTGGTCTAAAATGTTTTAAAACGAGATTCTGGTCTCTGGTGTCCAACTATTATGTTTGCTAAATTTGGTGCCGATCGGTTGAACGGTTCGACCTATAAAGTGGGAACTCGTTACAGAGAAACAGACATCGTAAAATCGCCGCCATTTTTTGCAAATATCTCTGCAACGATGCAAAATATGAAAAAAAAAACATAACAGAGCGAAGCTGTAGAGAATATTCCCCTCTACAAATTCAGTTATTCAATTTTCGTGTCAGATGAACGGTTCGTTTGTTGTTACGAACGTATTTTTTGTCCGGAAAATTTGAAAAAGGGAGGTTCTGGTCTCTTGAGGCCTCCAATTATGTCTGTAACATTTGGTGCTGATCGGTTGAATAGTTCGACTTAAAAAGTGGGAACGCGTTACGGACAGACAAACAGACATCCCAAAATCGCCGTTATTTTTGCAAATATCTCTTAAACGATGCGAGATATGAAAAAAAAACATAACAGAGGAACGTTGTAGAGAAATATCTCCTCTACAAATGCATGTATTCAGTATCTGTGTCAGGTAAACGGATAAGGCGTTATTTCCATTTAAATTTCGAAATGTCAAAAGGTGATCACAAAGGACCGCTTTTAGTGTTACTACCATAACCTAAAGTGGATCAAAATTCTACATGCTTTTGTGGGCAATGAGGCATTTCAGCTACATCAACCATATAACTTAAATAAAGAAAGAAGAATTTATAATTATCATTTATCACATGCATGTCACATGGTGGAAAATGTATTTAGAAGTTTAGCATTAAAATTTAAAAATTTGAGGAATCCTATTAATCTGTTGCCAGAAAAAACACTTCTTGGCTTTTCCCAGTTACACAACTTATTAATGAAGTAGAAAAACAGTATTCCACCTGGAGAAGTAGATATTCAAGATTGTACTGCAGATGCAGTAATATCAGGAAACTGGAGGAATCGACACAATGAATCAGTAGAGCTACAAAAATGTAGAGCAGGAAATGCAACATTACTGAAAAAGAAAACAAGAGAAAATTTCTGTGAATACTTCAACACTGAAAGAAGTTCCTTGTCAGTAAATTAATGTAAGCCTTACATCATTTGCAGTCATATTTATGTAGCAACAATGAATTACTAAATAATCATTTGAAATATAACACATATCTCTGTGTGTGGTATCTATTCCTGCTTCCTCCACCACTTGATCTTCCATGGTTGATGATCTATGGGCCACTTTAGAAGAGGAAGTTATTTGAGAAACTGACACAACTAGTAAAAGTCGACACATTATGTTAATTCAGGATCCAAAATTATGGCATATTATTGACTAGAAGTAACTTGGAGAACAAGCATAACGTGTAAAAATTCCCAGTTACCACATATTCTGAGTATAAAAACTATGTACCTATTCAAATACTTGTATAATTATAGAAGAAACAAGAAGAAACTAGAAGAATATGGGTTTACATACTGTAAATAATGTAATTAGTCTGTACTGACCAAGAAGCTAAAATCCTATACATATTATAAATACGAAAGTTTCTATGTTTGATACTGCATCATGCTAAAAATGGAGGACTGATTAGGATGAAATTTCACGTGGAGATACCTTATGACCTGAATTAACAAATATGGTTCTTTTAAACTTGAAACATAAGATTATTTATTTATTTATATACATATATATCAACAAAAATACGTTATGTTATTATGAAGCTTCTAATATATCAGTGAAAGATTCAACTTTTGAATGTTCAGAGTAGCCATGCTGTTAGAGTCATACTGTCCTGTGAGTGAGGTCTGTCACATGGTGGTTCGTGTCCTGCTACAGTTATATATTTTCTTTCTGATTGTTATTTTCTTTTTTTGTGCTTACAAAAACATATGGGGTACTGCCAATATGACTTACACTGACATTTAATTACAACAAATCTAGAAATTAGGCACATATGGGAACTAACGTAAATGTAGTACCAAAAGCACTCAACAGTTTGCAGACAGTGTAACAGTTGCTGCAATTAATGTATGAAATGGTCAGTCTTCCTAACCTTTCTCCTCGTTCTTAACCTCAAGTTGTTACACTTGGTACTTATAGTCTTTTTTATTACAGTTATTTGATTTACACATGCAGAAACACTACCTTACAATAAACTATCACTAAACTCCCTAATAATGTAACAAATAATCCTGAAAATATTTCTCAGCATGTATAATGTGTATTCAATTGTAATATTTCCCAGGTTCTTAGATCCTGTTTTCTCGTAGGTTTTTTATGATGTATATTGGATTGTTATCTACAACAATTGATGGCTGAACATTGGCTGCTCGTGTGTATTGAGAGCCAGAAATTTCTATATATATTCAGAGAGCAAGATGTCTCGGCATGTTGTTTACAGAGAAGTATTGCAATAGATTTTTTGCTCTCCAGACATTCCATGATAAGTATGATGTGTTCCATGCTAGTCATGTCACAAACAGTCGTCTAATTATTTAGTCCATTTCCTGGAACTTCTGAATTTTGATACATGATCGTATACCAATTTTTTCCTTAACTAAACGAGTAACTTTCGAAGAACCATTGTTCTGCCACTATAACTTCAGAACTTCTGTGATGGCACATATGCTTAGGTAGTAGACATATATTTTCTTTGGTGAACGGATTTAGCATCGGTATCAACTGAGATATTCAAAGAGGTACGTTTTTTAATGGGACCGTTTGCTTTTTATCCCTTTCAGTCACTATTTTTTCTTCGCCAATAAAAAAATTATTTTTTGCGTTTTTCTTGATCAAATGATTTATCTAAACGTGTTTTCTGAGGAAAAAAAGAAATTTCGAAAATGGTTTTTGAAAGATGGAATGTTGTCATTTGACACCACTGTGTCGGTACGGGTACATATAAATAAATAGTGTGGTCAACATCTTCTTGGTACAGTTATAATTAGCACACCATTCAAAATGACAATACTTATTGCAAAAATCATTTAACATGAAATTTAACTAAACAGTTGTTATTTTTGTTCAAACGAAGTCTTACATGGCATTTGGCACACTGAACTTGGCTGATTAGTACATCATTCAAATTGACAAAATGTATTTCAGCAAATCATTTAACATGAAATTTAACAAAACAGTTGTTATTTTTGTTCAAACAAAGTGTTACATGGCATTTGGAACAGCGGGGGAATGGGATAATTAGAGGGGGCGGGGTGGGGGGAGGGTAGGTCCAGGCTCTTCACTGTTTGAGAGTCCTGAAAGCTCACTGTCATTGAGCTCTAGTAGAATCTGCTCAATTTCCTTGTCGGAAAGTTTTGCCATATCACAGTCTGAAAAATTAAAATATTTACTGAAATTAGCTGTGTGATGTGTGAAAATAAACGGAATATCCATTAAATGTATTAAGAAAGATTAGCTTTCAAAATTATTTTAACTGAACATAAAAAATATTAGTACCTACAAAAACGAGAACTTCATACAACATGACTGAACGTCGTCACAATGGTGTCAAATGACAACAACAAGATTTGAAAAAGTGTAGCTAACAATGTAACAAAAAAACATTCACCAAAATAATACACACACACAATAACCTTACCTTTAAGAAACTTGTAATACCTTTGTATTCTATAAATCTTCGACAGGCACGAAACAGGAAGAAAAAAAGTGAAGCATGATCCACACACAACAGCACACGTAACCCAGCACGACAAACACTCGACTGTTGACTTCTGTATTCAAAGGAGATGAAAGCGCGCCATGTGGCACACGCCTGTACTAGCTTGTTGTCATCCGCCGTCAGCGTGAGGAAACGCAGACATTCATTGTTTCCACTCTGCAGTTGGTGAAACATGGTGGTGTCAATTGACAACACGATGAACGGAAGGGTTAGAATTGCATTCGGTAGCTTTTGAGAAGACAATTACAGTGAGATAGCGTTTCTTAATATTGACGTAGAAACCTGTACTAAGAAAATTAGAAAAATGTCCTAGAATCTGAGGGCACAGTGGGATGAATTGACATTTGCAGGCCAAACACCGCCAAGTGGTAAAAGCGCCAAACTTTCAGCCTCCACTGGACGCTGCTCATTCCCACTTCAACATCCATTGAGTAGAGACATATACACGAATGAGGAGATGCTGAATATACTACTTTTATATGGTGCACTTAAAAGAAATGCCGTGCAAACAGTACAGTGGCATAGGAACATCTATCTGGATCGCCAGTCTGACACACCAGGCAACTGCATGAATCATGAAGACGCTACTGAGTACAGGCTGCTTGAACATCAAAACGAGAACGAGAAAGAAGACTGCAACTGACAGAGAACACAAAGAAGCGTCCTGGCTAATGTTAATGCATCTGCAAATAAATAAATAAATAATTAAAAGTAAAAAATAAAGAGCAATAAATCTAAAGTGGTAAGAGACATATTGCCAAGGAATGTGGAATCAGCCAGACGAGTGTTGTTCAGATCTTGCATCGACACAAATTGCACCCATATCATCTGTCACTACATCAGGCACTAGACGACCATGATTGCGAACGTTGTACAGAATTTTATCGATTTGCTCTTCAGCAGCTGAGAGACGACACTACGTTTTACCAACCTGTGCTCTTTACCAATGGTGCAACATCAATGGCTGTGAAGCGTAAATGTATGGTGCTGGAACGCTCATTTCCTTATGAACATTATGCCAGTTCTTCTAGAGGAGATACCACTGGATACTCGAAAGTGTATGTGGGTACATCACAAAGGATGTCCAGCTCACTAGTCCCATGTTGCAACGCAAATACTAGAGGAAAAAAATTACTGGACGTTTGCTAGGACGAAATTCTGTTGTAAAATGGCCTGTGAGCTCTCCTAATCTGACCCTCCTTGATTTCCTTCTTTGGGGGATAATCAAAGATTCAGGCTATGAAAAGCGTCAGATATGCCAGACAATATGCGTCGTCGAATCGCCGGTGCACGCTTTAATTACATCTGTTACACGTTGTAATTACATCTGTTCACCATTCTTTCGAACGGCGATTACATAAGTGCCTTTCAGCCCATGGACAACAGTTAGTATCCATTATAATGGAATCAGTCTGAAGTGTTCATTATATAACCTCCATTTATATAACATTTAAACACATTTGAAAGATAATAAATATGCTAATTATACAGTAATTAATATAATCCCTGAAACACTGTAGCTAATAAAAATTTATACAAATGTGCAATAAACATTTTTATTTTATTACTATTATTATTTTTGGGGGTTGGTGGTATGTGTGTGTAATATTGTACTTGGCCTGGTCCACCAGCTCCGCTGGTTTTCCATGTACTTTTGTGGGTGTATGAGTTTATGCTGTGGTGACACAATTTATTGTAAAACTTTGGGGGGGTGGGGGCTTGGAGGTGTTTGGATCTGAACTGAAGTTCACCATATCTCAACAACCATGTGCCTCCATTTCATATATTGAGCTCTTCTCATGCTGAAGTTCCTGCTTACAGTAGTTCGTACTTACTATGTGCTGATTGTGATGTCAAAATCAAAATGAACTGTGGTAGGATGTATGTGACTTCTTTTCCATTTGGAATGCACCAGAGAGACAACAGGGATCCTCCTGGCTTTTGCCTTATGACCGAGATAAAAACTCTGGGGAAAACATTGGCTATAAGCAATTTCATGTGTATTTTATCTAACTAGCACATTAACTAATGAGGATTGTATTCTGATAGATTATTTATACAGTAAATGTGCACGTCTTCTTCTGACTGGCAAACTTGTCAGTTACTCTGTTGTTGAAGTTTGGAATATCACTGATTTCCTCTTTGTGAATGGAACAAACAGTCAGTGAGTTCAGACTTTCCTGAGTCATACAGTTCCTGAGAAAGGTTTTGATTCTTTCTAAGGTGCTGAAACTGCACTCTGCTTCTGCTGTTGAAATTGGTTAGCTGGTGCAATTTGTAATGTTTTGAACACTTCAGTGCATGATTCTTCAAATGAATGTTACATAAAGAAAGTAAACATCTCAGATGTAATGCTTCTAAATGTATCATTGCAATAAATCACTGACAGTTCATTTTTCATTTTATCGTGGCAAATAAAGGGACTGTACTTTAATGAAAAAATATTGCCCAAAGTGGCTGGTAAATGTTCTCTAAAAGAAGCAAACATCTTTGGATCAATGATTTCCAAGCTGCTAAATACATGTGAGTTTTGAAATCTTCCTTTCAGTTGGTTGATATAATGCCAGCCACACACTTCTTTGGCATCTGCTGTCAGATTAATTTCACTGCTACACATGGTCAGATACAGCACACTCAAAATGATTTAATGCATTTTGTATGGTAACAGCATTTGCACTTTGCATCTGAAATGTGTTTTAGAAAATATCAACGTGTTTCATGATATCACAGAAAAAAATTTTGGAGGAACAAAAAGTGTGGATAGTGAAGTAAATTTCTTAAGGCAACTGCTTCTCCTATTGTATCATCATCCTAGGAATCCACTTCCTCAAACTTTTCAAAACATTTCAATAAGTGCAATTTGTTTTCTTTGACAGTATTTACAATGCGGGACTGGAGACTGAAGGAAGTCTCTTGTTGAAGACTGTCTGTAACAAATCACTTTACTTGGGAGATGAAGGAAAAAACGTTGTAAAACCAGTAAGACACTTGGCGTAGGTGCTAGGAGTCCAGGGCTGCCGACCCTAAACTCTGCGGTTCGACAGGTGCGCAAGGAGTGGGGGGTAGGAGCAGGACTGGTACAGCCCGCTTCACCAGCATGCAGGAGAGGGGCACGGGGTCCTCGGAAACTGGACTCCAAACAGCACTAGGGTGAGGGGCGAGGAGGGGGAACGGAAACAGCTCTGTGACGTCACTACGACTGCAGTGGGAGCATGGGCCAGCTGCCGCTGGCCCTCGGCCGTCGGCTTGGCTGCGTAACGAAGGGGATGGGGGTGGGAGGGAGGTATAGTCCACTGAGCACATGTTAGTGGGCCCTCAACTATGCTGCGGCGAGAGCCAAGAGAAATCATTTGATCGCGTCATTGTAAACTGAGTGAGGATAATGAGGGGATCATGCCACACTCCAACAGTTTGATATAATACTGCAAAAGTATATCACAAATTTTCTGGTATATATTATACCCCTTAGAAGCACAGCCACATACAGTAAACAATAGGTCAATTGAAACTTCCTGGCAGATTAAAATTGTGTGCTGGAACCGGGACTCGAACCTGGGGCCTTTGCCTTTCGTGGGCGGGCTCTCTATCACTGAGCTATCCTGACACGACTAACGGTCCATCCTCACAACTTCAACTCTGCCAGTTTCTCGCCTTTCCATACTTCACAGAAGTTCTCCTGCGAAACTTGCAAGACTAGAACTCCTGGAAGAAAGGATATGGTGGAGACATGGCTTAGCCACAGTCTAAGTTTTGTTTCCAGGATGGAACTTTCACTCTCAAGTGGAGTGTGTGCTGATCTGAAACTTCCTGGCAGATTAAAATTGTGTGCCGGAAGCGGTACTCGAACCTAGGACCTTTGTATTTTACGGGTAAGCGCTCTACCACTGAGCTACCCCAATACGAACCACTATCAGTCCTCACAACTTCAATTATGCCAGTACTGTAAGTCGTGTCGGGATAGCTCAGTGGTACAGCGCTTGATCATGAAAGGCAAAGGTCCCAGGTTCGAGTTCCAGTTCTGGCACACAATTTTAACCTGCCTGGAAGTTTCATATCAGTGCACACTCCACTGCTGAGTGAAAGTTTCAATAGGTCAATTATTCAAATGTTTGTAGAACTTAGGGGACTTAACTATGGGGTCATCAGTCCCTAAACTTACAAACTACTTATAAACTAGCTAATACTAAGGACGGCACAAATATCCATGCCCGAGGGGGGATTCGAACCCCTGACTGTAGTGGCCGTGTAGATCGTGACTGGCACGCCGAAGTCCCCTCGGCTACCGGCTTCAATTATTCCTTCTGCAATTTAGATATTTCATACAGTAGTTGGTTTCTGGAGTGAACAAGCCATCTTTATTTTCGAAGAATGAAGAGGTGATTTCTTTATTTCACCTATTGTATATCCAGGAAGACATAAAATGCAAAGTAGTTTTCCTAAGCCCTTTATGATATGGTAGATTATAGCATATGTCCATATACAACATTCATAGGTGAAGTTGCATCCATGGTAAGTCTGAAGTTGGTTCAAGGGGACACAAAGCGTATCTATAGTACCAGAGGCCTTCTTGACAGTATACAGTTATGCAGACTGGTCTGGGACATCTGCTTGATAGGGTTTGCACTACTTGCTACTGTGCCCTCTAATTCTAGGACATTTCTCGAATATTTTTACTAAAAGTTTCAATGTCAACATTTACTAATACTGTATCACTGTAATTGTTTTCTCAAGAGCTATCGAATGCAGTTACAAAAGGTAAGCGGTTCCATAAAAAAAGACTTGCATCAATCTTTCAGTTTTTACCGGTGCTAAAACCGTTAATCAAACAAAAAAATCACACTGACGTGTATTACGGCCCACTTTAGATTTGTAGTTTTATAAGTTTTTGGAAACATTTTGGACCAAAATAATAATGTAAGCAATAAACAATTAATTAATAAGAGTGTCTGAAACACTTTTAGTAAAAAAATGTAGGTAGTGGTGGGTTTTGAACCACTGACCTTCAGCATCACAGTCCAACACATTGCCCATTGCACTACAGCCAACACTTAGCAATGCCGTTATATATTTTCGTACTATTCATGGCCGTTGTTAACTGATGCTAATATGGCATTTGTAGACACTAAATGATCATTTATCGTACGAAGAACGACGTGTTTGTGTTAATTCTCCAGTGCGCTATTGCTTTGAAATGACATCTTGTAAGTTAAAATAACAAAATCATCAAATACGCAACGCAAGGTGGCTTATGCCAGAGAGAGTTCTGGGCAAGGAATGTCACGTGACATCTGCGAACGTCTGGTTATCGTTAATTCAGTGAAGGGTGTCAAAACTCTGTTATTTTTGCAAATATCTCTCAAACGATACGAGATATGAAAATACATAAGGGAACAACGCTGTAGAGAATCTTCTCCTCAACAAATTCGGTTATTCAATTTTAAGCCTCAGATGAACGGTTTATATGCAATTAAAATTACATTACAAACGGCCTTTTTTGGTATTCCTAACGTATTTCTTGACCGAAATATTTGAAAAAGTGAGGTTCTGGTCTCTGGTAGCCAACAATTATGTCTGTAAAATTTGGTGTTCATCGGGTAAACGGTTGGTCTTAAAAACGGGGAACACGTTACGGACAGACAGACAGACGGACAGACAGACGTACATCCCAAAATCGCCGTTATTTTTACAAAAATCTCATAAACGATACGAGATACGAAAAAAACATAATAGGGCAAAGCTGTAGAGAATTTTCTCCTCTACAAATTAGGTTATTCAATTTTCGTGTCAGGTGAATGGTTAAGCCGTTATTTTTATTTAAATTTCGAGCTGTCAGAAAACGATCCCAAGGCCCACTTTTTGTGTTACTACTGTAACCTAAAGTGGGCCAATATATGTGCCTAAAACCGCGTTTCGATATCTTTAACCGTTCCCAAAATAAAAGGGGCGTTATGTCTTGCATGCCTCACCATGTATATAAAACCCCAAATGAGGAAACCAACTGCATGGTAAACATGTTGAAAATCTAATAAATAACGACCTAAACATCTAAAAATATGGATTTTCATACCGTATTTCCTTATATTCAGAGTTCGCAACCTGACCATTTGGAGTGCTGCTGTTTGCTGTTTTCGTATCGTAGCATGTGTATGCAATATGCATAGGTCTTGCACAGCTGTCACCCAGTAGAACTCACCGTGAGTGCGTGTCTGAGCTCGTTTTCTTGCCACTGGATGCCGATGTTGGTCAGTAACACAAGCAGTCGGTGCCGTCATTTAACTCTTATTCATGTTCAGTAAAACAGCAGAACGCACTGTTTTCCCCTGTAACTTTGCTACTTATTTTCCATAATTTTCAACTACAGAAACAAACATGAAAATTAACAAAGTTTGACATGGCATACAACATGCGCTTAACAGTAGCACACAATGAATATTGCCGCGAGAGACCATGTACACCAACTGCCGGTGTTGTGCAGGGGATAGCGTCACTAAACTGCGGTGCTGAAGGTCGCCAGTTACATCCTGCCCACTGGCAAAATTTTATTTATTTGTAATTAACAATTCCAGAATGTTCTTCGTCTTTCTTATGTTCACTTGTAAATTCTACTTGTTTCTTATGTTAACTGTTCTCCTAATTTCTGGTACATTCTGTCTGTGTATAAATAGCAGAGCACTCTGCCCGAGAGGCAATCCGTGCTGAGTGTACGTTAAGTTCTTAATAAACGTGCTTTCAGTCTAAGTGCTGTGTTCAGTTGCCTTCGAAATAAGGCCTGCTTACATTTCAGCGTGACATTGTTTGGTGGAGGCGCCGGAAATCCTGTGCAACAGCTGCATCGCCATGGCTCCGATTAGGCAATGTAAGAGCCGTCGCTTACACGGACTGGGACCGGAATACAAGGGATATACCGAGTAAATCCTTCCAAAAGTCCGTCTCATCAGAAGAACGATGGACACGAAACCAGCAGTAAGCCAGATGCACATCAGACACCCATTGGTGTTCTCTGGAGACGCTGGACAGGACCCCAACAAATAGCTAAAAGGGTTCGACCAAGTCGCCAAGTACAACAGGTGGGATCATACAATGTGCTTGGCCAACGTTTACTTCTTCCTGGACAGAACAGCCCAGCAATGGTTTGAAATACAACGAAGAGAAATTGAATGACTGGGAGACATTCCAGGAGGAACTTAAGAAGACGTATGGAGACCGGGCCGCCAGCAACAAATCCGCTCGGCGGAAGAACAACTGAACCGGGCCCAACGACATGGTGAGCCAACACAGTCGTACATACAGAATGTTTTGGCCCTGTGTAACATAGTGAATCCGAATATGACTGAGGCTGTCAAAATCACGCACCTGATGAAGGGTATTGCAGAAGACATGTACCAAGCTCTTCTGATAAAAGAACTCACTACGACGGAAGAGTTCATTAAGTGGTGTCAGCGTATTGAAGAGATGCAACAAAGAAGGGTTGGACGAAAGAAGTATGACCAACTCCCCAATGTACTCCCTATGGCCGTTGTGGAAGATCAGCATGACTTCGATTCTCTCATACAACCAACTATGGCCATGGATGTAAGCCCTGTAAGTGACGAGGGAGCCGACGCCACTGAGGAAGAGGTATTTCAGGCAATAGCTCCTGTATGTCCCACTGCCCCGCCAATCGCACCTGACGAGAAGAATGGCGTCGTCCTCCTGTGACTTACGCTGCAGCCGCCAAACGGTAGCCCACGAACCGGCCGACGCGACCACAACCACCGTCCCCGGCAACTATGAGGCCCCGCAGAAGAACAGACGTCTGGAGGACAGAAGACAACACACCACTGTGTTTCCACTGTGAGCGACTTGGACATGTCGTACGCTACTGCAGAGAGAGAAGGCGAGTATTCGAAGATTACTTTGCCGCAAGACGTCAGCCATCAGAGCAGTTCTATCCCAGGCAATCACCTGCTGATGAGTTCAGTCGACATATGGGAAGAAGCCCATCGCCGTACCCTATATGAGGTCGATCCCGACGCGCCGCAGCCGTTCACCATCGCCGTACAGAGGTACCAGCCGCTCCCCTAGCCCCCACACTCAGGAAAACTTAGCGAGGCGACCATCTACGGAGATGAGGCAGCCGCAGATGAAAATCCTCCATGGACGACAGTCGCTGAGATGTCTGGAAATCTCATCGACGTCATAATCGACTGTCAACCTGTCCGGGCACTTGTTGTTTCAGGAGCGTCTTTCACTGTATTGTCGGATAATTACCGCCGCACGCTAAAAAAGACAATGTTCTGTGATACAGGGGCAACTGTGCTGAAGGTCGCGAATGGAAAGTACATCCAGCCAGCAGGAACTTGTGTCGCAAGAATAACCATCAACAACAGCCGTTTGAATTTGTTGTGTTCACAGAATGTAGTCCCAATTTTATCCTCGGATGGGACTTCCTTCAGGCATCCCAAGCTATCATTGACTGTGGAAGATCTGAGTTGCAAATTGAAGAAGTTGTTCCGACGGGTACACGTACTACAGAATTTTCTCGGAAGTTATTTGCTGTTGACAATCTGACTATCCCGCCGTTGACGACGAGAAGAGTTGCAGTCAAAAACACAGATGAGCGATTAAACTGTGAAGTACTTGTTGATAGTAAAACGTTTATCAGGCTCACCAAAGAAATTTACATACCAGTGGCTATCATAAGCATTACCGGAGGTCGAGAAGAGATTTGGATCACTAATTGTCACGAGCAGTCGCAACTTATCCATAAGGGAATGTGTATCGGGACAGCTGAACCAATCCAGGACGGTGAGCTCAACGTCATCAACGAAGACCAATGCTCTGCTCTCTGCTGTTAGTACAGACAACACGCTGGAGGAAACAAGCTTCGAACTGCCAATAGTGCCCGGACTGACCAAGGAACAATGTCAGCGGGTGTTTGCTATACTACACCAATTTTCGGGTGCATTCACACTTCATCAGGGAAAAAGTCAGACGAAACGGCCCACGATACGGCATCGTATTAATACTGGGGATCATCCACTAATTAACCAGCGTTCGTATAGAGTGTCGCCATCTGAAAGACGGATAATTCGGGAGGAAGTGGAGAAGATGTTGCACGATGACATTATTCAACCTTCGGAGAGTCCTTGGTCGTCTCCGGTGGTCCTTGCAAACAAGAAGGATGGCACGTGGCGATTCTGTGTCGACTATCGGCGGCTGAACAAAATCCCAAAGAAAGATGTCTACCAACTGCCACGCATTGACTACACCCTAGACTGCTTGAAAGGAGCTACATACTTCTCAACTATAGACATGCAGACAGGTTACTAGCAAATCGAGGTTGACGAAGCTGACAGGGAGGAGATGGCTTTTATTACACCTGACGGCCTCTATGAATTCAAAGTAATGCCATTTGGATTATGTAATGCTCCGGCCACATTCGAACGCATAATGCACAACTTGCTTCGACATCTTACGTGGACGACGTGTCTTTGCTATTTAGATGACATTGTCGTTTTCTCGAAAACATTTGAAGAACATCTGAGTCGCCTGTCAACTGTGTTGAAGTGTGTTCAGGTTGCAGGACTCTACCTCAATCCAAAAAAGTGCCTCTTCGTCGCCAAAGAGATAAAAAATCCTGGGGCACCTAGTCAACGGAGATGGTGTCCGTCCTGATCCAGATAAAGTAAGGGCAGTCACAGAGTATCCAACTCCTCTGCACATTCGTGATGTGAGACGTTTTCTCAGGCTGTGCTCATACTACCGACGTTTCATAAAAGGATTTTGTAACAAGGCACGTCCATTACAAGAACTTCAGCAGGGAGACGCCAAGTTTTAATGGGATGAGACGAATGAAGTTCCGGGAACTTAAGGAGGCTCTAACTTCCGCACCAATGCTAGCCTTGTATGACGAGAATGCGGAAACGGAACTTCACACAGACGCCAGTTGTTATGGGATTGGAGCAGTGCTTGTACAAGTTCAGAAAGGTGGTGAAAAAGTGACAGCCTACGCATCAAGAGTACTCTCAAAGTCCGAGATAAACTACTCTACAACTGAGAAAGAATGTCTCGCAGTTATCTGGGCTATCAATAAGTTCCGGCCGTATTTATTCGGCAAACCATTCACCGTCGTGACAGACCACCATTCTTTGTGTTGGCTGACTAGCTTGAAGGATCCATTAGGTCGACTAGCAAGATGGGCACTAAGACTCCAAGAGTACGATGTCACAGTGGTATTCAAGAACGGGCGCAAACACAAGGATGCCGACTGCCTTTCGAGGAATCCATTAGTGGAACACAATAGCATGAATGAAATTTCAGCCCACACTGAATTAGATGACGTTACAGCTGAACAGAGGGAAGATCCAGCACTGTTAAAAACGATAGTGGACTTGGAGAAAGGCGAAACGACCAATGGAGAGTTCCAACTTATAAACGGAACATTGTATACGGGCAACTACGATCCACTGGGCCCCAAATGGCTACTGGTCGTTCCAGCACACCTCCAGCCAGCTATTCTCAAATATTTCCACGATGCTCCAATATCCCGTCATCTGAGATTCGTGAAGACGCTAGACAGAATCAGACGCAGGTATTACTGGAAAAGTCTCTACCGATCTTTCAAGCACTATGTGAGTCACTGTAAAGAGTGCCAGCGACGGAAGCATGTGCTGCAGTTACCTCCAGGGCATCTCGTACCGATTCCGCCGGCAGCAGCTCCATTCCACCGAGTTGGGATCGATCTTTTAGGGAGGTTCCCGAAGTCGACAGCCGGTAACCGATGGATAATAGTCTGCACTGACTACCTCACACGCTACGCTGTCACCAAACCTGTGCTGACTGCAGAAGCTCCAGAGATAGCAAAATTCCTTGTAGAAGACATTGTTTTGAAGCATGGAGCACCACGTGTCATGATATCTGATGATGGAAAAGTATTCCAGTCAAGACTAGTATCAGAGGTAATGTCACAGTGCGACATTGTCCACAGAATGATAACTGCATACCATTCTCAGACAAATGGGCGTACGGAATGTTTTAACAAGACGTTGGCAGATATTCTGTCGATGTACGTCGATGTTGAGCAGAAGGATTGGGATACAATTCCGCCAGTCGTGACATTTGCGTACAATACCGCAAGACAAGACACCACAGGCTTCACGCCGTTTTTCCTGCTCCATGGCTGGGAAGCTGAGATGACAATGGATACGCTGTTCCCTTTCCAACTGGACGACACTCAGGATGACTATGCGAAACAGCTCATTACCATGCTCAAAGAAGCAAGACAGTTGGCTCACATACGGACATTGGACGCCCAGGAGAAGGGCTGTCAGCGGTATAACGACAAGCACCGACCAGGTGTGTACAGCCCAGGAGATCTGGTATGGATTTTTAGCCCTGTACGGAAGGTTGGACTGTCAGAAAAATTATTGAAGTGATACGTTGATCTGTATCGTGTCATACGCCGTCTGTCAGACGTCACATACGAAGTTGAGGATTATGAGCCATCGTCGAAACGACAAAAACGAAGAGACATTGTTCACGTCCTGCGCATTAAGCCTTACTACGATCCTGAAGAGCAGGTAGGCGACAATGGCTTCTTGTTCGAGGACTCTAGGGATGGTAATGTTACTGATGAAGCCACGACAGGAACGTATGTCGTCGATAATCGTGGAGAAGGGAAGGATTCTCTTGAACTGCCATACAGAGGATCCATAACAATATCAAGATCCAGGACATTGCAGCTGGCTCCACAGGGAACATAACAGCGGGTCACTGTTTTTCCAGGAGAGGGAGCATTGCCGCTAGAGACCATGTACACTGATTGCCGGCGTGGCGCAGGGGATAGAGTCACTCACTGCGGTGCTGAAGGTCATCGGCAAAAATTTATTTCTTTGTAATTAACAATTCCAGAATGTTCTGTGTTTTTCTTATGTTCACTTGTAAATTCTACTTGTTTCTTATGTTAACTGTTCTCCTAATTTCTGGTACATTCTGTCTGTGTGTAAATAGCAGAGCACTCTGCCCGAGAGACAGTCAGTGCTCCATGTATGTTAAGTTCGTAATAATTGTGCTTTCAGTCTAAGTGCTGTGTTCAGTTGCCTTCGAAATCAAGCCTGCTTCCATTTCAACGTGACAATGTATGTCGCCGGCCGCGGTGGCCGAGGGGACTGAGGCGCTTAAGTCACGGTCTGCACGGCCACTACGGTCGGGGGTTCGAATCCCCCCTCGGGCATGGGTATTTGTGCCGTCCTTAGTTGTAGCTAGTTCATAAGTAGTTTGTAAGTTTAGGGACTGATGACCCCGTAGTTAAGTCCCATAGACTCTACAAACATTTGATTTTTGACAATGTATGTCCCTTGCCGTTGGCGTGTATAAAGTTGACGCTTGTCCGACCGTAAACAATTCTGCTACATGAATTTGCACGGTACTGCTACCAGGCTCACACATTATATCCAAACCGTAATAATACTACTTCATCTTCTTATATGAACTTATCTTTCAATGGATAAGTGTTTGTCACCTCGTAATATCAGCCATTACCATTATGATCCGTGTTATTTATAATACTTATTTTTACAATATAATGTGCATGCCTTTCACAATAAACAAATAAACGGTGAATGGTCCTCTTGGATCTCTTGCGAACGATCTCTCGTGTGTTTGATACAACACAATCCTTAATCTTTCACCGTGTTGTATGCAAGTAGTCTGACACGACAGTGTCGTGGGTGTATGAGCAAGTTTTGCTTGCCTGTGGAAGTACCCCGTAAACAGCTGTCAGTATTATCAATCAAAGTTTTGCTGTTGTTGTGGGAATGATGAGGCGTCTTAAGTTTGAGCCTGCAAATTTTCAGTATGTTTGAAAGGTGAATGTTTGTTAAAACGCTTATTCGAAATTTTGTGGGTGGTAGTGTTAATTCTGTCCGGTACTTGAGGCCGAGATTGGTTGTCAATTATCATGAAGTTGGAAGTAATACGCAAAAGAAAACTCCGATGAGATAGCCGGAATTTCTTTTATCATTTTCTTCGCCCTTTAAATCCTTATATAAGTGGTTGTACACCATCCCCTAATTAAAATGGGACCTGAACTAGATGCCTGTTTAAAAACACGTACGGTTCGCCAATACAGTAGGCATTGTTATTGTTTGCTTGTCGGTGTTTATCAAGTTAGGAATTACTCCTACCAAACATAACATCCGTAAAAATGACTTGCTTTTCAATATATCCGCCGTAACGTTAAGATTTCAACAGCAGGGCAGTATTTACTTCAGTAATCGCTACATTTGTTTTCCGGAAGGTTTTGTGACAAAGAATTGGCCCTTTTTGTTATGTTACATTCAAAAACGAGCGGGCTACATGTAGTTCAACTATGGTTCAGTACCTTTATGTAGTTAATTGTTAAGTTTTCAAAGCCAGTGTGAAATGTTTCCGAAACAGCAGTAAATAAAAATAGTTGGGGGAGGCGGGGATAGATGGGACATGAATGCCGATTGCATTAGAAGCAAACCTGGCAGCTACATTAACTCCTCAAATACATTACCGTTCTTTTATATTATAATGAATGTAGCTGTGCTGAAACAAGGTGTGTGCAGACTCCAGTGCACGTGAAATCAACAGCATCTGAAATATTTTTCCTCTGACTGTTTTTGATATAAGGGTGATCTTAGTTTTGTACAATAAACGTCAATGATGTACAAATATTAAAATAATGTGATAGGAATTCTAGTAATTATGAACACATTATTGTATTTTTAAATTGTTAAATACTTTTTTTTCTAATTTTGCTGCTGTCGGTTTGGGACATTGTTGTTATTTACATTGTTCTATTTTGTATTTTATTATTTCATCTATCCATGTATTACCACTCAGTGTTACAGAATGGCAATGTAGTGAACATAATTAGTTGAAAAGACACACATCTAATATATGTGTTCTTTTTTTAATATAGGGAGGGTAGTTGGCCGTGGCCTTGATGACGGAAACAGCCTGCCATTTACCAAAAATGATTTAGGAAAACCTAAAACAGAATGTTTGGACAGAGTGAAATCCGTCCTCCTGCATGAGGTACTACACTGTTCTTTAGTGTGTATGTGTGTGTAATTTGTTTCAGTTTATTTATAATAGAGGATGTTGTTTTGCTGTTCATTATTTTGTACACTTGCCATTCCAAATGGTGATTCTTGGACCATGAACATCATAAAAAATGAATAGTATTATGGAGTTTTTTTTGTATGGAGAACATCCAAATGTTGACATTGGGCTGCATAACAAGCTAGGGCCCTAATGTAAATGCTGTTACTTAAAACAAAGCTACCAGTAAACACAACTGATGAAGGCATAGTTTGACAACTGTCAGCATGGAACAGGATGGAGGCAAACGGTAGTGTACAAAAGAAAGGTTTTGTTTGCAGTAAGTGCCTCAGTTGCACAGTGGTAGAGTGGGTTCGATCCCCGCCAAGTCCTAGGATTTTTATCTGTTTCTTTCCACATCTTTTACCTCTGGCAGTATTGCTCATGTGAAAAATACCGAGTAGCACCATGGTTCGGAACCCACGTTAAACTGTAGGCCCCCTATAACTGGCTGGGTCGGAGGAAGGCAACAGCATACCACCTTGCCTAGTAAAGCACTGTGGTGTTCAAACCAATCTTTGGATTGTTGACTGCTTTACCTTTAATAAATAAATAATGGAATAAAAAGGATTGACGGTTTATTTTAGTTAAAAGAATTGCAACCAGCTGCCTTTTTGGAGGTTTTTTATTTAATCCAGAACTAGTTTTTGAGTCACTGCAGGCTCATCTTCAGTGGATACTTGACAGGAACATTTCCGCTAAGTGTAGGTTATGCTGTCATGTTGGTTCTGGTAACATAACTGAACTTTAGTAAGCGAGAACAGAATAACTGGAATTAAACATATTGTAATTTAATGTACTTACTGTGTTCTTATTGTAGGTGTACATGAAACCAAGTTATGCATTGGGCACTGACATTTTTTAGCATATGAGAGAATTTTGCTACACTTAGTGTTACACATTTACAAAATATAAACACTGAATTTGGTGCAAAGAGGATGGCTGTGGTTGATGTTTAACTTCAGTAATTAATGTTCTTTGCTATGAGACATTGTGAATGTATAAAGAGTATGTAATGGATTAAAAATATATTTTACACATTATATTGAATTTTCCCAGTATCTAGTTACATTCATAATGAAACAAGTGAGATACATTAACAGATATAAAATAAATATGAAAGGGTGAAATATTTACAGTGTGGTTGTACAGTAACTAATGTGGTTGTGCTAATAGAAACAGATGAAACAATAACAGGACCTTTATTATTTTGCTGATTGACATTACTAATAGTGCATGACCTATGAATGCATATGGACAGATCTTTTTTACTGTGTAGGTGCTAGAATCTCTTGGAAGTTTTGAAAGAAGAAGTTATGTGCTTAGTCTGTTTGTTCATTCATGATTTTGAGGGGTAATTTCAGTTTATGAATGAATATCTCAAATTGTTCAAGTAGATCCATATGTAGCCCTTTATCAGCAACATGTAGTATTGAAAGATGGTCATTAATATCACCACTTTGGTGTTCGTAGTGAGCTTTGTGTGATAGAAAACTGGATTTGCTTAAGTTTTTGAGTCTAAGGGCATCCATATGTTCCTTGTAACGGGTTGAAAAAGATCTTTTTGTTTGTCCAACATAAAAGCAAGAGCAGGAGCATTTCAGTTTATATATGCCTGATTTTTGGTGCAATTCACTTGTGGGTTTGTTGTTATGGATAATTTTATTTTTTAATTTACTATCTGTGTAGAAGGAGATTTTTATGTCTGGAAAGTTTGGAATTTGTGGAAATTTACATGCGTCTGTCTCAACATAAAAGACCGAAGGCCATAATTCTGGTTCTAATTAAGTTACAGCAATGGAAATGGTACCATTGTAAAGCTAATGGGCTGAAGTGCAGTTTGAGTCCGTGAGTGGTGTTTCATGTTTGGACATTGGCAATGGCGCCGGAGCCAGTCAGCAGTCACGTTCTCGCGGCCAATAACAAATAAGCTTTCTCTTTATGGTTTGTAAACTTATTGGCATAGTGGATGTAAAGATCTTTAGTTCAATAAATTCAATAAATGTGGGATTTGTTTTTACGTTCTGTAATGGAGATTGAGCATACTGGTTGATATTCAGGTGCTACTAGGAAACAAAACTTCTTGTGTAACCTATGTACCTAACCTAAAGGCTGCACTGGCCTCTTGTTTTTGAAGTTATCAATAGTGTGTTAAAGATTAGTCTGAAAGTGTGTTGGAAACATCCTTTCATTTAAAAAAAGTGATGTGTAGCGTAGCCTTCAATTTGTTAGGTATAGGTTAATCAAGAATTTTTTTTTTTTTTTTTTTTTTTTTTTTTTAGTACGTGAGTAGTGCCCGAATCTCCGGTTCAGAACCGGAACTTCGAGATACACGGATTCATCCAAATTAACCAACATCTGTTTTTTTCTTAGTGAAGTGAACACTAATTTTAATAACGTTCATTATTCATGTATTGCAATTCACTGGAAAAATTGTCAGTCGTGTTACTTGAGAGAAAAACACTTAATTGAATTTACACTGCAAGACATTATTAAATCTGAACGAAAAAGTATGCAAAGAAAGGCCAAATTCACAACACATGAAACGCAGAATCTGATTGGCCACATTTACCTGCGTCATTCATCGCGCCGTTGCCAACGTCTACACATGAACCACAACTTGCGGACTCATAAACTGCACTTTTACCAAGCTAATGAATAGACCTCTACACTGATATGCCACATGGCAGGTTCCTGAATATTTTTATTTTAAAGGTCATTGACCTCGAATATCTCAAAACACCCCATCGTCAAATTTTCTGGAAAAAATATATGTTATTGTTCCATTATGTTACTACAAATATGATAAATATGAAGATGGCACACCAAAGGCATCATTCACAAAAAAATTATTATGTTAGCATCAATACACTACCGAAATGAAGAAGGTAACTCACATATATGAAACACAAATTATGATAACATACTATCCATAAGTAATATTCTACAGAAATATGGTTTGCATTATTATAATTTTATTATGAACTATTTATATTACTATTTTAATGAAAAGGCAATGAAAAGTGATTAGATCACTCCTCAATTGTCCAACTGAATTGTTAATGCAGAGAGATTGTATTTCCTTCCAGTTGGTGTCTCTGGATCGACTCTTGTAATAATGTCATATTTTCTGATGAAACAAGTGTCTGGTTTGGCAGGAAACACAAATGACGGAGACAATCCATGTGGATGCAAGATGTTGACCTTTACTTCATCTGTTTCTTCACAGGTTTGTAAGACGTGTGCAACCCACCAATGATTGTCATACATACAGGCAACAAATCCATGTATATCTGTTAACAGCATTTCATTTGCCATAGCAATCACTGACTCTTCTCTACTTAGTGAAGAAACAGAGTATGTCTTCGTCCTTATGGGTACCTGGAATTGTCCTTGTATTTTTGAAACATTGTTTCAGCTTGGCCGAATCTTCATTATGATGGGAAACCGATGTATAAGTGAAGATACACAAAAGAATATTTTCCTTACACCACTCAGATAACTGTCTTGATGTCATAATATGATTTTCATTAGTTTGCTTCAGGCTGAGAAGTCTTGTTAATCTCTTTACAGTCCATGGTACTCCATCGAAAGGTCCTTTACCATGTGCTGTAGCAAAAAAAAAAAAAAAAAAAAAAGAAAAAAAAAATGCCATTCTGCTGTAACATTAAAATCTTCCTGATGATAGGACAGATTCATAAAGTTCTTTCTGTTTTTATATTGGGCAGCACAACCATCTGAAAAGTAATGAATGTGCTTTGGATTTGAAAACTGGCATTTTAAGAAATTGATGACATTTTTCTGGAAAGAATACACACCCACTGTATCATGCTGAAGGCAGTCAGAAATGTCCACGTATGACACATGTCGTATTTAATTAGTGCTTGAGCCTTTGTAGTAAGCTCCAAATGGCTGAATTGTAGCCTGTGAATTATTCCAGTGGAGAATCCCTGTACCTCATTCTGAATGGTGAAGGAGTAATTTTCTGCAAAGTCACAAAGAACAAGATAATCATTTACTTTTGAGACCTTTAGTGAATTTACAGAAATGTGACTGCTGCTGGGAGATAAATGAGTTCTAGGAGCTGTTGTAACCTCGATGTACACACTTTGATGAAATCATCTCTTGACTTTGTTATAGCCTCTAGAATATCCCTGCCTGTAGTTAACCAACATTTATATGTAATTTCATCAATGCACTTCTTACTAAAAAGATCATACAGATAATCAGTTTGTCACACTTGGACAATAGGAACATGATCCTAAGAAACATGCTGGTAGTGCAGGATTGCATGTAAAAAAATGCTACACAGTACTTGTTGATGGTAATGTGTGTTCTTCACACTTTGTTAGCACTTTCAGTTTACACGCTTCAATCATTAACTTGAAATTCTGGTGTGAGACACAAACACAAAAAGTATGGGTCCTACTGGCATTGACAAGAACACAGTGCTTTCGCTGCAGCTCACAAAATTTTGAGACTCCGCTATTTATATCTGGGTATTTATCTTTGAAATAGGAATACAGTTCCTTAAGGTTGTGCAACACTAGCTGCTTCTGCTTATGTACTGTAATTCAATTTCCTTTCACAGACACAAAATATTTTCTTTATGGCATCATACACATGCTGAACGGTTTTCTCACATAATGTCTTACCTGGCTTTGGTTTTGGTGTCACCAATATACCATTTCTGCTATTAACTGTTTTGTTTTCCGTGCCATGTAATCTGAAACATCCCTTAGGCTGTGGCTAAGCCATGTCTCCACCATATCCTTTCTTCCAGGAGTGCTAGTCTTGCGTGTTTGCAAGAGAACTACTGTGAAATTTGGAAAGTAGGAGGCGAGGTACTTGCGGAAGTAAAGTTGTGAAGCGGCATCGTGAGTCGTGTCGGGATAGCGCAGTCGGTAGTGCGCTTGCCCGCGAAAGGCAAAGGTCCCAGGTTCGAGTCCCGGTTCCGGCACACAATTTTAATCTGCCAGGAAGTTTCATATCAGCGCACACTCCGCTGCAGAGTGAAAGTTTCATTCTGGAAACATCCCTTAGGCTGTGGCTAAGCCATGACTCCACCATATCCTTTCTTCCAGGAGTGCTAGTCTTGCGTGTTTGCAAGAGAACGTCTGTGAAGTTTGGAAAGTAGGAGGCGAGGTACTGGCGGAAGTAAAGTTGTGAGGCGGCATCATGAGTCGTGTCGGGATAGCACAGTCGGTAGTGCACTTGCCTGCGAAAGGCAAAGGTCCCAGGTTCGAGTTCCAGTTCCGGCACACAATTTTAATCTGCCAGGAAGTTTCAAGTGTACTGTAACCTAATTCCTTAGTTTTCGGACTGCATTTCCTTAGGATTCTTGTAATGAATCTAAGTCTGGCATCTGCTTTACCAATGATTGATTTTATATGGTCATTTCATTTAAATCACTCCTAATGCCTACTCCCAAATAATTTATGTAATTAACTGCTTCCAATTGCTGACCTGCTATAGTGTACCTAATTGATACAGGATCTTTATTTCTTTGTATTCGCAGCACATTACACATGTCTACATTGAGATTCAATTGCCATTCCCTGCACCATGCGTCAATTCAATGCAGATCCTACTGCATTTCAATACAATTTTCCATTGTTACTACCTCTCTATATACTACAGTATCATCCGCAAAAAGCCTCAGTGAACTTCCAATGTTATCCACAAGGTCATTTACATAAATCGTGAACAGCAACGGACCCATGACACTCTGCTGTGGCACACCTAACATTACTCTTACGTCTGAAGACTTCTCTCCATTGAGAATGACATGCTGCATTCTGTTATCTAGGAACTCCTCAATCCAATCACACAATTGGTCTGATACACCATCTCCTCTTACTTTGTTCATTAAACATATGTGGGGGAACTGTATGAAACGCCTTACGGAAGTGAAGAAACACAGCATCTACCTGAGGACCCGTGTCTATGGCCCTCTGAGTCTTGTGGACGAATAGCGCAAGCTGGGTTTCACATGAACGCCTTTTTTGAAACCCATGCTGATTCCTACTGAGCAGATTTCTAGTCTCCAGAAATGTCATTATTCTTGAACATAATACATGTTCCAAAATTCTACAACTGACCGACATTAGAGATATAGGCCTAGAGTTCTGCACATATGTTAGGCGTCCCTTCTTAAAAATGGGGATGACCTGCACCATTTTCCAATCTTTTGGAATGCTCTGCTCTTCTAGAGACCTACGGTACACCACTGCAAGAAGGGGGCCAAGTTCCTTTGCATACTCTGTATAAAAACAAACTGGTATCCTATCTAGTCCTGCAGCCTTTCCTCTTTTGAGTGATTTTAATTGTTTTTCTATCCCTCTGGCAATTATTTTGATATCTGCCATTTTGTAATCTGTGTGGCAATCTAGAGAAGGAACAACAGTGCAATCTTCCTCTGTGAAACAGCTTTGGAAAAAGTCATTTAGTAATTCAGCCTTTAGAGAGTCATCCTCTGTTTCAATGCCATTTTTGTCACGGAGTGTCTGGACATTTTGTTTTGATCCACCTACCGCTTTGGCATAAGACCAAAATTTCTTAGGATTTTCAGCCAAGTCAGTACATAGAACTTTACTTTCGAACTCGTTGAATGCGTCTCGCATAGCCCTCCTCACGCTACATTTCGCTTCATTTAATTTTTGTTTGTCTACAAATTTTGTTTGTCTCCAAATTTTCTTTCAGGTGTTCTGCCACAACAGCTGCTGAGCCAGGAGGCCTATAGAAACATCCAATTACCACGTTCGAGCCTGCTTTAACCATGACCTTTGCCCAAATTATTATATTGGTGTCTGTGACATGTGCCACTGGTAACTTTGAATTTCTGTCTGCAAAGTAATGGACCAGCTCTCAGCAAAGTGTAAATGAAGAAATAATCTGTCATTGTTCTGGCATGTGGCTGATCTTCTGAGGCCTGTCTCTGAAATTTTTCAGTAGGATGGCGAACTATTCCTTTCATGATTTAATGCCTAATCTCTGTAACAAATGTCTTTGGCTCTTTTGTCTTCATCACCAACGCTCCTCCCTCGCACAATGCATATGTTATGTAATTGTCACTCTCCCTCGGTGCTCCCTCGGTGCTCAGCATTAATCTGCTGAGTACGGTCTTGGTGAACCCAGGGCCCTGAGCTGGGGACTGCATCACACCAACAGTCCTCCATGCTGTAAGCTCTGTGCATACCTCAGCGACCACTGTATGGCATGACTGTGGAATCTTGTATGTTACAGAGATCTTGGCTTAATTGCCTGGGGAACCTGCTGCACCTCATTCATCTACATAAATACTCTGCAAGCCACATTGAAGTGCATGGCAGAGGGTTCATTGAACCGCTTTTATGCTGTTTCTCTATGGTTCAATTCTCTAATAGCTCACGGGGAAAAAGGAACACCTAAATGTTTCCATTTTCCATCTGAGTTCTCTTTTTATGATCATGTCTTCCTATGTAGGTGGGTGCTAACAAAATATGTTCACATTAGGAAGAGTAAGTGGGTGAAAGAAATTTTGCAAATAGATCTCCTCACAACAAATAACACTTTTCTTTTAATGATTTCCAGCCCAACTCGTGCATCATTTCTGTGACACTCTCCCCCCTATATTGCAATAGTACAAAACGAGCTGCCCTTCTCTGAACTTCCTCTTAATCGTCTGTCAGTCCCACTTGGTGGGGATCCCACAATGTGCAGCAATACTCCAAAATAGGACACACAAGTGTGGTGTATGCAGTTTCTTTAGTAGAGCTGTTGTATCTTCTAAGTGTTCTGCCAACGAAACACAGTCTTCAGTTTGCTTTCCCTCTATAATATTTCCTGTGTGTTCTTTTCAATTTAAGTTGTTTGTAATTGTTACTCCTAGCTATTTAGTTAAATTTACGGCCTGTAGTTTGGACTGATTTATTGAGTAAAAGAAGTTTAACGGGCTTCTTTTAGTGGCCATATAGATGGCTTCACACTTCTCATTATTAAGGGTCAATTGCCATTTTTTGCATCATGCAGATATCTTATCTAGCATAAATCATTTTGCAGTTGCTTTTGATCTTCTGGTGACTTTACTAACCAATAAGTGACAGCATCATCTGTGAACAAACTAAGAGAGCTACTCAGATTGTCTCTAAATCATTTATAAAAATAAGGAGCAGTAGGGGCCCTATAACACTTCCCTGGGGAATGCCAGATGCCACTTCAGTTCTACTTGATGACTTTCCGTCATTTACAATGTATTGTGTCCAGTCTGACAGGAAATCACAAATCCATTCCCACAATTGTGACAGTATTCCATAAGCACACAGTTTGATTTGAAGACGCTTGTGAGGTACAGTGTTGAAAGCATTCCAGAAATATAGAAATATGTAATTTATTTAACATGAATGGGCATCGTTTAATTCCAGGACTATGGATGTAGAGGAATTGTGGACTAAATTTAAATGCATTGTAAATAAAGGGTTAGAGAAATATGTGCCAGTAAAGACGATTAAGGATGCAAAAATCCACAGTGGTATAATAATCATGTTAGAAAGCTGCTGAGAAAGCAAAGACTGTTGCACTCACGATTCAAAAAAGAACACGCAAATGATGACAGGCAAAAGTTAGTAGAGATTCGTGCGTCTATAAAAAGATTGATGCTCAAAGCATACAATAATTAACACAGCCACACCTTAACAAAAGATCTTTCTGAGAACCCGAAAAACTTCTGGTCCTATGTAAAATCGATAAGCGGGTCAAAGCCCACTGTCCAGTCACTCGTTGATCATTCTGGGGCAGTAATAGAAGAAAGCAAATGGAAAGCTGAAGTTCTAAATTTAACCTTTAAGAAATCTTTCACGCAGGAGGACCTCACAAATGTACCATCATTTGATCAACATGCTAATTCCGAAATGGAGGACATAGTAATAGGTATTTCTGGTGTAGAGAAGCAGCTGAGAGAGCTAAATACGAAAAAGTCTCCTGGTCCAGATAGAATACCAGTTTGATTTTACAAAGAGTATTTTGCGGCACTGGCCCCCTACTTAGCTTGCATTTATTGCGAATCTTTAATTTAGCGCAAAGTTCCTAGTGATGGGATAAAAAGCGCAGGTGACTCCCGTTTATAAGAAAGGAAAGGGAACTGACCCACCCAGTTACTGGCCAATATTGTTGACATCAGTTTCATGTAGAATTTTTGAGAATATTCTCAGTTCGAATATAGTAAATTTCCTTGAAACAGAAAAGATTCTTTCTATGAATCAGCATGGGTTTAGGAAACATCGTTCATGTGAAACTCAGCTTGCCCTTTTCTCACATGACATCTTGCGAGCCATGGATGAAGAGCAACAGGCGGATTGTGTTTTTCTTGACTTCAAAAAGGTGTTTGATGCGGTGCCACACTGCAGACTGCTAACGAAGATACTAGCTTATGGAATAGGTTCACAATTTGTGACTGACTGGAAGACTTCCTAAGTAATAGAACGCAGTACGTACACATGCCGGCTGCTGTTCTTGAACATCATTTGAACAATGGCTATCAGGGTAAGTACAACACAGGTCACTGTAGTCTCTGTCTCCCTCCAGTTGTGATGTATCCCTAAATGTTTTGGCTGTTCTTATATCTCAATTCTCCCCCCCCCCCCCTCACACACACATTTTTCTTACTATTGGGCGACTTAAATGCCCATACTCCTTTAGTGGGGTGGTTCCATAATTTCTGGTTGTGGCATAATCGTTGAGAACTTACTCTCCCAACTCGACCTCTGTCTCTTAAATACTGATGCCCCCGCACATTTTAGTGTGGCATGTGGCACGTTCTCAGACATCGATTTATCGATGTGCAGTCACAGCCTTCCACCAGAGAGCCCACAATAACTTGTGTGACAGTGACCACTTTCCAATTTTACTGTCACTCCCACAGAGTCAGCCTGCCCAGGTGGGCAGTAAACAGGGCCAACTGGAAAGGCTACACCTCTGTTTCCATTGTTGGACCTCCCCCACTTGACAACATTGACGTGGTGGTCGAGAGCGCTACTTAGTCCATTGTTTCTGCTGCAGAAGCTACACTCCCTCATTCCTTATGGTGCCTAATAGGTATACAGTCCGGACCAGAAGACTTGTTCTTCTTAAGTGATTTAAGTTGCTTCACTGCTCCAAGGATATCTACTTCAATGTTACTCATTCTGGCCTCTGTCTGTAATTCTAAATCTAAAATATTGGTTTCGTCATCTTTGGTGAATGAGTTTCTAAAAGCTACGTTTAGTAACTTCACTTTAGTAGTGCTATCATCGGCAGGATTGCCATTACCATCACATAGTGAGGGTATTGTTTGTGTTTTTCCCTTATTATATTTAAAATATGACCAAAATCTCTTAGGGTTTTCAGTCAAATTTTGAGAAACAGTTTCGTTGTGAAAAGTATGGTAGGCATCTCGCATTGAAATCCTCACTAAATTTAGAGCTTCTGTGTAGTATCATCAATCCTGGTGTTTTTGTGTTCGTTTAAATTTAGCGTGCTTTTTCCATTGCTTTTGCAACAGTGTCCTGACCTGTTTTGTTTATCAAGGGTTATCACCTCCTCCTTTTATTAATTCATTTGGTATAAAACTGTCAATTGCTGTCAATACCACTTCTATGAATTTGAGCCACATCTGGTCTACACTTACGTTTAGTGTTAGAATCGAGTGGAAGCTGTCTTTCAAGAAGCAATGTATTGAATTTCTATCTCCTTTTCTGAACAAATACACTTTTCGTCTATTTTTGGTAACTTTGGGACTTTCAATATTCAGTCTCGCTACGGCAGCTCTGTGTTCACTAATACCTGTACCCATTTTGAGGCTTGTTATGAGCTCAGGATTATTTGTTGCAAATAGATCAAGTGTGTTTTGACATCCATTTATAGTTCTAGTTGGCTCATGAACTAATTGTTCAAAGTAATTCTCAGAGAATGCATTGAGTACAATTTCGCTCAATGTTTTATGCATACCTCCTGATTTGAAAATATAATTTCGTTAACAGATTGAGGGTAGATTAAAATCATCACCTACTTTTATTAAGTGAGTCGGGTACGTGTTTGCAATTAGACACAGGTTTCCTTTTAACCTTTGTTATTGTATTGTCAGAGTCGGGGGAGGGGGGGGGGTTAAAGGCACCAATTATTAACTTTTCACGATTTTCAAGTACTACCTTTACCTATAATGACTCACAGGAACTATCAACTTCAACTTCACTCTAAGATAAAGTACTTTTGACAGCGACAAACACGCCTCCACCTATTTTGTTTAATCTATCCTTGAACTTATTTCCGGCTTAAGCCAACTTTCGCTACCTATAATATGTGTTTTGGTGCTTTCTATTAACGCTTGGAGTTCTGGTACTTTCCTGACACAGCTACAACAATTTACAACTGTTATACCTATAGTTTCTAGATCTATATTTCTCCTGTGCACCCTTTGAAGACAGCCCATTTGGTGTTTCCGCAAAGCCCTCTACCCTAAAAAACTGGCCAGTCCACGCCACTCAGCTCCCGCTACTCGTGTAGCCACTTCCTACAAGTAGTGGACACCTGACCTATTCAGCAGAACCCCACCACCCGATGACGCAAGTCAAGGAATCTGCAGCCTACACAGTCACAGAACCATCTAAGCCTCTGATTCACTCTCTCCAGTCGGCTCTGTACCAGAGGTCCACAGTTGGTCCTGTGAACTATGGTGCATATGGTGAGCTCTGCTTTCATCTCGCAAGCAAGACTGGCAGTCTTTACCACTTCAAATAGCTGCTCGAAACATGAGAGTATCTCTTCAGATCCAAAATGACACACATCATTGGTACCGACATGAGCCATCATCTGCAGTTGGCTGCATCCCGGACCCTTCATGACATCCGGAAGGACCCATTCCACATCTGGAATGACCCCATCCGATATGCACACAGAGTGCATGTTGGCCTTCTTCCCCTCCTTGGCAGCCATCTCTGTAAGGGGCTTCATTACCCGCCTAACATTGGAGCTCCCAACTACAAGCAAATCCACCCTTTATATAATGGAGATGGGTGGAGAAGAGAAGATACCACTTACAACAGTGCATGTTTTCATGGTATTGTCTCGTGTAAGACAGGTGACATAAAGAATTGGAAACACAATGACGGTGGGATGGGTGAGTCGTGTAAGTCTACAGCTTCTGTGAAGGAGACTGTATACTAGATGCTAGTGCGACCAATCATAGAATATTAGTCTCGCATTTACACTATGTTACAGGTAGACATAACGTCATATATTGGAATTTCATTGCAAAGATCTTGTTGAGTAGAGATTTGGAATCTGAAGAAACATATGTGGTAATTCTGCTGCCTCCCTTGTATATTCCATCTAAGAAGTACGTTATTAAGATAAGAGAATGTAGAATATTAATTGAAGTTTACCCACAATCATAAATTTAGATCGACTTCTTGTTCCAGTAGACCCAAATTGAGGAGATCCTCTTAGATGTAGAACATGTCAGAACAAAATAAACAATAAATACATACTTACAAAATGAGAGCATATGTGTTATGTCCCTCCAAAAGATCCGAAATGTAATTGGCATGGCGAATGTTGTCTTGGTCAGGAATGAAACAATTATCTTAGGAATATTTACATTTTAAAGTGTGTAAAACTTAGTAAATGTTGAATATAGTAGGTGCGAGAAAATGAGGCCTGAAGTTAGACTGAACACAATATTCACATTGATCACGTCTGCTGAGAAATTTATCAGTGGAGTAGGAGGAGTTGCCCACCAAAAACTCCTGTAGAGTCTTTTCAAATTGAACTTTATTGTGAGATATTTTTATTATATCTGGCGGCATGTTGTTGAAAATGTGTATTGCTGAATAGTGGACACCTTTCTGAGCCAAAGTAAGTGACTTTAAATCCTTGTACAAGTTATTGTTTCGAAATATATATATTTTAATGACAAATTTCATTAGAGAATAAATGTATTGGGAAGCAGTGGTTAGTATCCCCAGTTCATTAAATAGTCCTCTATAAGATGTTCTTGGGTTTGACACCACAAATGATTCATATCACACATTTTTGGGCTCTGAAAAGAGAGTTGAAACTATGCAAAATACACTAGCTTTTTTATTTTTATTTCTCGTTTGTCTGACACCATTTGCTTAGCAAACGGGGACTTGTTTATGTGCTTCAGCAGTTTTGTGGTATCCTTATCCTAGTTAAATATATTATCAAGCTGTAATCCCAAGAATATGACACTTTAAACTTCTTCTGCCACCTTGTTGTCATACTTCAGGCATATACTGGTAGGAAACCTTTTACAAGTCCTAAACTGCATATAGTGTGTTTTTTCAAGGTTTACCGACAGAGAATGGGCTAGAAACCATTTATTAATATCCATGAAAAATTTATTAGCCGAACTTTTCAAGGCTATATTTGAATTATTATTTATTGCAATGTTTGTGTCATCTGCAAATAAAACAAACTTTGCATCCGGTAATGTTGCTGATGAAAGGTCATTGATATATACAAGAAAAAGCAGGAGACCTAAGATGGAACCTTGGGGGACCCCCATATGTTATTAGTTTCCATTTGGATGAGATCTGATAGTTCAATATATGTCTCTTTCCTACTGACACCCTTTATTTTCTGTTAGAGATATACAATTTGAACCATTCTGCATCATTTCCTGTTACACCGTAATATTCTAATTTGCACAAAAGGATATTGTGATTTACACAGTCAAATGCCTTGGACTGATGGAAAAAATATACCAGTGGTCTGTAATTTATTGTCTAATGAATTATGTACATTCTCACTGTATGTGTAGATAGCCTTTTTAATATCAGAACCCTTTAGAAATCTGAATTTTGACATGGATAAAAATTTTTAGTGGTAAGACGGCTGTACAGTATTTTATCTAAAATTTTTGAGAATGTAGGAAAAAGTGGAACTGGATGGAAGTTTGATGGAATTTCTTTATCTTCTTTCTTATATAAGGGATTAACTTGAGCATATTCCAACCATTTCAATTGCCTAATAGGTTTGTGAATGTTGCCTCCCTTTTTCTCTGTGTGTAACTTGGTTTTTAGAGTATACAGTATGGTTTTTATAATTCTATCACACACTTCTGAGGGCTGTAGAGGGTACTTGTCAGATAAAGTTTCAGAGAGGAATCTGTGTCTGGAAGTGTCCAATTTGCATCAAAAATAAGATAGCATAACTTTCAAATCTCCAACTTCACAGTATTAAATAGTGAAGGTAGATTTGAAAGTGATATAATCTTCAAACTTATCTACTGCTAAACAGTGTGTTTCTGGAAATAGATCTCTTGTCAAAACATACCTATGAAGTAATCTCCTCAACCTCTATAAAACAAATTTTTGAAATTCTCTGTTTGTGGATCATGGTGTGGGTTCCTGTAGTCATGTCCTAGTTCATGAACCACGGGCAACGTATGAGTGGCCAAGTAAGTGGTCCTGACAGTTGGGATACCAGTTACTTTGGAATAAGGTTGGGCATCTCGGACATATTCTGAGTCGAGGCCACCTTAGTGCTCAGACAGCAAAGACTACCAAATCCACCGGTTAGTCCCTCAATAGTTAGGGGTAAAACCCATTGGGGCCCTGGGCTAGTAAGGCTAGCAACCTGCTTCCCAGGTCCTTCAATAACATGCTGGCAACAATCAGAGCAAAATGCCTCGGACCTTTGGAGGTGACAGAGTCCCACCTCTAATTGACAGACCATGGACTCCTCAGATACGACTTAGCAAACGATCTGGAATGAGATGGGGAGCTATTAATATCAATGGGGATTACAATGGGAAGAAGGTAGAACTGGTGGAGGCTTCAAGTAAGATGGGGTTAGATGTTTTAGCTGTTAGTGATGTTAGAGTAAGGGGAGAGAAAGAGGATGAAGTTGGAGAATACAAGGTCTATCTGTCAGGAGTCAAAGTAGGAAGGGCACAGTGGGGTGTAGGATTTTACACCAGGAAAGCAATCAAACCCAGCATAATTGCAATAAGGTACGTAAATGAACGACTGACGTTGATAGATTTGGCCATCACCAGCAAGAAAATTAGGATTGTGGCAGTGTATGCACCCTGTGAAGGGACAGATCAAGATGAGATGGACAGATTTTACAACACACTTAGTGATGTAGTTGTTAGAGTGAAGGATAAGGATAGTGTTTTACTCATGGGTGATTTCAACGCCAGGATAGGAAATCGAACAGAAGGTTAAGAGAAAGTTTGGAGAGGATATGGAGGCCAACGGGAACGGGAAACAGCTCTTGGATTTCTGTTCCAGTATGGGCTTAGTTATCACAAACTCCTTCTTTAAGCATAAGGATATTCACCGCTATACTTGGGAAGGAAGGGGAACCAGATCTATCATTGACTATATAATAACAGACTAGGAATTCAGGAAGACAGTCAAGGATACAGGTGTTTTCAGGGGGTTCTTAGATGATACTGGTCATTATTTAATCTGCAGTGAAATTGGTTTTGTGAGGCCAAAAGAGCAGAAAGTCAGGTCCATGTGTAGAAGGATAAGAGTGGAGAAGCTTCAAGACAAGGAAATTAGGCACAAATACATAACAATGATCTCGGAAAGGTACCAGTTAGTTGATTTACAGTCACTGGAAGAGGAATGGTCAAGGTATAGGGACACACTACTGGAAGCAGCTAGAGAATGTCTTGGAACAGTAGTGTGTAAAGGCAGGAAGAAGCAGACAGCTTGGTGGAATGACACAATCAAGGCAGCCTGTAAAAAGAAAAAGAAGGCATTTCAATAATGGCTCCATACTAGAAATCAGGCAGACAGAGAAGGTTATGTTGAAGAAAGAAACAAAGCCAAACGGATAATTGCAGACTCCAAGCAGAAATCATGGGAAGACTTTGGAAACAAGCTAGAAATTCTAGGTCAAGCCGCGGGAAAACCATTTTGCAGTGTAATTAGCAATCTTCGAAAGGGAGGGAAGAAGGAATTAACAAGTGTTTTGGACACGTCAGGAAAGCTGATAGTCAATCCTGTGGATGCCTTGAGCAGATGGAGGGAATATTTTGAAGAATTGCTCAATGTAGGTGAAACGTTCAATGATGTGTCAGATTTTCAGGTAGAATGGCATAGGAACGACGATGGAAACAGGATCTCATTTGAGGAAGTGGAGAAAATGGTCTGTAGATTACAGTGCAATAAAACGGCTGGGGTGGATGAAATTAAGCCGGAACTCGTCAAATACTGTGGAACATCAGGTCTCAAATGGTTACACAGGATAACTGAAAAGGCGTGGGAATTGGAACAGGTTCCTTCTGACTGGACGAAAGCGGTAATCACGCCAATTTTCAAACATGGAAACAGAAAAGATTGCAACAACTATTGAGGTATCTCCTTAATTAGCATTGTAGGCAAAATATTCTCAGTTAATGTTGAAAGGAGAGTGCGAGTATTAATTGAGGACAAGTAAGATGAAAATCGGGGTGGGTTTAGGCCTCTTAGAGGCTGTCAAGACCAGATCTTTAGCCTACGGCAGGTAATGGAAAAGTGCTATGAGTGGAACAGGGAATTGTATCTATGTTTCATAGATCTGGAAAAGGGTTATGACCGTGTTCCTAGGAAGAAGCTACTGTGAGTTCTTAAAGATTATGGTATAGGAGGCAAACTTTTGCAGGCAATTAAAGGGCTTTACAGAGACTGTCAGGCAGCAGTTAGAGTAGATGGCAAATTAAGCACATGGTTCAGGGTAGTTTCAGGGGTAAGACAAGGCTGTAACCTGTCACCACTGTTGTTCATACTATTCATGGATCATATGTTGAAAACAGTAGACTGGCAGGGCGGGATTAAGGTAGGTGAAAACAAAATAAGCAGTCTCGCATATGCGGATGACTTAGTTGTAATGGCCGATTCGATTGAAAGGTTGCAAACTAATATTTCAGAGCTCAATCAGAGGTGCAAGGATTATGATATGAAGATCAGCATCTCCAAAACAAAAGTAATGTTTGTGAGAAAGAGATTCAAACAGATTGAGTGCCAGATAGGAGGAACAAAGTTAGAACAGGTAGACAGTTTCAAGTACCTGGGATGTATTTCTAAAATGATGGCAACATCGCGAAAGAACTGGAATCGAGGTGCAGCGAATCTAATGCAGAGAGTGCTCAGCTAAGATCTCCTCTCTTTTGCAAGAAGGAAGTAAGTACCAAGACTAAGTTAGCAGTGCACCGCTCTATCTTTCGACCAACTTTCTTGTATGGGAGTGAAAGTTGGGTGGATACAGGTTACCTTATTCATAAGGTAGAGGTTACAGATATGAAAGTAGCAAGAATGATTGCAGGTACTAATAGATGGAAGCAATGGGAGGAGGGTGTCCATAATGAGGAAATCAAAGAAAAACTGGGAATGAACACCATAGATGAAGCTGTTAGAGCGAACAGACTGAGATGGTGGGGTCATGTTACACGCATGGGAAAAGCAAGGTTACCTAAGAGACTCATGAGCTCGTCAGTGGAGGGTAAGAGGAGTCGAGGTAGACCAAGAAGAAAGTACTTCGATTCGGTGCAGAATGATTTTGAAGTAAAAGGCATAACATCAGACGAGGCATCAATGTTAGCATTGATTAGGGGTCATGGAGGAATTTTATTAGAGGTACTTTGCTCCAGACTGAATGCTGAAAGGCATAATCAGTCTCTAATGATGATGATGATGATGATGATGATCTGTATGTGTGGATGTTGATGTAAGTAGCAGTGTATTGTGTGATAACACACTATACCAATATCAAAGAATTATTTTAATCCACCATATCATATTCAATTGACAAAGACTCAACCTGTTTTAAAGAGTTCCTAAATTCCCAGTCAAAACGGGGTTTGGATTAATCTGTATTTTAGGTCCTTAGTGTTTTTTATGCTAATGACCTGATTTCTAAATTGAGTTAATGTCACTATCAATGAAAATTCTAGGTTGGAATGCCAATAATATGAGGATACACAGCAAGTCACCATACAGACTTGCACCTTCACAAAAGTTAAATGTTGGGCCACAACTGTGAGTGGAACATTGAGTTGTGTGAAGATGTCTCTTTTTCTTCATGACTGTCTGCTGCTGAGTGATTGTCTTTACTGTTAGTTGCTACCTATCCTCATATTATTATGATTATGTCATTATAACAATTTTTATGATGAATTTATGCCACTTAAAACATTGTATACCACCATGTCGAAAAGTCTTATGACAGCAAAGACCAGTACTGCATCCTTTGAACAAAGTATTTTGCGAATTGGCAACATTCATCATTGTATGTACCTGTCACAAGAGAAAAGCTGCTTCTAGACCTTTGGGTGAATTCTTTAACAAAGCCGTGGGAGATTTCTTTCTCCGAGTAAGCATTTGGTCTCTGATGACATTGAAATAAATGGATTTTTAAACCCTTGAGTTTCTTTCCTTGGTCTAGACTGCATTATAAATTACAAATTCTTGTTTTTCTTTTCTGTTCTTGCATATTGTGTTCAAATTTTTCAGTAGACAATTTAGGCATAAGTTGAGAGGAATTTGGCAAAGAACTTTAGTAGTTCATCTTCAGCTGAGTCATCTTGTAGTTTGTCCCACTCCTCTCAATGTATGTTTCATAACACACTCGCTACACGTGTTTACTTTTACTCCTTTGTCTTTCTTTTTCCTGTCCAAGTATTCTTATAAGGTTTTATCCTATTGTTTCTAAATTGCTGGGTGGCAATTTCCTTTCAAAAAGCAATGTTATATTTGTGTTTGCTTGTATTTTATTTGTAGTGTTCCTCCATTTTTATGTTCCATTGCTCTGAGTGTAGAATAATATTCTCTTGTCTTTATATATCACAATATTATCATACATTAATGAAGTATTACTATTGTAAATAGTTCAGGAGAAAAGTAGACCACATATCAAGAGATAAGTGTCAACAGGCACCCACAAGAAAAGAAAGAAATCTTGCTAGTGGACTGAAGATTAGCAGGTGGACTAGGTTGGTCTGGGGGTTATGTCAGATAGGGTGGATAGACGGCTGGGGGGGGGGGGGGGGGTTAGAGAGGCAGAAGAAGGGGCTTGGAATTGGTTAGCTAGCAGCTCAGAGGGAGGTGGCTGGTTTGCTGGAAATAAATGTAGGAGAAAAGGATGGCATTTGCTAGACATGTGATGCAAAGGTGTTGAAGTCAGTGAGAAATTGTGTATGATGAGGGTGATATGGAGACACAAAATAGGAGGGAATGATAGAAGGGGGAATTGGTACAAGGAAAGCGATTAATCGGATATTGAGGCCAGGAAGGTTACAAGTAGGGATGGGTCGAACCCTAATTTTACTGAATCGAATCCGAATACCGAATCTTAAATAAAACCTGTGCCGAATACCGAACCCGAATCGAATCTTCCGAATCTCGAACCCAAATAATCTGTCAACTCAAGTACATGTATTTAAAAAGAATTACTACTCTATCACAGCCAGTGATGAAGATAAAGCCTTCTGGGGTGAATCCCAAAGGACAATATTAACAGTAAAGTTTAAGAAATTAAAATTTCATTTAGATTTTTATTTTTAATATTAAAGATTTATTAATACCCCTTACCCTTAAAAGAAATTTGTATGAATCATTTCGATATATATGTTGTTGAGATGGTCTAAAAGATTATAAGAAACTGTCTTCACTCTATTACAAAATGTTTCATTTTGAAATAAAAAAATAATGATAGGAAAGGATTATGAATTGTTTTTCTTTTTTCAAAGGGGAAGGCTCAAAAATAAAACCTGAAAAGATGAGTAGATATTTTGGAAGTTGTATAATAGATTCTTAAAAATTAGGATGTGTAAATGTTAAATAATTTTATAGTGACATATCAGGTATTTCATGAGTGACGGACAGAACATTCAGACACATAGAAAACCGCATTTATTCGATCTATGTGTACTTGTTATTGCCACGAAGACATTTCAGAACTGTGAAAAGATTGTGCATTCCAGAGGGTTAAGCAAGGATATTTTGCAGATTTATTTATTCTTTCAAACATTTAAGATCACGTAACTAGTCTGCACAGAATTTTTATTCGTACAAGATTTAAAAAATCACTACTAGAAGTCACTTGCCGTGCTTCATTTCTAACTATTCCCATTCAGCATAAGAATAATACAAATGTAAACATTAACGCGATACGTATATTCTTCCGTGTTTGCCGTTGTCTTTCTGGTTTGTTAGGCGGACGGAATATAAATATGGTAACAGCTAACACAGAAGATTACATGGCATAATGTACATTCGTAACTGAAGGTTTCCATGTAACACTTTGGATTCTGGATTCGGTAGTATTCGGCCGTTATGCGCCGAATCTCGAATCCGAAGCCAGTGTGCTAGATTCGGCGAATAATGGATTTGGCCGAACCACTCGGACACAACCCTAGTTACAAGAACAAGGGGGTGTGTTGCAAGTATAACTTTCATCTGCATACTTCAGAAAGGCTGATGATGCTGTGGTGGATCCAGATGATGCAGGTTGTGAAACAGCCATTATAACACACATCTTGCTTAGCTGCTTGTTGTCATTTGGTGGTCAATGCAGTGGCCATTCATCATGGTGGACACCTGGTATCTTTGTAATCCTGGCATAAAAATTGTGCAGTTATTCAAGCACATTTGATACTTGATATGGCCACTTTCACAGATTATCCTGTCTCTTATGGGATACTATAAGTGTGTAGGAGTGGAGCAGAAAGTACTAGGTGGTGGACTGAGCAGGTCTTGCACCTGTATTCTCCATGGGTATAAGTGTGACAAGGGGTTTGGACTGGGAGTGGCATAGGGATGGGCTAAGATGTTGTATTAGATTGGCTGAGCAGCAGAAAAGTACTTTAGGATGAATGAGAATAATTCCAGCGTGTCTTCTTTGAAGTGGTTCCCAAGTAATTTAATGGAGTCTTCTAGCAGTAACTTTGTAAAAAGGCATGTAATTATGTCTAAAATAACAAAATTTCACAAAACATGTATTTTATTTGTGAGAAAAGTTACACTTATTATTACTGGCAAATTATTCCCAGAAATGAAAGACATTAAGCAAATAACTCAGTAAATTTTTATTTTAGTTCTTTCAGTAAGCTTTGATTCTTTCTGAAAAGGTTTGTTTACGCTCATCCACCATTTCAGTCTGTACTGTTTTTCTTTTGGTTGCTCTGATTTAACTTCTCATTTGTTTACTTTGTGTCTGAAAGTCTCTCTTTCTAGAATGTCAGCTGGTGTTATGTTTGCGTTATTTCAGTCCTTTCGAATTTCATCTAACCAAAGTGTGGAATTTAAGTGAGGTTACATAATCTATTATCTTTGTCAATCAATTTTCTGGTAGTCAGCTAAGGTGATGAAAGAATTTCATTTGCTTTTCCCTAATATCATTTTCAATGTTTGAAAACTTTTCTGTTGGTTTGATTGTAGCCTATAACTGTCTTAGGTATTTCTTCATCCTAGAATTTTCTTGATCATCATCTTCTCTTCTTCTTCTTTATTATTATTATTATTATTATTATTATTATTATTCGTAATCACCAATTTGTACAAATTTGTTCAGAATCATAACTTTTGAAAATAGAAGCTATTTGAGAGTTCTGTTTTTTCGGCATCAAAAAATTTGTGAACACCCAAAATGTAGTCTCAAAAGCTGCCACTGGTGATGTCAAAAGTAATGAGTGATCCAGGAGGTAAAGGGAGGGGATGATTGTCAGTGAATGTGAGAGGTTAGTTTTCAGGCAATTGGTTGGAGGTGTTGATGAACAAGATTTCAAATTTTTTCAGTAGAGCAAAATAACCAGCCACAGGTAGGTGTCCAGGATTGTTGAGTTTTTGATTTAGGGAAGCATGTAGAAGACTAAAGTGTTGGGTTTTGTTGGGGTTTAATCATGTAGGAACCATCAAAAGACTTGTAATCCCTATAGTGTAAACAGTTCTTGGTTCGTCCATCTAAAGCCAGCCTAAATCCATCATCGAACCTTGCTTCTCCCACTTCATACTTATATCCAACTATGATCCCAGGGGTGTACATAAAGGTGGAGGAGGGGGGGGGGGTACAAACCAATCGTCTAGATCTATAATTGGTGTTTTGTTTAGTCACTCAAAGTGCAAACTGTGGCCCAATTGCAGACACATCAAGTATTACGATTTGTCTGTAATTATCATGATTTCAAAGCAATAATTACCGTGTTATTGGAGCCTGTGCTAAAATTATGGAATTCTTTGTTTGATTTATTTTAGTAGTTGGCAACACTGTTTTCCATTGGATAACTTTATAAACCAGTATAGTTTCAGAAATAACACTGAAGCCCTTTTATCATCAGTTTCGCACAAACAGTATCATATACACAAACTCTGAAGTGGAGCCTTGATAACTTCTCTACTGTATGCATAAACTTGTAGTTCTCCTAAGATTCGGTGTACTAATGTTGATGCTGTTGTGTCATTAGTGAGGGTTATTGTTGTTGGAATTTTTAGAGGGGACTAAACTGCTAGGTCATCAGTCCCCTGCATTAGTGAGGGTATATCAGTTATTAAGTTGCATGTAGATTAACTCTTGGTTCTGAAGTAATATTACTGATTTTTTAAAATACAAAATTACATAATGAAACAACATAAAGTCTAGGAAGGATTACAATAAAAGGATATATTTATACTCCCCATATATACATCACTTTGAGTAGCAAAAAGGTACACTTAAGACATTTTGATAATGTCTGCTTTTGCTCATGGAGCCTTTGTAAGAAATAAACAGATATTGTCTCTGACATACACTCACACACTTGACCACCACATCTAGCCATCATGGCGAGGCTGCAATGACGGAAGGAGCAGTCCGTGCTGGGGATGAGGCGCCAGTGCATGAAGGGGTTAGGAGGGAAGGGATATGAAGTGTGGGTAGGGGAATACACTAGTGTTATCCGGCAGAGAGTGCTTAGACTATATGTTGGCCAGGACAGACCACTAGGTGCTGTGTTGGTTGGGTGGCTGTGTGAGGGAAAGGAGTGGGGGGAATGGAAAGGGGAAAGAGAATGGAGCATGTGTGTGGAATGGAAGGCATATGTGGGACTGGAGTGCTAGCAGAGAAAGGGAGAAGTGGTGAAAGATGAGAACTAGTGAAGGTTACGTCCCAGGGAGGAAGGGGAGAGGTGAGGGAGGAGGTGTTATGGGAATGTAGGATATACTTCAGAGATATTTATATCCCACCTGCACAGTTCAGAAAAGCTGGTGTTGGTAGTAAGCCTGTGCTGTACTCATTGAAGTGAGCCTTATGTTGAACAACTGGGTGGTCCAGCTGTCTCCTAGCCACAGCTTAGAGATGGCTATTCATGCAAACCAACAGCTTGTTCATTGTCGTGCCCATGTAGAAAGCTGCACAGTGATTGTAGCTCAGTTTGTAGATCATACACCTACTTTTATAGGTTGCTCTGCCTTTGATGGGATAGAAGATGCCTGTGACAGCACTTGAGTAAGTGGTGGTGGGTATGATGAATAGGACAAGTCTTATATCTGAGATTTCTTGGAGGGACATGGGGCAAAGGGGTGGGGGAACAGTGATGGAGTAGGGGCAAATGAGGATATTGTATAAGTTAGGTGGGTGATTGAATACCACTGTAGTAAGAGTGGGGAAGATAGTAGGTAGGATATTTCTCATTTCAAAGCAGGATGAGGGTAATTTCAGCCTATGAAGGCCTCAGTTAGACCTTTGCCACTGCAGATACAATGGGCATGGGTGGCCAGGCAATATGTAAAGGACTTGTTGATGTGGGATAAGTGACAGCTGTTGAAATGGAGGAATTATTAGTTTGATATGTTCAGGGATACCAGTGTAGTCATCCTTGAAGTGAAGGGCAATGCTGAGGAAGGTGGTATGCCAAATTGAGGAGGATCAGTGAAGTGAATGGGAGAGAAAGTGTTGAGGTTTTTGGAGGAATGTGAATAAGTGTATTCACCTTTGGCCAGATGATGCCACCAGTACTCGTAAACCAGATGAAGGGTGTGATATTCTAGGTAGTTCAGAAAGATTACCCTAGATGGCCCATGAATAGTTAGTTGTAAGATGGTACCATATAGATACCCATTGTTGTATTGCAGATTTGTTTCTTTGTAATAACATCAAAGGAGACTTAATTGTGGGTGAGGATGTAATTGGTCACGGTGATGAGGAAGTAGGTTGTCGACTTTGAGCCAGTAAGGTTTTGTAAAAGATAGTGGTCAACAGTGTCAAGGCCATGGGTATTGGGGATGTTAGAGGGAGGCAGTACCAACAGTGGTAAGCATGGTATCAGGTGGCAGAGGGACATGGACTATGGGGAGTCTGTGGAGGAAATGGTAATGGGTAATATTATGAAGGTGTTGGTCCACTAGTGCAGAGATTCTCTCGGTGGAGGCACCATAACCGGTCACAGGGGGTCATCAAGGGTTGGTTGGTTGGTTTGTTGGTGTGGTGTGGGTTAGGGAACAAAGAGCTAGGTCAAAGTCCTAATGGCAAGGTTGATTTGATTTGTGGACTTTACAGAGCATGTAGAAGGAATCCATGACGTGGTAGGGCGGGGCGAAGGGGGGGGGGAGGGAGGGGGGGTTATGGATTGGGTCTTAAGTTTGAGAAGTGACTGGATATACTGTTGGATTTCTGGAGTGCAATCACTGTATCAGAGTTTGGAGTCTCCGCGACTGGTAATTTTTACTTTCCAAAACTACAATGGTGGAGCTTATGTCAGCAGGTAGGATTATAAGGTCAGGATCAGTTTTTAGGTTGATTTCCTTGCTGAGAGATTTGGAGAATTGTGGTGAGGCAGGGTTGCAGGTTAAGAAGTTCTAAGATGGAGTTAGTGTGGATCATGACTGGATGGAGGAGTTAACCTGAGTCAGGTTGGTTTTGGGTTGAGTCTGATTTGTGTGCTTGGTGGTGTAAAACTGTTCCCATTGTATAGTCTTGGAGGAGAAGGTTTTTAATGTGCAGCGTGATTGAATTTGTGAGTAGGGTGAAAGGTAGTGCTTTATTTGGGACTGAGGCTTTTGGAGAAAGGTTCATGACTGTTTTTCTTGGTCTGTTTACAAAGTGGATTCTTTGTGGTGGTGTGAAGAAGTTTCTGAGGGTATAGAACATGTAAGAGGTCGACAAGACAGAGTTTTTAGCTATGAATGGATGTGCGAGAGGTTTGGAGGTTCTTATTGAGGGGGTGGATGGTGGTAGCACAAAGCACGAGTTGGAGGTGAGTAGGTTGGAGAGTTTTTTGAGGTCACATTATGCATGCTGCTCTAGTTATTGCAGAGTAAGGGTTTTTGGATGAAAGAAAAGATGCAGGAATTTGTGGTATAGAGTTGTAGTACTTTACAATGGAGAGGAGGTATTGCAAGGATGTTTGAACCTAATTTACATGGTTTTGCAGGATTAAGTTCAAGGACTAATGTAATCTGAACAGATGGAAGTCATTGTGGAAGGAGGGATTGAACCTGGAGATGGGTAAGAGCATGGTCAGACTATTTGGTGACATTCCATGAGCTAGGCAACAATGCAGGGATAATATGTGGGATTGGGTATTTGTTAGTGATAAGGAAACTTGTGTGTGTTCATACAAATAGGAGGAGCAAGGATCCATGCTAGAAGATAAACTACCAGTAAAATTCCACACAGGGACAAAAATATGCACAAAACACACACAAAAATGCAAAATTGTGTAAAAAATCTGTATAAATATATAAAACCATAAAGAGATATTGAAGACTACGGATGAAGATGCAAAAATATGCTTGACTGTATGAAAACATCTTAAGAATGTGTGCAAGTACACAAAAGTGCTCAAAATTATGTAAAAATACATGTATGAAATACTAACAAAGATATATACATGTGGCGTCTGTTCCGAAAGAGCAGACGTCACTTCTGATCCTGCAGTTGTTATTATTTAATATTCACAGAATATATGACATCAACTGCGATTGGGCAAAGCTGAAAATGTGTACCCAGCCGGGATTCGAACCCGGGTCTCCTGCTTTCTAGGCAGTTGCGCTGACCCCTACACCAATGGGGACACAGTGATCACCGCACCTGCAAGGACTACCTGAGCACGCCTCCCGCAGGAGACCCAGGTTCAAATCCCGGCTGGGTACACATTTTCAGCTTTGCCCAATCGCAGTTGATGTCATATATTCTGTGAATATTAAATAATAACAACTGCAGGATCAGAAGTGACGTCTGCTCTTTCGGAACAGACGCCACATGTATATATATAATGTGCCGGTGACGGGCAATGATCCTATCGTTAGTGGGGAGGGGTGGGCAAGTTTGAAACCCTTACTCTTACGGGAATTAGTTTCATAACTACGAGTTTGAGTACTGTGGGCAGGGCGAAGCTGGGAATTTGTATCTGATGGGAGGCGTGCTCAGGTAGTCCTTGCAGGTGCGGTGATCACCGTGTCCCCAGTGGTGTAGGGGTCAGCGCAACTGCCTAGAAAGCAGGAGACCCGGGTTCGAATCCCGGCTGGGTACACATTTTCAGCTTTGCCCAATCGCAGTTGATGTCATATATTCTGTGAATACTAACAAAGATGACGTAATGGATAAAACCTAAGGGAGTGGTACTGCTATTTGAACTAAAAGCTATCAAACTGAAATTCAGTCATGTCAGTCGGAACAGTCGGAGTGGTCACCCATCTATAAGTTATGATCAAATGGACTGTTGATATAGTATGACTCAGGTTTGCAAAGGCGTAATGTACATAATATGTGGATGATCTTTGGAAAGGCTACATTACATCTACTGATAATTGTGACAACTGCATAAGTTATTTACATTTGGTTCTCTGTATACTTTCAGGCACTAGGAAGAAAATTCTGTCCCATTGATTTCTATCACTGAGATGATGTGAAATCTACACGGAACACAATGCAAAAATATAAAATAAAATAGACTGCTGTTGTTGGCTGCTGTATGTTTTTCAACCTTTATTTGGTGGACTATACCTTAGTGGTGAGTGTGTCTTGCTTCATACATGTCTCTATAGCAATCCGTCAATTTTATTAGATCCAACACACACACATTTTTAAATGTATGTCAATATTTATGCCATTTTGCTTTTCTTCCTAGCCCCTTATATCAGTCTGTCTACTCCATTATTTCTGTACATCATTACCTACTCCAGAATAGTTTTTCATGTCCCATGCTATAAATTCATTATTTTTATGAAACAAGACGACAGTTGTGTGTCAAGTTTTCTCGGCGTAGTGATTGGCCCATCATATTTCAGGCTTGCAGCTGGATCACGCAGACGTGTTGCTACAATATTTCAGCTGACAAACATGCACCCATCTTCAGCTGCGTATGAGACTGAAGATTACTGACACACGTTGTTCTATGTAAGATGCACTGCGGTTGGATACCACCATGCCCCCTATCAAATTTGGTGTGCTCTGCAGCAGAAGCGGACCGCGTCTGCGTAATGGTGTACTTGAATTCACACCATCTGTAAGGATGCGACTTTGCACATCTAAAGTGCGGTGGTTGAAAGAAATCAGTTTTCTTCGGAAGTCTCATTAGATGTAGACCTATGTCTCTGTGAAGTGATTAAAGAAATTATAGGGTCCCATGCTTTATTCATTTGAAAGCTGCCATCCTGATAAATCAGGTCTTCTGTCAACCCTATTTCAACGGACTCCTTAATAATCTAATCACAAAAGGATCTGGTCATTGCCAAAATTTTTGTCTCAGAATAATCCATGCAGTGTCCTGTGGAAATACAGTGTTCTGCTATGACTGATATGTTCGCCTGCAGTAGACGTGTGGCGCTTATGCACCACACATCTTTTCCGTACTGTGAGAGTAGTTTGGTCAATTCAGGATTGGCCACATTGACAAGGGATCTTATAAATTCCTGCCTTTCTCAGACTCAAATCGTCCTTCACAGAGCCAAGCAAAGCTGAGATCTAAACAGATTGTCTTACACAATGCTTCTTTAGAATTCTTCCTATTTTAGGAGAGAAGTTGCCAACATAATTAAAGGAATGCCATGGACCTGATTATCTCCGTTTCTTCTTTTTGTTGTTGTTTACATTCCTTCCTCATTACAGCTGTGCGGATTTGGGTGTGTAGAATATCCATTTTCCCGCAAGACAGATTGCAAATGTTCTATTTATTGAGGAAGGCTGTCCTTATCAGATACCACATGTGACTGGTGCACCAGAGTATGTAACACACCTGCAGTTTATGCAGGGTGGTGGCAGCTTGTCATTTGCAAATATAGATCTGTGTGTGTGGGCTTCCGGTAGGCGGAGTGACCCAGAGACCCATCAGTTCTTAGAGTGACAAGGACATCCAGAAATGGAAGACGTCTGTCTTTTCCAACCTCCATGGTAAATTGAATGTTCTTGTGGTTGGAATTCAGGTGTTTTAAGAATCCTGACAGCTTTTCTTCTCCGTGGGGCCAAACTATAAATGTGTTGTTCACATAATACCAAAAAACTGCCAGTTTAAATTCTGCCGACTCGAGTGCCTTCTCCTCAAATTCCTTGATAAAAAAGTTTTTGTTTCTTATGTTAACTATTCTTCTAATTTCTGGTACATTCTGTCTGTGTATAAATAGCAGAGCACTCTGCCCGAGAGGCAGTCCACTATCACCACAGGAAGGCACTTTTTGATGCATCGTGCCTAATTTCACGGATAGTGTTTTGGGCAACGTGACACTGTCCGTACTCGGAAAAGGACTCCTGAAGTCATCAAAAGGCTGAATCCACACAGCTCTGTTCCACCGAGGTCTTATGGTCTTCCAAAGCTTCACACAGAGGGACTACCTTTACGCCTGAAAGTCAGTAATATGGGTGCGCCAACCTACGACTTAGCACAACATCTGGCTTTGCTACTGAGACCATTTATGGACTAATGTCCACACCACAAGCTTAACTCTGCTGATTTTATTAATAAACTTAAGTCTCTCAGACAATTTGGACTTACTAGTGAGTTTTGATGTCCTCTCATTATTTACTAAGGTTTCGCTGATAGATTCCCTGGCACTCATTGGCAGGAAGTTCAGAGCCGACATAACAGCAATTTTTCATCATTGCTTGTCGTCAACTTATTTAATAATGAATACTTTCAACAAATTGATGGTGTTGCCCCCTCTGGTAATAAACTTTTTTATGGAGGAATTTGAGGGCAAAGGCATTCAAGTCGGCAGAATTTAAACTGGCAGTTTTTTGGCGTTATGTGAACGACAGATTTATAGTTTGGCCCATGGAGAAGAAAAGCTGGCAGAATTCTTAAAACACCTGAATTCCATCCACAAGAACATTCAATTTACCATGGAGGTTGAAAAAGACAGATGTCTTCCATTTCTGGATGTCCTTGTCACTCTAAGAACTGATGGGTTTCTGGGTCACTCCATCTACCGGAAGCCAACATACACAGATCTATATTTGCAAGTGACAAGCTGCCACCACCCTGCACAAACTGCAGGTGTGTTACATACTCTGGTGCACCAGGCACATGTGGTATCTGATAAGGACAGCCTTCCTCAATAAATAGAACATTTGGAATCAGTGTTCTGGGAAAATGGATATTCTACATGCCAAATCTGCACAGCTGTAATGAGGAAGAAATGTAAACAACAACAAAAAGAAGAACATAGAGATAATTAGGTCCAGGGTGTACCTTTTGTATGTGAGCAACCTCTCTTCTAAAATAGGAAGAATTCTGAAGAAGCATTATGTAAGAGTGATATTCTGACCATCTGCTAAGATCTCAGCTTTGCTTGGCTCTATGAAGGAGGATTTGGGTCTGAGGAAGGTGGGAATTTACAAGATCCCTTGTGAACTTGGCTAATCCTACATTGGCCAAACTACTTGCACAGTATGAGAAAGATGCATGGTGCATGAGAACCACACGTCTACTGCAGCCCAACAAATCAGTCATAGCAGAACACAGTATTTCCATGGAACACTCTGTGGATTATTCTGCAACAAAATTTTTGGCAATGACCAGATCCTTTTGGGATTTGATTATTAACACTTTCACTGCTATGCTTTTATATATGTGGGTGGTAATTGCTACATATCAGGTGTGGCGCCCGTATATGTATATGGGCACCCTTTCGTTTTCATATGCGGCTCCCATTTTTAAACTGTTTTCTGTATTTCTTTGCTTTTATATGTACCGCTCTCTGTTGGAGTTGTTGTACTGTGAGATTCTTAGTTGTTCACTTGCTACAGTGTACAGAATGGCATCTTTGTCTTATGTTGGTCTAAGTGAAAGAGAAGAATCAGCTTTAAATGAGTTATTCATCACCTTGGAAAGTAAAGATGAAAATCCTAGTTTAAATTACGTAGACAGTGATATAAGTTATGATGAAACTCCAGCCCATTTTCGTTGTGATAATGCGCATTTATGTGACAAACGCTGCCAGTGCCACCCGCTGCTGTGTGCCGTCCCTGCCCGTAGAACAAACAGAAGAAATGTTTCACTGGGTAAACAGTGAGTTTCATCCAAAAGCCCATAAATTTAGTGAAACAAGTTCTGGTTTCAAAGACTTTTTTGCTGAAATAATAGATTATTTCGAATGTTTTGTTACTCCAGAACTTATGGATAAAATAGCTTTCGAGGCGAACAGATATTTTCAGTACTTGATTTCTAATACAGATCCAGTGCTGTCATCTAGACTACTAAAATGGAAAGACACAAACTCCAGGGAAATTTTCTTGTTTTTAGCAGTAATTATGCTAATTTCTAGGAATAAAGAGCTGAGCCTGAACGACTGTTGGTCTACCGATAAATTACTGCACTCTTCAATTTTTGGTGAGACAATGCCAAGAGACTGCTATTTATTGCTACTTAGGCTCCTGAATTTTTGTGGTAATGAGCAACAAGAACCAAATAATAGACTGTTTAAGATAGATATTGTGTTGAATGACTAGAAAAGTGTGTAGTGAAAATTTTTATCCTTTAGAGAATATTTGCATAGACGAGTCTTTAGTGCTTTTTCAAAGTACGTTTGTCCTTCAAACATTATATAAAGGCAAAAAGACATAGATTTGGTGTAAAAATTTTTGTGAGAGCTGATGTCAAAACGGGCTATATCTCAGACCTTGTAATTTATACAGGTGCATCAACATGGGTGAGTGTATTTGATAAAACACTGGGAATTTCTAGCTCTGTTGTCTTGCGACTCATGCAGCCATTCCTTGGCAAAGGTCACAGTCTATACACAGATAACTGGTATACGAGCTTACTTCTTGCTGGTTTTTTGCACAGAAATCAAATGCATCTGTGTGGAACAGTTAGAAGTGATAGGAAAAAAATGCCTTCCATTGAGAAACCATAAGTAAAAGGAGTCACAGAGTAAAAATTGTGGACATATTATGATTGTGAAATGGCTTAACTGAAAAGTTGTCAACATTTTGACTACTATTCATGCTGACACAATGGTACCAACTGGTAAAACAAACCGAAAAATTGGAGAACCAGTTAGGAAACCTCCATGCGTTCAAGAATATAACAAAACTATGGGAACCATAGACAAATTTGATACACTGCTAAGTTCAGTTGAATGTTTACATAAAACAATGAAGTGGAACAAAAAAAGTATTTTTCCATCTTATAGACTTCACTGTGGTGAATTCTCATGCTGTGTATAAATTAAAAACAGGTTCAAAGCTACCATTAGCCAAATTTCAATTAGAACTGATAAGACAGTTCATCAAAAAGAACAACAACGAATTAAGGAGGAAAAAAGAAATATTACGGTCTCTTCTGATGACTTGCCTACGAGACAGACAGCCCGCCACTTTCCACAGTTAGTTACGTGTGTTCCAATACTCAACTGGCTCCATAATGTATCATTTGTTGTAGAAATTCCTAGTAAATGTTTTTGTAAAAAAAATACATATTACTTTGTCATATGTAGCCGCTTGTGAGTGTAATGTCTTTCTTTTGACGTGAAAAAAATAAAAGAAAAATAATCGTCCATGCATAACACCGCTTTCCTGACACCGCAACGAAAAAACAAATTCGACTGCGAGAAACTCCGTTTCTGGCGCCGCATAGGGTGTGCACACGCTTTCCCAATACCGCAGTGAAAGGGTTAAGGAGTCCATTGAAATATGTTTGACAGAAGACCTGATTAATCGGGATGGCGGCTTTCAAATGAATAAAGCATGGGACCCTATAATTTCTTTAATCACTTCACAGAGACATAGTTCTACATCTAGTGCGACTTCTGATGAAAACTGATTTCTTTCGACCACCACACTATAGATGTGCGAAGGCACATTCTGACAGATGGCATGAATGTGAGTACACCATTATGCAGACGCAGCCTGCTTCTGCTGCATAGCGCACCAAATTTGATAGGGGGCACGTTAGTATCCATCCTCACCGCATCAATCTTAGGTATATATAGAATGATGCACACCAGTAATCTTCAGTCTCGTACTCACCGGAAATGGGTACATGTTTTTCAGCTGAAATATTGTGGCAAAACGTCTACGTGATCTGGCTACAAGCCCGAAATATGATGAACCAGGATGACAGTTCTCATTCAAGAGACATGAAAGGGAAGCAGTGGGTAAGGAAGTGAGGTAGGGTTGTAGACTATCCCTGATGAAGGAAACCAAAGAAAAATGTGTGAAAGGAGCTACAATGACAGAAATCCTGTGAGACTGCAAAGGGCTTAAAATAACATGTGGTTGGAATTGACAGTATGTTGAAGCATATGAGATAAATATCAATAAAACCAAAATAAAGGACAGTGGTAATAGAATCTAATGAAATTAAAGAAAATGATGCTGATAGAGTTAGTTTAGGAAATAAAACACTAGAAGTGTATATTTTTATTTTTAATTTTATTTTTAAATTTCATTAAAATAACATTATAAAATTGTGATTGGCAGTGGCAAGAAAAAGATTCCGAAAGACGAGTTTGATAACATTGGATATAAATATATGTGTTCATATAAATTGAGAGAGAGAGAGAGAGAGAGAGAGAGAGAGAGAGAGAGAGAGATGTGATGTGATGTGATGTGATGTAATCTTCAGAGTAACAAACAGTTGATCTAAAAGTGTCATGTCACCAGGGCTGAAGAGAACGTCACTTCATAGGCAGTGATATGTGTTAAGACACAGGAAACAATAACAGGCAGGGAAGGCTAGGCAGAAATCAAAGACAAATCAGTAGACATTGGTGAAAGGAACAGCTACTAATTTGAGTTAACTTTGAGATGAAGACTTTACAGATACACTACCTGAGATAATACGAACTTTCTGGTCTTTACATGAAATGTAGGTTGGCGGCAGTAGAATCGTTCTGCAGTCCGCCCCAAATTCCGGCACTTTAAATATCTTCAACAGTGTTTCTTGAAAAGAACATCACCTTACCTCCATTGAGTCCCATTTGAGTTCCTGAAGCATTTCAGTAAAACTCGCACATTGATTTTTGCAAATGTAACTGCCTGCCTCTGAACTGCCTCTATGTCCTCCTTTAAACCGATCTGGTGGGGATCCCAAACACTTGAGCAATACTCAAGACAGTGTCATACAAGCATTTTATATGTAGTCTCCTTTACAGACGAATCACACTTTCCCAAAATTCTCCCAATAAACTGAAGTCGACCATTTGCCTTCCACACGACGGTCCTTATATGCTGAGTCCAGTTAATGTTAGGGTTGTGTCAGAGTGGTTCAGCCGAATCCAATATTCGCCGAATCTAGCACACTGGCTTCAGATTCGAGATTCGATGCATAATGGCAGAATATTACCGAATCCCAAATCCAAAGTTTTATCTGGAAACCTTCAGTTACAAATGTTGTAGTTTACCTTGCATAATAGTGCTCTTTTGTTTGCATTATTTACTTTATTTTCCATAGATCAGCTGAAAGACGTGACATCATAAAACAAAAGGATCTCACTATGAATTTGTTCAAGTGAAACCACTACAAAACGTAATGCAGTTGTGTGGCTATTGTGAGAAGAGTCTACGAATCTACCGTATTTACTCGAACCTAAGCCACACTTTTTTCCAGTTTTTGGGGTCTAAAAAAAAATCGCCTGCGGTTTAAATAGACTACAAACCGAACGAAGTTCTGAAAAATGGTGCTAGCAGTTGGCACAAGTAATTTTTCCCATCTAATATAAACATTGCTACACAGGCTTTCTTTGCAGGCGCAAACATAAATACTGGCACTAAAACTTTTGTGCTCATCAAATATTTAAAAAAAAGTAAGACAAGTCTAACTTCCTATTTATTTTTTACTATTGAATTTTAATACACCATCCAACGAAAGAAATAGAACTTTAGTATTGCTCAATTTCAAATGTAGCAGCCTTTCATATATTAGTAGCAACAAAAATAAGTTTCTTTACGTAAATACCAACAATACATAAGGTTTTAGGATTCTTGCAAAAATTGCCTCATTCTGATTTTACGTATTGTTTCATCATATTTTGTGAAGTGCTGGGGTATGTGAACCGTAATGAAGCACTAGGATTTCAAGAAGAAAGTTATTTATTATGTGGAAAAAAAGTTCTAATGTTGCCCCATCCAGGCGGGATGACGTCAATTCAGCAACCACTTGACGTCTGTTTCTGTACAGGCTGACCAGCCGGTCTAAAACAGTTTAGGGAAATAATTCAAAAAAATTTTATTTTAAAACTTCGCCTAAGTTTTACAAGTGTTCTTCCACTGGAACATACGCCTTGACAACGTGACCAAGGCTGTCCACCTTGCAGGACAGAGCCGGCCAGAACCAGTATTGAATGCTGATTCTAAAATCACGCCACCCTCCTGGCATCTGTGCTGAAACTACTGAGGTTTCCATGCTCCCGTGGAGCTAATAGCAGACACCCACGTTTGATCACGTGTGCTACTGCAGTAGGACTCAGAGGTGCCGAGAATCACTTCCTTCGCTCTCTTCAGTTTGAGTTCTTGCACAGAACAGATGCACTCGAGAGATCCAGTCTCGGTGCGGGGCGAACGGCCGCATGCCGTCTGCTCCCGCCTAACGGCTGTTCGGCATCAGCCACCAACTGTGTGAAACATAACCATTACCATTACCGTAACCATTACCTTTTCCATTTTCTAATCCGTTTAGACTGGCATTCACTCATTGCATCCTACCTCAGGGCGAGTCCCGCCATGTATTCCGTACTTCAGAATATACCAAATATTAACTTCAATTCTATCTTTTATTTGCCGGTCAGCCACTCTTTCCTAGGGCGCCCACAAGCCTTCACCGCTCCGCCTTCCATCCTGACAACTCTTCCAACACATCTTATTTATGCAGAACTGGAATGGGTTGTATAATTTTCCTATCATCCGTAGGATAAAGATTAAATGCTGTACATTTCAATAATTCGATAAACCGATTGCCTTCCAAAAAGTGACAGACAACTGACACCAACGGGTAATGTAAAACGCAAGTGTGCCAATGGATTGATGATACATGGAAGTGGGTTCCAAATTAGTTTGTGTAACAGGCATTTAAGACTGTTCAATATCGAATGCACTAGATTGTACGAGGGATGATGCTCTGTAGTACGAAGGAACTGAATAACAAGACATCAAGTGATAGTGATTCAGAATTACCGTACTGATATCTAATTGCTTTTATAAACATTACGTAAAATTTGTGTTATAATTCTAATAAAATTGTTTTATATTTCCTCATTTAGTTTTAAAATTATTTCCATTTTTATTTAGTAAGTGTTTAGTTTTGCTACAATAGCCATACATTTGAAGTCTTATCTAAAAGCTACTACATAAAGCTGGCTGGCAAGCCTGTGTTGCGTCAATATGCCTGACACGACAACCACTGCCTTCGTGCTACAACATACATGTTTTTCTATTAGGAACAAGGGATTGTTCCTGTGAATCGTGATTCGTAAATTCCACACTCTCGTCACCATAAGATTAATACAAATATAAACATTACACCATGTAATCTTATGTGTTATCTGTTACACCATTTAAATTCTGTCCATTTAACAAACCCAAAAGACAACGGCGAACGTGGGAGAATGTATGTATCAAGTTAATGTTTACATTTGTATTATTCTTATGCTGGATAAGAATAGATAGAAATGAAGCACAGCAACTGACTTCCAGTAGGGACTACTGATTTTTAAATCTTCTACAAATATAAATTCTGTGCAAACAAGTTATGTGATCTTAAATGTTTGAAAGAATAACTAAATCTACAAAATACCATTGGTTTACCCTCCGGAATGTGCAATCTGTGTGTTAAGTAATTTTCACAATTCTGAAATGTCTTCGTGGCAATAACACGTCGAATAAACACGTAACTCGGGAAAGAAAGTTGTATAACAACTTGCAGAATGCATCATCAGACGAACAAGAATTTAAAGAGGGGGGGGGGTTATTAAAAAAACCTTTGCAATTTAAAATAAAAATCTAAATGTAATTTTAATTTTTTAAATTTTACTGTAATATTGTCATTTGGGATCCATCCCAGCAGGCTTTAGCTTCATAACTGGCTATGATAGAGTAGTAATTCTTTTTAAATGTTTGTACTTGAGTTGACAGATCATTTGGGTTCAAGATTCAGAAGAATCGATTCGGGTTCGGTATTTGGCACGTTTTATTTGATTTTTCGATTTGTAAAATTGGTGTTTGACCCATCCCTAGTTAATATCACTGTGAAGCCTTACACCTAGATGTTTAATTGACATGACTTTGTTAAGCAGCACACTACTAATGCTGTATTCGAATAGTATGGGGTTGTTTCTCCTACTCATCTGCATCACCTACATTTTTCTACGTTTAGCGCTAATTGCCATTCCTCACACCACTTAGGAATTTGGTTCAAGTTATCCTGCATCCTACTACAGTTATTCAATAGTGTTAACCTCCTGTACACCACAGCAACATCAGCAAACAACAATCATCAGCAGTTGATTGTAGAGGGGCAAGAGGCGGGGACCCGTCTCTCCTGTGGAGTTTTCAGTATACTTCCACACTGTCAGTGGAATGAGGGCTGGTTAGTGTTTTTAATGCCTTTGTGGGTGTGTTGTCTAACATTGAGACCAATGAGAGTCTGTTTTAAGTCTGATGATTATTTGCTAACTGTATTAATAATGTAACTGACTGCTTCATACAGTTATGTAATTTATTGATCTCTTTATGTTTATTATATTCCTTGAAGCTACACACAAAATTGAGGGCCCTTGTGCTCTTGCAGTGTGTCTCGGATGTGTTGTTTGCTTCTATTGGCAATTCCTCACTGTTTTTCATTACCAATCAGGTTATATTATATGCTAATTGGTCAATCTTCTGAGCTAGATTGTCACAAATAGTTTAGTATTTTTCCTGAATATTTCACAATTTCTGAGGTTCAGGTTATGTTGGGAGGTAATAGCAGAAATTAAATTTCTACAAATGAAATGAGCAGCAGTAAAATTTATTATTGTTGTTGTCACAAATATTTAGCCATTTTTCTCATTGTGTGCCAGTGTTCCTACAGTTGGTGCATAATAGTACAGCTTAAATTGCTGTAAGTGGAAAGAACAGCAATAATATTTTTAATCCTCGTTCTGACAAATATTTGGCTGTTTTATCTGAATATGTCAAGATTTCTGATGTTCTGATTTGGCTGTGGCATAATTACAAAAGTAAATTTCTGTCACTGAAACAAAATACCAAATACCGTAACTTCCTTTAAGAAATTCCTTTAGGAAATTACAAACACCCCTCACGGGCTCAGCATTAGTTTGCTGGGTACGGGCTTGGCGAACCCGGGGTCCTGAGCTGTGGGCTGTGTCGCGCCAACAGTCCGCTACACCGTAAGCTCTGTGCGTGCTTCAACGACCATCGTTCGGCGCGACGGTGGAACGTTGTACGTTTCAGAGCCCGGGGATCTTGGCTTAATCGCCCGGGTCGCGAGGACAGTACAAACCTCTATAAAAAAAACCTCAATCTCAAGGTGTGCTACGTGCCGAGGAGATGCATGGCTGTTGAGGTTGAACAGCCATTAGCGAGCAACCTCTGAGGAACCTGCCGCACCTCAGTTGTATAAGGCTTACCCAGGCAAGCGGGGCTCTGCCTGGGTGGACGTTTAGATCCCTAGCTGCTCGTAGGACCACAATGAAATGAGCAACAGATAACGTTGGTGGACGTATAACCACCGTCTCAAAGCGTGGGAAGTTTCATGCCACTTATTATGACCCCAAGTCATTCCCTTCCTTGGCCACGCCCTGGGAGGAACGCAGGGCTGCTAACAAAAATGAACCATATTCGCCTAGATATTTGGTATGTACGAGGACTGATGGGGAATCATTTGCAACAGTGAAGCCTCAGTTCTTCGTAGAACATCCTGGAGGAGAAGTTTGGAGAAGTGGAGTCCCTCTCCAAGATGCGTAATGGCTCTGTCTTGATTCTCACTGCATCCCCAGCCCAGTCGCGGGCGTTGCTTGCTTGCGATAAGCTGGGAGATATCGCGGTCAACATTGTGCCACATAAGTCCCTCAATCTGGTCCAGGGCATTATTTTCCACCGGGATCTCCTCTTACAATCTGATGAGGAGCTGCGCGCCAACCTCGAGCGGCGAGGTGTTCACTTCGTCCGGCGCATCCATCGTGGGTCTAAAGACAATAAGGTTGCCACCGGTGCCTTCATTGTAGCCTTTGAAGGCGATACACTGCCGGAGAAGGTGAAGGTGATGTGCTACCGGTGTGATGTAAAACCCTACATCCCTCCTCCCATGAGATGCTTCCAGTGCTGGAAGTTTGGGCATATGTCGTCCCGTTGCCCTTCCAGCGCCACTTGCCGGGATTGTGGACGTCCAGCCCACCCGGACGCCCCATGTACTCCGCCGCCCATCTGCGTGAACTGTGGCCAGGAGCATCCTCCCTGCTCATCACAATGCCCTATGCTCCGGAAAGAGAGAAAAGTTATTGAATATAAGACCTTGGACTGGTTGACCTATACTGAGGCGAAAAAGAAGTACGAGCGCTTGCACCCAGTAGCCATGACGACTTCTTTTGCGGCAATTACATCGTCAGCACCATCTGTGGCGACACCCATCTCTTTTCATTCTTTTTCTGTGGGCCCCCAGGGCCACGAACCTACATCTGCCCCCAAGGTGGTTGGGGGCTCCCTTTCTTCTTCTGCTCCCAAGGTAATTGCCTCGGGAGCAACCTCCACCCTTCTGCCGGAGACACAACAACCTTCTCCGGCACCCCTCGTTCGGAAGGGGTCCCTTGGGACACTCCCTTCCGAGGGTTCCGCCCGGGTCGCTTCCGACACATGCCAGCAGCTGGCAAAACCGAGGGCTGCTGGACGCACACCACTAGAAGCAGTGGCTGTCAGGGTAAGGACAACACAAGAGTTTACCGTCTGCAGCCTTTATCTCCCTCCAGATGGTGATGTTTCTTTGAATGTTTTGGCTGCACTTATATCGCAACTACCCTCGCCTTTCTTCTTATTGGGCGACTTCAACGCCCATAACCCATTGTGGGGTGGTACTTCGCTTTCTGGCCGAGGCAGAGTAGTCGAGTCTTTACTTTCTCAACTCGACCTCTGCCTATTAAATACTGGTGCCCCCACACATTTTAGTCTGGCACATGGCACGTTCTCGGCCATTGATTTATCGATCTGCAGTCACAGCCTTCCACCATCTGTCCACTGGAGAGCCCACGGCGACCTGTGTGACAGTGACCATTTTCCTCTTTTTCTGTCACTCCCACAACATCAGTTCCCAGAACGCCCCCCCAGGTGGGCTTTAGGCAGGGCTAACTGGGAAGATTACACGTCCAATGCTATTTTTCAACCTCCCCCACTCGATGTCATCGATGTGGTGGTCGAGGGCGTCACTCACACCATTGTTTCTGCTGCAGAAGCTGCAATTCCATGCTCCACAGGGTGCCCACGGCGTAAGGCAGTGCCGTGGTGGTCGCCGGAAATAGCTGAGGCTATTAGAGATCGTAGGCGGGCCTTACAGCGCTATAAGCGTCACCCCTCTCAGGAGCATCTCATTGATTTTAAACAGCTTCGCGCTCGTGCTCGCCAGTTAATACGAAGACGGAAACAGGAGTGCTGGGAGAGGTACGTCTCCACTATCGGGACGGGTACCTCTGCATCACAGGTCTGGGGTAGAATCAGGCAGTTAAAGGGAATACCGTCACCAGCGGGAATACCCGGAATCTCCACAAATGGAGTTCTATGTACGGACCCGGCCACACTTGCAGAGATGTTTGCCGAGCATTATGCCTGCGCCTTTGCCTCTGCAAACTATCTGCTGGCCTTCCGTACATTGAAGGAGCGCGTAGAACGCCAGCACCTCTCCTTTCGTACTCGCCGCTCTGAATCCTACAACAGTCCTTTCACTGAGTGGGAGCTCCTCAGTGCTCTTCGACAATGTCCTGACACGGCGCCAGGACCTGATAGTATCCATAGCCAAATGCTGAAACGTCTCACAGTAGATAGTCGGCGTAATCTACTTGCAGTCTATAACCGCATTTGGTGTGATGGTGTTTTCCCGTCACAGTGGCGGGAGAGTATCGTCATCCCAGTGCTTACACCCAACAAACATCCTCTGAACTTGGATAGCTATCGGCCCATTAACCTGACTAACGTTCCATGCAAACTGTTGGAGCGGATGGTCAGTCGGCGGTTGTGTTGGATTCTTGAGACTCGGGGATTATTGGCTCCATGCCAGGGCGGTTTTCGCCAGGGTCGATCTACCACCGATAATCTGGTGTCCCTTGAGTCTGCAATCCGCACAGCCTTTTCCCGGCGCCAACACCTCGTTGCCGTCTTCTTCGATATGCACAAAGCATACGATACAACCTGGCGACGACACATCCTCAACACTTTATATGCCTGGGGCCTCCGGGGCTCCCTACCGATTTTTATTCAGAATTTTTTAGCCGTCCGTACCTTTCGTGTTCAAATTGGTGCTTCTCTGAGCTCCTCTCATATCCAGGAAAATGGGGTTCCTCAGGGTTCCGTTTTAAGCGTTCCATTATTTTTAATCGCCATCAACGGTTTAGCCACAGCAGTTGGATCGTCGGTGTCCCCCTCTCTTTATGCTGACGACTTTTGTCTCTCTTTTAGTTCCTACAGCACCCTAGTTGCCGAGCGCAGGTTGCAAGATGCTATTCGGAAGGCGCAGACCTGGGCGCTTACCCACGGCTTTCAGTTTTCTGCCTCCAAGACCAGAGTGATGCACTTCTGTCGGCGTCGGACCGTCCACCCGCATCCTGAACTTTATCTTAATGACGAACTACTTACTGTAGTGGAAACTCACCGTTTTTTAGGACTGGTCTTTGACGCCCGGCTGACGTGGCTCCCCCACATTTGTCAGCTGAAACGGAAGTGCTGGCGCCATCTCAACCTTCTCAGACACTTGGGTCATACGACCTGGGGTGCCGACCGCTCCACACTGTTGCGGCTTTACACGGCGCTGGTGCAGTCCCGTCTCGATTTTGGGTGCATTGCCTATGGGTCTGCGGCACCTTCGGCACTGCACCTACTGGACCCCATTCACAACTGTGGGGTTCGCATCGCGACGGGTGCCTTCCGCACCAGCCCAGTGAACAGTTTACTAGTGGAGGCTGGGGTTCCACCCTTGAGGATCCGCCGCCAACACCTACTTGCGGGTTACGCAGCCCATGTGTATTGCTCCCCAGGCCACCCAAACCATCGTCTCCTCTTTCCTGATGTGGTAGTCCGTACCCATCAGCGACGCCCCAGATCAGGTCATACGATTGCCTATCGGGTTCAGTCCCTCCTGCAGGAGCTTGAGTCTTCTCCCCTTCCATCTTCCTATCGGGTCCATGCCCGTTCACCTCCGTGGTGTCTGCCAAGGCCGTCTACTCAGCTGGACTTGGCCCAGGGGCCCAAAGACTCAGTTCCACTGGAGGCGCTCCGCCATCAGTTCTCGGCTATCATAGCGGAATTCCGTGGTTATGACCTGATCTACACAGATGGTTCCATGGTTGATGGCTGTGTGGGATTTGCGTATACTCGTGGTGACCATATGGAACAGCACTCTCTGCCGAATGGCTGCAGTGTTTACACTGCAGAGCTGGTGGCCATTCACAGAGCTCTCGTGCATATCCGGTCTTTCTCAGGCGAGTCTTTTGTTGTTTGCAGCGACTCCCTGAGCAGCCTCCGAGCTCTGGAGCAGTGTTACCCGCGGTCTCCCCTGGTGTTGGCCATACAGGAGACGCTTTATGCCGTTACACGGTCTGGGCGATCAGTGACGTTCATCTGGTCTCCGGGTCACGTTGGTATCCCGGGCAATGAACGTGTTGACAGGCTTGCCAAGCAGGCTGTCGGTATGTCCTGTCTAGAGATCGGCCTCCCGGCTTCTGATCTCCGTTCGTTGTTGCGCCAGCGAGTACGTCAGCTTTGGGATACTGAGTGGCGTAGCCTGCACACGCCCAACAAGCTCCGGGTGGTCAAGGAAACGACGGTTGCATGGCGCTCCTCCATGCGCGGTTCACGACGGGACTCAGTGGTCTTGTGTCGCCTCCGCATTGGGCATACGTGGCTCACCCATGGCCATCTCCTTCGGGGTGAGGACCCAGCCCAATGTCGGTGTGGCTCCCGTGTGACAATCGTCCACATATTGATGGACTGCCCCCTTTTAGCCGCCTTGCGGAGACATTTTAACCTCCCTGCTGTTTTATCGGAAGTTTTAGGTGACGATGCCACAATGGCAGATACCGTTTTACGTTTTATTCAAGCAGGGGGATTTTATCGTTCTCTCTAACTGGAGATTTCTTTGTGATACCGAGTGGTTGACTTTTCCTTTTTTATTCTTCTGGTCGGTCAACCACAGACATCGGCTTCTTTGTTGTCAGATGTCCTTGTGTGATCGTGTCTTTACGTTTTGTGTCTTGTCCATTTTTATGGTGTTTTATGGACTCAGTGGGACTCCTCTCTCACTTCGACATTTTAACCTCTGGGCGTATCTCTTTAAGGTCCATGGAGCTACTTTTGCCGCCTAGGGATGGAATGGGGGACTGATGACCATTGTAGTTTAGTCCCCCTTAAATAACCCAACAACAACAACAAATTACAAACAAGCAATGGACTGGCTTCCCACATCTGACTCATGATTTGTTGTACTTGCTTCTCACCGTGTACCATGCACACCATTATAAACAGCAGCATGTAAGATGAAAGCTGCAGTACACTGTAAGTGCACTTCGACCCATTATTAGATCTCATGGCCGAGTGCACCAACCTCGATTAAAAGTTAAACACAGTTAAGTCGACATGTAACCGTGGTTAACCTGAAATTCTGGTGCACCAACTCCAGTCAAAGTTAAACGAGGGAGTTGAGCGCGGTTTTAAGTTTGACTGCCGCTCATGCACGGTTTTCTCGAGATAATCAGGGTTAGAAGCGTACAGTATGAAGATGGCGCGCTTTTCGATGTTTTGGATGTAATTGACAAAGAAATATTATACTATGATCATTTAAATCGGGACCGAAACTAAAAAGTAGTGATTGTGGAAAGCAGAAACCCATTTGAAGATTATGGTGACAAGATATTTGAACAAAGATTTAGTTTGTCGAAATAAACAGTGTGGTGGTTGATAAATTAATGACAGCTTTTCTACTGATCTGAATAACCCTATTTTACCAATGAAAACCGCATTGATTAGATTAATGGCATGCGGCATACAACTGCTGCATTTACTATTGTTATTGGGGATAATAGTAATGTACATCATACAACAGCGGAAATAATAATTGAGGTATCGGATATCAAAGCTTTGATGTCTCCACGTTTTGTAAGGTTTCCTTCAAGAGAAATGTGCACTGTTATGGGTGATTTTAAACAACTGGACGGATTTCCTGGTGTCATTATTACCGTGGCTTGTACTCAAAAGAATTCAATCCCATGGAGGTCAAAATGCATAATTTTTCTGCAATAGAAAATAATATTTTTCATTTAATTGTTGAACAGCTGGTGACGAACATTTATTAAGAGACATCACGGGATGTAGTTTCACAGCCAAGAATTATGCTGTTTGTGGTATACAGATCAACATTTTTAATATGTGCCTTATGTTTTAGTAGATTTATTCGTCTGGTACTGTCAGAATGTCCAGGCCTACTCTTTTTAATATTCTAACAGCTGTTTCCTGTATCTTGAAAATGCCCACATTTGATGTCTGCCCATTGTTAATTCATTGTTAATTATTGGATTGGCTAAATGTGTTGATTTGTACTAGACCAAAAATAAATAATTTATGTAATTACAGAAATTGTTAGTGTTTATTAATCACTTCTCTTTGTTTGCAATATGATTGCTGCTATAATTTTTGTGTGTATATAGTTTTTGATTTAATGGCAACATTGTGCAAAGATTGAATTAAATCATTGACCCTTGCCAGTACTACAACTTTTCACTCTACATTATTGTGTGTGGTGATGGAATATTGAAAGCTCTTAAAAATGTTCATAATATGATATTACTACAGCAGACACAGGAGTTTTACAAGCAGCATCTAAGACATAAGCCATCAATGCAAGACCTGTAATTGAGCAAGTGACGTACTTGTTGTACTGATGGGAAACTATAATGCTAACAGGCTGCTGTAACAACTGAAAAAAAACTTTCCCAAGTTACTGTTTTTTATTATTTTATTCCACATACTTATTGGTCACTTTTGTAGAAAAATTGCCCCATTTTTAGCAAAGGAACACTTAAAAAAATCCCTAACTACTACGTTATGACAAAAGCTATGGGTTGACATTTGCACATTCTAATTATTGACAGAAAAAACACAAAATATGAAGCCCACTTTTAACTATGAAAACCCTCAGTAAAATACATTTTTGTAAACTGGAGTTATGTTTCTTATAAACATTTTCAGATGCCAAGTATTGCTAGAAAAGTCACACACTATTATACTCACTTCTGCTGGAGAGTGGCCCATCCTAGTTCACATAGTGCCACTTTAATGTATATATTGTGATAAATGCTATGAGTTGCCATTATAAACACTTGCAGGTGTAGAGTATTACTAAAAAGCCTCAAACTTATTTTTATAGAAAGTGCAAAGTTACGGGTTTGATAATTTTGAAGATGTGTTACCATGGGTTGTTCTTGTAAACTTTTGTACATGCTGAGTATTGACAGAAAATCAACACAATATTAAGGTTTTTAAGAGAAAGAATGCCACTGAGAAATCCCTCAGAAAAATAGGCTATGTTGTGGTGTATTAAAGGTTGTTATAAACATTTCCAGGTGCCTGGTATTGCTAGAAAAGCCAGACACTATTGGGCTCACTTTTACTGAAGAGTGGCCGATCCTAACATAATACCACTGGAATGTAACTCACTTCAAATATATTGTGATAAATAGTAAGAGTTGCCATTATTTACATGTGTAGAGTATTACTAGAAAACCTCAGTTACTTTTACATGACAGTGCCGCTGACATAATCCTCATTGCAAGTATGATGTGAAAAAAAGTTATGGGTTGTCACTGTCAACATTTGCAAGTGTTGAGTATTGCAAGAAAAGTTACACATGCTCACGGTTTCAGAAATTGTTATGGTTTGGAGCAATTTCCTGCCTAAAACTGTGTTATACTTGTATGAGAATATTTACATTAAAAACACCACACACACAAGTTCAATAGATTGTACATCCTGTAGTCCACTTTTAGGCCTACTGCATATATCAGTTTCAGTTCAGAGTAAAAATCGCGACTTTTAACTATCTACACATTTTGTTCCATTAATAGTGAACACTACTTCATTCTTAAGAAATGTCGGTAGAAATGGGCAACATTTGTTATCGTTACAAGTATGGAACTGTTGCTGAAGTATGGTATGTAAGCAGCAAAGTTGATAGTTACCTAAGTATTATTTAATAAATAATCTTCATATGAAATACAGACCACTGCTGAAAAAGATGTCAGTATGTATGATAATCAGAATTACATAACTAATAGGATGAACACACACACAAAATAAATAAAATAAAACAATAGTAATTTTAAGACAGCTTTATTGTACTATACTACAATGTGCAGAGAAACACTTGAGAAACTGATCCACATAAACGTACATAACACACACTATTCACATTCTTCTTTCTCCAGTATTTCAATTTTTCCCTCACCATGAGTATTTTTAAATTTTTCACATGCAACTCTTGCTGATGGTCACTTTATTCATGACCATTTGGGCCTCCAGTATTTCTATCCTGATTTACATACACTAGCAATCACAGTACCAGAATCAAATAGGTTTGGTTTTGTAAGCATCCTACTGAGGTGTCAGCTGCTTCCCGTGGTACAATAAAGGTTCTTTGAAATATGTGTATCCCTCACAAAATTCTGTGGAGATTGTACAACATATGATTGGGAAGGGCTGGAATGTGCTTCAGTCATTTGCACAAAAGAAATTGGAGAGGAGATCTTCATACATTGCACTAAATTGGGCCTAACTGAAGACTGTGATACCACACGTCTGTCATCCGCCCTATCAACAATCATATTGAATGGGGCATCCAGATTTGGACTGTTTGCTAATGGCTTCAATGTGCAGTCAACTATTCCCATTGGCTTACTATTTTCCATGATTTTCATTTTTGTAGCTGCTTTCCCTCCACCTGTTTTGTAAACTTGTAGCTTTTCTTCAGCCAGCTCCTTTTAAAGGTTTTTTATCTTCATGTTTTCGTATGAATATTTCAGGTTCTCTGATCTAATGGACAAATCTGAAATTAAATAAATATTGTATTTTAATTCACAGTCCCATAAATTAATCTTATAGGCCAATTATTTACATTTATACTGTGCCAAGAGATTGTAGGCCTATACATTACAAATAGTAATAGTTTAATTTCATTCGATGAAAGATAGTAGTGCAGATCTCGGTAATTGATTTAGAGCTATTGTCGAACAATTATTCACAACTTCTGGCAGGAAAAGTAATAAATTTTTAGTTAACAACAGTATGCAGTAGCACTTCAAAAATTGTTAAATTTTATTTATGGCAATGATGATGTAGTGTTTTAATGTTGGCAACAAAGTACGCATTCAACACTTATTGCACCAGCACACTGCACCACCATGGTAGGTAAAATTTTACCAACAAAAACTAAAATTTTGTAGCACACCACCTATCACTTTGAATTTAAAACAAAAAGAATGATTGCAATGAGACAATCTCAAGGCATCACACACCATATTACACACTTAAAATAAATCCAAAAACTTTTATTAATTTACGAATCAACTTACCAGAAGTAGAAGTAAACTGTGCCTCCACATATGATCATACTGCATGCTTCTCTTTTATGGTGTAGCTGTCAGTCCGTTTATTATCTAGAAAACATGAACTTGTATAATTCTAGTAGTAGCACTGCGAAATATTCGGTGCACGTCTTTTATTATTCTCCATTATCGTAAACAATTGGATCAGTCAGAAATTATGCACTAACTATAAACACACTTCTGATTATTGACAGCACCGAGATCGTACACAAAGATGTCATTCACCATGGGTTGTATGAGAAATTTCATACCTTTTAACATCTTTGCCTTGCCAGGGTGCTTTCCATTGCAATACACAGAAATAACCGTGGTCAAATGCACGGTCGGCTGATGACTGTTAGCTGATGCGCAATTAACATTGGTGCACCACAAAAACATTTTAAACACGATTAACTTTTAACCATGATCAACTAAACGTGATTATTTTGCTGTTTGACCGAGGTTGGTGCACTCGGGCATCAGTGTAGTCTTCAACTTGTCCTTAAATGAACATTATCTGTAAAATATTTTTATTTGCATATACAGTAATGTTTCTCTTAACAGTATTCAACATTTATAAAATACTTTTGTTTACCATTTGTTTTCCAACCTTGAAATTAGTCTAAATTTGTAGCTGAATGTGTGTAGAATAATTCTTCTGACTTCAAATTTTGAGGTAAAAAATGAGATTGAGCAGTGTAATATACATATTAAAGGGTCTTATTCCAAGTCATCGTGAGTAGGAACAGCACATTTGTTTTAGTTCCTGATGTCTTCTGTGCAATAAAGGCCGATGTAATCCCATTGATAATATTATGTATAAAAATTTTGGCTGTCTTCCACCATAAGAGATTCTTGTAGCAAACATTTTAGCTATGTGTGTGTTTTATCTTCTGGTAAGACGTCAGCCTTTAAATTAACTGATTTCTTTATAAGCAGAACACTAAATGAGTTTGATGTACCTTGAAAGGTTTTGTGCAGGTCCAGAGTTCCTCATAAAATAGCCGTAGTGGAGATTTTAATGTGTGTCTAGATTGTCTGCTAATTTTTGTTTTGTTTGTAAAGTTGCAAGTCATATGAGTTAAGAAACTTTATAACAGAGTTATGCTGCTGTGTTTGTTCTTAATTTTAACAACCAATATGTCAGTTTTAAGACCATAAGGTTAGCTGTACCATATTAAAATGCTACTGTCAAAACTGCATACATTTGTACTGTCACACTACCATTTTGGGAAAAAATACTAGTTTGTGTAGTTTAGTATAAAAAGTTTGATTGGAAGCAGTAAAGGATGGATCAAGATTTGTTATAAAAATATAATAGTGAAAGATTGTCAATAATTGAATGTGTTTATCTCCTGATTATTAATTTTATGCGCTGTAAACTGCAGTGGTAAATGCTTTGTTACAAGCACCACCAGTACTTGTAACCATTAACTGAGTGATTTTATTTGCTTTTTTTCTTTTTCAGTTGGGCCCCATGATGTCATTACATTGAAGTAGTCTGAGGCTTCTATGCATTGTACATGTACACGGTAATGCACTTTCGTCTGTTAATTATCCGTGTCAAGCGACATGTTTTTTTGACAGTACTGATGTTTAGTTTGGTTATTATATTGGGCATCATAAGCTACAAATGGCATAATAAGATTCTGAAACAAGATTTATCATATAGAAAACAAGCCAGTATTGTGAGAACATATGTTATAAAGACTGATATATTAAAAGAACAACATGATCGAAAGGTACTCGCAAGTGAGTCCTACCGTGTTACCACAGACAAAATACTCAGTGAAAAAATTGTTAAAGCAAAAAGATTTTATCAAAAGATGCAACATATATCTGAAAAAATGAAGAAATACAATAGTAAGACTAATAAAGAGCAAAACAGAACTTTGGGTACAAAACTGAACTATGATGTTCATATATTTTATTATGTGTGGTATGGAAATTTAGTAGTTGATCATGAGTGGAAACATTGGAATCACAGGTACCTACCAAATTGGAAGAGAGAAGATAAGAGAGTTTACCCTACAGGAAATCATCAGCCTCCTGAAGACATTAGCTCGAATTTCTACCCAGCGCTTGGATGTTACAGCTCAAGAGATCGTAATGTTATTGACTTTCATATGAAACTTCTAAGAGATGCTAACATTGGTAAATACTATCTTAATACATAATTAGAATAAGTTATTAACTTTATATCACTATGTTTTTGACTAATTTACTCATGTCTTGATTTTTCTCATGTTAAAGGTGTACTTGTTGTCTCGTGGTATCCACCAGGAATGTCTGACACAGAAGGGAGCTCATCAGATTCATTAATTTCAGTTTTACTAGACATTGCTGATAAATATGACCTCAAGATAGCACTGCATATTGAACCATACAGTGGCAGAAATCCCATCAATCTTGCAAAATATTTGCAGTATATTGAAACCCAGTATGCAAATCATCCAGCATTCTACCACAGACAACATAGAGGAAAGAAACTGCCTGTGTTCTACATCTATGATTCCTATCTAACACCTTCTGGAACTTGGAAAGAGCTCCTCAGTAGCAAAGGCAATCTCAGTGTTCGTGGAACTAAACTAGATGGAATATTTCTTGGGCTGTTGGTAGATGTGCAACACAGATATGAAATAAAGAAAGCACACTTTGATGGTAAGTTTCACAATAGCTATGTAAACTTATGTAATAGTATTTCCTTTAAAGAATTTGTTTGTATGAATGTTGTTACCATGTAAGTAATATTAAACTTTCATGGCTACATATTTATTACTCCCTATAATTAGCTGTGGTGCTAGTTCTTAGAGATCATAGAGGTTGGTTAGCAGAAAGAGAGGCATAATATTATCCATATTTGTTGAAACCCTTACTTCAGTTCACACCATATATTGAACATAAATAATTACAGTAGCCACAGTGTAGTCACTTAGTTCATGAACCAATCAGGAACAGTTGTTAGTAATATGGTAATCTGAACCTTAATAGAAATTATTTTGATATAATTCTTTTCTGCCAGTTCATTTGAGGCTAAGTAGAAAGTTTGTGGTAAGAAGTGCAAATGGTTTGAATTTGTCTTTTGTTAGTTAGAAACCATTGTTTGTTCCAAACACCTTCTGTTGAAAAAATCTGTTTCAAGGCTCCCACTGTGGTTGCTATTGTTGTCAGCTGAAGGCAGGGAAGTGGGAAAAAGGTATTCAGAACAGTTAACCGCAGAAATGATGGTCAATTTAGCATGAACATCGTTGCATGCAGTGTCGGTTCAGGCTATCACAAATGATGTAAGTGGTTGGAATCTGTGCTTTACTCCATGGTGGAGGTTAGAGTCCTCAGTTGGGCATGGGTGTGTTGTCCTTAGGTTAGTTTAAATAATTTGTAAGCCTAGGGACTGATAACCACAGTAGTTAAGTCCCATTTTCAAACATTTGAGCCTGGTGAGTTGTGTGGTCTGCTATAGCCAAGTAGATTCCTGAAGTGTAGTTACCATTATCAGGGGTCCACAGTGTAACAATGATATACCTCTAACAGTGTAGTAACTGTGTCATAAAGTTGGTATGATCAGCCAAGCACAGCCATCTTTTTTTTAATTCCTTTCCGTATGACCTCCAGTGTCTTTGTCTATTTTCTTCTGTGATGTTCCTCATACCATGTAGCTATGTTTTGTGTATCATTTTGTTGGGATACATGTATTTCAGGAACAAGAGACTGATGACCCTTGATGCTTGGTCCATTCTTTTCTAAACAAACCAACCAACCAACCAACCATGTCGTAATGGAGTAGCCTGATGTAAATAGTACCTATTCCCCCTCGAGGAAAAGATGGCGCAGCTGTCTTGGAGAGGGTGTTGCAAGAAAAAGGAGGTGGCACAATGCAGCATTTGGTGTGAAACTTCCCATCAGGGAGTCATAGTCCATTTCCTCCAAATTAGAGTCTGGAAATAATTGTGAGCATGAATGAGGATATTAGATCTGCACTTCACACTTATAACATTGTATCTATGTAGTGAACTTCTGACTGTGAATGGTATGCATCTTAATCCTTTTAATGGCCATCAAAAACTCTTAAACTGAGGTGCAGATGCATGTGCAGCTGAGCACATGATCTCTTCCATAGTCAGTATCTGAAGGACATTCTGCAATAGTTGAATCTGCTGCCCTCTAAACAGTCTGAGTCAAGATAGCTTCAGTGATTGTTGTGACATGACAATTCGAAAAAGATGCTTACGGTAGGAAAAATAAAATATCTATAAAAATGCCAAAACTTTTTTTTTGCAATTAGTGCACGTTGTTCCATAAAAATGTAACTGCAATTTGCTATTTAAAACAAATAAAACTTCACTATAATATTAAAGATGGGCTAACTATTGCCATACTAATTGAGTGCAAAGAAGCTTATTTGAGCTAGCACCTACATGCAATAACAACCTAATAACCAAACTCAATACACAGAGCATGAAATGTGGTTTCTAGTATCTACATGTCAGAAAGCCAACACAAACAAGTTAGAATGATGATACACCACCACTTGCTGGTAGGAAAACTGAATAAGCAGGAATACACTGCTCCATCAAGACAATATCATACAAGAGTTGGCTTCATCGCCATTTTCTTGCCTTCTTGCCAAGAGGGACTGAAGGTGACCATTGAAACGTGTAGGAAGCCATAACAGATGTTTATTAACTAAGAACATAACTTGAAACAGTTTCTAGGGATGAATGTCCACACTAATTGCTAGGGATGAATGTCCACACTAATTGCCTGAAAAGACAGTTCTTGACTATTATGTAGAAGGCGGTGACAGTGACAAGGTGGAAGAAGTTGTTGGGGCAATGAGTGGGCAAAGGGAGGGGGGGGGGGGGGGAAGCGTCACTGAGGATGGTTAACAACAGGATCTTATGTAAGACTGTTGGCTTGTGGGTGGTTGAGATGTCAGTCCATTGGGGCGTTGCACTTCAGGGTAGGTGATGGAAGTACAACAAACATTGATAGCTGATGCTCATGGTGAGAGAAATTTGTCTCCATCTGATGGGCAGCAGTAATGATTGCACCATTGAACCTGGAGAGTGTGTCTACTGTGTTTAATGGCGATCCAAATACCTGTCAGCATATGAAAATTGGTGCCTCCAGATGTCATGGTGGCATTGTGAGGCATGGAGGAGAACAGCTCAGTGAATTGTGTTGATGTTTGCTGTTTGCAAGCGATTTAAGTCGTCAGTGTTACTAGCAGCAGCATAGTCCACATCTGGAAGTGTGACTGCTGTGCCACAAGGGAGGAGCTTGGCATATATAATAGTTTCCACATGTGCAAGAGATATTATAGTCATCACTAACCTGTCAATAATATTTTGATGAATAAAATTTAACAAAATGCTGCATCACTACATGTGGTTTGTCTCATACGTACAATGGTAAAATAAAAGGGAAAAATGATATCTTAGGTGGGCTTGAATGGAACCATCTTTATGTGAGTTACTTCTAGAGGCAGAATGTGAGTTTGTCTTAGTAACCTGATCTGCTGCCAGTAGATTCTAATGACTGGTTTCCTGTCTTATTTTGATCATACCCTACCTTACTACTCAGAAAATTGATCACAATTTGCAAATGCTATTGCATTGAAGGTTATTTAGGTATAAGGGTAAAATTTTGATAAAAGTAAAAAATAGTGCCACTTTAGACTTTTGTTGTGAGTGGTCCCTACTGTACAATGGGGAACAAAAAGATTAACAGGTCTGAATAATTTAAAGTTCAAGAACAGAGCATTGCGCATGCCCTAGTTCCGAAGTGCAAATGTTGCCAACTCTAGTGGTCTTCGGAGATTCAGCTTGGTGTTTACATCATCAAATAGAAGCAATGTAATAGTTAGGATACAGTGTATTTCGAGATTCATAGCAGCTTAACTCTTATATAATTTATTTTGGAAAATGTTATTAGAGTACATAGAAGTGGTTGAGGTATAAGAACTCCACTTCGGTCAATTTGCTTTTCGCTGGCTGAATGGATAGACTGTCAGTTCAAGTACCACTAGAGTAAATAAAAAAATTAATTTAATTGTGCAGGTGATATTTTTTAACATTAATTTGCTACTAATTTTGCAATTATAGGCTTTTCTAGATTCCACAATCTGAAACATATTCCATTTTGTAATAGCCAAATTTTTAAACAATGAGACAAATGATAGCCATAGTAAAAATGTTGAGAATAGATGTGTGTATCTGTAATTGCTCTGACTGCCACATGGTGAATCTACAGTGTTAAGCTAAGTGTCTCAGCAGATAGGTGTAATTTTCTAAGTCCTTACAAGCGGTTTAAGTGAGTGAGTGGCTGTGCCTTCCATTATCTGTTGTTTTCAGTTTAATATTCATCCTTCAACTACTCAACTGTTATGCTAATGAGAAAGGACAGGTAGCTCATTGATAATGTTGGCCTTCCTGGTTAAATTATGTGCATCGGATCAGGTGCCACCAAAGCCTTCACTTTTTTTATCACGGTGCAAATATTTCTTGCTTTAGTTACTTTTTGTAATTAAATTATATTGGTTTTACTTTATCATTCTCTTCAGTAAATAACTAATTACAGTTGGTCAATTTGATATTTAAAGATAATGTTCCTTGGATGGTAAAATTTATTTAACCACCCATAATAAAAAAATAAAATAAAATAAAAAAAATATAATAAAATAAAAACAAACCTCCTTGGAGGGTATTTTTCATCTGACCTCCCTAGACAAAACCATTTTAAATATTATTAATATGTATGCATGTCTGTGTGACTATATATTACATTATTTTAAAATAGTACCTTCTAAAAACCTATAAAAGCCTACAACTGCACATTTTGTAGGGAATTGATATTTAAAATATTACCTGCAAGAGATATAAAAAATAAATTGACTCCAGTGGGATTTGAATGGCCGCGCCCATTGAGTTAATAAACTGTCAGCCTATCCACTCACCCAATGAAACATTGTGAGCAGTGGTTCATTGTAGTAAGTGTACCTATGTGGACTTCTTATACCTCAACCATTTCTACTTGCTCAAATAATGTTTTCCAAAATAAATGATATGTGAGTCAAAGTGCAATGAATCTTGACACATATTGTATCTAAAATATTGTATTGCTTCTATTTGATGATGCAAACAGCAAGCTGAAGCGACACAGACTGCTGGAGTTGGCAACAGTCGCTTGTATGAGCTTGGACATATGCAATGCTTTGTTGTTGGACTTTTAAATTATTTGGGCCAGTTAATCTTTTTGTCCCCCATTGTACATAACTTTGAGCAGTATTTGAGTAACCACATGAAAGTGGATGTCATAAGTAGTGTGAGAAAAATGGAAAGGGGGGTCAGAAGACCTTATGGGTCCCTTAAATCAAATTGGTGCCAGAGACAAGTGTAAATGGCACAATTTTTTACCCATATAGTAAGCCACAACAGTTTTAGCAGGAAGACAGCCAGCCAAACTTACTCGCTTGTTAAACTGCTAAACAACTTCTCAGCTGGGTTATCTTACAACTTAAGAGGAAAATAAGTGTCATAAATACATAAATTTTCTATCCACATTGTCAATAAAAGATCATGTAGTACATCTGGCACTCTCTCAACCATGGGAACATAACATTATATTTTGGCCCATGGTGAAGTTTTTAATAAATTCTTAGTAGAATGACTACTACACAGTTCAACTTAGTTGAATCCTTTATTAAATCTGCAATTTGTATAGGTCAGCAGAATATCATAAATGTGATTCTGTAGACTCTCCATCTTAAAGGAGAGGAGCTTCAGCAAATTTTATTAATACAAAGCTTGCTATATATGTGGTCACAATCCTTTGCAGCTAATCATACTGTACACAGCAGTGCATGGTATTCAAAAAGGCTGCATACAAATTTATCAGGTTTTATGATTGTCGAGATAAGGGGTAAAGTGTTTTGGACAGCCCGTGCTATAGTGATCATTTCTATGCCTATCAGGGGAATGGATATTAGTTATCTCACAATTCACAGTCGAAATGGTAACATTACACTCTACAAGAGTCCAATCAAACATACCAACCACCAACAGTACCTTTGTCCATGTCAAACTTATTAGTCACCAGGAAAATCCTTTATTTTTTACAACTGCCACCAGTTCATCAAAGAAGTTCCTTCCAGTTTGTCATCATCTACAGTGATGAATAACCCTTCTCCAAGAATGATGAGGAGTCTCACTGAGGCCTTCACAAAGCAAAATAACCCTCCTCACCGTGGAGAGAAATAAATCTCTGAGATCTTTTTTTTTTTTTTTTCCTTAGGGTTTAACAACCACTCATGCCTTGAAATTAAAAATATCCTCCCAGCCTCACAACAGCATGTGGGAATGACAACACATGAATAACCACAAACTGTGGTGAAGAGTCAACTGGAACACTGTTTTTGAGCATACAACCCAACATGATGTGCTCAACTGCAATGACTACTTCATACTCATTTGTAACTTAGGGTGTCACTACTGGAATGAAGCAGTCTGAGGGCACACACAAAATGACAGTATACATAGTCATTTAAAGAGTAGCCATTTCTTACTTACATGATACATTTGATAGCCTAGCAGCTGCAGGAAGATAGATTGTGTATGTTTGTGTCTGAAGGTCACCAAATCCACTTAACACTGTTATATTTTGGGGTAATTCCTCTAGATTCAAAAAGGGTATTTATTGTGCAGAAATGGGCAGTTCAAGCAATATGTGGGGTAAGGTTGTGTATGTCTTTTCAATCTCCATTCAGTAGACCAGGAATCCTGATATTGGCTTTTCAGTACATGTATTTTTTAATGTTATTTATGGCCAATAATACCTGGTTATTTCCAAGATTCACTCAGTTAATACTAGACAGAATTCAAATCTATATTTGGATCGCATCTCCTTGACACTTGTGCAGAAAGATGTGCAGTATTCTGCCACATCCATTTTTAATAATGTCACAAGAATTCAAAAAGTGTAGTAGTAATCCACACACTTTTAGTTTAAATTGAAATTTTGCTCATGGTTCATCAGGTTGTATATGCACCGGAACAACCGGAAGATCTGGGAAAAACCTGGGAGTATTTTCATCCAGGAGAAATCTGGGAATTATCCAGGAATGTTTTAGAATTCTGGGACTTTTTCATTGTTTATGTTACCAGAATTTTGTTTTGTTTTTAATTTTGCCTGGTAAGAACTTTACTTCAGCATGCTACTGCAGAATAGCCTAATACTGCAGCCATAACACACAAATAAGAGAATAACACAAAAATAAAAATTTTGTTGGGGGGAAAAAAGAGACAATTTACAACAATAAAACGCTGTGTACACAGCCCAGAAGAATCTGCTGAAAGCAGAATGTGTCAAAGGTGTCAGGACGAAGAGTATGCAGCACTTCAAAACAAACTGTTGTCGATGAGTGTAATATTTCATCTGTTTATGTTTTATGCCGCTTGTGGGTAAAAGTTGTGAATAGTGGAGAAGCTATACATTCAGAGTAATTGGCATTTTAGAATTACATTAATAGTGAGCATGTGCTATGAATTTCTCAAATGTGCTCCATTTGACTCACATTGAAAACAACATTTTTAGGCCAAGCGACTTGGAGAAATTTAGAGCTCTGAAGACCAGCTATTTATACCATTATCAAACATTTTACCAGCACATTTATGTTTTGATATGTCTTCAAGGGTAACACTGCTAAGACTAAGTTTCTAGGTTAATGTATTGTATTTATATTAGTTCTTCTTTAGATAGGTTACAAATTACGCAGTAACAATGTTAAAGAGTTCAAATTATCCATAAAAATTATAGTAAGTGAAAACAGCCAATCAGGAGTTCGTAAATAATTATGCATTGTGGTCATACTTTTGTTGTTTTATTAGGTTCATTTATAACAGCTTACTCAAAAATCATGACAGAATAGAAGAAACCAGCAAAATAGATTTGACAAGCAATTAAAGCTGTTGTGTTGGGTTGCAGCCAAACACCATGTATGAAAATCTTAATTTATTTGTACAAAATTGCTGAGGATTTTACAAACAAAGTAAATGTTAAAAGACCTTATCATAAATTACAACATATGTGTTTACATGAAAGAACTGAAATATTGCTGCGGGTCTTCCAACAGAATGTGTGGTGCAGTGATTAGCATCGCAGATCGCTGTACTTGTGGTTGCCAGTTCAAATCTTGCCACAAGCAGAAAAAAATTTGTTTGTATTCACTATTTCTAGAATGTTCTGCATGTTCTTTATGTTTGATGTAATTGTAAGTTCCAGAAAATTCTTTCTATGTATAAATAGTGGAGCACTCCAAGCAGGAGTCAGTCTGTACCGAGTATGCTCTATTAACAATTAGCCTTCGAATTCCGGACCACCTCCAGTTTGCAACGTGACACTTTCTGGTGGAGGTGCTGGGTATCCTGCAGTACATCTGCATCATTGTGGCTCTGATTAGACAGTGTAAGAGCTGTCGCCTACACTGACAAGAACCGGAATACAAAGGGTATAATAATTACCTCCGTCTGAAGGTCCATGTCATCAAAAGACCCATGGATTAGAAAACAGCTGTTAGCCAGCTGCACATCAGACGCCCATCGGTGTTCTCTGGAGATGCTGGACAGGACCCAAACAAATGGCTGAAAGGATTTGACCGAGTTGCCAAGTAAAATAGGTGGGACCACATTATGTGCTTGGCAAACAAATGTTTCTACCTGGATGTGACGGCCCAGCAGTGGTTTGAAAATAACGAGAACAAGCTAAATAGGTGGGGAAAATTCCAGACAGAATTTACGAAGATGTTTAGAGACCACCAGAAACAAGTCCATTTATCGGAAGAGCAGTTGAAGAACAGGGCGCAACGGCATGCTGAGTCAACACAGTCATATATGCAGAGTGTTTTGGCCTATATCACGTATTTAACCCGGATACGACAGACGGCAATAAAAATTTCACACCTTATGAGGGGCATTGCAGAAGACATGTATCAAGCTTTTCTGTTAAAGATGTTTCAGTGACATGAGAATTTATCCAGTGGTGTTAGAAAATTGAAGAGATGAAACAGAGGAGAGTTGGACGGAAGAAGTATGACAGACTCCCAAATGTAGTTCCTATGGCCATTGTGGAAGACAAGCATGATTTTGCTTCTCTCATACAACGAGTTGTAAGAGAAGAATTACAACAGTTTATTGCAGCCAGGACTGTTGAACCAAGTGAGCACCAAATTATGGCCATGGATGTATGTGCTGTACATCATGAGGGAGCTGACGCTGCTCAAGAAGAGGTATTTCAAACATTAGCGCCTGTCTGCTTCGCAAGTTCCATCCGATGTGAAGAATGGCCTCGCCCTACTATGACTTACGCTGCATTCGCCAAACAGCAGCCTAGGAACCGACCGACGTGGCCACAACCAAATCCTCCGGCAACTATGAGGGCAGAAGACAACACGCCATTGTGTTTTCACTATGGGCTTCCTGGACATGTCGTACAATACCGTAAGGAGAGAAGACGAGTATTTGGCAATTATGCTGCATGACACTAACCATCGGAGCAGTCCTATCAACAGCAGTCAACTGCAGACAATTATTGCCGACCTATGGGGCGAAGCCCGTCTCTGTATCCTGGATGTGGTCACACTCCAACATGCCGCTGCCATTCGCTGTCGCCTTACAGATATACCAGCCACTCGCCTAACCGCCGTGTGCAGAAACACTAGGTGAGGCGACCATCTACGGAGGTGAAACTGCCGCAGATGAAAATCCTCCATGGACGACAGTCGCTAAGATGTTTGGAAATCTCATTGACATCATCATTGATGGCCAACCTGTCCGGGCATTAGTTGAGTCAGGTAGTTCCTTCTCTGTATTGTTAAATTACTACCGCCACAAACTAAAGAAGATAATGTTCTGTGATACAAGAGCAACTGTGCTGAAGGCCGCAAATGGAAAATAACTATCAACAACAGGACAGAGTTGTTTAAATTTGTCATTTTAACAGAATGTAGCCATAACACCATCCTCAGATGGGACTTCCTTCAGGCATCCCAGGCTGTCATTGACTGGAAGGTCTGAGCTAAAATTGAGGAAGCTGTTTTGTTGAGTACACATAACACTAATTCCCCTGGGAGGTTGTTTGCTGTCAAGAATGTTTATATCCCACAATTAACAATGAGAAGAGTTCCAGTAAGCAGCTGAGATGACCAGCTGAACTGTGAAGCGCTTGTTGATTGCAAAAAGCTAATAAGTATAACGAAGGAAATCTACAATCACAAGCATTACAGGTAGTTGTGGAGAACTTTGGATCACTAATTTTCATGAGCAATCACAACTCATTCCTAAAGGAATGTGTATTGGAACAACTGTACCAGTCCAGGATGGTGAGCTCAATGTCATAGACGAAGTCTCACGCTCTGCTGTTACTGCCGACAACGCACTAGAGGGAATTGCATATAGGGTCCGGTCTGACCCAGTAACAACATCGGGAGGTGTTAACCATACTACACCAATTTTCAGGTGTATTCTGGGCCAGGCAGGAGAAGAGCCAGATGAAACTGTTCATGATAAAACACTGTATCAATACTAGGGATCATCCACCAATTAGCCAGTGTTTGTACAGAGTGTCGCCAGCTGAAAGACAGATAATTTGGGAAGAAGTGGAGATGATGTTGCACGATGTCATTATTCAACCTTCAGTGTGTCCCTGGTCACCTCCGGTGGTCCTTGTGGAGGAGGATGGTACGTGGTGTTTGTGTCGACTATCGGCAGCTGAACAAAATCACAAAGAAAGATGTCTACCCATTACCACGTATTGACGTCACCTTAGAGTGCTTAAAATGAGCTTCTTAGTTCTCAACCATTAACATGCAGACAGGTTACTGGCAAATCGAGGTTGACATAGCTGACAGAGAAGGCTGCTTTTATTACACCTGATGGTTCCTATGAATTAAAAGTCATGCCGTTTGGACTATGTAATGCCGTGGCCACATTCGAACACATGATGGACTATTTGCTTCAGCACCTTAAATGGACGACATGTCTTTGTTATCTAGATGACATTGTTCTTTTCTCGAAAACATTTGAAGAACATCTGAGTTGCCTGTCAACTGTGTTGAAGTGTGTTCAGACAACAGGACTCCACCTCAACCCAAAGAAGTGCCTTTTCTTTGACAAAGAGATAAAAATCCTGGAGCACCTAGTAAACGGAGACAGTGTCCGTCCTGATCCAGATAAAGTAAGGCCAGTCACAGAATTTCCAACTCCTCAGCACATCCGTGATGTGAGATGTTTCCTCGGGCTGTGCTCATACTATCGTCATTTCATAGAAGGTTTTTGTAACAGGGCCGTCTGTAGCAAGAACTTCTGCAGGTAGACGCCAAGTTTTACTGGGATGAGATGAAAGAAAGAGCTTTCCGGGCACTTAAGGAGGGTCTAACTTCAGCACCAGCTGTAGCCTTATACGACGAGGATGTGGTAACTGAACTTCACACAGACGGTAGCAGTTATGGGCATGATGAAGCCACAACAGGACGGTCTGGCGCCGGTCGTCGTCACCATAAGAAAGGCGTACAGGCAGAATGGAAGTATTATCCGGAACTGCCATACACAGGACCCATGACAAGATCCACGACACTGTAGCTGGCTCCAAAGGGATCCTAACAGCGGGTTGGTGTTTTTCACAAAGGGGAGCACTGCCGAGGGTCTTTCGACAGAACATGTAGTGCCGTAGTTAGCATTGCAGATCGCTGTACTTGTGGTCTCCAGTTCAAATCCTGCCACAGTAAAAAAAAAGTAGTTTGTATTTACTATTTGTAGAATGTTCCACGTGTTTCTTATGGTTGATGTACTTTAAAGTTCCAGAACATTCTCTCTATGTATAAATAGTGGAGCACTCCAAGCAGGAATCAGTCTGTACTGAGTGTACACTTGTGTTAGCAGTAAAAGTGTTCCAAGTGTAACATGTTTTGCTCTATTAATGACCAGCCTTCGAATTCCGGACCACCTGCAGTTTGCACCGTGATAATATATGCGAATTTCATTTGCAAAGCAGAAATGGAAAAACATTCTCATTGGCTGTTTACATCTGACCGTGATTGGAGTTTCTTACTTCCCATCAATTGTTGCGCCATTACCAACATCTACAACATCACAAAAATAAAAAATACGCCAACATTGTAAGTGCATTTTAACAAGGGGAAGTTGTATGCTGATGTATAACACATTAACTTTTTTAATAATTTGAAAGTTTACTGCTCCAAGCGAAGTATAACAGAAAAAGTGCAGTTCATTCGGGAGAAATTGTATTCCACCCCGAAAAGTGTGTTTTCACCTGGGAAAAATTTTGCGTTTTACCCGGGAAATCTGGGGATTTTATTTTCTTGTGCATGTATACACCCTGTTCACTCTTTCCATTCTGTTGAGAAATTCTTGGAAAAAATAGCTTAATTTTTTTATTTTTGTACTGTTGGTTCATTTTACTTTGGCTTACACCTGTCATTTGCATAGGATTTTATACGTTTCACTTCATCAGTTACTACTATTTTGTTACAATCTGATGTACTGACTCATTCCATGACCATGGAGACTTGCTCCTCAGTTCGGTCCTGTGGATTGTGATAAATATAAATAAAGAATATCTCAAGTGTTACCAGTCAATTTTGGTAATTTTTTTTTTTTCATTGGCTTTCAAACTAGGACTTTGTCAGTGTAGTTTCTTTCCATGGAGCCTTACTGCTCATGGTGCCATTATGTTGAACTGTTTTAACAAGAATATTAAGTTAAATGTTTTATTAGCTGACAGCAACTCGGGACTTGTTGACAATATTTCCAACAATGAGGTGAAACACACTTTTATATGAGATTTAATGGCTTGAAGGCAGGGACAACAAATCTCTATGAAATTTGAATTTTTTTACCTTGTTGACCTGTTATTTGAAGTACTAAGAAGTGTGTTACAAGAATTGAGACTTTTTGGGCACAATTTTGAAATTAATAACTAGTGTTACGTGGGTAGGGAGGGTGGTTATATCATAATTGTTGAGCAATGCAACATATAATGTAATTTTTCATTACATTTTTGCTGTATGGAAATACTGAAATGTCTCTTTCAGTAACTGTGATAACATAGCATTTTCTTGAATATGTCACTGAAAATTTTCTTTTTCATATAATATTACCAATATTTTATATGAACTAAAGCCTAGTGGTATATTTAATATTTTTGTATACAGAAAAATGTAGGAACAGCAGCATTTGTTTTCATAGACATTTTGAAATAAACACTTGCAATATATATATACCTTTCTTAGGAGTACTTTGAAGACTTCTATGTTGACATACATTCATTTTCTGTTATTACTCATTTCTATTTGTTGTTCACAGGTTTCTACACTTACTTTGCTAGCAGTGGATTCACGTATGGATCATCATGGAAAAATTGGCGAAGTCTTAGCAAATTTGCATATCAAAACGGTCTTATATTTGTTCCATCAGTTGGTCCTGGATACATTGACACTCAAATTAGACCTTGGAATGTGGCAAATATCAGGCACAGACGCCATGGAAAATACTATGAGGTTGCTTGGCGAAGTGCAATAACTACCAAACCTACAATTATTTCAATAACTTCATTCAATGAGTGGCATGAGGGAACGCAAATAGAACCAGCCGTACCAAAGTCCACCCCCGCATTCACATATCTAGATTATGAACCTGAAGGTTCATATTTTTATCTGAATTTGACAAAATGGTGGATAAGTGAGTTCACAAAAATAAAAGTTGATGACAGCATCAAATTTTGATATTAACATTAATGTTTCATCAGTTCTACATCAGTACTTGTTACAGATATGACACTTGCAAATTAAGTCCTGTAATTATTCATTAATTGTGTCTGGATGACAGAATCAATTATTTGACTACCATCATGTCATATCCAGTAGGTCAATTTACACATGTAAATGCCAAAATCAAGTGTGTATCTTCTAAATTGATGTTATTTTTAAATAAAGTTTTGGTAACTGGTTTCTGGTAAATATTTTTCATGTCTGAATAAAAACACTTTGAAATTCAGGACTCTCTTTATAATTCAGTAAAGAGTATTCAGTCACAGAATATTGCAGTTGTGAAACTACCTTCACCTGCTGTAGTTTTCCAAGGTGTAAGTTCAATTTGCACCAGACATATTACAAGTGATATGCTATTTTTGTACACAGTGTGTACAGGGTCGATTTAAAATTCCATGTCATGTGAGAAACATGATGGACTTTCCTGTTCACTATGTCAGTTAATATCAGTGTTTGTGGTGAAGAACTATGATAAAACTGCAAATCTCATTACAGTCAGCAAAAAATTCTAACAGGTGTATTATCAGTCATCACTTGAGCTATATTCCAATTCAATTTATGGGCATAATATTGAACAAAACAGACATATTTAAATGCTCTTACTGAAGAGTATGTACACCTGAATGATGGCGACTCATAACAGATGCAAGATTGTGGCTCTGAGTAATAACCTTATCTTCATGAGCCACAATATCCAGTAGAGTGTCTTTAAACGAATCTCCTAACGTTTTTGCATAATTGGTCTAAGGCGTCAAGCTGTTTTCACCAGAGTTTTGAGTCTTCCCTTTGTGTGTGTGTGTGTGTGTGTGTGTGTGTGTGTGTGTTGTTCTTAATGTAAGATAAATAGTTTGTAAGACTAGGGACTGACGGCCATAGCAGTTTGGTCCGATATGTGTACAAACATTTGAAATCCAAAACCTTTCTGCTGGTTTATCCTCAGACAAAAGAGATCTGTTAACAGAAAAAAAAAAACCATCAGCATACAAGAAGTAAATCACTTTGAATATTTTTCAAGTGCCTTTTCAAACAGTAGCCTTTGAAAGTTGTTCGCTTAGTGCAATATCAAGTTAAGCAGTGAAATTTGTAAGACCATGGAAACTTTCTGGATGTGATTAATAACTGTGTTCATCATGCCCATGAAGTAAAAGCTCAAAACCATCACAAAGTATGATACAACCAGTTCAGGGAAACTGCTTGAAAAAGTAATTGGGTTCAATTACAATAATTTAGAAAAAATATGTACTTATGATTACAAATTTCTTTTTCAATAAGTAATTGGTAAAATTGCAATTACTTTTCCTTTTGATGGAATTATGACATAACTAAAAAAAGAAAAGGAAAAACAGAAATAAATTCAAAACACTGCAGCGAGCAAAAATGCAATAGATCAGGCTCATTAACGTACAAAACAATCAGACATCCCCTGCTCAACCCACTTTTGCGTTACCCAATCCCTTTGCTCCCATCTTAACGACTGGTACTTGTACATTATTCCACAGGCATCATTCACTCATGAATTGTGTTATGCCCAATGGAAAGTTAAAGCCATACATCCTGTATCCTGATAATTGGTAAGAATGGGAAAGAATGGCCATTTTGACAATCATCTCTGGCCCAGTGTTACGGTGTATCTTGTAAATGAAGAAAGACACACACAAAAAAAAAAAAAAAAAACAGTTAATAGACCTATATATACATCTATTTATAAAAGAGGATGATACAAGAATGAATACATAAATTATGAACATATTAAGTGTACATGTATAGTTTGATTACTTTGCAAATTGGCTGCATTTCAAAGTTTTTGTCATAAGCATAGTCTTCTTGTATGAAACAATATCTTTGAATACACTAAAGAGGCACTCCACATGTGCCCTTGATGGTATCTTTATTTTTAAAGAAGGAGGAAAAAAAAAAACCACACACACACACAACAGTTGCTTTAATGAAGTATATTGAAAGAAAAGTTTCATATCATTTGAGTTATTCATTATGTATGAAGCTGTCTCACCCAACACCATTTACTTCAGAATAATTCTCCAAGTATGGAAACAGAAACACTCTACCCTCAGTTTCATTGCTCCCTACTTCGCCTGCCCTGGTGCATGCTGCTTCAATCAAAGCACTCAATTTCAAGAAATAACCCTTGACCATAGATGCTACTATTGTCAAAGAAAAGGAGGAATGAAGACTGCAACAAAGAATATCGAAGTGACAGATCTTTTACTTTATAAAAACTCATAGTTTGAGAGAGAGTTTTATTAATAAAATTCTCTTGGGCTTCCAACTGCATTAGGTGGTTTGAAAGCTCATGAGCTTTCAGCTGAGATCTCCTCGGTCATTGTAAAGTATTGGCTGTTGAAACATTGCTTCAGCCATCCTTATATAGATGTTCAGGCTCCTATAGCTAGGCCGGATCCCAAGCCGTGTTTAAATGCAAGCTCCGTCTTTATTAAGAGTTTTGACATTTATTTTAATGCCTATTGCCTAACCCAGAAACTATTTGTTCTTGTGATGATTGATGTATTATAGAATGCAATATGATGATTGTTTTACACGCATTCTCCACAATTGCTGATTTTTCAGGTTAACGTAAGTGAAAACATATTTTGTGTTCAGCACAGTGTGGTTCAATAGTACACACTGTCTGCCCGATGTATACATCTGGCATTCTCTGGCCTATGCCATCTTTCACAGGTGTCATCAACTGTCATAATTTTGTAGGTGGCCTGAAGACCGAGTCCATCTTTTGGCTTAACACACTGACTGCCGCAATGGCGTCAGAGGTGTGCCAGAGCCGACTGCTGTGGCCGCAGGTGGCCACATGGCAGCCAGCATGTTTAAAAAAACAGAAAAAATACAAGCTTATGTATATTGCATATCTGCTTGCATATCTTCGGATAGATTGCTTGTAACCAGACATGAGGTGTCGCAAAGGAAAGTCCATTAGCTCCAGTTATGGCCAATCTGTTGATGAAGTACTTTGAGGACATTGTGTGAGACTGATGACCTCACAGTTTAGTCCCCTTTAAACCTAAAACAACAACACAACTAACAATCTCTTACTCGTGAGCAGCACTGAAGACTGCCGATAATACTTGATTGACAGGTAATGCACGAGTTTGTACTCACTTTAGAAGTATTCTTTGTACTGTCTTAATTACTACAGTACAAGAATGCAATGAATACTTACTATGAAATATAACATTTGAATAGCATTTGAGGAAGTATTGCATTAACCCTCGCAATACCAAGCCATTTTCAGTAACATGTATTACCAAGGGGGGGGGGGGGGGTTCTTTGTGCCCACAAATAAAATAAAATAAAATAAATAATATTCATTAATTTTTCTTGAAAAACATTAACAACATACTTCTGAAAGAACTATTAATCCATAATCAGGATCCAGAACCTGAATATTTCTTTTAAAACTGTTTTCAATAATGCATTTTGTGTCTTTCACCTTCTTTGTCACTTAACTTTACTAAGTCTAATTACCTTGAGAAAAATTACTAGTAAAAGTCGTTATAGTACTATTGAAGTACACTTTACTATAATTCAAAAATATTACAAAAACTGGAAGTACATAACAGTTTTGTGAGAATAATTATTCACCACTATCTTTGGAATCTGCTTCAAACTTGGAACATACGACATTTTTTTGCTGTGTTTACCACATGTGTCTCTCTTACAATTGTTGCATATTATTGTCATTTTGTTCACTTTGTTGTACTTTTCTGCTTTTGAACGGCTTTAACTGAGACACAAATGACATCTACCTTTACCTCCATGAGCTTCCTTTACACCGAAGTTCTGTTTGATTTTCCGTCTGAGAATTCCCTCCATACATGAAACTACAGGCTTCGGCAGTCCTACAGTATTTGTAGTCCTTTCCTCTGTGTATGGTTTCATGAGTTGTAGTCCCAGTTCTTGAAGAAAAAGTTGTTGCTTATTAGGTTTTTCCTTAGTCCAGTCTGGGAAGTTCAACAAAAATAGTGTATAACTATTTACTGCTGCTATGTCCAAAAGAGTATAGAAAATAGACAACGGCCACCTTCTTGTAGCCCTCTTAGTTGAATATTTCCTCACCATTTGATCCATCGTGTCAACACCACCTGTAGTCTCATTATAATATAAATTTCTTAGTGTCAGTAGGTGAACCAATTGCAGCGTCATAATGTTGAGATGATAGAAACAGCAGATTTCTTTTGGGTTTTTCACGGGGGATGTAAGAAAGAATTGTGATCGGAACATTTCCAGTACTAGTATCACTGAAAGCAAATTTACTAGAATATAATTCTCGTCTTGAAATATCTTTCAGTTCTTGAGGTACATGTTTCCTATTAGCTTGTAATGTTCCCATGAGAGTTAGCGTGTGATCTTCGGCCAAATCAATTGAAGTGTAATATCTGTCTGTGGTGACATTTCGCCCTGAATTATATATAGGAACCACCAGGCGTTTGACAACCACAGCAGCAGAATTTGATTGTTGTGTACCATCATTTCTTTTCCCAGCATAAGGCTCCATGCTGATAACATATCTGGTTTTAGCATCTGTGAGCATGCTTATAAGTATACCATATTTACCAGGTTTTTCCTTCATGAAGACCTTGAAGGGACACTTGTCTCGGAACAATGCCAACATTTCATCAATAACTGTGTGCATCCCAGCAGAATAATATTTTGGCAGTAATTCATTCATTTTATCAAAAAACTTCTCGTATTGCAGCAAACTTATCACATTTCCTGCGATCACTTTGCGACTCTGTCATCAAATCTTACAAGTTTAGTAAGCTGCTGGAATCTGGTTCAGCTCATTGTGGCAGTATAAACAAACCTTCCTGAAGTGTAGGACCATAAATCTGTAACAGATGACTTACTGTCATTTTCCTTCCCAATAATAATAAGTAGCCCTATATATGCCATGAATTCAAGTTTGTCTGTCTTGGGTATTTTCATTGGTATGTTGTATTATGATGTTGAAAATTTCTGGAGACAAAAACTTTTCAAATGATTCTCTTGTTCCTACTTTACCTTCATCTCTTATGCCTTCTCTTTCTGTCACTGTTTTGTGCTACTCGTCTTCTAATGTGAGGAGGTTTGGAGCTATAAATTTTCCCAGTGCTTGTAATACACTTGTCACTAACCTCGCAAGCTGCGTCATCAGTTTCAGGTGCCCAGAATGCTTCTTCATCGTCTGTAGATAATCTATCACTGTCCACATCCTCGTGCACAACACATTCCTTTTCAGGTTCACTCACTACACTGTCAGTTTCATCAAACTCAATTTCAGAATCTGTAGATTCTTCCAAAATTTGTGATATTTCTCTGTCAGTAAGGGACTGTCGATACATTTTCACTCACAGTAGTATCTAACACTGGACTAAGTGCCACTGAACAGGAAACAATAAAGATCAAAAGGGAAATGAATCATTTTGAGACCATTATTGCTGTCAACCCCGAGAAATATAATGTACATATGTTGTAAGGTCATGTAATGCTGTTATCTGTGGAGTAAGACGACTGTTGTAGGAAGTTGCATCTACTACCAAGGGGGGGGGGGGGGGGGGAGACTTTGTGAGCACCTCCCTTAAACTTAAATTTTCTGATTAAGCTTAAACAAAACAATCATAGAATCTGGAAGAAGACTTCATTAAAGGCAATAAATATTTTTTACAAAATTTAAAAGAATAAAGTACCTGCGTAAATTTCAATATTTTAAAAAGGTGGGCATAAAGTACCCCCCCCCCCCTCCCCCCTCCTTGGTATTGCGAGGTTTAAAGAACAATGGAATGAATAAGTAAGTTCACCTTATAACAGTTCTGTCAAATAGAGGCACAACGCAACATCAAAGGAACAAAGAAAGAAAAGAATATTTTCATTTCATGATGCTCAAATGGAAGTCTCTGGTGGGAAGGTGACTTTCTTACTGAGAAACACTGTTGAACAAATTTAGAGTGCCAGAATTAGAAGCGAACTGCAGAAAGATTCTACTGCTGCCAACTTACATTTCGCATAAGGTTCAAAGGTGAGATCAGAGAGATTACGGCTCATATGGGTGCATGCAGGAATTTCTTTTTCCCTCGTTCTGTATGGGAGTAGAACAGAAAAGCAAGTAACGAGTAGTGGTACAGAGTACCCTCCACCACGCATCTTTGTGTAGATTGCGGAGTATGTATGTAGATGTAAGTACAGCATCACAAAATAATATGTTGCATAGGCTGACTGCAGTTAGGTAAAAAATTCTGTCAGTTGGGTCATTGGCGAGCAGGGGAAGGAAGAGGATCTAATACTTATCGATAAAGGAGAATAAACTATCATTTCTGTGAACTTAATTTTCTGGTTACAAACAAAACATAGACATAAAATGCATTTATTCTTTATTTCTTATTTTATTATAAACCTTTATTAACACACATTACTCAGAAGTGTTAAGTTCAGAACTGACATAGTATTAATGAAAAAGAAGGAAACTTGTGTTTTTGTCATTCTTTCATTTTGAATAAAGGTTTTTAAGTTTTTGTATTATTAGTATCTTTATGTGTTGTGTGTCAAGTGATATTACTGGTAATCAACCACATTGCTCCAAATCAGTTGAACATCAGGAAGATGTCGCTTGACCCTCAGTTAATATCAATTTAGAAAATGAAAAACACACACACACACACACACACACACACACACACACACACACACACACACACACCCATACATACATACATACATATAGTTCCCAACATACTGCAGACTCAAGCAGCTAGTCTAAACAGCTGCCAAAACTGTCCTGGAGGAAAGTTTTTATAAAATATTTCAATATTTTCTTCCTCTCACTAATTTTGTCTTAACATGAATAACAAGCAGGCTTAAACTGTGATAACACTATTCTTATGACATGAATTGAGCAGACCCGTTTTGGCACACTCGCACCAGCTACTGAGCAGTAACAGCGGGCAGGTGGAGGGGGACTCAATGCCTGCAGTGCGTGCGGGCTGGCTCTGTTAGTGCTCAAGGTCCTGTGTTCACGTTAGTGCATTGGCCCACCCCTGAGCTACAGTAACATAAGATTTCACAAGCTATCCATTCGAAGATGCACATTCAGAAGACTCCTAAGGAGGACACAATAAGCCTTGAATTAGTACAATTTTGTAGTTCAGTAACAGGTACAATTACCTGATGAGACCTGTGAAAGATGTAGGTCTCAGTGCACCAGATGTATTCAAAATACCTTATGGGTGTGATCATTTTTGTCGGGAAGACAATATGTACTATTGAACAGTGCTGTGTTGAAAGATGTTTTCACTTACATTATCCCACAAAATTAGCATATGTGGACCATGCTCTAGAAAAAAAAATGTTGTTTTACGTTCAACAAGTCATCGATCATTACAAGAACAAATAATTTCTGGGGTAGCATAACAAGAGGTGATCAAGATTAAAATATGTGACCAAACTCTTAAAAAATATAGCAGCTAAGCACAGCTTGGGACCCAGACATAGAAAGGCTGAAGTGGTCATGGCAGACACGCAATGTAAACATTACCATAGATGGCAATGCGAGCAGCAGTGATGTCACAAGAAGCGGCATAGCTATATCAGGATGGCAGCAGCAGTGATATGACAATCACTACTTGATAATGGGGGAGTTCTGGGTCGAAAGCTTGTGAGTTTCAAACCCCCTGATGTGGCTGGAGAGCTGAGACAGTTTTATCAGATCTTTAACTGCCTGTGAAAGTCATACAAAAGAGAATGACTTGTTACAAAGTAAAAATTCCAGTGTAGTAGTGATTACTGTTTCATTAGAATAAGTAAGCTACAAATTACATTTTCTAAAATAATTATTTGAAATTTGTTAGATGTAATTCAGTTACTGTTATTCAATTACCTACTAGCACTGAATACAACCCAGAAGTTTAGAAAGTACATAACAATTTTTGTGAATATTATCATTATGCTTTTTCAACTTATTACTTATAGAAACTGCATAGCTGTTGTCTTATATTGTGTTTCCCTAAAAGATTGTGCTCTAGCTGTGCAGTCATATGACAGTAGAGAGCTCAAAAAGGTTTGTCTCCTAAGTGATTTATAAAGATACAATCTAGGCAGTTCTCTTAGAATGTTCATGGATGGTGCTATCATTTATTCTGTAAATTGACCCGAAGATCAAAAGCAGCTGCAAAACGATTTGGATAAGATATCTGCATGGTGCAGATGTGCAGCTTGAAGTCATCCATATGAGCACTAAAAGAAGTTTCTTAAATTTCATTTACATTATTTAAATCAAATCATCAGGACATAAATTCAGTTAAATACCTAGGAATTACCATTATGAACAACTTTAATTGGAGAGAAAACACAGAAAATATCCCAGGGAAGATGAACCAAATGCTAGATTTCATTGGCTGAACACTTACATGATGTAACAGTACTACTGAAGACACTTCCTACATTACACGTGTGTGTGTGTGTGTGTGTGTGTGTGTGTGTGTGTGTGTGTGTGTGTGTTCTAATTTGGAGTACTGCTGTGCTTTGTGGGGAACCCCACCAAGTAGGGATGAGAGAGTATATAGAGAAAGTTCAGAGAAGGGCAGATCATTTTGTACTATCATGATATAGGGGAGAGAGTATCATGGAAATGATGTACAGGTTGGGGTGGAAATCATTAAAAGAAAGGCATTATTTGTTGCAATGCGATCTATTTTCTATCACTAACATTCTCCTCTGAATGTGAACTTTCTTTGCAACCACCTACATAGGGAAACAGGATCATCACAAATAAAATAAAAGAAATTGGATCGAAAATGGAAAGCTTCAGGTGTTCTTTTTCCCTGTGCACTATTAGAGGATGGAACAGTAGAGAAATCTCATAAAAGCGATTTGATGAACCCTCTGCCATGTATGTAAATGTGATTTGCAAAGTAATTATGTAGATGCAACACACTATATGTGGCAGACCACTCACGTTTCTGTATCATCTAGGTTTCCAAGTTGTTTCAAACGCAGCATTTTCCTTTGCAAACAAGAAACACGGAAAACAGTACAGTTCGTAACATTACAGCCACATATGCATTCCAATTTATCATAAATGTCTAATCTGAAAATTCTTATGATTTCTTTAATTTTACTATTAGATTTCTTGACTAACTTGATATATGGTATTAGTCTTTCTAGATGATTGATATGGAACTTGTTCTTGAGCGTTAGAGAAGAGAAATGATTCCTAAGTCTCTACCTTGTATAACTTGACTTCACATTGTAGACACAGCACACTAAATAACTCAGGTCATCAAAGTCATGGTTGCATATTGAATCCTCCTGTGAGAGTGACTGTGATATTGGTAACATGACTGGAACAGACAAGAGAAAACAGTTGCCTACAGTTGCTGACTAGGCTCTTCTTATTTTCATTTCAGAAATTGTACGTGCCCACAGTGATAATGGCAACAGACATTACAGTGTTAAAGAATAATATAGATATATATTTAATTCAAAAATTGCTATTTATGTGTCATATTGGAAGAACAACTGGGGAGGAAGCGCAACTGTTCTTTGCAGAGGTGTTATAGTAGAAGGTGAAGTGGGGGTTCTATCAGATATGTGCCAGAGCAAATTTCCAATGATCAGGATAGGAGAAACCTCTTACTCTGAAATGAGTAATTATGTGTGGTTATTGTGGGTTCACAACTGGATTTTGTAGCAAAAAAAGTGGATCATCCCTGAATTCCAAAGTGGAGGCCGCACCTAACGCTATGCAACCAACATGGCATAGCTGTCTCATGGGTCGTCAAATCATTCCATAGTGCAGTTACTACCTACGCACAATAGGTACTGAGATAGTCTCCTATTTCTGCTTATGGTATTCAGGCAAGGTGCAAACCAATACTTTCGTAGCCGGCCGTGGTGGCCGAGTGTACTGCAGTGCACCAGTCACGGTCCGCACGGCCACTATGGTCGGGGTTTCGAATCCCCTCTCGGGCATGGATATTTGTGCCATCCTTCATAAGTAGTTTGTAAGTTTAAGGACTGATGACCCCGTAGTTAAGTCCCATAACATTTGAACATTTGAATACTTTTGTACAACAAATATTAGAATACAAGTCGTTAGAAATGAGATAGTAGCACTTGTAAATTAAATGTTGTTGCAATAAGTGAAAAGTCAGGTACGTTACCACACTTGTTTAATGATATGATCTGTTTTTGTTTGCAATCTGAATCTGAACGCACTGTTAAGCAAACAACAGTTGTGTGCCTGATCGAGATGCGTTTACAGGTCACGCACTTCTTCGTGGCCCCTCTCTGATCGGCAGAAGTCAGCTGAGTTTGTGTGTCTACAGAATGTTTATGCTCTCTACCAACCTTACCTCGTAACAGCATTGTACACAGTAGACTTTGTCAATGTATTGTTGATTTGTGCTTGGTTTTGATTATTGTCTTCCACTTTGTTATTTGCTAATATAAGTCCACTTACTTGACGACTTCTTTTAGAAAAAAGTGGTATGAAGAATGTTAATTCTGATTGTTATTCAGCTACAACAATAAAAAGAGGCAGAAAGCGTTCCTACACCCGCTTAATAAGCCCCTTTAAAATATTAATATTTCGTAGATATACGTTCCAGTTTTCTATTACTCAGACATTAAAGTGACACTTAATTTCATGTTCCATTTCTGACACCTTAACCCCTTGCATGTTGTTTCTTTTAAAACCTGTAATCTCTACGCCGTAAGCTGGCGGCACTGGGAGAAAGAGGCAGAACTTGTTCTAATAGCCAATGCGCTACAAGCTGAATGCAAGCTTCAGCTCCCAACATTCTCCGCTCAGGGGCCATGTTTAAAGTGCGTGATCTCTTAGGCATAAATAGACTAAAACACTGATGTTTTCATTAGTATCTCCAAGACTGATATCTGAACCCAGAAACAAATGATAATCTTAGTACTGCACAAGGAATTTCATGAATCTCATATTGTTGCTGAGAGGTAACCGCTGAAGATATGTAACATAGTGCAATTCACAGATGTCATACATCATAAAGTTGTGGAATAGAATGCAATATATTGACGATTTGTTAACTAAGCACAATCAGATGTCAGATATTATGTATGTTCACAAATAGCGTTATGCTAGTACCTGAAACGACGATAAAATTGATTTTTTTTCTGGCAGGGGCTTGAACTCAGCACCGTTTGCTATTGTATGATAGGAAGGAATACTGCTGATGTATTTATTGTTTCTTCCGGGGACTCCAATCCCGCACATACCGTCACTCTTGACCTTACACAATGAGGCGTCAACTATCACATTGTTGTTCACTACTAGTTAGGATCACACCGTTCGTAGAAACATGGAGGGGTTTGGTATTTTGCGAAAACTTTGTTTAACTTAGTTGCGCATGGACATGTGCAATGTTGATTTGAAACAAGGCAGAGTCCTGCATTCTTTACTTGGCGTTACTGAAGGTGCAGGTGCTATTTTTGTGGCCTTTAAAAACTGTTACCCCCAGTGGGAATCAGGCCCATGCCTTAGCCATTACAAGTTAACCTCACCCCGGACTCCAGTGAATTACAGATGTGTTGCATAATGTTTTGTCATAATGGAGTACTCATTAAATGGTATGACCAGTCAAAGAGCTCAAAGGTGTCTGGCTAGGTAAGACATTTTTGGCTGCAGGGGATGGCCACATAGTCTGAGGCGCCTTATCACAGATATTTCATAATATTATACTACATTTTAGTATGCTACATTATGATTTGGTATGGCATTTTGCTATAAGCTTATTTAACTGTGGGCTCATTTTTAATCAAGGTTGTTGGGTAGCTTTTGCCATGATAACTTGAATATTACGCATTTTTTTTTAAGTTATGAGGAGTGTCGATTATGCATTAGAAAAAGGATTCTGAAATTGGGAAAGTAACTTTGTTTTGACATCTATTATTCACCACATTCAGGAACACAAACAGACTTCGATGAAGGAGTTTTCTGTAATTTACTAGTACGGTCAGTGTCAAGGTATCCGATAATTGGCAAGTGTGTCAAGTAATTGTTCTTCATGGTGTGGTTGCCTTCAACAGTCATATTGAGGTTAAAAAACAGCAATGTGGATTCTGATACAATGTCACATCAAAAATGTGATTACATGCGAAGCATAATATGCAACTGGGAAGGATGGGGGGAGAACTTCAGTGTCTGCCATTTCAAAGGTTGGATACTGGGATTTGTTGGAATAGATGTCTATTTCACAGTAAGGTTCAGTTGTCCCTTATATTCATGCGTTTTTTGAGAGTCAGTAGCAGAGAAATAACGACAGTGATTTAAAAAAAAAAAAAGCCTGCCAAGCACAGAATTGTGAAAAGAAGCACATAGATGTGGATAAATAAGTCAAGAGAGGGGTAGCAGGAGGGAGGGCGGGATCTAGGAATGAACAGGAGTGCAGAACTGGAAAATAAGAGTAAAATGCTTGCATAGTACTACTTACTTAGACACATATCACAATTTGTTTTAGGGCTGAGAGAAAAGGAACGAAGGGGAATAGACCGAAACGGCAACTGAGGTTATAATGTAAGGAAGGTGACACACACACACACACACACACACACACACACACACACACACACACACACACACACAGAGAGAGAGAGAGAGAGAGAGAGAGAGAGAGAGAGAGAGAGGAGGAGGAGAAATTAACAACGAATAAATGCAACATAAATCTTTTGCATATTTTGTGAAGGACGGCGGGTGTATTAATGGATGGAGGGGAGGAGAGAGACGTATTTGAAATAACAAAAATTAATTTAACAGCGTCCATCTAAACTGATAACTCTGTTTACATGGAGGCTGGGTATAAATGAAATAAAAATAGAGTATTAAGTGGAATGAGAAGCATTGAATTAAAATTTGAGCCATGGGCAGGAATCGAACCCAGACTTCATACTTACTTTAATTCAATACTGTTCCTTTCACTCGATGTCTTTCACATATTGACATGTAAAACTGTCTCTAGGTATATGAATTTATAATAAAAATAGGATAATAAGGGAACTGTACATTAAAAATCTTCAATGTAAAGGTAGCTAAAAGGGGGAAAAAACCCTCTCTTTTATTTCAGTTGCAAAGAGATCTTTCATAACCTCTTACTTATGAAATATGACAACAGAGACGAGATAAAAAAAAATAATTAAGGACTAATAATTTATTCAGAATCCCTCACTATTTGTGTCTTCCATAATGCAGCTCAGCTTGCTATAACACAATTGGACCAGCTTCTCTTCAGTAAAAGTGACGACTTTATCTCCAGTTGGTTGCTCGCAGTGAGACGGCCTGATTTGCATTTCTGCTTTCCGCTCCTACTATGATGCCAGGAAGTAAACATTCTGTTTTTGCGCCGTGCTGGGGGCTGTTGGCCGCCACTGCGACCGCCAGCTGGCTGGTTTCCACCAAGCCTCGCCTCAGCACCAGCTGTGGTTGACCGGCCAGCCTGTAGCTCGCAAGTCATGGCTAATACAGGGCCCAGTCGCAAAGCCAGGCTCAACCCTTGAAGTATCACAAGTTGCTGCAAACTTACCCTAATGTGTAGTAGAACTACCACTGCTAGAGCTATTTTGCTATAAAATGAGCAAAGTGGGGCTCTGATGTAAATACAAAATGTTTACTTCCTAGCATCATAGTAAGAGCAGAAATACAAATAAGGCCGTCTCACTGCGAGCACCCAACTCGAGATAAAGTCGTTGCTTTTACTGAAGAGAAGCTGGTCTGATTGCGAAATAGGTTATATGCTGAGTTGCATTACGGAAGAAACAAATAATGAGGGATCCTGAATAAATTATTAGTCCTTAAAATGTTTTTTTTTTCTTTTTTAATCTTGTCTCTGTTGTCATATTTCGTAAGTAAGAGACTATGGAAGATCTCTAGGTAACTGAAATAAAATAGTTCTTTTTTCCTTTGAGCTACCTTTATACTGAAGTTTTTTTTTAATACACAGTTTCCGTATCATCCCATCTTTATTATAAATTCATATACTTTGAGACAGTTTTCCGTGTCAATATGTGAAAGACATTGAGTGAAATGAACATTATTGAATTAAAGTAAGTATGAAGTCTGGGTTTGATTCCCGCCTGTGGCACAAGTTTTAATTCAATGCTTCTCCTGTCACTCAGTATCCTGTTTTTATCGTATCACTTATACCCAGCCTCCATGCAAACAGAGTAATCAGTTTAGATGAACGCTATCAAAGTAGTTTTGTTATTTCAAATAAGTCTCTCTCCTCCCTTCCATCCATTAATACACCCTCCACTGTTCACAAATAAGCAAACGATTTGTCTTTTATTTATCCATTGTACTCTACTGTTCTCTACTGTTCTCTCTCACACTCTCTCACACTCCCTGTCTCCTCTCTTATATAATAACCACAGTTTCCCTTTTGGTCTTTTCCCTCAAAACGCTATGATCAAATCTATTGGTTTCTGTTGAAGCATACCTTCTCTTTTAATATATGGTTTCGTTACTGTCTACAAGCCCTCTCTATGAGACCATGTTCTTTCATATCTCCTTGCCTATAATACTTTCTTTGTTCTGTGAAATACAGAGCACTGGTGTTTGATTGACCTTCTCTGCTTTCATTCCAACTGTTGCAAATGGTATACATTTCGCCGTTTTAGAATCTGTTTTCTAATGCATAAACAACGCTCCTCGCAACCTTTAGGATGTATAATATTCCATTTATTACTGTAAGAGCTATGCTACAAACTTGAGCGCTGCGCAGAGTAGCTGCGTGGTCTAAGGCATCATGTCGCGGATCGGGCTGCTGCTCGTGTTGGTGGTTTGAGTCCTCCCTCGGGCATGGGTGTGTGCGCGTTGTCATTAGATTAAGATAGTTTAAGTAGTGTGTAAGCTTAGGGACTGATAACCTTAGCAGATAAGTCCTATTAGATTTAATACACATTTTTTCTACAAACTCGAGCAAAATGAGAGCATAGTTAAATAAGCATATAGATCATGCCATACAAAATCACCAAGGAAAATGCTGAAATGTGTTATACTGACATACACATTGTTACATAATTCTAAATACAGTATATAATTTTTTTGTTGTAATCCTAATGGACCAAACAGCTGAGGTTATCAATCCCTACCTAGCCTTACATGCTACTTTAATTAAATTATGCTAAGGACGACACACACACACACACACACACACACACACACACACACACACACACACACACCTAACTATGCCAGAGGAAGGAGTCGAACCTCTGATGGGAGCGGCCGCAACTCCACAACAAGATGCCTCAAATTTCTGTTACGTAGACAGATACCGACGAACTATTTTACTTCTCGTACGAAATGTTCTGCACTCCATTTTGACAAAAACATTATACTACCACATATGCAAATCTGCAGTTGGCTGGGATGATGATAGCTTGTAACGGCTAAGATATGGTTTGATTCCTGATAACAGTTTTTAACAATCGCAGACATCCCCCGCTCCACCTCCAGTAGCTCCAAGTAATGAATATAGGACTGTGACGTGTTTCAAATCAACATTACACATGTCCATTCAATACTGACTACAACAAAGTTGGATTAGTTTTCGTTGTTTCCTCAAAATGCCAAACCGCTCCAGGTCTCTACGAATGGCGCAATCCTAATTACTAGTAAACGAGATTGGGAGAGTTGTTACCTAGTCGGCTGAGGTCAGTGCTGACGATAGGTGCGGGGTTGGAGTCCCAGGCAGCACAACATTATTTATAGCGCTACTTCAAAATGTTTGTAAATCTATCGGACTCAACTGCTTGGTCATTAGTCCGTTGCTTACAACCTACTTAAACTAAGGTAAACTAACCTAAGGACAACACAAACACCCATGCCCGAAGGGGGGACTCGAATCCTCGATGGCGAACAGCCGTGCGCACCGCGGCACGGAGCTCCAGTGTGCACGGCTAATCTGCTGCAGCTTGCACTACTTCTAGACGAACATATGCACATCCCGCTATTGGTGAGAACAGTAACTATTTCATCCTGCATGTAACTGATTTTTTTAAATTAAAATATAAAAATTTTGCTACTTAATGTTAACCAGCAAACCAAAATATTATTTATTAATTTCAAGAAAGCATTTGATTCTATAGACAGAGAAATAACAGGAAAAATTGTGAGAGAATTTTGTATTGAAGCAAAATTAGCAAACATATTTTGTGAAACACTATAAAAATGATACCTAAAGTGAAATTAATGGAAGAAATATATAAGCTATTTAAAGTATGTCCTGGTGTAGAAATAGTATGGAGTTTAGGGTATCTGCCTGGCCTGTGTACATGATTTTGCAGCAGTCCAGAATATCTGATTGAAGCAATTCTTTAATGTGGGTCATGATGGATGATCTTATCGGCACAGTGTGTTCTTATAGAAATGTACATATAATAGATCAGATTTCTTCATGTTGGAAATACAAATGCTTCATTTCACTTTTGAACACTTTTACATGCAATTAGTGCCATCACAAATGATGATGATGATGATGATTATGATGATGATGATACACAGTTGGGCAAGTGTTATCAAGTACAAGAAAATAAAACAAGCTAGATGCACTAGGTTTAATTGAATGACAAAACACGAAAGTTTCCTAATAGAACAATTACAAGATAAATGAGGGGGGGAAGAGATGGCAGTACTGACATTAGCTCAGTACAGCTGGTAGTCACACAAACAATGATGAAAATAAGTATAAAAGCCAACTTCTGGAAAAATTTTTCTTCATTAAGGAGGAGTGAGGAGGAAGTGAAGAGAAAAAGAGGAAAATGATTTAGATTACTCACAACATAGATTATGAAGTATGAAGGAAGAGGTAAGCAAAGATGAAAGAAAGGGTGTCAAGAGAAGTCCAATGTATGGTACCATAAGTACTCTGCCAGCTTCAAATCAAAAGTATCAGTCTTCTTTACTGCATTTCTTTTGGTTTTAAGCTGGCAAAACATGTTGCCCTTATGGTCCCTTCTGACATTCTTTACTCCATTTTTGCTTTCCTTTTACTACCTCATAACATATGATGTTAAGTAATCTACATCAGTTTCCCCTTCCTTACCTTCTTCCCCTTCCCCCTGTTTCCTTCCTCATGAAAGAATAAGTTTCATAAATATTGGTTTTGATTTATTTTCATTATTTTTTAATGTGAGTATTGGCTCTACTGGTTTTATTAATTAGGAGTAAAGAGGGCAATTTTGAGTGTCTCTCCATTTTACATTAAACACTGTTTCATAAGTCACTGATGAAATCTTAAAATATACTGCTCAAAATGATTAGGGGATCAGGTGACATATCATACACAGTATACATTTGTTATCATATGTTATTCAGATATTGGTTACAATTGTAATTTGTGTGAGATACAGTAAGAGATTTTGCTGACTCAACTCTTTATGTTTACATGGTGTTTACCTAGAACGAGGCATTATGGGGCTAGCATGGTGGTGAAAAGTAATGTTAGTTGTCCTGTAATATGTTAAGTGATCACCTCAGATGTCCAATGGAGTTGTACACCTTTATGTCATGGACAGTATGAAGTTATCAATCAGCTATAATAATTTCGTGTGGCTCATTGGCCTGGTGCAAGTCTTTCGATTGGATGCCACTTCGGCGACTTGCGTGTCCCTAGCCTACACCAGTTATCCAACCGGGGAAAGGGGACCTACAGCTTAACATGGAATCCGAACCACGTGTCGTTTCTGGTGACTCCTCACATCATTGAGAGGTGAAGGATGGGTTAAAGTGAAGAATGAAAAAATCCGTGGTCCGACCAGGTTTTGAACCCACGACCCTTCGGTTTCCAGTTGAGCACTTTACCCCAAGACCACTGGGCCCGACAATCAATCAGCTCTTGAGGTATTATTCCACGAGTGCAATATCCAGCTTTGCAACCGGCGTGGGAGGTGCTGGTATGGCTGCAATGCATCTGCCAATTGCATCCCATACATGCTCAACTGGGTCCAAGTTCTGTGACAATACTTCAGAACCTAGAAATCTCAACTGATCCTCTAATTGTTTTTACTAGTGTATGGCAAGTGTTTGTGAAATGGGACTCTGTTTATAGAAACTCTAGTTCCCAGTAAGGGGATTACGCTGTTGAGACAGAGCTAGGTAATAACTTCAATTATAACAAAGGCATTACCACATGTAAGGAGCTTGTTAATATTCCTAAAGATGTAGTAAAAGGTGAGTTGGACTCACGAAGTAATGGCTGATATCCAAAATACCATGAAAATGGTGGATGGGGAGAAGTGGAAATCCGACTCATTTATCCTTACTTAAGACACCCTAAATTCCAGTTCATCTCACAACAAGCTTTTTTTGTTTAAGTGTATGGCCCTATGTCCTCAACTCAATGTGCCATTTCAAATGCCAGCACTTTGGGCACACCACTGAAGGATGTAATGGAAAAGGTATCATTCTAAAATGTGGTAAGGCTGCCTATGGAGTCTGTTGGTCACCTATTAAGTGTGTAAACTACTCTAAGAACAACCCTGTGTGGAATCAGGATTGTGGCATCTATCTTTAAGAATGCAAGATACAGGAAATAAAAACAACAAAGCGCTAAAAGACCCTTTTGCTTCTGCGATCTCTCACATTCATGACATTTCTTCAGAAGCCTACTCCATAAGCAAATGCAGCTGTACAAATGGAGGCTGTTAGTGTCAGCACTAACACCTATGTTTTCCAGATCACCTGTAAGGCTGCAGTTGTTTCAGAGGTTTAAATTCACCCCCACCCCCACTCTCCATCCTGCTCCCACTTGCAAGAATATTAGAAAAAAGCTATTACTCTCAACACTTAATAGATTCTGCATGATCATTGTTGATTGACTATGTACTCACTCTATCTGGCTCCACATAATGCACTTAAAGAAGATCCTCACCACGTCCTTTTTTTCCTTTTTAATCTAACCCCTACCTCACCCATTCATCCTCTTTGGTACTTTTAATGCACACAATGTCTTTGGGGCTCTATAAGTGTAGTGTTACATATTGTGATGACACCAAAGGCTACACCTCTATTGATATGGCTACTGGAACACTCACAATTAGAACTACCACTTGCTATATTCTCGCAAGAGGCCAAGCAGTCCGAACAATATCACGTGTGGTACCTAATTGACTGAAGTGTAGTTGGACATCTGATCTGCAGGACAATGTGTATCGATCCAGTAGTGTGTTCACTGAACAAGTAGACTGTGTTCATACAGCGTACAAAAATTCAGAACAAAGTTCTATGCTATGCAGAAGGACCTCACTTTGATACAGTGCTTTAAGACTTGTTTACATTGAGACTTAGTCAGTCGTCCTACTTTGAAGTATTCACATATGCCTGGACTTTATCAATATATAATGATGATACTTTTCCATGACCCAAAGTTGAGGATTCATGTATTCGTAATAAATTTCACATATTACAAAGGCTGTAGAATCTTTCTGTTAAAAGTGTACAAATGTTGCCTTACCAATAATACCCCCACAACAGCAACTACCTACGCAGGGAGAGGCTTTGCCTTCCTGTACTCATTTACTGAATACAGGTCAGAGCACACACTTCTGCAGGGCTATTGGATTGTTATCTGCTGTTGATCTTTCACTTTGCTCTCCAGTCCTTGTCCACGCTACTCGATGGGAAGTGTTCAACGACCTTCATGAAAGTGATCACTTCCAGATCTGGATTCACCAGTCAGATGGAGTTGAGCCCATAAGACATCTACCATGATGGGTGCTCACTAGAGCAGGCTGGACACTTCACAACAGATTTTCTGAGTTTGAACATCATATCACGGCCAGGAGGGTGGGTCATATTAATTACATGTGCGTTTCTGGCTTTGACCACTTTATTTCTTTGTGATTCATGCTAGGAAGTGTCACATCACCTACAACATTGGGTCTGAAAGAGGTTGTTGTTGTTGTTGTTGTTGTTGTTGTTGTTGTGGTCTTCAGTCCGGAGACTGGTTTGATGCAGCTCTCCACAATACTGTATCCTGAGCAAGCCTCTTCATCTCCACATAAGAACGGCAATCTACATCTGTCTGAATCTGCTTACTGTATCCATCTCTTGGTCTTCCTCTGTGGTTTTTACCCCACAAACTTCCCTCCAACGCTAAATTCACAATTCCTTGATGTCTAAGAATGTGTCCTACCAATCTATCCCTTCTTTTAGTCAAGGTATGCCAGAAATTCCTTTTCTCCCCAATTCTGTTCATTACCTCCTCATTAGTTCCGTGATCCACCCACCTAATCTTCAGCATTCTTCTGTAGCACAACATTTCAAAAGCCTCTATCCTCTTTCTGTCCACACTGTTTATCGTCCATGTTTCACTCCCATACAAGGCAACACTCCATACAAATGCCTTCAGAAAGGACTTCCTTACGCTTAAATCAATATTCGATGTTAACAAATTTCAGTTTTTCAAGAACGCTTTTCTACCCATTGCCATTCTGCATTTTATATCCTCTGTACTGCAACCATCATTTGTTATTTTACTGCCCAAGTAACAAAATTCCTCTACCTCCTTTATTGTTTCGTTACCTAATCTAATTCCTTCAGCATCACCTGATTTTCTTACACTGCACTCCATTACCCTAGTTTTACTCTTGTTAATGTTCATCTTATATGCACCTTTCAGCACACTGTCCATTCCGTTCAATTGCTCTTCCAGGTCCTTTGCTGAATCTGACAGAATTACTGTGTCGTCGGCAAAACGCAATGTTTTTAATTCTTCACCCTGAACTTTAATTCCTTCTCCAAATTTCTCCTTGCTTTCCTTTATAGCTTGCTCAATGTACAAATTGAACAACATTGGGGAAAGGCTACAACCCTGTCTTACTCCCTTTCCAACCACTGTATCCCTTTCATGCCCTTCAACTCTGACAACCACTGTCTGGTTTTTGTACAAGTTGTAAATAACCTTACGCTCCCTATATTTTACTCTTGCTTGCTTCAGAACTTGAAAGAGTTTATTCCAATCAACATTGTCAAAAGCCTTCTCCAAATCTACAACAGCTAGAAATGTAGGTTTGCCTTTTCTTAATCTATCTTCTAGAATAAGCCGTAAAGTGAGTATTGCCTCCTGTGTTCCTACATTTCTCCTGAACCCAAACTTCTTCCCCGAGGTCGGCTTCTACCAGCTTTTCCATCCTTCTGTATATAATTCGTGTTAATATTTTGCAACCATGACTTATTAAACTGATGGTTCTGTAGTTTTCACACCTGTCTGCACCTGCTTTCTTTGGAATGGGGATTGTAATATTTTTCTTAAAGTCTGAGGATACTTCACCTGTCTCATACATCTTACACACCAGGTGAAACAATTTTGTCATGGCTGGTTCTCCCAGAGACTTCAGTAGCTCTGAGGGAATATCATCTACTCCAGGGGCCTTGTTTCAACTTAGGTCTTTCAGGGCTCTGTCAAATTCTTCTCTCAGTACAGTATCTCCTATTTCATCTTCATCTACATCCTCTTCCCTTCCTACAATAGTATCTCGAAGTTCATTTCCTTTGTAGAGCCCCTCTATATACTCTTTCCACCTTTCAGCTTTCCCTTCTTTGCTGAGATCTGGTTTTCCATCAGTGTCATTCATAGAGCTGTTTTTCTTATCTCCAAATGTTTCTTTTATTTTCCGGTAGGCTGTATCTATTTTTCCCCTATTTATACATTCTTCTACATCCTTGCATTTGCCTTCTAGCCACTCCTGCTTAGCCATTTTGCACTTCCTGTCAATCTCATTTCTTAGTCATCTGTACTCCATTTTGCCTGTTTCATTTACTGCATTTTTATATTTTCTCCTTTCATCGATTAAATTTAGTATCTCCTGTGATATCCAAGGATTCTTTGTAGGTCTTGCCTTCCTACCTATTTTGTCCTCTGCTGCCTTCATTATTTCATCTCTCAATTTTACCCATTCCTCCTCAACTGTTTTATTTTCCCCTGTTTCTGTCAATTGTTGCCTGAAGCTCCATCTGAAATTCTTAAGAACTTCAGGTTCCTTCAATTTATCCAGGTCCCATCTCCTTATTTTCCTACCTTTTTGTAGTTTCTTCAATTTCAGCCTACAGTTCATAACCAACAAGTTATGGTCAGAGTCTATATCTGCCCCTGGGTATGTCTTACACTTTAAAACCTGGTTCCGAAATCTATGTCTTACCATTATAAAATCTATCTGGTATCTCCCAGTGTCTCCTGGTCTCTTCCACGTATACAACCTTCTTTTGTGATTCTTAAACCAGGTGTTTGTTATAACTAAATTATGTTCTGTGGAAAATTCTACCAGGCGGCTTCCTCTTTCATTCCTTTTGCCCAGACCATATTCACCTACTATCTTCCCTTCCCTTCCTTTTCCTACTACCGAATTCCTGTCCCCCATAACAATTAAGTTTTCCTCTCCCTTAACTGTCTGAATAATTTCCTGTAGCTCCTCATATATTTCTTCGATCTCCTCATCATCGGCAGAGCTATTTGGTATATAAACCTGTACTACTGTTGTCAGTGTTGGCTTTGTATATATCTTGACAATGATAATGCGAGCGCTGTGCTGGTCATAGTAGTTTACCTGCATTCCTATTTTCTTATTCATTATCGATCCTACTCCTGTGATACCCCCAACTGATTTTTTATTTATAATCCTGTACTCACCTGAGCAGAAATCCTGTTCATCCTGCCCCCGAACTTCACTAATCCCCACTATATCTAACCTCAACCTATCCATTTTCCTTTTTAAATTTTCTAATTTTGCTACTCGATTAAGGGATCTAACATTCCATGCTCCGACCCGTAGAATGCCAGTATTGTCTTTCCTGATGATCACATCCTTCTGAGTAGTCCCCGCCCGGAGATCCGAATGGGGGACTATTTTACCTCCGGAATATTTTACCCGAGAGGATGCCATCATCATATGTTCATACAGTAGAACTGCATGTCCTCGGGAAAAATAACAGCTGTAGTTTCCCCTTGCTTTCAGCCGTTCGCAATAACTGTGTGACAAAGCCACATTAGCTGTTGTTACAAGGCCAGCTCAGTCAATCATCCAGACTGTTGCCCCTGTAACTACTGAAAAGGCTGCTGCCCCTCTTCAGGAACCACATGTTTGTCTGGCCTCCCCACAGATACTCCGCTGTGGTTGCACCTACGGTACGGCTATCTGTATCGTTGAGGCACGCAAGCCACCCCACCTCGGCAATGTCTATGGTTCATGGGAGTGGCTGAAAGGGGTATGATGACTGAATATACGGCCTGTCCCTTGGTGCAATGACAAATGCTGATCTACCATCAGGCCCACACTATGGTGGCTATGCATGGGTTCAAATGGTCCGCCTGCGCTGAGATTGCTGAGCCATCACTCCACGCCAAGTAATGGCTACTCATGGTATGACGGGCACACATATGCTGTCAACACCATACGTATCTGATACCATACCGTTGCTCAGTCTCCAATGGAAATGCTTTATTGTAAATGGCATAAAGTGATGAGGTATAATGAGATTCACATGAAGGATTCCCTTTCAGATATGGGTGTGATTGATTTTAATATTTTACATTGAGTTTGGAACAGAGTTTCACATTCTTGCAATGGGCCAAATATATTTTAGACTTGATGAATTTTAAGGAAGTTACACCTCAGATTATACATTTCAGTCTTTTTATTTTACCATTGTAGGCAGGTATCAAATTTTGCAGTGGTGTACACTAATGGTTCCAAATAATAGGAGAGCTTGGGGTTTAGATAATTCAGTGTTCTGGGATGGGGGTGGATGTGTTCAGTCTCAAGTAAAATATGTTCAGGAGGGGGGGGGGGGAGGAGTTACTCCTTAGCTTTTCTGTTTTGTTCCTGACCTTGTCATTAGGATTTATCTTCCGAAAGACAAGGGTAACTGTTTTTCACAAGAGTTTCGAATGTTCCAGAAGGCATTGGAAGGAAGGAAGGAGGATTAATGTCCCATTGACAGCATGATCATTAGAGCTGAAGGCACTGGAGCAGATGCTGCATTTTCAGGGCAAATGGTTTCTCATCTGCTCTGATTTATTTAGTGCACTACAATCATTGCAGAACTCATACCTGGCTGAAATATTTATAGAGCAGATACATAACTCTTTGTACTTCCTCCAACGGTAAGGGAAGCAGTTGTCATTCGCCTTGATGCTATTTCATATGGGGATTCGGTTAAACAAAAGAGGTGATTGGGCTGCCAAGGAAGCCTGCAGAGAACATGTAGCAAATTGTGCTATTCCCCTGCAGTATGTCTAGTCTGTGTTGCAGAAGCCCATGCAGCTGTGGGAGGAGGAATGGTTGGGAGTGATGGACAACAAGCTGCAGTTTGTGGAACCAATTATTTGACTGTGGCAAACCTTTTTGTGGGGTTTGTTATTGGCAAGGCAACATAGGTACCCTCTAACAGGCTCATCCCACATTTCGTAACACATGAAATTTTAATACAAACAAATGAATACTCAACTTCGGGCATTGGAGAAGTACAATCGGATTGATAAAGCCCAGGCGTCTGAGTAAATAATGCAGAGGTCTTTGACTGTCCCTGATAATTTATTAACTCACAATGCAAACAAGCCTTTAAGCACTGTATAAAGGTGAGGACTCAGTTTGGTGAAGGGTAGCACTTTGTCCTGAATTATAATACATTGTCCGAAATTGATGAGCACTGTGCTGGATCAATGCATGCTACTGAACAGTAGCCTACTCTACTCCAGACTGTATGTGCCCTCTAACTATGCTTCAGCCAATCAGGTTTCACACATGCGGTGGTGTTGGTTCTGTGCAACCTCTTACAGGAATGTAGAAAGTGCTAGTGGCAACTGTCTGTGTTCCCATGATTGTATTGATAGTGGTGTAGTTGTCTTTGGTGTCATCACAAAACACAACAGTACAAACATCCTGCCGGTCAGTAAGGCAGGATAAAGCAATGCTTACATACCTCCAAATCGGCCACTGCCCTTTTACACATGGCTTTGTACTCCATTGAGAGGGTCCTCCTTTCTGTACTGACCCCCATGACCCTCCCCATGGATTCGCCACTGCAGGTAACCTCAATCAATCAACGAATTTGTCAGCCTAGCATAAAATACTTTAGTTGTATGTCTACTTCTTATATTATGGTGCCACGGTGGAATGGCCTGTGCTCTAAGGTGCCTTGCTGTGGAGTGCGCGGTTGTCCACCGTCCAACATCGTAGGTTTGAGTCCTTCCTCGTGCACATATGTTTTCTTGTTTGTGTGTGTGTGTGTGTGTGTGTGTGTGTGTGTGTGTGTGTGTTTTGTCCTTACTGTAAGTTAAAGTAGTTTGTAACCCTAGGAACTGATAACCCCAGCAGTCCCTTAGATATACAAATATTGAATATTTTTTGTGTTATGGTCGTGTATTGTCTCCCTCAGGCCAAATTTAATTAGATTCTCTTGAAGTTGCTTGAAGTAATTTCGACATGATTCATGTGGGCTAAATCTTGGAATGCACCTCTGACCTTTCTTTTCTCATTTAAATACTTTATTGGATCCTATGGAACTGTTCATGGCCCCTGTCATAAAAAACTGCTCTGTCCACATCACATAGTCCCTGTTACCATGTAGACTCTTCATCTACATCTACATAAATATTCTGCAAGTCACATTTAAGTGATGATGTTTCTCTACGGTTCCATTTTCTAATAGCTCGGGGGTAAAGGAACACCTAAATCTTTCCGTTTTCGATCTGATGTCTCTTATTTTATATTCATGATCATGTCTTCCTATGTAGGTGGGTGCTAACAAAATATGTTTGCATTTGGAAGAGAAAGATGGTGAAAGAAATTTCGCAAATAGATATCGCTGCAACAAATAACGCCTTTCTTTTAATGATTTCCATCCCAACTTATGCATCATTTCTGACACTTTCCCCCCTATATCGCGATAGTACAAAACAAGCTGCCCTTCTCTGAACTTTCTCTAAATCGTCTGTCGATCCCACTTTGTGGGGATCGCACAATGCACAGCAATACTCCAAAATAGGGCGCACAAGTGTGGTGTAGGCAGTTTCTTTAGTAGAACTGCCTCATCTTCTAAGTGTTCTGCCAACGAGATGTAGTCTTTGGTTCGCTTTCCCTACATTATTTTCTATATGATCTTTCCAATTTGTTTGTAATTGTTACTCCTAGGTACACTACTGGCCATAAAAATTGCTACACCAAGAAGAAATGCAGATAATAATGGGTATTCATTGGACAAATATATTATACTAAACTGACATGTGATTACATTTTCAGGCAATTTGGGTGCATAGATCCTGAGAAATCAGTGCCCAGAACAACCACCTCGACCGTAATAATGGCCTTGATACGCCTGGGCATTGAGTCAAACAGAGCTTGGATGGCGTGTAGAGGTCCAGATATCCATGCAGCTTCAACACGATACCACAGTTCATTAAGAGTAGTGACTGGCGTATTGTGATGAGCCAGTTGCTCAGCCACCATTGACCAGACGTTTTCAGTTGGTGAGAGATCTGGAGAATGTGCTGGCCAGGGCAACAGTAAAACATTTTCCGTATCCAGAAAAGCCTGTACAGGACCTGCAACATGCAGTCGTGCATTATCCTGCTGAAATGTAGGGTGTAGCAGGGATTGAATGAAGGGTAAAGCCACAGGTCGTAACACATCTGAAATGTAACGGCCACTGTTGAAAATTTCGTCGATGCGAACAAGAGGTGACCGAGGTGTGTAACCAATGGCACCCTATACAATCACGCCGGGTGATACGTCAGTATGGCAATGACGAATACACGCTTCCAATGTGCGTTTACCGCAATGTGGCCAAACACAGATGCGACCATCATGATGCTGTAAACAGAACCTGGATTCGCGCGTAAAATACTCTCGGTGTTCAGTGGCGTAGCTATGTCACCAAGGGCCCCGGGGCAAAAATGACATTGGGGCCCTCTACACTAATACTGTACAGATGCAAAACTACATCATCAGCTCCTTACCGCCCACTGGAAGACAATAAGGCAAACCTAAATACCACTAAGTAAATTGTTGTGTGTCACGCAGCAGATAATGTTTAATCGTACTCTCTAATATAATTGTAAAACTTTGTTTGTTATGCTTTCACGCAAAAAAATACTAGGTAATTTGGATGAAATTTTGCAGAGGGATAGAGATAGAGTTGGACCTGGGTAGGACATACAGATGGAAATGCCCCATGGGATATTTTTTCGTCAGCGGTGAAGCAGGCGGACTTTTGTCAGTGCTGACAACTCACTCTTGCTAAACTACTGCGCTGTTAGCTCATTTCGTTGATAGCCCACTCAAAGAAGAAAAATAGAATAAATATTCCTGTAGGATGGTTTCATCAAAAGTAAGTTGCCGGATTTTGTTTGATGAAACACTTTGGATTGAGCCGTGCCCCTACCAGGCTTTTTGAAGTATATGTTAGTGTCTGGCCAGGAAAAAGTAATAAGTAAAATAACTAAGTCGATATCTTCGCTTATTATCGTGAAAGTGGGGCAGAGGGCAGCGTCTTGATGCACAATTCACTATTGAGACAAAGTAATTATTACATGAAACTTTCGTTTCGCCGCCGCCCCGGGCATCCAACAGCCTTAGTCCGCCACTGCGGGGGACCATTTACTTTTTTTCCAAATTCTGCTTTCGTTTGCTTGAAGTAAGCTATTTAAGTACAAATAAGTTCAATATATTGCTATTTAGTACCTTAGCGTATGTTTTTATTTTATTTGTTGTTTTTTTTTTTCATTTTTTTATTGAGTTACATGTGACTCACATGGCGCCAGAGTAAGGTGCTAGGTGTGTCATTTGCTATGTCGCTAATAATTTTGGGTTGGTACTCCTGTAAGTCTTTCATTCCACAATATTATTTGCGTACAGTTCCATTATTGTTTTTCTGCATTGTTACTACAGTCTTTATTTAGTATTGTTCAAATGTTTGTATAGCACATGGGACTTAACTACGGGGTCATGTTCCTAAACTTAAAAACTACTTATAAACTACCTTATACTACAGACGGCACAAATATCCATGCCCGAGGGGGGATTCGAACCCCCGACCGTAGTGGCCTTGCAGACTGTGACTGGAGCCCAGTGCGGTGGCCCAGTGCGGCTACTGTGGGAAACTTGGTTTGAGAGGAAGCGGATATGATGGACGATAGTGTGGGAGGGTAAAAAAGTTAAATAAAAAATTCGACGCCCTACTGCAACTTTTTTCGATCGTCGCTCACGAGGGCCAAGGGGCCCCTGGAGCTCGGGGGCCCCGGGGCACTGCCCCGCCTAGCCCTATGATAGCTACGCCACTGTCGGTGTTCTTGCCGCGTCAAATATGGGTAGGAGCCCAAGCTTTCGACTATATCCTCCATAGTCGTCGTCAGGGGTAAAACTGACTGCCGTGAACAGGAGGCTTCCGCTTATATAACCAGGAGACGGCTTCTCATTGGCTGGCTTAGGTCACAGCGGTAATGGCGCGTACTTGGGTGGTGCCATCTAACCACCTAGAATTTTCTAGCGCACTCTATTCCGCGTTGTTAGCAGCGCCATCTCTCGCAGCAGGCGGTAATCTGCGGGAAGTACTGAAGGTTCTGGGAGCCAACCTCTGTTCCTTCTCCTTCTCCAGTGCTCGCTTCCATGCATTGCTGAGTGCATACCCGGAGTCTCTATTGATATTATTATAGCATAATCTGATTTAGATCGCCTTCCTGACGACAGAATCCCAGTAGTTGTAAGCGTGAGCCAGTACTCTCGTTTCTTCAAACAAAATTCGATGTTTGTTTAACAGGCTGTGCTCAACCACCGCAGATTTTTCAAAATGGCTGTATTTGAGGTGACGCTGATGTTCAACGCAGCGTTCATAAACAGTTCCTATTGACTGCCACACGTAACTTTTGCCACACTCGCACGGAATGTTGTATATTCCCGGCACTCTCAGACCGAGGTTGTCTTTGACGGGTGGCATCATTTCTTTCATCTTCTTGGGAGGACGAAAGACAGGTCGGATCCCCTGCCTATTTAGGACTCTTCCGATTTTACTGCTTGTTGCACCGCAGAATGGAAGCCGCACGATGTGTTGGTCCTCTTGATTAGTTGAAATAGCATCCTGTCTAGGTTTCCTCGACAGTGTGGAACTAATATCACGGGAGGAATATCCATTCTTTCTGAAGACCTCCTTCAGGTGGTTGATCTCAGAGTCGAGGTGGTTTTCGTCTGAAATAATCCTTGCTCTGTGTACCATGGTGTTCAGCATAGCTTTCTTCTGAGTGGGATGATGAAAGCAACGGGCATTCAGATACAAGTCTGTATGCGTCGGCTTTCTGTACACAGAGTGTCCAAGTCGTCTATCTGATTTTCGTTCAACCAACACGTCTAAGAAGGGTAGCTTACCGTCCTTCTCTACTTCCACTGTAAATCTTATGTTGGGGTGTATTCCATTTAAATGATCCACGAACTGCTGCAGTGCCTTATTACCGTGTGGCCAGATTAAAAATGTATCGTCAACATACCTATAGAAACAAGATGGACGGCCGGCCGCGGTGGCCGAGGAGACTGAGGCGCTTCAGTCACGGTCTGCACGGCCAATACGGTCGGGGGTTCGAATCCCCCCTCGGGAATGGATATTTGTGCCGTCCTAGTTCGTAAGTAGTTCATAAGTAGTTTGTAAGTTTAGGGACTGATGACCCCGTAGTTAGGTCCCATAACCTTTACGAACATTTGAACAAGATGGACGAAAGGGAGCACTGTTCAACGCTCGTTCTTCAAAATCCTCCATGAAGAAGTTCGCAATGGCTGGTGACAGTGGCGAACCCATGGCTGTTCCGTCAGTCATTTCATAATAATTTCCACCATACAAAAAATAAGTGGTCGTTAAAGTGTGCCGAAATAGCTTCAAATTTTCAGGAGCGAAGTGAGCAGCCAGCAGTTTTAATGTGTCTTCCACTGGTACTTTCGTAAAAAGAGAAACCACATTGAGGCTGACCATTATGTCATTCTGGCCTATCCTTATCTGCTTTATGATGTCAATAAACATTTTTGAATTGTTAATATGATGAGAGCAGTGGCCGACTATTTGTGACAATTATTTTGTTAAGTATTTGGCCAACCGATAAGTGGGTGATCCAATGGCACTGACAATCGATCTTAGAGGGATCCCATCCTTTTGCACCTTAGCAAACCATACAACCTAGGTGGCCTGGGTGCTCTAGGTCTTAGATTTTTCACTAATTCTTCTGAGAGGCCAAATGTCCGCAATAGCTCCCCTGTCTTCCTACTAAGTGTTGTTGTGGGATCACGTTTGAGACGCCGAAATGTGGTGTCTTCCAATAACACTTTCTCGTGATAGTTGACAGTATTGAGGATGACTGTAGCATTCCCCTTGTCAGCAGGTAAAACAACTAAATCGCTGTCCTTCTCCAATGATTTCAGCGCCATTTTCTCCTCTCTACTTATATTGGACTTTGGTGGTTTGGCTGTTGCTAAAATCTGACTCGTGGCAAGCCTTATATCATCTGCAGCTTCTTCAGGAAGGCGTCGAACCGCTTGTTCCACTCCACTGATTATCTCGGCCACTGGTATCTTACGAGGAGCAGGCGCAAAATTCAGTCCTTTACTGAGAACAGAAACGGTGGCTTCATCAATTTTCTTGTCGGATAAATTGATGACAGTACGGTTATCATTTTTGGGTTCTGCATCACTTCGTTCCCGATTAAGGCGCACAAATTTGTCGGCCTGTTTTTCCGTTATCTTGCTTAAATTAGAGCGTTGATATGCAGCCAAAGTCATGTCGACCATTTCCCAGTCCTAAAGTGACAGAGATAGGGAACAAAGTGTTGCAGAATCCAAAAATGCAGTATTCAGAGCACATCTCCACTTGCAAGTGAAACCGGCTTCTCACTATACGCAACATATTTCGACGTTTCTGTGCAGTTCTTCCTTCAGTTTCTTAAATATTTCTTGTGCTCGCGTGAATATTAGATTCAGATTCCATTAATCATCTGATTAATGTATTCTTCCGCCGTTTGAATTTCGACAGTAGTCTGTATTTGTTTACCTTAGTTACTCACTGCAGAATTTATAGCGCATCTTTAAAACCGTTCGTTTCTCTAGATACTTCAATAATAGTGACTGGGAATGCTATGTGCAATGCGGTGGAGTAGCCGAGCGGTCTAAAGCACCTCGCTGTGGAGCGCGCGGTTGCTCGCCGTGGAGGTTCGAGTCCTCCCTGGGGCATGGGTGTGTGTGTTTGTCCTTAGGTTAGTTTACCTAGGTTTAAGTAGTTTGTAAGCTACGGACTGATGATCACGCAGTTTCGTCCGATAGATTTACAGACATTTGAATTGGCCGAGGGGACTGCGGCGCTCCAGTCACGGAGCGATCAGCCAGCGATGGACGGAACTAAACCAACTCAGATCAAAACAGAAACAGAAGACACTCTCGATTCATACGGCGGAAGAATACATTAACTAGATACATAACGCGCATGTGAATCTATATACACAAACATTTTAACAAACGGAAGGAACAACCACAAAGAAAATAAAACAAGTTGCTTCTAGTGAGAAGCCAGCTTCACTTAAAAGTGGAGATGAGATGTGCGGGCTTCGCTGTGGTCGTGATGGTGATCACCATGCGAACTTATTTCACCTATAAGTTCTGCTTTTACAAAACTAACCAAATTGTCCTGTTCCTCTGGTTTCTCTAATTCAAACATGGAAGATAAATTCTCGATAAATTCTCTTAGGTCTCTCTTGTTACTGTCTAAAGATTTCTCTATAATATACAATCTTTAGTATTTATTTCACTTTTTACCGATGTAATTGTTTCACTAAAATGCTTAAGAATTTTAAACAATTTATTTAAAATTAATAAAACTGGCCTAGACCGCAAAGTGTAAGTATTTTTTATAATATCATATAGTGGTGACCAGTTTCCACCTTTCGGTCATTATAAAACCTGTAAACAAGCCAAATGGAAGAAGACATCAGAACATGACTTGTTAAAATAAGGCTTTTACATGGCTGAATGACGTATGACACCTTTTAAAGCATTTTCATACTTTCGTCTAAGCTAAATTTACTACAACTTATTGCAGCGGCATAAAAGAAATTCCTAACCCATTTGGCAAAAACGTATAAACTACACAGCGTAAAAGATAATTTTCAAAAAGTATGAGGCGCTATAGCCTATTAAATAAAAAGTGTGTGCTTATAGAAACATTTTAAAATAATGTAAAAAGTAAAATAGTTTTCAAGGGCATAAAATAGTAACTTAGCACTGTATTCTACCGGGTGATCAAAAAGTCAGTATAAATTTGAAAATTTAATAAATCACGGAATAATGTAAAAATCGACACACACATGCTTGGAATGACATGGGGTTTTATAGGGGGGGAAAAGTTCAAAAATGTCCGACAGATGGCGCTTCATCTGATCAGAACCCGCTACAGTCTCCATTTCTTCCTGAACTGCCTCAGCAGCATTACGCCGTGTGCTCGGTCGGCCACTACGGGGTCTATCTTCTAAACAACCCGTGGCTTCAAACTTTGAAATCATTCTCGCTACTGCTGCATTTGTCAAAGGACCTTTACTCGTTCGAATCCCCTTCCTATGGCGATAGGATCGTAACACTGAACTAACACATTCCCCAGGCTGATAATACAGCTTCACTAAAAGCGCCTTTTCAGGTAACGTCAATATGCTGCGACTGATGGTGCATCTGATACTCTCTCTCATTGCAGCTCCTTTTATACACGATTTTAATGCGCAGTCACTGACGTTTTGCTGTCCAGCGCCATCTGTCGGAAATTTTTTGATTTTTTTTGTTTTTTCGTTTTTTTTTTGTTCTAATAAAAAAAAGTCATTCCAAGCATGTGTGTCAATTTTTACCTCTCTGTCTACGTTATTCCGTGATTTATTATTACGTTTTCAAATTTATACTGACTTTTTGATCACCCGGTACTTAAATACTTAAGGCAAGAGTATGAAAAGCCAAGCTATAACTGAAAACGTACCACTGTTCTTTGATTGAGAGCGTAACACAGGAGTGAAACTAAGCGGTCAAAAATTAACAGTTCCATCAGTTAAAAAATATTTAAAAATCATGATCATGTCCAGTCGGAACATAAAATTGGCAGTTCTATCAGTTAAAATCTAAAATCTTGTCCAGTCCAAGCATAAAATAAATCAAATGCTGGTGGTATTGGGCAGTTATCATTGTGCCATTGAAAATTAATCACATGTATCCAAAACCTGTGAAACGGAGCCTGTCGGCCCTTGACGTTTACTTCTGACAGTCGTGCACGTGCCTGCACATAACCGTCCCATCTGCGTCACCCCAGTCCTAAGGTACTTGGGCCTCAGTATTGATCGCATCCTCTCCTGGACTCCCCACCTCTGCACTATCCAAGAAAACGCCCGCCTCCGCCTCTTCAAACTCCTTGTTGGCTGAACATGGGGCCTAAATCCTTCTACCATCCTCTATAGCTACAAATCCCTCATCCATCCTATCCTATGTGTCGCCCATCCAGCCAGGATCTCCGCCCCCCCCCCCCTATCCTTCTACAGATCTCTGGAGATACTGGAGCGCCATGCCCTCCACCTCGCCTTCCGTATGGTCCTTTATCCCCCCTCCCCCCGCAGATCCTCTACGTTCTTATTCCTTTCCCCTGAGTCGTTCTCCTTATTGAACGTCTCCGCATCCCTTACATATCCCGCAAATCAGACCCGCCTAATCCCCTAGTCCATCCCCTCCTCGCCTCACCCAGTCCATTGCTGCACCTCCACCACTGTATTCCCCCTAGTCGAGAGCCTTTCCCGTGGCAACTTCCGTACCCTCCCCCTCCCGGATGATGCCCAGCGACCTGACATCTGCTCTTTATTCCAGCTGTGATCCTTCCCCTTGGTCCCTCTCCCCCTTCCCTCCCTGAGGGCCCCCACTATCCCTCCCTTCCTGCCGCTCCTCCCCTCCCCCTTCAACCCAGCTGGGACATCGCCGCTCTTCCAGTCCGTTGCCCGCTGGCTCTGTGGTTCCATCCCACCCTCTCCCTCTCCTCTTCTCCCCTTCTCCCCCCACATCACATCTTCAATACTGCGAGTGCTCCGCCGTCTGTGGAACCTTCTTTGTGCTTCTGTGTGAGTGCTTCAACAAGTGTGGTGCCTTTTAGTTACATTATTTTATTTTTAGAACAGTGAATGGCCAACCTGCAGCCGACACCATCAGTATTAATTCTGTGTTTTGTCGTATGTGCGGTGTTTACTCGTATCTCTTGTTTTAATTCCACAATAGTGGACGGCCAACCCATAGCTGCCGCTCTGTGTTATTTTAATTGTATGTGTGCCTCTGCACCTCGAGCAGCTGTTTTATTCACCGCCATCGCCTTTTCATAACTCTTAAGACTCCAGTGTTTCACTCCGTTTTAAATACCTTGTTTTTCCTCCATTTAAAATCTCCATTTTTATATGTAATTTACCTCCAACTTCATAGAAGTTTCGGGTATGCAGCCGGTCGTCGTCTAAAACATCACACGATATTTCGGCCAGACACCTGCTAGCCATCTTCAGGTGAGTCGATGAAGACTGAAGAGTGCGTTTTTTTTTTTTTTTTTTTTTTTTTTTTTTTTTTTTTTTTTCCCACACCAGTGATTACACCAGTAGGCTGGCAGCAGCTCCAGAGGCTGCTCTTCAGCCGAGAGAATAAAATACATTGATGAGACGAAATTTAAAATACATGACAGGCGAAAAATCAACGGAGGAACAATGACACATACATGGCGACAATTGGAGGTACAAACAGTTGACAGGTGAACAAAAACCGGATGTAGTCAGTTAAAAACGAGGAGCCACGGTGACTTAAAAAGCACATGTTGGACGACAAGAACACAGGACGGCGAGTACACGGAGACACTAGTAAAATACACGGTGCGACGCTTGTCTGGTTGCGGTGGACGCAGTTAAAAAAACAAACACTTCACTGTAGCACAATACACAACACTTGACGTAGCACTTGTAAAACTGTCGGTCCAGGACCCCGATAAAAAGGGGGCGGAGCAAAGCGTGGGGGAGAGGGGAGAGAGGGGAAAAAAAAGGCGGTGAAGGAAAGGGGGGCGGCAGGGGAGAGCCGTAGGGACTCCAGGGCAGGGAGGGGGGGTAGCCAAGCGGGGCAGCGAAAGGGGAGGGAGGAGAGGGGGCACTTTATCTATGGGTGGGGGATCAGAGCTGGTAGGACGGGTAGATGTCGGAACGGAGGACGTCATCAGGAAGGGGGAGGCGGCGGAAATTACCCTGGGAGAGGACATGGAGGGTGTGGAGATGAAGGGAAGGGGGTATAACGCGGTAGAGGCGTGGCAGAGGCCCAGGGTTGGTAAGGATGGAGTGGACCAGGGGGTTGCGGGAGTCAATTTTTCGGGTGGTATAGAGGATACGGATACGCTGGAGATATTCGAGGAGGTGGGGAAACGGGATTAGGTCATACAGGATCCGCGTGGGGGACGGGAGACGGATGCGGTAGGCGAGGCAGAGGGCGTGGCGCTCGAGGACTTGGAGGGTTTTATAGTAGTATGTGGGAGCGGAGATCCAGGCAGGATGGAAGCTGCAAAGGACAGGACGCATGAGGGACCGGTAGGTGTAGAGAATGGTGGAGGGGCTGAGACCCCACGTCCGGCCGGTGAGGAGTTTGAGGAGGTTAAGGCGGGAGAGGGCTTTCTGTCGGACAGTGCGGAGGTAGGTGGGGGGTCCAGGAGAGGTTACGGTCGAGGGTTAGGCCAAGGTACTTCAGGGTGGGGGTGTGGCGGATAGAGCGGTTGTGGAGGGTGAGGTAGAAATCATGGAGACGGAAGGAGCGGGTGGTACGACCTATGATAATTGCCTGGGATTTGTCAGGATTGATGGAGAGGAGCCACCGGTTGAACCATGAGGCGAACTCGGTGAGGTGGGACTGGAGCAAAAACTGGGAGCAGGCAAGGGAGGGGGCGAGGGCTAGGAAGGCGGTGTCGTCAGCATATTGTAGAAGGTAAACGGGAGGCTCGGGTTGGGGCATGTCGGCGGAGTAGATGAGATAAAGGAGAGGAGAGAGGACGGAGCCTTGGGGCACCCCGGCAGAGGGGTAGAACAAACGGGAGTCGGAGTTGCAGACAGTGACATAGGAGGGGCGGCGGGTGAGAAAGGAAGCAATGAGGCGGACGTAATTAATAGGAAGGGCGTAGAACTGGAGCTTGAAGAGGAGACCGGAATGCCATACATGGTCATAGGCTTTTTGGATATCAAGGGAGACAAAAATTGCGGAGCGACGGGAGTTGAGTTGGACAGAAAGGAGATGAGTAAGGCGAAGGAGCTGGTCATCGGCAGAGAAGGAGGGTCGGAAGCCACATTGGGAAAGGGGGAGAAACTGGTGGCGATGGAGGTGCTGATGGATACGACGGGAGAGGATGGTTTCCAGGACCTTGCTGAACACAGAGGTAAGACTGATGGGATGGTAGGATGAGGTCTGGGATGGGGGCTTATCAGGTTTTAGGAACATGAGAATACGGGAGGTCTTCCACAGGTTGGGGTAAAAGCCGGTGAAAAGGATGACATTATATAAGGTAGCAAGAGCTTCGTGGAAGGAGGGGGGGCAGGCTCGGAGGTGACGGTAGGTCAGCCGGTCGTGACCAGGGGCGGTGTTGCGTTTAGTCCGAAGAGTGTTAATGATGTCATGGGCGGTAATGGGTGTGTTCAGTTCTGAGGGGGGATGTGGTCCAAGTACTGGAAGCCAGGGTCGAGCGGAGGAGTGGAGGTATCGGTTCGCTCATGGACGTCCGGGAAGAGAGAATAGTCAAAGAGAGGATCATCAGGAATGGAGAAGACTTCGGAGAGGTAGGAGGCAAAGTGTTCTGCCTTACTGGCGTTGTCAGGAAAAGGACGGTCATCATGGAGAAGCGGGTAGTGGGGGGAGGAATGACCGCCAGTAAGGCGGCGGAAGGCATGCCAGTACTTGGAGGAGTTGGCAGGGAGTGTGGAATTGAGGCGGGTGCATGTCTGGCGCCAGTCCCGGCGTTTTTTCGCGGACAAGAGGTTTCGGATGTGGCGTTGGATTTGCCGGTGGCGTTGGAGTGTGTCCCGGTCACGGGTCCGGAGGAAGGAGCGGTAGAGACGACGGGATTCGCGAAGGAGAAGGACGGCCTGTGGAGGAAGGGTAGGACGGTGAGGATAAATCGCCTGGGTGGGGATGTGGGCATGGACCGCGTCAGCAATGGTCTGCTGGAGGAAGGAGGAGGCATGATCAATATCGTCGGGAGTGTGGAGGGGAAGTGGGTGGCTTGCGACCGAGGTGTCAATGGAGTGACGATAGGCATCCCAGTCGGCACGGGAATAATCATGAACAAGTTTGGGAGGGGGCATAGGACGGGGAGCACGGGCAGGGCGGGGGCGGTGGTCAAAGGTAAGTAGGACAGGGGCGTGGTCACTGCCTATAAGGTCGAGGACATCCGCCGTGATGCGCCCTAGGAGGTTGGGAGACGCCAGGACGACGTCAGGAGTGGTGTTGCTTTCGGGGCGGGTTGGGCGGGGAAGAGGAAGGACGTCGCCCCGGAGCGAGGTGGTGACGAACTGACGCCACCGCCGGAGTTCAGCGGGCGGACGGGAAGAAAGGTTAAGGTCGGCAGCAATCACATAGGTCGTGAAGGAGCGGTCTATGTGGGAGAGGAAGGCATAGGGGAGGGGAGCGGTGCTGCGGATATAGATGGTAGCGAGGGTGACAGTAAGGGATGGGAGGAAGAGGCTGAGGATCAGGTGTTCGGTGGGGTCATTAAGGAGAGGTTGGAGTCGGACGGGGTGGTGGCGGAGGTGGCCGATCGCCACTCCGCCTCGGGCGAGGGGTGGGGGGCCATCGGTACGGTGGAGGACGTAGGGAGCGGTGCTGATGGGACGGCGGGGTTGGAGGAAGGTCTCGTTCAGGAGGAAGGCATCCACGCGGTGGTGGGAAAGGGTGTGCATAAAGAGGTGTTTATTGGCAGGAAGAGAGCGGACATTATGATAGAGGAAGGTATAGGAAGGGCTTGCCATAGGGGCCGAAAGGGAGGAGTGAGAGGAGGGAGAGGGGGCGACGGGAAAAGAGGGTACGGTGTGTCTAGACTAGGGTAACTTGCCGGGAGAAGGTGAAGTGGGAATGTGCACGGGAGAGGGTGGCGAAGGTTTCGAGGTGAAAAACGGAACGGGCGGCAAGGGCGATCTGCTGCAGGGTATGGGGACGCTGGAAGGGATGGATGTTCTTGAGGACGGTCGTGACAAATCGGATGACGTCCTCTACGGTTGGAGGGGGGCAGAGGGAGTTGTTGGGATGGAGAGGGGGATCAACAGGACGAACAGGGACGGTAAGTTCGGGAGTGGTGGGGGCGGGGACGGATTTGCATTTATAGGAGTAGGTGGGATGGGGGCCACCACAGGTGTTGCAGACGGGAGGGGAGGCGAGGTTGGGACAGTGTTTGTAGAGGTGATTGGACTTGCAGTGGGGACAGGTGGGTGGGTTGCAGCAGTCCTGTGTCAGGTGGTCGTTGTAAACGAGACACCTGGCACAGCGGTAGGATTGGGGTGGGGAGCGGGAGGGTTCTACCTTGTGGCGGCGGTCATAGATAAGGGCCCCCTCGAGGAGGAGGCGGTCGATGGAGGATGCGGATTCAGTGAAAATCCGCATCAGGTAGGTGGGTCTGGTGGCGTTATGGATTCGCTTGGCAGAGCGAACGGAGATGTCTGGGTGGGCATTGAGTTGGCCCAACACCTCCTCCTCCGTGATAACTGGACTAAGTTTGGTTATCACGGCGGTGAGGGTGGGCGGACGGTGGGGAGGGAGAGGTTGACGGGGGGAGGAGGAGGTATAGTACGGGGTGAGGGTTGCGTGGGGGCCGAGGTGGATGGCAGGGAGGTGCTGAAGCATGTCGGTATGGAAAGTAGGGCTGGGAGATGTGATAAGGACAGAGTCCCTACGGGGGATGAGTTGGGCGATAGGGGCGGCAGGGAAGTACTTTCGGAGTTCTAGAGAGAGGGTACGATTGTCGAGGAAGCGGGGATCGGGACGGGAGAGGAGGTAGGTGTACAGATCCGGTTGGGTGGGGACGGGTGCAGTGTCCATGATGTCGGCAGGCTGTGGAGGTGGAGGAGGAGCCTTCTTGGAGGCGGAAGGGACGGGATCCGCGCTTCCACGTTTGGTGGTCTTTTTACGGGCGCCAGTGGAGGAGGAGGAGAAAGACGGAACGGGGTCGATGGGAATGTGGCGGGGGGCGGGGCCCTGTTGCGGTGCGGCGGTAAAAGGCGGCGACTGCGGGGTGTCGGCCACGGTGGCCCGGCGATGGGTGATCCGTGCTGGTGAGATGGGGGGGGAAGTCTGCAGGGGAGGTGAGGGGGAGATACACGGTGGCTGGGGGTGGAGCAGAGACGTGGGAGGCGGCTGTGGTGGAGAGGAGCACGGAGAGGGGGATGTCGTGGGAAGGGCGGGCGTGCGTGGAGCTCCAAGTCGTGACGGTGGGGGCGGTGGTGGGGGTGGTATATAAAATGGCGGTGGTGACGGTGACGGGGGTGTTGGACATTGCTAAGGACAAAGAGGGAAAGAAGTCGAAGAGAAAGAAAAGGTGGAAAGTTCAAGGTAAAGCTGGCGACCACTGCAGGTGGCCGGCTGGAACCGGCGGAAGCCTCGGGCCGCGGTGGAGCGGCGGGAGATCACCGGCAGCCGGCTGGAGGGCGGCGGCGGCGGCAGAGACGACGCCGGCGGCGGCAGCGGCGGCGGGTAGACGGCGAGCACCGACCCGAGAGGATCGGGGCGGTTCCGTAGCGGCGGCGACGGGGCGGCGAACCGGTCCGGCGGTCAGCGGGACCCCCGGGGCAGAACCTCCGGGCGGCGGCGGCGGCGCCCGCGGCGGCGGCGGCGGCGGCGGCGAGACGATCCCCGGGCTGAACTGGGGCAGCGGGGCGGCGAGCAGGTCCGGCAGGGCCTCCTGGCGGCGGCGCCTCCAGGCAGCGCTGGGCGGCGACGGCGACAGCGGCAGCGACGACAGCGGCACCGACGACAGCGGCAGCGGCAGCAGCAGGTCCTCTTGCACTGGAACGGCGACGGCGACGGCGACGGGCAGCAGGGACGGCGGCAGACCTGGAAGCACAGCAGAGTTACGGAGACAATCGTAACGGCGATGCCTGCTACCAGACGGAAAGGATGTCTGTAGAGTGCGTCCAGCGTTCCACTATATATAGAAACCTTGGCGGTTGCAGCGCATGCGTCAAAACATAAACAGACAGGCCACACTGCCGGACGGCAGCGCCCTCGCTGGTGGAGCCGCGGAGTTCAGCTGTCCTCTGCACTGCCACTGCCGCTCACAGCCGACGTCGGCGCTCTCCGTCGTCTTCGATCTGAGCAAATTTTAGTAATGACGGGATTCCATGCTTTGTCAAGATTGTATGGCCCAATTCATCAAATTTTCCGCGACACGTATTTCCACAGATTCTTTGATAATGGAGTCCCAAAAAGATGTTGCTGTTGTCAAAATTACCGTTTTATCGTACTCCATAGAGTGTCCAGTGGAAATGCAATGTTCAGCAATAGCAGACTTGCTTGGCTGTAAAAGGCGTGTGTTGCGTATGTGTTCACTGTAACGTTCTTCAACAGTGCGCGAAGTCTGGCCTATATAAGCCATCCCACATTGGCAGGGAACTTTGTAGAGACCAGCCTTACGTAACAACAAGTCATCCTTAACCGAACCCAGCAAGTCTGAAATTTTGGATGATGGGCGGAAAATTACTTTCACTTGAAAATTTTGGAGAATTCTTGCTATTTTAAAAGAAATATTGCCCACAAACGGAAGAAAAGCAAGGGATTTTGCCGATGTGTCCTCCTCGTTCTCCACTTTTTTGTTCTTCTTTCTAAGTGAGAGTTCCTTACTTATTTGCTGGTTATAATATCCGTTGTCTCGAAACACTTGCTGGAGGTGAGCCAGCTCTTGTGGAAGACTATCAGCATCTGAGATTGTATGGGCTCTGTGAACAAGTGTTTTAAGGACACTACTGGTTTGCGACGGATGGTGACAACTTGAAGCCTGTAAATATAAATCAGTATGAGTTGGCTTCCGAAAAACTGAGTGTCCCAAAGAGCCATCATCCTTCCTTTTAACTAAAACATCCAGAAAAGGTAAGCATCCATTTTGCTCTACTTCCATTGTTAACCGGATGTTATCATGAAGAGAGTTGAGATGGTGTAAAAACTTCTTTAGATTGTCTTCCCCATGAGGCCATACAATGAAAGTATCGTCTACATATCTCCAAAATACTGTAGGTTTAAGGGGTGCTGATTCAAGGGCTCGTTCCTCGAAGTCCTCCATAAAATTTTAAAGTTCATACCTCCAACTTTTATATCCTTTCTATTTTATCTGTTTCTTCTGTGTCAAGGTTTTATATATATATATATATATATATATATATATATATATATATATATATATATATATATATATATATATTTTTTTTTTAATTCTGTAGGCTGAAGTGCGCCTGCGAGCACTGCCAGCCCGCCCATTTTCGGGGAATTGAAAAACAATAAAGAAAAAAATTACTACTTGACAACGTTGTTTTTTTCACAGGTTTTTGATACATGTGATTAATTTTCAATGGCATAATGATAACTGTCCAATACCACCAGCATTTGGTTTATTTTATGCTTTGACTGGACAAGATTTTAGATTTTAACTGATGAAACTGCCAATTTTATGTTCCGACTGGACATGATTTTTTAATATTTTTTAAAATGATGGAACTGTTAATTTTTGACTGCTTAGTTTCACTATTGTGTCACGGTCTCAATCAAAGAACAGTGGTACGTTTTCAGTAATAGCTTGTCTTTTCATACTCTTGCCTTACGCATTTAAGCAGAATACAGTGCTACGTTACTATTTCATGCCCTTCAGACCTGTTTTACTTTTTACATTCTTTTAAAATGTTTTTATAAGCACACTTTTTATTTAATAGGCTATAGCACCTCATACTTTTTGAAAATTATCTTTTATGCTGTGCAGTTAATAAGTTTTTGCCAAATGGGTTAGGAATTTCTTTTATGCCATTGCAATAAGTGGTTGTAAATTTAGCTTGGACGAAAGTATGTAAATGCTTTAAAAGGTGTCACATGTCATTCAACCATGGAAAAGCCGTATTTTAACATGTTATGTTCTGATGTCTTCTTCCATTTGGCTTGTTTACAGGTTTGATAATGACGGAAAGATGGAAACTGGTCACCACTATATGATATAAAAAATACTTACACTTTGCGGTCTAGGCCAATTTTATTAATTTTAAATAAATTGTTTAAATTCTTAAGCATTCTAATTATAAGACCGCCCATCTCCGTTCTGACAATGTCAGATTTTACAGTACTTGTTTCACTGGTGGGGCAATATTAAACGCCTTAAACTAACGTCGTAGAGCTACATATGCGACCATTACAAATAAGTTTGGACACCGTTTTCTCGTGGATTCCGAGACGACTCGACTGTGTTGCATTTACCCTGTTGTTCATGGTGACTATTGTCCTACTATCCAAACCATAACTCTAGCTCAGGCATGCCCTTCTTCCCATGAACTGTGATGCGTCACCTGTTACTCTGTTTAGCCACACTGACGTCATCTCAAATTGGATGTTGCTCTTGGTGTCGAACTTGTGGACCTCTGGTTGCTCAGACATGTCCTAGTGACCACGGTCTATGACACATCAGTTGTTGCCCTGCTTGGCTGTGTCGCTCGCCTTGGATGCTGCCACTGCCTTGTCCTGTGTTGCTTTGCATGCAGGACTTTGCTGCTGAGGGACGGAATTTCTACTCATGCTGTAGCTTTTGAGTTGCCACAACGTTTTGCAAATTGCCACAGTTATTATAGCAAACTAGCTCAGGTTACCCTTAAAATGCCTTTAAGAAAAACTTTTGTTTACACATACCCACACATCTAGCGCCACATTAAGTTTTGTCTGGGATTGGGCCCCGTGAGAAGGGAAGTAGTCGGTTGGCCTATGTGAGAGGGAGTTTCGACTTGGCCACTCCTTAGTACAAATGGTAGAGATTGGAAGTAATTGAATAAATCTCCAATACATACGTTTTACAACTTGTAACTTAATTCAGGAACTATTTCATGGTATGTTAATTTTACTGAAGACATTGAAATATCTTGAAAACTACTAATGGGTTAAAAAATAATGTCTCACATGGAGTTATCCAAAGATATCGCACTCGAGTAGAGCAACTCTGAAATCTTCCATAGGGTTTCCGTTTTTTAAATTGCCGATTACGTTTCTAGGGCAAAAACTACATATGTTTTGTTCAAGCATGTGTTCGTTTTGCCAGGGTTGGTGCTGTAATTGGAGGATTCGAAGTGGATACACAATTGTAATTTAAAATATGCTACTCAAATTCACTTGAATATCCATTGACACTTAGGACCCCCAGCTACATGCTATAAGGGAGATCAGGCCAATATGTCTTAACTTCTAATTGGAAACCCCATTTGTAACGTTGTATTCCTCCGACATCTCGAACATTCGACGCGACTATGGCCATGGCTCGAGGAGAGCCCTAGTCAGATTTGCCAGTTAGAGTAAGTGTTCAAACGTAGTACCGACAACTTCAATACACGTAGTGATCTATTTTTCAAATAACTTTGTACCAAGCCAAGTAGCGCAGTGGTATTAAACTGGCCTCGCATTCGGGGGGACGATGGTTCAAATCTGCATCCGGCCATTCAGATTTGGTTATCCGTGATTTCCCTAAACCACTCCAGACATAGTCGATTTTCTTCGCCATCCTCCCCCAAAAATTCTAGCGTGAGCTGCGTCGTAATGACCACACTCTTGACGGGACATTAAATCCTGAGCTTCCTTCCTAGAAATAACTGTACACAGGACAGAAGCATCTCAGTGCGAATCTCTACACAAACGTTTCTTTTGCAGTCTACCATGTCTTCAGGGCAGGTTGACAGATGCTAAACCTTATCTTTTTAATATCACCACAGAAAGACATCCGTTGATGTCAAACCATGGCATATAGCGGGCCAAAGTAGTATAGCAATGGGCGCACCACCCCCATTGAGATTCTACCCATGATGCATTGCGCGAGTACTAGTACCCCCACCCCTCCTCCCTCGGCCTCTTGCCCAACTGCCAAAGTACTGTTACTCCCCCCACCCTTCCACACCAGCAGACACCCACTTGTCTGACCTCTGCCCCCAATTAATTTAATTAAATTAGCATGTCAATATAATTGTAACACCCTATGTTTTTTATCAGTAACAAGGACAACTGCCTCCACAAGTAAGCATTTGCGTGAGCACAGCCCCTTTCCCCACTACTGCCCCCACCTGCACCCCACCGACAGCCCTAAGATTGCCGCCCCCGCGCGACCCGGTTCGGGAATCGAAACCACGCCCCCCCAATATATATATATATATATATATTACATAAGTTATTACTTATAGACGTACAAAAACATTGGAAAATAGGAGCCAATTATTGCGTACTTCGGATAGTACAATTACCTGGAATAGCATCGAACATGTCAGCCTCCACAAGTAGATGTGCGAGGGCTGCCCCCACCTCTGCCCCCAGGCCATTCACCACCGCTCCCTATTATGTTTTGCAAATCAATTTAATTTATGCATTAACAATTAGAACATTCTGTATTAAATTTGCATATCAATATAATTTTGAACAACTTAACCGCCTCTGCGTGCCCCCAATGCCGCACCCTCCAACAGCCCTAAAGATTGCCACCCCCTCACAGCCTGTCTGGTACTCTAAGCCGCAACCCTAGAAATATTTTTACAAAGTTATTACTTATAGACGTACACCAACATTGAAAAAAAAGCAAATTATTCCATACTTCGGACTGTACAATTACCTGGAATAACATGAGAGTTTCGTAAACAAATTGACCTCACCCACTACCACCCCCAATTATTTTTTATACCTACTGCGACATCCTATGTTTTAATTAGAACATTCGGAATCGGTACGTACAATTTAAAATATCGAAACTTCAGTAAAACTCGCAATATAGACACAACATTAAGAAATTCGGTGTAATTCTACAGGTCTAGGTTGTACTTTTATGAATAATTAATAAAAAACAAACATTAGGACTAATGTTCAGTCTGTTCGCCCCCTTAGGTGCCTGGGCAAAATAAAAGCATAGAAGATGCTTGCAACAGCAGACGAATGTCTACAAACTTGTATGTCAAACTGTCTTTCGGTGACACAACCACAGCAGCAGCAGCAGAATACATATTGTTTATCAAAAAATTCGAATTTACTGGTGGAAATAACGAAAATTGGCAAAGACAGCTAGCACAACGTCTGCGTAGAAACTAAAGATTTTCAACACTGCAGCTTACACACACGGCATTTTACCGACCGAGAAGTAACATACATACACATACACACACACACACACACATACATACACACACACACACACACACACACACACACACACACACAGTGCACTCTCGGCAGGCTACATAAAACAATTCCATAAACATATGCCAAATGTTTAATCAAAATATCATAATGTTTTAAACATTCTCTCTCAAAAAACACCAAATTTACATCTCCAAATGATCTAAGAGGCAACAAAACCTTCTACACAAGACCTCTGCGGCCACCACTTTGACGGGGATAGCACACAATGCATTTAAGAAGCATTTATTTAAATGCACTACGATAGAGCTGAGGGGGAATCTCTCTCTATCGATCATGTCCTGTTGCAATGCAAACGATCCTTTTCATTTATCTGACAAGTCAAATACCGATAATCGAGCACTCCAGAAGACGTTTAAACTTGTTCATAAACCCTATTATACAACATCTTATTGGGCAGAGGAGTTCGCAAGATTTACAGAAACACCACTCAGTTTTCAGTGTTCTTATTAACCAAGCATACAATCTGCAAAAAAAAAAAAAAAAAAAAAAAAAAAAAAAAAAAAAAAAAAAAAAAAAAAAAAAAAAATCATGACTGCTCTCTAAGGAATTTGTTAGACGATGCCACATAGATGGGACTGACACACAGTACAGGGCTGCACTTTGTAAATATTGGCTATCTTCGTTTTCAATCGAGTCTGTAAGTGTATATTGTTGCCTCCAGTCTGGTAAAACCAAACAAAAAGGTAAAAGTATCCCGCAAATGCCTGTTACAAAATCGATAAGGTGACTACCTGTAATTGTATTGTAGGAAGGAAGATTGATGTTTAACAGCGCATCGAAACGTGGTCATTAGAGGCAGAGCTTACGCTGGGTTGTTTGGGTAAGAATAGGGAAGGAAATCGGCCGTACCCTTTGAAAGGAACCATCCCGGCATTTGCCTGGAGTGATTTAGGAAAATCATGGAAAACCTAAATCTGGATGGCCAGAGGTGGATTTGTACCACCATCCTCCCGAATGCGAGTCCAGTTTGATACCAATACGCCACCTCGCTCAGTAATTTTATTGTAAGTTTACTATAAGGTACCGCCAAATGATTTTCTGGGTGCTGGGTGTTCTCCAGTGGTTCCTTGCCAAGTTTCTCCAATATTCTGAGTGCTCTCACAACACTGCCGCCAGGTAGGAGAAATGGTAACTTTGCCTTGTCTCAATGGCAGCAATAATCCTAAATCGACTTCTTTAGAGGTCTATCGCAACACATCATCATCCAAAACTGGAAACACACTGCATCACATATTTTTAGAATATTTCAAACACTTTGTACTTAAATTCTAACTCAACTAGCATGCAACACTTTATGTAAAAACAACCTTCTCCAACCCAACGACCGAACTGTAGCAAAAGGATCTAACCATCCCACGTCTTATCTACTAAAGTTTTAAACTAATTAGCAGACGACAATCTCGTTACAAAAGTATAGAAGTGGGTCTGTTTTTTCTTTCTTTCTTCCATAGCCCTGCGCCTTTTTTGTGATGCAGGATGTGACATATAAACAACCTAGATGGAGCACTGGTCTAAACTTTATCTTCTGTGCGTATAAATTACATATAAAACGTTACTTGCTGTTTGCTGTAGAACATAAGACGAATGGCACTGGGTCTGTTTTGTATGAAGATTAGTAGAACACGTGGTTCTTCATAAAGAATGATCTTGCAAAAAGCACATTTCGAGTAACATTCGTGTGTCTTACTAGGTATGGTTCGTTTTGTCCTAAAACAAGGTTGGATGTGTTGTAATCCTATGGTTTTGATGTGAAAATCGTCGATCTGTCTGTCACTTTGCCCTAAAAAGGGGTAAGAGTTAGATCTGATGTGTTGTAAGCTGTTATGGCGTAGTATCTTTTTCGTGGTGTGGGAATCGAGTGAGACACATTCTAGGTTTCTCCCCTCTGTGGAAAGAGCCTTTTACTCTTCTGTGGTGTATATAGACTAACCTTACGAGGTGTTTGCTGTAGGTCCTAAGATCTGTAGGTGAATCAAGTGTGTTGTGGAGCACTGCAATGTCCATGTGAATACCTAAAATATGTAATAGTTTGCATCTGCAATAGCTATTTCTTCTTAAGACTTGTAGCTTTTCGTGTAGAACGTTTCAGTTTTACAGGTCTGTGGATCTAGGAGAAAATACCAGAAGAAAGGTTATGTGTCAGAAGTTCAGTGCTTTGATTGATTATCAGTTATCGGAGATGTACTTCTGTGCTGTTCTAGTCTACAGCTGGATTGGAGTTAGACTTTACATCACAATTTAGCGCTCATCCAACTGTGTGGTGTGTGTGTGTAAAATAAGTTATCACTAACTATATTTTCATCATGCAAGTTATAATGGCTGTTGCAGTCAACTCATACGGTAAATACTTCGTTTGTGTCAACTGCAAGGAAGTGATCCATAGAAGTTTTGCAGTGTTTGTTAGTAATATAATTGTGCATGGATGTCTCTTTATGATCTGTAGAGGTTAGTTAGAGATGTGTGTTGATGGAGCATTAAGAGCGATGGCATAGCTGTGACATTGTTAATTTTTTTTATTCTTGTAGCTGTTGATAGAAACAACGTAATATTCTATGTTTGTAAAATTTGGACTCGTGTATTCATAATCTGGTGCGTATGATAGTAGGTGGGCAGGGCCGGTTCTGGGACAATAGGGAGGTGAATAATGGGGTGGCACCCTTCTCCACCACTCATAGAGGTCAAGTTCAAGGTCACCGACCTTATGAGGGCGGTTTCTGAGACAACTGTGACTAATTCATGATTTATGACCCATAACTCTATAAAAAAATCTGATTTTTATCACGCCATGGAACCTTGCCGATTCTGTGGCATCGCAAAAAACGGCGCGGCGCAGGTTGGGGGAGATGCCGCGGGCCGGGTGGGGGGCGGTTGCGCGGCCACCGTTAGCCGAGGGGTGTCGGCTTCTCTCCCCTTACGAGGACGCTTTATGGGGCAACCGCGACTAATTCATGATTTATGGCTGTAATGTATAACCATAATTTAAAACTGACATGATTCCGAAGGGGGTGTGGCTTCTCGCGTCCCTGTACCTTCTCTAAAGAGATCGCATGCAGATGAAAGCGATGAATCAAATACACGGTCAGTATGTCGCAGAGGGGCGTGCCGTCACATTGCGGCTCCGGAGGCATGCGCACCTTACTGTGTGGCCACAAAAAATAGCAGCTGTCCAGGACCCCAGTAAGCAGCGGTTGCTGCCACACCCGACGACCGACCGCGAGGGGCGTGTCGGAGGCTGTCCCTCACACTCACAGCGACTGACAGGGCCAACTTTCCGACTACCACAGGGCGAGTGTAACGCCTCGTCCACACACCTGCCGGCTGCTGCATCCAGTTTAATTTTTTAACTTTCAGTCCCAAATAACAGCATCGCTCTTCCCTCCTGTGCAAATCCCCAACCAACATCGTCCGGGATTTTAACTTTTATTACCTAAATAATACAACTATTAAGACAATTCTACTCCACACAAATGCGGAACCTAATTTGACAATAACTGTTTCTGAGGGCATTGTGAGGAAAATGTTCTTGACTGGGGGAAATATGATTGGAATAATAGAACCCTGGTCAGACAGCTGGTCATGCGTGACGGCGTGAGGATTCAATATGCAGGTGTGAGTTTGAAGAAGTGAGTTGTCAGTTTTGTAGTGTCTTAACCCAGATAGCGCTGACGTCCTTCAAGAAGGATGACAACGGCAGTTTACTTTTTTTATTCTTGTCTGTAAGAGTTTGTGTACAGTGTCATTTTATTTCGTTGAATCGAGTGCTCCTATTTCAGGTCAATTTTAGCTTGTCGATTGTAAAGTGGTTGGATACAGCTGCGAAGTTGAGGATCATACAGAAGATTTCCTCATAGTTGGGTTTATATTTCTTCAACTTTTTTCAATTTTTGAGACATTTATAGGTATATATTTCATCTCATGTGTTGTTTTAATAATAATGATTCATCAGATTAAAATTATGAAACATTAATTTTGACGTCATTCCAGAAAGAAGGGCAGTATTGCAAAACTAATGAAGTGATTTATAAAAAAATATCGCTTATAACGATGTTTTGCAGTCATATGAAGGTAATTAATAGCTTCCGAGAAAAAAATTAAACCAGAAATAATTCCGCACTATCTGGGTTAATTGTGAAGTTAACGTGATAATACAGTGCAGAGGCTAAGGGAGACTAAATTCTCTTACCTTTCACTTGAAGAGAAGTTTCGTATCCAGAACCTAGGGAGACTGACACCATATATCAAGTTAGTAAGCAAATTAATAATAAAAGAAAGCAGATTTTAAGAACTTTCAAACTAGACATTTATGGGAAAGTAGATTGAATATGTGGTTGTGAAATTACAAACAAGTTGTACTGTTTTCCATGTCTGTTGTTCGCCAAAGGAAATTCTGGGTGTGAAACAACTTGGACGATAAAAGGAGATTATTGAGTAAGTTCTGAGACTCCATTAGACCAGTAAAGCAGATCGTCGTGTAGGCCTACCAGGAAAACCACGTTTAAAAAAACGGTACTAAGTACGCAACCTAAAGGTGGTGTGGAAATGTGTCTATAATTGAAGGTGCATCGTTAAAATTGCTTTTCTCAGAAAAGATAAATATTAGGGAAGGAAGTATAAGAATAGTTTTTGTAGATAGTTACACAACCTACAATTTTTGTCTGAGCTATTTTCATCATAAAACTGTTTCGCCAAAAAATAAAACATTTTTGTGAACAGTGACCTGGTGTAAAATTTTTTGCACAGACAGGATTGATGAAGACTTTTCACAATTTCATTATAATGGTATGCCAAATTATTTTGATACCCTTTCTTTGCTGTTTGGAATTTTTTTATCCATCTTCCATTGAGACCCCTAGAAAAACCTACAGGAACCGCCACTGGTTTCAAGTAGTCCTTTTTTCCGATATGTTGGAGCAATACAACGTTGCAAATGGACTTCCGAAATAAAATTCTCAAAATATTCCCTTTTCCTACCCTTGAATCATGGAGGTGGGGTCCCACGCACCATTCGATATTCAAAGGCCAATGAATAACACATTATTTATAATGATTATGTGCCCATTTCTATTCTTCCGATTATAGTTTCAACTGTGGCGAAATCTGAGAAAACGTATGTAGTTTTTGCCCTAGAATCGTAGTCTGCAATAAAAAATAAGCATTTCCATTGAAGATTTTAAAGCTGATTCCCCCCTCCCCCCTCAGCACCCTCAAACGATGTGGGGAGGGGAGATACAGTGTGCTATTATTCTTTGTCAGCCTTAAAAGCAAACAAATTTGTTTCATAATTTATTGTGAGCTGATGTATTTCAATGTCCTCAGTTAAAATGAACAGTCGTACATGATGTCTATTCTTTTGGACGTGTCAGAAAGAATAGATGTTAACTGATCGTCTAAGGAACTTTCATTCATAACTACAGTAAAATATGACTAACTTAGTTGCTTAGTGTGTTGAAATAATGAAACAGCTGTACTTGAAAATGTCTGCCAGACTGGGACTTGAGTCTCGATCTCCGGCTATCCCGATACACTTTCCGTCTGAGCTGATAATACTGTGACCCTATTCATTTTCTCCTTTCTCACAGCAAAAGGACGAACGATACTGTACATCCGGATTGAAACAGTCGTATTGCATCTCAAGGCGTATCTACACATATTGTATGTATGTATTCATCGTTTTTACGTGAGATGTACGTTAATGGCAGTAAATAACTTTGCAGTCTGTCATAAATGTTGATTTTTACACTTTCTTAATAATATACAGGCTGAAGCGAAATTCACGCACTCGGGCTTCGCAGCGCGATTCCTCACATGCCAGCAATAAGAAATTGTCTCTCAAAATTCCATCCTGCGCAAATTTCAGGCAGTTAATTGAACGTTGAAGACTGAGATGGGTGTGTGTCCATACGTCAGTGTTTTTCAGACTTACACAATTACACCAACGAACTTCTAGATGATCTAAAAGGCAGCTTGAACAAAATGAGCATAGAAATCGTTGCCCGGAAACGTCATCCAACGACGCTACAGAGCGTCGAAGTTGCTGGAGGGAAAGTATATTGGCAGGAGCCGCTGCCTGTCACACGGTCTTTTCGTGGCGTCGTTCGATGACGTTTCCGGACCCGGGTTTCTATGCTCATTTTGTTCCTCAAGATGCCTTCTACATGCCCCAAAAGTTTGTTGGTGTAAATGTGTAATTCTGAAACGCACCAGTCTTTTTTTTATTGCTGGCAGTTGAGAAATCGCGCTGCGAAACCCTAGTGCTCGAATTTGGCTCCCCCATAATATGGAAAAGAATGTCAACATGCGTACATTAGCCTGATGACTTCTTAACCCGCGAGCACTCGCGCGTGAGCATTTTGTTCACAGTGATTTTAAAACAATCGGCATTTTACCAATGTTAAATAGTCAGATACGTGTGTTTTCTTATAAAGCAACTAGAAATACTTATTTAGACATATTAAGTACATTACAAACTGTTCTCTGACGGTCAGAAAAATGCTATACACGCAATCGATCGCGTAACTTTTAAAGGCGCGAGTTCTCGCGGGTTAAACTGACGGGGATGGGTGGCGCGCCTGTCAAGGATAACCTAGCGAGGTGGCACAGTGGTTAACGTTAACCGCTAGACTCGCATTCACGACGACGGCGGATCAAATCTGTCTCCGGCCATCCTGATTTTGTTTTTCGACGATTTATCTAAATCACGACAGGCAAATTTCGGTATGGTTCCTTTCGAAGGGCACGTCCAATTTTCTTTACTATCCCTGACCACCATGTCGACGGGATGTTAAACCCCAATCTTGCTTGCTTCTGCAGGATAGACAGAGACATAGCGCATGATGCTATCAGCTTCCACAGGTCCTCGGTATAGTTATTCGGTTAAGGTGCCCCAAGGAAAGGCGCACATAATTGCCTTTAGCGAGCTTATAGCTCTCTTGCCAACGATGTCGAATAAAATTCGTTTCTAGTAGTGAAAACGTCGTTTTCCTGCAGCAATTTCCATATTTTCTTCAGACGCGCTTCATCTTCTTCCATTTCAAGGCATTATCCGTGGATATCTACAAATTAAATTTTGTTCACAGATGTAGAATTAACATTTCACTTCCTTCCGATCAGAATAATAAGTGGCTACTCACGGTTTATAGAGTTACTTCTTTGTCGTTCCTTCCATTTGGTCACAGGTCGAATTCGCACAACTCCACAATTTACCCATTTATGTTTATTTTCTCGCTTTTTAGATGTGTGTTTATCTGTTTCAGTCACGTAGCTATACCTTACTTCGGAATTAGTTTGTTTCCCATGTATTCCGAATTTAACGGTATGTATGTTGACTATGTACCCAGGCGTGTGTCTCGGCGTTTGTACGAAAAAGATGGAGAAAAGAGGTGTGTGTGTGTGTGTGTGTGTGTGTGTGTGTGTGTGTGTGTGTGTGAGTGAGTGAGTGTGATCTCAGATAACTAGAATTTTTTTTTAATGATTTGAGCTTCGATTTCAATGTTTTTTGGGGAGGGGGTTAATGGGAGAGTGAAGGGACTGGACTTTTTTTCTGTTCATCTATTAATGTAAGTAGTGAGTTATTTGATGTATGTACTTGCTTATTTAACAAGATTTTATTTTTTGCTTTTGTTTTTTGGATGTGATAATTTTGTTGTGGTATTAGGTGGTGCTTTCTGTTGTTTATTCTAATTATTTTTATGCCTTCTTCTCTGGATGTTGGTTTGTGGTTATGTTCAGGTAGGTGTTCAGCAAATGTATGTGTTATATGTCTGCGTCGTTTATTTTGTGTGTGAGTTTGTGTCTGTATGTCATTGTGTACCATCTAGTGTCGTCTCTGATATATATGTTATTCTGTGTAGTTGTTATGGTATTTCGTGATTGCGATTGTGTGGATCTCGAAAGAGGTGGATATATAATGAATTGATAATATTGGCCTACGCTTATAAACACGAAAGGATATAAATTTAGAACTCATGAAATCTGACAACCTAGCAGGCTGTACTCCTGTCTGAGGCTTCATCATATTGGAGTCTGCTAGTAGAGGTCTGAGAAAACAGTAGGCTCAGTGACGTTGCACCGAGCGAGGTGGCGCACTGGTAACATACTGGACAGGCATTTGGAATGAGGGGTAGTTCAAATCCACCTCCGGCTTTCTAAACTAACCCTTTGAAGGGGCACGATCCTTATCCTTACCCAAAAATCCGAGAGTGAGCTAATGACCACACTGTCGACGGGACGTTAAATCCTACGATTTTATTTAAGTATTTATATAGTGACATGAAAATCAAAGGAGAGTAACAGGCTTAGAGTGTAACCTCTCATCAACAATTACGCTATTAGAGATGGAGGATAAGATTGGATTATACTGTAACAGGACAGATAATGGAAACTGCAACGCCTTTCCCAAAGGAACTATCACAGCATTGGCCTGGAGCAATCTAGGAAAATAAAAAAATCATAAACCTAGGTGTCTGAATGAGGATTAGAATCACTGATCTTTTGAATGTGAGTTCAGTGTGCTGATGAATATAATCTTATTACATATCTTTGAACACATTGTTACTACACCATGTATTGTCAGTGAAACCATTCTCAATAATCAAGCGTACTGTGTGTGTGTGTGTGTGTGTTAAATATTTTCAAATGTACTACTTAAACCAACTTCAAGTAACTTATGCTAAGGACAACACTAATACCCATGTCCGAGCGAGGACTCGAACCTCTGATGACGAGCAGCCGCGCGCTCCGCAGCAAGGCGCCTTAAAACGCCTTAAAACGCTCGGCCATTCCACCGCGGCGTGTGTGAAAGCTGCTTATATAGAAGTAATGACACTTCAGCAGCAGTACCAAAGTATAGAAATAGTGACATGTCAGAAACGGGGAAAACAGAGACAGTTAAAGAAAAGGAGAAGAAGTGTCCTTTCAGGATTCAAACCCCATACCTACCAGGAATAAACAATAATTTGGGGAATTTGACAGTAATTTTAGAAAATGCGCTATAGCCATCCTATTTTAAACGTTTAGTTCTCAAACTGAATTACGCCAAATGGTCTGCGTTTCTCTCTCTCTCTTTTTAAGTGATCAATTTCGACAGCTTTGATTTTGAAGTTTCACTCTCTGTGATTTCTCAGTAATTGTACCAGAAGTGGTAACAGAATTATGCAAAGGCCATGGAAGTTTTATCAATGTCAAAAAATGGAAACTACTGCATTAATTCTCTTTCTAAAGTACTGGTTATTACTTCATGTGGCCGCGATGGAGTAGCTGAGCGTTCTAAGCCGCCTTGCTGCGGAGCACGCGGTTGCACGCCGTCGGGCTTCGAGTCCTCGCTCGGGCATTGGTGTTTGTGGTGCCCCTAGCATAAGTTATTCTAAGTAGTTTGTAAGCTTGGGGACTGATGACCAACGTAGTTAAGTCCCTTAGATTTACAAACATTTGAACATACTTCATTAGTCCAGTAATATTATACTATAATAATTATTATTCATATATTTATTAAATTTATGAATAACTATACTTACTGCATAGTCAAATAGAGTTTATAAGCTATTATACATAAAAATAATGGTAACTGTCGTCTTAGTCTGTAAGCCACTTGAATTACTGTATTGCGAATACCTACACAAAATTAACATCCTGACGTCAATGTCTAAATTCTGCTTTTAGATAATATCTGGATGAAATTAGCGGATGCAAAACGTTCGTGCAATAATAAATCTGCACCGTACTCTACTTAGCTTTAAAGTAACATGACTGTAGTCACTTCGATTTCGTAATTTTGACAAGGAAAATAGTAACAATTTTTTTTCTTTTTTTTTGGTGGGGGGGGGGGGGGGGCTGTACCTTGTAACATATAGATTCGTTGATCACCACTTCAAAGTACATTTCGGTATTAGCACTTTCCTGCTTCCCTTATAAGTAAAGCGCTTAATTTCCTGGAGCTGTGTAGTGTGTACCCTTAGTCTTTACACAGTTGCGATCGAACCTGGGTTTTCGGAGAAAGTGGCCACAAAAATAGCTGACACCCTTGGTTGCCTGTACGTAGCTAACGTAAGCCAGCAAAGTAAACGAGCCGGGGGAAGCCACTAGTCCGTTAGCCTTTCGTAGAAGCCTTCGTGTGGAGTGACGCGAACGTCAAGAGGACGATAAACAATGTTAAGTGTAGCGTTCGGCGAATCGATGCCGAGGGCAAATTTGGTGATGTATCCTCTGTTGTGAGTCACTAGCTCGTCATTTCATGTACTTAATTTCAAAGCCTGCTCTTGACATCATTAATGTTTTCACCGCCAACTTGCAATGGGCATCGAAATAAGTCAATCAGCAAAGTTGAAAATTGTGTATGCTGATATCGAACCTGGGTCCTCCTGATTACTAAACAGTTGCGCTTGATCACTGCACCATCCTCTCCCCCCCCCCCCCTTCTTCCATGGGTAGCTTGGTTTCCTTGGGTAGCTCGTTTCCTTGCAAACTTGGTATCGTGCTTGTTCCCTGTAATCCTTGTGTACTGAGCTCAGTTTTTTTTATTAGAGTATTCAGCTCCCACCGAACGCGCTGAACCCACTGCGCCGGCTTGTCCCTGGGGACACATCGATAACCGCCGTTTTGCGGGCTACCACTGCTCGTCTCTTGCCACACGCAAATTCTCAACTTGTCCACACACTTCTAACATATTCGCCCTGCCCGTTATTACTCGTTACTCCCGGTAATTCGTCGATTCCCTTAAGAGTCCGGGCCTACTGTGCAATCGCACTGAAGTATGGATCGATGACAGTCTTCACCTTAATATCATTTATGTTGTATTGTCAAGTTCTGAGACTTGACGACTGAAGGATAGGCAGCCACACTATTCTGTACGTTGCACACGCTGCCGCTTTAAAGGAAACACCATGCTTCGTCTCCAGTTATTATCTGGCTGAGAAACGTCGGATCATGGTCCGCATAACTGATAACGTCACCACAAATCGTCATGCGATCATCACGTTGGTCTTGCGACAGGATTCGTGGCACACTCTGGTGGGTAACACGCGACATGTTGCGGTCGTCCGTCAGAATTTTGTGGCAAGTACCGTGGCTGACACTTACTGCTGCTGCGAAAGCGTCTACCGATGGGGAGTGGTAGCATGCACCAACGTTGCAACTTCCTGGATATTGCGTTTCGTTGGAACTGTTCGTGGCCGACCAACACGCACATCATCTCCCAGACTCCCGTCCTTGCATAAAACGTCGGTGCTACCTAAATACATCACCGTAAACCTGCAGTATCATTTCAAACGTTTCGGCAGTAGTTTTGACTAATTTCTGGCAGAACTTTACGTTTCTCCGTTGCTCAGACTGTGAAACGTCAAGGTCCGACTGGCGCATTCAACTCACCGTCTCAACAACGACCGTAAGTCTTCTTCCAGTGAATTCACTCAACTGTCTCTTGTAGGGACGAGAGACTAAATGACAGCCGGCCGCGGTGGCCGAGGGGACTGAGGCGCTCCAGTCACGGTCTGCACGGCCACTACGGTCGGTGGTTCGAATCCCCCCTCGGGCATGGATATTTGTGCCGTCCTAGTTCGTAAGTAGTTCATAAGTAGTTTGTAAGTTTAGAGACTGATGACCCCGTAGTTAAATCCCATAAACTATACAATCATTTGAAACATTTGAACTAACTGACATGGTACCATACTGAGGCTCCACCTATGCGCTACAGTGCCCCAGAGCACCGTAATGCGGTCAGTTTTACAACGTATTGACTGTATCACGTACATGTTCGAAAGAACAGCCAACATTTATGATTTAACAGCTCTTCTCAATTAACACAAAAAGGAGTGGGCGCGAATAATGAGTAATAATGGCCAGGGCGACTGTATTAGTAGTATATGGACAAACTGAGAAATTGCGCCTGGTGGTAGGCGTGCGGCGGCTGCGGTTATTTTGAGCAAAGAATTCAACGATCAACAACTAACAACCGCGATCCACGACTGCAACGAACAGAATTATATATAATAAAAATTAAAATACGGCGCAGTGGCCAACGCGCCTGCCTAGAAAGCAGGTGGACCCGGTTTCAAATGCCGGATAAATACAAATGTTTAATTTGCCCTCTTGATTTATTTCGATGTCCACTGGCAGCTGGCGTCGTAAATTCCTTTGTGTGTTCATTGATACGAGCTGCAGGATCACAAATGATGTTGTTGAAAACCTAATCATCCTTCCTTTTACAGCTGGTCGACAGAGGCCTTAGACGGGGTCATAGCTGGTGGGGGAAGATGGGGGTCACAATTACCGTAGTTTTGGTCAGGAAGTCGTCCTTGACATTAAATTAAAAGTGACGCTTGTGATCTGAAAAATCCTAAAATAGAAAATGTGTATCCCATTTTGAAACGCCATTTTTACCCTTAAATAACTATTTTTTCTCGGGTGGTCTTAGCACGGGCGTAACCAGTGAGGGCAGCAGCCCCCCTCCTCCCCCATATAAATATTCGAACTAGTCGCGAAGGCCAAAGATCCGGGAGTTAATTTTACTTTGTCGGTACAGGCGGTCAGCAGGAAAGTTTATCTATACTTACACTAATAATAGAAACTGTAAATTTGTGTGTCGTTAGTCTCTTTGAACACTTCAATCGTCAAACGGTTTTCACGGGTAAGTTGAGCAAAGTTTGGTGTAACATATAGGCATTATTTCATCATAATCGGATTCCGGAAGAAGAACATATCGTAATTTAACCCTATCTTAGTAACATCCGTCAAAACGTCAGCTACGTTCACATTGTCAGTGAGCTGTGACGTTTTGGAAAGGTACTGTGCGCTGTCCGTCGAAGCCATCCTTCCCTTACTCCAGTGGTGCCCGTTGCTTGTTGTCTCTTCCTCTAGTTCAAATGTTCAAATGTTTGTAAATCTATCGGACCAAACTGCGTGGTCATCAGTCCGTAGCTTACAAACTACTTAAACTAATGTAAACTAACCTAAGAACAACACACACATTCATGCCCCAAGGAGGCATATCGGACCAAACTGCGTGGTCATCAGTCCGTAGCTTACAAACTACTTAAACTAATGTAAACTAACCTAAGGACAACACACACATTCATGCCCCAAGGAGGACTCGAACCTCCGCAGCGAGGCGCCTTAAACCGCTCGGCTGCTCCACCGCGGCTCTTCCTCTAGTGTCGCAGCTGAACGGTAAGTGACAGTCGACCGGTCAAATAGGCGGATGTTACTATCCGACGTAATTTTGTACCCGTCATTTCGTCGGGCGTTAGCAACAAGTATACGTAAAGGTGCGAGTCCGAACACGGCGACAGCGACCCTCTGCCGCTGCCGACAACGACCGAGACGCAGCCGCCTGCTGCCGACCCGTTGCGGAACACAGCGGCAGGCGAGCAGCGCGGTCGCCGGTCAGAGGCGAGGCGGGGTGTCTGCCGACTGCCGCCGTTGTTGCGCTGTAGTTGGAGGGCGAAGACGATGACGTTGCTTTGTTCCATATTAAGAAAACACGATAGCTGTAATGCCTTTATGTAAACGTACAGTTGCCGAGGGAAGTTACAGGCCGCAGATTTTTTATTTTTATTTATTTATGTTTTTAAGTTTAGTGACGGATTTATTCAGGAGCTGTTGACGTTTAAATAAAAGACAGTTCAACTTCGTACAGAGTTCTATTTTGGATTACATAAAACCACAGTGCCTAAGAACTGCAATAACTGAAGAAGAAAAATTACATTTTACACTGAGAAGTACGCAAAAACTCGTGCATTATTTACTATCTGCTCAACAACTGGTACGGAACAATCCCAGCGATGTGAATGTTGAAGATGTGTTATTATCTCTTGACTGCTGATTTGTGTTGCACTGTGGGTCCATCATTTCGTAATCAGAAGCAATGCGACTATTTTTCTTTCGGTACTGCTTTATATATTGGAAATGAACTCAGTAAAACTGCTGTGATATGTCCAGAAAATAATTCAACATCATATTTGCGTCGCATAAAAGCCTTTAATGACTTTTGCCTCTTTTCTTTCCTTTCCTTTCAAACTTTTAATATTGTACCATCGTTAGTTTTATTCAATTTTATTTTCTTTGTTGGTACGTAACATTAATCTATTGTCACCTCTCGTGAACTTGAAGTAAATAAACCTGTCCTGACAGTATTTTACACAAAACGCTTTATTACTCTACATAATCATTTTTAAGAACACCATTTATGTAATTACTGAGTTAATTTCTTAATTCTTTTGAACATAAACCACCGTTTGTGTTTAGTTTTTACTTTAGTAGTTAAGTATTGAGGAAACTGCACTACGTTGCTACAAAAATGAAGCAAAACGTGTTACAAAATATTAATGAGTGCAGCTTCCTCTGAGTCTTCATTGATATGCCACGTCAAACATTTACAGGCATACATCCGTACTCATAATTAAATAGTTTATCAGAATTTACAACAACAAAAAATTCGCGACTGATTAAGCACAGTTCCAGGCCTATTATATATTTATTCGTGGAACTTGACAACTCTTCTTCCCTGTTACAAACAACAAATGCAAGTTTCAATCCGATCTGTTGAAGAGACAAGGCAATAATGTCTTCTGCTTTTAGTTACATCCAATGCAATGATGTCTCAATAAATTAAAACGAACAAACTCTCAATTTACATTTTCTTGAGGACATATCCCCAAGTGCTTCAGTGGTTATAAACAATCTTGCTTGTGGTGGCCATTTGAGCAGCAGCTGAATATTACGTATTTTCACTGTAGTGTTTTTAAAGAAAACACCTTTTGCTTCTGCAAGTAGTAAAGGCGTTTTCTTTAAAAACACTACAGTGAAAATAAATACATAGTTACAACCACGCACATATGAATCCATTCCTTGATAAATAAGTTTCATGCACTTACTCGCCCTGTTCAACTACTGTGCTGTAGCTTTCCAGATATCTTTTACTAAAACATTTCTGTACTCGTTACCTCCTGCGTTAAATATTACAGGATATGTTGCTACTGTGTTTCAAATGTTTGTATAGTCTATGGGACTTAACTACGGTGTCATCAGTCCCTAGACTTACAAACTACTTATGAACTAGCTTATAATAAAGACGGCACAAACTGCCATGCCCGTCGGGGAACAGTCTCGCGTATCGTAGGATAGCGCCTCAATGCGCTCGGCCACTCCGCCGCGGCTCGTCAGAGTCTGAAGAGCTCATTTCCCTTGGGTGTTGTCATAAAACCGGTCTCCGGCGGGGGGTCGGGTCGGCGACAAGCGACACCACTGGTTCGGGACCGGACGGCCGCCGGTCGCCGGAGCAGGTATACGGCGACCAGTGCCGCCGCCGCCGCGTTCCGCATCGCTCGCATTGCAGACAACGGGGACCAGTGGTGCCGCCTGCCGCGGGACGGCGACGACCGCCGCTTGCCGCCGCGTTCGGAATCGCACCTTAAGCGTCTCTTTACAATCCTAAGTTATGTCGTCAATATTGTTTAAATTCTACCAATTTTCCCGTCTTTTTCTGTACATGACCAGCGTAGTAATATGGCTTTATTGGTTGGAAAACGTATTATATTTTCCTGTGTGTATGTTTTAGTTATGTCTCTGCCAAAAAAAGTAATTGCTTCGTTAGCATCCCTCTCGCTACCAAACTCGATAAAAAGGTAACAACGTTGAGAACGATAAAAAAATTAAAAAAAAAGGTAGTTGCCTCACAACTTTGTGAATGGGAGTTACAAAAATCGTAAAACATGAAGTTCGTTTTTCTTGTATCATGATAATATCGCAGATGTATCCTACAAACCAAAACTAGATACGCTGGTTGTACTTGTTTCTACGATGCACCAAGAAGGCTCAATCAACCAACCGTCTAACAGACCAGAGATAATAATGACATATAATGCGACCATAGGTAGGGTAGATATCTGGATCAAATGTTCATAGCAGTGAGTTGCAGCAGAACAACTAGTAGATGACCATAATGTTTTGTTTACAATATGAACAATATCGCGCTTGTGAATTCCTACGTAATCTATGCGTCCAATTTTATAGGAAGTCAACAAAATCAAGTATTGACAAAGAAACCAATGTCTCGCTTTGAGTGTGCCACAGCCTTGTATTCTCTGCTTATGCAAAATTGGTTGAGACATAGGCTGACTATTACCATTATTCCCAGGAAATTGAGGCTAGCTATAGAGAATGGTCTCGTTGAAAATGAAAAGTTTCGTAAAACATTCTGCTTTTGCCACTTAAAAAAAAATTGAATGACTTCCCAAAGCTGCAGCAAATGCTCAACTGTAATTTTCGGTGAGCACGCTATAAAAGTCTGTACCGACTGCTATAAAAAATTCTTTCGATTCAAGTTCCTTTCGTAAGTCTTGTTTGTTATTTCTACCTGTCTTACATATTATTTTCATTATAAATAGGTACAGTATTATTTTCATTATAAATAGGTACAGTTTGACCATACGTGTTTTCAGTGTATTATTTTATGTGTTTTGTTGTCTTTTTATTTGAAAAATTAAAAAAAAAAAACTGTACATGAAACTAATAAGGCTGAAGGTAGCATATAATAAATAGTTATTGGTGCTGCAGACATCCTAGTAATGCACTCTGCGTAATAAGAGTAATGTTAAATTAAAGAGAATAATAAGCATGATGATTATATTAATTTGTTTGATGAAAAAGAAAGACGTAATTTCATATTTGTTAAAATAGTTTTTCGTAATTTATGGGCATATGTATGTATGTATGTATATTTGTGTATATAGGACTTTTGAATGAATAAAACATCTTTTCAATACTTATTGTCAGCAATTACAAAATGTTCAAATGTTTGTATAGCTTATGGGAGTTAACTACGGGGCCATCAGTCCCTAAACTTACAAACTACTTATGATCTAGCTTACACTAAGGACGGGACAAATATCCATGCCTAAGGGGGATTCGAACCCCCGACCGTAGTGGCCGGGCAGACCGTACTGGCGCGCCTCAGTCCCCTCGGCCACCGCGGCCGGCTCAGCAATTACAATTATTTATCAGGAACAATTGATGAACAAGTGAACACAGGTAGCATTGGTTTGGAATCACACCCGCCGAATTGACGGGTGTTACTAACAAAAGTTCAAAATCGCCTGAAAGACGGATGTCAGTAAAGAGCGTTTAAAACCAGATGTTACTAATTCAGGGGTAAAGGGCTATCTTAACCGTCGTGTAGGTCTATTAGACTCTGCTAATCTCTTTACGAATTTGTATGAGATTTTTACGGGTAACTCGAGTGTAGCTTGAGGCAACATATACAGGCTATGTTCCATAAAAACTGGATCACTGAAAGAAAAGATATCGTAATTTATTTTTTTTTTCCCTCTAAAACAGACATGTCTGTCTGCTGTCTCTTTGAACACGTTAATGGGTTTTTACGGGTGACTTAACCTACCCTGGGGCAACATTCAAGTTTTAATTGATCAAAATCAGACCAGAGAAAGAAGAGATGTCATAATGTAAACTTGTATCTGAAACCATCGTATCTGTCTGCCTGTTTGAAGAGGCTAATCTCTAAAACTATTAAACCATAGATGATGGGGTTTCACAGGTAAACTGAGGGTAGTTTGGGACATGAGAATCGAACCATGTAAAAAAAAATCGTAATTTAAACTTTTATGAGTCTGTTATGCTCAGAAGTACAGAAAAGCACAGAAATAACCAATAAATTCGCGTTTGTTCCGTAGTGCGCCTAAGAACGAGTCGATAGCGCTCGATTCTTGGTAACAGAAGTATTTTCAGAAGCTTCGGTCAGTGAGAGAATGAAGCACTCCAGTCTTATCTTTACGAATACAAACTAACATTTGCTGATTTCGCTTCTTGGCTACGAAACATGTGTTTATTGACAAAGTGATTCAATAACGGTTTCATTTTTACCTACTAAAGCCCGGAACCCTAAAAAGCCATGGTATGCGAAGGCCTTTCTTCAACTTCCGCTGCGAAGCACGGGCACCCAGCTAGTAGAAACAATAAATTTGGACAATACGCTGACCACTGTGCTATAGACTGGCCTGTGACCAGTGACTGACACTAAACTGCTGGGGCAGGTAATCGCTGTTCACACGCTGACGGCTGAAGACAGCAGCGGCTACGGGGAGCACATAGCCGAAAATACGAAATGAATTAATACGTTTGTATGGAGATGTTATTAGGGAGAAAGCAGCCACTGAGATTAAAAAAGCCAAGTTTTACGCAGTGTTGGCAAACGAAACAGCAGATGAAACAGGCATGGGCGTACCCAGAAAGGGGGGTGGGGGTGGGTCGGGGGTTCAAATCCCTATAGAATTTGATCCTCTCGTCTCACAATGGGATAAATGTATTAAGAGTGTAACTGTTAAAACAATTAGTTTTTCCTAGCTGTGCTGTTTGAATTTCACTGCTACGTTTTCCAATCATTAGGAACATTACCTTGTTTAAGGTACCCGCGGTAAATTGTGGTAAAGAGGAAAGAGGGGGGCTAATTCTGTCGGAGTTTCCGAGAAGAAGCTGGCAATGATCTCGGTGGGTCCTGGAGCTTCACTGTGCTTTAGAGATCTGAGCTTTCAATAACACTTTACAGATTGTAAACCAGTTATATTTGTTCCAGTAGGACTACTGGACGCAGGCAATATTTTTTGACCTAGAGAGGAATTCCGCCTTATGGAAGACACCTTATTTTACCTCCTGTAAAAAATAGAATATAAAAGGTGCCTTGCAGAAGTTGAAATTCCTCTCCAGTTTATTATATCAAGCACGGAAATAAGATGATCTGTACCTTCAATAAAATCTCTGCAAGAATTATTCTACCAGAAATAGGAGCCTCAACATGAGTCCTTGGAAGCCAAAGATGAAACAAAAATCTAGCAGCTGCGTTTTTATTTTTTTAATTAATAAAGCGACCTGTTTCGGTCGTAGATCAGTTGTCATTTGATGCCTGTAATACATGGACAAGAAATTTACGGATACCGGAAATAGCGGCCACCACTTTTGAATGTTCTGTAACTTACAATATTACACAATGGGGGCCTGAGGATGGTGCTAACGAAGTATCGAAACAGGTTCACATAATAATTAACCATTCGTTGAAAACCCCTCTCGAAGTCAAATCCTGCCTACGCCTATGTAGGAAGGAACAGTTGTCAATAGGCGTGCGATTCTACGACGAAAGCAGATTGAAAATCGGAGAATAATTTGTAGGTTATGAGGAACTTAAGTAACAAAATGCTTCAATTGCTGCAGTAACCGACTATTTCTTGACCATTAGTATTCTTTCAACTTAAGATTGTGTAGGATTTGGCTTCGATGGCTGGTATAGAATGGCAGGCAGGGAAAGCGGTGTACAAGCCATTTTAAGAAACAAATACTACAGAGCCTCATACGTTCACTATTTAAGCCAAAAACTCAACATAGTGGTAAACTATGCTAACACAGTGGTGGAAACTAGAATACTATTGCCACTGTAAAAGACACAAACATTTTTAGAGAATCGGCTACACGTCGGAAATACGTTCCCAATTTATCACGAATGTGTGAGACGAGATGGTCTGAGAAATAGAAATACATCAGACCATTCGCTAAACATTAGCCAGAGGTTGACAGCTCTATAAAAAATGTCTGCAATGGGAAATTATTCAATGAGTAATTTTGCTTATTAGCTGCTTTATGCCATCACAAAACCAGTGTTCATCTCAGCTTTACCGTTATTTCCGGTATCCGTAATACTCAGCAGTTTTGAAACCAGTAGCTAATGCTCTGCAATCTAAGTCTATAGACATGATTCCGGTGAGGGAACACGTCACAAGAATCATTGACATTCTCGTTAATGACCGAAATGAATCTGACAGCATATCTCGTAACTTGGTAAAGCACTGCAGACTGCAAATAAAAATTACTGTTCCTCGTTTTATTTGTAAGCAAAAATTCAGAAGCAATCCTCCATAGGAAAATGACACCGAATGATGGTGACGTTCATAAATAATACCATATGTCCAGTCGCTCATGTCATCTTTAAGTATTCGATTTTGAACAGAAAATACTCCAGCTTTTGCTCTAAATAAGCTACACCCTTTGAATATGAGTAAAATTAGTATAGCAGAGTTTCAGTGAAATGCAGAATTGCTTAAAAGAAATCATGATTTGGATGATATTGCTGGAGAACTGTATCTGTGGTAAAATTTATGGAGGGAAAAGACTGTACCTGAAGCTGAATTAAGGGATATAGAAAACGAACCTGTTTAATGAGACGAATAGTTTTTTCCCCTAGTATGACAAAAGCTCTAAGAATTTTAAGCACTATTACATGCACAACAGCGGCCGTGCAACGATCCTTCAGTACCCTTCGAAGAGTGAGAACCTGGCTTAGAAGCACTAGGGGAGAAAAAAGGCTCACGTGTCTGTGCCTGACGAGCGTGCACCGAAATTACGTCAAGGAAATCTGCGAGACGTTAGAAAAGAAAGTAATTGACAAATTTACAGCAAATCCGATAAGGTTATTAGTAAACTGAAATGTTGTGTTATATGAAAGTGCACTCTTTTGTTTAAAACGTTTATAAAATCAGTTTTCCACTAATTTTGTGTTATATTTATTAAGAGAGGGCGCCTGTTGTCACTGTTCCTCGAGAGTAATGTGATATGCCTCCATCCCCTCCCAGTTCTGATCCTGGTTACACTCTTGGATCTTGGGGAATAAATAGGCAACCTTCAAGGGATCTGCGCTTATTCGGTACTTATTGACATTACTACATTGTCAAATCTACAATAATCTGAAGTGACGCTTACATTATAATGGTTTTTGCCAGCTGCTATATGACGGCTAATATGACTTAATCAGCCACGATGCAATCACTTTTTCCACTTAGCTCTGATGTGAAACTAAATGCCAAATGATACAAACACTATAGATTCTGCAATCGATTTGCGTTCAAGAGTTTCTGGATAATTATGTTAAAATAGGATCCCAAACGGGATGTCTACTCCCGCTGTTTCGACTGCCATTGTTTTGGTCTCTCTTCGAATGCCTGCACAACGTTACCAGGATCTCGGTCGGCCGGCCGCGGTGGCCGAGGAGACTGAGGCGCTTCAGTCACGGTCTGCAAGGTCACTACGGTCGGTGGTTCGAATCCCCCCTCGGGCATGGATATTTGTGCCTTCTTTAGTATAAGGAGTTTGTAAGTTTAGGAACTGATGACCCAGTAGTTAAGTCCCATAAGCTTAACAAACATTTGAACATTTTTGGTCTCGGTCGGTTGGATCAGGGTCTTATGACCCCTGTCACCCATCCTCCGGGACACCCATACAAAACGGCGCTCACTTTTTGTTCGGCAGGGATAGCCAGGGGTGGATGTAGGCCCTCTGGCGCCTGGGGAAATATTGTAATTCAACGCTCCCCCACACCCTCCCAAGAAACACGGTGTTGAAGTATTAATTAATATAAACAAAACAACTGCGGTTACATTAAGTTTCTTTATTAACAAATACAAGAACAAGCAGAGTACAAATTAAATCATACATTAATACAGAAACTAATCAATGTTATTACCTAACGCATTATATTTGATGTTAAATAAAAAACAAATGCAGATTAATTTTTTAAAAATGACACTATTTCTTCAATGGAAGTATTTCATTACTGGAAAAATGAATAACGCCCAAACTTAGAGATAAGTCCACAGGTCAATTTAATTTGTGAAAATAAACAGTATGAATTTTCCTTTGTGTAGATGATTCTGTTGGTGATAAAAAAATAAATTGTACCGACAAAATAGCAAAGAAAAACCGGAATAAAGATCATTGCGGAATAACTGATTTTATTAACATATCTCTAACTGTAGGTAAAATATATGATGAAATAAAACAAAGATATTTAATGATATCAAGCTGCAATATAAACAAAAACTGTAACTTAAAACTGAATTTTATGCCCATTACTTTCCGCAATGTACAAAAAATAGCATCATATGAGATATAGATGCTAACTGATGTTCAATGTAGAAACTCAGGTTCATGAGGTAAGGCCATATTTTCACAGCGGCAAAGGCTTCACTTTGCTCAGGCCATAAACATGAAATGTTTGCAGATTATATGTACTTATCCTTACAAATCACTTTACCTATCACTGAAAACCAAATTAAAATACTTACAGTACGGTCGTTCCAGACAATCACTTTTTTATATCACCAGCTGAGACTTTACGTGCGGTGGCCGAATGGTCTGCGGCGCTCCAGTCACGGTCTGCACGGCCACTACGGTCTGGGGTTCGAATCCCTCCTCGGGCATGGATATTTATGCCGTCCTTAGTATTAGCTAGTTCATAAGTAGTTTGTAAGTTTAGGGACTGATGACCCCGAAGTTAAGTCCCTTAAGCTCTACAATCAAGTAAAAAGTAAAAAGACATTACGTGCCTTGTAGTGTTGATCACAGAAAGTTCTATTGGCCAAACACAACATACACGTTTTGTGCTATGTACTGCGCAGTAAATGAATTATGCTTCTGTGTATTTTAAGGACCGAGCCGTACATGTCTACTTCAATGTCCAGTTTACAATAGCTGGAAATTGAGCCCTGTACCTGTGATTGTGCAGTCAATCCCTGCCGGCCGCGGTGGCCGAGGGGACTGAGGCGCTCCAGTCACGGTCTGCACGGCCACTACGGTCGGGGTTCGAATCCCCCCTCGGACATGGATATTTGTGCCATCTTTAGTGTAAGCCAGTTCATAAGTAGTTTATAAGTTTAGGGACAGATGACTCCGTAGTTAAGTCCCATAAGCTATACAATCAAGTAAAAAGTAAAAAGACATTACGTGCCTTGTAGTGTTGATCACAGAAAGTTCTATTGGCCAAACACAACATACACGTTTTGTGCTATGTACTACGCAGTAAATGAATTATGCTTCTGTGTATTTTAAGGACCGAGCCGTACATGTCTACTTCAATGTCCAGTTTACAATAGCTGGAAATTGAGCCCTGTACCTGTGATTGTGCAGTCAATCCCTGCCGGCCGCGGTGGCCGAGGGGACTGAGGCGCTCCAGTCACGGTCTGCACGGCCACTACGGTCGGGGTTCGAATCCCCCCTCGGACATGGATATTTGTGCCATCTTTAGTGTAAGCCAGTTCATAAGTAGTTTGTAAGTTTAGGGACAGATGACTCCGTAGTTAAGTCCCATAAGCTATACAATCAAGTAAAAAGTAAAAAGACATTACGTGCCTTGTAGTGTTGATCACAGAAAGTTCTATTGGCCAAACACAACATACACGTTTTGTGCTATGTACTGCGCAGTAAATGAATTATGCTTCTGTGTATTTTAAGGACCGAGCCGTACATGTCTACTTCAATGTCCAGTTTACAATAGCTGGAAATTGAGCCCTGTACCTGTGATTGTGTAGTCAATCCCTGCCGGCCGCGGTGGCCGAGGGGACTGAGGCGCTCCAGTCACGGTCTGCACGGCCACTACGGTCGGGGTTCGAATCCCCCCTCGGACATGGATATTTGTGCCATCTTTAGTGTAAGCCAGTTCATAAGTAGTTTGTAAGTTTAGGGACAGATGACTCCGTAGTTAAGTCCCATAAGCTATACAATCAAGTAAAAAGTAAAAAGACATTACGTGCCTTGTAGTGTTGATCACAGAAAGTTCTATTGGCCAAACACAACATACACGTTTTGTGCTATGTACTGCGCAGTAAATGAATTATGCTTCTGTGTATTTTAAGGACCGAGCCGTACATGTCTACTTCAATGTCCAGTTTACAATAGCTGGAAATTGAGCCCTGTACCTGTGATTGTGCAGTCAATCCCTGCCGGCCGCGGTGGCCGAGGGGACTGAGGCGCTCCAGTCACGGTCTGCACGGCCACTACGGTCGGGGTTCGAATCCCCCCTCGGACATGGATATTTGTGCCATCTTTAGTGTAAGCCAGTTCATAAGTAGTTTGTAAGTTTAGGGACAGATGACTCCGTAGTTAAGTCCCATAAGCTATACCAATATTTGAACATTTTTAGTCAATCACTCTATGCATAGGCTAAAATTTTCGAAGTAATAATGACTGGTTAATAAATTTCAAATCTTAGTCTTCTCAAACGAAGCACTTCAGCTAACCAGAGGAGACAAAGTATTTCTCCAGCCCAGGAGCTCCACCTGCACCGTCCAGGTACTTTAGCTGACCAGCAGCCCTAGCCACTCTCTAATTGCCATCCACTCCGACAGTATCAGATTTCTTAACAGCAAATATTTGTTTTGACCACTTCCACAGTAACTTAACATTTTAGAATATTACATAGAAAAGTTATAAACATTCACTGACCTTGGTGGCTATTTATCAGCAGTACAAATAATTTATGAAATAAGTAAATGAGATTGACTGCACACAATACACAATATTTATGTAAATTCACTGCCAAAATAGACAGTTACTCATTAAATAGGTATATGAACATGTGGATAAGAGGTACAAATCATGCTGCTTGCAACTGCTGAGTTACTATGGAGGATACGGTGACATGACTATTTCAAAATAAATTATTAAAACAAGTGTAATAAATCCCTAAATGAATAAATAGAAGTGTGTTGCTTTCAAGAGGATAGCTTGAGGTAATAAGCTATCATCTGTGACATGTTGGTTCAAATGTTCAAATGTTTGTTATGCTTAAGGGACTTAACTACGGGGTCATCAGTCCCTAAACTTACAAACTACTTATGAACTACCTACAACTAAGGACGGCACAAATATCCATGCCCGAGGAGGGATTCGAACCCCCGACCGTACTGGCCGTGCAGACCGTGACTGAGGCGCCTCAGTCCTCTCGGCCACCGCGGCCGGCGACATGTTGGTGTTGTGGTCTTAAGTCCGGAAACTTGTTTCATGCAGCTCTCCACCCTACTCTATCCTGAGCAAGCCTTCCATCTCGTCATAAGAACGGCAACCCACATTCATTTGAATATGTTTACTCTGTTTGTCTCTTGGTCTCCCTCTGCGATTTTTACCTCACAAACTTCCCTCAAGTGCTAAATTCACGATTCCGTGATGTCTAAGAGTGTGTCCTTTTCTCCCAGTTCTGTTCAGTACCACCTCATTAGTTACGCGATCTACCCACCTAATCTTCAGCATTCTTCTGCAGCACCGCATTTCAAAAGCCTTTATCCTATTCCTGTCTGAACTATTTATCGTCCATGTTTCACTCCCGTAGAAGGTAACACTCCACACAAATGCCTTCATAAAAGATTTCCTTAAGCATAAATTAATATTCGATGTTAACAAATTTCTCATTAAAAACGCTCTTCTTTCCATTGCCGTTCTGCATATTATATCCTCTGTACAGCGACCATCGTATGTTATTTTACTGCCCAAGTAACAAAACTCACCTACCGCCTTTATTGTTTCGTTATCTAATCTAATTACTTCAGAGTCGCCGGATTTTCTTAGACTGCATTCCGTTACTCTTGTTTTGCTCTTGTTAATGTTCATCTTATACGCTCTCTTCAAAACACTGTCCATTCCGTTCAATTGCTTTTACAGGTTCTTTGCTGTCTCTGGCACAATTACAATGCCCCCGGCAAAACGCAGTGTTTTTATTTCTTCATCCTAAACTTTAATTCCCTCTCCAAAATTCTCATTGCTTTCCTTCACCGCTTGCTTGCTCAATGTACAAATTGAATAACACTGGAGAAAGGCTACAACCCTGTCTTACTGCCTTCCCAACCAATTGTTCCCTTTCAAGCCCTTCGAGTCTAATAACTTCGGTCTGGCTGTTGTACAAGTTGTAAATAACCCTCCTCTCCTTGTATTTTACCCCTGATGACTTCAGAATTTGAAAGAGTGTGTTGCAATCAACATTGTCAAAAGCTTTCTCGAAATCTACAAAAGCTAGAAATGTAGGTTTGCCTTTCATAAATCCATCTTCTTAGATAAATCGTAAGGTGAGTATCACCTCTCATGTTCCTACATATCTCCTGAATTCGAACTGATCTTCCCCGAGGTCAGCATCTATCAGCCTTTTCATCCTTCTGTAAATAATTCGTGTTAGAATTTCGCAACCGTGACTTATTAAACTGATGGTTGTGTAATTTTCACAACTGTCTGCGCCTGCTTTCTTTGGAATGGGGACTATTACATTTCTCTTAAAATCTGAGGGTATTTAGCCTGTCTCATACATATTACGCTCCAGGTGAAATAGTTTTGTCATGGCTGGCTCTCCCAAAGACTTCAGTAGTTCTGAGAGAAAGTCGTCTACTACAGGGGCCTTGTTTCGAAAATTCAACTTCAAATGTTTGTAAATCTATCGGACGAAACTGCGTGGTCATCAGTCCGTATCTTACAAAATACTTAAACTAAGCTCAGGACAACACACACACACACACACACACACACACACACACACACACACATCCATGCCCCAGGGAGGACTCGAACCTCCGACGGCGTGCAATCGCGCGCTCTGCAGCGATGCGCTTTACACCGCTCGGCTACTCCATCGCGGCTACCTTGTTTCGACTTAGATCTTTCAGTGCCCTGTCAGATTCTTCTCTCAGTACAGTATCTCCTATTTCATCTTAATCTACTTCCTCTACTCTTTCTACAATATTGTATCTAACAAGGAGACCACATGGGTTTCGGATTTTAGAATTTTCTTTATATTTGTGGTATATGAAGCCAAAGCCATTTGACGCAACTCTCAAAAATTCTTGAGAAAATCGAATTTGAAATTTTGTAAGTGCAACGAAGTACCAGTATTAAAGCAATTGTAGCATCTGTCCGTTTGCTTAGGTGTAGTTCCGCTTAGGCAGCGCCGGCCGCGGTGGCCGAGGGGACTGAGGCGCTCCAGTCACGGTCTGCACGGCCACTACGGTCGGGGGTTCGAATCCCCCCTCGGGCATGGATATTTGTGCCGTCCTTAGTGTTAGCTAGATCATAAGTAGTTTGTACGTTTAGGGACTGATGACCCCATAGTTAAGTCACATAAGCTGTACAAACATTTGAACATTTGATTTGCTTAGGCAGCGACCGTGTGCAGACGCGCCGGTGTGCTTGTTGAAACGTTTGTAGAGCTTATGGGACTTAACTAAGGGGTCATCAGTCCCTAAACTTACAAACTACTTATGAACTAGCTAATACTAAAGACGGCACAAATATCCATGTCCGAGGGGGGATTCGAACCCCCGACCGTAGTGGTCGTGCAGAACGTGATTGGCGCGCCTCAGTCCGCTCGGCCACTGCGGCCGGCCGGGTGTGCTTGCTCCGCGAGTGTTTACGCCGCTTGCAGCTACAGGAACTGTGAGTATTATGGCTTGTGCCATCGATGACCAATTACGACGATACACGCTTCGTTTTCAATTTCCGTATGGATGCACCCGACTGCAAGTATACGAACTCGTAGGTTGGCTTTACGAAAAATTGGGTCTGAAAGATGAAGAAGTGCTCCGATTTTCCTTGCGAATGTCGTGTTTCTGAAACTCGTCAGCGACTATCTCTGTTTACGTGTGATGGAATAACTGAGGGTACGACCGAATTTGTGAATTACAGAGGCGAAATCAGCAAAGTGTCAGTTTCTCATGCCGGGCTCGGTCTGCGCACGATCTGCATATTTAATTTTCCTTTTGAGACTGACCTCGATAATATACGACAAGCTCTTTCTGAATATTGTGACGTTGTGGAAATTCACGCGGAAAACTGGTGTGGGTTGAAGCACTTCAATGTGGATAACGGCGTGAGGAATGCTAAAGTAGACCTTAAAAAGCATAACACGTCCAACATTCTTGTCCGCGTGTTTCTAGCTCTCATCACGTACTACGTGCAGCCTCGAACTTGTCTCTGCGGCTCCCGCCGACCATTTGAAATCAGCGTGTTATCGTATGAAACCTGTGCGTAGGAGTGCACCCGCTACGGTAGATGAGCAGGACGGCATCAGAACCACGTACGCGGACATGCTAGTGGGAACGCCTGCCGTAAGCGCGGCATTGCAGGAGCCGGCTGCGGCCGCCGCGGCCCCAGCACTGCCAACACCCTATAGAAACAAGGCCTCACAACAAGGCCGTGTCACGTCACATCGATAATCTGCCATCGCAAGCTCACTGGCTGGCCGCTGGGGCACAGCCCACTGCCTCGTAGCGCCATCCAGTGAGCTTGCGCTGGCAGCCTATCAGTGTGACGTGACACGGACTTGTTTTGAGGCCTTGTATCTAGACGGTCAGCAGCTCGGCGGCCGGGCGAACAGACTCGGTTCTTAGCGCAACGACCGATGCCCACTGCTGCGACGCAAACACGCAGTTTTCCGCGTGTGACCGACTAAGCGCTGAACTTCCGCCTCAGGATTCCGGTACTCACACGGACGTTCCCATGGAGATTTCGGAACAGAATGACTACAGAGGATTGCAAGTTCCTCCCCTTCTCGCTCTGCCGTCTCAAATACAAGTTTCTCCCGCCACAGAAGTTATGACAAAGTTCGCGGTCGTCCCTTTTGCGGCTGACACCCAACATGGCTTTGACAAGAATGCACGCGCACAAAGAAGCGAAGAAAACTTCACGTAAGCAGAGTGAGGAGGAGGTCCGCACCCTGGAAAAGAAACTGCAGCGAACTATCACACAAATCAGAACTGAGGGAATCACGAACGTGAAGGACGGCGGCCAAGTCTCACAACATGTGGGGGAAGCCGAAGGTATGAACGTAGACAGTTCGGGACCTGAAGACACGGACGCCGGTCGCTCGCGTATGTCGGAGATCCAAGTCCTGGACTGAGGATACAAAATGACGTGCCGCTCTCTCACTTACACAATGCAAGATTATAAAATAGTAACTGTGAACGTAAGCAGAATCGAATCTGACGTTGAAATCAAGTGATTGATAGACTGTATGCCGCCGATGTGGACATTGCTTTCCTTCAGGAAGTTGTAACAGCTAACATTACGGGTTATGACGCCATAATAAATATCTGCGATGACGCAGGTACGGCAATTCTGTTTAAAGAAGGCATTTCTTGTACATCTACCGCCATTCTACCAACAGGACGGGGCATTGCTGCTCTATTACTGGACAACTTGATTTTACTGAACATTTATGCTCCGTTTGGATCCAGTGCCAGAAGGGAGAGGTCTGATTTTTATCGTGACGATATCATAACCCTTCTAAGCCGTGCTCGCTCAAATGTCATACTCGGTGGCGATTTTAATTGTGTCTTAACGCAAAGAAGACCAGCAGCCGAATTTTAATTATTGCCACGAACAGTGTTTAACTGACGGTCTGGAATTGTAAGATAGTTGGTGCCACCTACGCCCTCCTACTGTTGGGTACACGTATGTGACTGCCACGTCTTCAAGTCGTCTGGGTAGGTTTTGTGTGTCCCAAAATATTTTAATGAATGTTCGTAACTGCGAAGTTAGTTTTAGTGACCACTGGGCCTAACATATAACGATCAGACACTCGCGACAGAACACGTTCTTGGGTCGTGCGGTGTGGCAGTTGAATACCTCACTGCAGGAAGGTGCCGCCCTGCGGCGAGGTATTGCTGCTACGTGGCGGCACTGCCTCCAGAGGCAGGCGCGGTACAGGGAGCGCGTTGTCTGGTGGGCGGAGCTCGTGAAGTGAAGCCCCACTTTAAGAAGTGTATATGTCAGTATGCCAGGGCCAAAGCGTAGCCGGCCGCGGTGGCCGAGGGGACTAAGGCGCTCCAGTCACGGTCTGCACGGCCACTACGGTCGGGGGTTCGAATCCCCCCTAGGGCATGGATATTTGTGCCGTCCTTAGTCTTAGCTAGTACATAAGTAGTTTGTAAGCTTAGGGACTGATGACCTCGTAGTTAAGCCCCATAAGTGCTACAAACATTTTGCCAAAGCGTATTACAGGAAATAAACTTTGGACTTCTACTTCACCGGTTTACGCCAGTTGTACAGTAGTCCTGCAGCTCTGACAGACAATTTGATCCGTATTAAACGAATGAAAGCCACAATCACTGCTTTGGTCCATGAAAGTTTGGCTGGAGCACGGGTCAGGGCGCGCACTTTCGACGACATCTCCCAAGAGCGGACGTCATTGTTTCACGTCATTCGGGAAATACAAGAGGGAAACAAAAAATTATCACACAACCTCAGGATGACGGAGGAACGATATTTAATGAGCAAGCCACTATTAAGGCCATTGTCTTCCATCACTTCCGATACTTTGAGCAGTAAGCAGACGCGCGCGGCTGGGGATGATTTTTTATCCACCATTACTTCCGCGCTCACTCAGGACGACAACGCAGAAATGTTGGCACCGATAACCGACTCAGAAATAAAGTCAGTCATCGCGTGTGTCCCGAAGAAGAAAGCTGCGGGTTTGGACGGCCTACCACTAGAATTCTATATTCAGCACTGGGACATTATTGGTGATGAGATGCGTAGGCGGATCCAAGGGGTGGGGGGGGGGGAGGGCGAAGGGTCGTTCGCCCCCACCCACAACAGCTTTTTATTTTTATTTATTTTTTTCTTTTACAATGTGAAGCTAGCGTGATATCACTGCACTGAGTCTTCAAAACTGTGAGACTTTTGTTTGATATGGCGTGGGGTTAAAAGGGGTGGCCGGTACTAGAGGCTTTCTACTGAACCAGATGAAAAATTCTTTCACCGCCCCCCCCCTCCAGCAGGACGTCCTAGATCCGCCCCTGATGAGATGACACGAATGTATAACGACTTGCTATCGAGCGATTCTTTCCCTCGTCTGTTCACCGAAGGCATGGTGGTGTTCGTACCGAAAACATCGAGACGGACCAATAACGTTGTTCAAAGCGGATTCTGACGAGACTGATTATTGCCAGAATAAAGACGGTTCTTAGCAAACTATTGGGCTCTTATCAGACGAGTGTGGTCAGCGGCCAATCAATGTTCAACGCGCGTTGTGTATACCGGGACATAACATTTATCGTGGATATGCAAGACCAAACTGGCTGTCCTATGACAAGACGTTTGACAGAGTCAGTCACGGATTTTTATTAAAAACATTGGAAAAATGGGGTTCCACCAGAGTTTGCGACATCTCATCAGAAATTGTATCTGCGGAACATCCTCTCGCACCAAGATCAAAGAACAGCTGACTGCTCCTGTGCCCATCCAACAGGGCGTGCGACAAGGGTGCCCCCTCTCAATGACTCTTTACGCCATTGCAGTAGAGCCACTTCTTAAGACATCTGACGTCACTCTCGAGGGTTTATGGACGCTGAATACAAAAACAGTCTGCCACGCCTTTGCCGACGATATCAGCGTCGTCATCAACAACAATGACTAGATGGCGACTGACAGACGTCTCGTGCAACGGTATGCCAACGCAAGCGGAGCGAGGCTTAACGAACGCAAATCCAAAGTAATAATGCTAGGGCCTCATGTTAACTACGTTGACACCGATTGGCTTGACAGTATGGCAGAGGTAAAACACCTAGGGCTGATTATTACACCGAATCCGCAGGACACGGTGAAAGTCAACTGGGAACGCAAGCTTAATGTGCTACGGGCAATGATCAGAGAACACAAGGTGCGATCCTTAGGTCGGATACAGAGAGCGATCTTTGTCAATACCCATGTTCTTAGTCAGGTTTATCATATTGCTGCTGTTGTACCTATTCCCACAGGTATAGCGCATAAAATTCTAGCGCTTGCTTGTTGGTATGTTTGGCGGGATAAAAGTTTAAAGTCTCGTTCAAGTCGACGTCGCTACTTCGTACTAGAGGCGGATTGGGTGTTAAAGATGTTCAGTCACAATGCCTGGCGATCTTCATGTTCCGTACTTCACGCAATATACAGAGCGATCAAAGCGGTAACACCGCTAATCTTTTTAGGCAGTTACGCCCTGTGGACTTGTCCGTGCCGACGAATGTTGGTCATATACACGCCGACCTTGAATATATTCGAAAGTATTACGTAGAGCTCAGCTATATTCCTGAATACCGAGAACAATACCACACTGCGACGATCTATAAGGAACTTGTTAAGCGGCAGCCACCAAACCGTATCGAGCAAAAACAGGTGAGCAGAAATTGGAGGCACATATGGACGAATATTAGTAATCCTTGTTTTCGATCCGACGTTAGTTCGGCTTGGTATGACGTGGTCAATGATAGCCACCGGAGTAAAACTGTTCAACATTAAGCTCCGACCATCACCACTTTGTGCAAAATGTCATCTCGTGGAAAAACTACATCAGATATTGCAGTGTAGGGATCAGAATCAAATATGGATGTGGACACGGAAGAAACTGCCTCTTATAAACAGAACGTCAGAGAATTCCATACAATTAGAAGACGTACTTCACCCGGATTGGCGGCTCTTTCTAGAATTCAAGAATAATAGTTATACCTGGTTAATGGGTCAATTTCTCTATTACATGATTACCGACAAAACGCCAACGCTACACTCCTGATCATTAAAATTGCCACACCACGAAGATGACGTGCTACAGACGCTAATTTAACCGACAGGAAGAAGATGCTGCGATATGCAAATGATTAGCTTTTTAGAGCATTCACACTAGGGCCGGGACTGCGGCGCTTCAGTCACGGTCTGCACGGCCACTACTGTCTGGGGTTCGAATCACCCCTAGGGCATGGATATTTGTGCCGTCCTTAGTTGTAGCTAGTTCATAAGTAGTTTGTAAGTTTAGGGACTGGTGACCCCGTAGTTAAGTCCCATAAGCTCTACAAACATTTGATTTCACACAAGGTTGGCGCCAGTGGCGATAACTACAAAGTGCTGACATGAGGACAGTTTCCAAACGATTTTCATACACAAACAGCAGTTGACCGGCGTTGCCTGGTGAAACGTTGTTGTGTGCCTCGTGTAAGGAAGAGAAATGCGTACCATCACGTTTCCGACATTGATTAAGGTCGGATTGTAGCCTATCGCGATTGCGGTTTATCATATCATGACATTGCTGCTAGCTGTTGGTCGCGATCCAATGACTGTTAGCGGAATATGGAATCGGTGGGTTCAGGAGGGCAATACGGAACGCCATGCTGGATCCCAACGGCCTCGTATCACTAGCAGTCGAGATGACAGGCATCTTATCCGATAGTTGTAACGGTTCATGCATTCACGTATCGATCCCTAAGTCAACAGATGGAGACGTTTTCAAGACAACAACCAGCTGCACGAACAGTTCTACGACGTTTGCAACAGCATGGACTATCAGCTCGGAGACCATGACTGCGGTTACCCTTGACGCTGCATCACAGACAGGAGCGCCTGCGATGGTGTACGCAACGACGAATCTGGATTCACGAATGGCAAAACATTTTTTCGGATGAATCAAGGTTCTGTTTACAGCATCATCATGGTCGCATACGAGTGTGGCGATATCGCGGTGAACGCATGTTAGAAGCGTGTATTCGTCATCGCCATACTGGCGTATCACCTGGCGTGATTGTATGGGGTGCCATTGGTTACACGTCTCGGTCACCTCTTGTTCGCATCGACACCACTTTGAACAGTGGTCGTTACATTCCAGATGTGTTACGTCCTGTGATTCTACCCTTCATTCGATACCTGCGAAACCCTACATTTCAGAAGGATAATGCACGACTGCATGTTGCAGGTCCTGTACGGGCCTTTCTGGATACGGAAAATGTTCGACTGCTTCCCTGGCCAGCACATTCTCCAGATCTCTCACCAATTGAAAACGTCTGGTCAATCAATGGTAGCCGAGCAACTGGCTCGTTACAATACGCCAGTCACTACTCTTGATGAACTGTGGAATCGTGTTGAAGCTGCATGGGCATCTGTACCTGTACACGCCATCCAAACTCTGTTTGACTCCATGCCAAGGCGTATCAAAGTCGTTATTACGGCCAGAGGTGGTTGTTCTGGGTACTGATTTCTCAGGGTCTATGCACCCAAATTGCGTGAAAATGTAATCACATGTCAGTTCTAGTATAATATATGAATACCTATTTATCATCTGCATTTCTTCTTGGTGTACAAACATTTGAACATCAAGCAGTTAACCGGAGCCACCATACCGAAGCCCACACACAGTTTCAGGACAAAATGGTAAGACATTCACTCTCCATATTAAAGGTCTAAACACAATAATGTGTTCATCGATCAGTGCAAGCCAGCCTGCTTAAATGCAGAAGAAGCTGCCAAAATGCTGATGACCAGTTGAGTCAGTATAACCGTCGAGCGCCGGCCGAGGTGGCCGCGGGGACTGAGGCGCTCCAGTCACGGTGTGCACGGCCACTACGGCCGAGGGTTAAATCCCCCCTCGGGCATGGATATTTGTGCCGTCCTTAGTATAAGTTAGTTCGTAAGTAGTTTGTAAGTTTAGGGACTGATGACCCCGTGGTTAAGTCCCATAAGCTTAACAAACATTTGAACCGTCGAGCCACTTTCACCCTCAACCGCATCGCAACGACATCCTGAGGAATGCTGCACACGTGGAAACCGATCGGCCTCCGCCCACAAGAGACAGCAGCCAACCCACCACCATTCAGGCACAACGGGAAGTCGTTACGAACAAGTTAATATTTCGTTTCCATCTGACAGACATTTTTAGCTCCAGTTAATATTTCATCTTTACCTTGTGGGGGCGTGGTGTAACTACCTGATCCCACAGTCTGTTGCCACACGTTTGCAGTGGAAACGCTGCGAACGACTAGTACCGGTAAAACCGCACTCACCAGCAGAAGATACATCGTTACCTGCCTCAACGCGATTATTCATATTTGTGTGATTGTCTGACGCTCGATACCAACAAGTCGATAACACTGTATTACGTAATAATAGTTACTTATCTTGTTGAGAAAATCAATAAAAATTTTATCTTTGTGCGAAGTGTACCGTTTGTTAAGTAACAAAATGCAATAGTTATTGCGGTACGTTTTCTGTACCGTATGGACAATTTTACTGCCATCATTTATTCATTTTCAATGGCTTTTCAAAATTGAAAGCATTGTATGAATTCATACGTATAATAATTTCTGTAACACGTGGTGAAACATTTTGTGCGTTTACTATCCAACTTGGGTATGGTTGGAAGCCTCACTGATTTTACGCTAGTCGCTTTATATAGTAATTTGAAAGTGTGATTTCATGCTCGCACTACGTAATCACCCATAATAATGACAACATTTTAACACAGACATGACTTAGCAATTTTTGTGGAGACTTGTATAAACAATTAAACACATAGTATATAAAGTTTCCATCAGCGTATGAGGTACTGTACGTTATTCGCTGTTACACAGAGAGACCCATTTACGAAAATAAAGCCTATTGAATTTATTAATCTGTGACTTATTTTGACACTTTTAATAATTTAACCAATTATACGAAAACAATTGCACAAGAAATAAAATGAGTAGCGGAAGTGGAAGAGGAGCAACGTGGTGGAAATGGAGTGTATATAATCAGCTCGTAAAATAATTAAGCAACTTCTATGTTACTTGCCAAAGAGAAATGTCTTCAGTTTACAACACGAGACAATGCGAAAAAACTGAATTAAAATAACACTATTATTGTTCATAAGATACCACTCGGTGGCGCCGCTGACGCTGACCTTCTAAGCAGCGTGACGCCGCATCTCAACACTCGGCTCGTAACTTCAGCATAGCAGTAACAATAGCGACAGCATCAAAGCTGGTCGCGGAGGTATTAAAACCGCTCACAACAGTAGCAACAGCACACGCAGTGTCGGACTAAGGCTGTCGGGGGCTGCGGCGAAACAAAATTAGCCCCCCCGCCCGTTCACTTGCAAATACACGTATTACTATAAAAAAGTATTGGAGGCCCTCTCAGGACGAGATGCACGGGGCAGTCTAAAAAAAAAAGAGCTTAGATTTCGACATTTGGAGGCCCCAGCAAAACGAGATACCAACCAAGCTATAATAATAATAATAATAATAATAATAAAATGCTTTCGATGTTTTCGAGGTATTTGGAGGCCCCCCAAGACAGGAGGCCCGGGGCGGTCCGCCCCCTCGCCCCCCCCCCCCCCAATCATAGTCCGCCACTGAACACATGTTTTCAGTGGCGGCATAACGTTGGCGACACATTGTCACGTTCACTTGTGCTTGGCAAATTATAGTTACGTTGTGATTTATTCCGTATGTACTATTTCAAATTTATGGTGCACACCTGTTCAAAAATAAATAAAAGATAAAAAATGAAGACAATAACAATAATAAAATTAAAAATCTTTGGGAAGTGCCGAGGGGGACGGGCGGCTTCAGCCCCGTTAGCCCACCCCCCTCCCCAATGGCGCAGCCACAGATTCCAGGGTTATGTGAAATATCGGCACTATATATAAGTTTTGCACATCGCCCAGTACAAGAGGTAGTATCGAAGCATAAAAATATGAGATGCTAATTATCAATAAACATGTTATGTGACAGTTTCATTAAATTATTAGTTATAAATCAGCCAAGTATACAAATAAAAGAAAAAAGGTTTAATACATCAGTCACTATTCAAGGGGTGGGCAAAATAGTATGAAAGTGACTTTTAACTATGTAACAGAATGTTACCCATTCTTGTACCAGAACATCCGCCAATTACTTCATCGATGTTGGAGCTGTTCAAAATGTTCAAAGGTTTGTATAACTTATGGGACTTAACTACGGGGTCATTAGTCCCTAAACTTACAATCTACTTATGAACTAACTAAGACTAAGGACGGCACAAATATCCATGCCCGAGGGGGGATTCGAACCCCCGACCGTAGTGGCCGTGCAGACCGTGACTGACGCGGCGCAGACCGCTCGGCCACCGCGGCCGGCTGTTGGAGCTGTAAACGTGGTCCCCACTGTCTTCTCCAAAACTCTCCATAAGGGATGAGTTATGTTGAGATATGGCGGTTGTGCTATCCAGGCAAGTTGGAAGATCATTTCCTGATTTTGTACAAAGCACGCCTTATCACTTTGGCTGTGTGTGAGGGCGCATTTTTTTCTGGAATATGGCAGTGTTTGTTAGCAATATGTTAGTAATAGTAAGCTGTTTGTTGTCGAGGATAGGGAGATATTCATTCACAATTATCCAACCAGTGAGGGTAATCATACAACGATATGGATGTCCAAATTACCGCAAAACCATCGCCATACTCGACTGTATGACGCAGGCATACCGTATCGCAAGCTTCTTTTGAGGACTTTTGATAAATAAACTCGGTTGTTTCAAAGAAGCAATGCCATTGCCGAGGATACTGTTGCTAGTGAAACGTTAAACAGTGCTGCCGTTTTCGTCGCAGATGCTCCCAGTAACCGTGCAGCACCTAGTTGGTCTCTTTGGAATTCAGAATGATCACGCATTTGAGCGATAATAAGTGTTGATTGTCACGGAACAAATCATATGATATACTGCAACATAACGTTGAAAGCTTCGTACGTCAGTTGTGAACTGCTGTCGCGTCTCAGTGTTAACACTCATGCAGTGGTGCCTACTTGCAGTATGCAGTACACTGCGTGGTGTTCATATTATTCTGTCCGTTCTCTGTAATTGAGGTAAATGGAATAGTTGAGTGATCGACTTGATGTAAGTGGTGGTGCAGATGGTGGTTTAGGTATTTAAGGCGTTTGGTAGGCTGATTGAAGGGTTGTGACCGAAGACACTTTTTTTCGGTATCTAATGGCGACTGATTCATTGAAAATACGTAGAGAGATACTTATGGTGTGGAAATACTAAAGGAATGCTCCGTGGAGGATAAAGGCTTGTACGTTCTGTTGGTTGTTCGTGGCTATAACTTCATTGGTTGTTAGGACGCAGATCTAGGGTTATATGATGTTGCACTGCTGTCGCGCAATAAATACTGCCAAGTCTTATTTGGAGTGCATCAATGGTTCGAACCACCGTGGTGGGGGCGAAAACAGTTCTAGAAACAATGTTCTTAGAATTTAAAAACCCAGATTTGTAGACGTAAAATGCGAGAAATGACAAGAGAATAACCCTTGTAATACCTAGGTACTTAAAACTCAAGGGGATCCATACACTTCTTCAGAATCTATCATTGGAAAGCATTTCGCAACGTAGCAGCCTCGATTTAGGTTGACAACATAGATATGAAGTTAATAGTTTTTCCGCAAGAATGAATCCTACTAATGGTTTCAAATCTCGTAGGTTCTGTGTGCTTAGATATTGTTAGGGCTACTCTCTTACGCCTACTTTCATGTAAGCAATAAAATGTTATCGTCGTCATCGCTGAAAAGAGTGAAGTCACTGTTCAGCGCCGAGCGAGTCTTCGTATACACTGGTGGCGTCTACTGGCCGAGGGGACTGCGGCGCGCCAGTCACGGTCTGCACGGCCGCTTTGGTCGGGGGTTCGAATTCCCCCTCGGGCATGGATATTTGTGCCGTCCTTAGTAGTAGCTAGTTCATAAGTAGTTTGTAAGTTTAGGGACTGATGACCCCGTAGTTAAGTCCCATAAGCTATACAAACATTTGAACCTTTTTGGTGGCGTCTGCGACACTGCCACCTGTATTACCAGGGAGCGCTGCAGCTACACCTGACAACACTGCCAGCTGTGCCAGGCACCCTTCCTATATTCATCATTCACTCTTTTCTACCCTGAGCGGAGAGTCACTACTGTTATTTACACACCGAGCGAGGTGGCGCAATGGTAACGCACTGGACTCGCATTCGGGAGGACGATGGTTCAGACCCACCTCCGGCCATCCACACTTAGGTTTTCCGTGATTTCCCTATATCACTACAGGCAAATGCCGGGATGGTTCCTTTGAAAGGGCACGGCCGATTTCCTTCCCCATCGTTCCCCAAAATTCCAAGCGTTAGCTCCGTCTCTAATATCCAAGCTATCGATGAGACGCTAAACACTAAGCTTCCTTCCTTTACTTTTTACTGTTATTTGCATTGTCCCATCATCTGCTCCCCGACGTCCGTACATGGAGACTCACACAGACTTCTTCTACGAAAATGTATACTTTCTCCAGATAGTTACAGACATTTTTGTGTTGCAATACCGTTTTGTCGATTCGACCCCAGTCTTGGCGTCGGCAATGGAACCACCATGTCGAAAACTACTTATTAATGAATCAACATTTGGCTCAGGATTAATTCAAGCATCGCTAATCCGAACCAGGTCTGCATGAACAATAGCGGCAAGCACGCAGCTCTTGCAGAAATCTCCGCTAGAATTGAGCATTCCACCATGCAGTCCGACAATCTACACAGTCTCTATACAGAGTACTAGAGCTAATAGATGTTCATATAGTTAGCTTATGGACGAATTTAAAACTCCGCATCCCAGGAAGGCACTGTGTAACTAACTCAGAACCTAAAGCCTGCAAACCAACCCACAAAATTCTCCATCCCTTTCATATGCCAATAGCCTCCTTCTGCCCTCTTTAGTACTGAAATATATCCATCCAAGAACACTCAGTAACAGAATTAAAAATTACTTACTCAATCTAAATATAAACAAATAACCTTATTTTTTCTGTCGCTGACATTTTGAAATTACTGCTATCGGCAGTCAAAGGAAGTCTTCTTCGTGTAAATAAGGATCACGCCCCGTGACATAAGTTTAGTTTATTACCTGCATCATTCTTCGTAAATATTCAGTAAAGTCAAATCCGTTACATAGAAATTAAATAAAAGCGATCTCAGAAAGCTTAGAGCCATCATCTTCGGCTCACATATCTCCATCACTCTCAGAAATACTCCTACATGCAAGTCACAACTACATTGGAATTTAGCTTCACAACGCCACCATCGAAATAAAAGCAGTAATTAATTCACATCCCAAAATAAATATACATTAATTTCGGTCCACCTGTGTCAACTGTGTAATATCAATCTCAAGTCATAATGTGTCCCTTTCTTTTTAGTAGTATTTTTGTTTTCGTTTTCAGTTCTTCCTTAATATACCGTACAACAGAAACCTTAAACTACAACCTTAAAGAGCAGTCTCTGAAACGTATTATTGACTTAAACGTCGAAAACGCAAAGATTACTTTACAAAAATTACCACAATCCACTCACACTGTAATGAGACCAGTTACCTCAGAAACAGTCTTCATCTTCATTCCAATGACATTCTAGTACGTGAAATTGATAATACTTTGCCGAACGGCAGGCAGACGATGTAATACACCTCTAGCGCTCTACATCATAATTCTTATCACTCTTGATGTCAGCTCCACATTTTTTTTATCTTAACGTCTACACTAAGTACACATCAAGTAACACTCACTACTTGTTTAGACACATAGGAAGCTCACTATAATCTAATATTCCATTATAAACTCCTCACGACTCAGCTGATATTTAACGCTCATTTACAACTAAATAATTTATATTTCCCTAGCGTTCTCCCGTCGTAATCCTGTCCCCTGCTGTCAGAAGGGTCATGTCATTGTTTTAGGAGCTGCTGAAATCGCTGCTGCTGTCTCACCGTTGGCATCACAGATGTATCCACAACACATTGACATAAGTCAAACAACAAGCAGCACAGTGAAAAATATTACCTACAGTATCGTCAATCCCATATATTAAACAGCAGAAAACATCACTTTCAGTTACTGTAGATCATGAAATTTAAAAAAAAAAAAAAAAAAAAAAAAAAAAAAAAAAAAAAAAAAAAAAAAAATAATTGTTTGTCAAACGGCACGTAATAACGATCGCTTGTTTTATACAATTGTTGTTTGTTACTCACATTGTAATATTTTCACAAAAATTTGTAAACGCAAGGCAAAAGAATGATATTAGTATATTAGTATTACAAGAAAATTATTCTACTATCTGTTCTTCATGACCCGGTGCACAAAGTCACAGTGCCATTCGACTACAGGATGTTCGTTCTTTCCCAGTCAGAAGGCTTTACCTGTTCCTGCACGAACGAGATTGTGGCAGATTGTGTAGAGCTTCGTGACCTGGCGTGCTCGACCCAATAAATATTCCACGCAGAGCAATGGCTTTAACCTGTTTACGTAGAAAGGACCAGATTTCCTCAAGATACTAGTTAGTCGGGCAGTTCGATGCACTCTTCCTGTTTACCCCGCTAACTCAGTAATAAGTGTTAATTAACTCCCGTCGCGTGCCCTCGGATATGGTGTTGGTTTCCTGTTCCTTGAAATTGAATTTTCGCTGAAATTTCCTCAAGCGGTGCAGCTCGATAGCTTAAAATTTTCCGCGTGAACTAAACTTTGTTTACAGCTACAGGAAACTCTAGATAGAAAAGATAGCTAACGCTATACCCTTTATTGCTAAACCACGAATTTTTCGTTTCGCTTCTTTGTACAGCCAGAAAGGAAAACTGAATTAATTCTCAGTTCTTTTAGTAACACAAGAGTTGCCGTAAATGTAATGCATTCAGATGGAAATTAAAGACACATTTGTTACGCCCATAGATTGGATTACAGTTTTCGTAAAAAGGATACAAAGGTAATGCGAGAGTCTCTAATGTTTAATAATTTACGTGTATAGAAATAAGATATTTTATTGTATACTTCATGGACGTAACATTTTTCGTGTCAAAATATTAATCCGCTGTGTTTTCTTGTGAATATATACCCTGACTTATTTTAACGATATTCTAGTGGTCTTGAGAAGAAACCTACCGTGCTGGCATTTGTTACGACATTTTCCTCAAAATGCCGGGAAAAGTGCTGTATTGAGATCAAATAGCAAGCAGTTTCACCTTCGCGTAATAAACATTGGTTAACGTAACAGTCGCGGTGGAGTGGCCGAGCGCTCTAAGGCACGTTGTTGATGAGCTCCCGATTGCTTCCCGTCGGAGTCGAGTCTTTCCTCGGTCATGGTTGTGTACTCCTTAGGTAAACTTTGTTTACAAGGATACATCAATCAAAAGTGAAGACCGTGAACTCCACAAAATACCTAGGAATTACTATTACTTCAGACTTAAGTTGGAAAGAACACGTAGATAATGTCTTGGGAAAGGCGAACCAGAGACTGCGTTTTATTGGCAGAACCCTTAAACCATGCAACAGAACTACAAAAGAAACTGCATACACTACGCATGTTCGTCGATTTGTGGAGTATTGCTGCCCAGTGTGGGATCCTTATCGGGTGGGTTTGACGGAGGACATGGAAAGAGTCCAAAGAAGGGCAGCTCGTTTCGTATTGTCACGATACAGGGGAGACAGCGTTACGGAAATGATACAGGATCTGGGATGGGAATCATTACAACAACAGCGCTTATCGCTGCCGCGTGGGCTACTTACGAAACTCCAATCACCAACATTCTCCTCCGAATGCGAAAATATATTGTTGACTCCCACTTACATAGGTAGAGATGATCATCAGAATAAAAAAAACGAGAAATCAGAGCTCTAACGGAGAGATTCAGGTGTGCTTTCTTCCCGCGCGCTATTCGAGAATGGAATGGGAGATAAAATAGTATAACGGTGGTTCGATGAACCCTCTGCCAGACACTTAAATGTGATTTGCAGAGTATCCCATGTAGATTTAGATGTTTTAACACGTTGACTGCCGCGATGACGTCAGAGGAGCACCAGAACAACACCGCTTAGATACAAGGCCTCACAACAAGTCCGTGTCACGTCACACCGATAGGCTGCCATCGCAAGCTCACTGTGTGGAGCTACGAGGCAGAGGGCTATGCCCCAGTGGCTAGCCAGTGAGCTTGCGATGGTAGCCTATCGGTGTGACGTGGCACGAACTTGTTGTGAGGCCTTGTCTCTAGACGATGTTGGCCAGTGACGCCTGCTGTGGCCGCCGCCGGCCACACGGCAGCCAACGTGTTAACTTAGTTTCAGTGGTTTGTAAGCGTAGAGACTGCTAACCGAGGTAGTGAAGTCCCATAGATTTACAAATATTTGGAGATTTTTCTTACGGGAATCGGCGAAATGCCGCGAGTAATGAGTAATAATGTTAGTATTATGTGGACAAGTTGAGAGTTTGCGTGCGGCGGGAGGCGAGCAGGGGTACCCTGCGCGGGCACCATTATCGCTGTGCTCCAGTGGCGCAGTAGTCAAGCGTGACTGTTTAGTAAGTAGGAGGACGCGAGTTCCAATGCCGGCTGGGCACATTTTCAACTTTCCCCACTGATTTATTTCGATGCCCACTGGCAGCTGGCGTCGTAAATTCCTTCGTGTATTACGTGAATAAGTCTTGAGACACCGTTCCACGTAGCGTAGCGTGACACATTATCCTGAGCTCTATCTGCTGGATCATAGCTGACTCGATACACACACTGAATAAACACTAATGTGCCGACAATTTAAGCATGCTTTGGCCAATGAGGTTTCACGCACGTGACACTGTTCATACGCGCGCCGTGTCTCACGGAAATGAAGGAAATAATAGTGCCAACTGTCGGTGTATTCGTAGCTCTATCGATAGTTGTGTAGCAGTCTTTGGGTATCTCACAATACGTGAAACTTCATTATTAACATTCGAAACTCGGTACGTAAGACTGACAGTATGTTTTATACATATAGCGACTGTTCTGTCCGATATGTGCGATTGACTAGTGTAAATTTATAAATTAGAAATATTTTAGTAACTTGGCTTGTTAGGGCACTTAATTAAATTCAAAGGCGTAGTTGAAAATTTGTGCCGGATCGGGATACACCTTTCGTCCTACCCACACTCCAACTCATCGCCCACTGCTGCTACAGTGCCCCCTGTTCATGAGGTGCCGTGGGGTTTTCTACGTGGAGTTTCCTACTGGTCCAGGCCTGCATAACAAATTGAGTTCCCCTTGCCGCTCCCTCCCCTTCCCACTCCGTCCACGTACGGGAGTTCTCCAATAGTTTCAAACGCAAGACGGAAGAAGTCCCACATTGGTTATCATCTTCATTTTATGCCGTGACAAGTTACAAGGTATACGTAGTTTTACGGCGATAACATTGAAATTGACTGCTCTCGTAATATCGTCGCTTTTCTTTAATAGCTATGTTGCCCCTTATACGACAGCAATCATTACATGTTTTCTGCTGTTGGAATCTATTATATTTGTTTCGCAACTAAGTCGCCATAGAGTGAGCAGGTTGCACCATTTTAAGGTGGTGACCATAATGAAATAAAGATATACGCAAAATGGGCGTGTTCGTTTGAAAGAAATTACAGAATGTTTTGCTACGGTTAGATCTGGTGTATAAAGTCTAGAGAACTAGAGTGTTGTTCTTGATATGTATAGATGATGAAATTCGTTGCTTAATACAAACGAGTCCTCCCAAGTACATCTAGTTAGAATTTCATCTTTATAAAATGATCTACATAATTATGTATTTTTGGAATGTAATACTTAAGATGAAAAACTAAATCACTGGCAACTACTTCAATACTGTACTTACAGCACACCTGTGTAGGTGGTACAGATACCAAAAACGTTTCACGTAGAACAGTTGAGCCTAGCAGAAAACTGGTGATTATTCTACTCTATTTAATTTCATTCAAAGTTTTACAAACATTCTAAAAATTCTGAACACATCTACAGATGCCATGACGTGATAATAGAGACATAGGTAGGTATGTTTATATTTTCAGACTGCGTGCTGTGAGTAACTTTCGTTGAGTTGTGTTACTCGTTGAACCGTTTACCGTTTTGGACATACAAACACCAGACGTTCAGCCACTAGCTAAAAGGCTACAGGCACTCAACCTTGTTCTTATGAATATTACATTAGACTGGAGTTATTGAAACGGTTAACAATAGCTGTTTATTTGCCATTATGATAGGAGAATTTCCGTCAGCAACCTGGATAACCAATTCGTCACCAGCATGAGCAACAGTTAATAGCTACAAAGGCATATAACATTTCATTACGGACAATTGAGTTTAGTTTTTAATTATTAAAGAACCAGTAAGTCAATCGAAAAATCTTTATTGTTTGATTCAGCGTAAGACTATATGGGAAACTTTTATATTAGGCTTCAATAATTGTTTTTAGTTATGTTTATACTACGAATTAAATGAGTTTTGGATGTCTTCGCTGGGAACTTTTTATTTTATAACTGCCTATCATGAAATGTATTTGTCTGATGTCTTCAAAAAAGCCTTATTTTCAATATCGTGACTTTAAGTAATCGACAGGAAGAGCCGAGAATAACCAAATCCTTTCTAGAGAAATATCAGTTGAAAGAATTCTAGTTGGCGACAGGGATATCTGTGTTGTTCTAGAGTTTCGATTCCCGCTTGATACTCTGTATCTTGTGAAACAGTTCAGACATAAAAAAGTTTCATGCAATTTCAAGCCATCTGGAACTTTTAATACGGCCACCTCTACTTCCTCCTCTGGCATTGTCAGCCACTTACGTTGGAAGCTTCACAGGACGAGTAACCATATTATGTAAGAAATTTATTAAGTAAAATTTCAGTTTTGTTAAGAATTCAGTAAAATGCAGATTTCGTATTATAGCTTTAGGGACACAGTTAAAAGCATAATTTTGTGAATGAGACCAGCCAAATACAAATAATTAGTTTCGTATGACACACATGACGAAACTCTAGAATCGGTAAGTTTACTTTGAGAAATTATTGATGCTGGTAAAATGTGTGCTGCCTCTACACGAACCGTTATCAAACAACCATATTTTTAATGCCCACAAAATTTTTCACACAGAGCATGACGGTAAATTTTTTATCATCCACTTTTCTAATGTTTGGCCCCGCTCTGTGGTGACGCTCGTGTTTCCGACTACAGGTATATATCGTAACTGAGAACTTTCTCACTAACATTGAAATAAGAACATCCCTTCACATTTTATCCAGGCTTAAGACTGCTATGCACGTAGTACATAGGCATGTTTAGATGTTTTTTTATTATTTTTTATTTTTATTTTGTTATTGTTGTTTAATTTACACTAGCAAATTAATAATCTTTTTTCTTATTTCATGAATCGTGGTTTCTTACTCAAATTTTTGTAAAAAGGCTCCAGAGCCTTCATACGTTTGTATAATGTCTTTTAATGTTTTGTCAAGATCTATGTACCTTTACTTTCTTTTTGAAGAGGTAGGTCAATGGCATCTTTTTTAATTTAAAAAATTACATTTACTGCTTCCTCCTTCAGCTTTCGAATCAGAAAGTACACACTTGCGTATTTCTGATTTCTTGAGGAGTTCAGTTTTCTATGACAACCTTTGACAGCGTCGTTCTGTGTAGTTGGTTAGAAACACCCCACATTTCCATAGGTATATTATGATTTTCCATCCAATGATCTACCATACAGTCTGCAAATGCTGTGGTCTTCTCTCCACTGGACATTTGTTCCATTATTAAAATAGACGCTTCATCAAGGGTATTATGTGGAAGATGCGCCATTGCAGCACACATGCGACAAAACAATCGAACGTCCTCCCTATCCATGCTGTTTTCCGTTAATTCTTCTTGTATCTTCTTCCACAGACACTGGTTGAAGTGAAAATTACAACCGGAAAGCTGTGTTTCAGCCATTTCTAGATCTAGCACTGCACTTTTTGGAGCTCACCCAGGCATCATATATTTCAATCCAGAAATAGTCTTTCGTATACATTTTGACTTTTGCCTGGGAGCAAAGTAAATAAAACAGGAAATATCTTCTGTACTTCCGATGTCAACATGGATTGTGTACAGTTCAAATGTTCAAATGTTTGTAGAACTTAAGGGACTTAACTACGGGGTCATCAGTCCCTAAGCTTACAAACTACTTATGAACTAGCTAAGACTAAGGACGGCACAAATATCCATGCCCGAGGGGGGATTCGAACCCCCGACCGTAGTGGCCGTGCAGACCGTGACTGGAGCGCCTCAGTCCCCTCGGCCATGTGTACAGTTGTTTAAATTGTTTCGAACAGCTGTCAAATGTCCCATCCATAAGCACCGTTCCATTTTCGAAAAGGTTTTTCTGCGCTTCTTCTCAAGCAAACACCAGAATTTTCTTTCCTTGAAAAGACCCATCATCTATCTTCGAAAAACTATTACCCGCAGTTAATTTTAAAAGGTCTTCGCTAAGTCGAATTTCCGAAGTAGAGCCTAGGTTGTGGGTTGTCCCAATAGCTCCTCTTCTCGTCTTACACAATTGAATCTTGGAGCTGTCGTAATTTTGAATATTTGCGACGAATTACAATCCTTTATCTTTCAGATCTTGAAATTCCTGCTAAAAAATTTGGGATACAGGCACTGTCGTTTCTTCACTAATTCTTTTTCTGCAATCATGCATTCTTTTCTTTATCTCCACATCTGTTTTGTCAGGTGGACAATTATGTTTCTGTTGAGCAACGATTTTTAGACGGCCTCTGCACATACTCCGTTCCTAATTGGCGCACATCCAGTTCGTATATTCTTCAGTTTTCTTATAAATATGGTAGCGATGACATCCTTGACAAGACACGGCCTCCATTTCGTTGTTGTTATCACTTCCATCGTGTACAATGCACAGAACAGAAATCGCGTACGAAATTGCACGTAGCAAAAGGTATCTGCGACGACACTGTCTGAGAAACGGTGACAACAACTGCACTGATAGTGAGCGACTCGGGGAGACAGGCAGTGTGGGGGCTCTGTTCGCAAACACCTTGTTCAGGAACCGGTTGGTCGGAACAGCTAAGCTACCTGCGGCACCCTTGTAGGAAACCCCACGTAGCCATTCATGATCCCACTTGCTTGCAAAAGAACCCTGAGACAACATTTTTCGTATAGCAAGAACGAGCAAACACGAATCCACGTCCGGAAGGAACAAAACATACAAGGAACAAAGGCTAAGGCCACAGCTAGCCCGGTCTGGTACAAGTTTTCAACTTCGACGTTGAATTTAATTTAATGCCCCGAAACAGCCGATATATCAAAATATTTCTAATTCATATAACAGTATCGGCTAACTGGAGAGACAATAAACTTATGATGTTTATTTTAAGTAATGTCTCGATTTATCTGATTGATTGTACATTGTATCACTTCCTACTTCGAGAACAGACTATGCGAAGAAAGCATGATAATCACATCAAAAAGTGTAGTACTACGTCACTTCGCTTTGATTTAATTTTACAAGGAAGATTAATATCTTCAAATTTTGTAAAGCTATGGTAGCAAACTGCATGATAATCAGTCCATAGACTTACAAACTACTTAAAATAACTTATGCTAAGAACAACATACACACCCATGCCCGAGGAAGGACTCGATCCTCAGACGGGGAACAGCCGCATGCACCGCAGCACCGCACCTCAGTGCGCACGGCTATTCCGCCGCGACCTCATTCCTGTCTTTCTAAAAATCATGTACTTTATTTTACGGAAACGAAAGCGATTGTGATATATAGTTCTAGATGTGCTGAACAGTAATGTTGAAGTTACAATTGTATCCTAGTTCAGGGTTACAAGGAAACAAGTTGTTTCCGTTTTACAGTCACAGTAATGGCACATCATAAAAGCTACATGAAAGGCATTTTAACGATAGTTCATCTTTTTAAGTGAGCCATGGGGACGCAACCAACACAATTTGACATAGCAGCTTTGCACCATCCAGTCGTATGAGCTTTGTTGACGGTCGGAATGGGATTTTAATTGTCGTTTGTCAACGCTGCGTGCACTTCAGATGGCCGGCCGCGGTGGCCGAGGGGACTGAGGCGATCCAGTCACGGTCTGCACGGCCACTACGGTCGGGTGTTCGAATCCCCCCTCGGGCATGGATATTTGTGCCGTCCTTAGTTGTAAGTAGTTCATAAGTAGTTTGTAAGTTTAGGGACTGATGACCCCGTAGTTAAGTCCCATAGACTCTACAAACATTTTCTGCACTTCAGATGCGTCTGTTTACTTGCTACTGGGATGAGTATCGCGATGGTTGGTATTGATGTGTCGCAATTGAAGATTTGAGTAATTGTGTAGGTGTCCCCTTACACAAATATGAACCACACCTGCGATAACGAACGTGAGTACATTTCCTTTACTATGATACGTCTTGGCGAAAGGAACAGACAGACAATGGAGATGGTCCACAGCTATATATATACATATATACGAGGGGAGTTGAAATGAATAGGTACGAAACGTCTGAAAAAACAAACCAGTTAAAATATGAATATGCCACTCTGGGATAACGTTGTGCGACATCTAGGGACGCGAAGCATGCAACGTCACCTCCCCCTAAAAAATTCAAGGCTGTGCCCTCAGCAGGCAAGGTGATGCTCACCGTCTATTTTGTCGTCCGAAGTCCGATACTCATCGAATTTCTCGAGCACGGGAAACCCCTTAACAGTGACGTGTACTGTTAGACACTCCGTAGCCTTCGCGTCCATCAAGAGCAAACGGCCTGGGCTGCTCACGGAGGGAGAGATTCTGCTCCCTGATAACGCGCGCCCACTCGTCTCCAGGGTCACACAAAATGTTGCGGCCAAGTTCAAGTGGGGGCGGCCTGAGCATCCGCCCTACAGCCCGGATATGTCGCCCTGTGACTTCCGTCTGTTCGGTCCGCTAAAAAAATACCTGAAAGAGAAGCGCATCAGCTCGGATGACGAACTGGACACAGTAGAGGACTGACTCTTGTCACAGCCACAGGAATTCTGGGAACAGGGAATCCTTCGGCTCGTTAAATAGTGTGATGGTTGTGCTTAGGCCTCTGGTGATTAATTTTGAATAAAAACTTCTATTATACCCACAGTGTCGTTTCGTACCTTTTCCTTTGAACACCCCTCGCAGTAAATAAACATATGTTAATTCGCAACTTGCGAAAACTACCGACTCTAGCTGCTCTTCTGAAGGTGGTCTATCATTTTGTTCAAATGTTTGTAAATCTATCGGACCAAACTGCGTGGTCATCAGTCCGCAGCTTACAAACTACTTAAAACTAGGTAAACTAACCTAAGGACAAACACACACACACCCATGCCCCAGGGAGGACTCGAACCTCCGACGGCGAGCAACCGCGCGCTCCGCAGCGAGGCGCCTCAGACCGCTCGGCTACTCTACCGCGGCCGGATTATAAAACTACTACGAAAGAAAAGAGAACTTCACTGAAAATTTGAAATAAATAAGTAAATAAATAAAATATGGAAGAAAAATTAGCACAAGGAGGGCTGATTTGTTTAACGGACTTGTATGTGAAGTTCTATGTTACAACTAGATTAAAAATGTGTGGGAAAGATCCACCATGGTTCGACAAACGGAATATAAAACTACTTCGAAAGCCAAGAGAACTTCACTGCAAATTTAAAATAAATAAATAAAAGATTAGGATAAGGAGGGCTGATTTGCTTAACGAACTTGTATGTGAAGATCTATGTTCCAACTCGATAGAAAATTCGAAGTCTTATGTTATATCAATAAACTGATTGGAACCATATGACCAGATAATCTGTGACTATAATGGCACTAGTGGAGAGGATGACAAGCAAAGGGAAGAAATACTAAACGACTTCTTCCAAAATTATTTCACAGAGGTACGGTATGAACGACAAAATGGGCAGATATCAAAACTTGTGGTGTTCAATGTGGATCCTACACTAAATATGCGAAGGAATTTGTCTTCCTTCTAGCAACAGACCACCGTAGCCTAACAACAAATTGAAGTGACATACAAAACATTTGTTCGACCAATACTTGAATATTGTTCGCCATTGTGGGATACGCACCAGATAGGACCACCAGAGAAGGATAGAGAAGATCCAAAGAAGAGCAGCACGTTTCGTCGCAGGTCCATTCAGTAAGAGTCAAAGGTCACGGAAATGATCGGGCAACTTCAGTAGTAGACATTTAATATTTTGAGAATAAAATAGAGAGGTGAAGGCTCACCGGCAGTCATTTATTCATGCGAAACATACACGACTGGAAGACGATAAGGAAGAAGTGATAGTGGTTCACACTGTACCCTCCTCCACACGCTGTGAGGTGGCTTGGTGTGTATAGATGTAGAAAGGGGTAAATGAACGCAAGCAGCAGTAAGAGAATTTTGATGGGATGGGAAGCGTGGCCAGATAGCCGAAGTGGTCTTACATCTACATCTACATGGATATTCTGCAAGTCACATTTAAGTCCATGACAGAGGGTTCATCGAATCACTTTTATGAGATTTCTCTACAGTTCCATTCTCTAATAGCTCGCGGGAAAAAAGAACCTTTCTGTTTTCGATCTAATTTCTCTTATTTTATTGTGATGATCATATCGCCCTATGTAGGTGGGTACTAACAATATATGTTCGCATTCGGAAGAGAAAGTTGGTGAGAGAAATTTCACAAATAGATCTCTCCGCAACAAATAACACCTTTCTTTTAATGAATTCCACCCCAACTCGTGCATCATTTCCGTGACACTCTCTCGTCTATATCGCAATAATACAATACGTGCTGCCCTTCCCCGAACTTTCTCTAAATCTTCCGCAGTCCCACCTGGTGTGGATCCTACAATACGCAGCAATACTCGAAAACAGGACGCACAGGTGAAGTGTAAGCAGTTTCTTTAGTAGAACTGTTGCATCTTCTAAGTGATTTTCCAATGAAACGTAGTCTTTGCTTCGCCTCCTCACAATATTTTCAATGTGTTTTTTCCGATTTAAGTTGTTCGTATTTGTTATTCCTAAGTACTTAGTTGAATTGACGGTCTGTAGATTTCACTGATTTATAGTGTAGCTGAAGTTTAACGGCTTTCTTTTAGTGGTCATATGGATGACCTCACACTTATCATTGCCAATAGTTGCACTATACAAAGATCTTATCTAAATTATTTTGCAGTTGCTTTTGATCTTCTGGTGACTTAACTAACCGTTAAATGACTACATCATCCGCGAACAGTCTAAGAGAGCTGCTCATATTATCTCCTAAATCGTTTATAAAAATAAGGAACAGTATGGGACCTATAACACTTCCCTGTGGAACGCCAGATATCACTTCTAAATTCAAATGTATTCAAATGTTTGTTAAGCTTATGGGACTTAATTACGGGGTCATCAGTCCCTAAACTTACAAACTACTTATGAACTACTTACGAACTATGAATATCACTTCTGTCCTAATCGATGACTTTCCGTCAATTAAAACGTACGGTGTCCTTTCTGGCAGGAAATTACGAATCCAGTCGCACAACTGTGGCGATATCCCATAAGCACTCAATTTGATTAGAAGACGCTTGTAAGGTACAGTGTCAAAAGCCTTCCGGGAATCTAGAAAAACGGAATTTGTTTTACATCCCTTGTCGGTACCACTCATCAAATCATGTGAGTAAATAGCTATCTGGGTTTCACAAGAACGATACTGTCTGAATGTTCAAATGTTTGTAGAGCTTATGGGACTTAACTAAACTTACAAAGTACTTACGAACTATCTTATACTAAAGGCGGCACAAACATCCATGCCCTAGGGGGGATTCGAACCCCCGACCGTAGTGGCTATGCTGACCGTGACTGGAGCGCCTCAGTCACCTCGGCCACCGCGGCCGGCCCGTAGTTAAGTCCCATAGACTATACAAACATTTGATTTTTGGGTATCTACTTATAACTTACACATACGGGCAGCAGTTCTTCATGCGAATTCTGGAGTATTTGTTTCGTCTTCTGTAATGAAGGAATTTCGGAATTTGGTTATGGCGACTATTCGCGGGGCCGCGGTGGAGTAGCCGAGCGGTCTAAAGCACCTCGCTGCGGAGCGCGCGGTTGCTCGCCGTGGAGGTTCGAGTGCTCCCTGGGGCATGGGTGTGTGTGTTTGTCCGTAGGTTAGTTTACCTAGGTTTAAGTAGTTTGTAAGCTACGATTGATGACCACGCAGTTTGGTCCGATAGATTTACAGACATTTGAGTAGCCGAGCGGTCTAAAGAGTCTCGCTGCGGAGCGCGCGGTTGCTTGCCGTAGAGGTTCGAGTTCTCCCTGGGGCATGGGTGTGTGTGTTTGTCCTTAGGTTAGTTTACCTAGGTTTAAGTAGTTTGTAAGCTACGGACTGATGACCACGCAAAATGTTCAAATGTTTGTCAAGCTTATGGGACTTAACTACGGGGTCATCAGTCCCTAAACTTACAAACTACTTATGAACTACCTTATACTAAAGACGGCACAAATATCCATGCCCGAGGGGGGATTCGAACCCCCGGCCGTAGTGGCATGACCACGCAGTTTGGTCCGATAGATTTACAAACATTTGAACAATTCTATACGCGGGAATCGGGAAATCCGTTGGCGTCCCGATGTGCCACAAATTTTGAAGTGCAGCTGTTGAATTACTTCAACGACGAAATCAGAATTAGTCACTAAAAGGTAATTAGAATCTTCTCTTTTATATGTTTGTTTGTACACGTATAAGATCGTGGATGAAGACGGTTGTGACGAAAATAATAACGGAAACCTATAAAATAAGGAAAAGCTTGCCTTACGCTATTTATCAACCTAGAGAATAAGCCCACAATAAAAGCAACCGCCGCGATGGAATGGCTGAGCGCTCTAAGGCGTCTTGCTATGGAGCCCACGGTTGCTCCCCGTCGGAGGTTCGAGTCCTCCCTCGGGCATGCGTGTGTATGTTGTCCTTAGGTTGGTTTAAGTAGTTTGTAAGCCTAGGGACTAATAACCGCATTAGTTACTCCCATAAATTTACAAACATTTGAACATTTCAAAAGCAACCTATGACCTTGTCACAAGGGTACTGAACCATATTTGGGTATAAAAATAGTTGTCTGTATGACAGACTGATCTAAAATTCCATAGTTTTAAATGTTAAGTTGGAAACATTTGCGGCAACAATATACTCGGTTTTTTACAACACGAAATACAAATGTGGCGATTTCTGCTTTTTTATACTGTCCATTGAGTATTGGACTGACAACGTCGCTTCAATTAATAATACTTTAAATATGGAGCAATTCTCAACTAGATTCAACAGTAGAATTGCATGTTTCAGTGTCTGTTGAGATGACATAGTAAACTTAAATAAAAATAAAATAGTTATTGTACATGAACAGACTGAATTAATTTTGTAACGATGAGCCACTTATAAAGTTTTCTACCAATCATTCAACTGCTAAAGGCAAACAATACAGATACTCGAATGTTCAAATATTTGTAAACATACTGGGCCAAACTACTATGGCCATCAGTTCCTAGACTTACAAACTACTTAAACTAACTTACACTAAGGACAACCAAGACACCCAGTCCAGAAGAAGGACTCGAACCTCCGGCGCGAACGGCCGCCCAGTCCGTAGAATGACGCCTTAGACCACGCGTCCATTTGGCGCGGCAATACAGTTGCTCTGTTTTCTAAGTAATGCATGTGGTGTGAGTATAATAGTAAACTAAACCGGTAAGAGATTTTAAATTTGTGTGCTCTCTTCTCTGCTGTGATAAGTAGCTTATAGAAATATTGCTTTTAATGAAGATGGAGAATGTAGTAACGGTTACATAAGTGCCGGCCGCGGTGGCCGAGGTGACTGAGGCGCTCCAGTCACGGTCAGCACGGCCACTACGGTCGGGGGTTCGAATCCCCCCTCGGGCATGGATATTTGTGCCGTCCTAGTTCGTAAGTAGTTCATAAGTAGTTTGTAAGTTTAGGGACTGATGACCCCGTAGTTAAGTCCCATAAGCTTAACAAACATTTGAACATTTGATTTGGTTACATAAGTGAACAACTGCTTAACTTTATGACAAACATTTACTTTTCATTGCTCAGTATTAACACCAACATTATACAGTTTACGCTATCGTATCGATGCTTTATTTAATAATTACAGTCGAGTTGCGTGCTATTATCAGGACGGTGTAGAAACACGTCCAACACGCAAGCTGGGCCGCACGATAGAATCTGCTACGTCCTACGCTATTGCACCCGGAAAATCACATTGCGCTCATGGCGTAACAGTATCACGATGTATCTGAACGTTGGTTAAGTGTAATCCTGAAATCTGAACAAGAAGTGGCCACAAGAAAACTGCACTGATAATTGTTTTCGGCACGTCGCGTCAACCTAATCTAATTGATCATTACCACGCTATTAGAAAACTTGAACAAGTGAAAGACAACCTGTTGAAAAGGGATCGAAAAAGTCGAACTATCGAGTGGACATTGAAAGGATGTCACCATAAAACATTATGACAACGGAGCTGGTGAATCATGCCTTGTCCAGGCATGTGAACTCACAGATAAATCGCTTTTTATTTTATTTTCGATACTTCATTGCCCCTCGCCATATACGGCCGCGCGGAAATGGCCTCGTGGTCCAAGGCACCTTGCTGCGGAGTGCGCGGAGAGCGCGGCTGCTCGCTGTCGGAGATTCGAGTCCTCCCTCGGGCATGGGTGTGTGTGTTGTCCTTAGCGTAAGTTAGCTTAAGTAGATTCTAAGTCTAGGCAGCGATGACCAATGCAGTTTGGTCGCATAGCTTTACAAACATTTTCGCTATACAGGGTGATTCACCTAACCCTTGCACCGTAAATATCGCGGAAACGGAACGTACGATTGATGTGCGGTTTTCATAGAATGGATTTGTAGTCAGCGGCTCGTATTTTTAGCCAACAAATAGATTGTAGTATTACTTAGAAAGTGTATTTTTTATGAAAACGTACAGTTTTTTAAATGAAACAATGGTTGTTTCTATCATGCACTGTAATTTTTGACACCAGCTGTATACAAAGAATTTTGAATGACATTTTTATCACGTTTAGTTTGCCAGCTACAACCGTTCAAAGTTTCGGGGGCGGAGGCTGCGATAGCGTAGCTCACTGGCTGAGTGGCTAGCCCCTGGGGCATGGCCCACTGTCTCATGACCACCAGCCAGTTAGCTACGTTGACATAACCTCCGTCCCCAAAACTTTGAATGGTTGTAGCTGCCAAACTCAACGTGATAGAAATGTCATTCAAAATTCTTTGTACACAGCTGGTGTCAAAAATCCCAGTGCATGATAGGAACAACCGTTGTTCCATTTGAAAAATTGTATGTTTTGCATAAAAAAATACATTTTCTAGGTATTTTAAAAATCTGTTTATTGGCTAACTAGTTTTTGACTACCAATCCATTCTGTGAAAACTGCACATCAATTGCACTTACCGTTTCCGCAATATTTGCGGTGCAAGTGTCAGGTGATTCACCCTGTATATGGGTGGGAGGGAGCGAGGAGCCGGCCGCGGTGGCCAAGCGGTCTGCAGCGCGCCAGTCACGGTCTGCACGGCCACTACGGTCGGGGATTTGAATCCCCCCTTGGGCATGGATATTTGTGCCGTCCTTAGTATTAGCTAGTTCATGAGTAGTTTGTAACCTTAGGGACTGATGACCCTGTAGTTAAGTCCCTTAAGTTCTACAAACATTTGAACATTATGAACATTTGAAGGGGGCGAGGCGGTGAGGGCCTTGGCAGCGGGACAATGAACCTACTCTTCAACCAACATACGTTAAACAAATAGAGAGGAGATACGAACATAAAAATAGGTGGTAAATTTAAAACTGAATGTAAAAATATTTAAAATGTGACAGAAATGGGAGAAAAACAGGAAAGCAGTATATATGAGGCTCGTAAAACGGACAGCACAGTTAAAACATTTCAACACTTGAACGCTTTTATAATTGAACACTTGGAAAGCACTGTAACAGTGGAACTAGGGCACGATGAAAGTGACACTGGACGAAGCACTTCCACTTTCACAAGGATTGATATGGGGACCGGCACTGGGATGGTTGATGGAACGAGAGGTGCTTGGGGAGACAGATACGAGAACGACGCTGAATAGGATGGGGGACTGCTTCAAAGTGTGGCCGGCATAGGAGTAACTATGAGGTGCAGGGATGGGAGAATGATATTGTCATCTATAAATGGCGGAGGGGAGAGGGTGGGAAGTGAGAGGGGAGAAGAGAAGAAGATGTGGTGTGGGAAGATTAGGTGGATGGAGTCCTGGGGGCGTGGGATAAGGTTCAGAGTTGGTAGGACAGGTATACGTCAGGCCGTAGTTCGCGATCCAGGAGAGTGAAACGTTGTGCTTCTGCTGGACGATGACGTCATCAAGAAAAACAAAACAGGCATTCTACGGTAGGGAGCGTAGAATGTTCTAACTCCTAAATGGACAGGTAAGTTTGAACATTTGACAAGAGAACTGGAAGGGTTGAAGTTCGGAATGGTAGGGATTAGTGAAGTTCGGTGGCAGGACGAACAGGATATCTAGTCAGAGGTTACTATAGTAAAATCTGTTGGGGGGAAAGGAGGAGTAGATCTAATAATGAAAAAAAAAGGAATGCTGGTAGGTTACTATGAACAGCGTAGTGAAGTTATTATTGTAGCAAAGATAGTCACGAAGCCAACACCGAACACAGTAGCACAAGTTTATATGCCAACTAGCTCTGCCGATGATGAGAAGATTGAAAAAAGTTCTTCAGACAGTTAAGAGAAAGGAAAACTTGATTGCATGGGGGGACTCAAACTCGGTAGTGGGAAAGGGAAGAGAAGGTCAAATAATAGGTGAATTGGGACTGGGAAAATGGAATGAAAGAGGAGGTCGACTGGTAGAATTTTGGGCAGAGCACAATTTAATAATCACTAACACTTGGTTTAAGCATCATGAAAGAAGACTGTATACGCGGAGAGACCAGGAGACATTGGATGGTATAAAATGGACTTTATAACTGTAAGACATAAATTTCTAAACTAGGCTGTAAGACACATCCAAGAGCAGATATAAACTCTAATCATAGCTTATTGATTATGACCAGTAGATTAAAATTTAAGAAACTGCAAAAAGGTAGAAAAGAAACGAGATAGGACCTGATTAAACTGAAGGAATGTGATGTTGTTGATTCAGTGGGAACATTAGGCAAGGATTGATCGAATTGGGGGACAGTAATACAGTAGAAGAGGAATTGATAGCTTCTAGAGAGAAGGTAGTGAATGCTGCATAGGACCATGTAGATAGGAGGACAAGGTCTAATAGAAATCTTTAGGTAACACAGGAAATACTGAACTTAGCTCATGAAAGGAGAAAATATAAAAATGCAACAAGTGAAGCAAGCAGGAGTAGAGATGGCTAAAAATGAAACTGACGGGAACTGCTGATTGTCTAAGCAGGAGTGGTTAGAGAACAAATGTAAGCCTGAAAAAGAATATATAACTAAAGGAAAGATAGATACCGCGTACAGAAATATAAAAGAAACCTTTGGAGACAACAAAAGCAGCCGCATGAATACCGAGAGCTAAGATGGAAAACCATTACTAAGCAAAGAAGGGAAAACTACAAGGTGGAGAGGGCCTATACAAGGGAAATGAATTAGAATGCAGTATTGCAGAAACGCAAGAGGAAGTAAATGAAGATGATAGAGGGGATACGATACTGCGAGCAGAATTTGACAGAGCACCTAAAGATTTGAGTCGAAACAAGGCCCCTGCAGTAGATGATATCCCATTTGAATTACTGATGTCGTTTGAAGAGACAGTCATGAAGAAACTTTTCCACCTTGAATGCAAAATGTATGAGACGGGGAAATATCAAATGTTCAAATGTTTGTTAAGCTTATGGGACTTAACTGCGGGGTCATCCGTCAATAGGGTAAATATCCTCAGACTTCAAGAAAAATTTGATAATTCCAATTCGAAAAGAAAGCAAATGCAGACAAATGTGAAAATTACAGAACTAGTTTGACGAGTCACAGTCATAAATTACCAACTCAAATTATTTACAGAAGAATGGAAAACTGATAGAATCCGACCTAGGGGAAGATCAGTTTGGATTTAGAAGTAATGTAGGGACACGCGAAGGAATACTCACATTACGACTTATCCAAGAGCATAGGTTAACGAAAGGCAAACGTACAATTTTAGCTTTTGTAATTTTAAAGAACGCTTTTAATAATGTTGACTGGAATACACTCATTCAAACTATGAAGGTAACAGGGGTAAAATATTTGGAAGAAAGAGTTATATACAACTTGTACAAAAACCAGACAGCAGTTATAAGAGTTGAAGGACATGAAAGGTACGCAGTGTTTGGGAATGGAGTAAGATATAGTTTTAGGCTTTCGCCAATGTTATTTAATATGTTCATTGAGGAAGCTGTGGAGGAATGCAAGGAGAAATTTGGAGATGGAATTAAAGTTCAGGGAGAAGAAACAAAAACTTGCGTTTCGCCGACGACATTGTAATTTTGTCAGATACAGCAAAGGACCTGGAAGAGCAATTGAACAAAATAAACAGTGTCCTGAAAAGAGGTTATAAGATGAACATTGACAAGAGTGAAACGAGGTCTAATTAAATCAGGCGATTCTGAAGAAATTAGATTAGATAACGAAACAATAAAAGTAGCCGATGAATTCTGTCATTTACGTAGCAAATAAATGCTAGTGGCCGAAGTAAAGAAGATATAAAATGCAGAATGGCTAAAGGAACAAAAGCATTTCTGAAGAACCGAAATTTGTTGAAATCCAAAATTGATTTAAATGTTGGGAAGTCCTTTCTGAAGGCATTTCTCTGAAGTGTAGCATTGTACGGGAGTGAAACGTGGTCGATAAAGAGTTCAGGAAGAAAGATGACAGAAACTTTTGAAATGTGGTGCTACAGACTAATGCTGAAATTAAATCGGTAGATCGCCTCAGAAATGATGAGGTTTTGAAAATAACTGGTGAGAAAAGAAATTTTTAGCATATCGTGACTAACAGAAGGGATCTATTGGTGGGATACATTTTGAGACATCATGGAATCGTCAATTTAGCACTGGAGGGAAGTGTTTGGGATAAAAATCGCAGAGGAGGACTGAGAGACGAATACAGTTTACAGATTCAAATGGATGTGGGTTGCCATTCTTATTCAAAGATGAAGAGGATTGCATAGTATAGAGTAGGGTGGAGAGCTGCATCAAACCAGTCACCGGACTGAAAACCACAACAAAAACAACTGCTGGAATAGCTGGTGTTGACTTTAGTATTCAAATAGGTCCATTGAAAGCGAACATCAAATGAGTAACTCATCAAACTATCAACTTTTCCATCTGATTAAATACGAAATCAATCACTTGTATTGCCGGCCGCGGTGGCCGAGAGGACTGAGGCGCTCCAGTAACGGTCTGCACGGCCACTACGGACGGGGGTTCGAATCCCCCCTCGGGCATGGATATTTGCGCCGTCCTAAGTCTTAGGTAGTTCATAAGTAGTTTGTAAGCTTAGGGACTGATGACCCCGTAGTTAAGTCCCATAAGTTCTACAAACATTTGAACATTTTTTGAATCACTTGTATTTATGTTAGGGGTGAACAGTAACACATACATCTTCTACCCACCTCATATCTTGCCTCACTGCTGAAATTGTCCTGAATTTCAACTAGTAATGTGCAATGTCCAATTGGTTTGATGGTCACCATGTAATGAGACATCTAATGTGCACTCTTCAATTTCACTTTTATTCACTTCCCAATTTTCAAACTTGTCGGTTATACAAGAAAATTCACAAATACTGGTTTTCATTATCGTTGTGTGACATATTGCTTGGTAACTGTTAACTAACGGATCCAACATATTGTCTCACATGTTTCACTACTAACTACTCACTACCTACTAATCCCTGCTGACTGCGGCTCAGAAATTACCACCGCAAACTACTGCCCAGACACAACTTGTGTCAACTGTTTATATAGTATGTTTGGAAAATATTACGTCCCTTAATGTGACGAGAAATGATCTTTTACCAACAATATACATTAATTGTGATGGGAGACTGGAATTCGGTAGTAGGATAAGGAAGGCAAGGAAAAATAGTAGGTGAATATGTACTGAGCAAAAAGAATGAAAGAGGAAGCTGCCTGGTAGAATTTGGCACGGAACATAATTTAATCATAACAGACACATGGTTTAAGAATCACGAATGAAGGTTGTGTTTGTGGAAGAGACCAGGAGACACCGGAAGGTACCAGATAGATTTTATAATGGTAAGACTCTAATGTCCTTTTGGGACCCCTTTTGGGAATGACTATAGCTGATTCCTAATTTTTTCCTAAATCACGGAAAGTTTTATTAGTTCACAGCCTCTATGACAAAGTCATTCCACTTTAGGTGAAGATGATAAAAAAGAACTTATCTTATATGCTGGCTTAAGTCCACTGCGTTGTGAGCTGTCTTCGGCATTCACTAAAAGATTAATGTTTCAGGATAGTTTTCGTAAATCATAAATATGATGTCAGTGGATATGGAAACGATTTTATTTTCCTTTAAATAAAGATTAAACTAGACACATGTTGTTGCACAATGACAAAAAAATCTTGCAGTAAGATACCAGAGATGTTTACAGGTTTGTAACCAGGAACAAAACATGGCTTCTCTACCACGGAAGTACATAATAAAATGAAATACAATGCTCTGCAGCTATTAAATAACTAATACAGGAGTACTTGAAATACATCAAAATGTTTAACTTGAAATATTACATTTACATTACTACTATTTAGTTTAGTTTGTGTACTTGTTTCATGAAATTTGTATTTAATGTGGTACGCAAATTAAAAGTCATGTTTTGATTTGTTTTAAACTCACTCAAGTTATCAACATTATTTGTGTTTTAGAAGTGCACACATATCTGTTTTGACAATATTGTGTAGGTGTGCTATTATTTAGACACGTAATTTTAACGTATTTCAATTTGTGGTCTATTTTTTTATAAATACGGATTTGTATAAAGTCGTCGTAGTTTTGTCTATTTCGAAGCTGGTTCCTTAGTACCGAACGATTTATTAATTTTAGTATGTGAAAAATGATCATTATAGGATGCAGTGATATATAAAACATGGTCTGCCCTAATTTATTTAAACAAAACGTACATATGTAATCATGTTGCGTAATAGTCATAACATGTAATATTGTTGTTTTTATACAAATGAGTATCTTTATAGGCTCAGCATTTTCCGTAACTAAGTGTAATGCATTTTTAGTGTTTGCAGCTATTATTTACGAAAGTATAAAAAATTGAAAATTACGTAAAAGGACAGCCAAAGTTATGTTTAAATCAACATACTACTTCTTAAAGATGTTCTGCTAATAGTGTTAATCGTGTTTCAACCTAAACGTGAAAATGTGATATTTTACACGTCCGGAGATAAACTTTTATTTAGGTGCCCAATATTTTATGTTTATGATGTTGGCAACGTATTTATAGAGAGTGCGCAACATAGTAGAAACGTTACAAGACAGGTATTTCGAACTAAGTTTTAAACTGTTAAGACACACACAGATGCATATGTAGACTCTGACCATATTTTACTGGTTGTGGACTGTAGGCAGAAACTGAAAAAAAAAACCTGCAGAAATGTAGGAAAATAAGGAGATGGGACTTGGATAAATTGAGGGAACCTGGTCTTCTTAAGAATTTCAGAGGGAGCTATAGGCAACAATTGACAGATACGGTGGAAAATAAAACAGTAGAAGAGGAATGGGTAGCACTGAGAGATGAAATAGTGAAAGCAGCAGAGGACAAAATAGATATAAAGGCTAGATATACATAATCCTTGGCTATCACAGGAAATACTACATTTAATTGATGAAAGGAGACAATATAAAATGCAGCAAATGAAACAGGCAAAATGGAGTACAGACGATTGAAAAATGAGATTGTCAAGAAGTGTACAGTAGCTAAGGCAAATGCAAATCTGTAGATGAATGTATAAATAGGGGAAAAATAGACATCGCCTACAGGAGAATAAAAGAAACATTTGGAGACAAGAAAAGTAGCTGTGTGAATATAAAGAACTGATGGAAAACCAGTTTTCAGCAAAGAAGAGAAAGCTGAAAGGTGGAAAGAATATATGGTGGGGTTCTACAAAGGAAATGAAATTGGAGACAATAATGTAGGAACGGAAGATGAAGTAGATTAAGATGAAATAGGAGATACTATACTAAGAGAAGAATTTGACAGAGCCCTGAAAGACCTAAGCTGAAACAAGGCCCCTGGAGTAGATGATATTCCCTCAGAGCTACTGAAGTCTCTCGGAGAACTAGACATGACAAAATTGTTTCACCTGGTGTGTAAGATGTATGAGACAGGTGAAGTATCCTCAGACTTTAAGAAAAATATTACAATCCCCATTCCAAAGAAAGCAGGTGCAGACAGGTGTGAAAACTACAGAACCATCAGTTTAATAAGTCATGGTTGCAAAATATTAACACGAATTATTTGCAGAAGGATGGAAAAGCTGCTAGAAACTGATCAGTTTGGATTCAGTAGACATGTAGGTACACGGGAGGCAATACTCACTTTGCTTCTTGTCTTACAAGATAGATTAAGGAAAGGGAAACCCACATTTCTAGCTTTTGTAGATTTGGAGAAACCTTTTGACAATGTTGATTGGAATACACTCTTTCAAATTCTGAAGCAAGCAGAGGGTAAAATATGGAGAACGGGAGGTTATTTACAACTTGTACAAAAACCAGACACCAGTTATCAGAGTTGAAGGGCCTGAAAGGGATGCAGAAGTAAGACAAAAGCTTTCTCAAAAGCTATTCAATTTGTACATTGAGAAAGTTATAAAGGATAGCAAGGAGAAATTTGGAGAAGGAATTAAAGTTCAGGGTGAAGAATTAAAAACATTGCGTTTTGCCGACGACACAGTAATTCTGTCAGATTCAGCAAAGGACCTGGAAGAGCAATTGAACGGAATGGACAGTGTGCTGAAAGGTGCATATAAGATGAACATTAACAAGAGTAAAACTAGGGTAATGGAGTGCAGTGTAAGAAAATCAGGTGATGCTGAAGGAATTAGATTAGGTAACGAAACAATAAAGGAGGTAGAGGAATTTTGTTACTTGGTCTGTAAAATAACATATGATGGTCGTAGGACAGAGGATATAAGATGCAGAATGGCAATGCGAAGAAAAGCGTTTTTGAAAAAGAGAAATGTGTTAACATCTAATATTAATTTAAGCGTAAGGAAATGTTTTCTAAAGGCATTTGTGTGGAGTGTAGCCTTGTGCGGTAGTGAAACATGGAGGATAAATAGTTCAGACAGGAACAGTATAGAGGCTTTTGAAATTTGGTGCTACAGAAGAAGGCTGAAGATTAAGTGGGTGGATCGCGTAATTAATAAGGAGGTACTGAACAGAACTGGGGAGAAAAGGAATTTCTGGCATACCTTGACTAAAAGAAGGGATCGATTGATAGCTCTCATTCTTAGACATCAAGGAATCGTGAATTTGACGTTGGAGGGAAGTGTATGGGAAAAAATCGCAGAGGGAGACCAAGAGATGAATACAGCAAGCAGATTTAAATGGATGTAGGTTGCCGTTTTTATGAGGAGATGAAGAGGCTTGATGAAGATAGAGTAGGGTGGTGAGTTGCATGAAACCAGTCTCCGGACTGAAGACCACAACAACAACAAATCATATTACGAAAAATAATAAAATAACATGTATGAATGCATAGTTTCGCGGCGAGTTATGCTGATAAAATTCTCTCGGGCTTCCAGCCGCGTCTAGTGGATTTATATACACGAGCTTTCGGCCAAAATCTCCTCGACCATTGTCAAGTGGTGACTGTCTTATCGGGCGGGTGGTCAGAGGGGTACGAGACCCTATACAGCAAAGGTCCAGGACAATGTAATCTTATGCCTTCTGTCGGAGAATAGAGGTACGAGCGGAGGGGAATCGAAGTCGGAGAGGTTGAACTGGTGGACGGTGGAAAAAAGAGGAATGGGCGGCTTAGGATGGAACGTGGGTTTTTATGGGGAAAGTCAAGTTGTAATCGGCCCAAGGAGTGGATGAGATGGTGGGGGGATGCCTCCGTAGAGGCGTAGAAACGACGAGCCTGTTCTTAAACAACAGCGGAGATGGAAGGAAGGCGGAAACGCTCATGGAGGACATCGTTCGGCAGGTAGCGGGGCGCATCGGCGGCGAGGCGTAGAAACTTGTTCTGAAGAACCTGTATACGCTTGAAGTGGGTATCCGCAGTGAGGGACCAGATTTCGCAGCCGTACGTGATGACAGGGAGGAGGAGAGACTTGTACATCTTGAGCTTCGTCCGGATGGACAATCCGCGGCCCTTGAGTAGCGGATACAGTTGACACAAAATGAGATTTCCCTTGTCGCGGAGGTAGGCGATGTGAGGACGGGAGGTCAGGTGAGAGTCCAAGCTGTGGCCTAGGTATTTGACGCACGTCTTCCAAAGCAGAGGAGCTCCGTCGGCGACGAGGTGTACACCAGAAGGAACTCGTTTATAGGTGAAGAGAATCGGTTGCGTCTTGGCAGAGTTGATCGTAATCTTCCAGAGGACGACCCAGCGGTGGATATCGTCGAGATGGTCCTGCAGCTTCCACTTGAGGTACTGGAGGTTGGAGCTGCTCCGGTAGATGGCAATATCGTCGGCGAACAGCGAGAGGTGGCCGCCGTCCAGTTGCGGAATCGTTGGTGTACAAGGAGTAGAGGAAAGGGCCCAACACCGACTCTTGGGGGACCCCGGCCTCGACGCGACAGGTACGGCTATCGGCTCCAAGAAGGTGGACATAGAAACGGCGGCGGGAGAGGAAGGACTGGATCATGTGGAGGAGATGTGACGGACAACGATACTGGAGTAGTTTATAGAGAAGACCTCGGTGCCACACCTTGTCAAAGGCCTTCTCAATATCAAGGAACACAACACACCTACTATGCTTGCGACGGCGAGCGGTGCAGGTTCAACAAGGCGCAGGGCCTGGTGGACGGAGGAGTGCTGCTGGCGGAAACCAAACCGGTAGGGAATTAGAACCTGTTTGGCCTGAAGGAAATCAAGGAAGGAGAGGAGGATGACACGCTTGAAGAGTTTACCATGGCAGCTCAGGAGGGAAATGGGACGGTAATTCTGCGGGAAGAGGGGATCTTTTCCAGGTTTAGGAAGGGTAATATTGGCTAACCTCCACGGACGCGGGAAGTAGCAAAGGCGGAGGCAATCATTGAGAATACCAGTGAGGAAGGAAATGGCAGATGGGGGCAGATGATGGAGGTGAAGTGGAGCCACTGCGTCGGGACCAGGCGACTTCTTGGCGGCCTGACATCGAATGAGGCGGCAGACATCGTTGTCAGTGATAGCGGAGAAGGAGGTACGAGGTGGTGCACGGAGGGCCCGTGCGACAACGCGAAGGACCATTTCCTCGTCATCATCGGCGTCCGGATCGTTGGTAACAGTCGACCGGAACTGGCGCTCGAGCGACTCGGCCATGGCGAGCCTTCTCTTGCGGATCGTAAACGAGACCATTGAACCCGATGACTGTCTTATCATTGTTGCCGCCGTCCTTATACACCTGCGCGGCTCCTTGTGACGTCACTGGTACTCAGCCACATCGCCATAAATGGCAATGTTTTGGTCGCGTGCCTGCCTCTCCCGCTTCAACCGTCGCATGGCCGGGTCCCAAGCTGTGCTCAGCTGCAAGCCGCCGTCTTTATTAAGAGATTTTCAGATATTTTGATTTCGATAACCTCCTTTATTACGCTATCCCAGAAAGTATTTGTTATGGTAATGACTGATGTATCTTCGAACGCAATGCGATGTTTGTTTTCTAGAGCGTGCTCCGCAATTGCTGATTTCTCGGGATAACGTAGGCGGAAACATCGTTCATGTTCAACACAGCGCTGTTCAATATTGTGCACTGTCTGTCCGATGTAGAACTGTCCACACCCACACGATATCTTGTACACACCTGGCGTTCTAAGGCCTAGATCACCTTTCACAGGTCTCATCATCTGTCGGAATTTTGTAGGAGGCCTGAAGACCTTGTTGATCTCGTGTCTCTTAAGAATCCGACTAATCTTTCCCGTTAGCGAGCCACAAAACGGCAAAAATGCAAGCTTCTTTGTCTCCTCCTCGACGGTCTCCTGCTTGCGTGTCTTCGGAAGAAGTGCTTCTGTTATCTGGCGGTTGCTGTAGCCATTTTTCTTAAACACTTTCCGTAAATGGCTCAGTTCCTTCTGCTGATGTTCATTGTCCGAGACTACTTCTTCTCTGTGCACCAGCGTCCTTACAACAGATCGTTTTTGCGATGGGCGATGGCAGCTCGTAGCGTGCAGATACAGGTCCGTGTGGGTGGGTTTCCGGTAGACACTATCGCTAAGGCATCCATTTGTTTTGCGCTGACAAGTACGTCAAGGAACGGCAGGGCACCATCTCCCTCTACCTCCATCGTGGAATTGATTTTGTCATGGATGCTGTTGATGTGGTCCAATAATTCACCCAGTTTTTCACGTCCATGCGGCCAGACAACGAACATATTGTCAACATAACGATGGAAACAGATAGACGTTGCAGTAGCCGTGTCTATGGCGATGTTCTCAAAGTATTCCATAAACAGTTTGGCAATAACGGGAGCTAATGGGCTTCCCATTGCGACACCGTCAATCTGGTTGAAGTATTCTCTACCATATAAATAAAATGATGACGTCAGAGTATGTTTGAATAAATCCACAACAGTGTCGTCGAATAACTGGGTCAGAAGGTCCATGGAATTTTTGATGGGGTTTGTGAATAATGACACCACATCAAGAAAAAATGTTTGTAAATCTATCGGACCAAACTGCGTGGTCATCAGTCCGTAGCTTACAAACTACTTAAACCTAGGTAAACTAACCTTGAATATTTTAATCGGTTTGTAGTATGATGTCTTCGGTTCTAATTAAAGAAACGCAGTTCTCTTTGACCTAACAACACTCAGCGGATGAATCTCCTTCATTTGCGCTTTAAAACACTTGCACTGATTGATTATGAAGAAAGATAAGCGTGAACATTCAACTATACTTCCATTTTTTCCCAACTTTTTTTGTCGTTCCACTAACTGTGCGAAGTATTCGCGCGGGTCCTCTAGTAGTGAATGAAACCTTTCCTGGACGTTGGATAGGATCATATTCTGTTGTAAAATGGTCTGCTAGGTTCCCCCATTTGACTTCTCTTGATTTATTTCTTCGGGGGGCACTCAAAGATGCAATCTATAATGAAGCTCAGCTACGCCAGACGATATGTGTCGTCGAATCACCAGTGCATCCGTTCGTCTTCCGATTGCAAATGTACTTTTCAGTTTATGGCAAACAGTCGGAATATACCTTAAATAAGTATATTAAGTTATGTTTTTGTAAGATAAATAATATTTATTAAAATTGTTCATTATATATAAGTGTGTAGAAAATTGCACTGCAGTGTGAAATATGCTGACAGCGTATATTGTACGTAGCTGGTAATATTGTTATTACCCCTTACGTTCAGCATGAACCGACGTTTTGTGTAAATGGATATTTTGCGTTGTACAGGTGGTCACCGAAGGTATTTTACCTCTAACAAGGAAAGTACTTGGGCTCGAACAAACATACCTGTATGAACGTATCTCTACGTACACCTTAATGTCCTGGTAGGTGTCGCTTTTATGCAAAACTTTGCAATCATGCTCCAGATAGCACTGTAGATGTAATTGTAGACGCCATGCGTAATGCAGATATCTTGACTATAACTTATGTAATAATCAACGTACATGTTCTCTAGCGAATTGTCATCAAAAGCCGTGATGATAGTTGAAACTTTAAACTTCTTCCCGAAAGACTGTTGGTATTCACTGCCACTGCCTCCATCGCCTCTTCCCGCACTTACCGTAGCACTACCGCTAGCAATGACTTCTTCGTCATTATCATCCCTATTATCATCATTATGTGTTAGTGTTACAACAGTATCTAACTTATGCTCATATTTCTGTACCATAACAGATACGAGAAAGCATGCGAATGATTCATCTTCTACATTACGAAGAATGGTTCTTCGTAACTTCATCTCAACCAATCGCAATACTTTAGCAGGATTGATTAGCAATCGCCGCTCCATCTGACGCTTCACCACACAAATGTCACAAAACGCAACTTCGGAGGCACACTGCACCGTCCCTACTGGCGAACCGACAGGTCAAAGTGCAATGTGGTATGGCACACAGAGAGGCCTCTAACGGACGACTGGAGAGTTTTGCAGATGTGGGAGTGTCACTAGTGCAATAAGGGTTCTTTACATTATCTCTCGTACGATTTTGGTGTATTTGCGTTTGTTCGAGCGTAAGTACTTTCCTTGTAAGAAGCACACAGCCACGTACCATACAGAAAAAGATGGGCCAAATCTTCCTTCTAAAATTGAGATATTTAATACAGTAGTTGCTTTTTATTACAGCTTATAAGACCTCTCTATTTCTGAAGAATGTACAATCGATTTCTCTGTTTCCGCCACGCGGCAATGGCCGTGACTGCGCGGTTGCTCCCACAGGACGAGTCCTCCTTCGGGTATGATTGTGTGTGTTGTCCTTAGGATCGGTTTAAGTTAGTACAAGTAGTTTGTAAGTCTAGGGACCTATGATCACAGTAGTTTGGTCCAAAAAGTTACAAACATTTGAATATATTCTTCTCTCTGTCATCTTACGTAAATCTGTGAAGATTGAAATACGTCCACTGATTGTGTGGTCGTGTTCCATTTTGATTGATTCATTAACCTGAAGTGTTTCTGCACCATTAATGTTATCTATCTGTTAATTATTTTATTCTTTTTATTAATGATCAATGCCCCATGTTCATATATGTTTGCCCAATATTTGTATATGTTTCCACCCGTGTGATTGAACTTGTATGTTCATGTGAACGTGAAAGCTTACTCTTAATATTGACTGACTGCCGGGCAACGGCTTACAGTCGGCGCCTCCTGCTTTAAGCCTCGTTTAGCTGTAGTTAATAACGCATGGCTTCGTTTGTCGTCTGCGCTTGCGTCTGCTGGCTGGCCAGAGACAAGCTTACTTGACAAGGTGGCGAGGTGGCCGTGTTGTTAGTGTCGTATCAACCTAATCTTGGAGGAAAGAGGTGACAGGAGACTTCTATGCGGGCGGTTGAACAGGGAATTGTCTTGGCCAGGTAGCAAGGGTTGGTAAACACCAGTCTCTGAACGCACTGTGCGTCGCTTTTAGCGCGCTCTACATCCAGTGTATGGCGGGGAGAGGTTTTTCCGAAGCCTTAGAGCTTTAGTCTTCACTCTTCATTCTGGCTCCGACGACTGTGGAAATAAGTTGTTCATTTTTCTGAATAGATTATGATTTTAAAGTATCAAACCTCTGCTTTATGATTTCATTCTCCCCGTCCCATGTTTAATTATCTATTCATTTATTTTTTTAACATTGATTTTGTGTATGTTAAAACGATGGCTGCTCCCTTAAGGAGTGAGCAGTTAGACAAATTTCCGTTGCGCATGTGCTGTGGCCACTCATAAAGTAATTTAGAGCAGCAGTGAGCGTTTTAACTTTCATTTGCAGATCTCAAATGCCCGAGATCTTGATCATTTTAATAACGCTAGATTATAGTATATATCATGTTTCCATAAGCAACATTCGTAAGTGAACTTTAATCTAGGTCTCATGTTGGCTCAAGGGAAAGTAAACTTTATTCTAGTACCGTAGGCTTGCCTTGCTTATCTTAAGATGTATAACTACACAGCCTGGTCCGAGACACCTTTTTGGCAGCATTTGTACCACAAATGCCATCTTGATTTCAAATTCTAGGACGTTTTTGTAAATCATTAACGATATGTTTCATCGTGAACTTTACCAAACGCTATATCACTGTATTTGTCTTGTAAAGAGCTATAGAATATACTTATAAAACATATGCGGATCCATAAAAAAGTACTTTCTTCACTAACTCAGTTGATATCAGCGCTGAAAACATTACCGAGCAACAAAGAAAAGTAAAAAGAGTGCACCTCGACGGTCTAAAATTGGCCTAAAACAGCTTGTCAATATTCGTGACATAAAAGGGGTGTTATGTCTTACGTGACTGTGCCTGTATGTAGTTATTAATTACTAGCTATACCCGGCCATGCGTTGCTTTGGCTTATGTTAGATAAAATAGAAAAGAGGAAAGAAAAGACACAGATGTACTATGCGTAAATTCATAAGGAATTGAGAGTTGGAATTGGATATTATTCTAGACTCCCTACTCGCCTTATCTCTGTCTCGCTCTCTCAACCAGTCTCCTCCGTTCCCTTTCTTTGACTATCTCCTGCTCCTCTGCCCTCTTCCCAGTTTCCCTTCCTTCTCTTCCTGTCCACCTCCTCCACCCCATAGCCATCCCTCCCCCCTCTCTTTGTCCATCAGCTCATTCTTCCCCCTCTTTTTTGTGCATCTCCACCTCTTTCCTCTCCCAGTCCAATCTCTTCGCCATCCTGTCGCTGTCATGTCCATCTCCTCCTCCCCCGTCTCTACGTCAATTTCCTCCCCCTAATATATCTATTTTTACGCCTTCGTGTAACGTAGAGCCTTGTTTAGTGTTCTGTTCAAACCAAGAAAGTTCTTGACCGATGCTTTGAAATGTTAATGCAACGTTTGACTGGAATTCTTGTTTGTTTTCGTACACCTAATTTTTAATATATGTCATATTTCCATTCTTTATAAATTTTCTAATAGAAAATAATTGTTATAAAAATTGCCAAAAGTTGCAGTGTGCAGTGGGCACGAGATCATCGGCATTGAATCGTGAATCAATGGAAATGTACCACCTGGTCGAACGAATTACATTTCTTACTACAGCTGGTGAATGGTCGTGTCCGGGCACGCCAAGACACAAGTGACCGGCTGCTTATGCAATGAGGTGGCAATAGTCAGGGAATACCACCAAATACCGTGTCGGACCTCCTTTTTCCCGCGAACTGCAGATACTCGACTCAGCATGGACTCAATAAATCATTGGAACTGCGCTGTAGAAGTATTAACCCTCGCTGCCTTTATAGTCGTCCATAATTGAAAAAAATGTGTCCGGTGCGGCATTTTATGCACACAATGACATCTTTATTTGGTCCCATAAATGTTCAATGGAAGTCATGTAGGGCGATCTCGGTGGCCAAATCATCCACATGTCCTTCAAACCAGTTGTGAACAATTGTGTTCCGGTGACCTGGAGCATCGTTACCCAGAAAAACTGCATCGTTATTTGGAAACAAGAAGTTCATGAATGACTACGAATGATCTCCAGGTAGCCGGACATAACCATTTTCAGTGAAGATCGGTTCAGATGGACCAGAGGATTCACTCCATTCCATGTAAAAACAGATCACACCGTTATGGAAATAACATCAGCTTGTACAGTGCCTTGTTCACGACCGCATGTTGCAGATCCTGTACGGGCCTTTCTGGATATGGAAAGAGTTCGACTGCTGCCCTGACCAGCACATTCTCCAGATCTCTAACCAATTGAAAACGTCTGGTCAATGGTGGCCTAGCAACTGGTTCGTCACAATACGTCAATTACTACTCTTGATGAACTGTGGTATCGTATTGAAGCTGCATGGGCATCTGTACCTGTACACGCCATCCAAGCTCCGTTAGACTCGATGCCCAGGCATATCAAGGCCGTTATTACGCCCAGAGGTGGTTGTCCTGGGTACTGATTTCTCAGGATCTATGCACTCAAGTTTCGTGAAAATGTAATCACATGTCAGTTCTAGTATAATATATTTGTCCAATGAATACCCCTTTATCATCTGGCGTAGCAATTTTAATGGTCAGTAGTGTATTACGGTAAATACCTTCCCTAATGTAAAACGTATGTTAATATCAGTATAAACGATGCTATTCGCACTCATCCAATATCGTATTCAGAAATGTAGCTTGCCGACCGCTTGGAGCGCTGCTGTCGCAGTGTATAACAAAAATCTGTAGGATTTTATGCTGTGGTTTTATGCTATGCGGAGGGGGGGGTCATTCATCTTGGATTCCGTCTGTGTTGTAGTACTAAGACACTGTGACAATTTTAGATTACATGAACATTACTGTAGACCACATTTACTAATAATGTCTTTCTCGACGGCGATGGCATGCCTGTCACAAGGCTAGAAATGTGTTGCAGTGATCTGTGGACGGAGCCTGAACTCATATTGATGACTTGGCTATCAGTTGATTCCCATGAAACACAACTGTGACGTTATAATGTGCTACTTCTGCATTTACAAGTCACTGACCCGTAGTTTACGCGAACTGCATGACCTGTTACTCTACTCTGCAAATTTGTCGAATCAATTCTGTACGGAATAACACCTATATTACATTCAACATCTGGCTGGACCAGTGGAGTAGTGATGCGGATATAATGCTCTTGGCTCATCAGTAGAGATACACTGGGGTGTAAAACTTTACAACGTAAGTAACTCATCAGTAGAGATACACTGGGGTGTAAAACTTTACAACGTAAGTAACTTCTGCATGATGTAACATTACAACATAACTCGATGCAACGATGGACCATACATACAAAGAACTGCTTCCGCGAAGTATAGGAGGTAAGTGAAAGAAATACGCATTGAGACGAAAAGAGATGACATTTTTATTCGCTTAAGTCATGAGGACTAAAGATGGTCCCTTGGACATTAGAAAAGGTGGAGAATTTATAGAATGGTATCTTTACTCTACAGCGGAGTGTCCGCTGTTATGAAACTTCCTGGTATATTAAAACTGTGTGCTAGACCGGGGTTTGAACCCGAGACTTTTGCCTTTCGTGGACAAAGTCCTGCAAGGTACGCAAGAAAGCTTCTGTGGAGTTTGGAACGGAGATGGCGAGACACTGGCGGAGGTAATCCTATGAAGATGGGGTGTAAGACGTCCCAGGGTAGCTCAGTCGCATAGGCCCCAGGTTCGAATCCCGGCCCGACACACAGTTGTAATTTGCGAGTTTGGTTGGTTTGGAGGTTTTAGGCGGACTAGACTATTATGTCCATCAGTCCCCCAGTGCATCGCTAGGCGACGCGCAGAGAAACAGAATCATTGAAAAAAGCGCCTGAACTGGATTTAAAAGAGCGCAGAATAAAAGGACCCATCGTCAATAAGGTATAGACGTAGTCAACAAGAGACGGTACAAAAGACGCCGATCACACGGTAACAGCTAGTATTTAAAAGAGGGGGTGGGGGGTAAAACAACAGAGCCAGTGGATGTAGTTGACCTACCAAGAGGAAAAAAGGGGAAAAAGCCAACCACATGGCTTACACAAGAAAACCTCTAGTCGGAAGACACGACGAGAGGAACACAGATGTTGCACTAAAAGACCAACCATAAAACTCATAGCAGCTGGTAAAATCCTCCCACACAAAGATATCTTAAAGTGGAATAAGACACAGAGGCATCGTCACCGATTACCAAAGGGAGCGTGTTTGGGAGGTTGAAAGAACGCTCTAGGGGAGATAAAACAGGACAGTCAAGCAGAAGATGAGCCACTGTAAATGCAGCACCACATTGGTACACGGGCGGATCCTCTCGCCGGAGGAGGTAACCATGCGTCAGCCAGGTGTGGGCCATTGCGGAGATATCAGAGGGCCACGGAGTCCCTACAGGAACCCAGCTGCGAGGACTTCCAGCCAGATGTTGTCTCCTTGATCGTTTGGAGCTTATTTGGGCACGTCCAGAGCAGACCATTCTGCGTTCCACATTTCTCTTCTTTTACGGCACAACAGCGGGCGGAAGTCTGCTTCTGGGAGTCCAATCGCTAGAGGGCGGCAAGTGGTAGCCTGTTTAGCCAGCTGGTCAACGCTCTCCTTACCTGGAATGCCAATATGGCCCGGGGTCCAAATAAACGTCACCGAGCGACGTCATGAAGAGCTTGCGACGATTCCTGTATGTCCCTGACCAATGGATGACGGGGGTAACACTGATCAAGGGCCTGCAAGCGGCTCAGTGAGTCACTACAGATCAGGAAACAGTTCCCTGGGCATGTGCGGATGTGTTTGAGGGCATGCTGTATAGCTACCAGTTCAGTGGTGAAGATGCTGCTGCCAGGTGGTGAAGACTGTTGCTCAAGATAATCCACATGCATGTAGGCATATCCAGTGCGGCCGTCATCCAAAGAACCGTCAGTGTAAATGACTTCAGAGTCGCGAAATTCGCTAAGTAGAGCAAAAAACTGTTGCAAAAAACTGTCGCAGTGGGGCGACTCCAGCCTCTGTGAGAAGACTAGTGACAGGGCTTGTATGAAAGGCTCCCATGGCCAAACAAGGATGCTGGTATGGTGGACTGGGTCAAGAACTCTCAGTGCAGAGGGGGAGGCTGAGCCATAGACCCGGCTCCCATAGTCCAGACGCGACTGCACCAGAGCGTTATACAGCCGGAGAAGGATAGTGCATGCTACTACCCCCCTACCCCTCCCCCCCACAGACTGTATGGCTTAGGTAACGAAGGATGTCAAGATGTCGTGAGCACTGTTGCTTAAGCTGGTGCAGATGAGAGAGCCAGGTCAAACGAGAGTCAAAAAGGAGACACAGGAAACGGTGAGTGTCCACAACCTGAAGGAGCTCGCCACTAAGGTAGAGCTCTGGATGCTGATGAACCGCCCGACGGCGACAAAAATGCATCAACCTAGTTGTTGCAGGGGGAAATTGAAAACCATGGGCAGAAGCCCAATTCTGTGCCCAACGAATGGCTTCCTGCAGTTCGTCGTTCAGCTACACTTGTTCTAGCTGTGTTATAGTACACGCAAAAATCGTCTGCTTCAGAGAGCAAGAAACTGACGGCCCCACTGCAGCAACTAGGCCATTAATGGCCACCAGGAAGAGGGGTACGCTTATAACTGACCCCTGTGGTGTCCTGTTCTCTTGGATATGGGGGGAACAGAAGGAGGTGCCAACTCTAACTCGGAAACGGCGCGAAAGTAAAACGTTCTGGATAAAAAGTGGGAGGGACCCATGGAGACCCCATCTAAGTAGCGTTGCAAGGATGAGATGACACCATGCTTTCTGGAGGTCGAAAAAGATGGCGATGAGGTGTTGACGTCGGGCGAAAGCGTGTGGATCGCCAACTCGAAACACAGGAGGATGTCAGTGGCAGAGTGACCCTGCCGGAAAGCACCTTGTTGTGGGGCGAGTAGACCCCAATACTCGAAAACACACAGCAGCCGCCGGCTCACCAAACGTTCAAAGAGATTACATAGAACGTTGGTAAGACTTATGGGGCGGAAACTATCAACGTTCAATGGATCTGCATCTGGTTTGAATAAAGGGATAACGATACTCTCCTGCCATTGGGACGGATATGCTCTCTTGATCCAAAGACGATTGAAGATGACGTTGGGAGTTTACAGAAAGATGTCTTATCATTTGACAGTGGATTCAGTCCAGTACCGGAGATGTATTGGGGCAGCTGGCAAGAGCACTTTGAAATTCCCATTCGCTAAATGGGACATTGTATGGCTATCGGCGGTTTGTGCGAAATACCAACCGCTTTCGTCCAGCCCGCTCTTTCAAGGTACGGAAGCCTGGGGGGTAAGCAGTTGATGAGGAATTGAGACCAAAGTCTGCTGCAAAATGCTCAGCGATGACAGTCGAGTCGGTATGAATAGTACAGTGGATGGAGAAACCTGCGACCCCCGCCGGAGGGTGGTAGCCTGATATGCAGCGAATATTCGTTCGTATCTGGGTAGAAGAAACATGGGTTCTAATGGCGGAAACATATTCTTTCCAGTATGCCTGCTTGCAATGCCGGATGAGTCGCCGTGTCTGGGCATGAAGATGTTTGAAGGCAACCAGGTGGTCTACTGTGGGGTAGCACCAGTACTGCTGTAGAGCTCTGCGGCGATTGCAAATGGCCGCCGCTATCTCCGGTGACCCCCAGGGCACTGGTCTTCGTCGGGATAAGTCAGAAGAGGATGTATTGTGGACTCAGTGGCAGAGACGACAACTGAAATAATAGGGTGTGCTGCCACTGTTGTGTTAGCATGGACAGGGATATCCTGCATTGCAGCTGAAGTATATGTTGTCCAGTCGGCCTTTTGGAAGGACAAGCAGGGTGGGGAAGCGAAAGAAAGATGGGAAAGTGGCGGCTTCCACAAAGGTCCTCGTGGACCCACCAGTTGAGGAGCGGACCTAGGCCTGGACTACACACAGAAAGGTATATGGCTGTAAAGGTGCCATGGGTCGCACTAAAATGGGTGGGGGCCCCAGTATTAAGAATGTAAAAGTGAAGCTGGCTAAAAAGCAGCTCAATGTTTAGACTACATCCTGTAGTCACATTGCCGCCCCCCCCTCCCCTGCAGTGGGTGATGAGCGTTAAAATCTCCCAAAATAAGAAAAGGTGAGGGGAGTTGAGCGATCAGGGCTGCTAGGTCGGCAGAGCAGGTGCATCTGCGTCAGGGGGGAGATAAAGGGAACAGATGGTAATGTCCTGTGGTGCCCGGATTGTGACAGCGACAGCCTCCAGGGCTGTTTGAAGTGGCACTGGTGAGCTGTAGACAGAGGCATGTACATAGAAACATACTCCACCCTGTTGCAAACAGTGCGGTTATTGTAGTACCTCCAGTAGCCCCGAAGAGTGGGGGTCCGATGACCAGGAAACCAGGTTTCCTAGAGAGCAACACAAAGAGCTGGAAAGGAGCTCAACAGCTGACGCAATTCAGCTAAGTAGCAGAAAAAACCTCCACAATTCCATTCCATCATCAGGCTGTTCCTGGTTGTGGGTGCATGAAGAGGAGGAAGATGGAAGAGGGATGGCATGAGCATCTGTTGTCTCTGGCTGTGAGGTCTGATCCTTTGTTTCCATGGCGTCGATGAGACTGGCGATGGCCAAGTCCTCAGGTGTCGTTGGTAGAATGACCTCAGCCTCAGGTGCATCAGGCACAAGGGCTGGGGCATCAGGGCCGCCAGTGTCTCCTTGCGTTTTCCGGTCTTCTCTTTCTTTTCTTTCTTGTCTCCCCGCCGTTCCTTGGGCCTAGTGGAGGAAAGGGGTTTCTCCAGTGGGGCTTCAGGAGCGTGGAAAGACGGAGAAGCCAAACAGCCTTCTGACTGAGGGTCCTTCAGCCACTGGCTGGTGTCCAATGTCTTGGGTAAGACTAGTGGAAGGGGTACACAGGTCCCCCTCCCAGAAGAAGGAGCCAGAGAAGGGGAACCCTTTTCTGGCTGGGGAGTGGGCGTAGCACACCCTGGCATTGGGTGTGGTATTGGTCCCGCAGAAGATGGGGTGCCCCCAGATGTCTGGGTGGCCGAGGTAGACTGGTGGCCCAAAGGGCCCACAGAGGATGGTAGAGTGGGTCGGGAAGTGGCCACCAGTGGTGGTGTCATAGTCATAGCTGCAGCATATGAAGTTAGGTGAGACTGGCTGCAGCTTCTCATATTTCATACGACCCTCAGAATACGTCAGGCGGTGCAGAGTCTTATATTCGACTGTCTTTCGTTCTTTATGTAGAATGGGACAGTCCTGTAAACACAGAGAGTGGTGACCTCGACACTTGATGCAGTAAGGGGGAAGGCCATAGACAGCGTCTGGGTGTAAAGGATGGCCCCAGTCCCGACAAGTTGCGGCAGCGTCGCAACAAGAGGACATGTGCCCAAAACGCCAACATTTGAAACATCGCATTGGAGGCGGGATGTATGGTTGGACGTCACATTGATACATCATCACCTTGATCTTTTCGGGTAGAGTTTCATCCTCAGAGGCCAAGTCGAATGCGTCAGTGGCCACCCTATTATTTTTTGGTCCTCAAAAGACACGTTGGACAAAATTGACTCCACGTCATTGCAAATTCTCACGCAACTCCTCATCGGACTGCAGAAAAACGTCTCTGTGATAAATGAGTATCTGTGATAAATGACCCCCTGCACCATATTTAAGGACTTGTTAGGCTTTATCGAGACTGTGATGTCGCCTAAGTAGTCACATGTTAGCAGGTTCTGTGAGTGAGCAGGGGCCTCTGCCTGTATCAGGAACGAACCATCTCGCATTTTGGACATGCCAGCTACTTCTCCAAACTTGAGCTCTAGGTGGTCGACAAAGAAAGAAGGCTTAGTTGCCTGGAAAGATTCCCCATCCATTCTTGTACATACAAGATATCGTGGTGAAAGCGGCTCAGTCTGCTTTATGGCCCCATGTTCCCCCCCATGATGGAGTTAGGGAAGGAAACGATTTGGGCTCATATTTTTCAGCGTTAATGTTAAACTTGCCTCACATAGAGACATCTGACTTTCGGCCAGGATTTTCAGAGGTTTTATTCCTCTTCATTGCTAGATGATCGCCCTGATGCCACCCACTCTGAAACAGGGGCTCTCCTCATGGGCGTCACCCAGCCACAGCAACGTCACCTGGCGGGATGACCATTGCTGGGAGTCCTGGTGCTCCACCAAGATAAACATTTACTCCTTGGCATTCATGAGGAGCTTGCAGCTCAGGCATCGGCAATCTGATCCCTGTGAAATTCAAGGTACTCAACTTTGAGGGTACATAACAGCCCCACCACATGGACTGGCTACACATGCTGGTGACCTAGTGGTGGGAGGGGGCTACGGCGAGGAAGGAATTTGGAGGGAAAGGGTGGGAATCCGCACCGTAGAGGCTAGGTTGGGAGTTCTTCCCCAAATGGCTCACACTAAAACGAAAATTTGGATGGAGGTCAAACCCCTTGGGGGACGAAACTGGTGAAAACGGCAAGCATCAACAGAATTGCAGAACCAGCAGTACCGTGGAAATAGCTGGGCCATCAACGTGAAAACACCTAGAGACAGGGTTGGAGAGGACTAGCGGGGAGGAATAGGATTGGGAAGGAGGGGGGAAGTGGGGGGGGGGGGGGGGCTTGCGGTCTGGGGAAGTAGGAAGGAAGGCCGCAATGGCTCAGGGACCCGTGTGCACCACACATATTCCCACGAAAGAACCCGGGGCCCCCTGGGGGGTATTTGCGAGTTTTGGGTGCGACATTGTGCCTAATAGGATGTGCCGCCACCAGGTACGGCAATGAATGCTCTGCAACGGACTTCCATGCTGGCATCTAGGTTGGTAGGAGCTATGGTGGAAGGACTTTCCATTTCTCCACCAACATGGCTGTCAACAGATGGATGGTCGTTGGTACATGTGGACTTGTTGCAATACGTTCGCGCAGTACATCTCACACGTGCATGATACGATTTAAGTGGAGGGATTGAGCAGGCCAGTCAGTTCGTCAATAACCTCTCGTTCCAAGAGCTTTTTCAAATGCGCTACTCGATGCGATTACGCACTGTCATACATAAAAATGATGTCATATCCGAATGAAAAGTCGCAAATAGGGAAGGAGTACATTGTCACAGTAACGTTGATCGATACGTATAACGTGTAAAATGTTGCTATGGTGTCAAGAGCATAGGGAATGAAACAGAGAGCAGTTGGAGCGCATGTTCGTCCCGGATGAGAGCAGATACACGCGGCATAACGATTGTGGACGTATCGTCATGTGGCGGGGCGGTTTGGGACGGTACGTTGCGTTTTACGCGGTGGCTCCCGCGGAGGTTCGACTACTCCCTCGGGCATGGATGTGTATATTGTCCTTAAAATAAGTTACTTTAAATAGTTTTTAAGTAAGTTAGTAAATAATGGCGGTCAAATCACATTTCTCTGGGGCACGCCTGACGTTACCCTTGTCTCCAATGAACACTCGCTGTTGAGGACAACGTACTGGGCTCTGTTACTTAAGGAGTCTTCGAACTATTCTCATATCTGGTAATCTAGTTCATATGTTCTTACGTTCGTCTGCTGTGCGGCACCGTGTTAAACGCCTTTCGGAAATCAGGGACATGTGGTCCGTCTGTTGCCCTTTATCCTTGTTCTTATATTCTCCGAAATCCCATCTTTCTTGTGCTTTCCTTTCTGTCTTCCAACTACATGATTTATGCCCATCCAAGATTATGCCACATCACACCATAACACTTGCACCACCAAAACGATTATTTTAAGTGCGGTACGTGTTCCCACCTCTCGTCATTTGATGTTCCAATGAGTGTAATCCTAAGGGACCAAACTGCTAAGGTCATCAGTCCCTATGCACACGGAAAGGGCCGTGCGGACTAAGGCGCCTGTCTACGGTTTTGTGCCGCCGCACCCTCTGGAGGTTTGAGTAATCCCTCGGGCATGGATGTGTGTGTTGTTCTTAGCGTAACTCAGTTTAGATCGTTTAAGTAGTTTGTAAGTCTAGCGACTGATGACCATAGGAGTTTGGTCCAATAGATTTACAAACACATGAACATTTGAATTCTCTAATAGCGCACAGGAAAAGGAAATACCCAAATCTTTGCCTTTTCTATATGATTTCACTTGTTTTATTATGACGATCTTGTCTCCCTATGGAGGCGAGTGCTAAAAGAATGTGTTCGCATACGTGTTGATTACGGGTCAATAGGTCGTTCCTATCGAGTTAGTTAATAATGTTTGAGGAAATTTTATGTTATAAAATCCTGCTGCAAACGCAAGTCAATGATATAGGCCTGTAATTTTGCGGATCATTCCTATTGCCTTCCTTCAAAATTGGGGTGACATGTGCAGCTTTCCAGTCTCTGGGTACGGATCTTTCGCTGAGCGAGCAGTTGAATATGATAGCTAGGGGAGCTACTGCATCAGCAAACTCTGAAAAGAACCCAATTGTAATACAAACAGGATCGGGAGACCTGGATTTGTTTAGTGTATCAAGCTGCTTTTAATACTCGTAGGATAAGTACTTCTAAATTAGGCATTCTGGCGATTGTTTGCTCAGATTTCTGGAGTATTTGCTTCGTCTTCTTTGGTGAAGGTATTTCGGAAACCTGTGTTTATCAATTCTGCTTTAGCATAGCTGTCATCCATAGCATCACCATTAGCTATTGCGTAGTGAAGGCATTACAACGATTTCTAATAAACAGACTTATACTTTGTTCCAAAATAAAGACATGTCTCTAAGAAATCGGTCTCCTGACACACAACCAACAGGGGGTCAGAATATATCGTTCTTGTGATAAACTGGGTCTTTGTTCATACGTAGTAATGAAAGCTTTTAAGTGATCTCATGTTGATTCCGTATTTCCAAGTTTCTAGACTACTTTTTACACTCTTTTTCACAATATGTGTGTAATAAAATTCCTGTCTTTGGAGTACCATTCCAGGCTTGACGCTGGATTCGTGATTTCATGCCAGAAAGGTCGCAGTTCGTAGTATTTTACGCTAATTTAACTAGTCAAACCGAAGTGATATCTCTGGTTTTTCATAGACGAGTTACAAGCAATTTAGTAGCCATCTATGATAGTTTTCAAGTGATTGTGTCGTTCACAAAGTCATTAGAAATTCAAAACGAATTGCAAGTTGATTAAGATAAAAAATTGTAAATTGCCCATAACAATAAATAGAGTGAGGTATTTTACGATAATAGTTAAGAAATCCAGTTTATTTCTAATTGTATGATAAATAACACAACTTGAATGACTACATTCAATTAAATGCCAAGGTATTAAAGTTACAAACAATATTAACTGGAATGTCACACTGAATATGCTGAGAAAAAAAATGTTCAAATGTTTGTTAAGCTTATGGGACTTAAAACTACGGGGTCATCAGTCCCTAAACTTACAAACTACTTACGAACTAGGACGGCACAAATATCCATGCCCAAGGGGGGTTCGAACCCCCGACCGTAGTGGCCGTGCTGACCGTGACTGGAGCGCCTCAGTCACCTCGGCCACCGCGGTCGGCTATGCTGTGAGAAAGTTGACTCACAGACTGCATTTCATTGGGAAAACAGAAGTTGCAAAAAATCTGGTAAAGACACAACCTACACTATGCTTGTTCGTCCTCTCCTTGTTTAAGATGGGACTGCTAGAGGACGTCCAAGAAGATCAGAGAAGTCAGCTGGTTTCGTATTATCGTGATAAAACGGATAAAATATCACGGGTATGATAAGGAAGTTCGTATGATATTAATTAAAAGAAATAAATGTTTGTGTCTGAGAGATCTTTTAATGAAATCCCAATCAGCTAATTTCTCCGAATGGGAAAAAAAATTGTTGACTTCCACTTATGGAGGGAAAAATGACCAGCCTTCTAAGAGAATAAAAGCTTATACCGAAAGATTTAGGTCTTCGTTTCCCCACGTACTATTTAATAGACGAACGGTCGAGAAACTTGCCTTTCGCCGGAAAGAGCTCTGCTCATTGAGATATACAAGTACGAGTCACGACCGACGTACACATCTTTGCTTTCACCACTAGCTCATTTCCTACCTTCCGACATACAGTGTCTCTATATCAGGAAGTTCCATATCAGCTCCTACTCTACTACAGAGTGGAAATTATTTCAATACACAATGGAAATAAAGACTTTGGAGCCAGTAGGAATTAAATATGTAAATGGGGAAAGTTTATAATTTGTCGTGGAGCGGTATTCGAACCCGTGTCTCCTGCTTACTAGGTAGTTGCGCTGTCCATTATGGCGCCGGGGCACAGTGGTCAGCGCACTTACACGGAATGACCTAGCACGGCTCCCGTCAGAACCAAATTTTCAAATTATCCACACAGTACCTACCTAGTGCCCCTGCCCATTAACCTCATGACTAGTGGCATTTGTCGGAGTCCCGTAAGAGTTGGAGCATGTGTGCATCTGCAATGAAGGCATCCCTGGCCGCTTCGCCTTAATTATACATAACAGGTGCCCGCAAGAACAGACACCGCATTTACAGGATGATTTTCTGCACTGTGTAAAGACTCAAGGGACTTTCCGAAAGACTGTTGGTTTTCACTGCCACTGCTTCCATCGCCTCTTCCCGCACTTACCGTAGGACTACCGCTTGCAATGAGTAGTTCGTCATTATCATCCCTATTATCATTATTATGAGTTTGTAACAACAGTATCTAACTTATGCTCATATTTCTGTACCATAACAGATACGAGGAAGGATGCAAATGATTCGTCTTCTACACTAATACCATCTTCACGAAGAAGGGTTCTTCGTAACTTCGTCTCAACTAATCGCAATACATTAGCAGGATTGATTAGCAATCGCCGCTCCATCTGACGCTTCACCACACAAATAACATCACAAAACGCAACTTCGGAGGCACACTGCACCGTCCCTACTGGCGAACCGACAGGTCAAAGTGCAATGCGGCATGGCACACGCAGAGGCCTCTAACGGACGACTGCAGAGTTTTGCAGATGCGGGGGTATCACTAGTGCAATAAGGGATCTTTACATTATCTCTCATACGATTTTGGTGTATATGTGTTTGTTCGAGCCCAAGTACTTTCCTTGTGACATGTTGGGAGAAACTAGAGGGATTGTTTTTAGATGTTCTGGTGTGTTCTCTGAATCCTATTGCGAAATTTCTTCCTATTTGACCAATGTAGAATTGGTCAAAATTATAAAATTGCCTCAAACACGTCCATTTCAAACTCATAAAAACGTGTATACAAACAAATAACTAACTTAGGTTCTTCAGGCATCACTTGAGAATGGCATAATGCGAAACGGCCGTCGTGAAACAATAAAACATTTGCAGCAATTTGGGTAATTATCATTTATTAAAATGTCTTATTACGACATATTTCGTGCTGCGGGCCCTACAGTGAGGGGGGAAAACTTAAACTAACTTACCCTAGGGACGCCGCGGTGGAGTAGTCGAGCGGTCTAAGGCGCCTCGCTGCGGAGCGCGCGGTTGCTCGCCGTCGGAGGTTCGAGTCCTCCCTGGGGCATGAGTGTGTGTTTGTCCTAATGTTAGTTTACATTAGTTTAAGTTGTTTGTAGGCTACGGACTGATGACCACGCAGTTTGGTCCGATAGATTTACAAACATTTGAACATTTGAATTTTACACTAGGGGCAACACACACACCGATGCCGAGGGAGGATGCGAACCTCCGTGGGAGTGACCGCTCAGTCCGTGACTTGGCTCCTAGAACCGCGCGGCGGTTCGGGAAATATTTTCAACTTTTACCATTCAAGTATTTCAATGCCCTCTGGGAGCTCAAGTGTTTAATTCATCTGTGTATTGATTCATAAGGGCTACAGGATCGACATGGTATCTGTTTTTTGGGACATGTCGGAAAGAACAGACACCACACAATAAATATGAAAATGATCTTGGAGTGGTACCAGAATATTGGCGCAATCTTCCTTGAATATCAGTCCTCTTTCCATGGAAGCAGTCACGCAGACACCGAATGGAATAAAGAAATTGCTCCCGAAAGTGAGAAGAGGGAAAGACGGATGACGGGAAAGAGACTGCGAAGAAAGAAAGTGGGGGACAGCAAAGAAATTTGGGTAATTCTAAAAAATATGTTCGAATGTTTGTATAGCTTATGGGACTTAACTACAGGGTCATCAGTCCCTAAACTTACAAACTACTTACGAACTAGCTAACACTAAGGACGGCACAAATCTCCATGCCCGAGGGGGGATTCGAACCCCCGACCGTAGTGGCCGTGCAGACCGTGACTGGAGCGCCTCAGTCCCCTCGGCCACCGCGGCCGGCGGGTAATTCTCATTTATTAAAATGTCTTATTACGACATATTTCGTGCTGCGGGCCCTGCAGTGAAGGAAAAAAATCTTAAACTAACTTACACTAAGGGCAACACACACACACACACCCATGCCCGAGGGAGGATGCGAACCTCCGGCGGGAGCGACCGCTCAGTCCGTGACTTGGCGCCTAGAACCGCGCGGCTATTGGGGAAATATTTTGAACTTTTACCATTCAAGCATTTCAATGCCCACTGGGAACTCACGTGTTTAATTCCTCTGTGTATTGATTCATAACGGCCGCAGGATCGATATGGTATCTGTTTTTTGGGACATGTCAAAAAGAACAGAAATTATTATCTTGGAGTGATACCAGAATATTAGCGCAATCTTCGTTGAATATCGGTCCTCTTTCCATGGAAACCCTCACATAGACACCGAATGGAATAAAGACATTGCTGCCGAAAGTGAGAAGAGGGAAAGACGGATGACGGGGAAGAGACTGCGAAGAAAGAAAGTGTGTGAGGGCAAAGAAAGGCGGGGAAAGCGGCGTGTGTGTCTGCGCAGGCGGCCGCGGTTGCCGGCCGGATATCCGCGTCGTGCGCGGGCTCTCAAATTGCCACGCAGAGCGGTCCCCAAGGCTGCCGACAGCTCATACGGGGAAACACAAGCACCCGCCACAAAATGCGGGAGCAAAAACCTGCCCGCCAGACAAACTCCGCAATGCTTCTCACGCCACTCCTCCGCAATTTATTATTTAATGTGAGTCAGTAGGTAGCGTGGAAAGCTCGCTGTGAAACCGGGCGTGTGGCTCGTCAGACTGCATTTTCAGATTACTACCATCTCAAATTTTGGCTTTGATTAGTTTAAATCTTAACCGTGGTTGAGTGCATTTCGAAGTAGCATAGTTAGTACAAGCTGGAGAAAATAAAATTTTCCGCTACTATGCAATAAGGAAGTATAGAAGGAAATGATACAGCCGGCCGTGGTGGCCGAGGGGACTGAGGCGCTCCAGTCACGGTCTGCACGGCCACTACGGTAGGGGGTTCGAATCCCCCCTCGGGCATGGATATTTGTGTCGTCCTAGATCATAAGTAGTGCATAAGTAGTTTGTAAGTTTAGGGACTGATGCCCCTGTAGTTAAGTTCCATAAGCTATACAAACATTTGAACATTTTTGAAATGATACATTGGAGTTAAAGATTCCTTTTAGAGATCAATAACGGTGAGTGTACAACATTTAGTTGTCCTGCCTGATTTTATTTTTGGTAAAACGCAGTTATTTAGAACTATAAGAAGTAATTCATTAAATGCAAATGGGTTATCTGTTCCGTTCTTTTACGCAATATTTCGACAGGTTAAGAACTTACGAGGCGCGTCCAGAAAGTAAGTTCCGTTTGGTTATATAAAACGAACGGGTACAGATACAGAAAAATTATTGATTGTACAAAAATCTACAACTGTTAAACTACTTTTCTACATAGCTTCCGAAATTTTGTAGGCAATTGTCATAGCATGGCACAAGGTTTTGTGTGCCTTTTTCATAGAATGTTGCCGCTTGTGTATTCAACCATGTGGTAACATGTTCTCTCAGCTCGTCATCATCGTTGAAGTGTTGTCCACCAAGGACAGATTTTTATGTGTAAGAAGAGGATTACTGTCAAAAGATTTTTTTTCACCTCACACACCGAATGTGACCAAACAATTCTTACGGAAATTTCAATGGGGCCTGTTTGCTCATCCTCCATACAGCTCGGACCTCTCTCCTAGCGACTTTCATCTCTTCTTACACCTAAAATCTGTCCTTGGTGGTCAACACTTCAACGAAGATAAAGAGCTGTTACCACGTGGTTGAATACACAGGCGGCAACCTTCTGTGAAGGATGCATGCAAAAACTTGTGGCACGCTATGACAAGTACCTACAAAATTTCGGCAGTAATGTGGAAAAGTAGTTTAAGAGTTGTAAAATTTTGTGCAATAAAAATTTCTTCTGTATCTGTGTACAATTTTATTTTATTACCAAACGGAACTTACTTTCTGGACGCGCCTCGTATAATAATGAAGCACCCCGAGTGGCGAACATAGACGAGCTCACAGTCTGAGCTACAACCTAAATGACAAGAGTCTGAATGATAATTGTTTCGGTATTTTACTGTTATTTTCTTTTCTTCTGGATTCGGTATTGCAACTTAAGTAACTCTTGTACACAAGTGGTTACGTTCGTCGTTTCGATTAGTTATACTACGTGTCGTAGTACGCGCCAGTAACATTATATTCCTAAACTGACAATAAAATTGTCGCCTCGTTGATGCTACTTGTATGACATTTCTAGAGTATAATGTCCAGAATGGAATAAAATAACAGTAAAAAAGCGAAATCATTATCATTTAGACAATTCTACGTAACTATGTATCCTAATAATAAGAAAACCGTAAAGTGAGTATATATAATGAAACGCGGTTGGGACCATGTAGTTTTTGCAGGTCTGGTGGATTCATTAGTTGCTTCCTGTCTCTGCTACGTATTTTAGAAATTACGTGATAGCAAGTATATATTTGTTAAATGTATGTGATATTTACAATTTTAATAATTCAAAAGTCTGTTTATGGTTTGTTTACGATTTTTATTGTTTATTTTCGAAGGCCTCGTGATAATATTAAGGAGGGAGTGTCCGTAATTTATCTAAGCACTCAATTCCAGAGACCCTAAAGGTGTCTGAAGGCGGGTCTGTGATCGCTATACGGATTTACCATTCACTGTATGACGGAAAGAACTACCATTTTTTTTATTTTTTTTTGTATTTAGGGTTATTTCTTAGCATCAGTAGAGAATCTGGTTTCTCAGCGTTTTCGACTCCGACTTATCAGATGAACTCGATACTGTCTTATACTGAAGCATTCGCGCCTGTTTAGTATAGTTCTTTCACCAAGATTTAAGTAGACAAATTACTCGATTGCACAAAGTTGGAGATTTACACACGAAAATGGTATTGTCGTGCATCTCTTTGGGTTGTTTTTTCAACTTCAGTTCATATGTAACTTTTGTATTACTAATACCCTCTCCGTTTCTCATCTAAAGCTTTAAAAATCTGTGTTACATACACATTGTCTCAGCGTCATGGAATGAAATCTGCAACCGACTTTTATGAAACATGAGGTACTTCGATACTAAAACGAAAATATTTTGCGTTTATGGTTGTAGATAAATTCCTTGAAAAGAGTGTCACGGTAGGGATATATTATGGTGTAAGCATACCGTAGAATAAATTATTCCTGCTTTTATTATCTTTTCCGAACTCTTCAACTGGTGATACTACTTTTCCCTCGACATTTACTCGTTTGCCAGTACGAGTAACCATTCCTTAGGAAAACCTCAAAACCCCCGTAACCGTTTATGAAGCTCTTTGTCTGACAACGAATGATTTCTATGGTTACCCCCATGAGATGCACAGACGGCATGAGGTTGGTAGAAAAGCTTAAGTAAGACTTAGCAGTTGACGTACAAAATGTTCAAATGTTTGTAATTCTATGGGATCAAACTACGTTGGTCATCAGTCCCTAGACTTACAAACTACTTAAACTGAGTTAAACTAACCTAAGGATAAAACAGACATCCATGCTCGAGAGAGAATTCGAACCTCCGACGCGGGAAGCCTCGCGATCCGCAACGTGGCGCTCCAGACCGCTCTGATACTCCCGCGCGGCGAACTTTTCTGAACGTTGGGGTGAGGCTGATGGAGCGGCAGAAGGAGGTAGTGGAGCTTGGGGAACATAAGGATGTGGGAGGTTTTCCACATGTCAGGGAAGAATCCGGTGTACAGAATGACATTATATAGGGCAGCAAGAGCATTATGGAAGGTGCTTGTAGGTGAGTTGGTCATGACTGGGAGTGGTTTGCATTTAGAGTGTAGTGGTTTTTGTATATAGTTGTAATCGGAATATTGAGGTCAGAGGGCATGAGGTGAGCCAGGTAATGGAAGCCTGCGCGAGAAGGGGAGCAGAGGTATCGGTATGCTCATAGACAGTGGGTTGTCAGGGATGGAAAAGATGTTGCATAAATACACTCCTAGAAAATGAAAAAAAGAACACCATGAATTTGTCAACCCAGCAGAGCGAAATTTTATTGACACATTCTTGAGGATCTATACAACACACGATCACGCAGTCAGAATCATACGCACGTCAGTGCAGTCACCAGAGCGTGCACAATATTGACGCCAGTATCGCGTATTTTCTCCTTTTGTAGCAATTCAAAGTCCAACTTTCTCATGAAGACGATCGTAGAGGTACCGAATGAAGTCTTACGGTATGACCTGCTATGCAATTTCCATCTGATGCATCAGTTGGACCAGATATCGTGCCGGTTGTGCAGACTGCGCCAAGATGACGTTTCATCCGGTCCCAGACATGCTCAATGGGGGACAGATCTGGGGATAATGATGGAAAGGTTAGTTGACATACACCTAGAAGAGCACGTTGGGTTGTACGGGATATGTGTGGATGTAGAGGTGGATGTAGCTGTAGGGGGGGGGGGGCATGGGTAGGGTAAAGGGAAGGGTGTGTTTTATACAAGGGTTTCCAAGTGGAAGATGATGAAATGGGTAGTTTTTCGTGGGAGGGGGGCGGAGGTGCCGAAGGTTTTGAGTTGAAAGACGGAGCAGGCGTAAGGGCTATTTGGAGGGTGTGGGGACGTTCAAAGGGGTGGATATTTTAGAAAGCAGTGGTAAAATATCGGATGAAGTCCTCCACAGTACTGGGAGGGCAGATCTAATTGTTGGGATAAACTGGGGGATCAATAGAATGGTCAGGGATGGTTAGCTTAAGTTTGACAGGAGGGGGATGTGACTGACCCTTGTAAGAATATGTGGCGTGAAGCCCACCAGAGGTGTTGAAGCTGGGGGGATAGGCGACGTTGGGGCATTGTTTAAGAAGTGGGAGTCTCTGCAGTGGGACAGATGGGGGATTCTGGCAGCTTTTAATGATATGGTCACAATAGGTTAAGCATGGTTGGCAATGGTACGTTTGGGGTGAGGAACAGGAGGGGTCTACCTCGTATATCCAGTTGTAAATAAGCGATCCCTCTTTGAGGAGGCAGTCGATAGAGAGGGTAGATTGAGAGAAGACATGCATGACGAATGTGGGGCCAGAGGATTTGAAGCAACGTTAGGTGGAGCACATTTCTAGATCAGTGTGCGAGTTCAGTTGCGCCAACACCTCACCTTTCGCGATCCCCAGGCTAAGCTGGGTGATAACGATGGTGAGGATGGGTGGGTGGCGAGGAGGTTGGGTTTGACAGGGAAGGAGGAGGTATGGAAAGGGGCGATGGTAGCCTGGGGACCAAAGAGTACTCATAGGATTTTCGAGAAGAGGTCAGAGTGAAAGGAAAGGCTTGGAGATTTTATGAGGACAGAGTCCCCACAGGGGATGAGTTGAAAGAAGGGTAGTATTTGTGGATTTTATGGGAGAGGGTGCTGTTGTCAAGGAAACAGGGTCAGGGTGGGAGAGGAGGAAGGTGTGTAGGTTTGTAGGTCTGATGGGTGGGATACAGAGATTGGGGTGGGGGGGGGGGGAGGGATGGTTCTCCATAGGGTAGGCGGTGGTGGTGGAAGGAGAAGAGGTGATGGGAGGGATGAGAGCCTTTTTCTGGGTGACTGGAGGGGGTCTGTGCTCGTTCGCTTGGAGGGTTTTTTGGTGACTACTTTGGACAGAGAATTGCTGGGGGAGTGGTTGGATGGGGAGGTGGTGGGGTGAAGGATCTCCCTGTGGTTCATGGGCGGCTAGAGGTTGTTCGTTGGCCAGTGTGGCTTGGAGATGATTGATTTTGGCAGGGGAGTACTATTCAGGGTGGGTGATGGGACTGGGCAGAAGGGGCTGAGGTGTGTGGGACTGTAAAATGTTCAAATGTTTGTATAGCTTATGGGACTTAACTACAGGGTCATCCGTCCCTAAATTTACAAACTCCTTATGATCTACCTAATACTAAGGACGGCACAAATATCCATGCCCGATGGGAGAATCGAACCCCCGACCGTAGTGGCCGTGCAGACCGTGACTGACGCGCCTCAGTCCCCTCGGCCACCGCGGCCAGCACATCAGTGAAGGAGCCAGAGGTGGAGGTGGAAGAGATTACTAGGCGGGACGGTAGGGTGAGTAGGGGTTGGTGGGAGGAGGCAATACAAGCTATGGTGGTGGAGGTCTAGGAGGGGGAAGCGTAAATTGTGATGATTACGGGAGTGGGGTCCATGTTGAAAGTACAACAGGGTGACGAGATGAAGTAAAACCTGAGAGATGATGAAGTCCGGAGGTGTGATAGCGGTAACGCAAAGATGAAGAAAGAGATGAAGATGTAGACGGAGACAGCGACAAAGATTCAGGTAGGGGCGGCAGTGAGGATAAGGAGCCCCAGCGTCCGGGGTCGGAAGAAGACTGCGTCGTCGGCGACGGCGGGTAGCGGAAACGGGCATCACCAGCAGCGGCGAGGCGGCGGCGCCCCCTCTGTCGAATTTCGTACCCTCTATGTGTACAGATTTAAATACGGCGTGCAGACGCAAGCACAAAGGTGAAGCTACATGTCCGCCCTCAGTCGGAACGCGCACGAAAACTCAGACGTCAAATCATAAAACTGAACTGTCGCTACACGTGTCGTTACGAATGAAATGTTCTCTCTCCGAAGTTATCGGAGATTACCTGGTCCCAAGCCTTGTCCAGTTGAAAACCGCATGATTAATAAGAAAAATGTTCAAATGTTTGTTAAGGTTATGGGACTTAACTACGGGGTCATCAGTCCCTAAACTTACAAACTACTTATGACCTACTTACGAACTAGGACGGCACAAATATCCATGCCCGAGGGGGGATTCGAACCCCCGACCGTAGTGGCCGTGCTGACCGTGACTGGAGCGCCTCAGTCACCTCGGCCACCGCGGCCGGCGATTAATAAGATCTTGTGCTAAACGTATTTCTACAGATTATTCAATCAATGTCTCCCAAAAGGATCTTGTCGCGGCCAAGATTCCTGTGGCAGAATGTATACGTCTTATGAAATTGGCTGTATGTGTGTATGTATTTTCCACATCTCATCTTAAGCTACTAGACCGTTTTCAACCAAACTTGATACATATGTTCATTACTAACAGGCAACAATCACTGTCGGGGTAAGAACCACTTAACACACATACGTCAAGAGATATGACGTCATAAAAAAGACTTTTTATTTTCTAATATAAGACTGGAAAATGCATATATACTGGGCAATACCGGAATTAGCAGTTATTAATCTACGAGCACAAAGTGCCCTGTGGAAATACAATGCTGGGCTATGGCCGACTTGCTGGGGTGCGAAAGACGGATGTGACGTTCATGTGCCATTCACCTTTCATGGACTATGTGCGTCGTCTGCCATATTCAGAGGGTACTCTGTAGATTCCGTCCTTCTGCAATCCCAAAACGTCTTTAACTGAACCGAGAAAAAAAAACACTAATCTTCTTAGATGGCCGGAATATTACTTTAACTTGATGTTTTCTTAGGAAGGAAGAAGGAAGGAAACTAAGGATTTAACGTCCCGTCTGTAATTAGAGACAGAGCTAATGCTCGGAGTTTTTGGGTAAGGATGGGGAAGGAATTTGGCCGTGCTCTTTGAAAGGAATAATACCTGTATTTTCCTAGAGTGATTTAGGTAAGTCACGGAAAACCTAAATCCGGATGGTCGGATGTGGATTTGAACCACCGTCCTTCCGAATACGAGTCCAGTGCGTTACTACTGCGCCCTGGATCTGAAAAGCCCCTTATCGTCTTGATGCTGTGTATGGTCACATTTTTTCCTCCTTAATACTGTAATAATCTGACGAGGAAAATATACATTGTTTTTGAACACGGCATGTAGATTTTCTAACTTTATTATTATCTAACTCCTTAGCGAAGCTGTCTCTATCAGATACAGCATATGCCGATGCAACAACGTTCGGAGGACACGCCGGTAGTTTGTGCAGGCTCATAGCACGACGTTGCAAGGTGATGTCCGTATGTGTGGGTTTCCTGTAAATGGAATGCCCGAATAATCCATCCACTTTCCTATTAACTAAGACGTCAAGAAAGGGTAAGCAGCCACCTTTCTCTGTTTCCATTGTAAACTGGATACTGGAATGAAGATATTGCTGAAATCGTTGCACTTTTTTTACCCATGTGACCGCACTATAGAAGTGTCATCTACAATAAGACTGTTAATTTAAGTTCTACCGACTCAAGTGCCCTTTCCTCAAAGTTTTCCATTAAAAAAGTTTGCACCCAGACAAATATATATATATATATATATATATATATATATATATATATATATATATATTGAGGAAAGGACATGATGAAAAATTGTAGATATATCGGTTGTGAACGTCCTGCAAGTTGAAAGACGACCGTCTGTCGTCTTCCATATATTTTTATATAGTTTCTGTAAAGTTATAATTTATTTAATGTCGCTAGATTATCATTTTGTTAAAACTTGAACCCCACTCTTTCCAATGCTTGAGGAATAACATTTTTATTTCATGTGTTAGAATATTAGTTAATATTGCTAGGTTTTTCTTATTTTGTTATGTTAATAATTTATTATTATATTAATTAATGTTGCAGAAGTACGGCTTCTCCGCTACGCCACCGTCCCTGTGAAATGTGCAGTTGTTTTACTTTTAAGTGGGTGCGAGAATCTATGGCTGTCTGAATGTGTGGAGTGATAGCTCGCTTTGCATCGTTCTCTCTGGCTCAGAGTCGATAGCTGCTGAGGTGACCTAAGAGGTTTCCACACCCTTTGGTTGCGGGCTAGTTAGCGGACCTACACCAGCGCGAGTGTACTCGCTCTCCGTCCCCAACATCGCTTTTTCAGGGATTTTCTGGTTTCCGGTCGTTTTCCCCCGGTCCGGTTGCTGCACGGCGATTCGTTCGGTCCTGGGCGCCTGGTGAGGTAAGGTTGGTTCTGCTCTTGTTTCTGGAGATGGTAGCGTTTCATTGACTAGCGCGTTTAACTTAGATTCGTGAACTTAGAATCATTTTTTGGAATATTTTCTCCGATCGTGTGCGGAAATGTGTTCTCGTTTCTCAATTCAGTGATTTCCAATAAATAAACGCGGTGTGTGTGATTCTAGTTGCACTTTGATAACGGCGTGGAATATTAAAAAATTTTGTGATCATGTGGCGGTGTATGAACTCTGTGTGAAAACTTTCTAGCTTTGTGGGGTCCGATTTCTAATAGGTGATATGTTTATTTTTGTACAGTGCATGTAAAAATCTTCTCATCCTTTCCTTCCGTGAGTGATATGTGTTCCACGTGGTTGGTTCATAGAACAGAGCCTTCAGCTTCCACTCTTGTTTGTTCCATGCCAATCAGGCAAGTAACTATGCGGGTATACTTCTGATTTCCATGTTTATTTCGCGATATTCTCTCCCCGCTTATTTTAATGTTGCTGGTTCTTCTCCGACCTGTAGTACTAACACTGTCTGTGTCAGTAATTCTCTCTGAGCCTTGTACAACCTCCTTCAATAGCTTCCTTATGTAATTCTGAACATTTCTCTGGGTTGCATGCCGTAATTCTTATTTTTATTTTTCCGACTTTGTAATTATTTCACTTTTACGAGTTTTGGAGGCTGGACTTCATCCGTCTATGTAATCGCTCCCTGTCGCGTGTAGCTGCATTTATTTCGCTTCTCCGTGTAATTCTGATCATTTCTATGGGTTACATGCCGTAATTAGTATTTTACTTTTCCGATTTGTGATTATTTCATTTTTGTCGTTTTTCTGAGACTGGACTTCATCCGTCTCTGTAATCGCCCCCTATCGCGTCTGGCTGTATTTCATTCTCTTCGTTATATAATTCTGAACATTTTCTTCATTTTTCGGAATCTGAGTTTATTCAATTTTATCTGTTTTTGGAACCACGTGGGTCCAAGTTCCGACTTCCGGGCTTATGCAGATAGTCGCCTGCATTCACGCCACTTCTCTAATAAGATCAGTAGCCTATCTAGCTCGATTTCTGACAGACTGCAACTTAAGAATCCACCGTGATTTGTATAATGAATCCGACTTTCAACCACTTCACCTTCAGTGGAGTGCGTTCATGTAACGTAGCCGTGTGTCGCCGTTAGCGTGTTTGCTCGGGTTTTCTGTTCACGTGTAATTTAACTTGCTATATACGCGCACCATCTCAAAATAGGCACGGCAGACCAGAGCCAGTTTCAACGTGTTTTGTATATTGTGTTTTGTGCTACCTCTGACTTGCTGAATTTCGCCTACGATAGCGGTGCCTGCTTCCGCCTCGTCTCAGCACGCTATTTTTGGTGAGTTTCGCTGTGGCATTGCGTGTGTGTGAGAGAATGAATGTTGTTTTTGAATCCTTTCTCCCAGTAGCGTTGAATCATATATAATTTAGGCTGGACACCGTCTGCATTAATCCATGTAAGAGATGCATTTTATTGTATTAACAAAATTGGTACCCCATTTTGCTTGTTTTCTACCTGAATAAAGAAGTTTAAGTTCAGCATATCTGTAAGTTGTCTATAAATTGTAGTTTTAGAGCAAGTTAGTTTGCGTACTCCGTGTAAAATCGGGTTGGTATCCCATCTGGTCCAGCGGCCTTTCCTCTGTTGAGTGATTTCAAAAATATTCAAATGTTTGTTATGCTTATGGGACTTAACTTCGGGGTCATCAGTCCGTAACCTTACAAACTATTTATGAACTAACTTATACTAAAGACAGCACAAACATCCATGCCCGAGGGAGGGTTTGAACCCCCGACGCTGGAGGCCGCGCGATCCACAAAGTGGCGCTCCAGACCGCTCGGCTGAGTGATTACAATTGGTTTTATATTCATCAGACAGTTATTTCAATATCTGCCATTTTATTGTTCGTGCGATAGTTTAGACGAGGAACTACAGTGCAATCTTCTTCCGTGAAACTCTTTCAACAGTAGGAATAGCCATGTATATGACGACGAAAATCTACACGCACTGGTATATATTAGGTTTGTGCTTAAGTTCCGTATCGTTTTTCCTGCCACAGATACGCATAACAGAGAATTCATTCATCAGTAATATACTTAACTTAGTTATTCACAACAGTCTGACAACGCTGGGATAACTTTTCAAGTCCGATTTCATATAAATCATATGGCTTGGAGTTGAATAACTCGTTACGCCATATTTGGAGCTCATTTTTATCCGAAAATGAAGTTCCTTCAAGAGCTGAAAACGTATTTCAGGGGCCAGTATCAGGTGAATAAGCTGGGTGCGGAATAACTTCAAAACCCAACTTCGGTACAGTAGTTTTTCTCAGTCTAGCAGAATATGAAGCACAGTTATCGTAGAATAGCATTATTCACGCAATCTTCGTGGTCGTTGTTCTTGGAATGCCTTTGCAAGATGTCTCATTTTTGAGAAATCAACAGTGATGATAACACATAGGGCAAGCAATTCATAGTACACCACACAATCACTGATCCACCAAATGCATAAAATTATCATTTGAGGATGTGTACAGGTCTTTGTACGGGAAGATGCTGCTTTATTTGGGCTCAGCCTATCTTTTCTTTTCCTTGAGTTAGCATAAAGACACAATTTCTCGATACAATTAACGAAACAGAAAAAAATGGTCGATGCGCTGATTACGAGCAAACATAGGCCCGTTGACTGTTGTGATTTTGGATTAGACTATGCGATACTCAAACGCCTGATTTTTTAGCCTTCCTCATTGAATTGAAATGTCGCAATATGGTGGAATGATCATAGTTCCCGAGTACACTGACGTGGGTCACTGTGGATTATTACGCCAAACGGTCTTATCAAACACCGAAGCCATTCTTAAATGTGAAGGGCCACTAGAGGCAGAATGATTCTCCTTAATTTGGGAGGAAATGCTTCTGGTTGCCTCCGCTGCTCAAATCCTTCTGTTGAAGGACATGTTTCAATTTCTCCACTTAATACTTCAGTTTCTAGCGTACACAGCTCCACTCACTTTCTCCAAATGACAATATGTCAATTAAAATACAATAGTAAATGTTTCGTCGTTGCATACACTCTGATAATGATGTTTCTCGGTATTTTAAACAAAATCTTTATAGCAATAGTTCTGCATTTGTTACTTATTTTACCGTACTACGTATTGACAGATAAGTGAACACACAGTCATCAAAGAGTGTGCATTGCTGTCACTTCCCCCTTTTCGTTAGTCAGTCGCAAAGGCGCAGATGGCCGGCCGCGGTGGCCGAGGTGACTGAGACGCTCCAGTCACGGTCAGCACGGCCACTACGGTCGGGGGTTCGAATCCCCCCTCGGGCATGGATATTTGTGCCGTCCTAGTTCGTAAGTAGTTCATAAGTAGTTTGTAAGTTTAGGGACTGATGACCCCGTAGTTAAGTCCCATAAGCTTTACAAACATTTGTACATTTGAAATGCGCAGATGGTTTGTGGTAAGAACAATTGCCTCCGTGAGGGCTCAAAACTCTAATTCGATCTTCTTGGTCTTTTGCGAGTTCCGCATAGAAGGACGCAATATACTGGATGGCTCTTCCAGAAACGTCCGCCCTCGAAACGTTGACAGTAGCCCACACCGCGATGTGGAACGCCTTTCCTACCACCGGAGTTGGCTGAACATCTCTGTGAAATTTTCGTGCTTACTAAATTAACCTGTAATGAAATGCGCTGCTCGTCTTTAAAAGTACTCTTATCCTATATCAGTCCTATCTGAACAGGTTCCCTGAGTGACGAGCCATGTTCAATTATTGGTCGAACGAAGATTTGTTTCTTCACCTCGTCTGTTGAAGAACTAATTTTCCTGATGATTTCTCCGACGTATCACCGTCTAGAGTCCATATTACCTGCGATTAGTTTTACGTGGCCAACAAAAGCAACAGAACGAAGGGTAATGTAGCAACCATCATGCAATGATAGGTGTTTTAGGTATCGTGCAAGGGTGGTACCGGTGTTATCACTAGGGTTCTTCATAGAAAGTAGCAGTGTGAGTAATTGAGAGGCGGGTCTACTGTTGCGGCTGGGCATCGACATATCTCCTGCACCAGCGGCAGCGTCTGCCAACTTTGAACATACCAAGGTTGTCATATGAGTCGTCGATTGGTCGTACAACCGAGTGCACAGTGTGTAATGTTACGTTGAGTTCTGTTCATGTTTGCTGTGGTATACGGCCTCCTTGCATTGCAGTGGGCGATTGTGTGCTTCATCTGACGATGCCATTTGGTTTTATTGCTTTGCAGGGGCTCGTCCGTATTTCCGTTGCCTTATTTTGATTGCCAAGGGTAGTTAAATATTTCCAACTGTGGTTTTGGTTGTCGTTACCCAGGTTCAGGATGAGGGGATTGCTCGTGTGTCTCTAGTTCTTGTATAGTACGGTGGCGTGATTTTTAAATAACTTCGTGAGAGTCTCAAGTCTCCTTGAAGAGTCACCGTGCATATGTACGGTGGATGATTGCTTATACTGCGTGGCACTTTGGTCTGTATGACACGCAGACGGCATAGGTGAGTTGTGGCAGCTTAGCCATAGATTGGAGCAGCGTGCAGCATCAGAGGTCTAAGCAGTGCCATGTACATGGACCTCGACAGTTTGCTGTTTAGTGTTGTTGACTTGTTGAGCACTAGGCACAATTGTTTGAACCTCACGTTTACTCGAGTGGTCATCTGCACTACGTCGTTCCACCGTGGTAGTTTAAAGTTCAACCAGACAGCAAGGTATTTGAGTTTTGCAGAGAAACGTATTGGGCGCATTTGTAATATTATTGCTACAGTATTGGTGTCTGTGCAGTTATTGCAGTCTGCGAGTGAACAGAATTGCTTTGCGTTTGTCGACATTTACCTTAGACGCCATCGTTCCAGCTCAGGCTCGGCAGTTCTAGGAGCTGTCTTTAATCGTGAAGTAATATTAGATGGCATCAAGTATAGCACTACGATGGCCGCATCGTCTGTGTAGATGGAATCCATCGTTGATGTAGAAGTTAAACAAGATAGGAAGGAAGGAATCTTAGGGTTTAACGTCCCATCGACAGCGTGGTCAGCTTCGCTCGGAGTTAGGGGAAGGATGCGGGAAGGAAATCGGCCGTGCCCTTTGAAAGGAACCATCCCGGCATTTGCCTGGAGTGATTTAGGGAAATCACGGGAAACCTAAATCTGGATGGCCGGAGGTGGATTTGAACCACCATCCTTCCGAATACGAGTCCAGTGTGTTACCACTGCGCCACCTCGCTCGGTAAACAAGAGAGGCCCTCCCTTGTTATACTCCCACTTCTGTACAGTGCCGTGCTGATTGTTTACCCTGGACATCAGTGTTGGCGTAAGAGCTCGTTGGGGAAACCAGCATCGCTGAGTTCACGGACGAAGCCGTCGCGCTATAGGCGACTGAAAGCTCTCTCGAAGTCCAGAAACATACCACCCGTGACTTTGCTAGTGCTGTAGGCGTGTCTTAAAAGTTCAGTTACGCGGAGGAGTTGTTGTGTTGTGTAGTGAGAATACATGAAGCTGAACTGTTCCAGTCTGAGAGTGTCATTTTTAATGCAGTACCTACACCTAGTGAGTAGTTTTAGAATTACCTTCTCAACAGTCTAAGCGAGAGGACTCAGAAACCTGATTGGCCAGTAATTTTGTGGGAGGAGAGTGGTAGTTTTCTGCCAGCCTTAACGTCAGGGCCTTAGCCACATTACAAATGTAGAGGAATTATTGGTGTTTTAGGGTGGCATTCGTGACGTTCAAAATGTGCAAATGTTTGTAAAGCTATGGGGCCAAACTGCAGTGGTCATCAGTCCCTAGACTTACAAACTACTTAAAGTAACTTATGCTAAGGACAAAAAACACAACCGTGCCCAACTCGAACCTCCTACGGGGAGTAACCGAGCACTCCGCAGCAAGGCGCCTTAAGCCCTTTTTAAACGATGAACGAAATTGAACAAGATTGATAATAGGCTACTGAAGCGCTCCTAGCGTACTAGTCCTGAACTACAATCTCATTCAAGATCTTGTGGCAGCGTGTTTAGACGATAATTGAACAGTAATATCCGATGTTGAAAGCGAGGTATAACTGGCGATATGTTATGTAGGAAGTCATAGTTTAATACTGGAATTTAAGAAACAACGCTAAATGTTATTGATGGCCAAAGAAAATTTTGCAATGTTTATTTTTGGTCAACTTAGTGTGGTAAAGTGCTGGGAAGTGAAACAACGTTTCACAACATTCACATCTATTTTCAAGCGAAAAAAATAAACTTAGGAACACATCAAACAATATTTATAAGAGCATAAATAGACCTTCTTTACTTTATCTACTACGATTTGCCCACTGACATTATTAATAACGTCATGCACAACTGAATTTTTGTCCTTCATTTGGACTGACTTTTTCATTTAAAATGCTATTTAATGAAAATTGCATCATCAAATTAAAATCTTATTCAAATAAACAATTGGCTTCAGTCTTTTCTGTTACAATATTGCAAAACATAAACCATTTCTCGGTTTCAGATGTACGACCTCGATTTTCGGTGGACAATAATTGAGATAAATATTGAAGTCGTCATGAAACATTTGCAATTTACCGCTAAGCCAAAGTATAATAATAAAATAAAGATTAATAACACAAATTTGCGTGCAAACCGTGTAATTGTCGACTACAATATGAAAATCGCGTGACGAAAATAGGTTAACTTCCGATGTCAGCAGACGACCGTTCAATCAAAACAATCTTTTCGAGAAAGCTTAACGTGGCGTTGACGCGGTTAGGTGACGGTCTGGTGACGGACACTGTGAATGCCGTCATTAGAACTACATTTTGGAATACATTCTGATCATAAACTTCGACATTACGCAAAATATACGTAAATACGAAGGAAAATGGCGGACTAACTGGAGCGGTGCCTGCAGCTGACAGCTACTAGCTCGCGCATGCGCAGTGGACCCACTAGTACCGAATTTAGAACTGGCCCTATTTCGTTATCGCTACGTTTATCCCGAGTCGATATTAGCGCGATGATACTAGTCGAGCCGTTCAAACGACAGACGGCCGCCATTAACGCAACTTGTTATCAATCTATTACTAGTTCGTTGATCGTCTAAAACGGGCTTTAGAGCGCTCGGCTACTCCCGCGCGGCGGCATTCGTGAGGAGTTCAAATTCAAATGTTTGTAAATCTATGGAACTACGGTACTGTGGTCATCAGTCCCTAGGCTCACAAACTACTTAAACTAACTTGCTCTAACCTAAGGACAACACAAACACCAATGCCCGAGGAAGGATTCGAACCTCCAGCGGGAGCGGACGCCCAGTTCCTGATATGATGTTTAGAACCGCGCGACCATTCCCGCACGACTCGGGATGTGTGTTAGGTAATCTACAGCTTTATCCGTGAACTCATGGACGCCATCGTTTTGTATGCGAGCAGAAGCAAAAGCTTTCCTGGCTGTGGTGTGCTTAATAATCCGTGACACTTCACTTGTGCTAGCACGACTAATTACGCCCGGGTGTGCTGGGCTATAAGTCGTATAACCTTTCTGGCACATTTCAAGTGTGAATGTTGGGTCGGAAAGAGTTCACTGAATGACACTGCTAGTGCTCTAGACACCAGTTCTGCTTTCTCCTCTGCGGAGTGCTGCGCCGTCACTTCATCATCATTTTAAAGTGGAACGCCTGATCCTCACAAGTGAAACGGAACGTTACCACTTTCTGGCTCTGACATCACCAGGGTTAATCACTAGAAAGGTGACTGCTCTCTATGCCCTTGTCTGCCATATCCGTTCTTGCTTCACCGGAACATCTGTTCGTCTACAATTTACTTTACGTCATCTGCATATCGACAGTAGAATATGTAAATGGTGATGTCATTCCTCGTTATACACGACACTGTTTCTTTTTTTCTTTCCCCAGACAGTTTTCAACTCATTTCCTCTTATCGGTGCGATGTATTTATTCCATTCTGCAAATTATTGTCACACATTGACAGTTGAAATTCATCTAACAATATAAAATTGATTGTATGTGTGTTTCACATATCCTGAGCTACTGGACCGATTTCAGCCAAACTTTGTACAGGTATTCCTTACTGCAATGAAACAATCTCTTTTAGGGTAAGAAGCACCTACGACATATAATTCAGGATCTAATTATGACCTCATAAACAAAAGGAGTTCCCAAAAACTGCCGAATCACGCAGCGCATAAATAACGAGTCTTTGCTCAACCACTATTTGAGAATCAGAGCACTTAGTGATTTACAACGAGCCTTACACATATTTTTGAACCATTGCGAAACTCTCTCATTGTGCCACAACAAAATGATAAAAGCAAACAAGTTTGTCGCTTCTTACTATTCCGTTGTTCATGCAGTAAAAGTGCGACATTCAGCATGACATTACAATTTGTTATTTCTAAACTACTACTTGTATTCACGAGAGATTCTATACACAGCATGCACCTTTATCACTGAATATATAATTCATATTATATCCCTTTCAGACCTGATTTTTTTCTGGAAGAAGGAAATTATTTTTTATGCTGTAATTTAATATTGGAAACGCACACATGCCGTGCAAAGGATTACATTCACATTACATTGCATACACATTACTTGTCTTTGCTATAAGCTACGATGGATTTCTGTATATTTCTGCAATTGATAGTATGGCATAGATCACAAAATTCTAAGCACTATTCACACACACACACTCGTCATTTGGTTCGTGAAATAATTTGTTGAGACACACCTTGTGGTGAAACGGATGGGTTGCCAGTCTCGTCATCACGTTTTATGTTCTAATCCTCTTAAGTTCTATTTATAACGATTTTTAGAAGAAAGATTTATAAAATTATATATACTCATTTTCGTACTACACTATTGTGTAAACTGAAAACAAGGCTTTTTTATGGATTAAATAATGGTTTTGAAGTGTAATAAATGTTGTACTTAATGAACTGATCGTTCAGTAATGACCCCACATAATAAGAAGTACCTTTTCTGTTATTCAATGGAACACACCGATCCCACAACGTCCGTGTATTTTGAAGGAAGGAAGGAAGGAATCTTAGGGTTTTACGTCCCGTCGACAGCGTGGTCGTTAGAGACCGAGCTCTCGTTCGGATGTTTGGCTAAGGATGGAGGAAGGAAGTCGGCCGTACCCTTCGAAAGGAACCATCTCGGCATTTGCCTGGAGTGATTTAGGAAAATCAAGGAAAACCTAAATCTGGATGGCCGGAGGTGGATTTGAACCACCATCCTTCCGTGTATTTTGAATTTCACAAATTGCTGCGCAGTGCAACACTCACGTAATGGTAATTTTATACTGATCGACCACAATACGTGTGCATCATGAAGAGTTTGAACACTCACAGTCGTATATGTGTTGTTTCCACTGAGAAAACATGTTTCTTCTGAAGCTTAGTCACAATAAAAGTTATGTACACAACAGAAGTCAATGGGACTTACAGGGATGTCACAGTACGACTCACAGTTCATGAGGTATGAGTTAATAAACAACAAGGTCAATGAAAAATCACCCATTTCGCTTATTTATGTCTTAACTACTAATTATAATCGTGACATATTTTGCAGACAGTATAAAATATATCACTGAGTGTACCTTCGACGTTCTATGGTAGTATGATGTACATTTCAAGAGACATGTCGTCATAAAGAGTGATATGAGTAAAAAATCGCTCCATGACGCATGGTGGTGTAGCTTATTACATGCCTACTACCAACTCTGTTTCCACACAAGTCATGTCGTTGACATTTTACTAACATTTCAGTCTACGTATCTGGAAAATTACGTTGTTGTAGGATATATTATTCAGTCATACGGATTGAGCTACATCAAAACGAAACTGAAATGAACAGAGTGAAGCAGAAAGAGATGGCCAGCGGGAAAGAACATGGACTGACAAAGGGATGGAGTAAATAAATGCCCCGTTAACGCCGGGAACTGACGCTAGTATATTGGCTTACATATTTAGCTCACTGTACATTATCACTTGACAGACACACGAAAACTGTATGTCTTTATTATGTCTTAATTGTGGCGAAAATTAGCCATATAATATACGTTTAGAAATGATAAATATTTACACATTCCTGTACCTATTGTCCGTTATGCAAATGGCTTGAATTACGTTTACGGATTCGTAACTACTATGTTTTCATGCCACTTGTTAGCTCAAAAAAAAAAAAAAAAAAAAAAAAAAAAAAAAAAAAAAAAAAAAATGGTTTGCGTTTTATGTTTTTTTTTTTTTTTTTCAATCTTAGATCGAAATCCACGCTATTTAACTTGCAACTTTTTCTTTATTTCTTTTTATCTTTCATTCTTCGTGTTTTCAGTATGTTATGACTTTGGTTTCCTTTGTGGAATGATTTATACTAGTTTAACGCGTATTTTATTATATTCTATAGCAGCAGGCACGGTTTCTGTTATCACCTGGGCTATAGACGCAGCAGTTTGCTTTGAATTGTTCTGGTGCATGTTAATTTGCTGTATAGATGGCGAATTTCAAGTATTTGCTGATATTCAGGTTTCTTACCGTTAATGTGGTGGTGGTGATGCATGTTGACAGAGAAATTGGAAGTGAAGCAGTACTGTGTACGTAAATTTATATCTATGTTTGTGTGTGGGAGAATGGTAAGGGGAATCGTAAGGATAGAATGATGAGTATTTGTACAGGTCTACTATTGCGGCAAACAGTGTATTGAAGTGTATTGATTGAGTACAATCTGTAAGTGTGTTATTGGCTCTCTTCTAGTGTTAACATCTGCGACAGGCTGTTGCTAGTCTTAAGAACTTTCAAATCAGTTTCTTTGTTTGTACGATGGAAAATCTCAGCTATTACATGTTCCACAAAAGCTGACTCTAAGATGTTACTTTGTAATGTCCTCAACTGTTTCGTGTATCTGGCCCTAAAATTTATTCTGTTCGTGCCTGATAATAGAAATTGACTAAACTGCATGCTAACTGGTAGATTCCTGATTGGCTGTATTTGTTAATGCTGATGGTTTATGGATAATTTCGTTGTGTTTAGTGTTCTGTTTCTGTGCAGAGTTCGTGTTATTTTCAAAATATTTCCTATTCTGTGTGTGGTTTTCTTGTCGTATATCATTAAGTGCCATTTGTTGTTTACTATGCATTGGGATGTGTTTATGTTTTATGGTTTTGTGTGGGATGTTTGTGTACTTTTTGTTTATTCTGTATTTTTGTTGTTTATTCTATCAATTACGTTTGTGTTTTACCCATGTCTTATCTGATCTACTGTGCTTAGTTCTTCTATGCAGTAATTTTCGTTAATGGGTAGTGTGTTCAGTCTGAGTAGCGAGTATCTGAAGCTTGTGTCCTTATGAGTTACTGACTGATTAGATTTGTTATGAATGATCATACTGGTTGCTGTAAGTTTCCTGTAAATCTCTAATGTGTGTGCTTCAGTCCAAGAACTTTAGTATTTGCGCCGGCCGCGGTGGCCGAGGGGACTGCGGCGCGCCAGTCACGGTCTGCACGGCCACAACGGTCGGGGGTTCGAATCTCCCCTTGGGCATGGATATTTGTGCCGTCCTTAGTGTTAGCTAGTTCGTAAGTAGTTTGTAAGTTTAGGAACTGATGACCCCGTTGTTAAGTCCCATAAGCTATACAAACATTTGAACATAAACATTTTGTATTTGCTTTGTTTATGTCTCAATGGTGGACTGCATTTGTGGATGGACAGCATTTACGTGCATCCGAAGCTCTTCTATGCGAGCGTGAGGCTTATCTGTTAGGTGAGTCACGTCAGCTACTTACCAATACCAATATATTATTCTATATTGCTTTGGTTTTACAGTTTTCTGAAAAATTTTGATTTGAGGTATGGTTCACGAATGTCTGCTAGGAGTCTACTTATTGTTGAATCGTTTGGTAGACCTTCCTGTTTGAAGTAAAATTTACTAATGAAGCTAACATAATTATGTTTTGTAGTTAATCTGATAATGGTTGACATTTCCTTTTTGTTTGCTGTAGGTGTGTATCTTTGTAACTGTAGATGTCTGTAAATGATATCATTATTCATCGTAATGGGAATGTGTATGTACATGGTAACTGTGGCATTCATGAGATAGGATAGCTGTGTTTTTCACATATTAATTTTTTAATTGTTCTGTTAATTATCAAAGTATTTTTAAATTTCTGTTTTCTGTGTATTTGTACATTGCAATTGAATGTATGTTTGTTGGTTAATGATAGGTTTGCGCAGTAATGCAATTTATCAAAGGATATATCGGGCTAGATAATGATTTCAGAATGGGAGCCATACAGTGTATTAGCATCATTCTTTTGATATGCAAATCTGTGAAAATAGCATCTCAGATTTTCAAAGTTTTCTGTGTATTTCTTTAATATCTGTTTATTGGGTCAGTAATTTTGTTGGTTTGTATGAATTAATTTTTTTCTATACATTCTTCTTCATTTTTAATTATAAGTGTGTTGCCCTTGTCAGCTTTTGTAATGAAAGCATTTTCTTGTTGGAGTTTGGTTTATAGTTTTCTGTTGGCCTTTTATTATGTTGTGTTTTCAATATTCTGTGTACTGTTTTTGTTGTTTCGGAATTTGTTTTTTATTTCTTTGGGTACTGGATGTCTGATTAGGTTTGCATTGAATTCACATGTGCTAAATCTGTCCTGTGAATTTATGTATTCAGTTTCTGTTATGATATTTACATTGTCTTAGAGACACTGAGGTAATTATATTGTTTTTCAAACCCTTTTCTTGAAGGCTACTTTGTTGTTCAGTTTTACGTTTGTCAAGTTATTCAGTCGTTTGTAGAAACTATATGAATTACATTGATGTTACGTTGTAGTAGACTGTTTAACGTTTATCATTTTCGTGAGTTGCTTTCCTTGTGTTTTCTGTTTTCTCTCTAAAATAACATTTGTTTTTAGTATGAGCAAAGGTGTTAGTTTATGGAAGAATGGTGAATATTTTACATGGTTTGCTAGATCCAGATACTGCTTAGATTATTCAGTATTTATTTTCTGTTTTTGGTATACAGACACCGACATTTTTCGTTTATCCTCATTATTTTGGCTTATGTATTACCTGTTGTGCTGCAGATGACATGTTGTTTACAGTTATTGTTACATATCTTCGAATAATTTTATTGGTCAAACGTATATTGTTAAATTTTATGTCATGTATAGTTTTCTGTGATTTGATGTTTGCATCCTGTTGTCTGTTAAATACCTTCGAAGGAAGTAACTGTCTGGAAGTTGAAATAACACGGGTATCAAAACAATTACGCCTTCGCGCCAAATTACAACAACGAGCTTATGTGCTGCTATAGGATAAATGCAATAAATGTGAAACAGGCAGAAATCAAGCCAAAAAGATAACTATCACCACAAAATACTGTAAATACGGGAAATAAAGGTTACAATGAGAAACACTCAGAAGTGCAATCTGAATAGCTCTGGTTTTGATCTAAAATAGAAGATAAAAATTGAACACAAATAGCTTGTTTAGACTTTTCAGAAGACAAGCTGTATGAAAGCAAGTAGTAATTATGAATTCGTGATCAGATGTTCAACTCATATATTCCACCCCGTTAATATCATGTACTGAATGAAAAATGTGTAAATATGTATCATTTCCATATTCTTGGCTTAATCTTCGTTACAACAAAAACAATTTTCGTGCGTCAGTTAAGTTACCTGTACAGTGAACTAAATGAACCAATGAATAATTAATATCTACCATCACTTCATTAGATAAATTTAGTGCTGAACCATTTCTGGGAAATGTAAAGTAAATTAAAAATGTCTCGCATAAGGCGGATTATCTCCAATATATCACGGGAGGGAGAGGTGCAACAACGTTGAAAAAGATGACTAGTAGAACGTTAGGTGCAGGAGGACTCACTTGTACCGTAAAGTAACCAGACCAGTCCATGTCTTAATACAAGAGGTTCCGTAAGTGCAAATATATACCTTTAATAAAAGGGTCCGGTTCAACTGTTTTACTTTTTTAAAAAAAGACGACCGGTTTCGCGACTTAAAGTCGTATCTTCGGGTCAAATACAGTTAAAACATAAAACCAGGGGCTCGCCAATACAATCAACAACAACCCCCGCTGTCCGTGCCGCCTGGCTCTATCAAGTGGTTTGATCGACGAGGGCGGTTGTCGCCTTGAAGTTTGGTGTGAAGTGTTCTGACAGCCGCGGTTGTTGTTGATTGTATTGGCGAGCCCCTGGTTTTCTGTTTTAACTGTATTTGACCCGAAGCTGCGACTTTAAGTCGCGAAACCGGTCGTCTTTTTTTAAAAAAAAAAGTAAAACAGCTGAAGCGGACCCTTTTATTAAAGATGTATCATCTGCGCGGCACGCAAATCCTACGTATCTCTCTCCCCCGTTTCTTAACCCAAGTGGAGCATTGTCTTTTCAGACTACAGGATTTGATATTACGTTCATTGTTTCATGAAAGAGATTTGCAAATACAAATGTTTGTATAGTCTATGGGACTTAACTACGGAGTCATCAGTCCCTAAACTTACAAACTACTTATGAACTAACTAAGACTCACTTTGTTTGATAGCGATCTCTGAGTTTCTTTGCGTATTTTTCGCAGGTGAAACGGTGGTGCGTTTTTATCGAGGTATCCTCCACCATATCGTGGCGTGGCTTGCGAAGTATGGAACTCTCTCTCTCTCTCTCTCTCTCTCTCTCTCTCTCTCTCTCTCTATATATATATATATATATATATATATATATATATATATATATAAACCCGGTGTTGCCTGGGTGTTTATTTGTCCTACACTCTCGTAGTCCACCTCCCCTTCCCCCCTATCTCTGCATCCACCTCTTTCTCTCCCATATCTGTTCTTTTCCACCTTTCCCTCTCAGGACAAAGTTTTCTGCAAGGTACCCTCTGTCATGTACCACACAAACAGTTATGTACCCAGTGATCTTCCTCTTGGTAATATTTTAGTGCACTAAAGATAATTTGCATTTTACATTTACTGTTACAGAACTGGGTGGAGATAAAATTTCTGATAATTGGTGATGATTTTTAACTAACACTGATGTAAGAATGGCCAAATATCCCTCAAGAGCTCATTGATAACCTAACACTGTCCATGCCACGAAGGAGTGCAACTGTGCTGGCCGTCCGAGGCTACCACACGCCACATTAGACAGTAACGATAATGACTTTTTCACTATTATTGTAGCGCCATGGTCCCGCGCTCTAAGTAAACGGCAAGTAAACTCCAAGTTAAGAGTTGAAACAGCAAAATATCATTTTGTTCAAAATGTTCAAATGTTTGTATAGCTTATGGGACTTAACTACGGGGTCATCAGTCCCTAAACTTACAAACTACTTATGAACTAGCTAACACTAAGGACGGCACAAATATCCATGCCCGAGGGGGGATTCAGACCCCCGACCGTAGTGGCCGTGCAGACCGTGACTGGAGCGCCTCAGTCCCCTCGTCCACCGCGGCCGGCATATCATTTTGTATCAGACACAAATTACAATTGTAACCTATATCTGAAAAAAGTACGTATATTGTGTATGACTTCTCACCTGAGACCTTAATTGTTTTGAACAGTGTGTTGTAAGAGCAGATATTTATCGCATTTCGTAATTAACCTTTCACTATACGTCTCCAAGTTCCGAGGGTTGACAGTTTAACTCGGCAAGTATCGTAGATGCCTGTAGTGTCTGTGGGAATGAGTTCGCCATCAAGGCAACCCCATTCACAGGACTGGCAGCTTCTGGAGGAGAAGTGTTCGCAGCAGGGATTACATACCTAGCTGACTGGACTGGGCCTGTTGTCACTGAGGTGAGCCTAGTGCTGGGGGAGGGATCAGCTCTTCCCACTACTGAATTCGACTCACTTCCCTCTTCACTATAGACAACGGCCTCACCAGCAGGCAGAACTGTCTATAAATCTTCGAAGACGAAGCCGCACCAAATACTTGCCAGTTTCTCGTTGCTCTCAACATCTTATTCACTAACTTATTATCTAATTTATGAAACAAAACATTCTCCCGCGGCGGAGTGTTCGAACGCATTGAGGTGCTATGCTCCGCTGAGTGAGGCCTCACCCTGTAGGAGGTTCGAATCCTCCCTCGGGCATGGATGTTTGTGCTGTCTTTAGAATAAGTTATTTCCTAAGTAGTTTGTAAGTTTAGGAACTGATGATCCCGTAGTTAAGTCCCATAAGCTTAACAAACATTTGAACATTTGAAACATTCGCGACATGTCTTACTGTGCTGTTACTTTTCCAGCTATTCCAATACTTAGTTCTGCAAGTTTTTCCTCATTGGTGAGCATCCTCTTCTCTATTTCACAAATCATTTTAGTGTGACCCGATATCACACTGCCAGACTCCGTTACCCTCTCACTTAGTGACCTCATATTCGTTTCCTGCTTGTTTATTTAATCCTAGAGCTAGAGCCTGATATTCTTTTTTTTTTTTTTTTAACTTCCTCGCGGTGGCCCTGAAGGACTATTGTGAACATATTAGTAACAGCCTCGATGTCCTTGCAATGCTGCTCTTATCTCACATTTATTTATTCAGCCTGCGCCTTAAATTTCGTATTCAATTGTGAAATTACATTTGCTGTTATTTCCGTATTTAACCTTGTACTCTGTGCAGTGAATTTTTCATCTAGACTGGTATTTGGCACCGTGAGTTTTGCATCCGGGGTGGTCCTTACCGCCGTGAATTTTGCATCTAATAGCTGATTCAACATAGGCATTAAACCATTGCTGGCAACAGCTGATGATATAGCAGTTATCGTGTGAATCTGCGATCAGCAGTGTCAAAGGGCGTGCCTCAGATCCGACGATGGCAGCATGCCGCGACCCCTCCCTCGTTGGCGCAGATGGTGGAGGTGGCAGCAGCGTCGAGTACGGTGCCACTGAGGGCAGGGGCAGCGTCGGCGCTAGCATCGACTGTAGCGGCGGCGACAGAGGCGACAGGACTGGCCACCCAGCCTTAGAAAGCAATCGCGCAATTGGAGTACCTACTAGAGTTCTGTATCACAGAGTAAGCAAGCACGAAACACGTGATGAGTAGAGCACAGCGTAAGTGGATAGGCTGCCCGCACAAAAAACTGCGAGCACATAGGATCAAGTGAGTCTACTGTTTGACCGAGTCTGACCAACACCGCCTAGAAGAGGCCTCACAACAGCCGGTGCCACGTCACACCGAGAGGCCGCGATCGCAATGTGACTGGCTGGCCACTACGAGGCGTGGGCTGTGCCCCAGCAGCTAAACAGTCAGCTAGAGATCGCGGCGTGACGTGGCATCGGCTGTTGTGAGGCCTTCTCTTACAGACAGTGTTAGGTCTGAATATTGTCAACAAACATGGATGGTCGACCGGGTCTGCGACAGTGTCTGACTCGTGTTAAGCGCTTCTTTTCCATAAATTACTGCAGCCAGCACAGGCTTCTCATTATTAGTGTGTTTGTCTGGAATCATGCAACTATAGTAAGAAGTAAGACTGAAAGAACGTAAAACTCGACGTCTACAGTACATTTCTTTTGAATCTGGATGAAAATCTTATACGTTTGGGAACTTATCATGCATAAAGGGCTCTAAATTTTTCGTTTCCAATTGATAGTGAAAAAACAATTGTTAGAAATCTCACACTCAGCTCGTTCAGGGATACCGGCAACATTTTCAACATTTGTAATGAAGTTGCCTGATTGATTTATGCTACCAGCATATCTATTTTTGCAGGAGATGCAAGGGTTTGAACTGAACTATGATTCTCCTACGTGAGAAAATTATAATTAATTCCAAACAAAAGGCTGTTATATTCCTCTGGCTGCCATTCCGTTATATCAATAGGCTTGACTTTCCAGAATGAAACTTTCACTCTGCAGCGGAGTGTGTGCTGATATGAAACTTCCTGGCAGATTAAAATTGCATGCCGGAACCGGGACTCGAACCTGGGACCTTTGCCTTTCGCAGGCAAGCGCGCTACGGACTGAGCTATTCCCACACGAATCACAATGCCGCCCCACAACTTCACTTCCGCAAGTACCTCGCCTCCTACTTTCCAAACTTCACAGAAGCTCTCCTGCGAAACATGCAAGACTAGCACTCCTGGAAGAAAGGATATGGTACAGACATGGCTTAGCCACAGCCAAGGGATGTTTCCAGAATGAAACATTCAATCTGAAGCGGAGTGTGCGCTGATATGAAACTTCCTGGCAGATTAAAATTGTGTGCCGGAACCGGGACTCGAACCTAGGACCTTTGCCTTTCGCGGGCAAGCGCTCTACCGACTGAGTTATCCCGACACGAATCACGATGCCGCATCACAACTTTACTTCCACCAGTACCTCGCCTTCTACTTTCCAAACTTCACAGAAGCTCTCCTGCGAAACATGCAAGACTAGCACTCGTGGAAGAAAGGATATGGTGGAGACATGGCTTAGCCACATCCTAAGGGATGTTTTCAGAATGGGGCGGTATTGTGATTCGTGTCGGGATAGATCAGTCAGTAGAAAGGCAAAGGTCCCAGGTTCGAGTCCCGGTTCCGGTACACAATTTTAATCTGCCAGGAAGTTTCAGGCTTGACCTTAATGAAAACCAGGAAATTCTTAGAAGTGCGTCACAAATGTGCGTATGTTATGCAGCTACAACATGTCATTAATTTAACTACTTTTGTACTCTTAGTGCATAGCGTCTTACAGCCACACGATGTATTATAATTCGTACTAAAGTCCTGCTTAACCGAGTAAGTGAGCACAAAATGTAAGAGGGACCAAGCACAGTCTATCTGCATAGACTGCCTGCACCAGTACTTGGGCCGAGCAGAGAAATCACTACTGTATATCTGCAAAGGGAGGGGGGGGGGGGGTATGGTCGGGTACCGAGTGATTTCAGTCGTGTGTCTTGCCGTCAGAGTCGGGTCTGTACCCAGAAACATACCTTCCCGTACCCGACCGATTTCGAACCTGATACCCGACTCATTCCAATCGCAAGAAGGAATGTAAATAATTTAGAGCAACAACAGAAACATTTTCTTTTTCATATCTTTATATATAACATAACATCCATGTGTGTGTCGTGTCGTTTCATTGCATACAAACCTACAGTTTCATACCATTCATTATGAATTTTTTTTAATTTGACCTTCAAAACAAGAGGTAGGTCACTTCGTATGGTGTATCGCAGAGGGTACTTACTCACGGAATTCGACAAAATCTAAAGTTTTCTTCAGCTATTGATGAAATAGCGCATACTTCATCTTCAAAAGAAGAAGAAAACACCTTCTACGTCATTGTTCGTGTGGTGAAAGGTGCAGGGAACTTTACAACAGACTTTGTTTGAGCAGGGAGAATGTAACCACGAGAGATCACCTAGTGAGAACACCCAGATTTATGTGTCAATTATTGGGAACCTGCAACAAAGTTTGTTTGTATTTTCTGACGTTTATGAAGCGTTTTGTAACTGAACCCCCCTACACAAAATGATGAAACGAAATGAATTCTCTTGCATCCAAAATTAAGTAATCTGTTTTCTTAATAACTATCTATATAAAAGCGAAAGGACACTCACTCACACACTGACTAAACACGAAATCTCGAAAACTATTTCACCTATGAAGCTGAAATTTAGCAGGAATATAATTTATAAGTAGAAAACGTCATCTAAGAAAATATTTTGTGATAGGTGCATGGCGGAGCATACTTCTCCTATAGACGTATGAAATCTACAGTTTCATTCCGAATTTCACGAAATTTCGCACGTTTGACCTTCAAAACAAGAGGAATGTTACCGTCTACCGTAAATGTCATACGGTGCATGGGGGAGGACACTTTGAAACATAAAAATGGATCCCTAAATACCTTGGTCGCGCCATAACTTGAGATCGGCGCTACAGATTCCACAGTTTTTTTTTTTTTTTTTTTTTTTTTTTTTCAGAACAAGGGTTGTTTGAAACTGGAATATTTGAGAACAACAAAGTGTGTTTTTCAATGTGACTCTGCGTTGCAATTGCACAGAAATTTATAGTTTTGTTCCGATATTGATGAAATTTTTCATACCTACCTTAAAAACAAGAGGAATGTCACTGTCTGCATAAAATTTCGTTCGGTGCGTGGTGGAGGGTACTTACCTTACGGAATTTTATAAAATGCGTAATTTTGCTCCAATCTTTATGAAGTTTTGCACCCATGACCTTTAAACCAAGAGTAAAGTCATTGGGTACATATAAATGTTTGTATGGTACATCACAAACGGTACCTTGTAGAAAACTTTGCCGAGAGAGGGAAAGGTGGAAACGAACAGAGAGATGAGAGAGAAAGAGGTGGATGCAGAGAGAGGGGGGAAGGGGTTGTGGACTATGAGAGTGTAGGATAAATAAGCACCCGAGCAACGCCGGGCTTACAACTAGTCTATATACATAAAAGTGAATGTTTGTCTGTATGTCCTCTATGTGTTCATAAACCATTCATTCGATTGCAATGAAACTTTGGTGAACTGTGCACGTACGCCCACGAAGGCTCCTGACCCAAAAACAAAAGAGCGAGACACACAGCTCAGGAGATATGACGTCATAAATAATGAGAGGCCACCGTGTGAGAATACCCAGATTTATGCGTCACTTATTGGAAAATGGGAGTAGTTAGAGACCTGCAACAAAGTTTTCATGTAATTTCGGACATTTATGAAGCGTTTTGTAACTGACCTCTCCCCACCCCCACTCCCCCTTCCGACACACACACACAAAATGATGAAACGAAAAGAAGTCTACTGATCACAACAGTTTCGCTGTAGATGCGGTATCAGGCACAAAATTGTATAAAATAAAGTTATCATTACAGATTTGCATGTTACTATTTATTTTTTTCTGCAAGTATCCCTTAAGCTAATTCTCTTGCATCCAAAATTAAGCAATCTGTTTTACTCACTCATTCAGTGACTAAACACGAAATCTCGAAAACTACTTCACCTATGAAGCTGAAATTTGGCACGAATGTAGTTTATAGGTCGAAAACGTCAGCTAAGATTTTTTGATAGGTGCATGGCGGAGGATACTTCTGCGACAGACTCACGAAATCTACAGTTTCATTCCGATCTTCACGAAATTTCGCACGCTTGACCTTCAGAACAAGAGGAAGGTCACCGCCTACCTTAAGTTTCATACCGTGCATTGGGGAGGGTACTTTGCAACATAAAAATAGATCCCTAAGTACCTTGGTCGCGCCATAACTTGAGAACGGCTCGACCGATTTCACAGATCCTCTTTTTTTTCGTTTTTCTTAGAACAAGAGTTGTATGAAATAAAACTGGAATGTTTAAGAACAACAAAGAGCGTTTTTCAATGTGACCCTGCGTTTCTATTGCATAGAAATCTATAGTTTTGTTCCGATATTGATGAAATTTTTCACACTCTACCTTAAAAAGAAGAGGAATGTCACTGTATAAAATTTCGTTCGGTGCGTGGTGGAGGGTACTTAACTTACGGAATTTTACAGAATGCATAGTTTTGCTCCAGTCTTAATGAATTTTTGCACATTGATGAATTAGTCATCCAGCCCAGTCGACATAATCTGCCTCTCTCAACCTCATGTGACCACTGGTATGAATTTGCTAAGTATTCCAGGATTTAGGTTAGCTTCCAACTTTTGTAGAGTGGAAACGGAGGATGGAGGAGTTGTCACATTCATTAGAAATTGTTATAAATTTAATACCATAGACATTCATAAATTTTGTTTAGAGCAGCATATGGAAGCATGTGCTACAGAAGTAAAATTTCATAATAAATCATTTATAATAGTAACTGTGTACAGAGTATCAAATGGTAACTTTAATTTGTTGAAAAATCACTTTGAAGCTCTGTTGTCTTATTTAATAACAAGAAAGGAAGACTTAGTCTTGGCTGGTGATTTCAATGTAAAATTCCTTGAAAACTATCTCAGTACGAAATTATTGCAGTCAGTAGCATTGTCATTCAACCTAACTCATACTGTTAATTTTCCAACTAGGATAGCTAAGGGCTCAAAGACAGCCATTGATAATATCTTTATAGAAATGTCAAATAATCAATATTATATTATATAACCAATAATAAGCAGCCTTTCAAACCATGTTCAAATGTTCAAATGTTTGTTAAGCTTATGGGACTTAACTACGGGGTCATCAGTCCCTAAACTTACAAGCTACTTATGAACTGAAACTTCCTGGCAGATTAAAATTGTGTGCCGGAACAGGGACTCGAACCTGGGACCTTTGCCTTTCGCGGGCAAGCGCTCTACCGACTGAGCTACCCCGACACGACTCACGATGCCGCCTCACAACTTTACTTCCGCCAGTACCTCGCCTCCTACTTTCCAAACTTCACAGAAGCTCTCTTGCAAACACGCAAGACTAGCACTCCTGGAAGAAAGGATATGGTGGAGACATGGCTTAGCCACAGCCTAAGGGATGTTTCCAGAATGAAACTTTCACTCTGCAGCGGAGTGTGCGCTGATATGAAACTTCCTGGCAGATTAAAATTGTGTGCCGGAACCGGGACTCGGGCAAAGGTCCCAGGTTCGAGTCCCGGTTCCGGCACACAATTTTAATCTGCCAGGAAGTTTCATATCAGCGCACACTCCGCTGCAGAGTGAAAGTTTCATTCTGGAAACATCCCTTAGGCTGTGGCTAAGCCATGTCTCCACCATATCCTTTCTTCCAGGAGAGCTAGTCTTGCGTGTTTGCAAGAGAGCTTCTGTGAAGTTTGGAAAGTAGGAGGTGGCATCGTGAGTTGTGTCGGGGTAGCTCAGTCGGTAGAGCGCTTGCCCGCGAAAGGCAAAGGTCCCAGGTTCGAGTCCCGGTTCCGGCACACAATTTTAATCTGCCAGGAAGTTTCATATCAGCGCACACTCCGCTGCAGAGTGAAAGTTTCATTCTACTTATGAACTACTTACGAACTAGGACGGCACAAATATCCATGCTCGAAGTGGGATTCGAACCCCCGACCGTAGTGGCTGTGCAGACCGTGACTGAAGCGCCTCAGTCTCCTCGGCCACCGCGGCCGGCTTCAAACCATGACATGCTGTTACTTTTACTAGATATTAATACTGATCATAATATAAAATCTATCAAATCTGAGTTTAAGAGGGTAGTCAGTAAGGAAGAAATGGATCATTTTAGAAAACTGCTCAAAGAGAAAAATTGGGGAGATGTCTACAGAGCTAATAGTATGGATGAGAAATACAACACTTTCATAAATAATGTCCTCAACTTATTTGAAAACTACTTTCCCCCAAAACTAACACAGATTAGACCAAAGTCTACAAAGAAACCATGGATTACTCGAGGAATAAAGGTCTCCTGTACGACAAAAAGGAAACTATACCTATCAATTAGAAACAGTTCAGATGTAAATGCTTTAGATCATTACAAAACATACTACAAGATATTGAAGACAGTAATACTGTCATCAAAGCAAATGCATTATCAGAATAGGATAGTCCTATCAGACAACAAAATAAAGACAAAATGGGATATAGCAAATGAGGAAACTTGTACAACCACATACGAAGAGGAGCACATAGCATTAAGAGTAGATGACACACAGGTAACATATGTGTGCAGTGTTGCTGCAATTTTCAACAAGCATTTCTTAACTATTACCGAAAATATGGGATTATCACGGTCAGTAACTGCTGCAATGGAATATCTCAAACCTTGTGACTACAAATAATTGCAGTAATATGAGTATGACACTCACAACACCACTATAAGTAATGTCCACCATAAAATCCCTAAAATAGAAAAAAACCAGTGGCTATGATAATATATCAACAAATTTGATTAAAAAGTGCGCTTCTGAGCTTAGTGATATTTTAAGTTACTTGTGTAACCAGTCTTATCAGTGCAACATTTCCTGAATGGTTGAAATATGCTGAAGTTAAACCATTACATAAGAAAGGAGATAAAGAAATTCCATCAAATTTCACTTTTGCCTGAATTCTCAAAGCTTCTAGAAAAGATAATGTACAGCCGTCTTCTTAAACACCTTACCACTAATAAACTATTATCCATGTCACAATTCCGGTTTTTAAAGGGTTATGATATTGAGAAGGTTATTTACACATACAGTGAGAATGTACTTAATTCATTAGACAATATATTACATGCCACTGGTATATTTTGTGCCCTGTCTAACGCATTTGATTACGTAAATCACAATATAGTTTTGAGCAAATTAGAATATTACGGCGTAACAGGAAGTGCTGCAGAATGGTTCAAATCGTATATCTCTAATAGGAAACAAAGGGTGTCAATAGGAAAGAGAGGTGTACTGAACTATCAGCCCTCATCAAATTGGGAACTAATAACATGTGGGGTCCCCCAAGGCTCTATCTTAGGCCCACTGCTTTTGCTTGTATATATCAATGACCTTTCTTCATCAACATTATCGGATGCCAAGTTTGTTTTATTTGCAGATGTCACAAATATTGCAATAAATAGTAAATTAAATATAGCCTTAGAGAGATCGGCCAATGAAATATTCATGAACACTAATAAATGGTTCTTAGCCAATTCTCTGTCTCTAAACCTTGAAAAAACACACTATATACAGTTTAGGACTTGTAAAAGGTTTCCTGCCAGTATATGCCTAGAGTATGACAACAAAGAAATAGAAGAAGTTGAAAGTGTCAAATTCTTAGGATTACAGCTGAATAATAAATTTAATTGGGTCGGGGGGGGGGGGGGGGGGGGCGGGGGCATACCACAGAACTGCTGAAGCGCCTAAACATGTCCCTGTTTGCTATGCGAATGTTGTCAGATATAGGACATATAAAAATAAAAAAAGCTAGCATATTATGCATACTTTCACTGCATAATGTCATACGGGATTATTTTCTGGGGCAATTCATCACGCCAAGCTAAAGTTTTCAGAGCACAAAAACGTGCGTTACGGATCATTTGTGGTATCAACTCAAGAACGTCATGTAGAGGGCTATTTAAGGAACTGGGGATACTTATTACTGCTTGCCAATACATTTATTCTCTAATGGAATTTGTCGTTAGAAATATATCTTTTTTTTTTTTCAAACCAAATAGCTCAGTCTATGGGATCGATACTAGAAACAAGAATAACTAGCATAAAGATTTAAAGTCACTTACTTTGGATCAGAAAGGTGTCCAATATGCAGCAGTACACATTTTTAATAACATGCCAGCAGCCATAAAAATTTTAACTCACAATAAAGTACATTTTGAAAAGAGTCTAAAGGATTTTTTGGTGGCCAACTCCTACTCCATTGATGAATTTCTTACCAGAAGTGATTGATGTAAGTAATTGTATATAATATTCTCAAATATGAATACTGTGTTCAGTTTGATTTCAGTACAAGATTTTTGCAGTAATGGGATCATTGTAAATCAGTGTAAAAATAGTAATAAATAAATAAATAAATTTAAAAAAATGCTAAGAATTTTAATATGCACCTAGTGTATTCGTATGTAGTAATAATCTTTACGTCTTTTAAAATGTATATATTCTTAAGATAATTGTTTTTCCTATCCAATTCCACATCCACAAGGGCAATTATATTTGGGATCTGTGGAAGGTACATTAACACGTATGCCCTCTTTTTGTAAGTATGTAGTGTGTATTTTTTTCTGACATGTTCTAAATCCAAGAGGATTCCCTCAATTCGGATCTACTGGAACAAAAAGTACATCTAATCTAATCTCGAGCTCTGCAGCCTTGTGGAAGGGCCTGTTCTGGCTGCAATGCGTCTGCCAAGTGCATCACAGACATGCTCAATCGGGTTTAAGTCCGGTGAACATGCTGGCCACTCGATTCGTTCAATCCCCACAGCTTCAAGCATGCTGTCCACCAGTGAAGCTCTGTGGCGAAGAGCGTTAATGTCCACCAGAAGGAACCCATCTCCTATGGCACCAGCATAGGGCAAAACAAAAGGTCGACGGATCTCGTCTCTATATCTCTGAGTAGACAAAGCGCCATTCTGAAAGACGTACAGCCCACACGTCCGCCAATATTGGAACCTGCTCACACCATTCGTTCACCACCATGATATGGCGATGTTTCCTGCACATAAGCAGGATTGTTCCGAGTTCCACGTTCTCTCCAGATGCGGTAACGACGATTGTCCGGATGAACACAAAATTATTACCTGTTAACAGAATCCGACGCCAATCGTTACGATTCCAATCCTAATGTTTCTGTGACCTAAGTTGTGTCTTGGTTTTAATGGGACATAGGCCTGCGTGCATAGAGGCCACAATGCCGAAGGCGATTTCGGACTGTTTGTGTTGATATTGCGAGCCCTGTTGCAGCCCAGAGGGTGCGTTGCAGCTGAGTTGCATTAAGCCTCCTGTCTCGACGAGCTGTTAATCGGAGATAATTATCATCTCTTGCTGTAGTCATTTCTCAGTTATCTGTGGAAGACTTTGGTCTTGCCTTTTATTAATGGTTCATGTAGTCTGAAATCGTGTCCAGGTCTTGGAAATTACAGTTTGGGACACTCCACTAGCTGCAGCCCCTTTCCTCTACGTCTGTCCTGCTTCCAACCTTCCTATGCCTGCCCATGGCATAGCATCGGGTAAGTAACGTTGTTGTTGCATTGCATTACTGCTCAGTATACTATCTGAACCTACCTGCTCGTAGAATTCATTTGTTTAACACACGCCAACACCATCGCACTCTGCAGCAACTTTCTGTTACTACCATTATCTCGGTTGCCGTAATGTTGTTGTCTCCAACACGTAGAACCGACAGAAAGACGTCGAACGAAATTTGTTAATTCTGTCGATAACAGTACTACATAATATAGATATCTTAACTGGTCCCTTAATTGTATTGACCAGTATGTATTTCGACTTTCAAAACACTGCTATTAGAAAATACAGCATTTATTTGTTTCCTTGGTTTATCAGTTCCATCTAAAATATCTGATTCCTACCATATCACAAAATCTACATCCTCCATTGCCTCCCAGCTTTCCGAAAAGTGCCCACAAAGAGGAAGTCCAAAAATAAAATCTGAAACAAATGTTTACATCCATGTCAGAGTCAGTAACTGACGATTATTTAACACAACGTGGTAGATTTAAATTTGTAGATATTTTTGCTATAGCTTGAAATTTTATTCTAAAAATATAAGATATAAATAGTTATGCATGAAATAATGAATTTTAGTGGGTGTAGTTCTGCAGAAATTATTTCATTTATAAAATGCAAAATGTATATAACACAAATCATGAGAAATGTCCAAAGCAATTCCAACTATTTTAGATTTTCTACACAATTAAAATAAAAAACTAAGTAATATCTTACGAACGTTCAGAAAGCGAACTTTCAACAATTTCGACGATAATACCCTTCTGACTTAGTCATTAACACATGGTAAGAGCGTAATTTATATTTATGATTGTACTAATTTTCTGTATTATCTTTTAATTCTGTGTAATATCAATAGTTTTTATCCTGAAAAAATGGCGTTCAATTTGCTTAAAACATGGCGGTCGCATAGCCACTCAATAAAGTTTAAAAACTCTTTAGTGTATCCTGTCGGTTCCTCTTAGACACCGAAATTTAAACACCGTTGGTCTTGGCTAGTACTTGGGTGGGTAACCGTCCGGGTCTGCCGAGAGCTGTTGGCAAGCGGGGTGCACTCAGCCCTTATGAGGCCAACTGAGAAGCTACTTTATGAAGAAATAGTGGCTCCGGTCTGGAAAACTGACATAACGGCTGGGAGTGCAAGGTGCTGACCACGTCCCCCTCCATACAGCATCCGCTGACGCCTTCGGGCGGAGGATGACACGGCGACCGATCGGTCTCCGTTGGGCCCTCGAGGCCTGTGTGGGACGGTGTATCCTGAATGTCTGCGTGCAGTGTAAATCGTGGTGTGTGCGAACACGGAGAAATAGTGTAACTGGGAATGAACGGGGAACAGGCCGCATTTGCCGAGGAAGACTTGTGCGTACATATAAGATATTTTATTCTTTTTTAAAACAGGCAAATAGCATAAAATACTGATTAAAGTAGTAACCAGTTTCCGTCAGCTACGATCATCTTCAAATCAGTTTCTGAAATACGGTATAAAAATTTAGAAGAAGGACGTAGAAACAATGAAACTTAAAAATTAGGCCCTATAAAATAAGTAAAACGTGAATATCCACGTAGGTTTAACAGAGGCTGAGGCCAGAGCATGAACCAAATGAGCAAAGATATAAGCATCTTACTAATGAATAGCGTGAACGTGCTATGGGTTGAATAGGACAAGATGCACCCAAGATCTGCAACAGGTAGGATTCCAAAAGGCGACACGTAAGGTCAAAAAGTGTCAAAAATATTAGAATTCTCTCTATATAAAAATCAATAGCTGTGCGTTAGTCTCGCAAAAGCACAGTAGTGGCTTGACCGATTTGAACATTTTTCTTTGTTGATTTAAGTTCAGGGGTGGATTAGGAAAAATAGGAAAAAAAAAGAAACAAACAACCACGGAAAACCAAGGTAATTGAAGAAAAATTGAAAAACCGAAGAACAGAAATTGGTAATTTTGTACGGGAATCGCCACATCGGATTAGAGTTGTAATTTGTACGCTGCCAAACAGTTCATCAGATTACGATAAAATGTTCACTCTTGACCTTAAAAGCAAGAGGAAGAGCATCGTCTACATAATAATTCGTATGGTGCATGGCGGAGTGTGCTTCACAATTCGACACCAGTCTACAGTATTATTTCGATTTTCACGATATTTGTCATACCTGGCACTCAAAACAAGAGAAATATCACTTTGCACATGAGATGTGTTGTGCATGACGGAGGTTACCTTACTCCAAACCTCAACAACGTTTGTGCGATCACCATGAAATTTGGCAGATATATGTAATTTTTCATATAGATTGGACTAACGAATAAACAGAGGGAGGGACAGGACGATATTGGAAGAGAGCGAGAGGTAGTGTTAGAGACGGGGGATGGTTGGGTGAATAGGGGGGAGGGGGGACAGGAGAGAAGGAATGTCGACATCGAGGCCTTTAGAGGCGATTTAATTTTTGATAAGGATGGGGAAGGAAATCATCCGTGCTCCTTGAATGCAAGAACCCTGGCATTTGCCTGGAGTAATTTTGGGAAATCAGGGGAGTGGAGGAGCAGGAGGAGGTGCGGAGCATGAGCAGGCAATGGGGGAGCAGCCTGAGTAGACAGAGGAGGAGGGGGAGGGGGAGGAGGAGGAGGGGTGGAGAGACAGAGAAGGGAGGCGTTAGTGGAGTAACAGAATGCTGCAATAAAAGCATACCCGTGAAACGCCTGGATTGCAGCCTAGATATACAGAGGACTACGATGACAAAGAAGAATGTAAGAAATAGGCATAGAGATGAGGGGAGTGATGTGAAGAGTGGTCCGGACATGGAGTGTAGGATGCATATCCAGTTCCTCTGGACTCGAAAGAGTCTAAAGAAGGGCAGCTCGTTTCGTATTGTCACGATACAGGGGAGACAGCGTTACGGAAATGATACAGGATCTGGGATGGGAATCATTAAAACAACGGCGATTATCGCTGCGGCGTGGGCTACTTACGAAACTCCAATCGCCAACATTCTCCTCCGAATGCGAAAATCTATTGTTGACTCCCACTTACATAGGTAGAAATGATCACCAGAATAAAATACGAGAAATCGGAGCTCGAACGGAGAGATTCAGGTGTTCTTTCTTCCCGCGCGCAATTCGAGAATGGAATGGGAGATAAGTAGTATAATGGTGGTTCGATGAACCCTCTGCAAGGCACTTAAATGTGATTTGCAGAGTATCCCATGTAGATGTAGATACTTAGCAACTGCCCGGTTCGTTAATATTAAAAATAATACATTGCTTACATAAAATTGCATGAGCCTTAAGTGCTATGAAGAGTAGTTAATCAATAAAAGATTAATAAAAAGCAAAGACAGCAACCAGTAGAATTGGTTAAGACAACAACTGGCCTCTGTGCGCAGTTAAAAGGACGATAAAGCAAATATATTGTGGCAATGTGTGGGCGCTGTTGGTCGCTATGGAAACACCGTTTCATTGAACCACTTATGTCTCGAAAAGCGAACTTACTATGTCATATATGTCAGAGATAGGGCGAGTATTGCTCTATGGCGCAGATATAGTGATTAAGAAGTTTTGTTTGTATTACTAATACGGATATCACGTGGATGCATGTTGTTTGTTTGTTAAGCTTATGGGACTTAACTGCAGGGTCATCAGTCTCTAAACTTACAAACTACTTATAGACTACCTATACTAAAGACAACACAAACATCCATGCCCGATGGAGGATTCGAATCCCCGACGGGGAACGGCCTCGCGGAACGGAGCACAATGCTTCAATGCGCACGGCCACTCTGCTGTAGCGATGCGTGTTGTCCAACGTAAGGAGTGTGCTGCATCATAATTCTGTTGTTTAAAACTTTTCTCATACTACTTTATTCTGGATCAGTGAGTGTGCCTCTTCAGTAGCCTAACTCGCAGCTACTGCATATCACAGTAAAGTAATTGCTCGATAAGAAAAGTCAGAATTTTTCGTTCCAAACTATTCAGATGATTATTACTGATTTTTAAAGAAAGTATAAAGCACTAATCTCGGAGGAAAGCGGTATTCAGAGTCGGAAATTTAATAATTAACAATGACGTAAATCTCTAGCAAAATGTGACGCAGTTTTATTAGTAGAATTAAATCTTAATAAACCTGAGTGTATTAGTAAATCACATTTGCAGAGGGCCACGTCGTTTTGTCAGTGGGAATTTGGTAGGAGGACATCACGTCAGTGTAGACAATCAAATGCCAAATTAGATATTTAGAATTCCTCGTTAGATCTTTATCGGATTTGCCCTGATTTTCGTCTCTCAATGCTCTGAACTGGAAGAGGAAAATCGTTAATTTTAAACTTATGAAGATAATACATTTATTTAATACTACGTATGTTCGAAATATAAAAAACCTCTAAATTGCCTTTGTCTTTTTATTAGAACATCAATACAGTCATGTGATGCACATTTAAGCAAATAATTTATTGTCCTTTGTATTATAATTTTTAAAAGAACATATATTTTAATTTTTTCCCTATTTCAATGTTCTAGTGTGATTCGCTCTAGCAATGGGTGGATATAGCCTGTAAATGACAAAATATTAATTACTAAACAGAAAATATGAAACCTGAGTGATATCAGTATCATAGTAACAGCTGTTCATTAACCGAACATCTATGGTTCTGAAAGATACTACCTCATTTATGCTCTGCATCCACCGCTACAATTTGACAAACCCTAGTTTTAAGATAAAATCTGAAAGCTTCGTTTTTATCACAACACTAGCTGAATAACAATAGCTCTTTGTGGAATATAGTGAATAGCGATAAAGTTACACGAAAATAGATGCGATATTGTGAGAACAACTCAGTCGTGGAAAACAGTGATTTTTCCTTGTCACAACGAAATGATGTTTAGTTTGAATGTCAGATAATCTTAGAAGTAGGATGGTACAGATGTAAATAGTATGGCAAGAGTCTATTAACTTTGATTGTGTATTTATATTAAGTACAGATGCTCAGTAAAAGATGTATAATGCCATCATATCGTTGTATTAAGATGTAGCTTAAGTTTGTAGTTATAATATGCAGGCCGAGGGGACTGAGGCGCTTCAGTCACGGTCTGCACGGCCACTACGGTCGGGGGTTCGAATCCCCCCTCGGGCATGGATATTTGTGCCGTCCTTAGTTGTAGGTAGTTCATAAGTAGTTTGTAAGTTTAGGGACTGATGACCCCGTAGTTAAGTCCCTTAAGCTTAACAAACATTTGAACATTTATCATATGCATGTTATTAAAAGGCGTTACATGTTAAAATTTTCTTAATAACTAAACTGAAGTTAGGGTTTCTTTCGTGTAACAATCGGGCTGATCGATGTCAGTAGGCAGTTGTCCATTGAGCTGATGGAGGTCGGGAGACGGAGTAATTCCCCATTAGTTAGTACCCGCAGTATGAGATCTGTGATAATGAAGTCATTATGAGAATAATTTCATCGCGGGAACAATGCCTTTCACTACCTCTCGTGAGCCCATTGTCCGCCTTTCTGAGGGCAGAGAGAGAAAAACGCCGTCGGCTCCCCGCTCCCGACGATTGTTCTGCGGCGCGGGTGATCCTCTTTATTGAATTGTCCTATTAGGAGAATTCTCGCTTAAACTTACGGGTCCTAAATAGAGCGATAGCATCTTAATGCGCAGGCCGGCTTGTTTTGCCGACGTTAGTGTAATTAATGCGACCCATTGTCCGGCCGGCCTGGGAACGCTACAGCTGGACCGAGAAATCGCTCCAACAGGTAGCTCCCAAGTTTTTCATTTCCCACTTTCATGAACACGTATTGTAGCACACTCAGATAGAGTCGCAAACGGTGTTACTGGACGTGTAATCTAATATATAAAGCAAAGTGTCCGTACATTTGTACGTGTTGCATACAAATCTACAGTTTTGTTCCAATCTTTATGAAATTTTGTACACGTAAGCTTCAATCCATGAGTACGGTCGCCGTAAGTGTAAGAATCACGTACGATATGTAGTTCACGAGATATGACGTCATAAACAATGAGATGCGCGAAAAACTGCGACAATGCTGCTCATTTTCTGCTAAACCATTGGACCGATTTCAACCAAATTTGGTACACACATTCCTTACTGTGAGGTAACAATTTCTGCATGGCTAAGAATCACATACGGCACATGGTTCAAAAGATATTACGTCATAACCAATAGAAATCGCAAAAAATGCCATATAATGCGGCGAGACTTTCGAAATACACTGTATGAGAATGACAGTACTTAGCGATTTGCAACAAACTTTAAACATAATTTCAAACCTTTATTAAACTTTTTCTCGCTGGCAACCATAGTAAAATGATGAAAGGAAAAAAGTTTCTCGCTTACTACTTTTCCGCCGTTCAGGGACTAAATCTACGGAATTCGGTATGACATTACAATTTATAATTTATACATCACAAATTTTAGCCACAGGAAATCTTACAGACAGTATACAGGCATATAGTTGAGAGTACCTTCTAAATTGTATCACAGTACAACATGTAGTTTATGAGATAGGAACACATAAACCGTAACGTTCATGGAAAACCGACACATCACGCACCAAGTTTTAATCTATTACTTTTTTACTACTAATTGTATTTCCAAGAGATTTTATAGACATACAGCCCTTATACAAATGAATATATATACTTGAAAAATGGCAGGAATAAATAAATAAACACTCGAGTAACGCCGGGGTTTCAGCTAGTGTACTATAATTCGAGTGTCTTAGGAACAGTAAATATCGTTGTGATACATAGTTAATGAAATATCTGCATCAACATCGGTATTATGCAAATTAAACCTAAGTGACTGTCGCAGGACTCATCGAACCACTGTCATACTTTTTATCTATCATTATATTCTGGAATAACATGAGGGAAGAAAGAACACTCAAGTCTTTCCGTTCGAGATCTGATTTATTTTATTATGATGATAAGTTTTCCCTATATAGGTGGGTATCAACAATATATTTTCGGTTTCGAAATTTCGTAAAAAGATCTCGCCGAAACGAAAAAGGCTGTATCCTTAACGATTTGCACTCCAACTACTGTATCATTCATTTGACACTTTCTCTCCTGTAACATTATAATATAAAACAAGCTGCCCTTCTTCGTATTCCGTACCGTGAATCGCACCTGTTAAGGCTCCCATACCACGCAGCAACACTCCTAAAAGAGGACCTTCTTTCCTTTCCTTTCCATCGTATTGCTTTTCAATTCTGAATTACATTAATGGAATATATATTTGTTGTATTTTCTTGGGCAATGGGATTTCAACCCTACGGATTTGGGTTTCTCCCTTTGTAGGAGTGGAAGAATGCTGAAATGTTTGTAGACCTTATGGGACTTAACTACGGGGTCATCAGTCCCTAAACTTACGAACTACTTATGAACTAACTTATACTAAAGACGGCACAAACATTCATGCCCGAGGGGGGATTCGAACACCCGACCGCAGTGGCCGTGCAGACCGTGACTGGCACGCCGCAGACCGCTCGGCCACTACGACCGGCAGGAGTGGAAGTTTTTTTTCTTCTTTTGTATATTTCTGTTGCATATCTGTTATGTTTTTATGCTTCCAGTGAAGAGTCTTTCAGTTTCAGAACCTTCTGTTTTGTTATATTTCGATATGGTGTGTGATAGGACAGGTTGACAGGAGCCCTCACCACCCCCCCCCCCGTTCAAAAATAAAGAAAGAAAGAAAGAAAAAATTAGTGCTATCAAAGGAGCTGAGTTGTACTTAGCTCTTGACGTGCCCCAAACATTCATCGAGTGTTTACGTGAAGGTGAAAAAATACTAAAGTCATCAATTAAAATGCAAATAAGAACGGCGTTCCCAAAAGCTCTATATTATACTGATTGATTATTCATCATTCAGTAAGTGAAATGACGCCTTCAGAAAATCGGATAAATATGCACTTTATGCTGTTTCTGCTATTGTGATGCAGTTTTCTATACCCCCACTTACGTTCTGCGATAATCCTAATTCCACTGACAAAATGTCTGTTTTAAAAATTATTTTCTTAGGGCAATGGAATAAGGTTCATTACATATTAATAATGTAATTATGATTTACAAGGGGGAGTTGGAAAATAAGTTTCCCCCTGTCGACTGTGGGCAGAGTTGTGTATGAGAGGCAAAAAATAGAATGAGACATTAAAGATAAGACATATCTTTATTTTTCTACATAATTTCCAAGTACATTGAGACATTTCTCAAACCGCTTTATAAGATTCAAAGAGCTGTCCAGGAAAAAATCAGGACGTTGCTTACGGAAGAAGCATTGAACGGCTGTGGAGTGGGAACATCCGTCATCACCTGTCCCAAAGAGTTCAAAAGCACTCCGTCTGCAGATAAAGTGCTACTCACCGTTTCCTGGAACGCCCACAGAGTTTTGTTGCTGGACTTCTGGAGGATGCAACCATCAATGCTGCGCGGTACTGTGCTACTCTGTCAAAATTGAAAGGGGTGATTCGGAGAAAGCGGTCTGGCCGTCTCAGATCTGGCGTTCTGCTGTTGGATGATAATGCGAGACCGCATTCGGCGACGGCGACGCAAAACCATATTGCAACTCTTGGTTGGGAACTCCTACACCATCCACCATATAGTCCTGATCTCGCACCAAGTGACTTCCATCTGTTTCCAGCTTTTAAGAAGACTCTCGGCGGAAGGCGCTGTGGAAGCAATGCTGACGTTAATCAAGCCGTTCAACGCTTCCTCCGTATTCAACGCCACGATTTTGCCTTGGAAGGCTTTTTGAAGCTTATAAAGCGGTATGACAAATGTCTCAATGTATTGGAGATTATGTAGAAAGCCGGCCGCGGTGGCCGAGGAGACTGAGGCGCTTCAGTCACGGTCTGCACGGCCACTACGGTCGGGGGTTCGAATCCCCCCTCGGGCATGGATATTTGTGCCGTCTTAGTTCGTAAGTAGTTCATAACTAGTTTGTAAGTTTAGGGACTGATGACCCCGTAGTTAAGTCCCATAGACTATACAAACATTTGAACATTTTTTATGTACAAAAATAGAGATATGTCTTATCGTTAATGTCTCATTATTTTTACGCAACTCTGACCACAGTCGACAGGAGAAACTTATTTTCCAATTCCCAGTTTTTTTCTTCGTTACGCCCTGAAGAAAACGCCGTAACGCGTGATCGTAAAAACGTACAACACAAAATATAGAAACCATTTCTGACCCTGCAGTTAGTATCAATTCATATTCATGGAGACTACAACATTCACTGTGAAGGGTAAAGCTGAATAAATAAAATTAAAATTCATATTCATGGAGACTACAACATTCACTGTGAAGGGTAAAGCTGAATAAATAAAATTAAAATTCGCACCCGGGTCTCTTGCTTGCTAGGTAATTTCGTGACCCCTACACCACTGGCGACACAGCGAGCATCACAACTGCACGGACTACTCTAGCTCGCCTCCCGTCAGATACAATTTCTCTCTGCCCACTATTACTCAAATTTGCGGTATTTGCAACAAATTCCCATAAGATTAAGGGCCTAGGAGTGCCTCTGCACTGAAGAAATGGTCATTGCCCGTCATCGGCTTATTAAATAGGTTATGTATACGAGGTGTCTGCCTTTGGGACCACTGCTCAGAAACATACATTTTAAAACTTTGGAAGCAACAATAAAAAATTTAGCTACAAATAAAGACTTACTAGTGGCCAACTCCATTGTAGAATTTTTGAACAGAACCAAATGATGTGTGTATTCATACCAATACTGTTCTTATTTCAAGCTGAAAAAAATAAATTTAAAAATTAAAACATTATTTTTAATGACATGTTCCTCACCCACGTGGAACTTCTCAATACGGATCTATGGAACGAACAGCTAATCTAATGTAATCTTATCTAAAGCCTGCTTCTCTGACTCATGGTTACCTACATAAAGTTCAGTGGATGTTCTATCAAAGTGTGATTTCCTCCTAGAAATTGTCTTATGAAAATATTTCCAGTGGGCCAGAGTATATGAAAAGAAACACTTTTTCTTGATGGAAATGTCTTAAGTTCACAGTTTTCCCACTACTGGTCAGTGGTCGTGATGTTCAGAGATGGTGATCAAAAAACGTTCAAATGTTTCTAAATCTATCGGACTCAACTACTTGGTCATTAGTCCGTAGCTTACAAACTGCTTAAACTAAGTTAAACTAACCTAAGGAGAATACAAACACCCATGCCCGAGGGGGACTCGAACCCCCGACGGCGATCGGCCGCGTGCACCGCAGCACGGCGCCCCAGTGCGCACGGCTAATCCGCCGCGGCAGATGGTGATCAAACTGCAGTGTAATGAGTGTTGTTTTAAAGAAGCTGCTGAAAACGTTGATTTAAATTTATGCACAACAGCGTACTAAGCGCTCAAAGCTACCAGTGTTTAACGACTAATGGATACAGCCTCTGCCAAACATGCAGACAGCTCTTCTGGAGTGACCCTCGGTATCTCGGACACTCATCTATGTCTTCATCTTACCCCATGTGGAGCCTCGGGAATAAAAAGTTCTGACTTCATGTAGGCCTAATACATATCTGCGAAAGTACTGTAAGAATGGTAACAGAATAATCTTAGTTCTATGACATCAACTATGCCATCCATTAGACATTATACATAATGGAGCCTTCCAAATAAAGCTGGAGGCCCGGGTTTATACCTTCCCTAAGGCCACGTCTCCTTTTAATCCTGCCCTGTTCTTCCACACATAAAAATCTACAGGAGTAAAATAATGAAAATGGTGGCTGATGTACTTGATTAACCCTCCCAATCCAACAGTTTTAGGAAACATGGTCTAAATTTTCTAACATCGACGTAAAATGTAGTGGGGTCCCACTATGCTTGAACAATAACCGTTGTCTGCCCGAAAACGATATATTCTTCAATATTTACGGTAGTACTTAATGGAGAAAGTCGCGGTGATTTCATCTACTGAGGGAGATATCCAGAAGACAGGACAAAAGATTGGTGTGAAACAACAGCCGACACATTTGTGGTAAATCTCTGTTGATGGAGGAACACGCAAGTTTCGTTAGTAACTCTCATACAAGGCTATTGCGACTGTTGAATATTCGTTCCAAAATGTTCAAATGTTTGTATAGCTTAGGGGACTTAACTACGGGGTCATCAGTCCCGAAACTTACAAACTAGCTAACACTGAGGACGGCACAAATATCCATGCCCGAGGGGGGATTCGAACCCCCGACCGTAGTGGCCGTGCAGACCGTGACTGGCGCGCCGCAGTCCCCTTGGACACCGCGGCCGGCCAATATTCGTTCCCTTGTGAAGGCTGCCTTGTTTGTAAACAAACCACACGTTTGGAAGTAAAAGTAAGAGTAAAGTCGTATGGCGTGAATGGCTGGGAGTCCCCGAAGGGCAAGTTCAGCTGTCTAACTGGGAAGGTTTTCCCTATCCTTCGCGACTGCGGACACTTTTCCTTCGCCAAGTATGAGAGCTGTATGTTGAAGAATCTATGCTAAGTATAATAAAAGTAACGTATGTCTGTGTCCATGTTGGATACCATAAGAGAGATGGTGAAACCCGACGCCGGAACATAGCCTACTACTCCCGAAGTCGCGTGGGAATGGTCTAGCGGTTCTAGGTGCCATGTCAGGGACGCGAGACTACTCCCACCGAAGGTTCGAGTCCTCCTTCGAGCATGTCTCCCTCTCTCTCTCTCTCTCTCTCTGCACCATAGGCCGCACGCACATTCCCGTGCGGCTATACCAATTTCTGGTCGTCTGATGTAAGGGATCCTGTTTCACGAATAAGGCCATTATGTTATAACCTCATTCCTGGAAGTTTTGTTTGCATATAGGTGCTTTGCTGTCACGACTGTTGTGTCTTCCCATAAATTATACGCATATAAGATAGCTCGGCTGGAGTGTAATCAGTCATCAAGAACTCGTAAACAGAAGGTTCACAACTTTCACAAACAAACTTCGGCACTACAATGACGTCGTCTGACCGGAATACATTTATGCTTCCGAATGCCTTTCATTTAACACAAAAAACAATTAGGTGAAATAGAAAAGAAGAAAAGGAAAATAGAAAAAACTTGCGACTAAAATACATTATGGGAAGTGGGACCGAGGAGTATACGAAAGAACAGAACGAATATGTACACAATGAGGAAGACAAGAGTTGTACTTATTTATATAAGTGATACGCATACTAGTATAACAGGTAATTATAAAATATTGATGTGTAATTATGACACTAGATTGGCAGTAAAGGATTTTTTTTGCAATGTTGATAAAGTATGAAATAACTAATGCAATGAAAGAAATAAGTTCATGGCTTGTAGATAACAAACTGGTACTAAATCACAGTAAGAGAGAGATTTTACAGTTTATAATGCACAATTGAACAAAAGGTGTAATTTTGCTTACACAGAATGGGCGTATGAAAAGTGAGACTGAAAAATTCAAATTTCTAGGCGTTAAGATAGAAAATAAGCTGTCGTGGAAAGCCCATATTCAGGATCTTGTTCAAAAACTAAATGCTGCGTTATTTACCATTAGAACAGAATCTGAAACAAGTGACAACCTGAAAAGCAGACTATTTATTTTCATTTGATTATGACATATGGTGTTACTTTTTGTGGTAACTCCAGTGATTCAAAAAGGGTATTTATTGCACAGAAAGGGAAGTTCGAGCAATATATGGCGTAGGCTTGCGAACCTCTTTCAACCCCTGTTCTGTAGCGTGGGACTCTTGACATTGACCTGTCCATACATATCTGCTGTAATGTCGTATGTTGTTAATATGTGCTTATTCCCGAGAGTTCGAAGCTTTCACTCAGTTAATACTTGACAAAAACTAATCTGCATTTGGATCACATATCCTTGATCCTTGTTCAGAAAGGCGTGCTGTGATCTGTCGAATCCATTTTCAATAATCTGCCTTAAAAATTAAAAAAAGCGGAGTAGTAATCCACGCACTTTCAAGTCTAAACTGAACAGTTTTCTCTCAGTCTTTCTATTCTGTCAAGGAATTCGTGGAAAAAAAATTAAAAAAATAAGCTAATTTCTCTGTTACATTTGTTGATTATTTTTACTTATGCTTAGGCCTGTCGTATAGGATTGCTATACGTTTCATTTTATTTATTGCTACTCTTTTGTAACAATATAACCTACTGATAAGTTCCATGACCATGGAGAAATGCTTTTCAATTTAGCTCTGCGGAACATGATAAATACAAATGAAATTAATTCAGAGATCATTACTCGAGTTAAAAACCATCCTTGCTTTTAAGTAGGACTAACTCACAGTGTACAAACTTTCATTAAGACCAGTAGAGTAGTTTCGTTGTTCATCCATGACAAAAATAGTCGCAGGGGATTTTTTAATACACAAAGATTTGCGAACAGGCGTGCTACAATGGATACACCGGTGACCGGTACCCGCTAGCTCACCGAATTTGCCACTGTCGGGCTTCTCTGTCGTTTGGATATTTTACATTCTGGGTGTCGAAGTCTGGCGTAAGGTACCCTTCGCTCCTTTCTATGTACATAGACGATCTGACTGACGGGGTGAAAAGCAATGTGCGAATATCTGGTGACGATTCTGTGGTGTGCGGTGAGGTCATCGTTCAGTGACTAAAAAAAGACACGGTGACAAATTTTATAGCTGTTGTAAAGAATGGAAAACTGCTGAAATAAAAAAGGCAATTAAACTAATGAGAGTGAAAAACAACCAAGTTATGTTCGAATACCGCATTTATAGTATACTGTTGTTTAATTATCTAGGTGAAACATTGCATAGTGGTGCGAAATGGATTGAGCACCTAAGGATGGTAGTAGCAAAGGTAAGTTCCTCATTCCAACCCTAGTGCAATCATGCCGGAATGACCACCGTGTCATCAAATAAATGTTCAAATGTTTGTAAACCTGTTGGACCAAACGGCTATGGTCGTCAGTCCCTGGACTTACAAACTACTTCAACTTACACTAAGGACAACACACAAGTCCATGCCCGAAAAAGGACTCGAACCTCCGGCGGGAACGGCCGCCCAGCCCGTAGCAAGGTGCCTCAGATCACGCGGCCATTCCGCTCGGTACCGTGTCATTCTCTGCTACTGGCGACATTGATTACGGTAAGGAGAAGGATGTGGTCAGCACACCACTATCCGGGTCCTTGTCGGGTTTCTTGACTTGCTACTCGGTCAAGCAGCTCCTCAGTTGGCCATTCGTGGCTGGTTGCATCCTGTTCCAGTCCTGCCACCAATGGAAATATCTTGGTAGCACCGGGAATCGAACACAGGTCCTCCTCTTGGTACTCAGCGGCATCGACCAAGTAGCTGCGGAGGAGCACAGATATGGTTGTGGGTAAGTATAACAATTGACTTCGGCTGAATCGGGAAAGTTTAGGAATATTAAGTAAATTACGTATAGAACACGAATTCTAGTATACTGATGGAGTGTATGAAATCGCTCCAGGTAGTACTAAAGGTAGACATCCAAGCAATTCAGTGGAATGTTGCTCGGCTTTTTCGGTAGGTTCTCGCAACACACACGTTTCGCAGTGAGGGTTTACAAACTGACATGGGAATTCCTTGCCGGAAGATGACGTAATTTTCGCGGAACTCTATTGAGAAAATTTCAAGAACCGGCATTTTAATCTGTCTGTAGTACGATTCTACGGCCGATAACGTGCATTTCGCGTAAGGATCACGAAGATAAGAACGCTATATTTGGGCACATACGGCGACATATAGACAGTCGTTTTATTCTCGTTCTATTTGGGTTGTAGCCTTTCCCCCAGTGTTATTCAATCTGGACATTGAGGAAACTGTGATGGAAAGCAACGCTACATTTGATGGAGGAATTGAAATACAGGGTGAAGAAATAAGAACCTTGCGGTTTGCCGATGACGTACTTCTGTCAGAGAAAACAAAGGACCTGGAAGAGCAGTTGAACGGAATGAATAGTGCCTTGTAAAGAAATAAGATTAAATTAACATGAGGGAAACAAGGTTAATGGAATGTAGTCTAAGAAAATCAGTCGATGCTGAAGTAATTTGATTAGGTAATGAGACAATAAAAGTAGTGGATGAGTTTCGTCATTTGGATAGCCAAATAACGTCTGAAGGCCGAAGTAAAGAATATATAAAATGAAGAATGGCTATGGGAAAAATCGCTTATGAAGAATCGAAATTTGTTCACATCCATTATTAATTTAATTGTTAGAATGTCTTTCTGAAAGCATTTGTCTGGGGTGTAGCATTGTATGGAAGTGAAACGTGAACGTTAAGGAGTTCAGACAAAAAGATGAAAGAAGCTTTAGAAATACGGTGCTACAGAGCAATGATGAAGATTACATGGGTAGATCGCGTAACTAAGGGGAGGTGCTAAATACAGTTGGGGAAAAGATAAATTTCTGGCATATCTTGACTAAAAGAAGGGATCGATCAATAGAGTAGATTCTGAGGCAGCAATAAATCGTAATTTTAGCACTGGAGGGAAATGTGCGGGGATAAAAATCGCATAGGAAGACCGAGAGACGAATACAGTAAGCAGGTTCAAAGGGATGTTGGTTATTCTTATTCGAATGTTTGTAAATCTATCGGACCAAACTGCGTGGTCATCAGTCCGTAGCTTACAAACTACTTAAACCTAGGTAAACTAACCTAAGGACAACACACACATCCATGCCCCAGGGAGGACTCGAACCTCCACGGCGAGCAACCGCGCGCTCCGCAGCGAGACGCTTTAGGCCGCTCGGCTACTCCACCGCGGCTATTCTTATTCAGAGATGAAGAGGATTGCACAGGACAAGGTACGTGAAGAGCTGCATCAACCCAGTCTTGAACTGAAGGTCACAACAACAACAATTTGAGAGTGGCAACAGGAACTGAAATGACTCCAAGGTAACATCCGCCCCGCATCATACTGTGGATTACGAAATATGTATGTAGATGTAAAAACATGAAGATTTCTGAGGTCTTAGCCTGTAGATGAGTAATAACGGAAGTTAGCAATTGTACCACAGACCAGTTTACACTCAACGAGAACTATTTATTGGTTCCTCGCGTAAAATCGACTCTACTCAAATCAAATGTTCAAATGTTTGTAAATCTATCGGAACAAACTGCGTGGTCATCAGTCCGTAGCTTACAAACTACTTAAACCTAGGTAAACTAACCTAAGGACAAACACACACACCCATGCCCCAGGGAGGACTCGAACCTCCACGGCGAGCAACCGCGCGCTCCGCAGCGAGACGCTTTAGACCGCTCGGCTACTCCACCGCGGCTATTCTTATTCAGAGATGAAGAGGATTGCACAGGACAAGGTACGTGAAGAGCTGCATCAACCCAGTCTTGAACTGAAGGTCACAACAACAACAATTTGAGAGTGGAACAGGAACTGAAATGACTCCAAGGTAACCTCCGCCACGCATCATATTGTGGATTACGAAATATGATTTAGATGTAAAAACATGAAGATTTCTGAGGTCTTAACCTGTAGATGAGTAATAACGGAAATTAGTAATTGTACCACAGACCAGTTTACACTCAACGAGAACTATTTATTGGTTCCTCGCGTAAAATCGACTCTACTCAAATCAAATGTTCAAATGTTTGTAAATCTATCGGACCAAACTGCGTGGTCATCAGTCCGTAGCTTACAAACTACTTAAACCTAGGTAAACTAACCTAAGGATAACACACACATCCATGCCCCAGGGAGGACTCGAACGTCCACGGCGAGCAACCGCGCGCTCCGCAGCGAGACGCTTTAGACCGCTCGGCTACTCCACCGCGGCTATTCTTATTCAGAGATGAAGAGGATTGCACAGGACAAGGTACGTGAAGAGCTGCATCAACCCAGTCTTGAACTGAAGGTCACAACAACAACAATTTGAGAGTGGAACAGGAACTGAAATGACTCCAAGGCAACCTCCGCCACGCATCATACTGTGGATTACGAAATATGATTTAGATGTAAAAACATGAAGATTTCTGAGGTCTTAACCTGTAGATGAGTAATAACGGAAATTAGCAATAGTACCACAGACCAGTTTACACTCAACGAGAACTATTTATTGGTTCCTCGCGTAAAATCGACTCTACTCAAATCAAATGTTCAAATGTTTGTAAATCTATCGGACCAAACTGCGTGGTCATCAGTCCGTAGCTTACAAACTACTTAAACCTAGGTAAACTAACCTAAGGACAAACACACACACCCATGCCCCAGGGAGGACTCGAACCTCCACGGCGAGCAACCGCGCGCTCCGCAGCGAGACGCTTTAGACCGCTCGGCTACTCCACCGCGGCTATTCTTATTCAGAGATGAAGAGGATTGCACAGGACAAGGTACGTGAAGAGCTGCATCAACCCAGTCTTGAACTGAAGGTCACAACAACAACAATTTGAGAGTGGCAACAGGAACTGAAATGACTCCAAGGTAACATCCGCCCCGCATCATACTGTGGATTACGAAATATGTATGTAGATGTAAAAACATGAAGATTTCTGAGGTCTTAGCCTGTAGATGAGTAATAACGGAAATTAGCAATAGTACCACAAACCAGTTTACACTCAACGAGAACTATTTATTGGTTCCTCGCGTAAAATTCGTTCGGTGACAAATGTTCAAATGTTTGTTAAGCTTATGGGACTTAACTACGGCCGGCCACGGTGGCCGCGGGGACTGAGGCGCTTCAGTCACGGTCTACACGGCCACTACGTTCGGGGGTTTGAATCCCCCCTCGGGCATGGATATTTGTGCCGTCCTAGTTCGTAAGTAGTTCATAAGTAGTTAAGTCCCATAGACTATACAAACATTTGAACATTTTGAACTTAACTACGGGGTCATCAGCCCCTAAACTTACAAACTACTTATGAACTACTTACGAACTAGGACGGCACAAATATCCACGCCCGCGGGAGGATTCGAACCCCCGACCGTAGTGGCCGTGCGGACCGTGACTGGAGCGCCTCAGTCCCCTCGGCCACCGCGGCCGGCGTTTCGGTGACAAGTACACTGCTTTTATTCTGACAATATGGAACGATTCTAATCGTTATGTTTTATCGAAAGAGAATATTCATTTTTCTTAGGTTATTAGTAAAGTAACTAAGTTGTCTTTAAATACTGATACAAGCTGAAGTGTGTCAGTAGGTTAAGAGTTACATAAGAGTTTGAGGAATCCCAGTGTATCTAAAAACCACAGCGAAGGAAAAAAGTGGACGAATGGAGTGGAGAACCGGCGCCCGCACGGTGACAATGCTGATCCCGGACCCGGAATCCCCACCGCCTCCACTAACGATAATGTCCTCCTACGCTTCGCTGGTCGCAAAAATAAACAGCACTGCTCTGGGAAGGTCAAGTGCCATTCTACGACATCGCCACCAAACGGGAGGGATTCGTCGCAAGGCAGCCGACACGACACTGAGGTGACTTATATTCTGAGGTACACTTCTATAGTAGACCCGAGCCTATCGTGTGCTATACCCACGCGAATTCGTGTCTCGTTAAACGTTTCGATCTTGAGCAACACCTGTTATTGTCACGATCTACAGTTTCAAACCAAACAAATTGTCTTCATGTCCCGGAAATCATATAGGATACTAGGTAATTTTATTCAGCCGAATTTAGATCCGATGCAGGGCTACAGAATGTTCCTGGTTTTCTAGGAAGCATAACCGTATAACCCAGCTCGTGATGGTGACCTATCATGCCGACAGCAGCAATGATGTTGGTACTACAAAAACACGGAACGTCCAGCTGTCAAGCTGTTAAGGTTCAATGTAAGATAAAATGATGATACATTAAACGGTATTTCCAAATCGTGTAAGCCAACTGTACGTGAGCAGTATAGATTTTATCTGTGTGTTTCCGTCATAATTGTTTCCTCCTTCGTTTCAGAGACGGAGGCGGAGAAATTACTCCGTGTTTGCTTAACTCTTTCAAGCCCTGCATGCAAAATTGTGCGGTTCCGGTTTTTCTCTCTTTATTTCTTTGTGATTCACGCTAGGAAGTTCGGGCCAGCATCACACAATCGTGGATGGAATGTGGTAACGTGTACTACGTGATTTAGTTCCATGTTTCTACACCAGAAGTCGGCAAACTTCCAGTACATTTACAATGGCGGCACGAAAGACTTGTTGACAAGTTATTGATATCTTTGTTTTGACATGTGAAGCTATCATATCTGACAGTCAGTTGATTTTATATGATCCTGTGATGTTATTATGTCATTTCTTTCAAAGGGATGTTACTGTAAGATGGTGCAGATCCTAGAAATTTGTAGTGAAGGCCCAAAACAAAAAATGTGTTTGTACAAAATTTTTGAAAATAAATTTATGTTTTGTTTCGTAGTGAATTGCTGTATGTATTTCGCATCTTAAACGTCCGTCTCTATATTAATGTCACATCAACTACAACAATGAGTCTGAAAGGGCTAAACATGTGTGAAAACTGAATAACATCTAATCGTCTCCAGATGGGAGAGTGCAGCTGATGAAAGTTCGTTTCTCGGACACTATCACTTGATTCACAACAAGGTGACATCCTGTCTCACGAAAAAGTTTATTACTAACTTTATTATAAATATTTCAGACTGAAAGCGATAAAAATTAGGAGAAGGTAAAGCAAGAGAAGACTAAATATTGCGCGTATGAACGACATAGCTGTAATCGAAGAATACCTCTGGCAACAACAAAGTAAGACGTGGAAAATGGAGTAATATCAAGTTTTACGAACTTATTAAGACTATTGACGTCTTCTGATGATTATAAGTCAGAATGCTGGTAGTGGACCTTCAGAAAAAAAAAAAAAAAAAAAAAAAAAAAAAAAAAAAAAAAAAAAAAAAAAGGCTACACCACGAAGATGACGTGATGCAGACGCGAAATTTAACCGACAGGAGGAAGATGCAGTGATATGCAAATGATTAGCTTTTCAGAGCATTCACATAAGGTTGGCGCCGATGGCGACACGCCGCGGCGGAGCAGCCGAGCGCATTGAGGCGCTATGCTACGATGCGCGAGGCCGTTCGCCGTCGGGGGTTCGAATCCTCCCTCAGTCATGGGTGTTTGTCCCGTCTTTAGTATAAGCTAGTTCATAAGTAGTTTGTAAGTTTAGAGACTGATGACCCTGCAGTTAAGTCCCATAAGCTGTACAAACATTTGAACATTTTTTTGGTGGCGACACCTACAACGTGCTGACATGAGGAAAGTTTCCAAGCGATTTCTCATACACAAACAGCAGTTGACCGGCGTTGCCTGGTGAAACGTTGTTGTGATGCCTCGTGTAAGGAGGACAAAAACGTACCATCACGTTTCCCACTTTGATAAAGTTCGGATTGTAGCCTATCGGAGATTGCGGTTTATCATATCGCAACATTGTTGCTAGCGTTGGTCGCGATCCAATGACTGTTAGCAGAATATGGAATCGGTGGGTTCAGGAGGGCAATACGGAACGCCGTGCTGGATCCCAACGACCTCGTATCATTAGCAGTCGAGATGTCAGGCATCTTATCCGTATGGCTGTAACGGATCGTGCAGCCACGTCTCGATCCCTGAGTCAACAGATGGGAAAGTCTGCAAGACAACAACCATCTTCACGAATTGTTCGACGACGTTTGCAGCAGCATGGACTATCAGCTCGGAGACCATGGCTGCGGTTACCCTTGCCACCGCGTCTCAGACAGGAGCGCCTGCGATGGTGTACTCAACGACGAACCTGGGTGCACGAACGGCAAAACGTCATTTTTTCGGATGAATCCAGTTTCTGTTTACAGTATCATGATGGTCGCATCCGTGTTTGGCGACTTCGCGGTGAAAGCACATTAGAAGCGTGTATTGTTCATCGCCACACTGGCGTATCAGCCGGCGTGATGGCATGGTGTGCCACTGGTCACACGTCTCGGTCACCACTTGTTCGCATCAACGGAACTTTGAACAGTGGCCGTTGCATTTCAGATGTGTTACAACTAGTGGCTCTACCCTTCATTCGATCCCTGCGAAACCCTACATTTCAGCAGGATAATGCACGACTGAATGTTGCAGGTCCTGTACGGGCCTTTCTGGATACGGAAAATGTTCGACTGCTGCCCTGGCCATCACATTCTCCAAATCTTTCACCAAATGATAACGTCTGGTCAATGGTGGCCGAGCAACTGGCTCGTCACAATACGCCAGTCACTACTCTTGATGAACTGTGGTATCGTGTTGAAGCTGCATGGGCATCTGTGCCTATACACGCCATCCAAGCACTGTTTGACTCAATGCCTAGGCGTATCAAGGCCGTTATTACGGCCAGAGGTGGTTATTCTGGGTACTGATTTCTCAGGATCTGTGAGCCCAAATTGCGTGAAAATGTAATCACATGTCAGTTCTAGTATAATATATTTGTCCAATGAATACCTGTTTATCATATGCATTTCTTCTTGGTGTAGCAATTTTAATGACCAGTAGTGTATGTGGTAACATGCTATTCTTACGTAGCAATAAATTAAAATGCAACAGTTGGCCAAGTTTGTTCCTTTTATGATTGATCTTTTTATGTCACAAAAATGATATCATTGAGGGACTATGTGATGAGAGGGTTTCCATTTCGCAGATGCAACTAATTAATCCTGTGTGCACATCGTCTTTGCATAAATACGAGTTTTTAATAAATATATGCCATGAAACTTGAATGTTAATGGGACGAACGCGAGATTACTATAGAGTTTACGAAACTTGTCTCCATTGAGAAGCAGCAACCGAGATTCAACAGTTTGGTTCTTCTGTGACACGCAGCACCAAGTAGTTCAGATCATTCTACGACGGAGGTAATATTACTAATGGAATAGTCCCTGTTGGCAGTGTCTCTTACGAAGGAAACTTCTTGGTTACATGTTCAAATGTTTGTAAATCTGTGGGACTTAACTGCTCTGGTTATCAGTCCCTAGGCTTACAAACTACTTAAACTAACTTAGAGTAACCTAAGGACAAACACATACACCCATGCCCGAGGAAGGATTCGAAACTCCCACGGCGAGGAACGCGCGCTCCGCAGCAAGGCACCTTGGAGCGCTCAGCCACTTCACCGCGGCACTTCTTGGTTACTACTGGACACTTGTGAAACACCTGTTCGCTTGATATAGACTGGATTTTCTACGGTTGGTGAAATGCGTAGCTGATATTGAATTATGAAAGTATTTTCTAGGAGTAATATTGTCACTTCACTCGGAATGCACCCTTAGGAATTCCACTTCCTTAATAACTTATCGAAATTTTCACTAGTTTCCTGCACAGTACACGTGAAGTGGTTAAAAAATTTTAGAGATGAAAACATCACCGAGCGATGTGGCGCAGTGGTAACACACTGGACTCGCATTTGGAAAGATGGTGCTTCAATTCCACATCCGGCCATCCAGATTTAAGTTTTTCGTGATTTTCCTGAATCACTCCAGGCAAATGCCTGAATGGTCCCTTTCAAAGGGCACGGCCGATTTCCTTCCCCGTCCTTACCCTAACAATCCGAGCGTAAGCTCCGCCTCTAATTAATGACCACGCTGTCGATGGGGCGTTAAACACTAATCTTCCCTTACTCCTACGAAAACATCATAATTAAATATTTCAATGACTGTTCACAATTCTAGTTTAAATTATGATGTTTCCGTATTTGGCAGAAATGAATACTTGTAATAATTGATGTGCAATATCTTTCACAATCTACTCTGATGGCAGACAGTGCCGAAACCAATAAAGGCTAATCAAATAAAAATATAGTACATCTGTAGGCACATAGATTATTTTTTCTAAAGAAATTGAGAAATTATTACGAAATAAATTACTGGTAACAAAAGAGAGGGCTATTCCCCCATTCTACACAAAACGAATGCCAAATTTAAAGAAACACAATATCCCCAAACTGGCGATCGTTTACAGAAACTCGAAATTGAACGTGAACTTCAATGCGAGAAGCTTATAATAATTTTCGCAACAAAACTGTATCTCGTAATTTGGTAGAAAATACAAAGAAAGTCTGGTCATATGTAAAATACATTAGCGGATGAGAATTCTGCTAAAGCAGAAGATAGTTCGATAATTCGAATCATGAACACTTAGCAGTATGCGTAACTCAGAAGTCGATATTCTTACAGTAGTAAAGCAACTTAAATCAGTTAAAAAGCAAATTTTCCACTCCAGATTGTATACGAATTAGATTACTTTCAGAGTATACTGATGTAATAGATCGATATCTATCATAGACTAGCACTCGCTCAATAGACCATCCATGTCCAAAGACAATAGTTCGATTGCTCACTACAGTATTACAGCCTCATATCATAGACGTCGATTTGCAGCAGCATTTTGGGACATATACTTTGTTCAAACACTTACGAGTTATCTCGAAAAGAACAGTCTGTCCACCCAGAGTCAACTAAGATTAAGAAAGTATCGTTCTTGTGAAACAGAGCTAGCACTTTACTCACACGAAGTGACGAGCAGTATCGACAAGGGATATCAAATCGATTTTTAGGTTTACGGAAGGCTTTTGAAACCCTACCTCGCAAGCGACTTTTAATCAGGATGCGTGCTTATGGAATATCGTCTTTGTTGTTCGATTGGATTCAAGATACCCTGTCGGAAAGCACAACTGAAGTAGATACTAAGGGAAATTTATCAAGTAAAATGGAAGTGATATTTGGCGTTGACCAGGAAAGTGTTATAGGCCCCTATGTTTATTATCTTTATAAACGAATTAGGAAACAATCTGAGCAGCCCTCTAGGACTGTTCGAGGATGATGCCGTCGTTTATCGGTTGATAAAGTCACCCGAAGATCAACAGCAGTTGCAGAACGATTTACGTAAGATATCTGCATGATTCAAAAATTGGCAATTCGCCCTAAATAATGAAAAGTGCGAAGTAATCCATATGAACACTAAAAGATACCAGCAAAATTGCATTCACACGATAAATCAGTGAAATATGAAGGCCGTAAATTCAACTGAATACCTAGGAATTAAAATTACTAACAACTTTAATTGAAAAAAAAGAGCAAATATCACGGGGAATATGAATCAAAGGCTACATTTCATGGACAGAACACTAAAGAAACATCCTACACAACACTTTACTGTCCTATTTTGAGGTATTTCTGCGCATTGTGGGATCCTCATAGGTGGCACTGATGAAGGACATAGAAAACGGTCAGAGAAGGGCAGCTCGTTTCATATTATCGCACTACAGGGAAGAGAGAGTGACAGAAATGATGCAAGAGTTGGGGCGGGAGGGGTGATGGTCATTAAACGAAAGATGTTATTCGTCGCAGCGAGATATATTTGCGAAATTTCATTCATTATCTTTTTCCCCATAACCACAGACATTGCCGAGGTGGGGGGCTTGTGTGCCTCAACGATGCAGATAACCGTAACATAGGTGCAACCACAGTGGAGGGGTATCTGTGGTTCCTGAAGAGGGGCAGCAGCCTTTTCAGTAGTTACAGGGGCAACAGTCTGGATGATTGACTGAGCTGGCCTTGTAACATCAGCTAATGTGGCTTTGCTATACAGTTACTGCGAACGGCTGAAAGCAAAGGGAAACTACAGTCGTTAATGATTATGGCGTCTTCTTGGGTAAAATATCCCGGAGGTAAAATAGTCCCCCATTCTGATCTCCGGGCGGGGACTACTCAGGAGGATGTCATCATCAAGAAAAACAAAACAGGTATTCTACGGGTCGGAGCGTGGAATGTTCTAACCCTTAATCGCATAGGTAAGCTATAAAATTTGAAAAGAGAAATGGATAGGTTAAAGTTAGATATGGTAGGGATTAGTGAAGTTCGGTGGCAGGATGAGCAGGATTTCTGGTCAGGTGAGTACAGGGCTATCAATACAAAATCAGTTGGTGGTAAGGCAGGAGTAGGTCTGATAATGAATAAGAGAATAGGAATGCGGGTAAGTTACTATGAACAGCATAGTGAACGAGTTATCGTAGTAAAGATGGACACGAAGACAACACCAACCACAGTAGTGCAATTTTATATGCCAACTAGGACGGCCGATGATGACGATATCGAAAAAATGTATGAGGAAATAAATGAAATCATTCTGAAAGTTAGAGGAGACGAAAAGTTGATTGTGATGGGAGACTGAAACTCGGTAGAAGGAAAGGGAAGAGAAGGAAATGTAGTAGGTGAATATAGACTGGGAAAAAGGAATGAAAGAGGAGATCGCTTGGTAGAATTTTGCACATAGCACAATTTAATGATCACCAACACTTGGTTTAATTGCAATGAAAGAAGGCTCTATACGTGGAAGGGACCAGTAGACACTGGAAGGTACCAGATTGACTTTATAATGGTAAGGAATAGGTTTAGAAACCAGGTTCTAAACTGTAAGACATATGCAGGGGCAGATATAGACTCTGACCATAACTTATTGGTTATGAACTGCAGATTAAAACTTAAGAGACTGCAGAAAGGTAGAAAGATTAGGAGATGGAACCTGGACAAATTGAAGGAACCAGAGGTGGTTGAGAGTTTCAGAGGGAGCATTAGGCAAGGACTGGCTGAAACGGGGGAAAGTAATACAGTAGAAGAAGAATGGGTAGCTCTGAGAGTAAGGGTAGTGAAGGCAGCAGAGGACCATATAGGCAGAACGACAAGGCCTAATAGAAATCCCTGGATAACACAGGATATACTGAACTTAATTGATGAGAGGGGAAAATATAAAAATTCAGCAAGTGAAACAGAAAAAAGGCAGTACAAACGTCTGAAAAATGAGATTAACAGGAAGTGCAGACTGGGTAAGCAGGAGTGAATAGAGGACAAATGCAGAATCGTAGAAGAATGCATAACTAGGGGAAAGATAGATACCGCCTACAGGAAAATAAAAGAGATGATTGCAGACAAGAAAAGCAGCTGTATGAATATCAAGAACTCAGACGGAAATCAGTACTAAGCAAAGAGGGGAAAGCTGAACTGTGGAAGGAATATATAGAGTGCCTATATAAAGGAAATAAACTTGAAGGCAGTATTCTAGAAATGGAAGACGAAGTGGAGGAAGATGAGATAGGAGATATGATACTGCGAGAAGAATTTGACAGAGCGCTGAAGGACTTGAGTCGAAACAAGGCCCTTGGAGTCGATGATATTCCGTCTGAGCTGCTGATATCGTTAGGAGAGCCAGTCATGAAAAAATTGTATCACCTGGTATGCAAGATGTATGAGACAGGGGAAATACCTTCCGACTTCAAGAAGAATATCGTATTTCCATTTTCCAAAGAAAGCAAGTACAGACAAGTGTGAAAATTACAGAACTATAAGTCTAATAAGTCATGGTTGCAAAATACTTACACGAATTACTTACAGACGCATGGAAAAACTTGTGGAATCCGACCTCGGGGAAGATCAGTTTGGATCTAGGAGAAATGTAGGAACACGGGAGGCAATACTCACATTACGACTTATCTTAGAAGATAGACTAAGGAAATGGAAACCTAAGTTTTTAGCGTTTGTCGATTTGGAGAAAGCTTTTGACAATGTCGACTGGAATACACTCTTCCAAATTCTGAAGGTATCAGGGGTAAAATATAGGGAGCGAAGAGTTATATTCAACTTATACAAAAACCAGACTGCGTTTATTAGAGTCGAAAGGCAAGAAAGGGACGCAGAGGTTGGGAAGGGAGTAAGACAGGGTTGTAGCCTTTCCCCATTGTTGTTCAATCTGTACACTGAGCAGACAGTGAAGGAATGGAAGGAGAAATTTGGAGAGGAAATTAAAGTGCAGGGAGAAGAAATAAAAACATTACGGTTTGCCGATGACACAGTAATTCTGTCAGAGACAGCAAAAGATCTGGAAGAGCAATTGAATGGAATGGACAGTGTCTTGAAAGGAAGATGTAAGCTGAACATTAACAAGAGTAAAACGAAGGTAATGGAATGCAATGTCAGAAAATCAGGCGATGCTGAAGGAATTAGATTAGGTAATGAAACACTAAAAGTAGTAGATGAGTTTTGTTATTCGGGTAGCAAGATAACTTCTGATGACCGAAGTAAAGAAGATATAAAATGCAGAATGGCTTTGGGAAGAAAAGCGTTTCTAAGGAAGCGAAACTTGTTAACATGCAGTATTAATATAAATGTTAGGAAGTCCTTTCTGAAAACATTTGTCTGGAGTGTAGCATTGTATGGAAGTGAAACGTGGACGATAAGGAGTTCAGATAAAAAGATGATAGAAGCTTTTGAAATGTGGTGCTACAGTCGAATGATGAAAATTAGATGGGTAGATCACGTAACTAATGAGGAGGGGCTTAACCGAATCGAGGAGAAAAGCAGTTTCTGGCATATCCTGACTAAGAGAAGGGATAGACTGGTTGGACACATTCTGAGACATCAAGGAGTTTCAACTTAGCATTAGAAGGAAGCGTGTGGGTTAAAAATCGTACAGGGAGACCGAGGGACGAATACAGTAAGCAGATTCAAAAAGATGTAGGTTGCCGAACGTATTGTCAGATGAAGAGACTTGCACAGGACAGGGTAGCGTGGAGAGCTGCATCAAACCAGTCTCCGGACTGAAGACCACATCAACAACATCTTTCTCCTCCGAATGGGACTATACTTTGTTACACCCACCTACATAGGGAGACATAATTAAGATAATAAGAGAAATCAGATCTTAAACGGAAAAATTTAGGTTTTCCTTTTTCCCGCGCGCTGTTAGAGATTGGAACAGAGTGAAATATTATGAAAGCGGTTCGATGAAAACTCCTCCATGGACTTAAATGTGATTTACATAGTAATATGCAGATGTAGTGTAAATCATGCTGGATATGTGTGGCATGGTACCAAGGCTGATGTAGAGACACTTTCCTGGTGCACATCGGTTCTACATCTACATAAATACTCTGCAAATTACTTGGAAGAGGGTTCATCTAACCGCTTTTATATTTCTCAATGGTTCATTGTCTAACAGCGAGAGGGAAAAAGTAACACTTAAATCTGTCCGTTATTGATTTGAGTTTCCGTATTTTGTTATGATGATCATATTTCCCTTTATAGGTGGCAGCTAAAAAATTATCTTCGCGTTTGCAAGAGAAAGCTGGTGAATGAAATTTCGGAAATTAATCTAGCCGCAACGAGTAACCATTTTCTTTTAAAAATTTTCATCTTAACTCGTCCATCTTTTCGTGACACTCTGTCCGTTATATAGCGATAATAAAAATTGAGCTGTCCTTCTGTGAACTTAGTCTATATGCTCCGTCACTCCCACTTGGTGGGGATCCCAGGAATACTCCGAAATAGAACGCAGGGTAGGCACTTTCTTTAGTAGAACTGATGCATCTTCTAAGTAGTCTGCCAATGAAACGCAACATTTGGTTCACCTTCCCTACAATATTTTCTGTGTGTTCCTTCGAATTTAAATTGTTGTTCCTAGATGTTTAGTTGAATTTAAGGCCTGTAGACTTAGATATCTTATCCAAATCATTTTGCAGTTGCTTTTGATCTTCTGGTGACTTTACTAACCAATAAATGACAGCATCGTCCACGAACAGTCTACAAAAGCTACGCACATTGTCTCCTAAATCGTTTTTAAAGATAATGAACAGTGGGGGTCCTATAACACTTCCCTGGGGAACGACAAACATCACTTATATTTTACTCGATGACTTTACATCAGTTACTACGTACTGTGACCTTTATGACAGGAAATCGCGAATTCAATCGCATAACTGTGGAGATATTTCATAAGCACGCAATTTGATTAGAAGACGCCCGGAGGTACAGTCTCAAAAGCCTTTCGAAAATCTAGAAATATGGAATCAATTTGAGATCCTTTGTCTGTAGCACTCTTCACGTCATGTGAGTAAATGGCTTGTTGTTTTTCACAACAACTATATTTTCTGAATCCGTGTTGAATCCGTGTCAATAGGTCGTTTTCTTCAAGGTACTTAATATATTTGAGGAATGTGTATGTAACGAAATCCTGCTAAAAACCGACGAGGCCTGTAATTTTGCAGATCACTTCTATTGCCTTTCTTGTATATTGGAGTGACGTGTGCAACTTTCCAGTCTTTCGTTACGGATATTTCGCTGAGCGAGCGGTTGTATACGATAGCTAGGTATGGTACTATTGAATCAATATACTCTGAAAGGAACCTAATTGGTATACGATCTGGACTGGGAGACTTGCTTTTGTTAAGTGATTTAAGTTGCTTTAAACACTCCAGGGATATCCACTTGTAAATTACCTTCTTGAATTCTGGAGTATTTTCTTCGTCTTCTTTTGTGAAAGAATTTCGGAAGTTGTGTTTAACAATTCTGCTTTAGCATAACTGACACTAGCAGTATCACCATTGGTATCGCGTAGAGAAAATATCGATTGTGTTTTGCAGCTGGTATATCTTAGATACTATCAGAATGTCTTTGAATTTTCTAGAAAATTAGGTGACGGTTTCGTTATTTAAACTATTATAAGCTTCTCGCATTAACGTTGGAGTTACACTTCGAGTTTCTGTAAAAGTTTGACGGTCTTTTGTGTCTGTTTAAATTTGGGATGTGTATTTCTTTGCATTTGCAAGAGTGATCTAAGATGTTACGTGTATCACGGCGGGAAAGACTCCTTTTTTGTTAATTTGTTTCGTATAAATCTCTCAACAGTTATGAACTAGTTTGTGCTAGTCACATCATCAACTGCTCACTTGTTGTGCTTAATGGATGACGCTGGTCTCTTTGACTGGCGCTTTGTGTTGAATTATGACCAGCATGGTACTTGACACAGCAATGTACACTGATGATTTTTGACAGACATGTTTCCAGATGCATATCCTCCTTTATCTGATGTTTTCTGCTTGTGTTTATCTTTCAGCACCCAAGACACATTTAGTGCTCTTGACACATTTTCTCCTTTTGACACATTTGGTTATCATTTCGCCATAGATCACGTTTCCACATTTAGTACGTACATCAGAAAGTCTTTAATTGTCACATTCATCCAATAAAAGTACAAAAAACTATTATCTGTGTCAGTCACTGTTTTTTATTGATCCCGCGGCGCGATTCAAGAGTTTACAATCTCATTTTTAGGTGAAACAGTGTTTCTGTTTATAACACTTCTAGATGGATGCAGCCTGTTGATTGTCGTGTCCTTATTTTGAACTGGTTTCAGTGGACAAAATAGTGAATTTCATCAGACATATATATATTTCAGTTAAATACACTTACTGGAAATGAACTAATATGTTTATTTATTAGTTCATGCCCACTAAGTGTATTTAAGTGAATTGTAGGTGTATGATGAAATTCACGGTTCTGTTCTCTTGGAACAATTAAAAATGAAGGCACAGAAAATAACAGGCTGCCTACAGTTAGCGGTAATGTAACTAAAAACAATGTTCCACCTGAAAATGAGAGTGTAAACTCTAGAAACGTTTCGTGTGAGTAATAAAAAAATGACTGACACAGACAATTCTTCTTTTTTTAATTTTTATCGTGATATACAGTCGTAGTTCCTTACCACAGGCCAATATGGCCACACTAATTACTTGTCTACATTTTGGAATTTACATATACACACTGGAGTCGCTGTGTGTCCCTATCGCATATATTCTGCAGCAACGGAAAACAAATTTTCCAATCACCCATAATAATTTTAGCTGCCAAGAATATAAAAATAGAATAAGTGATTGACAGAATCAGTAGATGTAGCTATTGAACTTTACTAGTTGGGAGCAATGACTTACTTTCACTCAAGTAAAATTCAACATGGCATTTCTTGGTCCCTGATTTCCACACTCTTGAGGTTGTTTAATTATTAAATCCATCTCCCCCTTGTCATTATTACGGACGACTATTTCAGGTTATAGTTTCGAAAAGATATTTCCTAAGAGAGTTATGATTACCTGTAGGAGCGAATGTTATCTTTAATTCACCTCCAATATCCAGAAAACGAGTATTAATTATTCTGTATCTGACATAGGAGCAATAGAAAAATTTCTAGTAGGCCCCGAATTTATATTCTCATCTTTGTGTAGCAGACCAGATACTTCATATACTTTTCGCCTTCTTGACATTTTGTAATGGACTTCTGCAGCTGATTGTGAACGATTCTAAAATTTTGATTTAATTCCAGGTTTGGCCTGCATTATAATCTTATTCCTCTTGTTAGTCACTCAGACTGCCTGTTAGTGATAGTAGTCAATTTTGTTGTGGTCTAATAGAAAGCAACTTTTAAAGAGCATGTAAAATGTGTTGAGGAAAGCATTATATTTAACGTCTAGATTATCAGCACTATAAACATCCTTCCATTCTTGTTCCTTAATTAGATTGTCTACATTGTTTATAACTATATTTAACATGAGTTTGAGCACAAAAACATTTACAATTAATATTTTTGTATCGTGTATACGATACTTTAGATGAATGCATGCAAACTGCCACTTAGCTAAAGTTGGGCCTGGTGAGATCTTCTGTGTTCGCTAACGTATTAATTTTCACGTACACCGCACGCTTTTAGGACCATGCACGACACATATTCTGTTTGTACGTACATATGGACAAATATACATATGGAACATTATTAATACTGTGAATATATTATACTATTGGTCACATGTTGACCAGTAAGGTACTGGTTGTGGTTTACTTGTGTTATTACATTTACCGTACTTCCCATGTATCTTAAATAAAATCATTGTTGGACGATCATTAATTTGGCAGGTATGAGGCTGAGACTGAGATCGGAGGCGATGGTGTGTGAGCATGCGATACACGTGGTTTCAACAAGGCGCAGCAGCGGGTGCACGTAGAGCAGATGCTGTGGAGAAGGCAACAACACAACTTCTGAAGGGCCATTGACCTAAAATCCCACAAGATTATGGCAGCCTTCGGAGCAGAGGGACTCCCCAGCGATGTAGGCAATCATCGCCCACCTGAGAATTAACAAACAAGGGCGCCCGAAGGACACAGAAATCCTGGTGCGACGACCTGATGTTTGTAAATATCAGAGGCACCAGACAGCCTGGCGTCTGGGTGGGTGGCGGTGCACTTGCAGCACTTACGAGTCTATCAGCAAGTCGAGTTTCACTAGGCACGGCCTACTCCTCAATAGGTATGGGGAAGGGGAGTTTGCCAAAACGTATAGGTTATAGTGTAGTGGGGGCTGAACGGATCTATCATGGGAAAATTCCTGTAGTAGTGGGTGTTAGAGCTGCACCTTTTTTTAGACTGAAGTCAGCATATACGTATTCCTGCTTAAAGGAAATGCTCCTAACAATGGAACATCTTTCGACAAATGTGTCGTTTTCAAATAATAGAGGAATTAGCACTTTTACCAAAATATATATTCGGTATTAGAGATAAAATAGAAGAATTGCTTACACGTCTTAATTCTGATGTTTTTGGTATTTCAGAGCACTTCTTAAATAATGCCACAATTCAGAGGCTTCCTTTACAAGTTAGCTGCCTGTTTTTCCAAGAGGTCTTTGCAATCTGTGAGAGTGGTCATGTACGTGAAAAATGGTACTACGGTTAAGTCGATTGATGTTTGTAAACATTGTATTGAAAAGATATTCGACTGTTTCGCTGGAGTGCTCCATTGCAGCAGAGCTAAAATTTCTAATTGTTGTTATTTATAGGTCATCTGACTGATTTTAAAACCCTTCTGTTCAAGTAGAGGGGGTTCGAAGTACAGTTTATCCGAAGTACAAAAATTTGTTGTATGTGCTGACTTCAACATTAATTGTGTTGTTGTACAAGAAAAAGACTGCATTTAGATCTCAATCGTGAAGGAAGTATCTGGTCAGCAACACAGAGTTGAGGTTATAAAGATAGTGCGTAACGGAAATTGTTCTGTTACTGATATGTCAGATATATATGTACAGTATTTAATAATCACTTTCAGAATATGGCAAGTGAATTAAGCGGTCATGTAGCTGCTACAGGTAATCATATAACTCATTTCGAAAATATAATTCCAAGACTTACCTGATGTAGTCCTCCGTGATACTGACAGGGGACAGATTGAGTCAATATTTATATCGCTAAAGACTAAGAACACTTATGAATATGCTGGGGTCTCTAGCAGAATACTTAAGTATTTTTGGGCCTCTGTTACCCTAGTACATGGCCATATTTGTAATTTTAATTTATTTATTATTTTATTATTATTGTTATTTTGGAATGGTCAGTTTCTCAAAGACTGAAAACTCATTAGTGAAACCACTCTATAGAAGGGGAGAAAGGGGTAATGTAGACAACGTTAGACATATTTCTATGCCACCAGTTTTCGCTAAAGTTATTGAAAAGGCTGTATATTGAAGATTAATTGATCATTTCAGTTTGCATAATTTACTGTCAAATGTACTGTTTGGTTTCAGAAGTGGTTTTAAGCCGAAAATGCTATATTCTCTTTTCTCTCTGAGGAACATGATGCATTTAAAAAAACTGCGAACTCAAGGTGTATTCCTTGATTTAACAAAAGCGTTTGATTGTGTTGGTCACAAAATATTGTTGCAGAAATTGGAACATTGTGGAGTAATGGGAATAGCCCACAATCGGTTCACATCTTACTCTAATAATAGACATCAGTAGGTGATTCTCTGTAGTATTGAAAATGGCTGTGGTATGCACTCACAGTTTTGTGGTGGTTGGCCCGGGTTCTGTTCTGGAACATGTGTTCTTTCTCATTTATATAAATGATACGCCTTCTTGTATAACAGGTAATTCTAAGATATTTCTGTTTGCTGATGACACTAGCTTGGTAGTGAAGAATGTTGTTGGCAATATTGACGCAGTATCAAACAACGTATTTAAAGAAATAAGATCATGGCTTGTAGAAAATTCATTGATGGTAAATTACAGTAAGACTCGGTTTTTACAGTTTCTAACACACAATTCAACAAGTACTGATATTTCGGTTATACAGAATGGGCACATATAAGTGAGACAAGACTTCAGATTTCTAGGCGTTCAGACAGATATAAGCTGCCGTGGAAACCCCTGTACGGGATCTTGTTCAGAAATTAAATGCTGCGTTGGTTACCGTCCAAACAGTTTCTGAAACAAGTGATAGATCAGGACGAAAAGTAGTCTACTATGCTTATTTTCATTCGCGTAAGTCTTATGGTGTTACTTTTAGGGGTAACTTCTCTGGTTCGTAAAGAGTATTCATTGCGCAGAAACGAGCAATATGTGGCGTAAGCTTGCGTACCTCCTGTCGGCCCTTGTTTAGTATGCTGTGGGTTCTGACATTGGCCTCTCAATACAGTTTTTTAATGTTATCTGTTGTTACTAATATTTGATTATTCCCAAGAGTTATCAGGTTTCACTCGTTTAATACTAGACAGAAATTGAATCTAATCTGGTTCACATCTCCTTGATCCTTGTGCAGAAAGGTTTGCAGTATTCTGCCGCTTCTATTTTTATAAATTGTCACCAAAATTCAAAATGCTTAGTAGTAATCCTCGCGCTTTCAAGGCTAACATATAAAGTTTCCTATTGGCTCACTCTTTCTATTCTGTCAAGGAATTACTGGAAAAGTTAAAAAAATTAAGCTAATTTCTGTGTAAGATTATGGGTTCTTTTTACTTACGCTTAGGCCTGTCGTGTGCACAGGTTTGCTATGTGTTTACAATTTGATGTAATTACTCCTTTCATGACCATGGTGATTTGCTCCTCAATTTGGTCCCAAGGAACATGATAAATATAAGCAAATAAACAAGTAAGATAGCATAATTGTAAGTAATAAAAACTGTAGACATTCATCAAAAATGTATAACGTTCGTTATGTGCCCGTGCAAGCCACAATACACTGCAACAGATTCTTGTCACCATAGTGGGGTCCATTGGAAGGTTCAAATTGTTGCGCACTTGCAGCACCCTCGGAAATTCGCGTCTTCTGGTGTCTAGGCAACTAGTACGGTAGTTCAGCGCGTTTGGTTATGTTAAAGTTAAAGCTGCTACAAAAATTGAAAAATTTGAGTAGTAATCTACAGACTTTCACGGCTAACCTGAAAACTTACCTCAAGCTCACTCTCTCTGTTCTGTCGAAGGATTTCGGGAAAAATTAAAAAAAATCAAGCTATTTTTGAATTACGTTGTAGGTTCTTTTTACTTATTCTTGGGTCTGTCGTGTGTACAGGATTTCTATGTGATTAACTTTATTTATTACTACTCTTTTGTTACAATTTAATGTACTGACGCCTTCCATGACTGAGACAGTGACCTGGGAATAGAAATAAGGCTGCATTCATCTCTGCCACGAGACCAATGGCCAGTACAGCAACATTTCCTGTAGTGACATACTGCAACCCATGTTAATATTTAGCAAGACCGTGGCCATATGCAGTTCTTTTCTAGGAACTAATCTAACAAATACACCCATTGTCTCCTCGTGAGAATACCGATTTGCTATCATACATCAACAGAATACCCATCACTGGTAAGTCATCGTCAGGTAGCACATGGATATGATATGCCTATTGTGCTACTTCACTTTTCGTCTCCACTTTGCTCATAATGGAGCCACACGTATCTACCACCTAACAACGAAGTAGCACTATTGTTATCAAGCCAGAGACAAGGAGATCATCATCAAAAGGCCACCTTTGTTGCATTAATGTCAAAGAGCCACCACTGATGTCCTTCAGATTGTCATGATGTCTTACATTGCCATTTCAGTAATGAAAACCACCTAGTCCAGTCCATGCTGCTACTACGAAAAGGAAAGATGTCTGGTACTGCCTAATGATGTTCTGTACTCAGAGTTACAACTGTGAGTTGGTCAATGCTGTTGCCTGTTAGCTCCATACTTTTTGTTCAAATGTTTGTAAGCCTAAGGGATCATATCGCAGAGGTCATTGGTCCCTAGCCATACAAACTCCTTAAACTAATGTATGCTAACGACAACGTGCACACACACACACACACACACACACACACACACACACACACATGCACGAGGGAGGAGTAGATCCTCCGACGGGAGCGACCGTGCAATCTGTGACATGGTGCCTCAGACCGTTTGGCCATTCCCACGTGCCATACAGTTTGTTTGTCAATTGCTTCCAGTGGATCTCCATATGGTTGATTTACGTCAAAGTGAGGCTTGAAATATTAAGCGAAATTATACACCCTCCACTTTTATTGCAGTCGCTAGTTCTTATAATTTTTCCTTTCCATCATATGCCATATCAACTGATTATCAGCTTTGAACCACGCATCATGCTTTAATTGTGTATGTAATCATTTATCTATGTATGTAATCAGTTATTTTTACAAAGTTTACTTCTTATGTTATGGATTATTATAAATTTTGATAATTAGTGGCACATCCAAAACATGGTAGTTTTTACTCACATTTTGCGCATACAAAATCTATATATATGATATACTTTTGACATTATTTCATATTCTCAGTCTCTTGTTTTCTTGGAAGACAAAATATTTTGTCAGTTTCATTATTTATCCTTGTTGGCACACAGTTAAAATTGTTGTTATGGTATATAGATAGAATTTGCATTAACATATGCGACGTATACATTTGTTTGTATTAAATTATTTGCTCGTTCATTCTTGGACTCCAAACACACACACACACACACACACACACACACACACACATACACACACCTATTCTCACATATTGTTCATGCTCACTTGTCCATTTCAGTTTTATTGTTTTTCCCACATGTGATATTTCATTTGTCAGACATATGTCTTATTGTATGTCTCATGAGTATGTGAGTGTTGGAGACGTTCCTGCGGCAAATATCGACTATATGGAGCTTCATTCAAATTAAAATTAATTTAATTACTTTTGTTCACGAAAACCTTAAGTTGAATAGGTATAGAAATTCTAGTGCAGATTCTTGATTTTATAAAAATATTTTATACTCTGTCCTCAGTAAAGGAATGAGGGTGTCGTTATAATGGTTGCATTTATATATGTTTTTATTGTCTAATATTGTTTATGATGACTGTCAAAACACCATAGGTCTTCTATTAACTGATATCCCTCTCAATCCCTCTCAAATAACCAAGATATCGATGGGACATTAAACACTAATCATCCTCCCTCTTTTTATTAACTGATAGCAACCAGTATGGCTTTCGACCCCGTCTTGATTTTGATTTGCTATGAACTGTTCTTTATGTTAGGTTGGCAAAATTAACCCCAAATTTTCACATCTATTTAAGAATATTGAGAATAATATTTACACTACATTTGTTTTTATTTCTCCATGCCTCACCAGCATAACTTAAGTGTGGACTTTACTACACAATAAAGTTTACTCAAGTGGAGGGTAATGAAAATTGGCACGTTCTGAGAGCTTTCTTTCTTTAATTAATTCATATCGTACGTACGTGTGCATTTAATGCACTATTATGTAAACAGGAATGCACTAGGACCCTTAAAATGTTCAATGAAGTGAGCTTATAATGATATCCTCAGTATCTATTTGCACTGGGTAATCAGAGGTGGCAGGTATGTTTGTTTACGATAATATTATGAATTTTTTTACTGCCACAGTGTGGGGAGATACACACTGTTCACAGATTTACTATAGGAACACGTTAATGCTCACAGTTCTGGGAAGGTGAAGCATGTACGTACATACAGGTACAATGAAATGGGCTGTATGGGGCCTGGTCGCCACTTGCACAAAATGGAGAAGGATTTGGAACTCCCATGTCACTTGGGGAGTCACCCAGCAATATTCAGGCTTCTCCTACTGTTAACTCGCTGTGGTGTATTGTTCCAAGTATCTATCACACGGATTTATACAACTTTCTAACTTTTTCCACAAGGGTCTGGCACCCTGAAACAGTTATCTACTGGGAGAGAAATGTCTTTAGAATCTGCAGATGTTTGTGGGCCCTCTTTCATGGTACTTTGAGAGATTCTTATATTTTACGATCGTGAAACGTTTCTCCTTTGAACCTGAAAGGGTCTGGCACTGCTGGGTGTCTGATAGTTTGTTGCCAGCGCAGACGTGTCGTTTTCCACGCCGAGATATTTTCCACTCATATTGAAAATAATTATCATGATTGGGACTATGATGGTGACGCCAAAACGTGCAGGAAACGTCTGGGTGTCAATTGATAGTTAGAATTTGTAGTCGCGCCCAACATGGAGAATTTTTTTGAGGATTGGGTTTTGGGGAGAAGATTAGTTCTTCATTGGTGACTATCGATGTGGAGTCTGAAGTTGAAGACTACTCAAGAGCGTGTTGGTCGCGGACTGAAATAACTTCAGCGACGAGCGCGAGCTTTACTCATGCTAAACAGCTGTGTGTGATGAGCAACTCTCGCCCATTATGAATTTTTTAACATCTTTATCAACCTTTGGCGTATTCTTTTGACTTCATTGTTGCTTCAATTGATGCATTAACTTCATGCTACTGTATGTGATTGACCATGCAAAAGCAAGTTTTTCAGCCTCATCGCACTATACTCTTGTACCACAGGCTACAAAACACTTTCAGATCGTACCAGGATATAACAGTATTCATTTTGTTGCATTTACCCGAATGCTCTACATAAATAATTCGCTTTACCTTGATGGGCTATCTTAATTTTCTAGGTTGTTGTTGTTGTGTTTGGATGTTTAAGGGGGACAAAAATTTTCTACATCTACATCTACGTGGGATGCTCTGCAAATCACATTTAAGTGCCTGGCAGAGGGTTCATCGAACCACAATGATATTATTTATCTCCCATTCCATTCTCGAATAGCGCGCGGGAAGAAAGAACACCTGAATCTCTCTGTTCGAGCTCTGATTTCTCGTATTTTATTCTGATGGTCATTTCTACCTATGTAAGTGGGAGTCAACAATATATTTTCGCATTCGGAGGAGAATGTTGGCGATTGGAGTTTCGCAAGTAGCCCACGCCGAGCGATAAGCGCCGTTGTAATGATTCCCATCCCAGATCCTGTATCATTTCCGTAACGCTGTCTCCCCTGTATAGGCCAGTCGTCAGGTATGTTTAGGTCCAAAAAAATTGCAGGAAGCTGAATTTTTGGTATGTTGTTAGGACATATTAGAGTAGTATTAAACCAAGTTTGCAGCTTCGAAATCCTTTTGCGTAACTTTTAAGAGCCAAAAAACGTCAAAATTTTCTGACTTTTTTCTGGTTTTGGCTTATAACTCGTGAAGGATGGTTTTTTGACGAAAAGTAACTCTAACCTCTATTAATGTAGATAAAATATTCTAAAATTTAAGCCCAACCGCAGCTCTGTAAGTCCAATAGTTCCCGAGATATTGGACTTCAAAAATTGACTTACTTCTCCAAAAAGTTCAAATTTTCGATTTTAGTCGTCTTTCGGCAAGAATATTGGCTCTAATGATCATCCTACGGGGAATGTCATACAAAACAAAGTTATAGAGCAGTTATTTAACATTAATCTACGTACTGAACGAAGTCCATAGGCCCAATAGATTTCTAGTTATCGTTAAAAAACGAAAACTTGGAAAAATCGGAGTATTCAATAAATTGGCCCAGACGAATTGCAGTCCTCTTATCCTGTGTATGTTAAATAAAAAGGAAGAATTACTCATTGACGATTATTATTAACATATTGTATATAAATAGGTGTAATTATGTGTTAGTGCATACAAATATTTTTGTGAAAGTAGGTATTGCTCAAGCCTCTCCGGTTTTGGGTATTGGTCAGCCATTAAGGGATTGGGTCTTTCGTTCTTAGCGAGGCCTTTTGTTGAGTCCTGTGAAGTTGGCACCCCTTTTTTGGAAAATGTATATTTTTTTCAGAGTTCTAGACAGATATGCAATAGTTCTGGAGTTCTCTGTACAAAATTTAAATAGTTCTGCAAAATTTCGCCGAAAAAATACGAAAAATTACCGCAAAATTTAGTTTTTTCAAAATAATTTTTTGCCTAATTGTACAAACATAGTTCTGATCACAGTTCTAAATAGCTCTCAAAGAGTTCTACAGGAAATCACAATGACATTTTTCTGTGCAGATTATACTTCATGAGATAATTGCAATAATCGGGAATCCATTTACACGCTACTGTGAAGTTGGCACCCCTTTTCTCAAAAATGTGCATTTTTTTCAGAGTTCTAGGCAGATATGCAATAGTTCTGGAGTTCTCTGTACAAAATTTAAATAGTTCTGCACTAATTCGCGAAAAAATTACAAAAAATAATAACAAATTTTAGTTTTTTCCAAATAATTATTTGCCTACAAGCGTAAACATAGTTCTGATCACAGTTCTAAATAGTTCTGCAGAAAATCCGAATGATATTTTTTTGCCCAGATAATAGTTCATGAGCTAATTGCGTAAATGAGGGACATAAACTACACAAAATTGCGCCAGAGTCGTGTGAAGTTGGCACCCCTTTATTCAAAAATGTAAATTTTTTTCAGTGTTCTAGACAGATATGCAATAGTTCTAGAGTTCTCTGTACAAAATTTAAATAGTTCTGCAGAATTTCGTGAAATATCGCAATTCTGAATAGTGGGAGAGCTGTGAAGTTGGCACCATTTTTTTCAAAAATGTAATTTTTTCAGAGTTCTAGACAGATATGCAATAGTTCTGGAGTTCTCTCTACAAAATTTAAATATTTCTGCACAATTTCCCCGAAAAAATAGTAAAAATTACCACAAACTTGAGTTTTTTTAGTTTTTTTAAATAATTATTTGCCTGTTAGCACAAACATAGTTCTGATCACAGTTCTAAATAGCTCTCAAAGAGTTCTACAGGAAACCCTAATAACATTTTTCTGTGCAGATTATACTTTATCAGATAAATGTAGTAATGTGAAATTCTTTTTCACGTTACTGTAAATTGGCACCATTTTTTTCGAGAAATACACATTGTTTTTTGGGGTTGTGTGTACATATACTATAGTTCTAGAGTTCATGTGAATATTTCTATGTAATTGCCCGAAAAAAAATTATGTTCACAATTTTGAATATCTGATAAGCTGTCTTATTTGTGCCCCTTATTCGAGAAATATACATTTTTCTTAGGTCTTGACAGATATTCTATCCGCTGCACATTCAATTTGTTGTTTTTACGTCTGAGTGATTACTGCTTATCGTAAACAAGAACTATTGCACATGTCCCTAGAACTCTGGAAAAAAGTCTAATTTTTTGAAAAAAACTGGTGCAAATTCCACAGTAGCATGTAAATGGATACTCCACTACTGTAATTATCTCATAAAGTATAATCTGCACAGAAAAATGCTATTAGGATTTCCTGTAGAACTCTTTGAGAACTATTTAGAACTGTGATCAGAACTATGTTTGCGCTAATAGGCAAATAATTATTTAAAAAAAACTAAAAAAAACTCAAGTTTGTGGTAATTTTTACTATTTTTTCGGGGAAATTGTGCAGAACTATTTAAATTTTGTACAGAGAACTCGAGAACAATTGCATATCTGTCTAGAACTCTGAAAAAAAATTACATTTTTGAAAAAAGGGGTGCCAACTTCACAGCTCTCCCACTATTCCGAATTGCGATATTTCACGAAATTCTGCAGAACTATTTAAATTTTGTACAGAGAACTCTAGAACTATTGCATATCTGTCTAGAACTCTGAAAAAAATTTACATTTTTGAATAAAGGGATGCCAACTTCACACGACTCTGGCGCAATTTTGTGTAGTTTATGTCCCTCATTTACGCAATTAGCTCATGAACTATTATCTGGGCAAAAAAATATCATTCGGATTTTCTGCAGAACTATTTAGAACTGTGATCAGAACTATGTTTACGCTTGTAGGCAAATAATTATTTGGAAAAAACTAAAATTTGTTATTATTTTTTGTAATTTTTTCGCGAATTAGTGCAGAACTATTTAAATTTTGTACAGAGAACTCCAGAACTATTGCATATCTGCCTAGAACTCTGAAAAAAATGCACATTTTTGAGAAAAGGGGTGCCAACTTCACAGTAGCGTGTATATGGATTCCCGATTATTGCAATTATCTCATGAAGTATAATCTGCACAGAAAAATGTCATTAGGATTTCCTGTAGAACTCTTTGAGAGCTATTTAGAACTGTGATCAGAACTATGTTTGTACAATTAGGCAAAAAATTATTTTGAAAAAACTAAATTTTGCGGCAATTTTTCGTATTTTTTCGGCGAAATTTTGCAGAACTATTTAAATTTTGTACAGAGAACTCCAGAACTATTGTATATCTGTCTAGAACTCTGAAAAAATGTACATTTTCCAAAAAAGGGGTGCCAACTTCACAGGACTCTTTTGTTGTGCGAAGGTATCAATCCTCCTCCCGTCCCCCTTACTCAGAGTCGTGACTTAGCGGGTGTTCTCCCTCCCAAACTTCTTGCCTCCGAGGCCTTCCCCACTACACCCAGTCTGCCCTTAGAAACGGCCGTATTCGGATCCGTGAAGAACGTTTCAAACAAAAATCGTCTAAATCTTGATCTTGGTGGCGTTTTAAGTACTTTCTGTTTTACAATATGTCGGAGCTACCCCCGTCGCATGTTTGTTTCGGGGTCGTCGGTAAGTGCTTGCAGAGAGAACAGTGACAGTGAAAAATCGCGGAATTTAGACGCTGATAAAAATGAGTCAGAAACGTGGGGTTGGTGGGGTTGAAAGGAACATGAGGTTTTTTGTGCAGATTAAATGAAGTGACCGTACATGACGCATGCAGGAAGAGGTACACTGTGGAAAGTAATGTGTAAGCATTTGTCCAGCGAGAAGGAGATGTTTGATTTGCTCAACCATCGTCTTCGTGTGGGGAAAAGCTGAAAAGTGCGTCGGATTCAAGGCGTCACGTCATTGGATATTATTGTTTCCTTTGTGGTGAAAAATTCTCCAAGGAATATTTCGAGAAGCAGATAAAATTGCCCAAATATCTACAGGATGAACTCCATCAAAGGGAAACACTGGAAGTGAAAGAATCGATTGTGGAAAAAGCTAGTGAATTGGGGGCAACACATTCTTCGGCGTCTTTCATGTATAAGTGAACTTGTTGCTACTGAGGGTAAGTACCACAAACATTGCTATGTACAACTGCACTCCTTGTCGCGATCTACTGGTGCAGAAGGTAAACAAGGCCGTCCTGAACATCCCTTCCTAATCGAAGGTATGGAGCGTATATACGCATACCCTGCAGAAACAAGACAGGAAAACCAATTTTCCATAAGTGACTTGTTTGCAGAGACCTTCACATGTAATTACAAACCAGCAGCTGCAAGTGTTCAAGCACATCTAAAAAAGCGATATGGCAGAAAAATTATTTTTGCGTAGGTTGGTCCATATCACAGCCCAGTCTTCATGTTCACAGACATTGGACAAAACATCCTTTATGAAAAGTGGTACAATCAAAGACTTAGCGATCCTGCTGAAGAGCGGCTTAGAGTTGTCAAAGCTGCAGCAGAGATTATCCTGCAAGACATTCGTTCCCAAACATTTGACACTACTCAATATCCCCCGTCAGATGCTTCTTTAAAAGACGCAGAGGTATCCTTCTCTTGAACAGTGGAAAAAAAAAAGTGCATAGGATTTGCTCATGCAATCATGGCTGCAACGAGGCCCAAATCTTTCCTATCTCAATTCAAATAAGCTTTGGAACCTATTTGTACAGACAATTTGAATCAAAGCACCTTGTTGAACTTTGCCACTTTATGGGAATTTCTTGTATATATACAGAAGCTATGCATTTTGAAAGTTCCGCTATCCTCCGTGGAGGAGTGGCCCAACCAGTCGACAAAGGAGCTTTTATGCAATTTGTCTTCGACAATGCAGATGTGAACGTTAACACAATTGATGGAGAAATACGTCCCATGAAATGGGTGGTACAATGATCATGACCGACCACTCATCCGTTCGCCCAGACATAAACAAACTACGTTTGAAGTCTGTATGTGCCTAGTCTATCAGGTTCACACTCTGCCACACACATTAAACATTCTTCAATTAGAAAGAAATTTGGCTTGTCAGCCATTTCAATTAACGATGTCATTTTTCCAAAATCCCCAGACCTGTTGTGGTTGTTTGGAAAAGCAACTAACATTCCAGGCATCCCAGGATGGAATGGATTCATGGATCAAGTGACAGAAGATATTCCTTACAAACGTTCAAAGATTGTATATCTCCCTTTTATCCATGCTCCCCCAACTGACTACGACACTGTTTTAACATCACTTTTAGAAGCCAGTTAAAGAACAAGCATTTACGGTCAGGAAACATGTTTTGTGGCCTACGATCAACCACTGTACTTGAAAGCCGAGACATTGTGGAGCGCCACCAGGATCCTCAGCTTGTCAACATAGGGGTGAGACTTAGAGGTTTTCACCACCTCATGTTATTCATGGGGGCCGTCATGGCCATAATGGCAGGAAGTGACTCAAGGAACTTCTCTGTTCAATATTTGCGGAAAACAATGTTGAAAAAATCCTTTTTATATACGATGCGTTAATAATAATCGTCAATGAGTAATTCTTCCTTTTTCTTTAACATACACAGGAGAAGACGACTGCAATTCGTCTGGGTCAATTTATTGACTACTCCAATTTTTCCAAGTTTTCGTTTTTTAACGATAACTAGAAATCTATTGGGCCTATGGACTTCGTTCAGTACTTAGATTAAAGTTAAATAACTGCTCTATAACTTTGTTTTGTATGACATTCCCCGTAGGATGATCATTAGAGCCAATATTCTAGCCGAAAGAAGACTAAAATCGAAAATTTGAACTTTTTGGAGAAATAAGTCAATTTTTGAAGTCCAATATCTCGGGAACTATTGGACTTACAGAGCTGCGGTTGGGCTTAAATTTTAGAATATTTTATCTGCATTAATAGAGGTGTGAGTAACTTTTCGTCAAAAAACCACCCTTCACGAGTTATAAGCCAAAACCAGAAAAAAGTCAGAAAATTTTGACGTTTTTTGGCTCTTAAAAGATACGCAAAAGGATTTCGAAGCTGCAAACTTGGTTTAATACTACTCTAATATGTCCTAACAACATACCAAAAATTCAGCTTCCTGCAATTTTTTTGGACCTAAGGCCATTTTTTTGTCTACGACGACTGGCCTAGTATCGCGACAATACGAAACGAGCTGCCCTTCTTTGGACTCTTTCGATGTCCTCCGTCAAACCCACCTGATAAGGATCCCACACTGGGCTGCAATACTCCAAAATGGACGGACAAGCGTAGTGTATGCAGTTTCTTTTGTAGTTCTGTTGCATCCTTTAAGGGTTCTGCCAATAAAATGCAGTCTCTTGTTCGCCTTTCCAACGATATTATCTACGTGTTCTTTCCAATTTAAGTCTGAAGTAATACTAATTCCTAGGTGTTTTGTGGAGTTTACGGCCTTCACATTTGATTGATTTATCTTGTAAACAAAGTTTAACGGATTTCTTTTCGTACTCATGAGGACGGCTTCATACTTCTCATTATTTACACCATACTGATATATTATTCAGATCGTTCTGCAGTTGGTTTTGATCTTCAGATGATTTTACTAGACGGTAAATGGCGGCTAGGTATATCAATCAAATAGCAATCAGGTGACACCATTTTTTTTTTATGATTCAAAATTTTGAGAAAAAAGGTAAATATGTTTCATTATTTCCACTGAAGGAGGAGGTTGGCATTGAGAAAAAGAAATTAGGTGTTCTACAGGCCGAAGGATGGAATGCCAGATCCACTAATAGAATATGTATCATAGATAACTTACTTTATTCGATACTTTATTCCATTCTACCCTACGCTTGCTTCCATTACGAAACTGATACTTTATTGATGCTTCAGCATATTTCCTATCATTCAGTTCCTTATTTTAGGTATGTTGTACTATACATTTCTTTTCCACCAAATCCGACTCAGTACCTTACCAGCAGCTATTCAATATTACTATCTCTTCCTCAGCATTCTTCCATAGAATAAGATCTTAAAGGGTTTATTATTTTCTTGACCGAACCGTTTCGTCTATGTTTCACTTTCGCAGTTCTTCCACAGCAAGTCCTTACTGAATATATTTGAATCAGTCATTTCAAAAAGGCTATATATCCACCAAAGTTAATTTTTCGGGAGAAAGAAAAAGCTGTTTGCATTGAATTTCCGAAGTATAAAATATATTATTTTACATTTAGATAGTGTAGGATATGATCTTTCCACAAGGAATGCCCGTTTCTTCGAGTTCTTGCAGATTTTGATCTAAAATGAAAATGTGGTGGAAATCGATATTTGTCCTGTTTGAAATGACCGATTCATTTGTAATAATATATTTTGTATTCGGGGTGAAAGTAAGTTTCTTTTTCATAAACGATTTCCTCCACAGTTGCCAGTTTGAGTTTAATTTCCTGACTACTTAATCCATCAGTAATTATTTTGTTCCCAGAATCGCAAAATTAATACAATTTTTTGAATGTCACAGATCCTCATTTAATTCTCTCACCACTGCCTGATTTAATTACCTGGACCCTCATTCGGTAAGACGAATGATCATTTTCTCGTCTCGGCAAACAAATTTTGGTTTTTCGCGATTATTCTAAATCACTAACGCCAAAGACCCTTCATGGTTCGTTTGAAAGGGGTCCACCCGATTTCCTTTGAAGCTTGTAATCAGTCTGCAATGATCTTGTCATCGACGAGACACTAAGGTGTACTCTTCCTTCCAATTACTTTACAATACCCTTGTTATTCTCTTATTGTCGTTCATTTGAAAACAAAAGGCATTTTTCCAAACACTATGCTGCGTCTGAGAGAATTACAATGTCATCGGCAAACCTCATTGTCTTTCTTTCCTCTCTCGCAACACGCAGACTAGGCTGACTGGGGTCAGTCCACTTTTTCCGTTCATCGCCTTCAACCACTGTGCGAGCATCTTTCTAAATAAGGAGGTATGTTTTCCATTTGATTTCTACATGCCCGCCGAGTTGCTAGTGTTACGCAATCGATTATTTTGCATCCCGAGTTAAGAGATGGATATTCTGGCAATTTACTTACGTTAGCACCGTTGACCTCTGTAACATGACGTCAGAAAACTACAAGATTTTTAATTTTGTCTCGCTGAACTTTAATTTGATTAGAAAATTTCTCTTCGGTTTCACTTACTCATTGGTCTGAGTACAGATTGAGAAACATTGGGAATCCGCTACATGTTGAATGGGTATATTAGAGGCTGGGAATCAACAGCTCTACTAGCAGCACATAGATCAGCAGCTAGTGGATGAAGCAGTTATATACAGATGAAACTAGATTGTCCATACGGACAATACGCTGGCCTGGACTACGTGTCAGCGTCGGAAGTATTTGAAGACAAGACTGCTGCTGGGTTTGTGCAGACAGTGTGTTTTAGTACATTTGCCCAGTTTCGTTATGAATGATTCCTGATTTTGCTCATGAGTGGGATTGATTCAACGCAGCGTCAGGCTACGACGTGTGGTAATTCAGCTCGCTACTGAGACAAATCAGTTTCTTGCATCCTGCCACCTCAAAAGTATGAAAGCTCTGGCAACAGGATTGCACTGGTAGCTGGACATTACGTAAACTTTTATTTGTAATTTCAACATACTTTTTTTCTTACACCAACAAAACTCTTACTGTAAGGAGATTGGTACATTTAAATATGCTTAAATGTTAAGGATGACCCTACGCACCAGTATGTGATGGATTGGGAGTAAACACTGTACTTATTGTTGCGGAAAGTGACATTTTCCTACAGTGAGTGTTAAATGTGATTTGCGTAACCTATTAACGACCTTCATTAATTTTAGCACATGTTCTTCCATGGCCTATGCAAAAACAAGTATTTGTTGAAATATAGCATTCACTGCCGGGGTTTTGAACTATGCAAAAATCTAACAAACACTGAAATTTGGCGACTGAATTCTTCATCCATAATAGCATAAATGCACTGGTAGCGCATTGAAAGAATCTTAAATGCAATTTTCAGCTGGATCACCAGTGCTACTTATGACTTATGACTGTTGACATATATGAAACGTTCTAAATTGTACTTAGTTTCCACTATATTCATCATCGGATAAATGTCTGTAGTTGTCTATAACTATTAAGGTATCAGCAGTCACAGGGAAAAGAAATAACCATTTTTTTCTATTTCTTTTTTTGTATTTTTAATGGCTCAGTCACAACTGGTGCTCCCCAGTCATGGCACCTTGTAACTGTTCATTAACGGAATACTCCGTCACTGATCGTACGTTATGAGATACACAGTATGGATTACGATACAGACATGCTTAATTTCGAGTTACTCAAGTCCGTGAAAAACACCCACGAAATCTGAGTTTCAAATTTATAAAAACAACACCTTTGTTGCTTATTTCTTCGCTGCTTCTAAATGTTTTACATTCTGCTGTACTACTGTTAAACTGGCAGCATGACTATGATTAGTGTTCAAATTTATCCTGTCCAGACCATCTCCATAAAAAAATCTTCAAATTGACAACCACCACATGTCAACGTAAGTCCATATCTTCAGTCCCAAAGCGGTCCGTCCCTGTCCGTCATAACCAGTATCACATACACTAAGTTGGAGACGAGTAGGATAATGTTCGAATGTAGCATTAGTAGCATATGAAATTGAACTTAAGTTTATTAGGAGAATTTTTGGAGGTCGTGTTTCACCTGCAAAGGAGAACACGTATAGAACGCTTGTGCTACCTCTTCTTGAGTATTTCTAAATTGTTTGGGATCCGAACCAGATAGGTTTAAAGGAAGGCATAGAATTATTCAAATGTGGGCTGTTAGATTTGTTACTGATAGGTTCGATCAATGCGTGAGTGTTACAGTCGAACGCCACGACTTTTCTCTTGCCTTATATAAGAAATCGTTCAATAAATACAGCAAATGTTGACGTCTATGGGTCACTCCGCTCCCTTTTAACGTTGTATCCTCGGCGTTGAGATATGACTGTCATCCACAAAGTATGTTTCGTTTATATTTCTATCCGCGGCAGCGCTACGATCGTAGTTCCGAGCATGCGTGGCAGATACTCTGATTCAAGGAGAAGACATGCGGACCTACCACACTTCCTTGGGGCACCCCTGATGATACCCTAGTCTCTGATGAACACTTGCCATCGAGGACAACGTACTGGGTTCTATTATTTAAGTAATCTTTGAGCCACTCACATATTTGGGTACCTATTCCATAAGCTCCTACCTTCGTTAGCAGTTTATAGTGCGGTACCGTGTCAATCACCTTTCGAAAATCAAGAAATATGCAGCCTGTCTGTTGCCATTCATCCATAGCACGCAACATGTCATACTAAAGGCTAGAACCAGGCCTACGTAATTTAAAACCGCTGTTTTTATTTATTAATCCGTCATGTAGTGGAATGACACAGCCTCTTTGGGAAGATAATATGAGATGATGTTGAATGATTGTATCAACGTTTGTGCCAACGCCACACCGACAACGTACAGCCGTACTTATTGTTAGCGTAAAAGTCGTTCAAAAGTGTTCAAATGTTTGTAAATCTAAGGGACCAAAGTACTGTGGTCATCAGCCCCAAGGCTTACAAACTACTTAAACTGAAACTAACCTAAGGACAACACACACACACACACACACACACACACACACACACACACACACACATGCTCGAGGGAGGACTCGAACCTTCGGCGGGAGCAGCCTCGCACAGTCTCTGACAAGAAACCTAGAACAGCTCGGCTATTCCCCCACGTCGTAAAAGTCGTCCTTTCAGACGACGCCACTCGCCTGAATACCCCTACGCCAGCAAAATATTATACAGGGTGTTACAAAAAGGTACGGCCAAACTTTCAGGGAACATTTCTCACGCAGAAGAAAGAAAATATGTTATGTGGACATGTGTCCGGAAACGCTTAATTTCCTTGATAGAGCTCATTTTAGTGCGGGTGAGGCTTCTTTCCAACGAAATCAAATTGTAAATTTTCACAATCAGCATGTGTGGGCTGACCAGAATCCGCACGCAATTGTGCAATCACGTCATCAACACAGATTTTCTGTGAACGTTTGGGAGGAATTGTTGGTGATGTCTTGATTGGGCCCCATGTTCTTCCACCTACGCTCACTGGAGCACGTTATCATGATTTCATACGGGATAATCTATCTGTGCTGCTAGAACATGTGTCTTTACAAGTACGACACAACGTGTGGTTCATGCATGATGGAGCTCCTGCACATTTCAGTCGACGAGTTCGTACGCTTCTCAATAACAGATTCGGTGACCGATGGATTGGTACAGGCGGACCAATTCCATGGCCTCCATGCTCTCCTGACCTCAACCCTATTTATGGGTACATTTGAAAGACTTTGTCTATGCAACCCCGGTACCAAATGTAGAGACTCATCGTGCTTTTATTGTGAACGGCTGTGATACAATACGCTATTCTCCAGGGCTGCATCAGCGCATCAGGGATTCCATGCGACGGAGGGTGGATGCATGTATCCTCGCTAAGGGAGGACATTTTGAACATTTCCTGTAACAAAGTGTTTGAAGTCACGCTGGTACGTTCTGTTGCTGTGTGTTTCCATTCCATGATTAATGTGATTTGAAGAGAAGTAATAAAATGAGCTCTAACATGGAAATTAAGCGTTTCCGAACACATGTCCACAAACATATTTTCTTTCTTTGTGTGTGAGGAATGTTTCCTGAAAGTTTGGCCGTACTTTTTGTAACACCCTGTTTATTTTAGAACAAAGTTTGATCATTGCACGGATTCAAGCGTAGGTTTCTTCCAAATAATGAAACCGGAAAAAAAGCGTGCTGGTGTGACGTACACCCAGCATGATTTTCTTGCTCTTGATTCTAGGGACGGTAGGGGAACTGCAGTTGTGAATGGAAGTGAGACGTAATTTTAAATAACTGCGAGGCTGAGAGTAAGCATTAAGCGACCTTGGCAGTGGACAAACCGTCATGACCCGGCGATTAAGAATGATATTCTCGGCTGGCGTGTGCTGCTGTAATTAACGTCTATGGAAAGTGGTTGAAGGACGGTGAAACTACGATTAGGCAACAAGGTGTTGGAAATCCACACCTCATCAAGGATGTGAAGGTCGGTCTCCAGTAAAATCGTATAGCTTGTGATTTGTTGCAAACGTGATTATTACTGTTATTATGGGTCGTTGTCATCCTATGGTCGTTGGGTCGTTTCTTGTTTTCTTGCGTTCTCTTTACGTGAACTAGTATTTTGTATTCTAATGCAGTTGTCAAATGAATAATTTTGTGAATCAAGCTATGTTTTTCATTAAATATTCAAAACTTAAAAGTTCATTTGCAGCTGGTTTTAATTTTTAAAAATATCACATCTGCAGCAGACTGTACCATAATGGAAAACGCATTGAATATTTTTTCCGTTGTAAATGAAAGACATCACTATTTAAAAAATGTTTCCATATTTTATATCTTGCCCAACCAGTTGCACCAGTAATTTGGGGCATACGAGTGTGATACATTTTATTCCAATACATTATTTAGTAAGTGACATGCCATTTTTTTGTACGTCTGTGACCTAAAATAGTGAGATATCGTACATATCTACTCATTTCGCTGAATTAAAAAAATGTTCAAATGTTTATATAGCTTATGGGACTTAACTACGGGGTCATCAGTCCCTAAACTTACAAACTTCTTATGAACTAGCTAACACTAAGGACGGCACAAATATCCATGCCCGAGTGGGGATTCGAATCCCCGACCGTAGTGGCCGTGCAAACCGTGACTAGCGCGCCGCAGTCCCCTCGGCCACCGCGGATGGCTCGCTGAATAAATTTACTAGTCTTATCAGACCATGTGATGTTAACTTAAATTAGCGAGACCAGTCATTATAATAAGTAGTTTGAAAGTGAATAATATCTTTTCTCCTTAATTACCTTTCCGAATTTATCTTTGCTTTCCCCGCAGATTGTTAAATGTACATATTAGAGGAAGAAAGAATAGGGTTTAACGACCCGTCGACGTGGTTGTCATTAGAAAACTTGTACATTTTGAATAACACTGTCCATGGTCTACAAACCTGTCTTACTCCCTGCCCTACTACTGCTTTCCTTTTATGCCCTTTGAATCTTATAACTGCCGCCTGATATCTGTAGGCCTACAAGCTATGTATAACATTTACCACCCTATATATTCAGAATTCCAAAGTGTGTATTCCAGCGAATACTGCCAAAAGTTTTCTACAGTTCTGCAAAAACTACAAACATGGGTTTTCCTTCACTACGACATCCCTCAAACTTACCCATTCGTCTTCGGAAGTATTCCTTTCCACAGTTTCAGACAATTCTTGGCTTATGTCTCATTTGAAACTCTTAAAAGTCTTAACAACTTGTGTTCAATTTATCCAGGTCCCATCTCTTAAGCTTCCTAACTTCTTGCAACTTCTTCAGTTTTAATTTCATAACAAACAAATCTACCCCCATGAACCACAGACATTTCCTAGGTGGGGTGGCTTCCGTGCCTCAACGATACAGATAGTCGTCCCGCCGTAGGTGCAATTACAGCGGAGGGATATATGTGGACGGTCAGACAAACGTGTGATTCCTGAAGAGGCCCAGGAACCTTTTCAGTAGTTGCAGGGGCAACAGTCTGGATGATTGACTGAGCTGGCCTTGTAACATCAGCTAATGTGGCTTTGCCATAAAGTTTCTGCGAACGGCTGAAAGAAAGGGGAAACTACAGAAGCTGCTTTTCCCGAGGACATACAGCTCTACTTTGTGAATATATGATGGAATCCTCTCGGGTAAAATATTCCGTAGATAAAATAGTTCCCCATTCGGATCTCTGGGAAGGGGGGGGGGTACTTAGGAGGACGTCGTTAACAGGAAAGACAACACTTGTACTCTACGGATCGGAGCGTGGAATGTTAGATCACTTAGTCGAGGGAAATAGATAGACTGAAGTTAGATATAGTGAGGATAAGTGAAATTCGGTGGAAAGATGAACAGGATGTCTGGTCAGATTAGTACAAGGTTATAAATACAAAATCTGTTGGGATACTACAGGAGTAGGTCTAATAACTAATAGGAAAATAGGAATGCTGGTAAACTACTATGAGGAGCACAGTGATCGCATGATCGTAGTCAAGACAGATAGAAACCCAACACCGACCACAGTAGCACAAGTTTATATACCAACAGCTCTGTCGATAATGAGGAGATCGAAGAAATATATGAGGAGCTAAAGGAAATTATTCATACAATTAAGGGAGAGGAAAACTTAATTGTGATTGGGGACTGGAATTTGATGGTAGGAAAAGGAAGGGAAGGAAAACAAGTATGTGACTATAGACTAAGGAAAGCGAATGAAAGAGGAAGTTGCCTAGTACAATTTTGCACATAACATAATCATAACAGTCACTTGGTTTCAGAATCATGAAAGAAGGTTGTATACGCGGAAGAGACCAGGAGACTCTGATATATTTAATAATGGTAAGATATAGATTTCGGAACCAGATTTTAAACTGTAAGACATATGCAGAGGCAGATATAGAATCTGACCATATCTTACTAGTTATGAACTGTAAGCTGAAGAAACTGCAAAAAGGTAGAAAAATAAGGAGATGGGACCTGGATAAATAGAATGAAACAGAAGTACTTGAAAGTTTTAGAGGGAAATTTACGCAACAATTGACAGAAACTGGGATTAAGAACACAGTAGAAGATGAATGGGTAGCACTGAGTGAGGAAATAGTGAAGACAAGGCAATACTGTAGGACGGGGTACATCGTCTGTTATATATACCTCAGACCAAGACGATTTCGAGAAATAACTGGAAATAATTAAAGGAATAGCTTCCAAAAATGGTTATAGCTCTACCATGATTGACAGCATACTTTGTAAGAAAAAGGGACAGAGGATAATACCACTTGTGTACCCTCCTCATAAGATACCTAATTACACAGACAAAAAAATGGACACCTATGTTATCTACATCTACATGGGATACTCTGCAAATCACATTTAAGTGGCTGGCAGAGGGGCCACGGTGGAGTAGCCGAGCGGTCTAAAGCGTCTCGCTGCGGAGCACGCGGTTGCTCGCCGTGGAGGTTCGAGTCCTGCCTGGGGCATGGATGTGTGTGTTTGTCCTTAGGTTAGTTTACCTAAGTTTAAGTAGTTTTTAAGCTACGGACTGATGACCACGGAGTTCGGTCCGATAGATTTACAAACATTTGAAGCCTGGTAGAGGGTTCATCGAACCACCGTTACACTATTTATCTCCCATTCCATTCTCGAATAGCGCGTGGGAAGAAAGAACACCTGAATCTCTCTGTTCGAGCTCTGATTTCTCGTATTTTATTCTCATGATCATTTCTACCTATGTAAGTGGGAGTCACAATATATTTTCGCATTCGGAGGAGAATGTTGGCGATTGGAGTTTCGTAAGTAACCCACGCCGCAGCGATAAGCGCCGTTGTTGTAATGATTCCCATCCCAGATTCTGTATCATTTCCGTAACACTGTCTCCCCTGTATCGTGACTTTGGACTCTTACGATGTCCTCCGTCAAACCTACCTAATAAGGATCCCACACCGGGCAGCAAAACTGTTGGTAAAACGTCAGAAAGGCTTGCCTGCAAACTTAAGTCCAGAAAATACTCCCCTTTTATATCAGAAATACTATTGCCAACTTGCTCTTCAATCGCAAAGACAAGAGTCCACCTTTGGAAAGGAATGGCATATATAGGATCTATTGCAATCTTTGTCGCAAAGCATATCTAGGTCAATCAGGTAGGACTATAACTACTAGACTGGCTGAACGTGAGAGGAGTTGGAGACTAAAAGAAGAGAGACTGCAGAATATGCCTTCAATGAATGTCATGCATTTGACATTAAATTTGATGTTCTCCACAGAGCGAATAAAGACAGTGTTTGAAATTCTATCAACAAATACCAAGCTCAGAAGCCAAACGTAACTCTCAATTATCAAACCCAATTTCAGTTGTGTTGTTGTTGTTGTGGTCTTCTGTCCGTAGACTGGTTTGATACAGCTCTCCACGCTACCCTATCCTGTGCAATCCTCTTCATCTGAGAATAAGTACGGCAACCTACATCCTTTTGAATCTGCTTACTGGATACGTCCCTCGGTCTCTCTCTACGATTTTTACCACACACACTTCCTTTAATGCTAAGTTGACGATTCCTTGATGTCTCAGAATGTGTCCTACCAACCTATCCCTTCTCTTAGTCAGGATATGACAGAAACTCCTCTTCTTCTCAGTTCTGTTGAGCTCCTTTTCATTAGTTATGTGATCTACCCATCTAATATTCATCATTCTTCTATAGCAACACATTTAGAAAGCTTCTATTATCTTTTTGTCTGAACTCCTTATCGTCCACGTTTCACTACAGACAAATGCTTTCAAAAAGGACTTTCTAACATTTAAACTAATATTGGACGTCAACAATTTTCCCTTCTTCAGAAACGCTTTTCTTCCCATAGCCATTCTGCATTTTATATCTTCTATACTTCAGCCGTCAGAAGTTATCTTGCTACCCAGATAACAAAACTCATCTATTACTTTAATGTTCTCATTACCAAATCTAATTCCTTTATCTAATTCCTTATCGTTTTATGACACTATATTCCATTACCCTCGTATTACTCTTGTTAATGCTCATCTTATATCTATCTTCCAAGACACTATTCACTCCATTTAAAATTGCTCTTCTAGGTATTTACTGTCTCTGACAGAATTATAATGTCATCAGCAAACCGTAAGGTCTTTATTACCTCTCCCTGGACTTTAATTTCAGTATTCACCCTTATTAAAGTAACAGCTTTAGGTATAATCCTGCTACCATCCTTGTTGAAACTGTGTAATGTCTCTCACCCATAATCCAATGTTTTTCCTTCCTTGTGCTACTCTCACCATTCTTGTGAATTTTAATATAGGTTATATACTTTAATACACTCTTTTGTTTCATATTCACATATTCCAAACACATGTAAATTTCCCACACCTACATTTCGTTGTTTATGTTTGACTCACTCACCTGTTACCCCTCCTACTTTTGTTCGTATATATAAGTTAATTTAATATAAAGTTGTACTTACTGGTACTCAGACTGTGCCATATGTTTGTTTCAGCTTGAATTGAAATTTCACTTATAATTATTTCTTTGTTACTGTTTTGCTTTAATTGGTTGAGCGGCTCTTTTTCTTATAAAATACTTAAAGATTATATAGTCTATGACTGGACACATATCTCTGTAAATTTTTTGTACTGCAAACACAGTAGCTGGTGTGATGTGGATCATCTGTAGTCTTAAGTTGTCTGAATTTACAACAAAATAAATATTATTGTGGAACAAATATATAGTGTATCACAATTATGTAATATGTCTATGTTCCATCAAGAACTGACGGAAGAGTCCATAAATATTATTGGTAAATGCTATTTTTAGATATTCAAGGGCATTATTTACTGGCGCTGACAATTCCGTACTCTCAGTAACAGATATAAAGTACCCGTTAAATAGATTTTCCACACTATACTCATAAGTTACTAATGTATCATCTACTCTTATGCTATCTGCTCCTGTTCCTTTCTGGTTCTTCCAATCTCTTCTTTCACTATATCCAACATTGTTTTTAATTTATTGCCTGACAGTACTATATTCTTCTCATAATGTATTTGTTTAGATGACTAAATTAGTTTGTTAATATTTTATGTATTCCTTATCTAAATCAAGAACATTGGAGCTATTCTTGGCAAATAGATACATTTTCCTTTCTGTCTTACAGGAAATCCTTATTCTTTAAGTAATCCATCGTTTAATTATAGATTTCTGTTCAATTTGGGTTACTTTTAGAGGAAAACTGTTTTCAAACATTGTACTAGCGTTATTAACGAATATCTTATATTTTTCATTCATGTCATGTACACTATAAGCACGTTTCAGTTAATATCTTTGAGCAGTTTTCTGAAATAATGTTTAGTAGACTGATTACTCTCCTTTATTTAGATTTAGCAGTCTTCATAATAAGCTTAGAATCAACACCTAAAACAAGGACCTGCACGTTATGATCTGATAGGGCATTGATTATTGTTTTTATGATATGATTTTTTCCTCTGATTTGTCTATAAAATGTTATCAATGCCTGTTCTAGACGATTTAGTTATCCTAGTTGGAAAGTTCACTGTATGAGTTAGTTGGTTTACGTTCTAGGAGACGATTCAATTATGATAATGTAGAAAGATATAAAAAAGCCAAGATCGCTGATCATCAATATTTATTTACGACGACCGGTTTTGCTGAATCTTGTAATGTCAATCAGTTGTTATATAACAATTTACAGTGCATAGGTGCACTATGTCGTTATAATCAAGATTATGGCCTTGTAAAATATTTTATTTGACCAGATGATGCTGACATAGTTCAGCGAAACCGGTCGTCGTAAATAAAAATTGATGATCAGTGATCTTGGCTTTTTTATATCTTTCTACATGATGTATGAGTTAGATTGAAACACAATGTTACTGACTGCAGTAAATGTTTACTGGAAGACTGCTTACGAAAATCTGTATTACAGACACCAACAACCAAGATTTATTTGTTCTCCAACCATTCACAAATTGAGTAACCTACGTTTATTTTAGGAGTGCATTAAGAGATATTCTTCAGGAATAGAATGAGTGAAGTATATAGGACAAATGACGAACCGGAGCTACACCAGCCGTCCTTTGTTGAGATTTCACGCCTGGTTAACACGATCTTCACACAAGAATTTCGTACAAAGCACATGCCTTGGAACAGAAATTCTTTTTGAGTAGCCGGTAGCACAAGCATATTCCAAGACACCCTCTAACATCTCAATTGTGCTAAAAAAATTCTAAAATCTGTGACTTTTGTTATTTATTCTGGATCGGGGTGGAAACCATCGCCGTTTTCTACGTACCCCCAAGATTTTATTACCCGAGCGATGAAACAGCACTGTTTAGGAAGTAAGTGAACGCCTGCAGTCGTAACGAACTTCAACAGGACTACCAGGCTACCTAGATGTTCTTCAAATGTTTTCGAGAAAACCACAATGTCATCCAGATAATAAAGACTCGTCGTCCAGTAAACGTTTCGAAGCAGGTTGTTCATCATACGTTCGAAGTTGTTGGCTGGAGCATTACACAGTCCAAACTTAATGACTTTAAACTCATAGAGGCCGTTACTGTCATGAAGGCAATCTCTTCTCAGTCACCCTCATTTGCTAGTAATCAGTCTGCATTTTCACAGTGGAGAAATACTTTGCTTCTTTCAAGCAGTCTAGGGTATTATCAATGCATGACTTTGGACATACATCTTTGTTAGTAAGTTTTTACTGTTGTTGGTAGTCGACGCAGAGACGTCATGTGACATCATTCTACTTTACAAGGACAACAAAAAAAGACGAAAAACTCTCTGAAGCTTCAATGATGTCATCGTGCAATATGTTCTGAGAACGTTTATACTTCATTCAGCTGACGACACCCTATATGAGTGAAACTTCCTGGCAGATTAAAACTGTGTTCGAGGCTGGGATCCGAACCCAGGACATTTTCCTGTCGCGGGCAAGTGTCGTACTGAATCAACTATATGTGCACGCACATGGCCGTCTTCACAGTTTGAGTTTCGCAAGTACGTCGTGCGCAGGTAGCTCAGTTGTAGAGAGCTGCCCGCGAAAGGCAATGGTCCTGCATTTGACACCTGGTCTGCTCCTCAGTTTATATCTGCCAGGAAGATCTATGTTAGCGCGCACTCCTCTGCAGAACGAAAGTTTCATCCAGTCCCTAACTGGCGCACGACTTCGACTGTTAGTACCGTGTTTACCGTGGGACCCTTTATATGTCTTTTCTCCACTACGATTTAGAAAGAATCTGAAAATTGACCAACAATGGCTTTGTTCCTCGTTCAAGCCAGATGCTATTGGCAGTTAACTAGTATGTCCCTCTTCTGCTATTCCCGTAGAAAGTAGCAGAGTCGAGTCTTCGTTGACGGGACTAAGCTGTCCACTCTTGACTGATTCGGCTGTCCCTAGGCACGTACATTTAGGGAGGAACTGTGGCCGCTGGTGACAGCTACTGATCAAAAGTTCGCTGTATTTACTTAAGATGCTTATGATCGTTTCTTTTGTGAACCTGAGAAGTTTCCTGCAATCGAAAAAAACGTTATAACTTACCTTTGGTTGATGATAACATGCGTAACGGCAAAATACCGCACAGAGCAATCCTTTTTAGTGTATTTGTTGCAATAGCTTTGCCAATTTGGAGCTCTAATATTCCACAATCTATTGGTGCTTATGACGCCTGCGAGAAGTCCAATACGAGAATAATTTTATGCAATTTTAACCATGAGTGGATTTAGTTCGAGCAGAAACTAGACAGCCGTTTTCAAAGCCTTAATTCCGCCAGTACCTCGCCTCCTACTGTACAAAATTCACAGGAGTTCCCCTTCGAACCTTGCAGGACTAGCACTCCTAGAGGAAAGGATACGGTACCTGTTTCGATACTTTCAAAAGTCTCTTCTTCGGGAGAAATATGGGGATTTGTTTTATGATGGAAGGATATATAAATAAGCCCATAGCTTTAATGACACTTGCCAAATTATGAAAGTTTAAATCTGTTAAGTAAACTTCATTTCTGAAGTGAAACCTATTCTCTTATGAGTGTAAAAGTCGAGGTATTCAGTACAGGTCGCTCTACAACTTAAATGACATATCAAAATCCTTGATTAACGGTCTGATAGTCTCCTTGTTAGACTATTTTGGTATGATGCTGTCATCTACAGCCTGGCAAAGATATTAGAAAATCAATACTAATTGTAAAATGTTTGCCGGCCGCGGTGGCCGAGGGGACTGAGGCGCTTCAGTCACGGTCTGCAGGGTCACTACGGTCGGGGGTTCGAATCCCCCCTCGGGCATGGATATTTGTGCCGTCCTAGTTCGTAAGTAGTTCATAAGTAGTTTGTAAGTTTAGGGACTGATGACCCCGTAGTTAAGTCCCATAAGCTTTACAAACATTTGAACATTTGTAAAATGTTTTGGGTAAGAAATCTATACGGTGCGAAAAGTCGCAACTGACTCTAAAGAAAAGAAGTTATGGGGGGCTCCACGTGAGTACTAAAATAAATTCCTCAAATTCTGGTTACATGATAAATAGCACGAATCCCAAGGCTGTCAAATCAACTAAATGCCTATTTATTTATTTATTATTTAACATGCCCCATTACATAGCAATATTACATGTTTGATGGTTTGATTCAGGCGGTTACATCGTGTTCTTACAAACACAAGTACAGTATACAAGTTGACAGGGTTTACAAAGGAACAAACAATTTTATACATTAGGAAATCTTAATTAATTACAAAAATTGTAAAAGTCAGTAGTGTATTTATGTACTAAGTCATATTTACTGAGGGGCCATCCTCCTCCTTTGGCAGCTATTTTTTTCCTGAGATGGTCCCTCTCTTTCAATAAATTGCAGCAGTCGAAAAGCACGTGGTCAATAGTTTGGACAGCACTGTTACATGTGCACGTTCCGTCTTCAATTATTTTGAACCGCTGATAGTAGGCTTTCAGTTTCCCATGGCCTGTTAGCATAGCTGTAAAATTCGGAGATATTGGAAGTTTAATCATTAAACGTTGTCGGATCGTAGGAAAATACGGTTTAGTGCTTCCCCCGTTTTTTGTTCTGTGCCAAGCAAATATACTTACGAACAAGATTAAATTGAAAAAGCACATAGATCATTTTCCTGGAAAGGCGACCCAAAATATGCATTTCATTGACAGAACACTAAAAGGTTGTAACAGATCCACTAGACATCCTGTACCAGGCTTATGCGTCATATGGTGAAATATTTCTGGGCGGTATGGGATCCATACAAATATAGGGTTGTCACAGGACATCGAGGAGGTATAAAGATGGGCAGTTCGTTATATATTATCACTAAATAATGGAGAGGATATCGTGGATATGATCCAAGATCTGCGGCGGCAGTCATTACGACAAAGGCGTATTTTGTTGCGCCCTTACAAAAATTATGTATTAATCTTTCCCCTTCTAAAACGAAAATATATTGTCACGTTGCAATGGAAGTAAGCTTGACTTCGAAGGCAATTAAATACAGCACTTATACTCAAAGCACGTTTATTACGAACTCAACATACACGCAGCACTGACTGACTCTCAGGCAGAGTGCTCTGCTATTTATACACAGACAGAATTTACCAGAAATTAGAAGAACAGTTAATATAAGAAACAAGTAGAATTTACAAGTGAACATAAGAAAGATGTAGAACCTTCTGGAATTGTAAATTACAAAGAAATAAATTTTTGCTGGTGGGTGGGATTGAACCGGCGACCTGCCGTTCCGCAGTCCGTGACGCTAACCGCTGCGCCACGCCGGCAGCTGGTGTTCGTGGTCTCTCGCGGCAATATTGTTGACCGACACCTACATATGGAAAAATTATCATAATAATAAAATTACAGATATCAGAGCGGTAGAGACCTTTCCAGCAATACCTGCGTCTGATTCTGTCTAGGGTCTTCACGAATCCCAGATGACCGGATATTGGAGCATCATGGAAATATCTGAGAATAGCTGGCTGGAGATGAGCTGGAACAACAAGTAGCCATTTGGGGCCCAGTGGATCGTAGTTGCTCTTGTACAATGTTCCGTTTATAAGTTGGAACTCTCCATTGGTCGGTTTTCCTTTCTCCAAGGCCTCTATCATTTTTAATAGTGTTGGATCTTCCCTCTGTTCAGCTGTAACGTCATCTAATTCAGTTAGAGATGAAATTTCATTAATGCTGTTGTGTTCCACTAATGGATTCCTCGAAAGGCAGTCGGCATCCTTGTGTTTGCGCCCAGTCTTGAATACCACTGTGACATCGTACTCTTGGAGTCTTAGTGCCCATCTTGCTAGTCGACCTGATGGATCCTTCAAGCTAGTCAGCCAACATAAAGAATGGTGGTCTGTCACGACGGTGAATGGTTTGCCGAATAAATACGGCCGGAACTTGTTGATAGCCCAGATAACCGCGAGACATTCTTTTTCAGTTGTAGAGTAGTTTAACTCGGACTTTGAGAGTACTCTTGATGCATAGGCTGTCACTTTTTCACCACCTTTCTGAACATGTACAAGCACTGCACCAATCCCATAGCCACTAGCGTCTGTGTGAAGTTCCGTTTCTGCATTCTCGTCGTACAAGGCTAGCACTGGTGCGGAAGTTAGAGCCTCCTTAAGTGCTCGGAAAGCTCTTTCTTTTGTCTCATCCCAGTAAAATTTGGCGTCTCCCTGCAGAAGTTCTTGTAATGGACGTGCCTTGTTACAAAATCCTTTTATGAAACGTCGGTAGTATGAGCACAGCCCGAGAAAACTTCTCACATCACGAATGTGCTGAGGAGTTGGAAATTCTGTGACTGCCCTTACTTTATCTGGATCAGGGCGGACACCATCTCCATTGACTAGGTGCCCCAGGATTTTTATCTCTTTGGCGACGAAGAGGCACTTCTTTGGATTGAGGCGGAGACCTGCAGCCTGAACACACTTCAACACAGTTGACAGTTGACGTCCATCCAGCAGGAACTTGTGTCGCAAGAATAACCATCAACAACAGGACGCAGCCGTTTGAATTTGTCGTGTTAACAGAATGTAGTCACAATGTCATGTTCTTCAAATGTTTTCGAGAAAACGACAATGTCATCTAAATAGCAGAGACACGTCGTCCACTTAAGGTGTCGAAGCAAGTTGTCCATCATGCGTTCGAATGTGGCTGGAGCATTACATAATCCAAATGGCATTACTTTAAATTCTTAGAGACCGTCAGGTGTAATAAAAGCCGTCTTCTCCCTGTCAGCTTCGTCAACCTCGATTTGCCAGTAACCTGTCTGCATGTCCATAGTTGAGAAGTATGTAGCTCCTTTAAAGCAGTCTAAGGTGTCATCAATACGTGGCAATGGGTAGACATCTTTCTTTGTGATACTGTTCAGCCGCCGATAGTCGGCACAGAATCCCCACGTGCCATCCTTCTTCTTTACGAGGACCACCGGAGACGACCAAGGACTCTCCGAAGGTTGAATAATGTCATCTCGCAACATCTTCTCCACTTCCTCCCGAATTATCCGTAATTCAGCTGGCGACACTCTATACGAACGTTGGCTAATTGGCGGGTGGTCCCCAGTATTGATACGGTGCTTTAACGTGGGCCGTTTCGTCTGACTTTTCCCCTGCTGAGGTGTGAATGCACCCGAAAATTGGCGTAGTATACCTAACACCCGCTGGCGTTGTTCCTTGGTCAGTCCAGGCCCTATTGGCAGTTCCACGTTTGTTTCCTCCAGCGTGTTGTCTGTACTAATAGCAGGGCATGGGTCTTCATTGATGACGTTGAGCTCACCGTCCTGGATTGGTTCAGCTGTCCCGATACACATTCTCTTGGGGATAAGTTGTGACTGCTCGTGACAATTTGTGATCCAAATCTCTCCTTGACCACCGGTAATGCTTATGATAGCCGCTGGTATGTAAATTTCTTTTGTGAGCCTGATAAACTTTTTACTATCAACAAGAACTTCACAGTCTAACCAGTCATCTGTGTTTGTGACTGCAACTCTTCTCATTGTCAACGGCGGTATCGTCACATTGTCAACGACGAATAACTTCGCAGAAAATTCTGTATTACGTGTATCTGGCGGAACAACTTCTTCAATTTGCAGCTCAGATCTTCCACAGTCAATGATAGCTTGGGATGCCTGAAGGAAGTCCCATCCGAGGATGACATTGTGACTACATTCTGTTAACACGACAAATTCAAACGGCTGCGTCCTGTTGTTGATGGTTATTCTTGCGACACAAGTTCCTGCTGGATGGACGTACTTTCCATTCGCGACCTTCAGCACAGTTGCTCCCGTATCACAGAACATTGTCTTCTTTAGTGTGCGGCGGTAACTATCCGATAATACAGAAAAAGAGGCTCCTGAATCAACAACTGCCCGGACAAGTTGGCCATCGATTATGACGTCGATGAGATTTCCCGACATCTTGGCGACTGTCGTACATGGAGGATTTTCATCTGCGGCGGCCACACCTCCGTAGATGGTCGCCTCGCTTAGTTTTCCTGGGCGCGGCGGCTATGGGAGCGGCTGGTACCTCTGTACGGCGACGGTGAACGGCTGCGGCGCGTCGGGGAGCGACCTCGTCTAGGGTACGGCGATGGGCTTCTTCCCATAGGTCGACTGAACTCATCAGCAGGTGACTGCCTTGGATAGAACTGTTCCGACGGCTGACGTCTTGCGGCAAAATAATCATCGAATACTCGCCTCCTCTCCGCCGAGCGGATTTGTCGCTGGCGGTCTCCAAACGTCTTCTTAAGTTCCTCCTGGAACGTCTCCCAGTCATTCAACTTGTCTTCGTTGTTTTCGAACCATTGCTGGGCTGTTCCATCCAGGTAGAAATAAACGTTGGCCAAGCACATCGTATGATCCCACCTGTTGTACTTGGCGACTCGGTCGAACCCTTTTAGCCATTTGTTGGGGTCCTGTCCAGCATCTCCAGAGAACACCGACGGGTGTCTGATGTGCAGCTGGCTTATTGCTGGTTTCGTCTCCATCGTTCTTCTGATAAGACGGACTTTTGGAAGGATGTACTCGGTGTATCCCTTGCATTCCGGTTCCACTCCGTGTAAGCGACGGCTTTTACATTGCCTAATCGGAGCCACGGTGATGCAGCTGTTGCACAGTGTACCCGGCGCTTCCACCAAACAATGTCACGTTGCAATGGAAGTAGGCTTGACTTCGAAGGCAACTAAACACAGTACTTATACTCAAAGCACGTTTATTACGAACTCAACATACACGCAGCACTGACTGACTCTCAGGCATAGTGCTCTGCTATTTATACACAGACAGAATTTACCAGAAATTAGAAGAACAGTTAACATAAGAAACAAGTAGAATTTACAAGTGAACATAAGAAAGATGTAGAACCTTCTGGAATTGTAAATTACAAAGAAATAAATTTTTGCCGGTGGGCGGGATTGAACCGGCGACCTGCTGTTCCGCAGTCCGTGACGCTAACCCCTGCGCCACGCCGGCAGTTGGTGTTCGTGGCAATATTGTTGACCGACACCTACATATGGAAAAAATGATCATAATAATAAAATTACAGATATCAGAGCATGAACGAAAAGATTTATGTGTTACTTTTCCTGGGTGCTACTTGCTAATATAATTGTTGGATGAATCTTCTTTTAGGCACTTCATTGTGAATTGCACAGTAGTCACTTAAACGTAGATGTAGAGGCTGATGAATGCGTGCTATGCAGCTGGCTTGGAATTTATTGGTCTCTTGAAAATACGGACCTTTGGTATAATGAACTGCTTGTATTCATGTTCTTGTCTGTGTAGGTGACGTTTCTGTGTTGCTTAATTAGAGCTAAGATAATAAATACACATCATACAAAGTTCGTTTGTGTGGCTATCTTCCGCAGCAAGTAAAGAAACATTTGTTTTCGCAAAACGGCTATTTCATTTACAAAAACAAATATCAAACAAAGTATTGCACCACCAGGGTTTTAGCGGTTTGTGGCCCTTTACATAAAAATTGAATAGAGATATACAACAGAAACAACACATAGTTTCTCTTTATTGCTAATGAAAACAGAAATTAACTAGCTGTACGACAATAACGTAGACATTGTGAATTGGCGCCCCACATTGTAGCATACACCAGTACCACTAATACATAGGAACATGTTCTCTTGCAATGATGATTCATCGTGACATTCTGTCCACTAGATCATCGAGGGATTATTGATTCAGATTGCCTCACTCCTCAACGGCGATTCAGCGTAGGTCTCTTCAATTAGTTGGTGGGATGTCTCGTCCAAAACCAGCCCTTTATAGTGTATGCCATACATGTTTGATAGAGTTCATTTCTGGATATTGTGCAGGCAATTCTAATCTTGCGATGCCGTTATCATGAAGGAACGCATTCAAAAGATGTGTACGATCAGCACGAGAATTGTCGTCATTCAAGACTAATCCCTCACCGAAATTCTGGCGATACGGTTGCATTATACGTCGTAGGATCTCACCCATGTAACGCATAGCTGTTTGCTTGCCTTCTACGATCATGAGTGCCGTACGATGGCTGCACATAATGCCACCCCGAAACATCTGGGAACCACAATCTTGATGCTATCGCTGGGCGGTGAGTCCAAGGCCATGTCGTACCTGAGCGACAAATGCGAGCGACAGCTTCAAGCGACAAATCTCAACCACATCTACGGTTCTGGTCTGTCCTACTGTCCGCTTGTAGAGTTTATAAATGATGTCGCAAAAATTCTGCGAGCTAAAAATCCCTGAAGTTTATTTAACCGTTTGTGAAATAACAGAAAATAAAATTGAAGTTGCATATATAATGAAGAATTTTGCTTTGGATAATTACCTCGTAAATTTTCTTTTGGCTTTTATAGACGACTGAAGTTAAATTTTTAAATTGTTTCTAATATAACAGTCTTCTGTATTTTTATTCTGAGTAATAGTTTGATTTACACCATAATGAACGTGATTTGAACAATTACCCGCGTTTGTGTGCTTTGTGCATTTGCAGTAACAACAAACTTACTACGGAGAGAAAGAGAGAGAGAGAGAGACAGAGAGAGAGAGAGAGAGAGAGAGAGAGAGAGAGAGAGAGAGAGAACATTAGGATGTCAAACGAGATGCGTGTAAATTACGTTTCTGAGTAAAATATCTTGATATAATGTTTCAAAAAAAAAATGTTCAAATGTTTGTAAAGCTTATGGGACTTAACTACGGGATTATCAGTCCCTAAACTTACAAACTACTTATGAACTAACTAATACTAAGGACGGCACAAATATCCATGCCCGAGGGGGGATTCGAATCCCCGACCGTAGTGGCCGTGCAGACGGTGACTGGAGCGCCTCAGTCCCCTCGGCCACCGCGGCCGGCTCACTGGATGTCGCACTTTTGTTGCCACGTAGGACACGGCCTAAGATGTCCCCGACGATTGGCTGGTCTAAGGCAGATGCGAGACTCATCTGTGAACAGCACTTGATGCCAATCTGACGAGTTCATTCAGCATGCTGTTGGGCTCGTCTGTACCGCGCTACATGGAGTGCAGGCGTCAAAGCCAGATCTCGCTATGGACGCCGGGAGTGAATTTGCATGTCATGCAGCTCCTGTCGCCACTAAAAAGTGCTTCAGTGAATGCTTTTATTGATTTCTTCGTTACATCATTCTTTCGATGTGTGTCATTACTCTCGTGCCCAGCAATGCCTAAAGCCGTCGGCACACGGAGCATGTATCTGAACGAGTGCGTCCAACTTGGCGAGTTTCTGACGTCACAACGAGCGAACCGTACGTTGGCGAAACTTTCCCAACGTGTCACGCATATCAAGCATGCCAGATATTCTGAACATGCGTCTGAACGATCACCAGTAAGGTGGGATAAAGTCACCGACGTCACACCACGTAGCTATCAGGAGAGGGGAGCAGCTCTTTTCGGTAGAGAGATTAAGACGCCATATTGGCCGTCGTATTTCATGGTTTTTATGTATATAACTTAGGTTTTATGAATGTATGACATTTCAAAGCAAGTAAAAGTAACTGAGTAAACTGAGAATCTCTCGAAAACCGGTAATTAAAGGTGGATGTTGTCCCATGGCGCTGGTTCAAGGTTGCTCGGAAGCAAATATTTTTTCTTCTTATATCTGGGTTTTCTGATAGTCTCAAAGACTTTACTATAAATTTAACAGAAGTATACTGGATAATATTTAATACTATGTACACATAAGTGCACATCCTCTGAGTAGTGAGTTTGTTGCATTCGTTTTATGAACAGAACAGTTTGCACCTTATTTAGAGTAAAACATGCACTTTATCATTTCACGTATTGCACTTTACACGTTCTTAACATTCTTCTACTGAATAGTAATATTGACCGTGGAAGCATGACCTTTAAGTTTAGTAACATTGACCGTTGAAGAATGACCTTTAAGTTTTATTAAAAAACGAGACTGATGCAATAATGTTTGCCTCATATGAAGGTGTTTTATAATTTTATATCGCACAGATTGTCGTGAAACTTTTATTATTATTGACGTAACATGCAACTTTTATAAGTCTTATCTTCATAGATATTTTGTTGTTACTTATGTAGGCCTGTATCACAGAACGTAACAAACATATGCACAAGGCGGAAATAAGCGATTTAATAGAGGTAAAGCAGGGATTCCACTCTTTTGATTTCGTAAACACTGTGATTTCAGAACCTGATTCCGCCGACAACTGTCGCTGGAGCGCGCTGCGGTCGCGTGTAGCTCTTTGAGGCACACGTCTCGTATGCACAAATCGCGCCGTCTCCGAGCGTTCAGTCACACGTTGGACTCGGCTCGTTGACCACACACGTTCAGACACACGCTCCGTGTGCCAAAGGCTTTACTCTGCCTAACTCAGCGAATCGGTCGGCATGAGGAGCCCTTGCACGGCCCGATTGCACTGACTGCTGTAGAATCTCCGCGCGGTCGTGGTGGCCGACCCGCTTTAATATGTCCGGCGATGGAGCGGCCGTTTTCAAAGCGCGGCGTCGCAAAGCATGGCTGCCCGCAAACGAACAGCGTGGTCCCGGCGTCGTTCTGCTGCAATGCAATAGCTGATGACACTCTCTTAGCTTCAAACCAACCACTATTAATACCGCTGTGCCCGGTGTGTGTTCATCCCCTGCATTGGCTTTTCGTCACGCGCGGCCCAGCGTGACTGACTAAGGCCAGGCGCACATTGGGACGCAGCTGATGCAGGGCAGGGCAGCACAGCGAAGGAAACACTTTGCGACACAGCGTCTGCGCATATTGCGAGACAGTTTCTGGCCATTGTCGCACAGTCGTTCTTTGTTGAACCAGTGCACCGTGTTTCCTTGTACAGTTATGGGTGCACTTATGAACCTTAGTTCAGAGTTGGATTCTGATCGCCGGCCGCGGTGGCCGAGGGGATTGAGGCGCTCCAGCCACGGTCCGCACGGCCACTACGGTCGGGGGTTCGAATCCCCCCTCGGGCATGGATATTTGTGCCGTCCTTAGTTGTAAGTAGTTCATAAGTAGTTTGTAAGTTTAGGGACTGATGACCCCGTAGTTAAGTCCCATAGACTCTACAAACATTTGATTTTTTGGATTCTGATCAAGAAATGGACATGCTGATATTATTGTATAACGGTTCATAACACGAGAAATCAGAATGGAAAAGCAGTAGCATGAACAAGAGAAGCACCTTTGGGGAATTGGCTATGACATCAGAGTTTTCTGATAAACATTTCCCGAACTACTTCCGTTTAGACCAGAGTCAATTCCACGAGGTTCACGAACTGATGAGAAAATATATATTTTCCGAAGAATGTAATGCCCAATGTAAGTGTGTCATAGTCAGCAAATGGTTGCATCGCAGCTATATACAAAAATTTAATGTAATCTCAATGCCCTCACTTTTCCCAGACCTTATTAGTATTCTTTCTGTAGTCTGTGTACTTATTACATAAACTTAATACTGTACGTGATACTGATGGCAAAACATCTACAGCACATTTCATTCATTTTCCTTAAATACATTTTCCCCACAGATATTTAGCCACAGGAGAGAGAAAAGTATTGCCTGAAACTACAGAATGGGCGATCGAATTGTGTCAGATACTGTTAATGCAGTCTCACATGCGATGTGGAACACCATGCAACCACTATATTTACCACAACCCACAGCACAGACACAGAAAACAAACGGAGAATGTTTCGAACAGCGATGACCGTTTCCACACTGTATCGGAGCTCTCGACGGAAAAAAATATTGTTGTTAAGAAGCCAGTATCCAATGGTTCATCATTTTTCAACTACTGACTTCCATATTTTGTAGTGCTAATGGCTATCCCCAATCACTATTGATGTGGGGTCAATGGGCAGCTTTAGCGATGGGAATATTTTTTCAAGTATTACGTTGGCAAAGAAGCTACGGAGACAAAATTTGCAGGTACCTCCACTTTCTGTACAAGAGCTTCCTTTGATACCTAACAATAGTAGAAGTGCTCTAAGTACTTTCATTGTGAGACAGAAGTTTACTGAGTATCTTAACAGAGTTGGAAGAGCATCTCGGTAAACAGACAGCATTACAAAAGGAAAATACTAGAGAAAACAATTGATATTTTTACGACTATAATTTCAATATAATAGGGAAGGTCTCCATAATCATGAAAGCACGTTGCTTTGATGTTTAACACGATGTACGTGAATAAAACTAAAGTACTAGAGCCAGTGGCGTAACTATGTCACTAAGGGCCCCGGGGCAGAAATGACATTAGGGCCCTCTTTAAAACTAGACAGGTGCAAAACTACTTCATAAGTAGGTCCTTACCGCCCATTGTTCGACATAATAAGGCAAACCTAAATACTATTAGGGAAATTATTGTGTGTCATGCAGAAGATAATACTTAATCGTAGTCTCTAATATAATTGTAACTGTGAAACTTTATTATGTTTTCACGCAAAAATTACTGGGTGGATTTGGATACTATTCTGTAGTAATAAATTGTAGATACTTCATATTTAAATGTGGTCGCGTCTTGTGATGTCAAACACACTGCTAATAATTCAGCGCCATTGACAATTATTTCGCAAAGATTGTCACCCATGGCAACTCCGACTTCAACCGACAGCACGCTAACGGTGGCAGGATCCACGTCTTAGCGGACAAGCAATCGACCTTGTTCAAATGTTCAAATGTTTGTTAAGCTTATGGGACTTAACTACGGGGTCATCAGTCCCTAAACTTACAAACTACTTATGAACTACGACGAACTAGGACGGCACAAATATCCATGCCCGAGGGGGGATTCGAACCCCCGACCGTAGTGGCCGTGCTGACCGTGACTGGAGCGCCTCAGTCACCTCGGCCACCGCGGCCGGAAAATCGACCTTGTTATGTTTATATTCTGAGGTGGGAATAATTTTTGTATTTCTCTTCGTGCGTTTGAGGTTTGTTGGTCAGAGTTCAGAAAAGTTAAAAGTGGAAAATCCTTCATTGAACTAAAATATTATATACAATAGAACGTCGATTATCCGAAGTAACTGGAGGACACGGATTTTCGGAAAACCGATTATTCGGATAATTGAACTGTACACTTCTAAATACATTATGTATACAGTATTCGGAGGCGCGCGATCCTTCACGAGTGGCGTCGTGTGAAGGCCGCATTAGAAGCAGTGTTCCGCCACCCGATGGCCTAGTGCGGCTACTATGGGAGACTTGGTTTGAGGGGAGCAGGAGGTGATGGACGGTAAGATGGGACAGTAAAAAAGCAGATAAAGTAAATATGACGCTCTACTGTAACTTGTTCGAATGTCGCTCAAGGAGGCTGAGGGGCCCCTAGAGCTTGGGGGCCCCGAGGCACTGCCCCGCCTAGCCCTATGATAGCTACGCCACTGACTAGAGCATAATACGTACTATTCTGCATATCCAGATCTTTTGCAATAAAAACCCAAATTTGTTGTATTAATTTGGTATTCATGTAGTCATTGTGATTGGTATCGTACAAAACCAGGTTCGGGGGAACTACTTAAATTGCGTTTTCCTCCATGTCAAACACAGACTCGTGAAAACGCGCGGTAAGCAGCTGGAGAAACTGGCAGCGAGCGGGCAGTGGGGCAACAGACCGCACCCCAGCCCAGCAGGTGGTGTCTGCGCGGCACTTGCACAGTAATCTGTGTCCCGGACACTGTGCGGCCCAGGCGGAGGCACGAGCTGTGCTGCCCTGTGCCGCAACTTGCGCTGCTGCATTTAAACCCGGCAGTCACAGAAACCTGTGCTGTGCTGCCCTGCCCTGCCCTTCGTCGCCTGCGTCTCAATGTGCGGCCGGCCTAAAGGCTGCGTTTATAGACAGCGGTGCCTCCGCGGCGGAGCAACCGCTGTGATTTTGCGGAGGCTCCGCTCGTCACTCACAAAGCAGGTGTTTCATCCGCAGTGACCTAGAGCACCATGTTCCCACCTGGCGGTCAGACATATGGCGCACCGAACAGCTCCATTAGCCGCCGACTAAGCAGTTTAGAACTGCAACCGCTGGTATTTTGACGCCGCAGCGGAAGAGCGGAGGTGCCACCGCCGCAGCCGCGCCTATAAACAGGGCCCACGCTGCCTTCTGAGAAACAGCGCACTGCTAAACCGTCCGATTCCTCCGTCGCGGTCAACCGCGGGCTATAAACACGGCCTAAGGGTTAGAGATGGGCAAAACCGATCTTTTCAGGAATCGGATCAGAAACAGTCACTCACTGGGATGAACTAGTTCTTTTTCATGACCCACCAACTCACCACTCGCCAACTGATAAAAAGTGTAAAACGATGGCACATTGAATTTGTCACAATACTTTATTTATCTGATTTGGCCATATTGCCAAAGAGGGGTAATAATTTTATTGTAAGTCCTTAGTAATTTCGACGATTAAAACTTGTGAATTACAGCTACATTAAAAATTAAAAATGGTGTAATAGAATTCACATATTTTTGCAGGTGAAACAGTTAGAAAAATAAAAATCGATTATTTTTATGTTTTTATACTTTTATTAAAAATACAATATTTTGCAGAATACAATGATACTAGTTCCATATTTATACAATGAGTAGTTTGCGAGTTTGACCGAGTTGAGAAAACGTGATATATCGCGAGAGTTCCGTGCAGGACGTGGCAATTGCCGCGGCAGAATAGACGTGCGCAATAAGGCCGTGTCATACGTGAGCGACAAAAGCGAGCGACAGCGCTCGACATTCAGCGACGCGACACAGCAGCTACAAGCAGCGACATTCGGCGCCACGGCCGGGTGTCTTACGTACATTCTCGCTACAAAATGGCCGCTAGAACCGATAACCTGTTTCTAAAGTCTGGCACCCATAAATAGTAGAATAATGATAGCTCCAGACTAAGGCAATAAAGTTTTATTTACTTTAGGAAATAACACGTAAAAAGAGTGCTGTGCATTAAATTGACAAAGCGAGGAATATTCGTAGACTATTTCATTAATAACTTAAAATACGACAAAAGACTGTGAAGATCTCCAGCCAAATTCTTCGAAAATACGACGACGAGTACAGATACTTTCGACTATGCCTTTAATGAGTTTTTCTTTTGTGAGTACAGACCATCAACAACTGATTAAGTACGAAGAGAGTCTTACTGAAATAAATCCTTAGGTAAATCGTTTAAAACTGCGGTGATGCTGTTGCAATTGGTGTAGTACAGAGGTAGCGTTCTGAGCTCCTAAATTGTAAGTTTTGCGGTTGCTAGTAGATTCCCATTCCATCTCATATTTTAGTTCCTGTAACTACAAGCCTTTCACCTGTTATTTGTGCAAAGTTTTATACATTCTCTACACAGAGCACCGCAAATTATTTTTTAAGTGCTTCCAAATATAGTTTATCTTTAATTGCAAACAGACACATCAAAATGTCTGTTCAAATGTCTGTAAATCTATCGGACCAAACTGCGTGGTCATCAGTCCGTAGCTTAGAAACTACTTAAACCGAGGTAAACTAACATAAGGACAACATACACACCCATGCCCCAGGGAGGACTCGAACCTCCACGGCGAGCAACCGCGCGCTCCGCAGCAAGGCGCTTTAGACCACTCGGCTACTCCAACGCGGCACACAGACACATTCCACTGTACCAAACACATTAACACGAAACATTATATCAAGATATTTTACTCAGAACCGAAATTTTACATGCATCTCGTTTGGCATCCCTAGTGTTCTCTCTCTCTTGCGAAGTAAGTTTGTTGTTACTGTCAAGGATTCGACACCAGCAGCAAAAACTTCAAATGGATATATTCCATAAACTGAATGGTTTCTGAGATAGAAAACATTAATGCACATTGTTATTTTCTTTGCTATTCGGTATATATTCATTGTTTTCAACATGCGAAAATAGTGTAGATGAAGAGAAGACGCATAATTTGATACAGGACACTTATCTATCAAGTCAGGAAACTGCGTGATATGAGCTTACAACAGCAACAGAGCATGCACATTGCACAAGACTTTGTCTCTCTTGCTCTCTTCATTCAAACTAAAAGTCTTAGAGAAAAAATGAGTAGGATCTTTTTCGTGGAAATTTTTATATAGTTTAATATTGTATAGTAACGCATTTTCGCTACATACTGCATATTTCCTGTTATTAAGAAAAAACGTATAAAAGTAACATTAAATGAATACGTTTTATCTCGAAAACTATTCGGAATAGGACATTGTCTATGACAGTTTCTGCTGTTTCAGATAATCGTTTTTGTAAGCGAGCTGCAAGCTTTATCAGAACAATAGGAGTTGATAGAACAGAGTGATGCGTGGAGTCGCTTTGTTCGGCACCATGCGGTTCACCAGAGGAGTGGGGGGAACCATAATCAGCGCGCCACACGGGCGGCTCGGCAAGCTAGCGGAGTCGGGAGAGTGGTGGGGAGAGGCGAACCGGTCAATCGGCGACTCAGCTGCTGATCCGATCGCCGGAGTCGTGCGGAGCAGTGAGCCAGCGGGATTTGTGAACCGCGCAATCACCGAATCCTGCTGCTTCCGCGACTCGTTGACTCTCATCTCAACGATTCTTGTCTCGCAGCACAGTGGCACTGCACGTATTTAGGCGCTCACATTTTGCAGTTTTATAATTGCATATGGTCTATACATTTATTTTGTTGCTTGGGAAACTTCTCAAGCACGTGGCATGGGGTGCTGATGCAGCTCATTGCTGTCAGCTGACAGACTTTATGGATCAGATGAGCTACCACCCTTTTTTTTTTGGATTCATCCACCACTCACTCCTTAGAAGGATCTGGCTCTTTGAATCAGTTCAGGATCAGACTGCCAATCTCTTCTTTGGGTACGTCCATGGAGAACGGCTCCATGCTTCCTGCTTTGCGGCGGCAAGGAATCGGCTGAAAAGGCAGTGGGTAATCCCATTGGGATGGCCATAGTGCACCCGCACGGCTACCTCAGCTCACTGAGACCGCTTTCACTCCTGCATGCAAGAAAGTATTAGGCCATCCACACACGGGTCAGTTCGTACTTGTCGCGGCTGCAGTGCACAGGAAAGTTCGAGCGTGACAAACGGATCGTACATCATGGAGGTAATTTATCATGTATTTTTTCTTTATTTACAGTGCATAAAACACTTTTGAGCCTGTGAGATCTACATGCAATCACTGTAATGAACTTTAAATAAATAAATAAGTACAAAATATTTATTTTCAGTATGTCGTGTCTTGCAGCTCGCAAATATGCAAAAAATGACCCTTTTTTATAGACCAGACGGAGCTACTGATGTTTATTTACTTTTTTTATTGGTGACTAGTTTCGGGCATATCCCATTTTCTCAAACCATGTGATTTATATTATGTAGAAAGCTAAAAATTTTGTATCAGTCTCTTGCAGATCTCTAGCACCACCGAACAACCAATGATGAAAATTCCGCTCAGTGTACAGATGCACCCATAACACTCTTTGTGTCTTCTTGCACCAGTACCAGTAAAACATGACAGTGCATCCCCCTCATCACTAGAACTGTCCATTATACGGATAACTATTGGAGGAAATTACCAACTTAGTTTTATAGCTCCCTGTTGGAAGTTGCGAGCTGACAAGGAAAATCGCGCCCGCGACGAGTGCCAATCGACCCGTGTACGGACGGCCTTACTGTTTCTTGTGCCGCTCACCGGTCGCGGTTTCCGAGGTTCTAAGTCTGTGTGCTGCGCGTCGTGTTTAAAATGGAAGCTGATAAAAACGTGTTAATCTCAAAAGTGTTGAATGAAAGGCAGTTAATTCACTGTAACTGAATTTTATCGAAGTGCTGTAGACTCGCACAACTGGTTTTGCAATGTATTTAGTTGCATCTTATTGTTTCTGTTGTTGCAAGAATACCAGTACTTTAATATAGAAAACAACTCCACATTCAAGATAATTTACGTGTAGATAGGTTATTTAGCTCATAATATGAAATTTGACAGCGAAATAGTTGTAACTGCTGTCCTATTATAATCTCAAAATACATACACTGTAAGTGACAGACGGTACACTGTCAGGTACATTGTAATTTCAAGTAAAAACAGTCTTGGGTGCAAAGTGGTGTTATTAATTACGAATGACGCGTTCAGCTCTCACAGCAGGGCAACAGTGAAACAGGGGGCTGTTGCAGTAATTCTTGTGTAACGTTAGTAATGCAGAAAATCTAATGATGCCCTGCTCTGAGGGTGAAACGTTTCATTAGTAATTAATAAAACCACTTTGCAACCAAGACTGCTTTTTACTTGCAGTTAAAATTTCACTGGTGCTCTATGAGCTACCCCATGGACTGAAAAACTTTTTGTAGTTACATTCTATGTATACTGATGTTCTAGGACAGCAGTTGCAATTTTTGCTCTATCAGCTACTACCCCATCCAGCAACTAATGAGTCCACTTTTGGCATTTTATACCATTTGTGATCAAAACTTTATCTTGCGTTATCACCATCCGTGGATGGTGCCAAGTAATAGCAGCAGTTTCATTATAGGGCCACTATTTTACTTGGATTAAGCTCAACGGACTTGGGCAATTCCAGCAGGACAATGCGACACCATAAACGTCCAGAATTACTGTAGAGTGGCTCTAGGAACACTTTTACGAGTTTAAATACCTGCGCTGGCCACTGAACTCCCCAGATGTGAACATCATTGAGCACATCTGGGATGCCTCGTGATGTGCTGTTCATAAGAGATCCCCACCCGCCCGTACTCCGCCCTGGGCAACCGTGCATGGTGCAGCACCCTCGAGCACTGCTTTAGACATTAATCGATTTCATGTCACATAGTATTACGCAATATTGCATCCTCACATGGGCTCTACACGATATTAAGCACATGTACCAGTTTCTTTGGCTCTTCAGTGTAGATGTCAAGCAAGTGATTCTTAAAAATAACATTTCTCTGTCAAAATAATGGATCGAGTGTCTCAAGATTGTGAGCTATCAGAGTAAGAGATCTAGCTGATATGTTAGAATTTGTCTCTTTCTTTCATTTGTTCAATTTTGCAAGGCACAAGTGAGCTATTTCACAGTTCTGCTTTCTGTAGAATTCGATTATTAAAAAAAAAAAAAAAAAAAAAAAAAAAAAAAAAAAAAAATCCCACAGGGCTGGTAGTTACATCAGAAAATTCCGAGCTCGCAATGTTTGGAAGGGGATTACAAACTCCAGAATTTCGTTATACAAGCAAGGAAAACATTTCGGAAAATATTGATTCGAAGCAGAAAGAAATTTTATTTGTATCTTCAAAAAAATCTGCTTCTATAAAAAATATGCATTACAATAAGAGTGAATCAAATACTCAGGTTGCATGTAAAATGAAGGAAGTTCAGGGCTTAATGGAGCGAGGTGGCGGAATGGTAACGCACTGGATTCGCATTCGGGAGGGCAGTGGTTCAAATCCACATCTGGCCATCCAGATTTAGGTCTTCCATGATTTCCCTAAATCACTCCAGGGAAATGCCGTAATGGTTCTTTTGAAAGGACGTGGCCGATTTCCTTCCTCATCCTTATCCAAAACTCCGAGGGTATGCTAAATTAACATAAATCTAATGGTAATTCTGTACATGGTGTACAAAATATAATCCTTAATCATCCTATCACATATAGCTTTACCTGTTGCTTTCCTCAAAGGATAAAGAATTTGGAAAATACATCTACAACTAAAAAAATGTGTAATGGTAACCTCCTGGTGTTCTAAGCAATGGACCGAAAAAGTATAAATGCACTAATTCCAATTCATCATTAGGCTATATAGACTCCATTGGGCCTCTACTATTTGGCTTGAGGCTTTGGCTTTTTGACACGTCACATGTTTTTATTCTTTAATGTAGTCTTATTGACATATTGTAAAAATTAACCGATGCATTAATTTTTCCACAAATTTTTAGTGTAGAAAGTGCTTCTGATACAACGTTTATCTGCCTTTTTATTTATTTACTTTTTTAAAGTGAATTTTTTTGTAGATACATTATCCAACTTCATAACTTCTCACTTAGGAATTTACATTTGACCAGAAAAGTCAACGCCTCATGGTCAGTATAAATGATAACTCTTTGTTCCCAACGATAGTTATAAAACTTCTTAAATGTCCGCGTAATTGAAAAGGCCTACATTTCTGAAACTTTATAGTTCTTGAAACTTCCTGGCAGATTAAAATTGTTTGTCGGAACCAGGACTCGAACCTGGGACCTTTGCGTTTCGCGGGCGAGTATAATTCTTCTCACTTTTGTTCAAAGTTCAGTTAGCGAAGGCAGTAGACTGATTTTGTTTTCTTTCTTATATATAGTAAATCACATTTTCCTTCTTCACTGATACTACAACTATCTCACTCAGAATCACATTAACTACTACACTATTGGCCATTAAAATTGCTACACCAAGAATAAATGCAGATGATAAACGGGTATTCATTGGACAAATATATTATACTAGAACTGACATGTGATTACATTTTCACACAATTTGAGTGCATAGATCCTGAGAATTCAGTACCCAGAACAACCGCCTCTGGCCGTAATAACGGCCTTGATACGCCTGGGAATTGAGTCAAACAGAGCTTGGATGGCGTGTACAAGTACAGATGTCCATGCAGCTTCAACACGATACCACAGTTCATCAAGAGTAGTGACTGGAGTATTGTGATGAGCCAGTTGCACGGCCACCATTGACCAGACGTTTTCAATTGGTGAGAGATCTGGAGAATATGCTGGCCAGAGCAGCAGTCGAACATTTTCCGTATCTAGAAAGGCCCGTACAGGACCTGCAACATGCGGTCGTGCATTATCCTGCTGAAATGTAGGGTTTCGTAGGGATGGAATGAAGGGTAGAGCCACGGGTCGTAACACATCTGAAATGTAACGGCCACTGTTCAAAGTGCCGTCGATGCGAGAAAGAGGTGACCGAGACGTGTATAGCCAATCTCACCCCATACCATCACGCCGGCTGATACGCCAGTATGGCGATGGCGAATACACGCTTCCAGTGTGCGTTCACCGCGATTTCGCCAAACACGTATGCGACCATCATGATGCTGTAAACAGGACCTGGATTCATCCGGAAAAAAATGACGTTGTGCCATTCGTACACCCAGGTTCGTCGTTGCGTACACTATCGCAGGTGCTCCTGTCTGTGATGCAGCATCAAGGGTAACCACAGCCATGGTCTCCGAGGTGATAATCCATGCTGCTGCAAACGTCGTCGAACTGTTCGTACAGATGGTTGTTGTCTTGCAAACGTCCCCATCTGTTGACTCAGGGGTCGAGATGTGGCTGTACGATCCGTCACAGCCATGCGGGTAGGATGCCTGTCATCTCGACTGCTAGTGATAAGAGGCCGTTGGGATCCAGCACGGCGTTCCGTATTGCCCTCCTGGTTTACCGATTCCATTTCTGCTAATAGTCATTGAATCGCGACCAATGCGAGCAGCAATGTCGCGATACGATAAACCGCAATCGTGATAGGCTACAATCCGACCTTTATTAAAGTCGGAAAAGTGATGGTACGCATTTCTCTTACTTATAGAAGGCATCACAATAACGTTTCACAAGGCAACGCCGGTCAACTGCTGTTTGTGTATGAGAAATTGGTTGGAAACTTTCCTCATGTTAGCACGCTGTAGGTGTCGCCACCGGCGCCAAACTTGTGTGAATGCTCTGGGAAGCTACTCATTTACATATCACAGCATCTTCTTCCTGTCGGTAAAATTTAGCGTCTGTAGCACGCCATCTTAGTGATGTAGCAATTGTAATGGCCAGGAGTGTAGTACTGTCCTCCACTTAATTACCACTTTCAACAATTATCTTCATTATTTTCCTCCATCCTCATCTCACCCCGTTCTTCCATTTCATCACCCCTACTTCTTACATCTTCTCCTTTGTCTTTTTCTATATTTAAGTAACCCTTCACTCATTTTAACTAAATCCTCTATCCAGGTTTCTGTTTTTTATCAATTCAAAATAAATATCATTCTGAATTCTTTCTGACACCATGTGTCCCACACGTTTTCTTGTAGTTCTCTCAAGAACTGTTCCTGTCTGGTTGCAAGCTTCACAATTTTCCTCCGTAGATACATTATTATGATCATAGGTAATAGTACTATTTTCCTCCTGTGTGTCTGCTAAGTAGACTTATCGAAATTTCCCTGCTATCTTTTTCTATATTTATGGTACCTCTTGCTTTCATTTGTCCTATATATTTCAGCCAACCTTTGCATTCACTGTAAGTTTGAATTCAAGATTTCTTTCCGTACTGTTTTATATCCTTCTTACACCAGGTATAGTGTTGTTCATTGCTACTATTCTAACAACAGTTTACCTTGTACCTATTACTAACTTCCTAATTCCTATAACAATTATTAGGCTGATTCTGTTGTAGTCGGTATAAGTGTAGTTGTTCTGTTGTTCTGGCCTATCCCTTCTCTTTCCTTCAGTTTGTCCCTTCACTGTTGTGACATTTCGTTTTCCTCATTTTTCCCCTTATATAACTATTATTAGAACACTCTGTGTTGGCAAAATCTCTTCCTCCTCTCCTACCTGTGGCTATTCTAGCAGATCTCATACCTCGTTGTCTGTCTGTGTCATTCATATTATGATAGTTGTAATTGCTACTGTCTCTATATTGATTATTTGAAAACCTATTTTCATTTTCTCTGTCACATACATCAAGTTCACCATCTCTTCTCAAGAAGGCAATCCTATCTCAATCGCCTAAGCTGATGTAGCCTTGTATATTCGGCGGTAATTTAGCGTGCAACATGTATAGTAAATGATTCTCCGTGAACATTTTCTACTTTCCTACATAAATCCTCACAATAACTACGCATAGATTTGCCTTTATTAAGTCTATATGAAGAAGCATTAAAAATTCTTGATTAAGCTCACTTTCTTTACTTAATTTACTAAAAAATTCCACAAAGGTTTCACAGTCTTCTGTAACCCTGACTGCCCAGTTCTTGGGATCCCCAATAAGTTAAGTTCTGCTGTTAGTACCCTATCTCTTTCAGACAGCTCTATAGTAATAATTTTTCTATATCCTTACATAAAAGTTACTGGGATCAAATTTTTCTAAATATGCTCCTTCTCGGCTGCAACCTGCCTCTCAAAACGGGAATATGGTATGTAACCTCTTAATAATATTTTATAAATTCTCCTTTAGTTCAGCAATATTTAAAGTTGCTGAAGGCAATTATTCTGCCTCAGTTGTCTTAATGTCTGAGATTTGTTGATGCACATGTATTACTACATTTACATCACTGTACTACCACATTTACAACACTGTTTATTACTGCCACAATCTTGACCAATTTGATTTTTTTTTTTTTTTTAGGGGGGGGGGTTGGTAAATGTTTGTAAATCTATCGGACCAAACTGCGTGGTCATCAGTCCGTAGGTTACAATCTACTTAAACCTAGATAAACTAACCTAAGGACAACACACACACTCATGCCCCACGGAGGACTCGAACCTCCACGGCGAGCAACCGCGCGCTCCGCAGCGAGACGCTTTAGACCGCTCGGCTTCTCCAGCGCGTCTGAGGTTGGTAGGATCTGGTAATAAAACAAAACTGTAAATTATGAAATATATTCTAAATTGTAAAGCATTACAATATAATTTCAATGGAGGTGACTGATCCCGCCGGCCGCAGTGGCCGAGGGGACTGAGGCGCTTCAGTCACGGTCTGCTCGGCCACTACGGTCGGGGGTTCGAATCCCCCCTCGGGCATGGATATTTCTGCCGTCCTTAGTCTTAGTTAGTTCATAAGTAGTTTGTAAGTTTAGGGACTGATGACCCCCTAGTTAAGTCCCATAAGTTCTACAAACATTTGAACATTTGATTTGATTGATCCCCTTCAACCCCTCTTGGCTACGGCCCTGGTTGAAACAGTAGAATTTGAGGCACCATACAACAGCCATAAACTTATAAAGTGACGATACTCTTCTTCATAAAATCGGCCAGATGTACGACCTGTCACAATAAAGTTCGATGAATAGCCGTGTAACATTAACGTAGATGAACTATCATCTACAGTTATCTTACTGTCCTTCAAAATTGTCACGTACCATAACTATGCACTGCTGAGCTCTGTGTTACATGTCCTAGGAACTTTTAATGTTTAAATGTTTGTAATTCTATCGGACAAAACTGCGTGGTCATCAGTCCGTAGCTTACAAACTACTTACACTAAGGTAAACTAACCTAGGGACAACACACACACCATGTCCCAGGGAGGACTCGAACCTCCACGGCGAGCAACCGCGCGCTCCGCAGCGAGACGCTTTAGACTGCTCGGCTACTCCACCGCGGCCCTGGGAACTTTGTACGATGTTTTCCTGTGTTGTTCAAAAGCCTCGTCACGTTTAGTTGGATGTTAGGAATATCATCAAATCTCTTTCCTTTCAAAGCGAGTTTGAGTCGAGAGAGTAGGAAGAAGATTGAGTTCTGGCGAGTATGGTGGATGTTGAAGTTCCACGACAAAGCTCGACTCAAAATTGAAAGGAAAGAGATTTGACGATATTCCTGACATCCAAGGAAACGTAACAAAGAATATCAACACAATCCTAAAAGAAGACTTCGTGCAGTTACCGGGACTGTATCACAGATGACAGCGGTGCATAGTTATGGGATGTGACTATTTCAAATGACAGTAAGGTAACTATAGTTCGTAGTTCATCTACGTTAATGTTACAGAACTATTCACCGAACTTTATTGCCAGAGGTTGTATTTATGCAATATTCGACCACGTCCATTGCTAGTCCAAGTAACTGGGTTAAAGTAACTTCAACCACTGAGCAACAAGTATTCCACCAAGTCGTGTAACAATGTTTGTATATTATTCTTGATCTTTAGTAAGAAAATCTGAAAATATTCTGTAGATATTTTATAAAATTTCGCTACATGCACACACGTTACTACCAGACCAATATCAGATCACAAATACAAGTACAAGACTCCTCTGACTCAATCACCCAGATTTGGCGGTATGCTCCAGGCGCCTCTTTAAACATTCAATCTCCTATCACACGTAACAACTGGCCTATTGCCACTCCTCCTTTACTATTTATAGAAACAATTTCTTTACAATACAAGCCATTACTATATTTTAAATAATTTTACAATATTTAGAAAAAGTAATAAAATATTTAAATCATTAGTATCTCATTACGCTAGCAGTTAACAGCACTTTGCAGGCGTTCGTGGACAGTTATCAGTAGTATACTATCATGCCATATGGCGGCAGCACTAAACAAATTAACTCACTCAGTTGCCACTAGATGTGGTAAGCATTCATAAATCGTGAGTCGCACCAGTGCCTGCATATCGATGTCCATTGTCGCTACGCGCCACCAACCTTTACATTGCATAGCTGCAGCCTGTTCTATACGTGTATCCTTACATCTTGGAGTAAACCAAATCGATGTTGTTGTTGAATGGACTTGTCAGAGTTGGTATCAGGTACTCTTCACAGACGAAATCCGCTTCTCCCTTCAACTTCACAATCGTCGGAGATCGGAGGTACCCTGGTCAGCTGAACGTTTTAAACACACCGTTCATAAAATGCAGCAAGGTTGTGGTTCCCTGATGTATTGGCATTATGTGGGGCCACTGTATGCCACTGGTGATCGCAGAAAGCAATCAAACGGCTATACCGTACATGGATGACATCCTCTGACGTATAGGGAAACCATATAGGCAGCATTTCGGCGATAAATCCATGTTAATGGACGCTCATCATGCACATCTTGTGAATCCTTCCTTCATGATAACGACATCAGAAGATTATAATGGCCAGCATGTTCTCCTGGTATGAATCCCATTGACCGTACCTGGGATACAATGAAAAGGGTGTTTTTGGACGAGACGACCCGCCAACTAATCAGAAATCTAAGCCGAATCGCCGTTGAGGAGTGGGAAAATCTGCACCAACAGTCCATTGATGAACTTGTGAACAGTATGCTGCGACGAATAGAGTCATGCGTCAGAGCAAGAGGTCATGTTACCGGGTATTAGGGGCACTGCTTTGTGGTGCAGTCTTGGAGGCAAATTCAGAATATCCAGGTTATTGTCATACAACGTGTCAATATCTGATTTCAATAAAGAGAATTCCTGCCATTCTGAATTAGATTTTCCAGGCAAATGATGGATGGTTTCTTTCAAATGGCACAGCCCATTCCCTTCCCAGTTCTTAAAAAAATGAATCCGAGCTTATGCTCTGTCTCTGATGCCCACACTGTCGACGAGACGATAAACCCTAGGCATTCTCATATGCATTTACATCGTGTTTTTCCACTTCGAAAAATATTGAAACAAAAACCGTACAGTAGAAGATATTTGTTTCACAGTTTCAAAATGAAGGCATTCAGATTAGTGCTCATGTTTACTGAACTTTTTTACTTCGGATGACTGTTCCTGTGATATGGATATAGGCCAATCTTTCTGGGACTCCCTATATAGGAAATTAAGATAGTCTCAGAAGAACGTATGATATTACAGATGTCTTTTTTACACGTTGTTTATCCCCACTTTAACAGCATCAGCTAATGGCGAACAATCACTTAATCACATTTTGATAAATATTTCATTGCAGTTCTGCGACAGTGTATGTCTTTTTCTGTTACAATGTGCAATGGTTTCCACTTTTCTGTTAAAACAAATAATCTGAAAAATTAGGTTTGCTTAATATCACTTCAGAATGTTTATTCATAAGCTGCCATCATCAGTTCTTACACATATTACCAGAAGTTCACGATTTTTATGTCGAACAGTGATGCAGTGATACTGCGTCATCCTACTGTAAAAAGTAACCAGAAAAATCAACCTGTGTAGTACAAAAGCCAAGAATATATAATGCAAATCAGTTTGTGCTGATGTCTGAATTGTGTAGATATGATAGAGTGAATGTTACCTCAATTTGACTTGCACTAAATGGTGGCATCCCACTTCAATGGAATAATGTTACTGTTTATGGTATCACATACTCTTCATTACAGTTCCTTTTTACGTAGAGGCTTCTTTTAGTCACTACTTTTCATTCTTTTCAATTTTACCTCTGTATTGCACCCTCTCATTATTTCAAGCTGTATAACTTCTACCTCCGTGGTTCGGAACCCACGTTAAACTGTAGGTCCCCCTGTAACTGGCTGGGAAAGTCAGTTCGAAGGTCGGAGAAAGGCAACGGCATACCACCTCCAAACAAGACCATGCCAAGTAAAGCACTGTGGTGTTCAAACCAATCTTCGGATTGTTGACTGCTTTACCTTTTTTTAACTTCTACCTTCAACAGCCAAAATAAAGAGTGCCTTCGAATATGAAGTACTTATACGTAAAAGATTTATGCACTAAATTATGTTGACAATTCTAGATAACAACTGAACAACACAGTTCAACAGAATTGTGTTTTGTGTATTCGGGCCATATGGAAGGAAGTGAATATCGGAGAAACTGGAGTGAGTACTTTTGTGAATGTTCATGTAATACAGTGTAGAGCCACAGAATAAATTAAACCAGTTATGTATACAACAAATAGATCTCAGGAGTAAGCATTCATACGCAAAAATAAAAATAAATCGACTAAGCTGTATTTTAGGCCCTTACGGTTCTCAGCCCCTCAAATACTCTATCGATTCACGCGAAACCGTGAGTTCTTCATATCTAAGCGCTCAAAAAACTTTCGAGAGGAACTCCTGTAAGTTTATCGACAGCTTGAGTGGTGACGCGTTCCCGCAACGAACCATAAGCTGTATACGACTTTTTTACTGTTGCAATGTAAAAGAACAACTGTTATTGCACGTTGCGTATCTCTCAATGTTGGAAAGAATTTCTTGAGTCAGGGATTCGGTTCCTGAAAACGGACAGTTTTTCACAAGGTTACCTATTCACTGATAAAGGAATCGTTGCTCACTTGAAAGAAGTTTATTGAAAAGGAGATTAGATTTTGAGAATGACTAGCTGAAAACCCGGCGTTGCCCGGGTATTTATTTGTTTATTTAATCCTACCATTTTTCAGGTATATCCATTTGGATAAGGGCTGTACTTCTGTAAAATCTCTTGGGAATAAAATTAGTAGTAAAGAAATAATACATTAAAACTTGGTGCGTGATAGGGTGGATTTCCATGAACGTTACTGTTTATGTGCTCATATCTCATGAACTACGTGTCGTACTGTGATACAATTTAGAAGGTACATTAAACTATATGTATGTATACTGTCTGTAAAATTTCCTGCAGCTACAATTTCTAGTGTACAAATTATAGATTGTAACGTCGTATCGAACGACGTAGTTTTACTCCATAAACAGCGGAAAAGTAGTAAGCGAGAAACTTTTTTCCTTTCATCATTTTACTGTGGTTGCCAGCGAGAAAAAGTTTAATAAAGATTTCAAATTATGTTCAAAGTTTGTTGCAAGTCGCAAAGTACTCTCATTCTCATATAGCGTATTCATAAAGTCTCGCCGCATTATGTGGCAAATTTTTGCGATTCCTGTTTTTGACGTTATATCTTCTGCACCATGTGTCATATGTGGTTCTTAACTTTGCAGCAATTGTTACCTCACGGTAAGGAATGTGTATACCAAATTTGGTTGAAATCGGTCCAGTGGTTTAGGAGAAAAGATCAGCATTGTCGCTAAATGCAGCAGTTTTCCGCGCATCTCATTGTTTATGACTTCATATCTCGTGAACTATATATCGTACCTGATTCTTACACTTACGGCGACCGTCCTCGTGGACTGAAGCTTACATGTACAAAATTTGAAAAAGGTTGGATCAAAACTGTAGATTTGTATGCAACACGTACATATATACGGACACTCTGATTTATATATTAGTTGGACAGTTTCCAACCATTGCACCAGTGGATAACAACTGGATAATCCTCTTTAGGGGTTTTTGCATATTTTGTGGCGTTGTAACTTCTATGGACAATGGTATCGTCAGTGAACAGTACAAAGCGTACAGTAGTCTTAGTTAGTTACAAGTTCCTCTGAAGTTACACACAATTTTCACCCGTTTTATAACTTCTTTGACTTAGGCGACATTACTTCAGATTCATCTTTCATTAGAAAGTACTGAAAATTCGTCATTTTTGCGGTCACAGGTCTTGCGCTGAATAAAGTATGTGCATTCACCGAAATACGGAAAATCGGAAAAAGGTTGTTAGGCGGTTTTATTTCTTCTGCCAAGATAACTGATCAGCATTACAGTTTTTTTGCGAGTCCTGCATAAAAGGAGTAAGTGTCTCGCTGCAGATTGTTTTCTTCGTGGAAAATACGGAAAGGTTAAAGAAAAAGACAAGCAAGTACAAACCGCACAATTTTACATGAATTTAGACTAAGCGACATTTCATTTTACGACGTTCACCAGAATCGATCGGAAGGTGATCGCCGAGGAACGTGGCTATCGTCAAGCCGCTACTGAGAAGGCGGCTTCGGAAAGAGCAGAAAACATGGCGGAGACGCGCGTACTTGGAAAAGCGAGGCAGACAGCGCTGAGCGTGGAGGGGCGCCCATTGTCTCGTCGACCCGGATTCTCAGTGCGCAACGTCACTGCCGGGGATTCCCGTGTGACGTGGTCAATGACGTGCCCCGGGATACGTTTCAACACCCGCCGGCGAAAAATGCTCATTCGCGGAATTACCCAGCCGAGGTTACTCACCTTAAAACGGTAGTAGGTACACGACGGACCGATGGCGGAGATTGCCCATTATCTACAGTCGTGCCAGTTGGGGAGCGTCCAAATTAGAGAGGCCGATGTGGACGGCGATACAGCCGTTGAGAAACGCTACAGGATGCGGGGGGCGAGCCGTCACGAAGCGTCGCTCTTCTACAAGGGGGGATAGAAATAGAGTATTTCGAAAACAGCGGTGAAAGGGGCCCAATAAATTCGCTCCAGCTGTTATCTCGATTCCAGGAACCAGCAACGCGAATGTCGACGGACAGATTTCCCCTGCATGTGAGGCAAGGCATGATCCGGCCCGGGAATCCCTGTAGGCTTGGAGACAACAAGCTGTGCGACTTTCACCGTTCCCTGGTGCGCAGTATCCTGTTCTGCGGCTACTCATTCCCATCCTTTCTTCCGTTCACAATATTCGCTGTTTTCCGGTTTTCTTCTCTCTTTCTTAATCTGGCCCTTTCTGCCATATATATTTCGGTAGGACAATGGTTATTATGATCATCTATGTTATTCTAATTTCTTTAACCGTTTCGGACCCTCTGGCTACAAATGTGTACATAACTTCTACGGTGTCTAAGATGGTTCGGAAGCATTTTTTCTCAATGGAAAGAACATGTATACGACACCTGAGTGTTCAATCACTGCCACCTACGGACGATCACTATAAAAATATTAAGAAGCGAGTGTTGCACTGCGCAGCAATTTGCGAACTTCAAAGAACACGGAAATTTTGGGTTACTTGTATTCCACTGTATAACTGAAAGTAGTAGCTGTTATTTTGCGATGTAGTTATTGAACGATCAGTTTATTTAGTACAACAGTTGGTACTACAAAATTAATTAATTTAGTCCTTAAAAAGCCTTGTTTTTCATTATACGCAGTGTTGTAGAATGAAAATGGGTGCGTATAATTGCATAAATCTTGCTTCTAAAATCATTGAAAATTACAGCATTAAAAATAATTTCCTTGGCAGAGAAAAAAATCAGACCTGAAAGGGTTAAGCTTACTACTTTTCGTTGCTCTTAACCGTCTGGTGCCAGTTTCAAAGAGAGACAGATGAGGCATTCTTTTGTTACGACCGTTGTTATGACTCACTGTCTATATGCAATGTAGTTTTAAGTAGCTTATGAGACCTGCATCTGTATAGGCTTGCTTACGTATACGTAGAGTGTGAGATGGAGGTTGCTGCAGCATTTCTCCCAGTCCCTGTTCCATTTGTGAATAGACACGTGGGAAGGTAAACTATCGCTAAACGTATTATGAGCTTTAACTTATCTGATTTTCTCGTCATGGTTCTTACATTGCAGATATGTATGAGGAAATAAGACGAGTGGTATGTTGCCCGACTGTTTTCTGAATTTAAACAGCAAACCTCTTTACGATAAACAACACCTTTCAACCACTGGAGTTTGTTGAAAATATCCATGACCCCCTCGCGCTGACTAACAATAGCTGTACGGATAATTGCCTGGATATTAACCCATCTATAACGCAAAAAATAAAAATACAAGTTGTCTTAAGTATAGATATAACTTATTAATATGACTCCTCTTGCTCTCTCATCGTATGTAAGTGAACGTAATCCGACATTAGAAATTAGTAATGCCTAAATCTACGATGAGAAAGAACACACATCATGCGCAGACACCAATACGTGAATAACATCAAGAGAAATACAATTTAATGTAGAGGAGCCGTAAAAAAAAAAAAAAAAAAAAAAAAAAAAAAAAAAAAAAAAAAAAAAAAAAAATGTAGCTGAAAGTTTCTTAAAGAGAAATGCTGAAAATGTTTAGATTTAGGACATTGTCTCCAAATACACACATAAATGAGTGTGCAACAAGTAGCAATGCTGTCCTGCATTTTAGTATATCATTTGTTTGTCCTTCGTGTTTCTTGTGACTCCGTTGGGAAAATATAGAGCAGTACCACCTCAGCGCTACAGTATTCATCAGTTCCAGGTATCTCAACGTTTATGTGTTCCAAGTATCTATAACGCGGTAACAACTGAGAACAGATATTAACATTTTTCACACAGCACTTTATTTCTTATTACTTTTTCTTTTTGTGGACTACTACTGTCTTCATATGCATTTAGTTCTAACTCTACAGCTATTCTGCGCAAGGCACCTGATAGGTTCCCACTATCTTTTCTGCTCATTCCTGTTCAGTTTTCGAATGAGGCTAAAGATGAATGGCTATCTGTATGAGTTAGAAAGTCCCTGATATCCGCATCACGGTCATTTTATGAGATGTATATGGAGCAAGTGTTCTGACATATTTGACTTACGTTTGGAGAAATTAGTTGTAACTCTGCCCAGGATGCACAGCTCCTCTGTTTCAGAGTGTGCATTCCACGTCGCTCTTGCTGTTACTAAATTAATCCGTGAGAAACTATAATGCTCTTCTTTGAATCTTCTCCATCGGGGGTGCTATAAGCTACCCTTAGAACTAATTACAATTTCTTAGTATTCTTCCAACGAATCTGCCTTGAATCCAGGTTTAGTGGAATAGTTCTGACTGTTCAGTTTCACTGTTGTTACTGTTTATAGTTAGTTATATCTCTCATAACAGAATAATAATGGATCTTTATGCCTATTTATGACAATTTGCTACATAGTATTCCGCTACTATTTCCGGTGTTGTAACATTGTTATTTGCATTACCTCACGGAGCTTTCCACACTGTCTAACAGATAATGTGTATGGCTGTTAGTCATGAACGGCAATGGCCCTATAGTAGACTCCCTTGAGACACATTTGAAATTACTTTTACACCTGGCCATGTCACTACATTAAGAATGATGTTTTAAGTCTACTAGAAACTCATAAACCCTGTCAAAAAGTTAGTCCGATATTTCATATACTAGTGGTGGATTTATTTATCATCAGTACAGAACAGTAACGGATGCATTCCACACTCGAGGAACTGCGCATCAAACTGGGCTCTGCCATTTACAGGGGTCTGGATTCTCATGGACACAAAGAGACTACAGAGTTTGACAAGATAGCTGTTTGCCGAATACATGTTTAATTGTGATTCTCTCTTCCTAGAAAGTTAACTTTTGTTCTAAAAATGATCATAAATACGGAAGCACTAAATATATCCAGGATTATACAATAATCATATTAGGACCCTTTTTCAACATAAGAATGACCACAAATTTACCCATTCAATTAAAATGCTAGCTTCCTGCAAGAAAGGGGAGCAAATCTTTCACATTCGTACAGGTGTCTTATCAGGCATCCGTTTATCGTCTAAACTTTTTAGTTGAATCTGTATACTGCAGTGTTCGTGTGATAGTTAACAGAGCAATCCATTACAATCACCAACAATACTGTACTCACACTCCAACTATCTCAGTGCAATCCTACGTTACGTTCGAAATTTGGAAACTGTATAGATCACTTTAATATTTTTACTGACTGCATGTAATACCAAAACTCTTAACATTTTCGTCTGATTATATGCAAAATTTTACTTTATAATCACTGAACTTTTGCTGCATTAAATTTATTTTGGTTGCTTCAGGCTTTTATTTCTCAACAAGTAATTTAAATCTGCACTTTTGCACTTTAGAAAATTAGCAATTTATCCACGTCATGTCTCCCGCTCCCTCATAATATTACTTCGCTCATACATGCATATATTTTATTGAACAATACTGCTCAATGTTATGTAACAGTGTTCTGTATTTTACAGATGTATGTTTGATATCTGCATAATCACCGATACACTCCTCTGCATCAACTGCATCGATATATTGAGCCGTTTGGCATCAGGGTATGTAACGAGCTGCCCTCTCAACTCGTTTATCTTCTGACTGATGAAGTTAATTCTGACAAAATGCGTTCAGAACAATCTTAATTTAATACCTTTCTCCAACAGGTACGTTAATCGCGTTGCTCTAATAACGTATACTAACAAGTTGAACTCTCGTTGCTTACCGATATATTTTCAGGAAATTTACCGATTATGCCTGTAATAGCCTCAAAAGGAACTGTGTCACTCTCTAAGTAAGGAAATACTTATTATTGGCATTCAACCTATTTTTGAGGTATACAGGCGTTGGACGAAAATCGCGATAAATGAATGCTGCAACATGAATGCAGGCACTAGCCAAGCCTGCAGGTTGCGCTGCAATTTTTTAACCCTTTCATTCCCATTGTTGTTCCTAGATAACAATGTATTAAAAGCTGCTTCACGCACTATTATGTGTATCAATCCTTAAAGTAATATTGTTGTTGATGAACAACAAGCTTCTAGAACATTTTGCTGCACAAAATTCAGAGGCATTAACCACTCTGTCCTGGAGGTGGTGTTCCATTGATGTCTGATGTGGCTATGAGCATGATCGTTGTGTGTGTGTGTGTGTGTGTGTGTGTGTGTGTGTGTGTGTGTGTATGTGTGTTGGGGGGGGGGGGCTTGTTTTATCTTCGGTGCTGTGGTGAAAATTATTGATCTGACAATGCTAACAATCAACAAAATAACTTCTGAAGTATAATATACCTCAAAATAAATAAGTGTTGTACATGAAAAACAAGACATAAAAATAATTATTGTTCGGTAAATATAATAAAAAACATTTTTATGTTTAGTGCATTATAGTAATAAAGAAAATACTGAATACTGTTTTGTGGGTAATGAGTACATTATGTCGGAGCTAAATTTATTAGAATATGGGCAAATTGTTGGTACTAGTATGGTGAGTACTTCCGTAACCAAGGAAGCTGAAAAGTATGATATTTCACATGACATCACGTCTAACATCTATATCCCAACGGAGGGGTACATAGAAGGAGTCTCCATGAATAATTGATGCAAAGATGCAGAGAGAACTCAACCGGGCGTACCCTGACAATGATGAACTATTGTAAACGGCCAAAACTTCTAAGAAAGAGGGCATACCCACAAAATCGGTCATTTTCAAGACCAAACAGAGTGATGTCTTAATTAAATATTGAAGGAATGTCAAGTGAGAAAGAAATTGTACTATTAAAAAAGTGCAAGCAACCCTCATGGGATATTTTAGTGTTCCAAGAAACACAAAGACGAGTAAATTACCGAAGACCAAAAATTGAAGGTATAAAAATGGTATTAGAACGCGCTCATCTGGAATATGGTAGTGGCAACCAAAGTCAGATTTTTTTTTCTTTTTGGGTGGTTCAAACAATAAAACGCAACTGTAAATAATGACACACATTGAAACCTCCCCCCCTCCCCCCCGCCGTTGGCTAAGGCCATGTGTAGTTGTATCTTTGTAAGACATGATATAGAGGTATCACAGACGCAAATAATACTGAAATATCAACAATTGAGCTACAGTCATGTACTATTACGTCTGTGTACAAACCAACAAACATTAAGTTTCCCACACACAAACCAAATAATTTTCATAACCAAACCATGAAAATTGTCCTGGGAGATTTTAATTGTCAAAATGTCAACTGTGGCTATAACTCAACTGATAGAAATGGGGAAGATCTAGAAAGCTGGGCATAAAAAGATATTTTGAACCGTATTTTTTACCCTAAAGTAAGACCATCATTTATTGGTGGCAGATGGACAAGAGGGTACAACCCCGACACCATTTTTGTTTGTGACCATTGCAAATCATGTTTAAAAAACAGTAGAAGGACCGATCCTAAGAACACAACATTGCCCAGTGTCGTGTGTGGTTTCTGGAGTTATCTGAGTAGAAAATGTATCTTTAAAACGCCGCTTCAATTTCAAAAAAGCGAACTGGAAGGCTTTCGGTGAACTGTGCCTCAAAGTTGAAAACATAGGGGCAGACTCAAATAACCACAAAGAATTTGTTGAATTTGTTAATGAAACATCAAGGAGACATATTTCACATGGTTGTAGGACCCAGTTTATATTTGGCCTTGACCCAAGCTCACAAGATCGATGGCCAACTACCATAACAAGTACAATGCAGATCCTTTCTCAGTAGATACTATTGAAGAGGGAGAAGAATTACTGCGAAACACAGCTGAACAAAAAATGGAAAGATGGACTAAATTACTGCCTGAACTGGACATGAAGCGGAACAATCGAACAGCGTGGAAACTGATAGAAAAACTTAACAATGATCCTACGAGTCCGTTGCTGAGCACAAAAGTCACTCCGAACAAGCTTGCCCACCACCTACTACTAAATGGTAAGATCAGACAAAAGGCTAAAGTGAATTGAAGCGAAACGTGGAAGGAGAGAGTGATGTTTAGAAACTCCATTCTTATCTAAAGAACTGGGAAGAGCAGTGCAAGAACTGGAAGAAAATAAATCAGGTCCTGATGACTTAAACTGGACAAATGTAGCAGTTTGGTTCTAAAACTAATGAATGCCTAGTGAAGATAATGAACACATATCTGGAAACATTTCAGATTCCCAAACAGTGGAAGAAAGCGCAAGTAGTAGCAAAACTAAAGCGTGTCCAAGAGAAACCCGAACCAAAAAATTTCTACCAATTTAATTAACATACCACTTACATAAGCTATTTGAAATAATGATGTTCTCAAGGAAAGGAACCAAAATTGATACAAAGCTTATGACGTAGAAAATATTGTAAACAAATACTACGTTTTATTGGCAGGGCACCTAGAATATGCAACAGTTCTAACAAAGAAACTGCCTACACTGCACTTGTCGGACCTATTTTGGAGTATGGTGAATGGTGTGATGTTCACAATGTGGGACTGACGGACGATATAGAGGAAGTTTAGAGAAGGGCAGCTCGTTTTGCATTATCATGATACTATAGAGAGTGTGTCACATAAATGATACAAGAGTTCGGGTGGAAAACATTAAAAGAAAGGCGTTTTCGTTGCGATGAGATTTATTTGCAAAATTTATTTCTTCAACTTTATATTCCGAAAGCGAAATATGTTGTTGGCACTCGCCTACATAAGGAGACTGGTCATAATAATAAGATGAGATAAATCAGATCGAAAAGGGAAAGATTTCGGTGTTTTTCTTCCCGTGTGTTATTAGAGAAATTATGAAAGTAATTCTATATACCCTCTGTCAGGGATTTACATCTGATTTACAGAGTTAACATGTAGATACAAGTCCCTGAACTAGGTGGTTTCATAACAGGGAAAGCCTGTCACAGCTACATGCTGAATTTGACTCAACACATAGAAGACAGGTTTGAAAGAAAATTAATAACTGCAGTAGTCTTTTTTCATCTTTCTGCTGCGTGTCATACAGTAAACCGCCAACTACTCCTCACGAAAGTATATGAAATAACAAAGGACATTCGACAGACTTACATATTAAAACTCCAAGGGAAGAAAAGTAGATGGACATATCAAAAGAATGGTCTATCACAAGGAAGCAAATTTTCAAATGTTTGTTATCCTGTAGGACCAAACTACGTTGGTCATCAGTCCCTAGTCTTACAAACTACATAAACTAAGTTAAACTAACCTAAGGATAACACACACATCCATGCCCGATGGAGGATTCGAACCTCCGACGTGGGAGGCCGTGCGAACCGTAACGTGGCGCTCCAGACCGCTCGGATACTCCCGCGCGCCACAAGGGAGCGTTCTCTTTCCTATTTTATACAATAGGTACACAAATTATCAGCTGGAAATAATGCAGACGACACCGCCGCTGCGCGGGAGTGGCCGTGCTGTGTAAGGCGCCTTGCTGCGGAGTGCGCCGCTGCTCCCCGTCGGAGGTTCGAGTCCTCTCTCGGGCATGAGTGCCTGTGTTGTCTTTAGCATCAGTTAGTTTAAGTAGTTTGTAAGTCTAAGGACTGATTACGACAGCAGTTTCGTTCCATAGCTTCAGAAACATTTGAACGACACCGCCATTACTGCTCAACGAAGAACATTTGAAGAAGTTGAAAGGAAACTGACGGAGCTTTTGGATACCTCGGGGAAATTCTATGAAGAAAACCACCTGCGACCTAACCCGAAAACAACTCAGTCCATATGTATAATAGAAAGGTACCAATGCATCTAACAATAGAGTGGAGAGGAGTTAAACTAGTCCACTATGCCAAATCAAAATATTTTGAGTCAGACTAGAACCAACACTGTCTTTTAAAAAATACTGTACCGACATATAAGGAAAAATATGAGCGAGGAACGACATTATTCATAAACTGAATGAATCCGCATGGGGAGTGCAATCTACAGCTCTGCGATCATCAGCAATGGGACTCAGCTTTGTAGAGGGAGGACATGCGGCACCAGTGTGGGAACCGTCTGGCCACTTCAAACAAAATTAGACTGTGAGGATTGTCACTGGATGCTTCAGGCAAACACCTGTCCACACAAAATTTACCCAATTACCACCATAGCACCACCAAATATCATACGTAGTGTGGAAAAGAGCAGAAAACAGCAAACCGACCTACGACATCTCATAAATTACCACCAGATAGTTCCAGTCCGTATTAAGCCTAGGAAGAGTTTTATACAAAGCACCGTACCACTAGAAGGCCGACCTGAAGGTGTCACTTTATGGATGGACTCTCTGTAAAATACAAACCTACAACCCAGAGAGTAAATCGTACAAGAGAAGCAACTACAGTACAGTACATGTAGAACACCGAATACATTAAGAACAAGAGTAACAAAATGCAAGGGATATTCTGAATATCACCTATGTGAATGCGGAAAGATACAGATGAATGAACATTTACTCATGTGCCCAAGGATGGAAGTTGTTTGCACAGCGGAAGATCTGTTTTTTATCGAGTGACAAGACAATTACAGCTGCCGAGGTTTGGAAAAAGGGTTCAGATGTTCTCGCCCTGACGCAGAAAGTAAAGTAATGTAAACAATCATTCATCAAGTGACAACGTTGACGATAGTTTGTATTGAGAGGTAGTGGTAGGCTGTAACTGAAGAGGTTTGTGAGAAAAACGTATAACGTTCACAGCTGCAGAAATCGATGAAGAAATGAATGTCCCACTTCTGTACACTGTCATCATTTAAATAACAGATAGAAAGCCCCTAAACAGAGAATTACAAGGCGAGCTAGAATTCAAAAATCACTCTTCAATACTGCAAATTCCCTTAGGTCGAAAACGTGGTACCAAAACTATAAAGATGGACTATGAAGAAATGAGGGAAAGTAATTTGGTGGGATGAGTCTTGATTCACACTGTCCTCAACTTCTTACCATGGACGCTTGTGTAGATAACTAGCACATTTAATTGTTCTCTTTCTCATATGCTAGAACTAAAGTCCTCTTCTATTGTTAATGTTGTTGCTAGACTCCTTTCTCCAGTTGTGGCACATAATTCATCTGTGACCCTGTAGATTGGCCCCTGCAGCCTAAGAAACTGCACGCCACATGTAGGCCTACAATGCGCTAGCATTATAGGATATGCCAAACGCAAGAGGCATGTGAGCACAAAATACCTCTGGGTAGTCTCCTTTTACTCTGTCGAAGTTAGACAGCAATATACTCACAGTTGGAAGACACAGAAGCAACTCCTGGCAGCATTAAGTCTAAGCACAGCACATAGTACTGTAGTTGCAGAAGCAGTATCTGTTAGTGTATGAGGCTGGATGAGCCACATCAGGTAGGCGACTGGCCTGAAGTACTTATCAGTGATAGAGATGCATAATGACATTTACAGCATATCTCTAGCAGAGGTACCTGTGCTCGCTCAATCCACTCAGAACCAATCATGTAGACTGTGAAAGTGGTATAACGATAGATCTATTGCAGTGGTGTGGTAATCATATTATGCTGTTACGGCAATGTTTCAGCGCTGGCAGCAGGTAGCAGAGCTAGTCGCGTGGAAACCAGACTGTCTTTGGTGCCAATACAAAAACCTCGGTCCTGTCAGTTTAGCCACTATATAACTCTTGGTATAGTGTTTCAGCACCACAGGATAATACAATTTCATTCTAGTAATCTTATTCATAAATGAAGAGGTTTGCACAGAATAGAGCAGCGTAGAAACCTACTTCAGACTGATGACAACAACAATAACAATTTGCAAAGACCAGTAGTAGGCTATATACTAACAATTTCTTCAAGCACTTTATCATTACAGTGTCTAATACCATGGAATATGTTTCTTTATTAATTATGTAAGAGGTACTGTCATTTCTACCATATCTTGGAGAAATTTCCTATAATAATTTACTAACGTAAAATATAACTGTACCTTGCCTTCTGAACATGAAAGACTCCTTACTATGTTTGCCAATCTTGGATTTGTTTATACTTTGGCTATTTATGGCTATTTATGTGTGCCAAATAATACAGTTCTCGTATATCATAATGCTGTTACATGTGCTGAACATAATCTCCTGAACACTTCCTCAACCATTGCAAATGTTTGTATAACTTATGGGACTTAACTACGGGGTCATCAGTCCCTAAGCTTACAAACTACTTAAGAACTAGCTAAGACTAAGGACGGCACAAATATCCATGCCCGAGGGAGGATTCGAACCTCCGACCGTAGTGGCCGTGCAGATCGTGACTGGAGCACCTCAGTCCCCTCGGCCACCGCGGCCGGCCAACCATTGCACATGCTCGTTAATATCTCCTAGAAACTCAATAAGACAGTCTAGAGTCACAATAACCTGTTACGCCTCTAATCTCCTCAACAGTAAAGCCAATTAATGCGGAAGTATGACTGGTATATTCTTCAAACAAATATATTTCCTATCTAGTCTCAAATCAACTTAAATCATTTAGAATGCTAATAATGGCCTATATGGGTTAAATAGAACATGAGATTCCAGTCTCTATTGGTAATTTTTCTATTCATTTCAAATACATCGCTGCAAGGGAGTTAGACGTGCTGCCTGAGGGCCCATGTCACAGAACGCGCTCTCGTCCGTGGTTGGAGTTCTCCAACAAACATGGATGTGAGTGTTCTCCTTTGGTTAAGTTGGTTTCAGTAATTTGTAAGACTAGAGACTGATGACCTCAGCAGTTTAGCCCCTCAGAATTACGATCATTTAAAACATATTTCAAGTAATTCAGCTTCTGAGATAATGGAGTTGTAATGGTAGCTTGCCGAAGACTAGCATCTCAATTTGTTCTGCCTAGATCACCATCGCTTATAACATCTAAATTCGTGACCACTAATGAGTTTATTCAGTAAGTTTTCCGTGATTTCCCTAAATCGCTCCACCAAAATGTCACGATGATTCCTTTGAGAGGACGCAGCTGATTTCCTTCCCCGTCCTCAACCAAAACAACCTGATCTTGTGTTCCATCTCTAATTACCATGTAGTGCTGAGACTTTTCCCAGCCGAACGCAAAGGTGCTAATGTGCAACGTTGTCTAGTCTTAATGACAAAGAGAGTGTGTATTAAATACAGTTCTGGAACACTTTCAATTATGTGTTGCACAAGAACCAAACATTGTACAGACATCATACATATGTCACTTTGAAGAGAAACCTTGAAAGTTAATTTTTTCATAAATACCGCCACAACATAATTTGCCGGATAGTCAAAGCTGGTCGTAAACTTGATGCGTTCAGGTACGGAGCGAGCTTTTTGTGTGCTGGGAGATCGAGAATGACAAGTGTGCGACAGCTGTTCAACGGATGTTTGGAACCAAGTACAGTAAGAAGCCACCAACAAGAATAGCCATTTACCACTGGCGCAACAAATTCGTTACGACTGGTAGCTTGTACCCGGCAAAGAAAAGCGGACGTCCCTGTGTGAGTGAAGTGAATGTGGAGCGCGTACGAGAGATAGTCGTAAGAAGTCCAAAGAAGTCGGTGCGTCGTGCATCCCGTGAACTTGAAATGGCTGCAATGACAGTGTGGAAAGTCCTGCGATAGAAGCTGTCTAGGGAACCATTCAAATTGGAGCTAGTGCAGAAGTTCAATGACGACGACAAAGTCAAGCGTTTTGAGTTTTGTTCGCAGTTGTAACAATTGATTGAGGATGGGGATAGCATTGCTAATCGTTTAATTAGCCACTTTTCATACTAATGGGAAAGTGAATATGCATAATTGTCGAATCTGGGGTACAAAGCATCCACACGAATGGACTTAATTTCAGCGTGATTCCCCAAAAGTAAATATTTTTGTGTCTTGTAATGTCGACAGCTGTACGGGCCATTCTCCTTCGCCGAAGGCACTATCACTGGATGTTCCTATTTGGACATGTGTGTATTTCCCGGTACACTATTGCGCCATGAGTATTGCCTATCGTAGGGGCCAATCCACGGCAGGTACAGCACCTGAACTCGCCATGTTTGGGACTAGCCCTGACTATTGGCAAATTACCAAAATACGCTGTGGCGGTACACGCGAATAAAAACTTCAGCGTTTCTCTTCAAAATTACATATGTATATGGTACGTACAATGTCTGTACAATGTTTGGTTCTTGTGCAATAAATAATTGAAAGTGTTCCCAGACTTCATACACACCCTATAAATATTTTTTAACTTTCTGATTATAGATTCAAACAGAACGCAAATTTATGACTCGACTGATATATCACAAGATACTGCCAGATTAAAGTGAGAAAGTCGATAAAATTAATCGACAATTAAACCATATTAAAATATTTTTCTCTATCAATCTAAAGTCACAGGAAAGTTGCCTAACCAGAATACCGATCCGCATCGGCCATTTCCGCGCGGACAAAGTTATCTATGCTTACAGGAACCATAGATTCTCCTCTAACATTACTGAAATTCACTATATTTCTGCGTACAAAACAGCACAATTTTCAGTTTATCTAATTCCTCGTTGTTTTCCAGTATTTCTACAATGCACAATGTGTCCTGTTCAGTACCTACAGAAACAAACTAATATTGGTTGTTTGTTTGGGAAAGGGGGACCAAACTGTTAAGGTCATCAGCCCCTCGGTAGGGAGGGCAAAGAGTGAGGATAGGAAAGGAGAGGAAAGGAAAGGAAATTCAGTCCAGGGAGGAAAGAAGGAAGAATGATTTAATTAGCTCGGGGCCCCATTCTCGCCATGCTCGTACTCACGAAAGAACGGTGAGCCTCCTTGGGGGACAAACTAATCCGCCTGTACCTGACAGTATCATTAACCTCACTTCAGTTGGCAACTCGCTATGATTGGAGAACCTTGCGGCGTAGAGACACTTGTAGTTGACATTTCCAACTGAAACATTGTTACATTGAGTTCAATCATATACCGCGAAAGGTTAATCTTTGCGTCATGTTTACAGCTTTCGTAGCCAGTTACAGTGTTACCTGAGCAACTGGTAGCTCTTTTCGTCGCATAAGTGATTTCTTCAACTGCATGCATGCGATTTTTGAAACCATTGACTGCAATATTCAATGGTTTCTGTCCGTCGGTTTATGTATTCGTAGTCGTTAGGTCTCTCACGTCCCATTTACATCACCAACAGACGACCTGGACAAGTTTAGAAGCGTTGTTTTGTCAGTGACGTGTTTGTTACTGCGGTGACATTCAATGACTACTCCATCATTTACGTTTCTTCTGAGCTCCGTTGATAGCAGAGATTGCTGCCGGTGTCGACAAAATCTAGCGACACTGCAAGTCGTATCTACGAAGACCACCTTCGGAGGGCTGGTGACACTGAATGCGCTGGAGGGGGGGGGGGTCCCACTTCTCCTTTGATGACCATCACTGCATAGAAAGCAAATTCTTAGTGCGCTGCATTTTTTTCTTTTCAAAAGTTTGGTTGTGTGGCCATCTTCCGCAGCAGCAATTAAAATTGACTATAATAGGTAATCCGTCTTATGCTGACTGCAATTAAAAACATTTGTTTTACACCAGCCGCGTTTCACTTTTTATTTTGAAAGCATCTTCTGTGGTCTGTAAATGATACAACGGTTTGTACATTTTGTTTTGCATACATAGATTAAAAAAGTTTTTATGAACTTAGTGCACGTTAGGCCTATGTGTTTTTAAATTGATATTCAGTCTACTCACGGTGTCGTCTCTTATTTATATCTCATTGCTGTTTCTCCGACTTCTTGGTTGGAGTTGTTTGGTTCTTGACGTAGTATTACCTAGTTTGTAAGTAGTTTGTAAGTTTAGGGGCTGATGACCCCGTAGTTAAGTCCCATAAGCTATACAAACATTGAAAACATTGAGATATTGCCGGCAGAATTCCAACAAACTAACGGTTGTTTACGGCGCAGTTGACTGAATGCTCTGTCTGGTAGTATGCACACGTCTATTGTTGACCCACTATTAATAACACTAACTTTGATTGTTTGTAGGATGCAGTTATATTCTATATTACACAGCCTGTAAACATTCGAGGAAGTTATTCAGATTTTATGTAGGGGTGAATCAGAATAACTGTTCTTAATTTTCTTTCGTCATGGAAACACGAAAATAAACATTACTTATCAACAATACTGTCTTTGCAAGTGCCTGATTTTCTATAAAAGGCAGTTTTAATAACTCAGACATATTTCAAATTTTAACATAGAAACAATAAACTACCGAAGATAGTTTGTTATTATAATTCACAGACTATCTTCTGTAAAATTTGTGTCAGGTATTAAAATACGTAAAAGTGTTTCTCTAAAAAAGTACGGAAAGACAGACTTGCTAGTTACGGAACTTACACGGCAAGTTAAATTTCCTGTTCCAGTAGGTGGCCTATGTAATTTTCTTATGAACATATTTTCAACATTCACAATCTGACTTCCACACAAATTTGCACTTAGAACTGTAACAGTCTTCGTGTCAAATTAAAATAAAATTTATACATATGTTTGCAATGATTATGGTGTATAAAGTATACAGTTTGTTGCACACTTGCATGGTGTACTATGCTAAATTTATGCTCTAAATTTCACACTTGTTTGATAATGAATTCCTCGGAGCGCTCTTTTTTGCGCTATAGAGCTTCCTTCGTATCATTGTAAGTTCAAAACAATGCATTTATGGACATTGCTTTATTAAGAAAAATGTGTACTTTCATATACTCTATTACATCAGAAAATTAGGAATATTTTTTTGTTTTATACCTCTATAATATTCTATTACAATCGAAGTAATTTAGAATGTAGTGAAACAAGAAAGTAGTCGTAAGACCATGTCTCAAATTTCCCACTATGGCTTTGAAAGAACTAACACACCAATCGGATGAATAAGTGTGAATAATAACAATAATAATAATCAAGAAAGAGTACCCCCACTATATATATATACCGGATTAGATGGACCACCGGTTTAGACGGACCAGTCCCACATTTCACTGGTCTGCCACAGCAACACTGCAGTCAGTGTTTGGGGATGTTCTTCTTGAGCAGACGGACACACGTTTAGTTTTTCTCGGGAGTTTCATAGGATTTTAAGAAGAAACCTTCGTTTATTTCTTTTGGTGAGTTGAAAAATATTTTATACTTGATTTCTTTGTTACGACGTCAAGTTAGTTCGAATGATTCTGACGTAATATCAATGCTATAACTCTATTGCTTACTTGGGTACAGTCTTAATCCAAAATGGTGTGCGTGTAGTGCTATTTGTCTGAACAGGGAGCTCTCCTTCTATAACTGGCATTTGTTATAGGTGTAGCACTTAAAAATCCGGTATAGTTCAAGAAATGATGACGCTGTTGCTGCTCCTGGTAGCTCAAGAAATGATAGTAATGCTGATACTTCAAGAGGCTGTGAAGATATTCCTTTGCCGAGATCCTTTGAACAATACGAGAATATATGTGAGGATGTATCCTCCTCAAAGTTGTTGGACAAAATACTTCCAGTGCCTTGTGGCAATAAAGTTCAGACTCTGAAAAGTAAGGTTCAAATGATGTCAACAGTTTTAAGCTCTCCAGAAAAAATAATTGTCGCCCTGAAGAAAAAAAGATGAAGGGAGTCAAAGGAAAAAAAAAAAGAAAGAAGGGGAAACATAAGAAAGACATGAATGAAGAAGAAAGGTGGCAGAAAAGTAAGTCGGGGGAGAAAGTAAGAATAATAATGAAACCACGATTAATCAAAGGATCAGATCACAAAAGAAGAAAGAACTTACTTCATCCTGAGAATCTGACAAAAATAATAAAATTTGCATCTCTAATCTTTATGAAAGTAACTGGGATGAAGAGTGGTGTAAAGATAACTATAGTGAAACAAAAACGAAATTAGAAATGGATTAAATGTGATGATCTCACTGGACATATAAAGGCTGCACAAGATTCGAAAATAAACGCAAAAACAGCGAGTTACTCTATACAAAATGGCAGCAGAACGATTCCTTTGTCTGAGCAATGCCAAAATAAATTAGACAACTTATATTTATTCATTATATTGACTACGAAATATACTTATCCTTTTTTAGACAGTTTATAACATTATACCTATAAGTTTTCGAGCAGTTTATAACTTCATTCTTGAAAATAAACAACGTTTATACCTTTTATGACCTGTGTTTCTTATATCACATCCTGATATATTAACGATGACCAGAGGTCCATCAATCGCTAGATGGTAGTGTATCTAAACCAGAGTACCGTTGGGATGGATGGACGACTGAGTAAAAGTAAGAAGAAACATGACTTTATCGAGAAGTCCCAACAATGGGAAAAAGTAATGCAATGCAGGATGATTTACAGTGTATCGAAGCTTGGTGCAGGGAATGGCAATTGAGTCTCAACATAAACACCAGTAAAGTTCTGCTTTTACATAGAAAGAAAGATCGTTTATTATCTAACTACGTAATAGCAGAAAAACACAGGAAACAGTTGCTTACATAAAATGTCTGGAAGTAGTGGAGTAGCCGAGCGGTCTAAAGCACCTCGCCGTCGAGGTTCGAATACTCCCTCGGGCATGGGTGTGTGTGTGTGTTGTCCTTAGGTTAGTTTACCTAGGTTTAAGTAGTTTGTAAGCTACGGACTGATGACCACGCATTTTGGTCCGATAGATTTAGACATTTCAGCATTTTTTGACTCTACAAGTAAATCCGTCACTTTCCGATTTTTATGAAATTTGTATAAGTTACAATACATGAAAAACTAAGGGACACGTATTATTTTTAGAGGCGGTAAAATACATTTAAGAGGTGAAATGGTCCCCTCAAAATCGGAGCTAAAATGGAATAATTGCAATAACTTAGAGATCAGTGAAGCGATTTTAATGGTATTTGGTATTTTTCAGATATATCATTTTATACAACTATGACATAAATTTTCACAATCAAAATAATGTCATTAAACTGCAATAACTAATACACAATCAGTTTGCTTCTCCTCAATTTCAAAATCTCATTAAATACTCTTGCATTCAAGAATGAATCGTGTTTTGACACACGGAAAGAAACACCTTCGAAATTTGATAACCCCACTCATTTCTGTTCGAAAAATTGTGGGATATATTGCGAGTTCTGCAATGTAAGCGCCAAATAATACGATGTGTTAGTGCAAAAAAATCTTTGTGCTTGATAAATTTTTAACGCATATCAAATATGCGAAAGTTTCAACAAATAATTTCTTCCTTAAAGCAACAGTTTACAAAATATATAATATTGAAAAATAAATGAAATGAACACAGGCAATACAAATTTTAATAATAAACAAAATAATAGTCATAATTTTAATAAATTACGATACCGAAAAAATCTGTCATTACCTCTACGTATGCGTTCAACAATGAATCGTGTTCTGACACACGAAATGAAAATTGTGAAAGGCAACGGGACTCAACCTAATGAAGCAATGGGAAGAGTTGGAAATCCGTCCATGCGACCTCCACGCGCTACATTATGGGCAACGCTAACGCCGGCGGTTAAAACCAATACACATTTTAACATGTTTAGTTCACTTTATTTCAAAAGTAGATTTTACAGTATTACGAATGTCGCATTTCGAGTTACTGACTATTCAAGATTTTATCGACTTTTTGTCCGCTGTGCTGGACCAGCCATATTGAATTTTGAGAATCTGATTTCAGATTCAGACTCAGCGACGTTAAATTCCGGTATGTTAAAGAGATGAAACAGTTCAGAAATACAGATCCACAAGGTGTTTTATGGGCAGTATCAGACGAGCGCGGCAATATAAGGGTTGATTACCACTCAAATATTGATATAAAAATACAAAATATACTTATTCTTAATTAACCTTCCTTTTGAATTTTTAATAGCTTCTACTTCGATTAAATCAAAACACTTTTTAGGAAAAAAAAAAAAAAAAAAAAAATTAAAAAATAAAAAAAAATAAAAAAAAAAGATTAGTTGGTGACCTACTTTACATTCCCCCTCCAATACACATAAGCCGATTTCCGTCTTTTATCAAAAGATACTTTCATACCAAAAATCATTGACATCGCTGCACTAATTACTAAGTTATCACAATGTTTCCAATTTAGCCCCAGTTTTGAAGGGACCGTTTCAGCCCTCAAATATCTTTCACCGCCGATAAAATAATACACGTCCTTTAGTTTTTCGTGTATTTCATAAAAATCGGAGACTGATGATTAGGTATGTTTACTTATACGTTGGAAGAATCCTTAGGAAGTCTATAATTGGCGTCAAGTAGGAAAGCACTTCCGCGCATACAGGCGGAGTGATAGAGGAAGCGTGAAAGGAAGGACGAGCTACGGCCGCGCGGCAACATTTGAGCCTGCAAGAGAAACATTGCGTAACTCGTGGCCAGCCACGCGCCTAGACAATAATATTATCGACTGCAAGTATAGTAATGGAGGGGATGAGCAGAACGGCTGAAAAATGGGACACCTTCCTACATGACGCTGACTATAGGCCGTCGACAAAAGGAGGGAGGAAACAAAACTCTCGTTCGCTCAGCGTTTCAGTGTTGCTCATCAGAGTGGGCTCATCAGAGAGGGATATTCTGCATAGCGAGGCTTGAAGAGTCAACCAAAATACTGATTCCTCCAATAAATGTCTCACGAAGCGATCACAAGAATTACAGTAGAGAGGTTAGGGCCCATGTGGATACATACAGGCAATCATTTTTTATCGCGAACCGTACGCGACTAGAATAGGAGGCAGTGACGATGGTTCACAAAGTAAGCTCTGCCACACACCGGGGGTGTCTTTCGGAGTATAGTTGTAGATATATGATCAGTTTAATAGCTGAAGAGGTGAATAAAATCGTTCAGGGTCATATATACATATTAGAAAAACGTATGCCAAGAACTTAATATTGCAAAGTTTGGTAAGAAAATAGTTTAAAAAAACGTGGTCCAGCTATACAGGACTTACCTCATATTTTCATGGAATAGAAGGCAGGAGGCATAATAATAAATATTTCTTTGGAATGTAGCGACGAAAACTGTTATCAGGAACGTAGGATCGCCACAGCGAAGAAACGGGATTATATCTCGATTCTGACCTACACTGTAAGAGAGTAAACTAATGCAAATTATCAATTTAGACGTTTGACTTCAGGTGCTACTCAATAATAAATTACTGTTAACATATCGCACCCTGGCAAGAAAAGTGACAACTCAAAATATACCGCTCCTTTTGATTGATATATTAACACCTTCCAATAGCGACGGTGAAGCAAAACTGCCCTCAGGTGGGTATATGGCGAATGCTGATATGAAGTTTTTCTTGCACATTGGGCGATTTCATAAATATTTCTCAAAGGACCTCACAACTGCCTTTTTTTTTAACTTATGTTAGTTTGCATGCCAGAGTGCTATATGTAGCCGGCCGCGGTGGCCGAGGGGACTGAGGCGCTTCAGTCACGGTCTGCACGGCTACTACGGTCGGGGGTTCGAATCCCCCCTCGGGCATGGATATTTGTGCCGTCCTAGTTCGTAAGTAGTTCATAAGTAGTTTGTAAGTTTAGGGACTGATGACCCCGTGGTTAAGTCCCATAAGATTTACAAACATTTGAACATTTTTGCTATATGTACAGTATACTTAATTTCATTTTATAAATTTGTTTAATTTACTTTCACGTCACTTTCAATTATCTGTACATTGATGAATGTCTGCCACGGCGGAGTGGCCAAGCGCATTGAGGCGCTATGCGCTAGGCCGTTCCCCGTCGGGGGTTCGAATCCCCCATCGGGCATGGATGTTTGTGTCGTCTTTAGTATAAGGTAGTTTATAAGTAGATAAGTAGTTTGTAAGTTTAGGGACTGATGACCCCGCAGTTAAGTCCCTTAAGCTAAACAAACATATGAAACATTTCTCTCTCTCTCTCTCTCCTTTTTTTTCTTTTTTTTTTCTTTTTTTTTTTATGAGTGTCTGTCAGCAGGGTGCAATATGGAATGCTCCGTCCTTGCTCGTTCCTTGACGTGATCACGGTTTTCATTAAAACAATCTCCAACGGACTCTTGTAAACCGCAACAGCTAATGCAACGGGTAGAGTTCGTGCAGTATATGGTGAACGATGCGCAGAGACGAGTTTTCGTCCGAAGCGCCGGGCGAGTTTACTCCTTCATTCGGAAGGGGAGGCCGCGTCAGTCCACTTCCGCCTGCCGAGCACTGCACATCAAGTGAGCGCACCGCTATAAACGGCGTGACAACAGTCCCCAAGCGCTATAGGTGCAGGAAGAGTTCTGCATATCCAGGCACCAGAGATTGTTTTCATTGTAATTAAATTTATGTCGGAAGAGGCAAAAGAGAGGATAAAAATCCCATTAAGTGTCTCTGAAAGAGTGCAGGCAGCTAATGGTGTTTCCCTTTGGACAATAAAGAAAAAATAAAAATAAAAAAGAGAGAAAGAGAGAAGAATATTAGTTGCCGTTAGTTGTGAATGTTTCTATACTCCGGGAAAATGCGGAATAGAGAGAAGAAGGTCTTAGATTTAGATGATTGTCATGAAGAAGTTGTGCAAAGATTGATAAACAATTTCCATGTGACAAACAAACAGCGACTCACAGTAAAGTAACTTTTTCCCTAATAAGGGAAAATACGTCTTTCAAGAGAAGTATTTCTTCATTGCGATACCTACTTCAAAAGTCAGGCTTCATGTATATTAGTTTTTTTAATATCAATGTAATACTTTCCTGCTTTATTTTTCGTCCAGTTAACACGCTTAATATTTAGCAGGTGGCGCAAAAACAGGTTACAGGAAGGTGCTTTTTGAATGTTTAGAAATACGCAGTAAACATGTCGATTATTTACATGAAATAATATAGTACCGTGAAAAGGGTTGACCTCTCATATATGTCGATGAAACATACATTCGTAGTTCGCATACTACGCCCAGTGAGTAGACAGATGGATCAAGTAATGGAGTAAAGGCGCCATTTTCAAAAGGACGACGTCCGATTATAGTACAAGCAGTTAACTGATAAGGACAAGTAGTTCTGCAGACTATAAGGTATTGATGTGTGTAAAGGCTCAAGTGAACATTTACGTTCACTGGTCTACAATACTGTAGAACAGGAGAACGTGAGTATTCCTTATAAATTGAAACACGTTCTATAATGTACCGACAGAAATACCATCAGTTTTATTAAAGCGTTTCGTATTGTGGGTGTTGGATTTAGAATTGTTTCTGACTGATTGTTTAAGCTCTATCTAGATGACTGCAGTAAATTGAAGATCAATGAGAAATTTTTCTATTTGTAAGTTAAACAGATAAGCCGTACTTCCTGCATGCACACTAGTAATACTAACAAATCAGTCCATATCCTGTATCGCAACATATATTTCGAAGTAAGATAGGTAATGACAAAAATAATGATAAAAATAATGAAATATTAATAACATTGAGTTAAGTATTTAGAAAAAGGTATTTTTGATGGTATGGTTAGGTACAGTATAGAGAATATATGAAACTCCGGCAGGTAGTGGAGCGTAGGCTTCAGTTAGTTCACGTTACTGGCGAAGTTCGTTCTGAAGTTCATAGGTGATGAGAGTATTCTTATTTTATTTATTTATTTTGTTAAGCGTATTAAAAATTTTAAACGAGTGTTCTATACCAACATCCAGCAGTGGGTCCTTTGTCGACGATGAAAATGTCGATTACGTATCGGGAATAAGAGAGAATATCTAAAGTTTTGGGCGAAAAGCTTTGTATTTTTTTATCTAACTAATTTACAAAGATGTCTTCTAGAATACCAGCTTGTGCAAAAAAACTCCTCAAGCACTCAACATGAGATGCCAACCAAAGGTCCATAAAAATCTTACCCCTCTCCGTCTGATAGTGAATTTCAGAACAGCTCTCACATACCTACTATCAAAAGAAATGCAGTCACAGCTCACATAATACTATAAAACTGAAAATGACAGAACAGTGAAAAACACCACTCAATTAATACAGAACATCAGAGACATAAACACTGCTCTCTTTTGATTTAGAAAGCATGTACAACTGCATCCCAGTAAATGAAACTATCAGGCTAATAGAAGAAAATCTAAAAACACACAGCCAGCTATCTCTAGAACAAATACATGAAATAATAAGATTGTTAGAACTAATGACACAACAAAACTATTTTGAATTCAATGGGGACTTGTACATACAAGAAGATGGGCTGCCCATGGGTTCACCAATTTCAGGAACGCTAGCAAACATCTTCATGAATCATATAGAGAAAATAATATTTGCAGATATAGTAACAAAGAAGAATGACAACATCATCTACTGGTACCGATACATGGATGATATAATATGTATGGTGGACGAACCAAAAAACAAAATACAACAGCTACATAAAGATATAAATACCATACACAACCACAAAAAGTTTACAATAGAAGAAGAACAAAAAGACACACTCAGTTTCCTAGACATAACAATAACAAAAGAAAACCACAAACACAAATGTGACATATTTAGAAAACCACTTCAGACGTCATTATACATGCCACTTCAAACAATCCACAAAGTCACAAACAAGCTGCAATAAGGTACACGCTAAACAGACTCAATAGGATTCCCCTAAACACTTCTAACTGCCAAAAAGAGCTAGCTATTATAAAACAAATAGCACTAAAATAGCTACGAAGAAACCATGGCAGACAAACTAAACAGGAAAATGAAGACAAAGTTGAAGAAAAAGCAACACAAACCACACTGACACAGACAAACAGCACACACAATAAAAAATGGCATACACTGACCTACCACAACAAATTCACATACAAGATAGGTAATATATTCAAGAAACGAGGCATAAACATTGCCTACGAAACAAGCAAACCAATTCAAAAACATACACCCAAATTAAAACCAAAAACTGACAAATACCAACAATCTGGTATCTATCAGCTCAACTGCAGAGACTGTGACAATATATATATTGGGATGACTGGCAGAACATTTGATACTAGATACAAAGAGCACATCAGAGCTTGGAAGTATGGTACAAACCATTCAACGTTTGCCGACCACCTGAAACAAGAACACCATAGGCCCAGCACCGTAGAAAAAGATAGGAAAATCATACAGACTAATAGAGACAGACACCTTCTCCCTTTCCAAGAAAACCTCCACATAGACAAAGCACTATCACACAACAAACAATTACTCAATGACCAAATAAATATTGGAAACCAAACAGAAAAAAATCACATAAAACCCTCCCCTTAATGCCCCTAACTATCTCAGTCTACTTCTACATCTCATTCCACATCCCACTATCGACACTCCACAACTAATGTCAAATAAAATCACATATCCCCCTCTCCGCTAAACATGAGAGTCTCCGAACATGTCACATATATTGAAGTGAAGTTCAGAAACTTGCTCGCTCCCTGCTAACAACCATTCACTGTTTCCCCACATCACATACTAGATTCAACAAAAAAACAAAAGTGCCAACTCTCTCCCCTCCCCCTCCGTACCACACACCCACCCACCCACCCACACACACACACACACACACAAACATACACACACACTACTTGGATTACTACCACCACTACCTCTTCTTCACAATGAATATAAAGTACCTTAATTATCTAATAAAAGCCAACTGACAAATTTCTCCCCTCTACTGGCGACCACCCCACCTCCTGCCCATCACTTTTGTCTTCCATCTCACTTCATATCCCACCTTACCACATCCAACCACCATTCAGTCATCTTTTCCCTACTACTCAACCCCCCACCCATTACTTATAAAATTCATAAATAAATAAAAAGTTTCCATTTAAAAAAATATAATTTTACCACTATTCCATTCCGCTTACATCAAAACTAAATACAGTACACTATAATTTATTATAAAACATACAAAAAGAACTACATTCGTTATGTTGGCAACACTCCAATAACACACTGTGCAGACTCAGTCAAAACAAAAACAAACACGTCTGACCTGTGAAAAACAATTATGGACTGTGCAAAAGTGACAGTGAAAGTAGTGGAAAAAAGAATGATACAGCATGAAGAATCGGCGGTATTGCGTGAAACAGACCGGCACTCCATGATGTGAGACGGAAACAAGACAAAATTTCCGTAAGTAACAAAACATTAGGCCTACTTTTCATGTTTCGTTAACGAACTGTTTTCGATCTAAAAACAAAACAAACTGTAGATTTCTATTATTACAGACCACTGAAGATGTTTTACTGTCATTAAAACGAAACGCGTCTGGGGAGAAAAATCGCATTTTATTTTTAGTTGCATAGATGGACAAACATGGCCATTCATAATTATGAAATCAACTAGGGACATCATAGCCACACAAACGAAGAAAAAACTGAATACTGACATATAAATTATTGCTACATTACTGGAATTTTTCAAACCTGAAAGTTACTTCATTCTGCTCTTATTGAGAGAAAAATAATTAACCTAGAGTACATTGATATTTAATGATTAAAATGTTTTTTTTTGCTTATTTGGTTTCAAAAATTAACAGCATTTTTTAAAAATGCATGAACACTTCATAATACATTTGCATAGACTGACAAAGTAGGAATTATTTTAACAGCATTGATGATTAACTGTGCATTTGCGATAATGTTTGTCGCTGTTCAAGAAAGCACATGTTAGGTAAGCCATTGGAATCTGACCATCAATCCCAGAATAGTCGCGCAGACTGTCCGCGTGGTCTAATGCGTCATGCTACGGACTGGATGGCCGTTCCCGTCGGAGGTTCTAGTCCTCTCTCGGGCATGTGTGTGTGGGCGTGTGTGTTGTCCTTAGTGTAAGTTAGGTTAAGTTCTTTTTAAGTATAGGGACTGAAGATCATAGCAGTTTGGTCCAACAGGTTTACAACCTGGAACTACGGGCTCATGTCTTTTTCTTAATTAAAAATTATCTTACTAATCCATCGATAAACGGAAGGTCGACCACCTGTCACGTCTCGAGGTACTGTATTTCTTTGCTGCTACTCGGAGCGAATAAGATTTTTTACTGCGTTGTTCTATCACTGTCTGACACGAAAAAATTTTTTTTCTAAAATATTTTAGCCACCAATTGTCGAAATCTAGTATTTCCTCTCCATCAGTTAATATTACTATGGCATTCATTTCATTGCTTACTATCAGTTCCATGCATTCATAAAGGGTGTAAATGCGGTAACGGGTTTTCTCCTCATACTGGCTAAAGTAGCGATCATGCAGGAGGAAAGAGGCACCTTGCTCTGGAAATTTTTTATTATGACCTTTAATGTTCCTGCTTTAACCATGCCCATCAATAAAGGCGTGTATTTTGTTCTGAGCGACATAGCCATCAGAAAAAAAAGATCAGTAAAATTTTTAAGAAGATCGTCCGTTATGTAGTCAGAAAAGACTACTTCGTTTGCACCTTCCTTTCCAAAGCCTTCATGATACAAGTTAACAAGTGGAGTGTTCAGTTTTTATGTGATGAATGCTGAAACTACACTCACAGTTGGCGCAGATCGAAATATGTGGAAACGGCAAGTTTGCATATAATAAAAATCTATGGCTCCCACAGAAATTCGGGTAGTAGAGTGTGTATTCGGATGAAAGTGTGGACGTTTTTAACAACTTATTTCTATTTGGCAAGCAGATTAGCACTAAGGGTACTATGAGCCACAAATCTGAGTGAACGGACCAGGGGCGTGGGAGGAAGGGGGTGGGGTGTTCAGTTTTGATCAAGAAAAAGACATTCAGATCAGCAACCCAAAATTTCCGCAGCTGAGCTTAACTGTCGAACTGTTTCAGTGTTTACAACTGGAACACAAATTTTGCTCTGTAAGTGGCCGTTGAGAGGGGGGGGGGGGGGGGAGCGGTGGATGGACCCGTGCCTCTCGCTTTCTGCCACTTCTCAAGAAGACAGAAACAGAATTTTCCACGTTGCCTAAGCAATTAATTTAATGAGCATTTTGGGGTTTTTATCTATGGCAGGAACTCTAGCGTGTTGAAATACGTGACGTAACACTTCATCTCCCTAATGTTAAATTAGTCGTAATTATAGTCCAAGAAGCGTTTCACGCTGTTTACATAGCTGTATCATCTCAGTGAATGAAAAACATTGCCAACTCCTCGTTTTATAGCCGTGTTACTGGAAGCTTTTGTCATCTTCTTTAAGTACATATTACGTTTATATTAACTGTGACATTGTATGTGCATGTTATCATTTCTAGTTTTTATATTATTTTATTTTATTTATTTATTTACTTATTTGCAGTTACAGAAGACACAAATAGTAACCCCAAATCTGTATGCTACAACTCAAACCCACTACCTCTGCTTGATGACTTAGCAGTTCTACTACGAGACCACGGAATATTACGTCTGCGGAAGACTGTTGAACACATGTATATGTAAGTTATTTACTACTGTACTACAACCCTGAGAGCGTTATATGTAGGTGGTTGGTTGCTTTACTTTTTAGTTTTCATTGTATGCATCACTGTATCTAAAACCGATTGTGAAGTGCTGGTGGAACTTAAGAAATTAATTTGATGCAAAATGTCGTTGTTTCGTTGTTAACAGCTATAGAGGATAGGAATATGTAGTACTGCATTTTAATTAAATAATTGCTAAAAATTAACCATCACTGTGTTTGTTACGTACGTTGTAAATTTGATGACAATGAAACATTACTCTCCTCTTTCCATGTGTTTTTATTCCTTATTTTTGTAGATATCGTTTCCTCATATTGTTCATTAATTCCTTTCCTTACATATTATTTGAAAAAGAATATACTTTCTTCCCTTTTAAATTGCGTGCTGTAGTAAGTTATGTAAGTGCCTCCTTCTGTTCATACTATGCATAACGTGCTTTTCCATTCTCATTACATCGTTGTACACATTTACTTAACACTCCCTACTTATTTGCAGTTATATCGAACTAATGATAGACATCTACATCTACATAAATACTCTCCAAGTCACATTGAAGTGCATGGCAGAGGGTTCATAGAACCGCTTTTCTGATGTTTCTCTACAGTTCAATTCTCTAATAGCACCTACATCTTTCTGTTTGCGATCTGATTTCTCTTATTTTATTTTGATGATCATGTCTTGCTATGTTCGCATTCGGAAGAGAAAGTTGGTGAAAGAAATTTCGCAAATAGCTCTCGTCGCAACAAGTAACGCTTTTTTAAAAATCATTTCCACCCCAACTCGTGCATCATTTGCGTGACACTCTCTCTCCTATATCCCGATAATACAGAACGAGCTTCCCTTCCCTTTACTTTCGCTGAATCGTCTGTCAATCCCACTTGGTGGGGATCCCACAATGAGCAACAATACTTGAAAATAGGACGCACAAGTGTGGTGTAGGCAGTTTCTTTAGTAGAGCTGTTGCAACTTCTAATTGTTGTGCCAACGAAACGTATTCTTTGGTTCAATTTCCCTACAATATTTTCTGCGTGTTATTTCCAATTTAAGTTTTTTTATTGCTACGCCTAGGTATTTAATTCAAATTACGGCCTGTATTTTGACTGAATTATCATGTAAATGAAGTTCAACGGGCTTCATGTGGATGACTTCACACTTCACATTATTAAGGGTTAATTTACATTTTTGTACCTTGCAGATATCTTATCTAAATCATTTTACAGTTGCTTTTAATCTTCTGGTAACTTTAGTAACCGCTAAGTGACAGCATCTTCCGCGAACAGTCTAACGGAGCTACTCAGATTGTTTTCTAAATCGTTATAAAAATAAGGAACAGTAGGGGCCCTATTACAGTTCCCTAGGGAACGCCAGATGTCACTTCAGTTCTTCTCGATGACTTTCCGTCAATTACAACGTAATGTGTCCCTTATGACAGGAAATAATGAATCCAATCGCACATTTGTGGCGATATTCCATAAGCACGCAGTTTGATTAGAAAACGCTTGTGAGGTACAGTGTCGAAAGCCTTCCGGAAATATATAAATACGGAATCTCTTTGACATCCCTTGTCGATGGCACTTATATCATCATGTGAGTAAAGAGCTAGCTGTGTTTTACAAGAATGATATTTTCTGAATCCGTGTTGACTATGAGTCAATAGGTCGTTCTGTTCGAGGTAGTTGAAAGTATATGTTCTAAAATCCCGCTGCAAATCGACGACAATGTTATAAGCCTGTAATTTTGCGGATCACTCCTATTACTTTTCTTGAATATTGGCGTAACCTGTGCAACGGAAGGTTCTCTGAGCGAGCGGTTGTAAATGAAAACTAGGTATGGGGCTATTGCATCAGCATATTCTGAAAGGAAAGTAATTGGTATACAATCGGGTCGGGAAGACTTATTTTTGTTAAATGATTTAAGTTGCTTTAATACACCAGGGGTATCAACTTCTAAATTACGCATGCTGGCAGCTGTTATTGATACGAATTCTGGAGTATTTGCTTCATTTACTTTCGTGAAGGAGTTTCGGAAGGCTGAGGTAAGCAATTCTGCTTTAGCAGAACTGTAATCAGTAGCATCACCGTTACTATGGCGTAGTGAAGGTATAGATTGTGTTTTACCGCTGATATTACTCATCATTTAATATTGTATTGCAATTCTGAGCCGTAGTACAATTTATCACTTATTTCACTTTTGGTTTCGGATGGCATATTTTACCTTAATCGCATTCTTCATTAGCAACGCTGTTATTAAAATATATTGGTATCTACTAGCTTTGTACTGCAATCGTAGCAAACACACACACAGAAACAGAAAGACACACACACAAACACACACACACACACACACACACACACACACACACACACACACTGTATTTTCATTCACTTATACCATATAAAAAGCATCAAGGTGTTTTGTTAGTTACGTGTTCCGGAGAGCATCCGAACTTTCATTTTATCTAAATGATGCGGAAAACGTTCACTTGCGAGGAGGTCAAGTGTCTTTTCAAAACCATTTTGTGTTGCAGTTTGTTCATGATCAAACTGTTCGAAATAATTTTGGAGTATGCTTTCGGCACAATTTCGGATGATGTTTTATGCATCCTCTAGATTTGAACAGGTATGTTTGCCAGCATATCTTGTGTAAATGAAGGTAATTATCAATTTTTATTGTATGTTTCAGGTATGTGTTTGAAATTTGTTTTAACGTTTCCTTCAACATTTAGGCAAATGCCTCGACTGAGTCAGGAGGAGGGTAAAAAGAACCAGTCATTAGTTCATTCTGGTTATCAAGGTGCCTAGCCACTCCAACTCATAGAGATTACCTACTTGAATTTCACTATAGGATAAACTATTTGGAATAGCAATAAACATACCACCACAACTACGTTTATTTTATCTATTTTTTCTGAACCCCATTTGGCCCCTTGTGAAAATTTCGGCTCAACTTCCGCCTTTAGCTAGATTTCACTAAGTATTATGAAATGTGCTTCAGTACTTTCTATTATCGTTTGGATCTCCGGTACTTTCCCTACGCAGCTATAAAAATTCGTAACTTTTGTATTGATGATTCCTAGATTTGCATTTGTGTATGTGTAAGCTGCACCCTTTGAGAATGAAACCTGTATTTGTGTGTTCCCGATATGATGTAACCTAAAACAGCACGCCACAAAGTCCCCACTACCCGTGTGGCCGATTTCTGCATGTAGTGGACACCCTACCTATATCATGGAAGCCAAAAACCCACCACCCTATGGCACAAGTCAAGTAATCTGATCAGTAGCCTATACAGTCGCACAACCGTCTGTGCCTCTGATTCAGACCCTCCATTCGGTTCTGTTCCAGAGTTCTGCAGTCGATCTTCTCAAATATGCTACATATGCATATTGAAAGCAAACCTGCCAGCGTTCACCACTTCAAATAGCCGCCCGAAACCGGAAAAAAATCTCTTCTGATCCAGAGCTAAAAACATCGTTACTACTGATATCAGCCACTAACTGAAATGGTCGGCACACTATATTCCTCTTGGAAAGAACCATTCCACATCTGGAATGACTTCAGCTCGTATGCACAAAGAGCAAACACTGGATTTCTTCCTCTCTCCAGCAGACATATCTGTAAGGCTCCTCATTACCCATCTGACACTGGAGCTAACAGCAACATGAAGTCCCACGCTTTCCGACCGTCTTGTCTTGCAGGTTGAGAGTTGACCTCATAATAAGCGGCACTATCCAGATCATTATCATTGTCTGTCACAGATAGCGTCTCAAATCTGTTGGTAAGACGAACCAAAAAATGTTCAAATGTTTGTTAAGCTTATGGGACTTAACTACGGGGTCATCAGTCCCTAAACTTACAAACTACTTATGAACTACTTACAAACTAGGACGGCACAAATATCCATGCCCGAGGGGGGATTCGAACCCCCGACCATAGTGGCCGTGCTGACCGTGACTGTAGCGCCTCAGTCACCTCGGCCACCGCGGCCGGCCTAAGACGAACCAGGGAAGCCTAGTGAGCAGTCACCCAATAAGTGTTTTGCTGTCTTCAGTGCCCTGATGAAACCTGCCACTCGACCATGGTTGAGGTGTCAATCTCATCTGGGGTAGCCATAGTCGAGGGCGAATGGTGGACACATGGGACGTTTTGGACGTCCGTTGCATCCCCACGCCCGTCCCACAACAGCGGTGCCTATCCACTGCAAAATGTTCAAATGCTTGGAAATCTAAGAGATTTAACTACTTTGGACAAACTACTTAAAGTAACTTATGCTAAGAACAACAGAAACATATATGCCCGAGGGAGGACTCGAACCTCCGACGACGAGCAACCGCGCACTCCGCAGCAAAGCGCCTTAGAGCGCCCGACTACTCCACCGCGGCATATCGACTGCAGCCTCAAGCTGTGTAAGCGAAGCTAACGCTTAAAGCTGGGACCGAAGTTCCACCGAATCAGCTCACATCTGCAGACAACTTTCACAGTCCTTATCCATAATAAAAACGGTGGGCAACTACAGTGCACAGACAAATAAACGACTGAAAAGACGTGCTCTTGTGCCCTACAGTAGATAACTAATGCAAATGCTAGAACTGTGCCAAGTAGTTACTTAACACGTAGAATTCAAAATCCGTACTACAAAATTAGACAGTGCAACTAAATAAAACGAGTGTTACCGTAAAGTTGGTGCAAGTACACAGTTATTAATCTACACTGTTATCAAAAGCGCGAGAATGGGCTTAATAAAGGCAAATAGGTGTAAAAAACTTAAGAATTAAATTGCAAAGTACACAAATAAATCACAATAATTCGCTTGGACTTAGTTTTTGTCCACTACGGACTTCAGAGATGACATGTAACTGAAAGTATTTCTTGCAAATATTCGTGGCTTGTGAATTATCAATCGTCACATTGTCATCTAGCTTATTTAGCTGATGTGATTTCCTGTGCCGGCCGCGGTGGCCGAGGAAACTGAGGCGCTCCAGTCACGGTCTGCACGGCCACTACGGTCGGTGGTTCGAATCCCCCCTCGGGCATGGATATTTGTGCCGTCTTAGTTCGTAAGTAGTTCATATGTAGTTTGTAAGTTTAGGGACTGATGACCCCATAGTTAAGTCCCATAGACTATACAAACATTTGAAACATTTTTTTTGATTTCCTGTATAGTGGTTAGTCTTCTTTTCTTTAGTTTCACAGCATGTTATGTAGCTTTAATTGTACTATTAAAACATTTTTTTTTGGGTTCTCTTGGGCCTGCAGCATTATAAATGTCATTTAAAGATATTATGAAATAAGTCCTAAATGCTGCTTTAAATATAATTATTTTTATTACACTATAGGCCTATTTCGGCTTTTAGCGCCATCGTCAGGTGATGTCTGTTGATCCTGACATCCATATACATGGATGGTTTTATTGCTGTCAGTCATTTATTTATTTATTTATTTTTGAATTTTATTATTGCAATATTTTTGATGAATTATGTTGTCTTAAATTTTAATTATTGCAATATTTCTTACTCATATTCATATTCGTCTTTAATTGAAACTTACCCAAAACTTTCCCACTAAGTTCTATGATGTTGTGGATAAATAGAAGAAAAACCATTCCAGCGGTCGCCGGTTGTTGTCTCATGTTTTCGAATACTTTTGATAGAAAGTGCATCTTTATCGAAATTTTAACGACTTTTCTTAAACAGTTTACAATATTTTTTTGTAGAATGCACGCAGTTACATCTGATATCTAGCTTGTGTAATAAGTTATTGTTTTTATAAATACATATGCCAACGGCCAACGGCCGTGCCGCAGTGGATACACGGGTTCCCGTTAGATCACCGAAGTTAAGCACTTGGATGGGTTACCGTCCGGGTCTGCCGAGTGCTGTTGGCAAGCGGGGTGCACTCAGCCCTTGTGATGCCAACTGAGGAGCTAATTGACTGAGAAGTAGCGGCTCCGGTCACTAAAACTGACATAACGTGCGGGAGTGCGGGGAGCTGACCACGTCACCCTCCATACCGCATCCGTTGACGTCTTCGGTCAGAAGATGACACGGCGGCCGGTCAGTACCCAGTGGGCCGCTCGAGGCCTGTCGGACGGAGGAGGAGATAAAAACATATGGACATTATTAATAACGTTACACCCTTGTATTTGCTTTGACTAATCTCTATGTATAGGGTGTTAAAATGTGTTAGCCGCGGTGGAATGACCGAGAGTTCTAAAGCGCTTTGTTGCGGAGCGCGCGGTTGCTCTCCGTCGGAGGTTTCAGTCCTCCCTCAGACATGGGTGCGTGTTTCGTCCTTAGTGTACGTTAGTTTAAGCAGTTTGTAAACAACAGTTTGGTCCAATAGATTTACAAACATTTGAACATTTGTAAAAAATGTCTTGAATACTTTGAGAAGTGGTAGTATTAATCGAAATAAGAAACATAATTTCAAAAACATGGAATTTTGTAAGGGCCTAGGGAATCGGTTTATAAAATTACGAGTTTGAGTAATAGTGAACAGGGTAATGTTGAGAATTTGTATTTAACGGGAGGCGTACTTGAGTAATCCGCGAAGGTGTGGTGATGGCTGTGTCCCCAGTCTGCCTAGAAAGCAGGAAACGCGTGTTCGAATCCTGGCAGGGTACACATTTTCAACTTTACTCATTAGCAATTTATGTCATACATTACCTGAATACGAATTTCTTTTAAGATTCATTAGGTGGTTATTAAAACTTATTTTTGTTGTTGCAATATAAACCATGCCACATGGACATGGAATATTATACCGGGTGTTACAAAAAGGTACGGCCAAACTTTTAGGACACATTCCCCACACACAAAGAAAGAAAATATGTTATGTGGACATGTGTCCGGAAACGCTTAATTTCCATGTTAGAGCTCATTTTAGTATTTCTCTTTAAATGTGAATTTAAATAATTCGGCAGACAATTGTCAAAATACCCAATTGTTTCGTTAGTATGTACTGTACTTCTTCGATTCACCGCCAGTTGGCCCAATTGAAGGAAGGTAATGTTGACTTCAGTGCTTCTGTTGACATGCGACTCATTGCTCTACAGTACTAGCATCAAGCACATCAGTACGTAGCATCAACTGGTTAGTGTTCATCACGAACGTGGTTTTGCAGTCAGTGCAGTGTTTACAAATGCGGAGTTGGCAGTTGCCCATTTGATGTATGGATTAGCACGGGACAATAGCCGTGGCGCGGTACGTTTGTATCGAGACACATTTCCAGAACGAAGGTGTCCCGACAGGAAGATGTTCGAAGCAATTGATCGGCGTCTTAGGGAGCACGAAACTTTCCAGCCTATGACTCGCGACTGGGGAAGACCTAGAACGACGAGGACACCTGAAACTGACGAGGCAATTCTTCGTGCAGTTGACGATAACCCTAATGTCAGCGTCAGAGAAGTTGCTGCTGTACAAGGTAACGTTGACCACGTCACTGTATGGAGAGTGCTACGGGAGAACCAGTTGTTTCCGTACCATGTACAGCGTGTGCAGGCACTATCAGCAGCTGATTGGCCTCCACGGGTACACTTCTACGAATGGTTCATCCAACAATGTGTCACTCCTCATTTCAGGGCAAATGAGCACTAACATGGAAATTAAGCGTTTCCGGACATATGTCCACATAACATATTTTCTTTCTTTGTGTGTGAGGAATATTTCTTGAAAGTCTGGCCGTACCTTTTTGTAACACCCTGTATACCCCAGATACTGATAGTGGGTGTCGTCCATCTTTAATTGATCTTAAACATTCACTAATCTTCTTGGTAGATATACAGATTTTTACCATTGAAACTTATCGAAAACTTTCCCAATAAGTTCTGTGATGTGGATAAATAGAAGAAAACCCAGCTGACGGTTGTTGTTGTCGCATGTTTCCGAACACTTTTCTTCTAGGATGGGGTGCTCGTTCCATCAGTTGTATCGGCAGGCGTGATAGCCTACATGTTATGATTCGTAGATCACACACACAGAAGTTCACTGTTTCGAATTCATCTACATGAATACTCTGCAAATCACATTTAAGTACATGGCAGAGGATTCATCGAACTGATCTTATGATATTTTTCTACCGTTCCATTCTTTAACAGCTCGCGGGAAAAAGGTATATCTAAATCTTTCCGTTTTCGATCTGATTTCTGTTATTTTATTATGCTGATCATGTCTCCCTATGTAGGTGCGTTCTAAAAAAATCGCATTTAGAAGAGAAATTTGGTGAAAAGAGTTTCACAAATAAATCTCGCCACAACGAATAACGCTTTTTTTATCGATTTTCTCCTCAATTCGTACATCATTTCCGTGACACTGCCTCTTCTATATAACTTGAAGATAGTTAAACGGTTAGTTTTTAATCCAGTAAAAATTGAAGAATAAACATGTTTGAAGGATACACAGTCTGTCACAAGCAGCGTATTTATTCTAGTCGCTGCTGTTCACAAAACATTAAACACGGCACTAGTGGCTGGTTCTCGCATGAAACCGTAGGGGCCAGATGAAAATGATGATCTCGTGATATTCGAGATTTATTGCATATCTGTTATCTCGAATACATCGTTTGATTGACTGTGGGTCAGTAGGTTAGTGCATCGTGCCACTTTCGCAGGACCTTGCAAAAAAAAAAAAAAAAAAAAAAAAAAAAAAAAAAAAAAAAAAAAAAAAAAACAAGTAAATACCAGTTACATTGAATAAAAAATATTTTAGAATTTCATCCGTGGCATGGCCTTCAATTATTCTCTGCACTCTCTTGACTTTTATACTTGAACTATTAAATTCCGCCGGCCGCGGTGGCCGAGGGGATTGAGGCGCTTCAGTCACGGTCTGCACGGCCACTACGGTCGGGGGTTCGAATCCCCCCTCGGGCATGGATATTTGTACCGTCCTTAGTTGTAGGTAGTTCATAAGTAGTTTGTAACTTTAGGGACTGATGACCCCGTAGTTAAGTCCCTTAAGCTTAACAAACATTTGAACATTTATTAAATTCCCTCACGATTTCCAAAATGGAAAGTCTCATGCGTCTAGCTCTAACTAACACTGCGTGTTCAAATTCTGTTAATTCCTTTCGTGTGACCATAGTCGCGTCTTAACCCTTATTACATGAATCACCAGAGTACAAATGACAGCCTTGTTCCTGCAGCACCATTTTATACATTGTGTACGCGATACTCTCGCCTGTGTATATCACTATCCAATGTCTTTCGCCACCTCAGTGTATAGCAACATAAAATCCATATATATCACGTCACTGTCTACAGGAATTACTCGTTCGGTTATCTTATTTTTATTTTTTATTTTTTTGGTAAAAAGTCGTTGCCTGAATAGACGATCTATCATTTGTCAAATTATTTCTGCCGGCCGCGGTGGCCGAGGGGACTGAGGCGCTCCAGTCACGGTCTGCACGGCAACTGCGGTCGGGGGTTCGAATCCCCCCTCGGGCATGGATATTTGTGCCGTCCTTAGTGTTAGCTAGTTGATAAGTAGTTTGTAAGTTTAGGGACTGATGACGCCGCAGTTAAGTCCCATAAGCTATACAAACATTTGAACATTTGAAATAATTTCAGTTAGTAGAAAGAGACAAAGTAGCGTATCTTGTGACAGGATCGTTTACTCAGTGGAAGATGATTACATACGAGAGAGACATTTCATGTCATGGAGAAGATAATTGTTTAAAATTTGGGAATTACGCTCCAATATACTTCGGACAGCACATTGCTTCCTCCTGTATAAGACTCGACAAATACATTCAAATGTTTGAAAATCCTTGGGACTTAACTTCTGAATGGTGAGCATTTTCCGCCTTATGCAAGACACTTGATTTTAATTTTTAAAAGTTCTTAAGACCAGCAATAGCTTATACCATAGATTGACAATAGAAGAGAACTATCACATTCAAAACGCAATAGCATAAGGAAAAACTGTACTCAATGAATACACTTCACTCTGCAACAAAACACAATTCACCACAATACAGGAGATGTACAAATAGTCTTCATACTAGTATCCCAATCACTCACTCCTATCCCTAACTCTCTCTCCCTGTCAGACACACACACAAAATGTTCACATAAATCCTCCACTAACACATACCAAAACCACCTCAGAAACATACCACCTCAAAAACCTAAATACCAACAGACACCTAATGTTTTCGCAACATACACACACAGAAAAACACAACACACACAAAAAACACACACACAGGCAGATGTATATGCATATACGAAATGTAAACAAGAAGAAAACGTATCCACAATACTGGTTCATCCCAACATTCCCCATCAACAGTCGAATATAACGCGACACCAACACTAAACACTCCTAATTCGCGCGCAACTCTTCGAAACAAAACTCACATAGAACAAATGAATAGCTTTCAGCTGTATTCATACGCCGAATATTACCACTGGCGTAATGCATACCACGAACAAAGCGTGCAAAACAAGTGATATCCACATTACAAAATTAACAGCAACTATCAGATTCTAAAGAGAAGGAAAAGAATCGCAAGTACTAAACGGAAATGACGCGTTTTACTCGAATCGAAAATTAGAAAGTAAGAAACTTTAAACTGTTTGTTATGTTTGCAGATGACAAGTTTGTAAATAGTATTACCAAAACAACAAATAAGTAGGTTACTTAATGAGTTTTACGTAGCCTAATGTAAAAGGTATGTAAAAAAAGGGATACTCGTATATCTAGGCCTAATTTCATTAAACTGAAATAGTTATATCGTCTGATAACCTAAGCAAAATTAAAAACGAATGAACCTACAAAAAAAATTTTAGAAGTACCAGAAAAGACTATTTTACAGTAACTATAATTTTTGAGAACAAAAATAAACCACCCCACTGATGACAGCACAAAATGTGTTGAAACATGTTTGGGAAAAATAAGTAAAATCCTCACCATTTATCCAAGCAAGCACGGAAGAAAGAAGAACAGCAACATCAAGAGATGATTATCAACTTCTGAAATTAGCAGTCCCTAGGCTTACAAAGTATTCAATCTAACCTAAGGACAACACACACACACTCATATCCGAGGGAGGACTCGAACCTCCGACAGGGAACAAGCGCAAGCTCCGCATCAAGACTCCTTAGAGCGCTCCGGCCATTAGACCACGGCCAATTACTTTACAGGTGGAGACACCTGAGGTGTGGGAATGCTGAAGTGATGGCAGAGGCCACGCGTGGCTGCAGTGAGACACTAGTTCTTCTGTTTGCGTCAGGTGGTGTACGTGATCGTCATGTCACTCACGTCGAATTTCCGTCACTCGGCGGTTTGGCCGCTCTGCTATGTTGAGGTCGCAGCCCCGTCACCTGTGGCCCAGTTGCGTCAGCCACACCGATGCCCGCTCCCGCTCCGCCTTCGGGGAAGGCCGCGGGCAGCTTCCGGTGACGAGAGGCACTCACGTCACGCACCCCGCGCGCCCGAAGGCGGATGCTGCGAGGTGGATGACTTCTGCAGCATCAGCCCGCCGCCGGGCGACATCCTGGAAGGCCTGGACTGGCCGTTGCTAGCTGCCTCTGAGGCCCTTGCTAACTCACAGGCTCCAACCGCAACAGACCGGAACTGCGGTACTCTAACGGAAGCTGCATGTGGCCTACCATGTAGACAGCCTCGTCGTCCAAGAGGGCAGCGACACTAAAGACACTGGCATCACTTCACAGGCCCCTATTTATCTTCGCTAGTGGTCATATGTTTTGCTAATTTGCCGCTTAGAATCACACACGCTAATTAGTTAGTGCCAGTGCGGTGCTTTCGAAAGTGGTTTGTGGCAAAAGTTACTCACAGTCCTGCTGAGCTCGCCGTTTCGCCAACTCCTACACCCTCATTGGCCTGACATACTACGCTATTTCGTTACACGAAGTTACTGTCAACAAGCCCTGCGACAGTGCCACCCGACGAGTAGCACTGAATTATTATATTATTATAGAGTAGGGATTTCGGTTAACCGTCTATGCAACTGATTTAATAAAATATTTTATCGCCATATGCATTTCGCCTTTATTTGGAAGGCATCATCAGTGGCCTATTTAAGTACTAGATGTAAAGCAATATCCACGAAATATTGTAGGTACAACATCCAAATATCAGTAACTATGCTTAAATTACGCATCAGAACTGTTCATAACCTAAAAATACTAAGAAATGTAAATATCAAATATTGTAAAACATAATCATGTATATATTACAGGCCACTGATGATGCCTTCCGAATAAAGGCGAAATGCATATGGCAATAATATATTTTATTAAATCAGTTGCATAGACGGTTAACCGAAATACCTACACTATAATAATATAATATAGCAACTGTGGGAAAACAAGACAAAAGGAACTAAAAATGTTACTTCAGCCTTGTCAAGCATTCCCTGTCCACGAGTACAACAGGTTCAAAAATATTCATCTAAGACTTCACAAAATAATACAGCACATTAAATTCAACAAAACCTGCAAGATTAACAACTTAATTCCAAACTACATTAATGTAAAGGTTAAAAACAGTTCTGCAGCGGCACAAAAATCGAAATTGTATGCTGAAAGATATTGGCTTCTACATGAAATCAAGAGGTTATACTCTAAAAAACAATACCTGAACGTGATTCTTTTTGAAACCCACTTAGAGCTAGCACATAACATAGGAAATGCCACTGTCCTTATGACACTAATAGAAAAAATTGAACACAGAACATTTACGATAATGAAACACTTAAAAAAAATAAACATGAACAGAAAATAATAAGATTGAAAAACCAAGATGACACAGGCACATATTTACATTTGGAATGATCATCCAGAACAACACCAACACACATTTCACCCACGGTTAGTAAATCTCACTGACACAGAATTGCACCCCAAAGAAAAAATGCTGTTAGAAAAAGGTTTGAAACATTGCACCAATAGTAGATTAGACAAAAAATACATAGAAAATCTCATTGTAGAAAGTGAATACATCCTCACATGTGAAGAACAACAGAACAACAGTGAAACAATCCCAGCATGACTTGTCTAGTGGTAACAAGTTAGTACTTAGTTGCTTCATAATGCGTCATGCAAAGCTTCCTGCAACCTTATCAAATTCCGTGCACATTCCAAACGTCTAGCCAACAAACTCCTGGTATCCAGCATTTCAAGTATCTTTTTCAGGTTCCTAGGTTTTAGTTTATGACATCTTGTGACGTTTCAGCACATTCTACCACATTTATGCCAACTTTTGAAGTAATCTGTTGTTTTTTGAGAGTTTCCCTTCAAAGCTCTCTATCTGCATCATGTGCAACGCCTCCATTTCTGTACTCTCCACCGCTAGTTTCTTTACATTTTACACTGTGTTTTTCAATCCCATAACATCTCTGTCTCTGCCATTCCATACAATGTTTCCAAAATTTTTCACCTGAATTCAGCCAACCCCTCTTTCGTCTCGTATGTCGTGTAGCTTCCACCATTTTTCCCATTCACTCATATAGCATTCCGTATGCCTGATGAAATTTGTCATACACGCATGCTACTTCCCTAAGCACTCATTTGCCTTGTGCACTCTGTTTACGCATTCTAAATGTCTCCTCTATGCTCCCCACCTCATTCCTCATCTCTCATGCGTTGAATATTAACCTTAACGCACACTGCTGGCTCGTCACCACCACATCCTCCGTCTCGAGTACAGTTCTCCTCTTTAAAATGCTGGACATGTTCGGTATCTTGAGGACAGGGATCTCCATCATCCTCCCTTTCTCTTCAAAACACTACGCCTCTATCAAGCTCTATAATACACATAAAATCAAATGAAGTAACGAAATTACAAACAATGCCTTTGGTACTAAGCCAATAGCAAAAATAGCATACATTTCCTAGATCGCAATTCAAAATGTTCAAATGTTTGTGAAGCTCATGGGACTTAACTGCGGGGTCATCAGTCCCTAAACTTACAAACTACTTATGAACCACATTATACTGAAGACAGCACAAACATCCATGCCGAGGGGGGATTTGAACCCCCGATGGGGACCGCTCTCTCTCATCGCAGCACAGCGCATCAATGCGATCGGTCGCTCCGCCGCGGCGATCGCAATTCATACGGCATCTTATGCTCGGGCTTAATCACAACTTTCGTTTCTCTATTCGGTCTAAACTTTCTTTCTCACTATTTTCCATGTGAGGGATACTCGGCATTGCATTTAGACACCCTTAAATGGGTATAGACGCCCAATGTGTGTAAGTATCGTTGAAGTGATTTATACTACCTGATAACTAGTCGTCCCATTTGGCATATATGGGCATTTCCCGTCTTGAGTTATATGGAGGTGGCATTTTCCGACCGTATATTATCTCATATGGACACAATCCGGTATTCATGTGGACGATTGAGTTGTATACACAAAGGAGTATCCTCATATATTTGATCCTATCCCAGTGATGTGAGTTTACATAGTAACTGACATCTTACCAATCAATCTGTGTGCTTGTTCCATTCCCCTATTTTCCTGCAAGTACAGCACACACTTCCTCAAATTCTCTTTTTCAGCAGCCGACAAAGATCCTTGAATAAATCTGACCTAAAGTTGTTGCCTGGTCAGTAATTATCGTTCCTGCTGCCCCAAACTTCAGAATTCAGTTGTTCATAAATATCTGCGTGACCATACTCGCCTGCTGATGGTCAGTTATCGTGAGACTAAATCTGTTACTTGCTAGTGTTGGACTGAACGTTCCCATGATATCAGCCATTAAGAAATAAAATGTAATTGATGCTTCTGGAATCTCTGCATTTATATCGTCTTCTGTGTCAAACTGGCCCCCTATGGACATTTTATACAATTCCTGATAAACTGATTCACAGCAGTTTTCCTACCTTTCCAGCAGTACTCCTCTACCGCTCTCCTATTTGTAGACCTGCATCCACCATTACTGAGTAATAGGTGACCTTTAATACTACCACCTTCAACCTCACTGGCACCAATACTAATGTAATAGCTGTTGTATCTTCCGGGTTATGTGGTCGTGGTCCACGAAACATATCTGTTCCTGACGTTTCGTCCAGAGCTGCGCTGGACATCTTCAGAGGTACTGGTAGCGGTTAGTCTTGCCGACTGTCGGCAAGTCGGCAAGACTAACCGCTACCAGTACCTCTGAAGATGTCCAGCGCAGCTCTGGACGAAACGTCAGGAACAGATATGTTTCGTGGACCACGACCACATAACCCGGAAGATACAACAGCTATTACTTCAGCCGGTCGTGAAAGCCTTCACTGCATGACCAATACTAATGGTCTGAACTTCTTTCCTCTTTACCAGAGACTTTTGTATATGCCAATTTGCCTTATAATCATCGTCCGTTTTCTGCATTTTCTGCCATAACACAAGACTTTCACCATTCCACATTCTTACTTAGTACATCCAAATTCCTGTTTTTTCCTGCTTTATGTATGAGTTCGCAGTCCATTTTATTAAGCCTTAAAGAAACGTCGTGAGTCTACTAGATAGATCTTTCAGTCCCAATAACCACTTCAAAGCAGTGGGTCTCTTACCACATGAATTTTTTCATATACAAATAACACCTAAAATTTGTAATACCCTAAATCAAACTGAGCATTTAATTCTCTATTATTAAGTTGTTCCTTTTTGCTGTGTTCAATTCCCTTTATGCATAGGTCACAGAATGCTCCTTTCATCAATTTATTGACTAAGAACTAATCCTAGGAGCTGATTAATATTCTCCTCCAAATGCGAAAATATGTTGTTGACTCCCACTTACATAGGTAGAAAAGATCATCAGAATAAAATACGAGAAATCAGAGACAGAACGGAGAGATTCAGGTGTTCTTTCTTCCCGCGCGCTATTCGAGAATGGAATGGGAATTAAATACGTAGTATAAGGGTGGTTCGATGAACCGTATGCCAGGCACTTAAATGTGATTTGCAGAGTATCCCATGTTGATATAGATGAAGAACATGCCACACGCCAGAATAAAATCCTTCTGAGGATATGGGAAAACAAGAACAGGACTCTATGTCAACTCTTACTTTATCAAACGCTTCCCGACAGTTTTTCATCAGCTCAAACTTCACATCTTTCTTTAACAACCGAGTCAATGACTGTGCAATGTCGGCAAATCCGTCAATGACTTTTCTATAGGAATTTGACATCCTCAATGAAAAAAAGAAAAAAAAAAAGAGGACTAAACTTCTTTAATTTTTGTTTGGTTTTGGATAATCCCACACTACTTGTACCAATCTTGGATTAGTCCAGACTCCGTCCTTATGACTCAAATACTACTACACCTCTAATTGAACATGACAGTTCTCTAAGAACATTGTCGAATGTGCTGCACACAACTTCATAACACTTCCCTCAGATACTGCCTGTGCAGTTCCATGCTAGTATCAAATACTATGATCTTTAGGTATACAAGATTTGACAAGGTTTCAAACTACTTAATTGCCCAGCAACCTCTGAAACATTACAGGGGCGTTCTTTACACCGGATGCCATTGTTCAATATTTGTAATGCTCTTTTTAGCATGGAAAATGCAGTTTTATGCAAATCCTCCAGAGCCACTTCTGAATAATTACTACTACTCATCAGTTGCATTGTTGAAAAGTAGTGTTACTGTCCTAAGAGATGCAAAGCCACAGATATATTTCGAATGCGGTATGAAGTCCTTACTGTCTTTATGTTGAGATATTGATGGTCACAGCTAAAGCTGTATTTTTTCGACACAACCATGGTCCTGGCTCCTCATATTCTACTAATTATTCTAATAATAGACACCACACCCACATACATAACTGACGCCATATTCACCCAAAATGATCTCTCAGTAGGGATGGGCAAAATTTTAGAAATATCGATATATATCGTATCGATATTTTAATAAAAATATCGATTTTATTTAAATAAGAATATCGATATTTTGATATATCGGTGAAATCTTTACATAGAATGCTACATTAATAATTTTAATCAAAACAACAGTTTTGTTGTATCGAATCTAAGACAAATACACACAGTATTTACCAAGGTGCCAACTGTAAAAGCTGTAGCCAAGGTGCCAGTATAGCTTGGGCGCTTCGCTCTAAACAATTTATTAGTGCCTGTTGTTTTCTTTATCTTGATTCGACAGCTTGTTGCGTACATATGTCTATATCAGAATTGAATTTGGCTTGGCAAGAATCATTACTGCTGGATATTGTTCCCTAATAAAAAAGAAAAACAGGAAGAAAGCATTATCATAGTCGGATAATTTATAAAAGAAAAGAATAGATATTACTCATAGATAAAATCCCGTGCTGTAAGCGTAAATAATGTAGATTAACAATTCTGTAAGTTAGTTAACAATACTTACAAGTCAATATTAGAATCGTCCATTTGGTCCATCGATGAAGAATTGGAAGCTGCACAATCGATATCGTCTTCAATTTCAGCAGAATCCAATTGTATGTTTGTAGATGTTGAGGGTGTTGCCAATGGCGGAACGAAGTTTGTTTTTCCTTTTACCAGTTGTAAGTGCGCAAAATGGTGCTTAACTTTTATATGCGCTGCCAAATTTGTGGTATTTCCAGACGTTTTGTAAATTTTACCACATAAGTTACATGAAACAGGTTTATTTTTAGCTTCTTTTGTAAAGAACTTCCAAACGGCGGACATAGTTGACTTGAAAATAACCTGGTTGAAGTCGAATGACACACCAACAAGATAACGGACACGCCGCCACACAAATGAACTGAACTAGACGGTGGCTTAGCAACACTAGGTGAAGTCCCGGTAACTCTCTAATAATAAAGAACACGCAAACAAAGGGGAAAGCACAGTGCAGCCACGAAAACTTGGCCTCTGCCTGCGACGTTTCACAACAATTACGCCTAAAGGTCGGAATTCGTATTTCTACCAACAAACTCTTTTCCTTCATTGTGTGAGAGTGATATCACTAGTTTTATTTTACAATGAAATAAGCATTACATTTGTCCATTAACATTTCTGTAACCCCCTTTCATAAAATCAAATTGATAAGTACGGTGCAGTGAGCACAGCTCAGGAGTGAAGAGGTTGCCAGCATTGAACCGTCTCCTCTCCACGCATTCTATGCCTCCTTGCCACCTATCAACGCCCAACGGCCATTAAAGAATCGAATCTAATTTTAAAAAAGGGTGGCTTTTAAAAATACCGCTTTCGATATTCAAAATTTAATATCGATATATCAATATATCAGAAAATAAAATATCGATAAATTTCCAAAAGAATATCGATATTTTTTGCCCATCCCTATCTCTCAGTTCCACTAGACATACAAGAATGTGAATTGACTCTTAATTGAAATGTATGCACAGTAGTTGTGTTTTTTATTACGTTGAACACCCCACATGATAGTTCTATATTAACAATGATTTGCCCTAGCTGAAATAACTTCCACTGAGCTCCAGAGTCCACTATCCAAGGTCAGTTTTAGCATGAAGGTAAAACAAAAAATCTACCCTGAGGATGATGTCATAGCCTTTGATCACAAGTGGTACATTCTCCATGTAAATTGAACATCCCATGAGCGTAAATTCATGTGCACTGATCCCAGTGATGTGACTTCTCAATCTCCTACTCTATGTAACCTGTTGTGTTGAGGGTTCAACTTCCTTTCACCTACTAGGCACTTACTAACCACTGATACACACAACCTTTCATTCAACAAAAACTTAAATTTCTTAGGTCCCACAAACCCAATTACTGAACATACTACCTCTGTGTAAATACGTTTAGCATTAAAAATATTTGGGGACTCCTTTAGGTGGATGTTTTGATCCACCTGCCACTTAACATTTGCTCTATTTTATCACGTCCATTTCTCCATCTCCCACGGTGCCAAATATCATGTATCCGCCTATTCTCTGCCGGATGGTGACACTATATCAGCACATGCCACTCACAACATATTATGGTAGTCGGAAACACTGTCCGCTTATCATGTAGCCCATTGCTATGTCAAATTCAAATGTTCAACATTTGTATATCTATTTGACGAAACTGCTATGGTTATCAGTCCCTCGACTTACAAACTACTTAAACTAACTTAAATAAGGATAACACACACATACCCATGCCCGAGGGAGGACTCAAACCTCCGGCGGGAATGGCCGTCCAGTCTGTAGCATGATGCCTTAGACCACACAGTCATTCCGCACGAATATGTGAAATTCTTCAAAGTGAATCACCTCTCTTTGGCTTCTTACACCAAAACCTTATTTGCTACATAACTCTATCCCAATTTCTGTGTCTACTCATTCATCTCCCTTATCCTATCTGTGAATTTTTCCGTTTCTCCCTGCCTCTTTACCATCTTACCGAAATACTCCTAAAAACACCACGCACTATTCTGTTTCTTATATATATTACAACGAACTGTATCCAAACTGCTTAGCCGGCCGCGGTGGCCGAGGGGACTGAGGCGCTTCAGTCACGGTCTGCACGGCCACTACGGTCGGGGGTTCGAATCCTCCCTCGGGCATGGATATTTGTGCCGTCCTAGTTCGTAAGTAGTTCATAAGTAGTTTGTAAGTTTAGGGACTGATGACCCCGTAGTTAAGTCCCATAAGCTGTACAAACATTTGAGCATTTTTTTGACCAAACTGCTTAAACTCCAACGCCACATGGAATGGCCACATTGTCTGAGGCATCATGCTACTGGGTAGTCCTTCCTGCCAGAGGTTAGAGTGCTCCCTCAGGCTTAGGTGAGTGTGTTGTTCTTAGTATAAGTTACTTTAAGTAGTTCGTAAGTCTAGGGAATTACTATGATGACAATAGCAGTTTGGTCCAATAGGTTTACAAACATTTGAACATTTTTAAGCTCCACACCTTTCTCAAGACCTCAACTCATCATATACGTTTTAGTTTCTCCTGTTAATTGCAGTTTAGATATGTGTAACAACTATTTTATTATTCAACTATTAATAACAACTAACGATTGTAGTACTGAAAAAGAACGCGCTCCCTCAGATACTCAATCTTCGATCGTTTCTTAAGATACTCTACCCGGAAATGACACTCAACCCTGCTTTGAATGGTTCAAAGTCCTACTATGACACTTGAGACTATGACAAATGCCCAACTCTAGCTGCTATGTAACTACTAAAATGCGTTTTATTATATGTTAATTTAGCTGCATTTTCCAATAATAACTGCACCACTTCCAGTTCCAGCACAGTCTGCGTCCCTGACTCTTTCATTGTGCTGGTTTCACCCTCCACCATCCCAAATTACAATCCTTAGAACCTTGCCTGTGCGTCTCCTTCTTCACTAGGCTAACAAAAACAATCACACATAATCACAAAAATAGCTAAGACTCCTCGACCTGGTCATGCCAGTAGTCGTCACATTTACTATAATAAACCATCTAAATACAACACAGAACCAAACACCCTTAACCTTTCTACTTAGGCACATGACCATCATTCGCTTCATACCAGAAACAACGAACTCAGTGCAGGATGACTCAAAACTTGGTATAGGCTGCATCCAATTGGTACCAAAGAATTATGATTTCTACCCTTGCAAGAAAAACTGTGAACTCCGTCCTACAGACCTAGAAAAGTCCAACTGGTACCAACGAGCCACCGTGTCTTCCACTGCCCAAAGTCGTCAACGTATGCGGTGTGGAGGGGGACTTGGTAAGAGCCTCACGTTCTGCGCCGGTTTTCATGACCAAAGATACTGCTTCTCGAACAAGTAGCTCCTCAATTGGGCTCACAAGAGTTGCGTGCGCTCCACTCACACACAGCTCTTGATCGACCTTGACGGTGACCCATCCAAGTGCTAGTCAAGTCCAAGTGTGTTTAACTACCACGATCTAGCGGGAATCGGTGTATCCACCCCTGCAAGACTGTGAAACGGCTGTTTTCTAATAGTACCAATCGCACAAATTTTCAAACCATGGTGCACAACATTACAGTCAAAATGCTTCTCAGCACCATTCCTGTAATATGCAAGACATCACCATAAGAAGGCCATATACCTAACTCAACACCTCCCATACCTTCTCCAAATTAGAAAATACAAATGGTTAGCACTCACCAGACCTTGCGACTGTTGTATCTGAATGAAAGCTGCAGGTTATGTGGGTGGGAGCTCCAAGCGCTATACGGCAAAAACGAGAGTCGCTACCCTGAGATGGACAAACCAGAGATACGGAGATGTTGAATTGGAAACTGAAGAGCTGTGAAGGGGTGTTGTAGGGGCAGCTCAGAGCTGTAATGAGGCACTGCAGCAATATGTAAACGTTTTTTATTTCTCTTTGCCTCAGGCGAAGCGATTGTTCTTCGTGTCACTCACGACAAATTCCGCTCACATGGCATTGCTTCGCTGAGATCGCAGCCGTGGCACTCGTGGGCCAGTATCATCAGCAACGGCAAGTCGTGCTCCCTCAGCAGCGAACTCTGCACTGAAGAGGCACTAACGTCATGCCGACCTGCACCCTGCGACGGCGGAAGGCGGATGCTGGCAGGTGGATGACCTCTGCAGCAACCGGGATGTGGCCGCCTGTCGCTGGGCGTGAGTCACTCATGTCGCTGAAAGGTCTGATCCGGTGCACTGCTAGCGGGGTCTGTCGCTCTTGCGAACTCGGAGGCTCGAACAGTGGCCACAGCACAGATTGCATCTGTGGTATACCTGTGGAAGCTGCACTTGACCGCCCTGTAGCACAGCCCAGTCGTCCACATCTACATCTACATGGGATACTGTGCAAATCACATTTAAGTACCTGGCAGAGGGTTCATCGAACCACCTTTATACCATTCATCTACCATTCCATTCTCGAATAGCGCGCGGGAAGAAAGAACATCTGAATCTCTCTGTTCGAGCTCTGATTTATCGTATTTTATTCTGATGATTATTTCTACCTATGTAAGTGGCAGTCAACAATATGTTCTTGCATTCGGAGGAGAATGTTGGAGGTTGGAGTTTCGTAAGTAGACCACGCCGCAGCGATTACCGCCGTTATTGTAATGATTCACATCCCAGATCCTGTATCACTTCCGTGACACTGTCTCCCATGTATCGTGACAATATAAACCGGGTGGCCCTTCTTTGGACTCTTTCGATGACTTCCGTCAAACCCACTTGATAAGGATCCCACACTGGGAAGCAATACTCCAAATAAGGACGGACAAGCGTGATGTATGCAATCTCTTTAGTAGCTCTGTTGCATCTTTTAAGTGTTCTGAAAATAAAACGCAGTATCTGGTTCACCTTTCATACGACATTATCTACGTCTTCTTTCCAGTATAAGTCTGATGTAATAGTAATTTCTAGGCATTTAGTGGAGTTTACTGTCTTCACATTCGATTGATTTATCTTGTAAACAAAGTTTAACAGATTTCTTTTCGTACTCATGTGGACGGCATCACACTTCTCATTATTTAGAGTCAATTACCAATTTTTACACCAAACTGATATCTTATTTAGATTGTTCAGTAGTTGGTTTTGATCTCCAGATGACTCTACTAGATGATAATTGACGGCGTTATCTGCAAACAACCTAAGAAGCTGCTCAGATTTTCTCCGAAATGTCCTCTCTGACAGGATATCCTCTATCCAGTCACAAATCTGGGGCGATATTCCATAACCACGCAATTTTATTAAAAACAGTTTGTTAGGTACGGTGTCAAAAGACTTCTGGAAATCTAGAAATACGGAATCGATTTGAAATCCCTTGTCGATAGGACTCATCACGTCGTGTGAGTAAATAGCTAGTTGCGTTTCACATGAACGATATTTTCTAAATCTGTGTTGACCTTGGGTCAATAGACCATTCTGTTCGAGATAATTCATAACATTTGAATACAGGACATGTTCTAAAACTCTGCTGCAAATTGATGTCAATGAAATAGGCTTGTAGTTTAGTGGGTTACTACTACTACCTTTCTTGAATATTGGTGAAAACTGTGCAACTTTCTAGTCGTTTGGTACAGATGCTTCGCTGAGCGAGCGGTTGTAAATGGCTGTTAAGTGTGGACCTATCGCATCAGCATAATCAAATAGAAATCTAATGGGTATACAGTCCGGACCGGAAGACTTGTTCATGTTAAATGATTTCAGTTGCTTGACTACTCCGATGATATCTACTTCTACGTTATTCTTTCTGGCCTCTGTTCGTAATTCGAAATTTGGAATATGGGTATCGTCTTCTTTGGTGAACGAGTTTAGAAAAGCAGTGTTTAGTAACTCTGCTTTAGTAGCGCTATCATCGACGGGTTCGCCATTTCTATCACGTAGTGAGGGTATTGTTTGTGTTTCGCCTCTAGTATATTTGACATATGACCAAAATCTCTTTGGGTTCTTAGTCAAATTTCGAGAAAGAGTTTCGTTGTGAAAAGTATTGTAAGTCCTCGCTAAATTTCGAGCTTCTGTGTAGGATCGCTAATCCAGGGGATTTTGTGTTCGTTTAAGTTTAGCATGCCTTTTTCGCTGTTTTTGCAACAGTGTCTTCACCTGTTTTGTGTACCAAGGGGGTCACCACCTTCTTTTATTAATTTATTTGGTATAAAACTGTCAATTGCTGTCGATACTACTTCTTTGAATTGGAGCCACATCTGGTCTACACTCGCGTTTAGGGTTTGGAATGAGTCGAAACTGTCTTTCAAGAAGCAATTTAGTTTATTTCTATCTGCTTTTCTGAACAAATATATCTTTCGTCTATTTTTGGTAACATTGAGACTTCCGATATTCAGTCTCGCTAAGACAGTCCTGTGTTCGCTAACACATGTATCCTTTTTGATGCTGGTTATGAACTCGGGATTGTTTGTTGCAAAAAGATAACATGTGTTTTGACATCCATTGACAATTCTATTTGGCTCATGAACTAATTGTCCGAAGTAATTCTCAGAGAATGCGTTGAGTACAATTTCACAAGAAGTTTTATGCGTACCTCCTGATTTGAACATATAATTTTGCCAACAAATTAGGGTAAATTCAAATCACCGCTTACTATTATTGTATGAGTCGGGTATGTGTTTACAATTTGACACAGGTTTTCTTTGAACCTTTTTGCTATTGTATCGTCAGAGTCCGGAGGACGGAAAAAGGAACCAATTATTAATTTCTTAAGATTTTCAGGTACAACTTCTTTCTACCCATAATAGTTCACAGGAGGTATCAACTTCAAATTCACTACATGAAAGACTATATTTGACGGCGAAAAACACACCTCCACCTATTTTGTTTAATCCATCCTTTCTGAATACAGTTAGATCTTTTCAAAAACTTCGGCTGAACTTATTTCCGGCTTGAGCCAACTTTGCCGGCCGCGGTGGCCGAGCGATCTGCGGCTTGCCAGTCACGGTCTGCACGGTCGCTGCTGTCGGGGGTTCGAATCCCCCGTCGGGCATGGATGTTTGTGCCGTCTTTAGTATAAGCTAGTTAATAAGTTGTTTGTAAGTTTAGGGACTGATGACCCAATAGTTAAGTCACATAAGCTCTACAAACATTTGAACATCGAGCCAACTTTCACCGCCAATAATGATGTGTGTTTCGGGGCTTTCTATTAATGCTTGGAGTTCTGGTATTTTCCCGACACAGCTATGACAGTTTACAACTTTTATACCGATAGTTCCCAGATCTACATTTCTGCTGTGATCCACCAGCACCTTTTGAAACTGCCCATTTTGTTCTTCCCCAAAGCCCTCTATCCTAAAACAAACCTCCCAGTCCACGCCATACAGCCCCTGCTACCCATGTAGCCACTTCCTGCGTGTAGTGGACCCTTGATCTATTTAGTGGAAGCCGAAAAGCCACCACCCTATGGCGCAAGTGGAGGAATCTGCAGCCTTCACGTTCACAGAACCGCCTGAACCTCAGATGCAGACCCACCACTCGGCTCTGTACCAGAGGACCAGAGTCCAACGAAGCTGCATATGGTCAGCTCTGCCTTCATCTCGCAAGCAAGACTGGCAGTCTTTATCACCTCAGATAGCCGCTCAAATCCGCAGAGTATCTCTTCCGACCCAAAGCAACACACGTCGTTGTTACCGACATCAGCAACCACCCGCAATTGGCTGCACCCCGTCCCTTCATGGCATCCAGAGGAACCCATTCCTCATCTGGAACGACTCCCCCCAGTATGCACACGGACTGCACATTGGCTTTCTTCCCCTCCTTACTGGCCAATTCCCTAAGCAGCCCCATTATCCACCTAACGTTGGAGATCCCTACTACAAGCAATCCCACCCTCTGAGATTGTCCGCATCTTGCTGACTGAGAGGTGACCACAGGACTTGTGGCACCATCCGGCTCAGGAACACTGAACATCTCCTACAGTGCCTCAAACCTGTTTGTAAGACGGACTGGGAGGCCTCACGATGGGTCCCCCATCCGCCACGCTCCAGGGAGACCTCCCAATCCACCACGGACTGGGCGACGACCTCCATGTGTGCAGTGACCGAACTAGCCAAAGCCGCAGGCCGATCGGTGGGCACATCAGACGCACAGGGCGACTGTTGGACCCCCGCGACCGACCGACGGCAGGATCACCCATCCACCCATCCACCTCAGCTTCACAACCCCGCTACCCGTGTAGCCACTTCCTGCATGTAGTGGACCCCTGACCTATTTGGTGGAAGCCGAAAAGCCACCACCATATGGCGCAAGTGGAGGAATCTGCAGCCTTCACGTTCACAGAACCGCCTGAACCTCAGATGCAGACGCCGCCTGAAGCTGGGAACAGTCACCAACTCAGCCTACATCCGCAGACAGCAATTACAGTCCCTAGCCATACTAAACCTGAAACATGTCCCCTAATTGAGTGGTCGTGTTCCATTTTGATTTATTCTTTAACCTAAAGTGATATCTATTTGTGTGTTATTTATTTTATTCTTTGCACTAATAATCAATGCCCCATGTTTATGTATGTTTGCCCCATATTTATATATGTTTCCACTCGTGTGATTGAACTGGTGTGTTCATGTGAATGTGGAAGGTTGATTTTAATATTGACTGACTGCCGCGCAATGGCTTGCAGTCGCCGCCTCACGCTCTAGGCCTCGTTTTTTAGTAGTTAAGAACGCATGGTTTCGTTTGTCGTCTGCGCTAGCGTCTGCTGGGTGGGCAGAGACAAGCTTACTTGGCAATATGGCGAGGTGGCCGTGTTCTTACTGTCGTACCAACCTAATCTTGGCCTAAAGAGGTGACAGAAGACCTCTCTGGGAGCGGTTGTAGTGGGAATTGTCTTGGACAGGTAGCAAGGGATGGTAAACACTAGTCTCTGAACGCACTCTGCGTCGCTTTTAATGTGCTCTACATCTGGTGTATGGTTGGGGGATGTTTTTCCAAGGCATTAGAACTTTACTCTTGACTCTTCATTCTGGCTCTGATGACTGTGGAAGTATGTACTCCGCCGAATCATGCTGAGGGGAAGGCATGCTATTAAGACTTTGATTTCTTTGTGATAAGGCAGTCTTTGTTTTTCAGTGATAGTTCTCTTGAGTAATTCTTTCGCTATGCAAGGCGAAGAGTTTCTCAATTTACAGAACTCGAGTAAATTCAGTGTAAATTTATGATTTGCATTTTCATTCCAGTGTTCATTGTGTGTTCGGTGTTGCTCAAGTTAAAATACACGTGTCTAGCCTTCAACCCTTGTGTAGACATAGTATGTTTGAATTTCCTTCGTGTTTTTAACTAACGTTTTCACGTCGTTTCTGTATCTGCAAGTATGCTAAATGTTTCTCAGATTTTCTGGTTTGATTCCATCTTTCCTGTCTTGTATGACCACGTGCTTCCATAACGGTTGTTACTTTGGCCTTCAGCCATGCTTTTGTTAATACTAGCTTTCTTCTACACAAATTCTAGCATGTGCTTTACTCGTTTATTCTAAATGAATTTCTGTTTGTAAATGCTATGAAATTCGATGTGGTCGCACATCACGTGGTACTTAAAAATAGTGAGCTGCTGGCTCCCCAAACATGAGTTCGTTTAGTGCACAGTGTACTTAAAATTAGTGATCAATACACCTGCTATCTTGTCAAGACACGGCTGATGCCTAATTTTGCCACTACTTTCAAGTGTTTCCGGAGAGTAATGTACCACCACGCATTATGTGCGTTTCTGTGAATGAATGAATGTGTTTTCAGCTACCCATTATGTGTTTGCAAATTTCCCCCCACGTTACCAATGAGCAGAAACGATTTTATTACGGGCAGTAATTTTATGATTTAATTCACTTTTGTACAGTGTTTGTGTTTAATTTGGTCTCCTCCATTTATTTGCTTGTCCATTTTCCTGAATCGATTATGATTTTAAAGTATCCAACATCTGCTTTATGATTTCATTCTCCCCGTCCCATGTTTAATTATCTATTCATTTATCTTTTAAACAGTGAATTTGTGTTTGTTAAAATGTTGGCTGCTCCCTTAAGGAGTGAGCAGTTAGATAAATTTCCGTTGCGCACGTACTGTGGTCACTCATAAAGTAATTTAGAACAGGAGCGAGCGTTTTAACTTACATTTGCGGATCTCAACTGCCCAAAGAACAACTGAAGTGTAGCAGTGCAAACCGTAAGTACCTTGAAAACAATAATAAACGAGCGGAAGGGTACACTAAACAGTTTATTAACGCGAATTTCAATCTAAATAAAGTCGCGATCACACGAAAATTTAAGAAAATAAAGGCTCAGAGAAACACTGCTGACGTATGAACTGACGGTAGTAAAAAGACGGAAACACGGTTTTAAAACAAAAGCAAACGACTGTCGCGACGTGATTCACACGAAGGAATAATACACCAATCAGGTATGTAACGCGAATATGAATTAAATAAACGCGAGCACACGGTAAATTTAATTAACTTAAGGGAGAGCGCACAGAAAAGTCAAAATATGTAGCTTCTGGTGAGAAGGCGGTTACACTTACAACTGAAAATGTGCTGTCACTGGAGATGTGTGCACTGGAGGACGGCCACTCGGCGTCCCGCAGAGCTGTGACACTAAAGACACTTCTATTACGTGACAGGCCGTCATTTATACTCAGCAGAGCATATATATTTTGCAAATGCGCTGCTTCAAGTCACGTTCCCTGAACTCTCAGTAGGCGCCAGTACGCTACTTTCGACTGCAATTTGTGACGAGAGTTACTAGCAATCCCGCTGAGCAAGCCGTTTCACCTACGTGTTTGCCTGTCTCATACTGCTACCTTCAGTTGTTCAAAGCGATTATGCAGTAATCATGGAAATCGCCACACAGGACGATTGTAGAAAGATAATAGAATAAACCAAAGGCATAGGCACAATAGTCTGCGAGGCACTGCGAAAAAGAAAACCTGTAGTCACGGTCTATAAAGTACCCGTCAATATTAACGACTAAGGCTTTCTAGACTGTCTATATAAGCAGATTGTAACGAATGAACTCACGAAAGACGAGTTTGACCAGGACGTCGAAATTCTGAACAGATTTTGAAGTTACAATTACCAACTGCTTTAACTGTGCCCAAGGCTTTACACGTGTCTGACACGCAACCGAAATGTTATTATTGATTTCTAGGCTTCAGCACTTAAATATTACACGGTGGTTAACAGTGGTACAGATGCTGTGGGCGTGGCCACTCAACGAAGTCGTGCTGAAAACGACAGGTAACATAAGCAAAATGTGGCCGGGTAAGCCATATCTACCATTGATTGAAGAGCTAGGGAAAATGCAACGGAAGAGTATGTAACAGTACGAAAGGAGGCGACTGCCAAACGTATAAACAATTGAGGGAGAGACTCATTGATAGTATAGATTATTGTAATTAAACCTTATACAACATACACTGATGACAATACCCACCACTACATATATAAATCCCCTTCCGCCAAACTAAGGAGCTACAAGAAAGCCATTTCATGGTGCAGGCAAATGAGACTTTTGACTAAAGATCATGCAGACAGAGACCTCATACCGCCGATTATCCTATAAACCACCTTACTAGAGATCTTCACCAACACAACCGAATACTTTTATGGCATGGCTATAGAGGGCTTTGTGCGTCATGATGTCGTCAAACAATTGAAAAGATAAATATTTTTTGATTGTAAGAGGTAATCTGTCTTATGCTGACTGCAATTAAGAGATTTATTTTACACCAGATGCGTTTCGCTTTTTTATTTTAAAAGCATCTTCTGTGGTCTGTAAATGATACAAAGGTTTGTACAATTTGTTTTCGATAATAGATTAAAAACAGTTTCTAAAAACATTTTGCACGTTAGGCTAATTGTTTTTAATTTAATATTCGGTCTACTCACGGTGTTGATGTCTCTTCTTTACATGTTACTACTGCTTCTCCGTCTTATGGCTGGAGTTAGTTTTTTTACTGGCATGTGTTTCAGGGCTGTGTACAGCACTTTTCGTGTGTTCTTGTTTCGTTTTTTTCCTTTTCATCTCAGCACATCACATCACTTCACTTTTTGAAATGTATACTGATTACATATCGCCTGTTATACGTGGAATGCTTGTCTGTTCATTTGTCATTTCACTACAGTGTGGCTATGTTTTCATGTGTTCATTTGTTTTTCGTTTGGTCTGTCAGTGTTGCCAACGTTATATATTTATAATATAAATACTACTTCATTCTACATGAGTGTGTGTGTATGAGAGAGAGAGAGAGAGAGAGAGAGAGAGAGAGAGAGAGAGAGAGAGAGAGAGAGAAAGAGAAAGATTTTTTTTTCGTGAACGGGGTGTTAAGATGTTTATTCAGATGAGTAAATGCAGGTTTTATGGATGCATTTCCAGATACCTTTTGTTCAGCATGTCGAGGAGCTCGAAGATGAAAAGTAAGTGACTCCAAGGAAGTCTACAAAACAATTAACATAACTATAAGCACCGAAACACTTGATGTTAACATATTAGGAAAAAGAAAAACATACAAAATATAAAAATTCGAATCCTACCTTAAAACCCATCAATTCATATCCGGTGGATTCCTGATCCAAAGTCTGAGCACTATAACAACAACAAAAAAAGATCAAATGTTCAAATGTTTGTTAAGCTTATGGGACTTAACTACGGGGTCATCAGTCCCTAAACTTACAAACTACTTATGAACTAACTAATACTAAGGACGGCACAAATATCCATGCCCGAGGGGGGATTCGAACCCCCGACCGTAGTGGCCGTTCAGACCGTGACTGGAGTGCCTCAGTCCCCTCGGCCACCGCGTCCGGCACAAAAAAAAAAAAAGACCAATAAAACTTGACTACAGTGAAGAAGTGTGTGAAACATGTCTAACTCACAACGCGCATCTTCAATCTGACGCTTCTTCGCACAAACTCCCTGAAGACATCGTCTCCCTCTCTAGAAGTGGGAAGTGGAGCAGTGAGATCAGTGATCATACAAATACATCTGACACAACTAACATAAGGTAAACGTGCAGCAACAATTACCACAAAAAACTGCAGCACCAGCGCAGGGATGTTTATGCCGTCTTTAGTATAAGATCGTCCATAAGTAGTCTGTAAGTTTAGGGCCTGATGATCCCGTAGTTAAGTCCCATAAGCTCTACGAACATTTGAACATTTGAACAATCTCCGACATCGCCGCAACTCGCGCAGTCAGCATGCTCAACGATATGATCTCAATTGAAGTGGAAATAACAATAATAAACAAACGATAAGTATTGACAACAATCTCAATATTGACAATATCTTCAAAAGGCACAAAAATGTTGTTATGGTAGCTGCACCTTGGGGGAAGGGGTGATATGGACGGTGTCCGGAGACTTGCCACGCCGGCCACTTGCCACACCGGACATTTGCCACAGTTTTACCTGCTCCGAAGGGTCGGGTGTCCTGTTTTCTCCTCCTCCTCCTCCTCCTCCTCTTCCTCCCGCATCCTCCTAATCCTCTTCTCTCCCGGCCCGAAATTCCGTGGACGGTATCTAGACACCTGCAGTTCCTAGTTTAACCATCAGTATGGAAGTTATTAGAACGACCAAGGACAGGCCTTTTCCCCATTACAATGGTTACGAGTACAATAAACAGAGGGAATGAAAGGAAGCTGTCCTTACATCGATGTGCTTACGACGAAAATAGGATCATTGCAAGGGAAAGCTGCTTTCAAAGAACGGAGAAGTATTGAGCGTACTAGAACATCTGTGAAAACCACCTGTCGATGCGACCCTTATTAGTTGTATAACTTAAAATAGTGTATCAGGCCTCAGTATCCCTAAATAGCTTAATGATGAAACTATCTGGTGCCATTTCGGTTCACTAGCGTTTAATCAATAAGCAGTCAAACTTGACTCAACGAAGCAAAGACATTAAACATTACTCAAATGATCCTCCTGCAACCAGAATTTACAGTTACATCTACCGCTTTTCAGTTTGGAATTTATTATTTGGGTAAGAGCACCTGTAGATAACAAGTTAAGAGATTTTCTTTCTTCTATAATTATGGCCATACTATTAAATAATAATGAGTTCTAAAATTATTTCTAGAAACTTCATAGCCGCAACTAGCTCCTAAAAATGTCAGGTTTTGTTAAACTGATGACGTACGCTTTAGGTCATGAAAATACCTGAACCTTTGATTGCACCTAAAAAAGAAACCCTAATACAGATCTGCTCCTAAGGTTTACAATTGGCAGCTATAGTGTTGAAATAATTCCCATATCTCAAAAATTAGACAATGATAGAAATAACTTTACAGTAGATGGAGATCTCATATAGTAAATTTAAAAATGAAAATTCCTTACTAAATTGTTTATCTTTAAACAGGCGAATAAAAGCTATTTAAACTACGGAAGGAGCTTACTACTCAAAAGTAATTGTTACCAAAGAATATCGTAAACAAATGTATTAAACGTACTTTTATTATACACTAGAAATTTTTTGAAAACATATTTGATCATTTTGTCTGTCACTGACAGTTCAGACATCTCTGCAACATCACTTACTTGATAGGGAGATTTGCTTGGCAGCACCATGGATATCTATGTTATGTTTGCAGCAGTTCTTATTTCGAATTGTGAAATATTAACGTCGTCTTCTTTGGTGAAAGAATTTCGGAAAACTGCATTTAGTAACTCCGCTATAGTGGCACTGTCATGAGTAACATTACCATCGCTATCGCACAGTAAAGGCATTAACAGAGTCTTTCCAGTGGTGTACATAACATAGGACCAGAATCTCTTTGAATGTTTCGGCACATTTCTATAAAGAGTTTCGTTATGAAAACTATTAAATGAATCTCGCATTGAAGTCCGCGCTAAATTTCTAGCTTCAGTAAAACTTCGCCAATCTTGGAGATGTTGTGTTCGTCTAAATGTCCTGTGCTGTTTCGTGTACCATGGGGGGATCAGTTCACTCTCTTATTAATTGATTTGGCGTCAATCCCTAGAGTGCTGTTGATGCGCTATTTCTTTGAACGTAAGCCACAAATGTTCTTCACTTACTGAAGAAATTGAGACTGGCTCCTAGGAACATGTCAAAAGAATTTTTATCTGTTTTTATTTTCTTCTTGTAATATATATATATATATATATATATATATATATATATATATATATATATATATATAGCGTTTAGTTTTAGTATATATCTTTGTTATGTAATTGAGGCTCGCTACAGCTTTGTGTTCACTAATATCTGTATCCGTCGTGATGCTCAGGAGTATTTGTGACCAAGAACTCAAGTGTCTTTTGGAAACCACTTAAAATTTGAATGGGCTCATGAACTAACTGTACAAAATAATTTTAAAAAAACATTTAGAACAATTTGGGAATATACGAATGGTAGATTTAAGTCACTGCCAACTAATATTGTATGAGTAATGTACCTATTTGTGATGACTCATATTTTCTTTGCACTGTTCAGCGGCTGTATCATCTGAGTATGGGGGTGGGTAAACGGAGCCATTTATTAATTTATTCCGGTTGTCCAGTATAACCTCTGCTCATGCTAATTCCTAGGAACTATCTACTTCAGTTCCGCTTGTAAGCTAGTACACAGATTACGTTATGATTTCCTTAAGTTGTGCTTCTTGTTTCTGCTGTTGAGCAGATCATTGCAATTATGGCTTTTCCCTTAAAAAAAACTAGGATTCTCTCAATGCGACTTTGTAGATACCAAAGCTAAACAATGTAGAAGAACAGTGTACGTTGTAAGCATAGCATTCTTTTTTTACTTCATTTCCGTATTTCAAACATTTTAAAATTGTATGTCGACTTTAGGTGATCTTTCAAACGTAGACGCACTTACCTCTAATTTGTGAATGCATTTTCTGTCACTGTTTTGAATATTGTTCCAATACACTTTACTAATAAATGTTTCGCTGCAAGGGATATCGGATTTTATAAAATAAATTAATATGGAATGTGTCGTTCTCCTTTGCTCACTGTTTTCTTGAACTTGCAGTTGTAGTAATTAAAATTGGCTCAAATACAGTGATCAAAATTAAATGATTAGTGAACATTCGCATACTCTTTACATCGTTCTTTTCATGTTCCTCCCACAGGGCTGGACTGTTACTATAGCAATAATTGTGGAAGAAAGCTACCGTACAGACAAAGGGAGAATGGATCCATATTTTTGCTTGGAAGAACTAATTACGTACTGACATAGACGACGATATTGTCTTTGTTTCTCATAAGTTATATTTCGATTTCGGGATATTGAAAAGAAGCTGTACTTTCTGCCAAGATGTCGAAGAAAAAGGTCTCTTACGTTGTGGCTTATCGAGTAAGATGGGAGACGGCAGTTTGGAAGCAGACAGCAGGAGTACAAGATAGGGCGTCTCTTGTCTACGAGAAAAAAGGGGGGGGGGCGCTATTCAGCCTACCTTGCGAAGGGTAAAGTGTGGCAAATGTCCATGGCAACTGTCCGGCGTGGCAACTGTGCGGCATTCATGTGTACTGATATCAATGCTAGATCCACCTTGCAGATCTCTGGCAGAACACGGGACAGAGGCAGATACGTGAACAACATTCTACATGAATACCACCTTGATATTGTAACTAAAAATGGAGTATACCAACATATATTGGACACAACGGATCGAACAACAACATTGACGCCACCATAGCAACTAAATCAGCATTTAACCACATAAACATTGTTAACCCTGTCTTTTAGTCACATAAAAGACTGGACTGTACACGACCGTACAACGTCTGGTGACCACAACTCCATCACATTAATCATCAGTAAACAACACAACAAAGACTAAACGAATACAATTCCACAAAGCAGAATGGCACCATCTGCGAACAATAATATAATAATAATATTCACCAATACAACATCGAAAATATACAGTGGAGTGTCTACTTCAGAGCATGCAAACTCGCCGACACAAAAACAAAAGGGCACAAGACATAGGGCTACCCACAACATGTAACTCGAAACAGAACAGATTGTATGCTCAGACGAACTTGAGATTGAAACGAGACACTGCTAGTGTCGCTTGGAAGATGACAGCAGAGGTCACCATCTGCAGCATAGTTGACATTAACGGTTGTGGACCTTCGGTACAGAGCCGAGTGGAGGATCTGAATCAGAGACTCAGACGGTTTCGCGACCATATAGGCTGCAGATTCCTTGACTTATTCCATAGAGTGGTGAGGTTCCGGGTTCCGCTGAATAAGTCAGGAGTCCCAAACACACAGGAAGCGGATACATAGGTTGCAGGAATTGTGTGGCGTGGACAGGGCAATTTTTCAGGTTACGGGCTTCGGGAACACACAGATAGTGTTTCTGTTCCAAAGGGTACACGTCACAGATAGGACGAACACAGGTCTTAAAACCATTGGTATAATAGTTGTAAATTGTCGTACCTGTCCAAGCGCTAATAGAAAGTACTAAATATGAAATAGGTGCCGAAAGCTGGCTAACGACAGAGATAAGTTCAGCTAAAATTTGTAAAAAAGGGACAAATGGCGTTCAGAAAGTCTTGATTGGATGAAACAGGTGGTGGCGTATTTATTGCTGTCACAAGCGTTTTATCCTATAGAGAAATTGAAGGAGGTAGTTACTGTGAATTTGTATGGGTAGATGTTATATCTGACAACTGGAATATATTAATAATTGGTTCTTTTTATCGACAATCTGACTCAGACGATTCTATTGCAGAAATGTTCAAAAAAAGCTTCGATCAAATTTCAGAAAAAAAATAAAAAAAAATAAAAAAATAAAAAAAAAATTAATTCGTGAGACTTTAACTCAGTCTCGATGTGTGTGTTATGGTCTTCAGTCCGGAGACTGGTTTGATGCAGCTCTCCACCCTACTCTATCCTGAGCAAGCCTTTTCATCTCCTATATGTTGTCAAAATGTATTAGTCCAAGAAATCCTCTCCTTATAGTTATAGATAACATTAACAATCGCATAGTTTCTGCTACGCGCTACATCTGGAACAGGAAGTTCAGAAGAAAGAGATGAAAATTTTGGAGTTGAGACAAATTGATGCATGAAGCCAGACCATCTCATCGGGATGCACTTTTCTGTAACGCTTTCTTCGTCGTTGTATGGGAAGATTAAAGTTATATGAATGTATAAGGTGCAAAAAAGTGCAGCTAAAAAGAAGGATTTAAGCTGATTTTAACATAACGATAGTAGATACTTTGGACTGCAGGGATCAAACTTTAATTTCATGTACAAGGAAGAAAAATCTATAAAAAATCTAGACTAGAGAAGGACAGATAAATAAGACTACAAGCATATAGGCAAGCCAAAGACGAATACAAGCAAGCATCAGCCGTTCCTTCCGGAGGTTCGAGTCCTCCCTCGTCTATGGTTTGTGTGTGTGTGTGTGTGTGTGTGTGTGTGTGCGTTGTCCTTAGTGTAAGTAAGTTTAAGTAGTTTGTAAGTATAGGGACGGATGGCCATGGCAGTTTGGCCCTACAGGCTTACAAACATTTGATTTTGAACATGCAAACATTGAAAAATACACGCAAACAACATGGGAGAGATTCGTAACAACACGCACTCAACATATTTGGAGAGCCTTACAAAGTGATTACAGGAAAGGTAAAGAACCCTTTGGTTCTCGGAACACTAAAACAAGACAACGGCGAAAGGAAAAACAAATGGAGACAAACAGTGGAATTCTAGCTTAATATAACCCTACCCGGCGACAATACACACACACACACACACACACACACACACACACACACACACCAGAATAAACAAAACTAAGAGAACAAATAAATACTTCATACATTATCACCAACGGTACCTGTCCCTTCTCCCAAGAAGAATTCGCATTAGCCGCATCTGAATTGAAAAACAAGAAAGAACAGGAACCTGACAAAATTCACTCCAAGGTTTTAAAACAAAGTCCTACACAGATCACGCAATTCCTCACAATACTGTTTAACGATGCCCTACGGTTGGGCAGGTGACTCTGGTGTAGAAAACCTCCAAAGCAGTCGTCATACAAAAATCAGCCGACAGGGATCTCTCGGAACCAAAATCGTACAGACCTATTTGTCTCATCAACATTTTGGACAAATTACAAGGAAAACTGTTATGCTAACAGCTTCAAGCACACAGATCCCTGCACAGTATGAGCCAACAACAATTCGGATTCAGATCTGGAAAAAGAATGATACAAATAACCAGGCCCTTCAAATTGTTAACAATTCCAATAACAAATAAGTGATTACGATTATGACAGACATTTGCTGGCCCACAATGTTCAAGAGGTTGAAACAACTGCAGGTATCCAATTCTCCGTACAACCGTCTACCCGACTACTGCAGAGACAGGGTAGCAGGGTGGCGGACGGACGAACGAAAAGTAATTATAAGAATCACAAAGGGTTGGCCACACGGGCCGATCTGTGGCATCATCTTCTGGGACTTTGCCATCGAACCACTCCTGCAATTTCTGGATGACGACATCATGGCGGTTGGTGTGGTCGCCTATGTGGACGATCTACTATTCATCGTCTCCACGAGTAACGGGGTGTAGTTAAAATAGAGGTCATGTGGTATACTACATACTATTACACAATGGTGTCACCATAACAAGCTCGAGATAACCAAATATTAAACAACATACACGCTGCTGAAAAGGGTCTCTGCAAGAAAACCTCTCAGTTAAAATAGAACACACAAATTTAAAACAAACAATGATAATACGCTATCCTGGACTACATATATACAAAAAACTACACTTTCAAGAAGACATAAATTAGCCACAGACAAAGCAGACAAAATACTATACGAGTTTGCAAGGCTAAACAGCGAACATTACAGATTCCCTTTCAACAACACCTACAACTGCGCGCTCTTCGAGTCGGTACTATGTTTTGCAGCCAGTTAATGGGCACATAGATTAGGTTTGGTTACTAATACGTACAATATTAGTATGACGAGGACAGCGAAGTGTCCCGATCAGCAGCACACGGGACCGGCGCAAGCCGAACTGCCGCCCCGTGCGAGATGCAAAATTGCCGCCCGCTCATAGAGAAACCTTGCTAATATTATAATGTTATCTTTAGGACAATTCTCCATCAGATATATTGATACCAAAAAATACGTTTGATGGCTATATAAAAGACGCAGAAGTATATATATGCACGACTATAATACAAAGTTGGAAACGCTTTTACCGAAAATCTCGGAGCTTCTTGACCGAATTATTACAAATTTTTAAAACACACACTGATAATCATTCGGAAGGACATGTGAAGTATATTTTTTCAAAATATAAACGCTTTTCGGAAATTCCCATTACAAATTTCGAGGACTCGTACATGAGAGTGAATACATATTTTGATAAAGACTTCACGTCTGTAAATTTCAGCCAGTGACACTATGAGTACTTCTTTATCTTTGTCACAGAAAACAAATCTCTTCCAAAGCAAGTTCTTTGTTTTCAATATTTTGTGAGGAGCTAACATCGGCCAACACAAGAATAAAAGTCTGCTAAACATGGAGTCTACAACAAACACCTTCAAAGACACGAACACTTCAATAGAAGAACAGACGTGTAAAAAGTACACAATCGAATATGAACACGTTGCTTAAAGCTCGAATTTATGTATTTTAGAGCTCATGTTTACTAAACAGTTTGTTCCTATTTTAGTCAATATTACTTCCTTCTGAAATTTGGAAAGCAAAGAGCTCGCAGTAGTAAAGATTTGATTGATAGTGCCAAAAAGTAAAGAAATGCTCATATCGTCAATAGATGACATTCTCGGATAAAGGTTTCTTATCAGATTATTATGTATTCATTCCGTCTCTACAAGTGCTCAAAGTTTGAAACGAGAATTTCCGAAACCTCTTATATAAGGAAATAGTAGTTAGGACTACCACATTTCTCCAAAAGTTCTCGATACATTTAGTTCGAATTTTTACATGATATTCTACTGAACTTTCAGTCAGAAATAGACAAGGGGAAGAGGTTATGCACAGTCAGGGGAGGGAGGAGGAGATGAACAGAGAGAGGTGGGGAAGGGGGGGGGCTAAGAAGGTGGGCTGAAACATAGGTGTTTTTTGAGCTCGTCACTTCAAGAAGCTGTATTCTAGATTGCTTGTACATGAAATAAAATTTGATCCCTGCAATCCAAAGTATTTACTATCTTTATGTTAAAATTAGCTTAAATCCCGCGTTGTAGCTGCACTTTTTTGCACCTTGTACATTCATATGACTTTAATCTTCCCATCCAACGACGAAGAAAGCGTTACAGAAAAGAGCACCCCGATGAGATGGTCTGGCTTCATGCGTCAATTGGTCTCAACTCCAAAATTTTCATCTCTTTCTTCTGAACTTCGTGTTCCAGATGCAGCACATTGCAGAAATTATGCGATTGTCAGTATTATCTACAACTATAAGGAGAGCATTTCTTGTGACTCAAAGCAAATGGAATGATATTCTTACCGCGGTTGAGTAGCCGAGCGGTCTAAGGCGCCTCGCTGCGGAGCGCGCGATTGCTCACCGTCGGAGATTCGAATCCTCCCTTGGGCATGTGTGTGTGTGTGTGTGTGTGTGTGTGTGTGTGTGTGTGTGTGTGTGTGTGTGCGTGTGTGTGCGTGCGTGCGTGTGTGTGTGTGTGTGTGTGTGTGTGTGTGTGTGTGTGTGCGTGCGTGTGTGTGTGTGTGTGTGTGTGTGTGTTTTGTCCTTAGGTTAGTTTACCTTAGTTTAAGTAGTTTGTAAGCTACGGACTGATGACCACGCATTTTGGTCCGATAGATTAACAAACACTTTGAATGATATTCTTCATTGTCTTTTGCTTTATAATTCCGAAATTAAGAACTTAATGAAAGATGAACAGAAAAATATTAACGAACTTTACCGTGTTCGCTCATTAGAAAGAACAGATACTTGGAGGAATGTCATCCTTATCATGACAACTGTTTCGTGTCTGATTAATCAGTAATTTCTAACAGGTTAGTTTCCATCGTCCTGTCACTCTCTCCTTTATTTTCCATTCTAACTATCGTGGAGACGCATTCTTTTTTGTCACCATATCAGTTTTTCAAATAATAGAAGAAAAATGTTCCCGTCTTCAAGATTGAAGAAGGAAAAGTCGAACCTACGAGCAACGTGAATGAATAACACTGATTGTTATTAGAGTTGCGAGATAGTCGGGAGATTCGAATCCTCCCTCGGGCACGGATGTTTGTGTTGTCTTTAGTATAAGTTAGTTAATAAGTAATTTGTAAGTTCAGATATGACATTGTTCATGTTACTTTGTTCTGCGCTCAAATAAAAAGCAAATATTCTATTTTAAACTGTACTAAATCATAAACGGAATAAGTGTGGTAATACTGAATTCCACATTACTCTAGTACTTAATATATATACAAAGTTAGTACTATCGTTATGTCATTTACAACAGTCATTGTAACAGTATCTCCCCAGTTTATGTACATGTTTACAATTCGTTGCTCAAAAAAATGTTTGTTAATCTTATGGCACTTATCTGCGGGGTCATCAGTCCCTACACTTACAAACGACTTGTAAACAAACTCATACGAAAGACAGCACAGACATCCATGACCGAGGGGGATTCGAACCCCCGACGGGAAACGGCCTCGCCCATCGGAGCATAGATCTCAATGCGCTCGGCCACTTCGCTGCGACGCAATTCGCTGGTATGTATTTCGTGGCATGTTATCGAAACAGAACACATGCACTTTTTAGAGAAAGCGCAGGGGGGCTAAACGTACCCTGTAATAAAAAAAGCTGAGTCAAACAGTTTCGCCTATTTTCCTAAAAAGGTCTCGGACACTCTTATTAATTAAATACAGCTAATATTTGGAGATGTGCGTATGTAAGAATGCGTCCTCTAAAATTCGCAATTGTTCTATTTCATGCCCTGAAGTACGTAACAATGAATTGAACAACTGTCTTCTGAAGCATATGCAAGTAAATTGGAAGGATACTGTAATAATGAATATTCTGAACAACGTGCGGATACTGGTAGTTTCATATACAAAGGATGTCCTAGATTTCTCTGGCAAATGTCGTTCCTTAATGAAACGGAAGGGAAGTGTATATATTAGAACAAATTACCTTCTATATTTTTTTATCTAAGCAAAAAATTATAAAACCACAAGTGGTCTGTAAAACACGTCAGTGCGATTTTTTAAATAATAACAAAGAAACTCAATAAGTTTATTACTACAATATTATAAATACTATATTTACTGTGACCGACAAACAAATTAATTAGTTATTATCTTTTGAAGAGTGTCCTCAAGCTAAAGTGTTCACCCCATCGCCGAGGATATAGCACTTCTCATCATATGCAGACAAAGGCACTTTCTGTTGCCTAATACTGAAAACAACATGGAGCTTGGAAGAAATTATATACTACACAGTTGTTTTTACTAATATACACCGTCCATATTTACCAACAATTAACGTTTTGTGTGGTGTCGCACAAGTACAAAGTGCGCGCCACCTACTTTCGCCGAGCGCCGCCATGCACGCACGGCGCGGCGTTCTCACGACGACCGCCACGAGCGCCCTCTGCTGGAACTCCGCTCGTGGCCACCGCTTAACGACTTGCGACTTCGGACGGAGATAGCAACGAGTTAGGACCTTCGTAATCAGATAGGCACCAGTGGAGACTTTGCTATCGTACAGGCACTAGGCAGGCCTCTAACAACTATGTATCAACATTCTGCAGTACTATGTAAAAGTTAAGTATTGTTACATTCTGTGCAATATATATCTCTTTCTAATTTACTCTGGTGTTTATAGTTTCTGGCTGCTCCCCTCCGTACCTGCACCAGCGTGCTATTTTTGTTCCTGTGTCGGGCTCATTCCATTCGGCCACCGACACCTACGACGAGGCTGGGACACAAAAGCGGCGACGAAGTTGGGACGCAAAATTTTGTAATATTTCGGCCAGGAACGCTTTTGTTCGGTGACTTTGCCGATGGAGGCATTTACACACGCCCCCAGCCTGGAACATAGCGCGGGCTGGGGAGCGGGATGGGATGGAGCCAGAGGAGGCATCCCGACTTTCACCTTCGCTACCGACTGCTGCCCCTCACTCCAGGGGGTGGCATGGCGAATTGCCGTGGCTTTCTCGTAAGGATGTACACGGCGAAACCAGTCTGACTTTTGGAGCGTGCAGATAAATGGCGACAGCAGATGCAGGGAGAAGAGGCCCTTACAACTAAATGGACACAATAGCGCGTGTGCAAAGAAAGCCTCTGTCTGCAGGTACCAGAAGAGTCATTTCCAAAAAACAGCGACGGCATCGCAGATAAACCGTGGACCCCTGCAGACTGGAAGGAGACAAGCAAACCCCTGCAGTGCACACATGTGTGAGTGGGAGACAGACTGGCTTGCAGTATAGATAAAGCGGTTCCACCAAAACAATGTTTCTGGCCAGGGAGAAAGACCCTGGTAAATGGCATACCAGATAGATCTAACGCAGACAGCTGCCACAAAGAACTGTTTTTTTTAGAACCATGAGGGAATGCTGTAGATAAAGACAACACGCTTGAAACGTGGGAAAGACGACTGTTTTTCGCGAGTCTTATCTCGGCCCACAGAAAATTTCCACCGTTAACTGGGAGGCGTGGTCGTGAAAACGGCGATCAGCTATTGGATGGCATTGCAAAACAAACCCGCCCATCACAGAGCCAAAGAGTCGCAACATTCGAGGGGAAGCTGTAGCTAGAGGGCGACAGGGGAAATGGTGAGAAACCATTGAAGACGGACTTGCGAGAAGACATGCAGGCAGTTGCCGCCTTAGCTGACGAGGGACTTTGACGTCTTCGCACGGTAGTCGCGCCGCGCCACGCAGCTGCCGAGCAGGGAGTAGAGGGCAGACGTGTGCTATGCCTCCGTGACCACCATTGCCACCGCCGCACAGGCAGACCGCACCGTGCCGATCCAACGCCTGACGGCCACATCAAGTTAATATTGGCGAGATAGGAAATTACTCCCCTTCCCAGTTCATATCTCAGTCACCTCCATGCCCACTCATATCGCCCCTGAGAGAATATTGGTTTTCAAATCTTTTAATAAATAAAACTAAATGACATGTGGTATTTCTCTGTGTAAACTGTTATGTTCTCAAATCAGTCCCTTGAATCAAATGTCCCTACCAGCCTAGTTCCATAATTAATCATTATATTTTTATTTAATTTTTTTTTCACTGTGGGAGTTATTTAGGGAGAGGTCAGATTTACCACATTTTTGGCGCCCAGCATGGGGGCACGATTTTACTTTATTTTCATATACTGCTACTGGGATCTATAGAAAAGTTTGGACACGACTCAGTGATAGTATCCTATTCCTACTTCAGAATAATGTTAACCATTTTATATTGATGTCTGGCGCACGGATGGTGTGTTTGTGTATGCAGAGTGTTTGTGTATGATCAGTATGAATGTGATATACCTGTAGTAAGTGTATGTAGTTTCTGGTTGCCTTAGCTTCCCTGTAGTTTGAAGTAATTGTAGAACCTGTAGCATGTTCTTCGGAACTTTGTATTGCAGCGTTTATGGACATTGCTCCCACTCTGCTACCAGCGTTGACATCAGCGTCGTTTTGGTTCCGTTTCTTGTTTGTTCTCAACAATGTTGTAATCAGCGTTGTTTTGGTTTGATCAATTCCGTCTGTAGTGTCTTGTGTTGATTAGCGATCACGTTTTTCATGCTATTGACGACTAGGAGATTGGTCAATATGGAATCTGACAAATCAGTTCAGGAAAGTTCTGTTTTGAGTGAAAGAGCTGGAGACATGCCAGTAAGTAATACGCAAACCAAGAAAACACTGCATCGTATTCTCGCGATTTTAGAAATTTACACTACTCAGTTGACTGTCATGAGAGAGGAGAATAATTTTAGATTCGGAAAACTGGAAGCCGAACTTAAACTTTGCAATCAGAACAATGATGGCCAGATTGCGGAACCGAAACGAGTAACATGCGTGTTGAGATCGCTAAAAGCGTTGAAGAAATAACCAAAGCTTGCGAAAGGAGGTTGAGGTCTTAGAAACGCGGGTGAATGTGAAGATGACAGACATCTCCGTGTGTGTCGGTAATCAATCTAAATCGTCCAAAGAGACGCAAGTGAGAGTATCAGCTCTAGAACAAGAGGTGTCAACAATACGACAAGCGAATGTAGGGCAGGTTAGTTCATTATACTTTCAAGCTGCATTTCCAATTCACGGAGTGGATATACCTTTAACTAGATACGGTAGAATGAGTGGTATTAATCAAAAAGTTTATCTCAAGAATTTAGACACGTATCTGCGTCTTAAAGGAGTCGCAGAGTACAATGCATTATTTTTTGTACGGCAGACACTGGACCAGGAAGAAGCCGCGTGGTTTGGCGTTACATGTGACGAGAATAGTAATTACAAAGAGTTTTGCACAAACTGTCTGGCAACATACTGGAACGTCGCTAAACAGGCACGTGCAAAGATGAGTATATGTACGGGACAGTACGCACCAAAGTCGCGACCATCCATGGCGACGTACTCGGCCCACTTCGTTGTTTTGGCGGGATACGTAGGCGATAAAATGTCAGACGAGGAGTGGAGTAGTGGAAAGCGCTCACACATTCCTGCTCGTGTACAACGTGTACTCATCGGAGCACTTACGAAACAGCAGTTCCTCAACATATTGAGATGATTAGACGATATTGAGGAGCGCGAGAAAAAGAGGACGGTACATTCTAGTGCAATGGTAGGAAATAGGGCACCAAAAGTTTTTGTCCGGCTCAATGAAAAGCCGAATTGGTATAATGACGGACGAAAGAGAGAAGAAAGGCGAGAGCGAAATGGAAAACGTGGTCGAAATCGGGAGGAACAACATAAAAATGAAGCGCCAAATCAAGGACACCGCGTGAGTTGCGTGCAGGCGCCGCATAGTGAGAAAGATCCAGATGATAGCGGAGGTTCCCCACCGACCACACTTCGGACAGAGGTCCGGGAGGTTGCCAAAATGAATGCGGAAACACAACGAGAAAACGCAGGGGGCACCACTGTAGATCAGGGACATCATCACATACACAATGAGCGGTACTGGCAGTCGCAAGCAGAGGATGGCATTGACCAGAACTGTGATGACACTGAGTTGCCGGAAAGGGCGGATAATCGGTGTCCCCTTATTGAAATAACCGTGGATGGAATTAAGATGAAAGCGTGTCTTGATTCTGGTTCAGAAGTGACTAAACTTTCGACATATTTTTATACGAAACTGGTGGAGAATGGTAACAAACTGGCAGAGATACCTGTAACAGGAATCTCGGTAATTACAGCATTTAGGTCAAAAAGGAAAAATGTAGAAAAGCAAGTCTTGGTCACACTCAGCGACGGAGGAAGTAGTTTCCAAGTCAATGCTCTTGTCGTCGGTGGTTTGTCGCTTGATTTCCTAATTGGTAATGACGTTCTCTCGATCAAAGCGGTTGTTATGGGCTGGACCACTAAAACTGTGGTCAATTTATTCAAAGATCCAGACGCATGGGGTGCAGATGGTAAAAAGGATACTGTTAATTTTGTATCGTGTGAAGAGGACAAGAAAATTTTCATAGGTGGACCACGGGAGCAAAAAAGTTATTTCTTGGACGATACAGAGATTTTAAATGTTGTGGCTGATGTCAGTTAGCCGTCCACAAGGCGTAATGAAAATTCCACGCTCTTAGCCAACGAAACAGAATCTAACGGACAGGATGCGACTGTCATGGGTTAGAGACCCTCGCACATGTCCTTTTAAGAATTACAGGTCCAGAGGCAATCGTCGAATATGCTCCCGTGTCACCCCAAGCCGCCCATGTGAATACGGAAGAAAAATGTAAAAGCGAACAAAACAGTACGCCGCGAAAGATCACCATTAAAAGCGATTACAATGAGCGCACCAAGACCAGAAAAGACCAGGAAAACATAGGATCCACAGCAGCTCCGCAGATTATGCGGAATAGTGAAGGCGAAATAGATCGTCAAGTGGCTTTGAAGCATTGTAACATCCGCTGTGAAGGTAATGTGTACGCCCACTCGCCGTTATGTGAATATAATGTTATTCCTTCCACGGTCGAAAAATTTACGAAAGTCAGACGGTTTTCGGAGGAATGCAGTTGTTTTCACGCATCAGAAGGGCGGGAAAACAAGGGACGTGACGATGAACACGAGGTCTGGATGTTCAACGCCCTAAGTCTCAAATCAAATGTTCATAGCTTAAGCTCAAGGGACTTAACTTCTGGGTCATCAGTCCCTAAACTTACAAACTACTTATGAACTACCTTATACTTTAGGCGACACAAACATCCATGCCCCACGGGGGATTCGAACCTCCGACCGTAGCAACCGCTCGGCCACTGCGGCCGGCCGCCCTAAGTCTGAAACCATATGTTTCTTGATAGTGGACAATACATTAGTTGCGAACACTGTTGTAAATAAGTGTTAAGAATACTTGTGTTTAGTAGTTTTTTCTAGTCGTAAGTACAATTAGATGATAATTAATCATTTCTTAGATGTTTTAACTGTGGGCACTTGATTTGAACGTGGAGATATGACGTGAGGATTCAGTGTTTGTGAGAATGACATCTGTGCGACGACACACCGCGCAGAGCAATGCAAGACGCTGCCATTTCGTGGGACTATGAAGCAGCGCCGATATTACATGTCCGTTTTTATGTGTGTACATTCAGTGTACAATTTGGAATATGATATGCGCATGCTTAGTAATCTATAATTGAATAAGTGGAATTGACGCGCTTGCCGCTAGCGATGGTGGTGACGACCACTGACGCGGGGAGGAGAGGCCCTTACAACAAAAATGGACACAATAGCGCAAGTGTAGAGAAAGCCCTTATCTGCAGATACCAGAGGAGTCGTTCCCAAAAAAACAGCGACGGCATCGCAGATAAACCGTGGATCCCTGCAGACGGGAAGAAGACAAGGAAACCCCTGCAGTGCACACGTGTGTGAGTGGGAGAGAGACTGGCTTGCAGTATAGACAGCTGCCACAAAGAATTATTTTTTAGAAACAAGAAGGAATGCAGAAGATAAAGACAACACGCTTGAAAGGTGGGAAAGACGCCAGTTTGCAAGTATCATCTCAGCCCACAGAAAATTTCCACCGGCGTCTGAGAGGCGAGGTCGTGAAAACGGCGATCAGCTACTGGATGGTATAGCAAAACCAACCCACCAGTCACAGAGCCAAAGAGACGCAAAATTCGAGAAGAAGCTGTAGCTGGAGGGCGAAAGGGAACTTGGTGAGAAACCATCGAAGAGGGACTTAGTTGTTGTTAGGACAATGAACTATAATCTAATGTCTACAAATAGCAGATTAACACCTGCCATCGATGGTACGAGAATTACGGATTATTCTTGCAGGTGCTCAGCGTAGCGTAACGGGCAGCGAATTAGTTTGTGATGCACGAACGTCTTAGACGGTGGTTCGAAACATGCCAGGTGCAATGGCTCAGAGCACTCGGCCAGAGGACTGCTGGCGTGGTAGCTCAGCGTGCTCAGTCATAGTGCTCGACACCCTCTGTAACGAATAAACTGAGTCAACAATGAAACGATCAAAATTAAACAAAATAATTCAACGTCCACAAAGGACCGATCAAACCGAAGAAACAATTAAAAGAGAGAGAGAGAGAGAGAGAGAGAGAGAGAGAGAAAGAGAGATGGCTCAGCGCCATATGTAATAAAAAATTGAGCAAAATTCTCAACGAACAATCCAGAACGAACATGACCAAGTGACCTCAATGCAGCGATCTACCTGAAGGAAAAATAAATAAATAAATAAATAAATAAAAATTTGCCACTGGTAGTTTTTCGTCTCTTTTCCTGAAAGGGTTTCACATACTCCTGTTAACTGAACACAACTATATCCTGCAAGATTCTGAGTTGTTTAAAGGTAACAGTGCTCTCTCTGAAAAGTGCATTTGTTCTATTTTGTGAGTATATCATGAAATGCATAGCAACGAACTGTAAACATAAACTTTTTTATCACATGTACACAAACTGGAGAGATAGTTTTACGATGACTGTTGTAAATGACGTAATGATAACAGTACCTTCTATATAGATTAAGTACTTGAGCTTTGTGGAACGACAGTTGCCACAGATATCTAGGACTCCATTTATATACGAAACTATCAGTATCAGCACGTTGCTTAGAATATTCATTATCACATTATCCTCCCCGCTTTTGTGAAAATGCTTGAGAAGACCAGTGTTCAATTCGTTGTTACGTATTTCACGGGATGTTCACGAAATATGACAAACGCAAATTTTAGAGGTAGCAGTCTTACATCTGTACAACTCTAAACATTGCAGAAGTAGCCCTATTTAATTAATAAGAGTGCTGGAAACTCTTTTAGGAGACAAGGTGAAAAGAATGTTTGGTAGTCGTGGGTTCCGAAATGCCGACCATATGCATCACACCGCAATGCCCTTCCCACTACACCAAGGCAAAGAACTGCTACAGTGTCTCTGTTTCTCGTACTGTTGATGGCAGTTGCTAACAGCTAAAATGACATTTTTAGACACTAGATTATAATTTGTCGTACTATGAACGACGTGATTTTGTTAACTCTCAGTGCGCCACCGCTATGAAATGACAACGCGTAAGTTATAATAAGAAAATAATAAAATAGTGGAAGCAAAATAGCGTATGCCAGAGAGTTCTGGGCGAGGAATGTCACGTGACATTTCCTAACGCCTGGTTTACGTAAAGTCAAGTGACGGTGTCAAATATCTCTGTAACGGTGCGAGTTACGAGAAAAACATAATACAAGAAAGTTTTAGAGAATTTTCTCTTCTACAAAGTCGGTTATTCGACTTTCGTGTCAGATGAAAGGTTTGTTTGAAATTACAATTCCTGTACATTACTATTACATTACAAACGGCTTTTTCTTTAGTGTTAATAACGTATGTTTTGTCCGAAATATTTGAAAATGGGAGGTTCTGGTCGTTGGCGGAAAACAATTATGACTGTAAAATTTGGTGCCGATCGGTTGAACGGTTCAACCTAAAAAGTGGGAACACGTTACAGACTGACAGACCGTCAAATCGCAGTTATTTTCCTAAATATCTCTGAAACTATACGAGATATGAAAAAAGAGCAAAGTTATAGAGAATTTTCTCCTCTGCAAATTCGTTTATTCAATTTTCGTTTCAAATGTACGGTTAAGGCGTTATTTTCATTTAAATTTCGAGCTGTCAAAAGGCGATTGCTACAGCCCACTTTCAGTTACTACCGTGACCTAAAGTGGGCAAAAGACATAAGAGAGGAAAAGAGGAAAGTTGTAGAGTAGTTTCTTCTCTAAAAATTCGGATATTCAATTTTCGTGTCAGATGAAAGGTTTCTTTTTTATTTTATTTTATTTTATTTATTTATTTATTTTTTTTTTTTTTTGGGGGGGGGGGGGGTTATGGCCCTTGGCGGCCAACAATTATGTCTGTAAAATTTGGTGCCGACCGGTTGAATGGTTCAACCTAAGAAGTAGGAACACGATCCGACAGACAGACGGTCAGACAGACTTTGTCAAATCGCCGTTATTTTTGCAAATTTATCTGAAATGAGCAAGATATAAAAAAAATAAGAGAGCAAAGTTGTAGAGAATTTTCTCCTCTACAAATCTGTTTATTCAGTTTTCTTGTCAAATGTACGGATAAGCCGTTATTTTCATTGAAATTTCGAGCTGGCAAAAGGCGATCGAAAAGGCCCACTTTTAGTGTTACAACCGTAACCTAAAGTGGGCCAAAATGTTATTTAAACGCTGATACTGCAGAACATGAAAAGAAGCAGTACGGTAATGGTTATGGTCATACGATAGAAACGCATTGTGCAGCGAAGTAAAGCATATGAGATCGCACAATTTATAGTAAAAACAGTTTTAGATAAATTAAATATTGTTTTCAGGTTAACCTCTTATGGGAATTCAGTTTGTAACTATCGAGGAACATTATTAAGGGAAAATAACAGTAAGAACAAAAAGATTTCATGTATCTTAATGGGGAATCAGAACGAAAGAGATTTAGTGGCTGGAATTTGAATCAACGCTTACGATACTGAAAGTGTAACAGAATTTCAGTTAGTTTAGGACGCAATGCTTCTAGAAATACAGTGTTACTTCATAGGAATGTCCTGACGTCGGCGAACTGATTGCCTCCACCTGATGGGTAACTGTTGGCGAACATCCCTATTCAGTGCCTCCAATCTTAAGGTGAAGTAGTACACACAAGAAGCACAGATTAGGAAAAAAATCTCTCTTGACTCTTCGCGATTTACTGGCTCTCAAACAATCAAATGTCAGAGTTCGTGGTTTTGGATTTGTTAGCTCCACACAGAAATACAATATTTTGGCATGGAAAACAAACACGGTGAAATTGAACAGTATTTATCGTTCTGACACCTCTGACAGTAGGATAAATGTACTGTTGTTGCGAAGATTGTGGGGTAGGAAATCTCGAAGATTATTTGTTTCTCTTTTACGGATACGGATCCAACATAACAGAGAATGATCCCACTTTGGACTAAGGGTTCGTAAACGCCTGGATCAGACACTCCCTGAAAAGTGGATTGAAGAAAAGGTTGTTTCGTAGCCAGCGCTCTCACCTCATCTTACACCACTTGATGTCTTCACGGTGGCCCACGTAAAATGTCATATAGACGAGATTAGACTAGATTAGATTAGTTGTTCGTTCCGTAGATCCTGTTGAGGGGATCCTCGTGGATGTGGAACATGTCAAGAAACAAAATTTACAAGTTGAATAATAGATAATACTAATAATATAAATACAGATACATAAACTTTTAAGGTTTTTTTTTTTGGCTGATAATATAATAATACTAATATAGTATGAGTGAATGCATCATTTGGTACAATTTAGAAATTCACTAATGGAGTAGAAGGAGTTGGCCACTAGAAAGTCTTTTAGGTTCCTCTTAAACTGATCGTTATTTGTAGCTAAATTTTTTATACTTGATGGTGAATTATTGAAAATGTGTGTTCCTGAGTAGTGGAGAACTGAGCTGTTTGTTAGGAAAAGGGATATATTATTTATGACAAATTACATTTAGGAATAAATATACTGAGAGGCAGTAGTTAATATACCCAGTTCTTGGAAGAGGCTTCTACAAGACGTCAGTGAATTTACTCCACAAATAATACGTATTACACATTTCTGGACTCTGAAGACTTTTGACTGACTTGAAGAGTTACGCCAAAATATTATACCATATGACATTAGGGAATAAAAGTAAGCAAAGTATGCAAGCTTTGTTATTTTTATGTCTCCTATGTCTGATAACACTCGTATTGAAAATACAGATTTGTTGAGTCGTTTCTGCAGTTCTGTGGTGTGCTCCTCCCAACTAAATTTATTATCAAGCTGTAATCCCAGGAATTTAATACTGTCAACCTCTTCTATCTGCTCTTCTTCACACTTAATGCATATGTTGTCAGGAAATCTCTTACATGTTCTGAACTGCACGTAGCGAGTCTCTTCAAAGTTTAATGACTATGAGTTGGCTTTAAACCATTTATTAATGATCATGAAAATATCATTATCAGACCTTTCTATCACTATGCTTGACGTAATTTTATTGCAATACTTGTATCATCTGCAAACAAAACGAACTCTGCTTCTGGTAGTGTAACTGATGAGAGATCATTAATGTACACACGAGATGCCTGTCTAGACTAAGGGACATCTGCTTACAGGGATTATCGTTGCCTGACTAATAAAATGATGTCGGGGTGTTAGAACGATACGACAGAACTTTGTGCGACGACGAGATGCCTACATTGATGCTGGGGACATTTGTTGTAAATATCTCATCTTGTGAAACATGTTGGGGTAAATGGAATGCATTATTACTGTGCCGCAGTCTTAGGATTTTTTCGGTATCTTCGCTTTCAAGTTACGCTGTTACTAATCCATCAACAGTGGAAATTACCTGAGCGTATTGGGGAGTATTCACCGAGAGTTCATCATGATCACGATTAGGAAGTTGGAACCCTTTGCTAATGCACTGCGTGAGAGTAAGTCGGAGCTACTCGATCGTTTCCGGACTAGGGTGACGTGCTTCACAAATGTTTGTAAACCTATTGGACTAAACTTCTATTGTCATCAATCCATAGAGGTACAAACTAAGTTACACTAAGGACAACACAAACTCCTATGCCCAAATAAGGACTCGATCCTCCGACGGAAGCGGCCGCACACTCCGTAGCATGATGCCTTAGACCATGCGGCTACTCCAGCGCGGCTCTCGTGTTTCAAATTGTTCTCCAGAACTACACAATGAGACATAGTCGCGAATACAACAGTAATCTAGCTGTGTAGAATAATTTTGTTTTCACTATTGATCACAAAATTGCGGCACTAAACTACCATTTGGGTCAGTGTTGACCATCTTCAGATTTGCAACAAACACGCACCATATAATTAGTGTCCAGTCTACATCTTGGAACACTGCTAATTTCATACTGCAAATTGTTACTTTCGTACACTAGTTGTAACCTTTTGTCGTACAGTGTTGTTGCAGGTATGAAGATGGTCAGGACTGACCGAGACTCGTAGTGTAACGACCAAAATTCGCGATCATTGACGTAAACAGACGAATTTATTCTACACTTTCGGATCACTGTTGAATTCGCGACAATGCGGCAGCTTCCGATACTGGGGAACAATTTGAAGCATGGGACCATAGTCCGAGAACGAGGAAGTACGAAGCTGTGTGTAAAATCTACTCAAGCTACGACTTACTCTCACGCAGCATTTTAGCAATAGACCCAAACTTCCGAATCCCGATCATGATGAATTCGCGGTGAATACCCCGAATGCGGTCAGGAAATTTCCTCTGTTGATAGATCATTAAAAGCGCATATAATTTGAAAGCGAAGAGCCCGATAAAAAGACTCTGGCTCACTAATCATGCATTACATTTACCTGAAAATGTGTCAAGATGCCATATTTACAACAGTTATTCAAAGTGGTGTACCCCAGTGTCAATGTAGGCATCTCATCGTTGCGTAAACCTCTGTCGTACCTGTTATAACATCTCTGGTGTCATTTCGTTACTACGGTAGGCAGTTATAATTTCCGCCAGCAAATGCCCTTTAGTCTCGACATGCGTGTCGTCTACAAGGCTTTTTACAGGGGCACCATGAATAAATCACGTCGGATGAGATCAGGGGAACTCGCTGGCCACGAAACAAAACCTCTTCTTCCAATCTAATTTTCAGGGAGTATCTGATCCAGGCGTTCAGGAAACTTAAGTCCAAAGTGGGATCATGCTCTGTTCTGTTGGATCCACATTCGTTAACGAATGTTATTGTCGGAATTTCTTGCACTAAAATCTTTGCAACAACAGTACCGGTACATTTATTCAACTGTCAGAGGGGTCAGAACCATTACCGCTTATAACGTTCGACTCACACCTTTATGGAGATTGGTAACCTATCTGAAATTGATGTATTCATCCTGAGTCATCAGCCCTGAAAGTTTGGAACATCAACACGGAATAGCCTCTATCGCCTTACAGGCCCTTTAACAACTCTAAGAGCACTAGTTTCTGCTGAGTAAATCAACGACAATCATTTAAATACCCACAGATGATGTGTTCGAACAAGACGTTACGTTGATATTTGACAATGTATGCTAGGTGCTTCTCTCAGGAAGTATCTGTATAAATCGTTTGATGTATAATAGAAATGGTACAGACTATGTGAATGGTTATGAAGCGGCAGTGTAACTATTAAAATACTTGTATTACAGTTTCACGATACCAGGAAACATGCTAGTCAAGTGTCGCTCATGATTTTTCTTGTAATATTGGTTCATAAGTCCTTCAGCCAATTCCAACAGCAATGACTATATCATTATGTTTATGAAGACAGTGACAACCTTTTCTATTCAGGTAACGCGAATGTTTGCACTTTGTATTTTCCTTCATTGTCTAATAACAAACAAGTTGCGTTTTCTATACTTCATTGTGAACGAACGTGAAGACACCTGGCAAACGAATTTTCTCACACTGGGTACGCTTTTGTCACTTCGACGTCTCCAGCTCGATTTTGTGTCTTCTTCCAATTATAGTAGGCACAAAAGTTTATCAAATGTTCAGATATTTGTAGAGCTTATGGGACTTAACTGCTGGGTCATCAGTCCCTAAACTTACAAACTACTTATGAACTAACGTGGCGCTCCAGACCGCTCGGCTACTCCCGCGCGGCAAAAAGTTTATCATGATCACTTTATGTGGTAGGCAATTCGTACTCTTAGAATGGAATAAGCCTGTACATCTCTTGAGAATTTCTTCTGCTGCCGGCAGTGAAATCGTACGGCATTTGATTTGACAACTCTCCAAGTCGCCATCATTATTTTCTCTGGTGTAGTCACGCTTAGATTTACTTGTGACCTTTTTTTTTACACCTGTTCTTCCCCTCCTACAGTCTGAGACGTGATGAGGCTAGATATCTCTTTGACGTTGGAGAAAGCGAGAAATTACGGTAACTGATTGCTAATTTCTTGAGTTGACGCGACTCATCAACACGTACATAACGAGCTTCCGAGTCGTGCCTACCTTTTTTATTGGATGATAGTCCAAGGCTAGGCTTGATTATGGTGTCTGAAGAGGGACAGTAGCTTTTTCAGCAGCCACGGGCGCAAGAGTCTGGATGAGTGACTTGTTTGGACTCGCGACATTAGCCAGCCAACCTTCCTTTGATAGTATTGTAGCACGGCTGTAAATAAGATGGAGCTACAGCTGCTGCTTTTTAAAAAAGTTATGGAACTTTATTATTTAACTTTTAAATATTTTAGAGGTAAAATCGTTCCTAGTTAGGATTACTCGGGAAGATGTCGTCAACAGGAGGAGATATATCTTACAATCTACGGGTGGAACTTGAAATGATAGGTTTCGTAATCATGTTAGCAGGATAATTAATTTGTAAAGAACAATCGATTAGCTTGATTAGATATAGAATAGAATTTATGATCATATGAGTAACATTATCAAGAAAAATATAAATTAATGCATAAGTAGGTGAGATAATGAACCAAAGACGGTAATGTCGGCGCTAGGCAGCCAACCGTAAGACCTACCAAAGTAGTGCACGTTTATCTGGAAACTAGTTGTGCACTATAAAGAGGTGAAAATTTAACTACCATGTTGTGTAGGATTAAGTACTAGGGACGATAAGAGAACTAAATATACTATGATAACATCTTAGATAGATATATGTGAACTCCGATCACAATTAATTGTGAAACTCTATTTAACAATATTGTGGACGGTAATAAAATCAGAATATGAACCTGGATTAGTTAAAAAATGTTTATTTTGTTATTTTGAATGTAAAACAGAGCATTAAGAAACGTCTGACTGAAACAGGAGAAAGGAATACTACAGAAGAGGTGAGGCCTGCCGCTGCGGAATAGCCGTACGCACTGAGGCGCTGTGTTGTGGTGCGCGCAGCGGTTGGTCGTCGGAGGTTCGAGTCCTCCCTCGAAAATGGGTGTCTGTATTATCCTTAGCTTACTTTAACTTAGTTTAAGTAGTTTGTTAGCTAGGGACTAATTACCAAGCAGTTAAGCCCCCCGAGGTGACTGAGGCGCTGCAGTCACGGTCAGCACGGCCACTACGGTCGGGGGTTCGAATCCCCCTCGGGCATGGATATTTGTGCCGTCCTAGTTCGTAAGTAGTTCATAAGTAGTTTGTAAGTTTAGGGACTGATGACCCCGTAGTTAAGTCCCATAAGCTTAACAAACATTTGAACATTTTTAGTTAAGCCCCATAGATTTAGAAACATTTGAATTAGGTGAGTCTAGATTTGAGGAATGAGGTAACTAAAGACATCAGAAATGGAGAAAACGATAAACAGAAATCCTTAAAATAGCTACAGGAGGAACGCATATCTGATTAACCATGTATGACTTTCATAAGGATATATGCTGCAAATAGGGAAATGAAATAAACTTTCTGAGAATAGAGAATCCGCAGTACGGTTGTGAAGAACTCAGAAGAGAAGACAATGCTGACCAAAGAAGAGGAGACTGAAAGGCGAAAGAAATATGTACGTATGTGAATAAAAAGTAAAGTAACTTGATGTCAGTAATTTGAAACGCGAAGAGGCAGTTGATGTATATGAGTTAGTTGATGCGATACTGTGAGAATAAAATTCGCAGAATACTTAAATGCACGAACTGAAACAAGGAACCTTCATAATTACTGTGAAGGCGAAGTACGCTCGGACTTCAATAAAAATGTAAATATTTCAGTACAAAAGGAAACATGACGAAAGTCGTATTACTGAATCATCAGTTTAACAAGTCGTGGGTATAAAGTTCCAACACGAATTATCTACAGCACAATGGAAGTAAAGGAACAACTTGACGTCGGAGAAAGTTACTTTGTTTAGATGAGAAATATAGAAACACACAGAACAGTATTCAGTTTGTGACAGTTTAGTATGTTAGATGGCAGGTTCAATGACGGCAAAATAATATTCTTAGTATCTGTAGATATAGTGATAGGTTTTTGGAAATTCTCATAGGAGGACACATTTTGGACCTGTCAAGTGATCAGGGATACATCACAAGAAGGAAATCTTGATCTAAAATTTGTGGTGAAACTATATTAAATTTATTATAATAAAGGATATAATGTGAGAGTGCAGTGAGTAGGCAGTGAAGGAAACCTAAGGGAAATTAATGATCATGGGGAATAAATTAAAAAAAAAAAAAAAAAAAAAAAAAAAAAAAAAAAGCTTGAGGTTTACAGTTGATGTTGCATTTCTGTCGGGCACGGAAAAGGAACTGGAAAGTAGTTTGAATATCGTGTGTAGTGTATTTATAGAATGATAAAACGTGAACTTTTACGAAAGTAGAACAAGGATAATGAAGTGTAAATGAAATAAATCAAGTGATGCTGAGTGAATTAGATCCGGAAGTAAGGCACACAAGTAGGAGATATTTATATTGGCAGCAAAATGACTGACAATGTAAGAAGCAAAGAAGATGCAAAGCTGCGACAGACAATTGTGATAAAGATTACTCGGGGAACAGAAATAAATTAAACTAAAAGTCTACATCTCGTGAATAGCCGATTAGTACTGACTGTATGACGTATCATTCACCGACAGGTGTGGGATTAGTGCACCGCTCTCCGATCCGTTGTCAGTACTGACTCAATCAGCTACTCAGCTGGAATCACTAGGCTAAGTGCATCCACTTCAATTGTCGCGTAAATGAAAAATCTCTGTCAGTGCTGGTAAACGGAGGCTGGTCCTCATCATGAAAATCAGATGCGGAGCAGACGAAATATACTGGTGACCAAAATTAAATACATCTACATCTACATCTACATGGGATACTCTGCAAATCACATTTAAGTGCCTGGCAGAGGGTTCATCGAACCACAATTATACTATTTATCTCCCATTCCATTCTCGAATAGCGCGCGGGAAGAAAGAACACCTGAATCTCTCTGTTCGAGCTCTGATTTCTCTTATTTTATTCTGATGATCATTTCTACCTATGTAAGTGGGAGTCAACAATATATTTTCGCATTCGGAGGAGAATGTTGGCGATTGGAGTTTCGCAAGTAACCCACGCCTCAGCGATAAGCGCCGTTGTTCTAATGATTCCCATCCCAGATCCTGTATCATTTCCGTAACGCTGTCTCCCCTGTATCGTGACAATACAAAACGAGCTGCCCTTCTTTGGACTCTCTCGATGTTCTCCGTCATGCCCACCTGATAAGGATCCCACACTGGGCTGCAATACTCCAAAAATGGACGGACAAGCGCAGTGTATGCAGTTTCTTTAGTAGTTCTGTTGCATCTTTTAAGGATTCTGCCAATAAAACGCAGTCTCTGGTTCGCCTTTCCCACGATATTATCTACGTGTTCTTTCCAGTTTAAGTCTGAAGTAATAGTAATTCCTAGGTATTTTGTGGAGTTTACGGCTTTCACATTTGATTGATTTATGTTGTAAACAAAGTTTAACGGATTTCTTTTCGTACTCATGTGGACGACTTCACACTTCTCATTATTTAGAGTCAATTGCCAATTTTTACACCATACTGATATCTTATTCAGATCGTTCTGCAGTTGGTTTTGATCTTCAGATGATTTTACTAGACGGTAAATGACGGCGTCATCTGCAAACAACCTAAGAGAGCTACTTAGATTTTCCCCTAAATCGTTTATGTAAATAAGGAATAGAAGTAAATAAACAAATGGAAATTATTTTAACACACAATAGTATAAACAGGTGATACTAAAGTAGAAACAATGTAACAAATACAGAACGAAAACAACTCCAAAATACATAACAGTAGACAACAAAGAGATCTTCATTTTCTCCTTCGTAACAGATTTGCACATGCCTTTCAATAATTGGTTAATGTGCTCAATATGGAATTTGACCACCTATGGCTGCTATACAGGCTTGAAAAAGATGGAACATACTGCGAATTGTGCCATCAATCTCCTGTTTAGGCAATAACGCCAATTACTTCTGCAGAGCTGCTTGCAAAGTCATGGTGAGTGGCTGATGGATGCTGACATAATGCAACCCGTCTCCCTGATGCGTCCTAGATATGTAAGTAGTAATAGAATGGGGGAGCCTACTTCAAAATCCAAGGTGGGGGCGGTTCATGGGAAAACCCACCCCTACCCCTCTGTGGGCCTACTTCAGATTGCAAGATGGGAATACTTCTGGCGGGGAAACCCGCTCCCAAACCTCCACACTCGGACACTTGCCTGGCTGCCTGGTCCAGACTTGCCCATCCCCACCACCCCCACCTCCAATGATTGCGTACTTGAGATCTGCCTGCCTCTGGGCCATCTGTCACCGTCACCACCACATTTGAATATCAAATTAATTATTGTACTTAGTATGAAATAAATGTAAGTGATTTCGACCGCTACTCGGGGAACGTTTTTCCCGATATGTAACCTATACTAACCTCCCGGAAATCTAGAAATACGGAATCGATTTGAGATCCCTTGTCGATAGCACTCATCACGAGAGTAAAGTGATAGCTGTGTTTCACAAGAACGATACTTTCTGAGTTCGTGTCGACTATGGGTCAGTAGATCGTTTGCTTCGAGGTAGTTTATAGTGTTTAAGAAAAGTATATTTTCTACAATCCTAATTAAAACAGACGTCAGTGATAAAGACCTGTCGTTTTGCGGGTCACTCTTATTGCCTTTCTTGAATATTGGAATGACCTGTACAACTTTCCAGTCTTTGGGTACGGATCTTTCGCCGAGATAGTGGCTTTACATGATACCTAAGTATGAGGTTATTGCATCAGCATCCTTTGAAAGGAACCTAATTGGTATATAATCTGGACCGTGAGAATTGCATTTGTTAAGTGATGTAAGTTTCTTTAACACTCTAGGGATATCTACCTCTAAATTAATGATTCTGGCGGTTGTTCTTGATTGGCATTCAAGAGAATTTGCTTTGTCTTCTTTGGTGACATAATTTCGGATAGCTGTGTTTAGTAATTATGCTTTAGTAGAACTGTCATCCTTAGCATTACCATTGCTTTAGCATAATGGAGGTATTGATAGTGTTTTGCCGCTAGTAACTTTATATACAACCATACAACGAAGGATGATCCTCCTGTTTTGTAAATTAATTTGGTATAAATCTTTCAGTATCTGTCGATATAATTGTTTTGAAAGAAACACTCACATTGTTAGTTTCGAAGGACTCTACATTCTATTTCAGGAAAGCGTTAATAGGATTTATATCTGCTTTTGTGGATAAATATATTTTTCGTTTTATCTTGGTGAATTGGGGAATTTGGAAATTTCGATATTTAGCGTCGATACGACTATTCTGCGTTCACTAATCTCTGTTTCCATTTTGATGCTCTTCATTAGCTCCGGATTATTTGCTGCTAAGCAGTCAAGTATGTATTCACAACTATTTACTATTCCAGGGCGTTCATGAACTAATTATTCGAGATAATTTTCGGGGAATGCGTTCATTACAATTTTGGACGATGCTTTATTCTTCATCTACATCTACATCTACATCTACATGGGATACTCTGCAAATCACATTTAAGTGCCTGGCAGAGGGTTCATCGAACCACAATTATACTATTTATCTCCCATTCCATTCTCGAATAGCGCGGGGGAAGAAAGAACACCTGAATCTCTCTGTTCGAGCCCTGATTTCTCGTATTTTATTTTGATGATCATTTCTACCTATGTAAGTGGGAGTCAACAATATATTTTCGCATTCGGAGTTTTAACATGTATTTTTGCCGACATATCGAGAGTAAATTAAAGTCACCACCAATTAAAACTGTGTGATTTAGCAACGTTTTTCAAATTTGATTGATACTTTCTTTGATCATTTCTGCAATCCAGTCGACTTAGTCTGGTGGTTGGTAAAATGAACCAATTATTAATTTATTCAGGTTGTCAGGTATAACATCTACCCGTACCAGTGCACAAGAACTATGTAAGAGGGTTGAAACATAAATAGTGGTAACAATGCTGTGAAGACACTATGCAATAGAATCTATTATTATCGCTGATAGCGCACGTTGTTGACATACATACGTTACCTCAGAGCTAATGGACTCGCCCATCCCACGTCACTGGCGTAACTGTGTTACTATGGTTGCGAAACAGAAGTTGGATCAAGACTGAATGTGTCAGAGGTCGTACAGCACGACAGTGTCAACAAGGTCTTCAAGTGCGTCAGAGCCCCAGTATGGTGGAAGGTATGGTGATTCTCGTGGACGACTATGATGGTGTTTTCCTAACGCATTACGTTTCTCTACGGCATACCGTCAACACACAGTATTACTGTTCGTTTTTGGAGTATCACCTGCGACCAGCTTTGCGAAAGAAGCGGCAACACTTTCTGCGCAACCCACCCATCATTTTGGACTACAATACTCGAGAGCATACATCGCAAGCTATGGCTACTCTGTTGTGTCGATGGGCCTGGAGTGTACTGTACCATCCACCATACTCCCTGAATTTAAGTCCTTGTCACTCTGATTTGATTCCAAAGTTGAAGGAACCACTTCTTGGCATTCGCATCAGAACGTTTCCAGAGATTCGACAGGCAGTAGACCGCTCCATTCGCACCATCAAGAGAACAGGCTCTGCTAACGGTATACTACGCCTTCCACATCGGTGGTAACGGGTTCTACACAACGCTGCTGGCTACATTGAAGAAGGACAGTAACAGATGTAAACATGTAACACTTTTGTAACGGTTGTGAATAAATAGTTGCCACTACTTCAGTTCCAACTCTCGTGTTTCAATTTCTCTACAGGATAAACCGCTTGTGACAGCAATAACGCCACCACCTATTTTATTCAATGTCTTTTCTAAACACCGTTTTAACATTTGTAAAATTTTCAGATGAACTTATCTGGGTTTAATGATTTGAGCTGCAGTACTTTCTAGTAGCACTTGGAGCTCTGGTACTTTCCCCACACAGCTACGACAGTTTACAACTGTTAGACCAATGGATTTTATATCTGTTTTCGTCTTATCTGTGACCTGTACCCTTTAAGACTGAATTCCTTTTTGTGTGTTCTCGAGGCAGCTATGCTGCAGATGCTACCACCTGCATTTGTTTGCACCCTGTACACTTCGTGGCATCCAGAAGGACCCGTTCCACAACTGGATTGACTCCACCCAGTATGCATAGTGAATGCAAATTGGCCTTATTCCTCTCCCTAGCCTCTATATACCAAAGGGGATCCATTACCCGCGTACATCTACATCTACATACATACTCCGCAATCCACCGTAAGGTGCGTGGCGGAGGGTACACTGTACCACTTCTAGGCATTTCCTTTCCTATTCCACTCCCAAATAGAACGAAGAAAAAAAGAATGCCTATATGCCTCCGTACGAGCACTAATTTATCTTATTTTGTCTTTGTGATCACTAGGCGAAATGTAAGTAGGCGGCAGCAAGATCGTGCTACACTCAGCATCAAATTCCGGCCCTCTAAATTTCCTCAACAGAATTTCACGAAAAGAACGTCGTCTTTCCTCCAACGATCCCCAATTGGGTTGCCGGAGCATTTCCGTGACACTCGCGCATTGGTCGAACCTACCAGTAACAAACCTAGCTGCTCGCTTCTGAACTGCTTCTATGTCTTCTTTTAAACTGATCTGCTGCGGGTCCCAAACATATGAGCGATACTCAAGACGTGGGAGTACAAGCGTTTTATACGCGGTTTCCTTTACAGATGAAGTACATGTTCCATGTTCCCAAAATTCTTCCAATAAACCGAAGTCGGCTGTCCGCCTTACTCACAACTGTCCTTACATGTTCGTTCCATTTCATACCGCTCTGCAATATTATGCCTAGATATTTGACAACATCAAGAAGCTCACTACTAATGCTGTATTCGAACATTATGGGATTGTTCTTCCTACTCATGCGCATCACCTTACATTTTTCTACATTGAGAGCTAGCTGCCATTCTTCGCACCAACTAGAAATTTTTTCTAAGTCATCTTGTATGCTTTTACAGTCAGTTAAAGACGATACCCTGACATACACCACAGAATCATCAGCAAACAGCCGCAAATTACAAGTTACTCTGTCCATAAGATCATTTATATAGATAGAAAATAATAGCGGTCCTATCACACTCCCCTGGGACACGCCTGACGATACAGTCGTCTCTGATGAACACTCGCCGTCGAGAACAACGTACTGCGTTCTATTACTTAAGTAGTCTTCTAGCCAGTCACAAATCTGTGAATCTATTCCATAAGCTCATATCTTCGTTAGCAGTCTGCAGTGTGGTACCGCGTCGAACGCCTTTTTCAAGTCGAGAAAAACAATCCGCCTTTTGCCCTTCATCCATGGCTCGCAAGATGTCATGTGAGAAAAGGGCAAGCTGATTCACAGAAAGAAGCTTTTCCGTTTCAAGGAAAGTTACTATATTCGAACTGAGAATATGCACTAAAATTAGACATGAAACTGATGTCAACGATATTGCCCTGTAATTGTGTGAGTCAGTTCTCTTGCTTTTCTTATAAACGGGAGTCACCTGCGCTTTTTTCCAATCACTAGGAACTTTGCGCTGAATTAAAGATTCGCGATAAATGCAAGCTAATTCGGGGGCCGATGCCGCAGAATAGTCTTTGCAAAACCGAACTGGTATTCCATCCGGACCAGCAGACTTTTTCGTATTTAGCTCTCTCAGCTGCTTCTCTACACCGGAAATACCTATTACTATGTCCTCCATTTCGGAATTAGTACGTTGATCAAATGATGGTAAATTTGTGCCGTTCTCCTGCGTGAAAGATTTCTTAAAGGTTAAATTTAGAACTTCAGCTTTCCGTTTGCTTTCTTCTATTACTGCCCCGGAATGATCAACGAGTGACTGGACAGTGGGCTTTGACCCGCTTATCGATTTTACATAGGACCAGAATTTTTTCGGGTACTCGGAAAGATCTTTTGCTAAGGTATGGCTGTGGTAATTATTGTATGCTTCACGCATCGATCTTTTTATAGACGCACGAATCTCTACCAAATTTTGCCTGTCATCAATTGCGTGTTCTTTTTTTAATCGAGAGTGCAACAGTCTTTGCTTTCTCAGCAGCTTTCTAACATTATTATTATGCAACGGTGGATCTTTTCCATCCTTAATCGTCTTTACTGGCACATATTTCTCTAACCCTTTATTTACAATGCACTTAAATTTAGTCCACAATTCCTCTACATCCATAGTCCCGGAATTAAACAATGCTCATTCATTTTCTAAGTGCGATCGTAACATTTGCTTATCGGCTCTTTTCAACAAAAATACGGTCCTAGCCTTCTTGATTGGTTTATGAACTTTGGTCACCATCGACGATATGACGATATCATGATCACTAATTCCTGTTTCTACACAGACATCGTTAGTAAGGTCGGGCCTGTTCGTGGCTATAAGGTGTAAAATATTTCCATACTCGTGGGTTGCCGGTTTAACTGCTCAAGACAATTTTCGGAGAATGTGTCCAAAAGTAGCTCGCAAGACTGCTTGTCTGTACCGCCTGAAATATAACTGGAGAGGTCCCAATCTATACTCTTAAGGTTGAAGTCTCCCCCGACTAAGATAACTTCACAGTTACTTTCAACCTCGATTTCAGTAGAAACAATATCTTTGTCCACAGCGATGAATACTCCTTCTCCAGTTGTATAAGATCTATCTTTCCGATATACATTCCACGCCTCTCTAAATATTTCTGAACTTGCCACTTCTTGATTTAGCTAGCTTTCGGTGTCTAAAACTATCTGAGCACAATAATTTCCATGCAGTGCGGCAAATTCGGGAACTTTGTTTCTAATACTTTGTAAGTTCGCGGCTAATATTTTGATATTCGAATTTTTGAGCCGAACGTGGCCTGAATTCGCTGTTTGAATGTTGACAGGCGAGTGCTCATCAAAGTTAGCACCTAGCTTAAAAGAAACCCATGTGGACTCCATAAGTACTGGGAGTAACATTGGAACTCCCAACTACAAGCCCACCCAACCTCTGTGGTAGCCTGGATCTTGCAGGCTAGGAGGTGATCTCAGGATAAGCAACATCATCTGGCTCAGGAACATTATGCGGTACAGACAGCACCTCAAACCTGCTGAGAAGACCAACAGGGGAGGCCTCACGACAAAGCTCGACGCAGTCGCGGGCCTATCGGAGGACACGACGGACGCGACAGACGTCCGTTCGTTTCTCATTGGCGACCCACAACAACGAAGCCCCTTTAAAGCAGCCTTAGAACTGTGCAACGGAGGTTAACACATCCTGAAGTTGGCAGCGAAGTGTCACCAACTGAGTTTGCACCCGCACACAGCAGTCAATAGTACCTATTCATGACTGCAGTACCCACAAAGATGAACGACTAAAAAGGCGCGATGTAGACAGTGAGCAACTACAGTAAACAGAGAAGATTGTAGCGATTCACGGATTTAAATCTCATACGCACACGAGAACGTGGTTAATTTACGAGACTGAAGGAAGAACTGCACATAAAAGTCAAAATAAGTCGTTTGTAGTGTGAAGCTGTTTACAGTTATGAGGGTAACGCCTGTCGCGATCCACCCAGAGTACGTATACACTGTTACTTAAACACGAATATACACGCGAGCAAATATTAATTTACAAACTGAAAGAAAAGCTTGCACAGAAAAATTAAGTTACTGTACGTCGTTTCTAATCAGAAGACGGCTACACTTAGCGAGATATGAAGGTCCTCTCTGCCGTGTAACTAACGGCGACCAAAGAGAAACTGAGTAAACGTAGGTATACCTTGCCGAGGAATCCGAATGTGTAAGACAAAATGGGGTTTCCTATTTTAGATTTCAAAGTTGCCCTTCCACGAGGGTGGGGTGGGGTGGGGGGGTTTAAATCCAGGTCAGCCAGACGTACCCCTTGGAAATATTCATTTTGCGTCTGGGTGATTTTTGGGTACGATGCGTATTTTTCGAGTTACTTTGATTTGTCAAGTTAAGTGGGAACCCTGTATAAGTGATGTCTGTTAAATGTTCAAATGTTTGTAAATCTATCGGACCAAACTCCGTGGTCAACAGTCCGTAGCTTACAAACTACTTAAACCTAGGTAAACTAACCTAAGGACAAACATACACACCCATGCCCCAGGGAGGACTCGAACCTCCGCGGCGAGCAACCGCACGCTCCGCAGCGAGACGGTTTAGACCGCTTGGCTACTCCACCGCGGCAATGTCTGTTATTTTCGCCTACTCATTGCGATGCTGCAGCTGGTATCAACCAACAAACAAACGAATCTACGACGCTACATGCCAGTGGGAATTTCCATAGTAGATGGAGTAAGTTTAAAAATTGTGCACAACCGGGAATCGAACCCGGGTCCTGCCACTTATGAGATAGTCTAGATAGTCGCCACTGGGGACACAGTCGCAAACACGCCTACGCAGGCTACCAGTGCACGCTTCCCGTCAGACATAAAAACTTATGCAGATATTAATAACGTAGTACCCCGGCCCAGTATCAGTAACTATCAGTGTCAGATCTACATTTTCCAACCGGGGCATAAACTTGATAGTGGCCCACTCCGGTCAGCTTCTCTGTTTTTGCCCATCCCCCTTGGCGTCTCCATTTCTGGAGCCCTCCTTCCCTGTCGTCAGGGAGACGTCACCTTGTCTTGGAGACCATTTGGCACTCCTCTGAGAGTGCCGCCTGGGACTGACAGCCCGATTGGCCTCCTGCCCCTTAGATCCGGCGCTGCTCACTACTCCCTGATTTGATTTGATTTTTTCAGGGAAGCCAAAAGAGTCTTGGTCTAACCCGCCACTGCCCGCACCGAAACTAAGTTTATTGTGCGGTATCGCTCCCTGTATATCTAGTAAAGCCAACCAATGCCCTTGAACAGTGCAAGGAGTCCCTTTACCACTTCTTTATTAGACACAATTTCTTCGGGTCTGGTTGTCCCAAATGTTCTGTGCCTTTTACTCTCCTGTGCAATGCATTCGAAGATTAGATGTGATGCAGTTTCATCACCGTCATCACAGATCCTACATTTAGGGTCCTCTTCTGTTATTCCCATTGTATGTAGGGTGTTTTTTGAAATTCCCATGGCCTTTCAACAATCTAACCATGAGTCTAATCTCTCTCCTGTTCAGGCCCAGGATTGCAGAGCTTCTTTTAAAACATGGCTTTAGCATCATTACCTTGCCATGTTTTTGTTGATAGACTTTGGTCCAATATTCTACGTGCTGTCTTCTGAGCCAGTTACGTAGCTCCAATTTGATCATTGCCTTGGTGATTGTCAGGACAGGTTCCGGTCCAATAAATGGAGTCTCTGCCCCCATCCTGGCTAATCTGTCGGCATGTTCGTTGCCACTGATCCCCGAGTGGCCAGGGACCCACATTAGGTTTACTCTATTGCTTTCCCCTAGCTCCACCAGAACCCTGTGACATTCTGCAACAATTTTAGACCTTGTTGTAAGAGCTGCCAGTGATCTCAGGGATGCCTGGCTGTCTGAATAGATATAGATGCTACGATCTTTGTAGCACCTACGCAAATTCTCCTCTACACACGCCCTGATGGCAGTGATTTCGGCCTGGAATACTGAGAGCAGTTTCCCTAGAGTGATGACGCCCTCGAGTCTTGGCTGCACCCCATATACCCCGGCCCTAACGCTTTGGTCTGATTTTGATCCGTTAGTGAACCAGACAATATCCCCCGCACGGTGTCGAACTATTTTCTCCCACTGCTCCCTACTTCCAACATTTGGCCACATCTGGTATGCATTCTCATTGACGAAAGAATAATTTGGCGTCTTCGTCGCCTTCAGACATGTCTGAAAGAACAGACGCCACATATACAGGGAGTATAAAAAAGAAAGGCGCAAACTTAAACAGTTGAAGTACACGATAACAGAAGCAAAAATGTCCCAGTAAACATGGATCCGAAAACGAGCCGTTTGCGAGATAATTATGAATATACGACTTATTTTTGGAAAAACATTTGTTTCACTTTTTTGGGTAACAGAACTCTTATTTAAATTTATATATAAATAACAGTCTAGAATGCAACAATTTTATTTTATTCAACTAGTTTCGGTCTTTCTTTTAGACCATCTTCAAAAATTGTGACACCATCGATGTCATGGTTGCTCGCCATCGGAGGTTCGAGTCGTCCCTGGGGCATGCATGTGTGTGTTGTCCTTAGGTTAGTTACCTTAGTTTAAGTAGTTTGTAAGCTACGGACTGATGAACACGCAGTTTGGTCCGATAGATTTACAAAAATTTATCATTTGTTTTGAAATGCCCACGATGTGCCCACAATTCCAAGAGTAGGTAGATTTTTTTAAAATTTTCTTTTGTCCTTATGTTTGTGTGACTAATTTTACTCTGGATCCAATCCAGTATGACGGGATTGGTACCAGACTATTTATCACCCCTAAGCGGAGGGTCCACTCCCATGAACCACAGACATTGCCGAGGTGGGATGGCTTGCGTGCCTCAACGATACGAATAGCCGTACCGCAGGTGCAACCACAGCGGAGTTGTATCTGTGGAGAGGCCAGACAAACGTGTGGTTCCTGAAGAGGGGCAGCAGCCTTTTCAGTAGTTACAGGGGCAACAGTCTGGATGAGTGAATGAGCTGGCCTTGTAACATGAGCTAATGTGGCTTTGCCACACAGTTACTGCGAACGGCTGAAAGCAAGGGGAAACTACAGCCGTTATTTTTCCCGAGGACATGCAGCTCTACTGTATGAACATATGATGATGGCATCCTCTCGGGTAAAATATTCCGGAGGTAAAATAGTCCCTCATTCGGATCTCCGGGCGGGGACTACTCAGGAGGATGTGATCATCAGGAAAGACAATACTGGCTTTCTATGGGTCGGAGCGTGGAATGTTAGATCACTTAATCGAGTAGGAAAATTAGAAAATTTAAAAAGGGAAATGGATAGGTTGAAGTTAGATATAGTGGGGATTATTGAAGTTCAGTGGCAGGATGAACAGGATTTGTGGTCTGAAGTCTCTGGAGAACCAGCCATGTCAAACCTGTTTCACCTGGTGTGTAAGATGTATGAGACAGGCGAAGTACCCTCAGACTTCAAGAAAAATGTTATAATCCCCATTCCAAAGAAAGCAGGTGCAGACAGGTGTGTAAACTACAGAACCATCAGTTTAATAAGTCATGGTTGCAAAATATTAACACGAATTATATACAGAAGGATGGAAAAGCTGGTAGAAGCCGACCTCGGGCAAGATCAGTTTGGGCTCAGGAGAAATGTAGGAACTCGGGAGGCAATACTAACTTTACGGCTTATCCTAGAAGATAGATTAAGAAAAGGCAAACCTACATTTCTAGCTTTTGTAGATTTGGTGAAGGCTTTTGACAATGTTGATCGGAATAAACTCTTTCAAGTTCTGAAGCAAGCAGGAGTAAAATATAGGGAGCATAAGGTTATGTACAACTTGTACAAAAACCAGACAGCGGTTGTCAGAGTTGAAGGGATGCAGTGGTTGAAAAGGGAGTAAGACAGGGTTGTAGTCTTTCTCTAATGTTATTTAATTTGTACATTGAGCAAGCTATAAAGGAAAGCAAGGAGAAATTTGGAGAAGGAATTAAAGTCCAGGGTGAAGAATTAAAAACATTGCGTATTGCTGATGACATAGTAATTATGTCAGATACAGCAAAGGACCTGGAAGAGCAATTGAACGGAATGGACAGTGTGCTGAAAGGTGCATATAAGATGAACATTAACAAGAGCAAAACTAGGGTAATGGAGTGCAGTGTAAGAAAATCAGTTGATGCTGAAGGAATTAGATTGGGAAACGAAGCAATACAGGAGGTAGATGAGTTTTGTTACTTGGGCAGTAAAATAACAAATGATGGTCGCAGTACAGAGTATATAAAATGCAGAATGGCAATGGGTAGAAAAGCGTCCTTGAAAAAGAGAAATTTGTTAACATCGAATATTGATTTAAGCCTAAGGAAGTCCTTTCTGAAGGCATTTGTGTGGAGTGTTGCCTTGTATGGGAGTGAGACATGGACGATAAACAGTACGGACAGGAAAAGGATTGAGGCTTTTGAAATATGGTGCTACAGAAGAATGCTGAAGATTAGGTGGGTGGATCGCGTAACTAATGAAGAGGTACTGAACAGAATTGGGTAGAAAAGAAATTTCTGGCATCCTCGACTAAAAGAAGGGATAGATTGGTAGGACACATTCTTAGACATCATGGAATTGTGAATTTAGCGTTGGAGGGAAGTGTGTGGGGTAAAAATCGCAGAGGAAGACCAATAGATGGATACAGTAAGCAGATTCAGACAGATGTAGGTTGCCGTTCGTATGTGGAGATGGAGAGGCTTGCTCAGGATAGGGTATTGTGGAGAGCTGCATCAAACCAGCCTCTGGACTGAAGACCACAACAACAACAACAAGCGGAGGGTGATGAAACACGTCCACTGAATGTGTGGTCGTATTCCATTCTGATTTATTCATTAACCTAAAGTGTTTCTGCACCATTAATGTTATCTACCTTGGTGTTAATTATTTTTATTAATGATCAAATGTTCAAATGTTTGTAATTCTATCGGACCCAACTGCGTGGTCATCAGTCCGTAGCTTACAAACTACTTAAACCTAGGTAAACTAACCTAAGGACAAACACACACACCCATGCCCCAGGAAGGACTCGAACCTCCACGGCGAGCAACCGCGCGCTCCGCAGCGAGACGCTTTAGACCGCTCGGCTACTCCACCGCGGCTATTAATGATCAATGCCCCACTTTTATATATGTTTGCCCCACATTTATATATGTTTCCACCCGTGTGATTGAACTTGTATGTTCATGTGAATCTGAATGTGTACTTTTAATATTGACTGACTGCCGCGCAATGGCTTACAGTCGCTCCTCCCGCTTTAGGCCTCGTTTTGCTGTAGTTAAGAACGCATGGCTTCGTTTGCCATCTGCACTAGTGTCTGTTGGATGGCCAGAGACAAGATTACTTGGCAAGATGGTGAGGTGGCCGAGTTTTTAGTGTCGTACGAACGTAATCTTACACGAAAGATGTGATAGGAGACCTCTCTGGTAGCGGATGTAGAGGGAATTGTCTTGGCCAGGAAGCAAGGGTTGGTAAACACTAGTCTCTGAACGCACTCTGCGTCGCTTTTAGCGCGCTCTACATCCGGTGTATGGCGGGGGGAGGTTTTTCTGAGGTCTTAGAGCTTTAGTGTTCACTCTTCATTTTGGCTCTGACGACTGTGGAAGTAAGTACTCCGCTGAATCATGCTGAGGGGAAGACATGCTGTTAGGACTTTGATTTATTTGTGATCAGGCAGTGTTGGTTTTTCAGTGATAGTTCTTTTGAGTAATTCTTTCGCTATGAGAGGCGAAGTGTTTCTTAATTTACAGAACTCGAGTAAATTCAGTGTGAATTTATTATTTGCGTTTTCATTCCACTGATGACTGTGTCCGGTTTTGCTCAATTTAGAATACACGTTTGTGGCCTTCAGCCTTTGTGTAAATTTAGTGTGTTTGAATTTCCTTCGTGGTTTTAACTAAAGTTTTCGCGTCGTTTTTGTATCCATGAGTATGCTAAATATTTCTCTGATTTTCTGATTTGATTCCATCTTTACTGTCTTGTATGACTGATTGCACCATGTGCTTTTGTAACGGTCGCTACTTTGACCTTCAGCCATGATTTTATTAATACTAGCTTTCTTCTCTACGAAATCTTGCATGTGCTTTACTCGTTTATTCTAAATTAATTTATGTTTGTAAATGCTATGTAATTCACAGTGGTCACACACCACGTGGTACTGAAGAATAGTGAGGCGCTGCCTCCCCACACATGAGCTCTTTTAGTGCACAGTATATTTAAAAATTTGTGATAAAGACACCTGCCATCTCATCAAGATGCCGCCAACACTTCGTTCAGCACTGCTGTCATGTGTTCCAACATCGTAACATACCGCCTAGCTGTGAATGAATGAATGTGCTTTCAGCTACCCATTGTGTATTTGAAAATTTCCTCCCATGTTACCTCCATATTCATAAAGGGCAGAAACAATTTTATGATGGGCAGTAATTTTATGATTTAATTTACTTTTGTACAAAGTGTGTACTTAATTTGGTCTCCCCACATTTATTTGCTTGTTTATTTTGCTGTATAGATTATGATTTTAAAGTATCAAGCCTCTGCTTTATGATTTAATGCTCCCCATCCCATGTTTAATTATCTATTCATTTATTTTTAACATTGATATTGTGTTTGTTAAAACGTTGGCTGCTCCCTTAAGGAGTGAGCAGTTAGACAAATTTCCAGCCGGCCGTGGTGGCCGAGGTGACTGAGGCGCGGCAGTCACGGTCAGCACGGCCACTACGGTCGGGAGTCCGATTCCCCCCTCGGGCATGGATATTTGTGCCGTCCTAGTTCGTAAGTAGTTCATAAATAGTTTGTAAGTTTAGGGACTGATGACCCTGTAGTTAAGTCCCATAAGTAAAAAAAAAAAAAGAAAAAAAAACAAACAAATTTCCATTGTGCATGTTCTGTGGCCACTCATAAAGTAATTTGGAGCAGCAGTGAGCGTTTTAACTTACATTTGCAGATCTCAACTGCCCGAGATCTTACTAATTTCAGTAACAGGCTACTTTCAAGTGGATTAAGAGGGGACCCCATAGCTAAGCCATGTAACTGCTTATACAGATCACCATGGAATAGGAAATAGTTTTGTGCTAAACATATCTGGGTGGCCACTCTCAAGTCCTCCACTTCCACAGGGTTAACATTACATCTGTACATGAATTCTGTCCGACTACAAATTCATTCATTTACAGGTATGTTGGAAAACAAACTGCATACATCAAATGATACTAATTTAGCACTGTTTGGGATGGAGATATCTTTTATTTTGTTTATAGAGCCCACTGAGTTTGAAATACCATGTTTGAGTTTGAATTTTCTCTTGCTTTTAATTAAGGTATCCAGTTTTCTGGCTAGTTTATTGCACAGAGCTGTGAAAGAGGACACAACTGTACGGATGGGAACACTTGACTTATGTAACTTTGGAAGCCCATACAATTTAGGAGGACATGGGTTCGTGATAGTTAATAACCTCACATCAAAGTCAGAAAATAAACTTTTGCATGAGTTGAAAACACATTTGATATCGTCTTTGAAAGCCTTGGTAGGGTTTTTGGGAAGTATTTTGAAGTTTGTGGGAACCAGGAAATCACTGACTTTTTTCAAATAATCGCAGTTGTTTAACAAAAACAATAGTGTCCCCTTTGTCAGATTTTGTGGCTACAATATCTTGTTGATTTAGTTTGTTTCTGAGCTTCTTGAGACTGTGGAAATCTGTTGACTGCGAGATGTAGCGTGGAAATGAGGTGGCTTTCTTCTGTGTATGAGCAACTAAATGTTTGGCAGTACTGTCTTTTGTTAAAGACATAACATCTAATTGTTTCTCGGATGGAAGATGTGGTGGAATGTATTTGAAACCTTTCTTAAGGATCTTAAGTTCAGTAGTCGAAAGACGAAGTCAGAGAGGTTGACAACACGATGTGAAAACTTTTGTTTACATTTTGGAGTTGGGGGACACTTGCATTACTTAGCGTAGCTATTTTCTTGGATTGTCTCAAGAATATATCGTGAATGAAGTCACTCACATTCAGACGAACTTCTTAGTCCAGGACATCGAACTCACACGGATGTAAATAGGTGTTTATGGTAGTATGTACCACTTTGAAATGAGTACTTAAGTTATCCTGAAAACGATACAAACTGTTCATTTCTTCCATTAACCAATTCTCTAATGCACCCCACCTATCCCCTCCTATCCAACCCCTATATTTTTGTCTATATGTTTATTTAGTTATAATAGTGTGTCAGGTTTCTAATATTTCTAATATCTTTGTCACCTTATGTTTTGAACAACCCTTAAAACATTAGTTTCTTATTTAATTTTATTTTTATTCACTGTAATAATGTTGTAAGAATTTATATTTGCACTGTTTCTCTATGTGTGGTATTTATGTTTCTGTTTTTTAATTACTATTAATTTACAAATTTGATTCAAATATTTATTTACAATGTAACTGCTCCATCAAAGAAGTTAATTTACTTTTCTGTGTGTAACCTCTCTTCTAGTTTACTGACAACATAAGTTCTTTGACTGAACTTCAGTAAATGCCTGATGATGGCCTAATAAGCCGAAAATCGATTCACAAAATAAACAAACCCGTAGAACAAATACAAAATTATGTATTTTAATTTTCATATTGAATATTTTCTACCAAGAAGCGACGGAAGAATCAGTTTACATCGCATTTAGTTCACATTTCCCGTATGTTTTACGTATTAAAGGAGGTGTTCGAAGTGTCTTCCATGCATATGGATGCAATGCTGTGCTCGTCTCTGCAACGAATTTCGAATAATTTCGAAAACCTCTGAATCACTTTGGAATTCGTGATAAGCGTGTACAACTCAGTTCTTCAACTGTCTTAACGGTTGTGCTGTACATTTCGCTTCTGAGGTGACCCCAGATGCAAAAATGCAAAGGATTTAGATCAGGTGATCTTGGAGGCCAAGGTACAGGTCCGCCTCGATCTATCCATCTTTGCCCGTATCTGCGCGTTAGATGCTGTCTGACAGCATCAGCAAAATGTGCCGGAGCTCCATCTAACGAACTAGGACGATGTTTACAATAAAGTCAGTGAAATGTGAACTAAATGCGATGTACATCTTAATAGTAAAGTCTCAATTTTAAATTAATATATACTAACCAGGACGATTTTTACAATGTCAGTGGCGGCTTGGAACCATACCTTCGTAATTATCTCGCAAACGGCTAGTTCGCGGACCCATGGTTCTATAATCATGTACTTTCAATCGCGTAAGTTTGCGCCAGTTTTTGATACACCCTGTATATCATTAAGGTAGTTTCTTGATTGCGGATGCACACTAGGCCCGAACTCTTACAGGAATCGGCTAAACACCGTGATTAATGAGTTATAATGGGCAGGGGCATTACGTTACTAGCGTGTGGATAAGTTGAGAATTTGCTTCTTACGGGAGGTGTTTAAGAGTAGTTCTCGGGGCCGTGGCAATTTCTGTGTCACAGTACCGTAGTCGTTAGCGCGACAGATTGTAAGCAGGTGGACCTGGGTTCTAGTCCCGGCTGGGGAAACATTTTTAACTTTCCCCATTGATTTATTTCAATGACCACTAGCAGTGTCGTAAATTCCTTTGTGTATCATGTTGAATAATTTCTAAAGAGTTAATGTTAACTTTAAGCTGCTTATGCAGGTATGGCAAATATTTTATTCGAAGAGGACAAGCTATAATGCGTGACTTCGTAGCGGTCGAGTTCGTGACAGAGCGATTCGTGAATTCGGTCTCGAAAGAATATCGCTACGGGCTGGGGCGTGCTGCCGCGGAGAAAAGCGCACATTCCTTAGCTCGTTATTACCGGAAACGTGAGTGTTGCAGCCAAAAATAAACTAGAAACAGACTTCTTCTCCGTGTCATAGCTGGGACTGCGCTCAGCCACCCGAAACGGGAGGCACGACGTGCGCGAGCCGAATGTGTTTGTTTTGGGGCGGTCGCTGCCAGTCTCAATTCCATGGCGCTCGTTTCCACGGAATTCATTTGGCATGACGCATGATCAGCGCCGCGGATATCTCGGTATAAGCCGCCGCTTGATTCACACTCCAAATAGCTTCGTTTAGTCAGTGCGGCATTAGCGCTGGCTCCACTGCACACGTCCTTTTCGCCAGTTGTGCAATACTGGGTAAATTGTATTAAAACTGCCCCAAAACAGCACATACCATAATCCTGTGATATGATTCCTTAGAATTCTGCGCTCTTTTTACTCAGTCGAATATGGAGTGCAAGTACTCATTCGGCTTTAAAGCAGTACAAAACCCGGTGAAGGCCATACACATGGTCTTCCCAATCGGAAGAAAAAGGCAGCGCAGGCTTAAAGTTTATTGGAAATTGCTAAGTGCTCTAATTAGCTCATTATTAAACGCTGTATGATTATAGGATGGTTAATTTTTCGCTGCATGTTAAGCATAATCATATGTTTAACGCATTTCATTATTCACTAAGTCATGACTCTGAACAATTTACCGTGCTGTGATGAATTCAGCGATATAACTATGTATATACCATCTACAAAGTGTGCTCCGAATTGAATTGGTAGTTAAAAAAATAACAAATTAAAACGTCATGCTAGATGATGAAATTTCACTGCATGAACAGCAAAAAGGTAGTGACATTTCCGAGTAATGGATCAGCAAAACGAAACAATTATTGATAAGGTGTCTCTTCTTTTCGGACATGTCCGAAATAACAGACACCATTTGTTGACATTTACGGCCGTAATTTTACTAATTCCATACTTTTAAACATTTCGACCGTTTCAGGACATTGAAATAAATCCAACGGCAGTTGAAAAGTTGTGATGGACAGGATTCGAACCCGGATCTCCTGCTTTGGGCCAGCGGTCGCCTTAAACAATTAGGCTGACCAGGCACGTTTCCCTTCCAACCCAAATTATCAACTTGCAGTCCTGCCCTGAAACGGTCGAAATGTTTGAATTCCTATGATATTTGAGTACCGTCGGCCTCAAGAGAAACACACAGTTTATAATTTTAACACTTTACTTATCGTGTTAAACTTATTACCCCTTAATGGGTAGATGGACAGTTTTCAATTTTTAAATTGGGTCAATAATTATGCGGAATACTGAAAATGTACGGTGTTTTTTTGTTGTCCCGGTAAGTCGTCAGATACGTCATCTACAACTAGTATTCCAAGATTATAAAATCGGATTTTATATTTACAATGACTGAAACGATTAATGGCAGCTAGTCCAGTAGCACGTTTCCTATTAGACGATTGCCAGGGGGCAGAGAAGTTTAATTTTAATTGCTGACCACTGAAAAGTTTACAGTTCCGTCCTAATCTTCTAACGAATGGCTATTATATTAAAAGTTAGCCCAATACGTCAAGTATTACAGTCAGAAAATTTCTCGGGCAACGTAAAGGACTTACGAAATTTACTTACAAATGCAAGAGAGTCCATTTCAGTATGTGCTCAGGAAAGTGATTCCTCATTTTACAAAGCGGAGAACTCTCCACAGAAATGCTCTATCCACAAAAGAAAGACTTAACGTAACGCTAGGATTTCTTGCAACAGGAGATAGCTACTCCAGTTTAGTGTATAGCACTCGAATACTACAGATCCCTTTGACTAAAATAATGCCAGAAATTTGGGGAGCTATTTATAAAGCAATGAAGAAAGAACGTAAGTAAATGTTTAGTATACTATGCTCACATGAATAACCATTTTTATTTACTCTTTTAATGAAAATTAATTGTTTTTCATCAACTACAAAACTGATAGAAGTATACGAAACAGATGAGGCAGTATTAATTGCGGCATCTGGAGTACAAAAGTAGACCGAAAAAAATAGAGAATCATAATAAACTTATTTGACAATGTGTCCTCCTCCTCTATGCCTGTGTGTGTTTTGAATTCAGCCTGGATAGCTCCAGAACCAGAGGTGGACGGCGAGAGCTATAATTACTTCCACCATCTCGCAACACACTATTTATTTCTCGTATCGTACTCAGGAAGTCGCAAATTACACAGCGCTTTTCCTGTTTCGTAAATTTCTATAAATTTTGTAGTCGATGGAACACACCAAGAAAACTTAGCAGCCATTTTTACCACGACAAAAAATGTTCAAATGTTTGTACAACTTATGGGACTTAACTACGGGGTCATCAGTCCCTAAGCTTACAAACTACTTATGAACTAGCTAAGACTAAAGACGGCACAAATATCCATTCCCGAGGGGGGATTCGAACCCCCGACCGTAGTGGCCGTGCTGACCGTGACTGGAGCGCCTCAGTCACCTCGGCCGGCTTTACCACGACAGACGCCAAGGAGCTGCAGTGGTGCTAGCGAATGTTTCTATGTTCAAATGTTTGTAAAGCTTATGGGACGTAACTGCGGGGTCATCAGTCGTGGTGCTAGCGCTCCAAGCGGTTACATTTCCCACTGAAGGAAACTTAGGACTAACGGTTTCGTTGATCAAATGTAAGTCTAGGCACTATATTTGTTCAAAGAAATTGGACATCATTTGGTTGTTGCCGTACGGCAGGTGTAGAGTGCATAGCCCTCCATGCTTCTCTGTCTTTTGCGATCATCTTCGTTCTTTGGTACCCTCCTAGTGGTTTGCTGACGTCATCCAGCATCTGGTACCTTCTTCTGCCTCTCCCTCTCTTTCCCGGAATGCAACCCTCAGTTGCCTCTACCAGGAGGCAATCTCGTCTTAAACTGTAGCCTAGCCAGTTTAGTTTCCTGTTCTTTATCGTCAGCAATATCCTCCGTTCCTCTCCGACTCTATTCAGTACTTCTTCATTTCTGACTTTATCGATCCAGCTGATCTTCTCCATCCTACGCCATATCCACATTTCACAAGCTTCAATGTTCTTCTCATTTTGCTTTCTAAATGTCCACTTTTCTGCTCCATATAAGGCCACACTCCATATTAGACACTTAACCAGTCTCTTCCTTAATTCTTTGTTTAAACCACAGTTAGGAGTCTTCTTTGCTTCTGGAACGCTTCTTTCGCCAGAGCCATTCTCACTTTGATGTCTTCTTGGCAATCCATATTTTCATTAATCCAACTTCCCAAATACTTGAATGCTGTCACCTGTTCTATGGCCTCTGACTCCAACTTGATTTTCACTTTTCTTTTCATTAAACTCATGACTATGCTTTTCGTTTTCTTTTTATTAATTTTCATGTCACATGCTGTACAGGCTTCACTCAGATCATTTAGCATTTGAGTCAGTGAGTCTTTATTTTCTGCAAGGATGACCATGTCGTCAGCAAATCTTATACAATCAATTTTCCTTCCACCTATCCTTCCGCCTCTTGTCCCATCCACACAGCTTTCCAGTACTTCTTCCAGATAAATGTTAAATAAAATTGGAGAGAGACAACAGCCTTGTCTGACACCTCTTCCAATCTTGCTGTCTTCAGAGATCCCATTACCTATTTTACTCGTGCCTTCTGTTTCTGGTACAGATTTGCAATTAATCTTCTTTCCTTTCACTTTACTCCCTTCGTTTTCAAGATGTCAAACAGCTTATCCCACTGCACTCTATCAAATGCCTTTTCGAGATCTATGAAGATAGCATACACTTCTTTACCCTTTTCAATATATCTTTCGCCGATGGTTCCTAGGAGTCCAATTTCATATCACGTTCCCTTTCCCCTTCTGAAACCTTATTGTTCCTCCACAAGTCCTTCTTCCAGCGTTCCATAAAGTCTCCTATTCAGAACTCGAAGAAGTACCTTTCCTGCTTGCGATATTAGGCTGATCGTACTGTGATCTTCACACTCTTTAGCGTTATTCGTCTTTGGGATTGGAACTATTATACTTACGAGAACGTCTTCTGGCCACCCCCCTTTGTCATAGATGTGGTTGCAAAGAGAGGTCAACTCACTTTCGCCTGTTTCTTTTAAGCTCTTCAAGATTTCGGTTGGAATGTCATCTACACCACACGCTTTGATGTTTTTAAGTTCTCCCAGTGCCTTTTTTACTTCTGAACGTAAGATGGTACCTCCCTTTTCATCTTCGTTTACTGATTATTCCTTCCCAATCGGTCGAACGGAAGGTCTATGATCCGCTTCATAGAGTGTATCGATGTATTCTTTCCATCTGTCCTGAACAGCACGTGGGTCACTTAATAGAGTTCCATCTTTCCCTTCTATTTCCACATTAGTTTTGCTCTTTCTTCACTGAAATACTAATTCTTTGGCTACTCGATACATCTTTTCGTACTTGCCCTCTTGCTCCAGTGTCGCCGGCCGCGGTGGCCGAGGGGTCTGAGGTGCTCCAGTCACGGTCTGCACGGCCACTACGGTCGGGGGTTCGAATCCCCCCTCGGGCATGGATATTTGTGCCGTCCTTAGTCTTAGCTAGTTCATAAGTAGTTTGTAAGCTTAGGGACTGATGACCCCATAGTTAAGTCCCATATGTTCTACAAACATTTGAACATTTGAATCTCCAGTGTCTCAATTTCTGAGCAGATTTCTCTTGCCCATTTTTCTCTGGCCTGATCAGTTACTCTTCTCAGCTCATAGTTCAGTCTTGTGTATTGCCTTTTTCCTTCATCAGTTTGTGAGTTTTTCCATTTTCTCCTTTCTGCCATCTTCAAGATCATGTCATCGGTAACCCATGGTTATCTTCTCCGCTTGTACTTCACCCGACCAACAACTTCTCTAATGGTTGCTTTCAGGGTGTCTCTCAACTGGTTCCACTGCTCATTTATGGTCTCTGTCTTTTCTCTAATTTTCCACTTGTCTCGGAACTCTTCAAGTTTTGTTGTTGTTGTCCCTTCTTCGTTTAGAGCATCCAAGTTAAATTTTTCTTCCAATTTACCAACCAACATTCTTTTCAATCTAACCTGCACATCCGCTACAACCATATTGTGGTCGGAATTAATATCAGCTCCAGAATAAGCTTTGGCATTCCTCATGCAGGTCAGGAGTCTACTCTGTATTAGTATGTAATCCATCTGGTATCTGTTATTGTCTATGTTCGATGTCCATGTGTACCTTCTTCTCTTGTGATGTTCAAAAAGTGTGTTTCTACTACGAATGCGTTTTTCTTACAAAATCTGACCATTCTCGCGCCTTTTTCGTTTCTCTTTCCCAAACCAAACTTTCCAACACATCTCCGTCTTTCCCTTCGCCTACCACTTGCGTTCCAATCTCCCATTACTACGATGCAGGCCTATTTCTTCTCTCTCTCTCCACCAGTGATTCAATTCTGCTGTAGAATTCTTCAATCTCATCATCACTGTGTTGGCTGGTACTCATGTAGACCTATATCAGAACTACATCTTTCTTGTGACCTTTAACCTCAGCATCAATCTGCTATTAATGTATTCCACCTTCATTATCATGTTTTTAACCTTCTTCCTTACAAGGTAGCTACTCCATTCATTCCGCTGTTTTCCTCGCCTGGAGAAAATAGTTTGTAATCATCGCTCTGTAGCTCGCCATTGCCCCCCCCCTCCCCCCCCCCCCCCATTTCACCTCGCACATTCCAAGAATATCTAGATTGTTGTGCTCCATCTCTTTTTTTTTTGCATTTTCCAATTTGACAGATTGCAATAGGGTGCGAACGTTCCATGTACCGATCCTTAACTTTTCCTCTTTCCTTCTTTTTTCGTTGTCGTTACACTACTTTAAATTAGCCTCGATGTACTCCCCTCCCGGAGATCCGACTGAGGGGATGTTTTACCTCCGGATTCATTATTTTGCACATAGAGAGCCATGTCAAGTGCGCCTTGGGAACAGTAATGTGGTAGCTTCCCGTTGCTTTCCACATATGATACCAGCCGCCCACTCTGGGTCAGACGCTGTTTACAGCTGCCCACTTTGAGTCAGACGCTGCAGTTGCCTGTTGGTCCGCTAGAGGTATTTCATTTCCCTCCTATCACCCATATCTGGAAGGCGTTCCCCGACCCGCCACCTGGGGACGCGCTCTCTAGAGGTTTAAGTCCTCCCCCCCCCTCGAGGGGACGTTTGACAAACATACCCTATTACATTACGTCCAGTACAGTAGACACATCAAGTTTGTCCAAGAAATCTGATAGTGTAATACCAGCCTTATCAATTTGCCACGGACTTAACATATAATTTCTGACCTTTCGTAAGATCGTCACGGCTACACACATATGGTTAAAAATTTAACACATTAAATTATTTGTTATCAGAAGTCTGAAGATGTTTTATTTACCCTAGTGTCTATAATTAAAGCAATAAACGGACATTTTACAAGGTTGTGTCTGTTTGGCCACAAAAGAGAACAAACATGTGACAACAAAGAAAAAATCATATGAAGAATACAAAGTGGAATATGTATAACGATACATAACAATATCGTCTTCCTTTTTAGCAAGTTAACAGATTTGTTAATGCGCTCAATATGGGGTGTGACCATTCCGGCCGGCCGCGGTGGCCGAGGTGACTGAGGCGCTCCAGTCACGGTCAGCACGGCCACTACGGTCGGGGGTTCGAATCCCCCCTCGGGCATGGATATTTGTGCCGTCCTAGTTCGTAAGTAGTTCATAAGTAGTTTGTAAGTTTAGGGACTGATGACCCCGTAGTTAAGTCCCATAAGCTTAACAAACATTTGAACATTTTTGACCATTCCGACAGCACTACCGGCCTACAGGCTTGACAATGATGGGACATGCTGCGAATGGTGTCATCAGCTCCATGTTGAGACTATAACGTCCATTTTTCCTGAAGAGCTGCTTGAAAGCCTTGAACAGTGGTTGGTGGGTGCTGACATGATGCCAGCTTTCTCCCTAGTTCATCCCAGAAAGGACCTATGGAATTCAAATCAGGAGAGCGCGCAGGTCACAAAATGCGTGCTATATCTTACGATTGCAACGAAACATCAACCACCAGTGTTCTATGAAGCAGAGCATAATCGTCCGTCAATACGAAGTCTGAGCACAGCGAGCATCGCTCAATAGGACCACATGAGCTTCCAAAATCTCAACTCGATACCTAACAGCAGGTAAACCTTGACAATTCACCCCTACAATTTCATAAAGTGTTCCGGTGGTCAACATAATCCCCATACTATTAGGAATCCTCCTCGATATTGCTCTCTTTCAACAGCATATTGTTGCTGGCAATGGGAAATTCTGCAAAATCCCCCGTACTCAAACGAAATGAGTCTACGAGATTATGACCTCTGCTAAAGTGAAAGAACCACTGGGAGGGTTCCGGAACAACACCAAAGATGATATCCATGCCATAGCGTGGACAATATTTGACAGCAACAGAGGAGACGCGTAGGTGGTATATAACACCTTCCAAACATTAGAAAAAGGGTAATAAATAACGGGGAGCTTATACTGCAGGTATGTAACTATAAGTACATATGTCAACAAAGCCATTTCAGACAAAATTAAGAGTTCTTGTTACTTTTTATCCAGCCCTTACAGATAAGAATGCAACGGTAACATACAGAACATTTTGTCTTGGTAAAATACTATTTCCGGAGCAGTAAATCAAGTGCAGTCATTTGATATGCATATCAACCAACTCGCATTTTTATACTGTATCTATATACCAAGCCATTGCAGTCAGTATTATTATTCACGTACGGGCCCAATACGACCACAAGAAGCACAATTAGTCAATGTCGCTTATGATGGTTGGCCTTCCTTTGTGTCCAGATTTGTTTCGTCATAACTACATGTAAGATGTGGTGTAGATCGTCTCCACTTTAAGGTCTCAGTGAACATATAAATGCAGCGGATGTCGTGGACGGCCGCGGCGGAGCGGCCGAACGCATTGAGGCGCTGTGCTACGATGCACGAGGCCGTTCCACGTTGGGAGTTCGAATCCCCCCTCGGGCATGGATGTTTGTGCCGTCTTTAGTATAAGCTAGTTCATAAGTAGTTTGTAAGTTTAGGGACTGATGACCTCGTAGTCAAGTCCCTTAAGTTCTACAAACATTTGAACATTTGTCGTGGACGTTGCTAACAGGTAGTGGTGTTGGGTAGTTCTAATAAATGTGGGATGCTGAGATTGTAATTTGAATGTTTTTAGGTTTTGTATACGATCTGTAGTGTAGTAATGCAAGAATGCAGGATATAATCGGGCAATATTTGCATGAAGTATATTTTTTCATCTTTGCTTTCAAATATACGAGGGCGTGCTGAAAAATAATGCCTTCTCATTTTTGTGTGTACCAGTCATCATAGGTACATACAGTTAAATGGAATAAGTAAATGAACCATAATAATCGTCACGTTCTACTGGTAACTGTGTTCCCTGTCCTATTCATTATTACACCATTGTCTATAAAGCTGACCAACATGTATAATTACTGCTAAGGGCACTTAAAATTGGTGTAGTAATTACTGATTACGTCTTAAGTTTCCATTGTAATTAACATTATTTCAATGTCGGTGAGACACTTTGCGAATGTACTTTTTGAGTCCAGTGTGTAGCCATTGTTAGCAATTAAAAGAATGGTAAAAGTTACAAGTATCCTGGAAGGTCATAAGAAATGAGGAAACATTTCACTTGACTCAAAGGACGCGAACAGGCAGGGTTCAATGCTGGCAGCTCCTTGTTGCGTAGAGGAATGTAGATGGCGTTGCCACTGAGGTGCGACCCCCAAAGTCATATTCTGCATGATGGAATACTTTCATAGTCGGCACTTGACCCATGAAATTTATTCGACGTGAACTGCTTCTATCTAACCCATCCACTGGCATAACCACTGCTTGGTGTCAAAAGACTGTCGGTCCTAATTTCGGTCACGCGTTCTGCGCAGGAGAATAGGTTGGTGTTGTCCACGATATTTGGCTATATCTGGGTTTCCAACTGGTAGTTGGTCTTAGCGTGGTCTTCTGTTTTCCGAAAACGATACCCTACTTTTTCTATTATAGTTGCTTATGCTTCATGAGATAACAAACTGCGGTATGCGCCCGTGGGGCTCTAATCTCTCTGATTTTATCGTCGCGGTTTATTCGCGAGATATACGTAGGAGGAAGCATCATTATTCACAATGCGATGTGTTACCCATAGGTATGAAAACACTTACGAATATCTTGTGGCACGGGAGCAGCCTCCGAATGCCATGTCTGAAACACACGATGTGTTAGTTCAAATGTTCAAATGTTTGTCAAGCTTATGGGACTTAACCACGGGGTCATCAGTCCCTAAACTTACAAACTACTTATGAACTACTTACGAACTAGGACGGCACAAATATCCATGCCCGAGGGGGGATTCGAACCCCCGACCGTAGTGGCCGTGCTGACCGTAACTGGAGCGCCTCAGTCACCTCGGCCACCGCGGCCGGCGATGTGTTAGTTAATGAGGACAGTAAGCACGAGACTGATACGGAAGTAGATATCTCCCCATAGCATCCCTCCCTAGTCTAGTGATGGCAAACGATGGCATGATGTAGGTCAGTTACGGATCAGTACATAATGGTGTGTGAGGTCTTACATAATTCCGAACTGACTTCTGGTCATGAAGGTTGCGCCAACAGAGTTTAACATTCTTGTCACACACTGACAAACGTCCACACACCTATCAACAACTACTTGATCGGCCCGGTTGTCAAATACTATGGGCCAACACACCATGACACCAGGCAATCTACAATGATCACACTGTTGATGGGACGTTAAATCCCAATCTTCCTTTGCTCCTTCATGATACTAAGACCTTGAAAGATAACTAACTTGAGAATCGCTGATTTCCGAAACCTTATATCAGATAGTCTGCGGACTACAATCAACAGAAGCGAGACTCATCTTTGGGAACCACAGACTGCCACGCAGTGTCCAAGCTGACTCTGGCACAACCATATACCAGTTTATGTTGTCTGCCATATGCAGTATACGATGCATGAAAACTCGACATCTGAACCCAGCCTTGTATTAATTTACCAAAAAAATCAAATATTCAAATATTTGCAAATTTATGGGACTTAACGTCTTTGGTTATTAGTCCCTAGGCTTACAAACTACTTAAACTGAATGGGCTGTTTCAGGTTTTCTCGACGTAATTTATATTCTTGAATGGTTCACGGGATTACTGTCGGATCGTATTGTAGTAATCACACAATATTTCAGCGAGACAACTGTTTGCCATCTTTTGGCGTACTGCCACTGTTGCTACTCTGCTCGCCAGTATGTATGGTGGTTTGTTACCATGGCGCAGGCGCCGGCGCTGTTGTGACGTCGTCGTAGACGACATGTTGTACGGCCACATGGGTCTGCCACACAGCCTTCACTCGTACAGCATCTCAACTCGCTCTATTCAAACATATGTTTGGCCATGGAAGTGGAAGAAAATGGAAAGCTCCCGTTTCTGGACGTCATAGCTCGTCGAACGAAGACGGCTCCTTGGACCATGGGGTATTTTGAAAATCTGTGACATTACAGATACAGGAGGAAGCTGATTGTTTCCATGTGAAAGGCGGGTTTTGCCAGGATGTTGGGTTCCCCAGACGGCTGGATAACAGTTTGGACCTAGTAAATGTGATACAGGTAGTCAGGGTTTTCCTAATATGCTCAGAAACCGGAAGCGCTCTTGGCTGAGCGAGGTCGTCTATTACAGATTGCAATTGAAATACATTATAGCCACAAACGTTATTCTAAAATTCCATATAAAACCAGGGAATGATCATATGACAAATATAATTATATGAATGGATTCAGGAGACTTGTGAGAATCTACACCGATATTACAATTTCAATATCCCTTACAGACAAAAATCCAACAAATTTCAGTACTACAATAATATTATTATAAGACTTATTGGTACATAGTGCTATCAGTAACAGTTTAAGAAGCAAATGGGAAGCATTACACTAAGCTTAAAAGACGTACCACGTTATTTCCGTATTCTTTCAATAAACTTTATTTTACTCTCTTGTTCTGCTTTTCATTGAGGTAATAATATTCTTGTGTCAGAACATAGATTCCACCACAGAAACACAAAACATGAACCCAGCAAAGCGCATTACATTTATGTATGTATTTTATTATATTTAATATTAGTCTTAGTAACGTTCGTTTTTAATGTTGTACACTGCCACTTAAATATTTCATGGCCGACTAAAAATAGTATTCCTTAAGATCAGGCTGATGAGATTAGGCAAAAGGTTGCCTACAAACTTCGCAGAGCACCTCCTCCAAGAAGCAATATTCCAAGTAGTGAGAGGGCGGCCATCCGGTCTTTGAGAGAAGATAAGGTTTTGGTTATCCTTCCGGCCGATAAAGGGAATGCAACGGTTCTTTTATCACGTGGAGACTATGTGTCCAAGATGAATCTTTTATTGGATGACTCAGCCTATCGTAGGTTACGTAATTATCCCGCGGAACGAATGAAATGGAGGACAATTTCACTTTTAAAGAAGAGTTCCTTGTCAGAGGAGGTTGTTAAGAAACTTCACCCTGGAGCTGCTGTCCCTCCGAGACTGTATGACCTACCTAAGGTTCACAAGCATGGAATTCCTCTTCGTCCTATTGTGAGCAATTTGGGTGCCCCTACCTATAATTTGGCCAAATATTTAGTTTCTGTTCTTGCTCCTCATGTTGGAAAGTGTGAACATTACATATTGAACTCGTCACATTTTATTCTGCGGCTGAAGTCAGTTTGTCTTGGTCCATCAGACTTGCTTGTCAGTTTTGATGTTGTTTCCCTTTTTACCCGAGTTCCTCTTGAAGAGTCCTTGTTATTAATTAGTGATAAATTGGATGATGAAACAGACAAGTTATGTCGTCATGTGCTGACTTCGACGTATTTCATGTTTAATGATGCTTTTTTTTTAACAAACTGACGGAGTGGCTATGGGGAGTCCTCTTTCCCCCATAGTCGCAAACCTTTTTATGGAGGACTTTGAAGACATAGCTCTAAGGACGTCGTTTCTTAAGCCTACCTGTTTTTGGAGATACGTCGATGACATTTTCATGGTGTGGCCTCATGGAATGGATGCTTTAAATCATTTTTAGATGATTTTAATTGTCTCCATGCCAATATTAAATTTACGATGGAGGTTGAAAAAGATGGGAAACTTCCTTTTCTGGATGTTTTGGTTCAAAAGAACAGTGATGGGACCTTAGGACATGGAGTGTATCGCAAGCCCACACATACCGATCTTTATCTTCATGCGACGACCTGTCATCCGCCACACCAACGTATGGGGGACTTGCGTACTCTAGTGAAAAGAGCGTACGCCATCTCTGATGCTGAACATCTGGGTGAAGAACTGGAGCATCTCAAAGCTCAAAGTTGTCTTTAAACAGAATGGGTACACTGCTCAACAAATTTGTCGTGCGTTTCAATTTGGCCCAAAAGGTGAACCATTAGAGGACAATTACAAGTCTATTGCCTTTTTGCATTTCGTCGGGAATATTTCCTCGAAAATTTCCAGAATTTTAAGAAGATTTGACATTAAAAGTGTTTTTACGCCGCCACCAAAGACTAGGGCTCTCCTTGGGTCAGTCAAAGATGATTTAGGACTGAGGAAACCCGGTGTTTATAGAATTCCATGTTATTGTGGTAAAACATCGGCCAAACGATCCGCACAGTTCAGGATCGGTGTGTGGAACACCACCGTCATACCCGTTTACTTCAACCGGAAAAGTCAGCTGTTGCTGAAAATTGTCTAAATAAGGGACACAAGATGTTATTTGATGAAACTAAACTGATTGCTCCTGCTTCCCGTACTGGGAATGTGTTCTTAAAGAATCCATAGAAATTCATATAGCCGATAATATTATTAATAGGGACAAGGGCTTATCTCAAAGTTTAACTTGGAACCCAATCTTATCTGACATCAAGCAACAACGGTGTTCATTTCGACCTGCTGTTTCTTGTAACTAGTCTTGTTTCGACCCATCGTTTTCCCGATTTTCTCCACCGGCGCGCTACTAATTCTATTGCGCATAGAGGGCCTCTACTTTGGTTTCGCGCAAGCGCGGTGGGTCGTCAGCGGTGTATAAAGGGGCCGCTGTCTCTGTTCTGCCTCAGTTTCCGGCGAGTAAGTGTATCAGCGCACTCACCTGAAGATGGCAGCCAGTTGGTCTGCCGAAATATCGTGTTTAGTTGACGACGGTATCCGGCTGCACACCCGAGATGAATATTATCAGTTATTACGCCGGGAAAGTCTACGCAACCAGATTGGGTAGCTGTTTAGGGCATAGAAGCTGACATACATAACGCACCCCTATGAACAGAGACAATGAGCCATAAACGTTTTATTACCCTGAGTTATGTATTGCCCAATTCTTATTGGTGAGAAACGATAGGAAGGTCACAAACCTACACACACCAACCTGTATCTGCAAACTACGAACTGTCATTACCCATCTCAATGCAGCGGTGTACTACGGACACTTGTACATTGGGCAAGAACGATGTCATATGCAGATTTTTAACCATCTTCACTCTGTGTTTGCCCAGAACGACCACTCTGAGAAACAGATTCGCGCTTCATTTCTACCAGCTCGCTCGAAATCTGAAGAGGAACCAGAAGAAACAGAGAGCCCCACAAGGATGGTTTATCTTACTTACGTCGGTGGGGTGTACTTCAAGATTGGCAGACTCTTAAAGAAAACATAGTATAAAGTGTGTATTCCGTCCTACAGCGTCACTGCAGACAACCTCGGCCTCAGGAGACCAGGTATATGTAAAATCCCGTGCCAGTGTGGAAAGTCTTACATTGGCCAGACGTGTCGGACTGTGAAAGACAGATGCGACGAACATCAACGTCATACAAAATTGTGTTAAACGGAAAAATCAGCTGTGGCTGAACACAGTCTTGATTCGGGACACTGCATGAAATATAAAGAGACCAAGATCCTCTCTTCCGCTTCCACCTACTGGGACACCATTATTAAATAAGCCGTCGAAATACGTATCACCATAGAATTAATAGAGACACGGCGTTACAACTGAGTAAAGCATAGGAACTGGCTTTGGAAGTGCTGAGGCATCATCCGCCGCAGACAAATGATGCTCACCAATCGACGCAGATGGGTAATCCAAGATAACACAGGTAAAAAAATAAAAAAAATAAAAAATAAAAAACGCACCGACAGAGCGCGCACACTGGGTCCGTCGCCAGCGGCCGCTCTTGCCCACGCCGCGACTGCGCAGACCACCAGCCGCCCGTTTAACGGTCGTCTGGTAGGGGGATACCAATGTTTACGCCGGCGACGTTCTAGTTTACGATGACGTCACAACAGCACCGGCGACTACAAAAAATAAAATTGTAAAGCTTATGGGACTTAACTGCATTGTCGTCAGTCCCTAAACTTACAAACTACTTATGAACTAACTTATACCAAAGACAACACAAACATCCATGCCCGAGGGACGATTGCAATCTCCGATGCGGGATGTCTCGCGATCCGTAACGTGGCGCTCCAGACCGCTCAGCTACTCTCGCTTGGCCTGGTGCCTGCACCATGGTAACAAACCACCATATATATTGGCGAGCAGGAAGCAACAGCTCACATCCAATCCCCTAGCTGTAGATACTGCTAAGCCGATCTCTTCAGCTGGCTCCCTTCTGCTCCTGCTGCTGTTCTCATAAGAGCGCTGTCAGCTGCCGCTGCTGCCTGTCGTCCCAACGGTCAGCCGGCCGGTCTGCTGCCGCTGTCGTCGTCGATGCAGCTGCTGTCGTTGGTGCCCTGCTGGGCAGCTCCTCACCGAGCCCATCACCTGCCGGTTGCCTGGTCGCTGTGTCCCAGGCCAGCGCCGTGACCACCCGATGGTCGGAGCCCTCCCCTACTGTCTCGTCATGTCCGCGAGTGTTGCCCTCGTCGTCCCAGTCTTCGTCTTCGCCGCCATACTCTCTTCATTGCCTCTCTGTCCATCTTCGGAGCCATCGCCAGGTCATCATCGTCTTTAAGACCTTCATTTTTGTAGTGTGTTCGTCTCTCCTGTTTCACCATGTCTGACTTCCCCACCGCCATGTCCATCCTCTATACCATAACTTCGCAGGCCCCCAAGACCACTACGAGGAGTGCCTCGCACCAGCAACCTTCTCCTGTTCTCCCCTTCTCCATAATTATCTCCCATGCCCCACAACAATGCCGTGTCCCCTTCTGCAGTCTCCGCCACGTCCCTTCCACTACACCAACCGCTCCTCTCCCTCCCCTTAACTTCGCCCCATGAATACCCTCCCCTCTCGCTGCCAAAATCACGCACTGCCGTGCCACAGTGGGCAAATTGCCAGCATCAAACCACTCACAACCAGGCCCTGCTCCGCGTAACATCACTATCCACCCGTTCCCCAGCCCCTCGCTGCTCCCACCGTTTCCCGCACAACCTCAAAGACGACCAAACTTTCAGCACGTAACCCATCCCTGTCGTCAGCAAAAAAGCACCTACTACCACTGCTCCTGCTCCTTCCCTCCCTCCCACAACCCTTATTGATACCAAACCCCTGTGTTCCTCCTCCTCTTCCCCTGAGATTTATACCTACATTCTCTCCTGCCCTAACCCCCAGTTCGTAAATAACCACAACCTCTCCCTCGAAATACGCAAGTATTTTCTCGCCGCTCCCCTTTCCCAACTAAACCTGCATAAGAAATCCATCGTTACCAAATACACCTCGTCCACCTTGAACACAGACCTTATCCGGCCGGCCGCGGTGGCCGAGGGGACTGAGGCGCTCCAGTCACGGTCTGCACGGCCACTACGGTCGGGGGCTCGAATCCCCCCTCGGGCATGGATAATTGTGCCGTCCTTAGTGTAAGCTATTTCGTAAGTAGTTTGTAAGTTTAGGGACTGATGACCCCGTAGTTAAGTCCCATAAGCTTAACAAACATTTAACATTTTTGAGACCTTATCCAATTTATCCTCCGGGTCCAGTTTGGGCCCCATACCATCCTTACCCCTTTTACACTTTCTCTACTCCCCACCAGCCCCAGCCTCCTCGCCGTCCGCCTAATCCCACTGCAGCTATCACCATACTCATTTTGGTGGTCATATAGAAGGAGGCGTTGGGCCAACTCAATGCCATTCCTAACATTGTGGATCCTACAGTTTTTTTCGTGACACCTCTGGAGTGATCTCTTATGCTCTCTACTCACCTCAGCTGGCACCTAGCGACATTTAGCTGTTCCATCGATGAATGCCGCTCTTCTTCGAGTTTGTAAATTTACTTGCCATGCCGCAATTGCATTAATGATTTTTCAGAGGTCAGATTCCTAAAGAAGCGTTTACAGTGGCCTTGGAATTATGACGTCGTCCTTGCGAAAAATGTTTACAGCTGCATGAAGATGGAAAATTAGTCGAGGAGTGACACAAGTTTCACATTTGGCATGTGATTACTGTGTGAGAGAAAAGTCGGATTTTTGTTAATTTGAATGCACCTCATATGTAGGGAGTTGCAGTAAGAGCTTGAATTCCACTCATCACTCCTCAGTGAGGAAAGTGTACATAGCATGAAAATATACTACTGAAGCTCTTAAACCTGAACTATAGTGCAACTGATCGATCTAGCTACACACTGATCCAAACTTCAAACCTAGTTTGATTCCAGAAGTGAAACATGGCGTCGGTTCGGTGATGATTTGGGCAGGCGTATCGAGATATTCCACGGATGGAAGGATACTCGCCAAGATCATATCACTGCCATGGAATTTCTGACCGTATTTTGTAATGGTACAGTGTGAATATTTAAACCTTTCGTTTGAATTCCTCTTGCAAAGATGATTTGATTGATAGTCACATGCCGTAGTTTGAGATCAATTACTAGTAGTAATTCAATCAAGCTATGCACTGCACTCACCAAGTGTTAGTAATAACATATATAGCAGCCAGTAGAATATTTAAATGGGGTACGATGCAGAACTCAGGTTGGGACGCAAGCCGCGTTCACGTCTGTAAACATGTAAGAAGAAAAGGGTACAACAGAATGAGGCTCGGCGAAGTTCCTGACTCTTACGTCGTGTGCCGAAGGCAAGCTGGGGTGGTACAGCTGACGGACAGTTAAGCGACCACATCTGTCTGCTGCTCGCCAATTACCAGCTGAGGCAATATCATAGCCGTGAGAAGGTGCTTCGGTGTACTCTGAGACTGGTGGGAAATTTATGAGAGCTTTGTGGTAGGAGATAAGCAGCTCCTCCACTTTTAATAAAAGGAATATTTGTTTGTGCGAAGTTAAAAGCTTTTAAAGGAGTCGGCCTTTCACAGAACGCGGAGATCCGGGAAAGGGATAACTCATAAATCTCGTACCGCAACATTGGCGGTCGGACATAAAAAATGCTCTGTTTGTTGAAGTTAGTGTGAGTGTTGGAGATAAAGTCTCAGATAAACAGACTCTATCGCAGTCGACAGAACACAGCTAGAGGATCATAAAATGTAAAAGGTTAACAACTACACAAAAAAAAAACCTCTAACAATCCAATTAGGGAATTTCGAGCTGTATTTGGAGAGAGAAGTTAGAAAATAGAAATATACGGCTTGAATTGGCGTGCTTCCTTGACACCTTTCGGCTGAGATATTTGTAGGGGCGAGGCAAGAGATGGGATTTGTCAGATTACGAGTGGAGTCAACATGGCATATTTCCCAATCTAAAGACAATTTGAGGAATTGCAGAGGCCAGTTAAGTTAAGAATTCTCATTGGTGTAGCGAGGTTTTCTCGACGTGAGACTCGATCTTTGATCATTAGGCGAGATTGTGACTGAAGTATGTCAGTCAGAGGTATTTTGTAAATTTCTAATGTTTGAGCTCACTATAGAAAGCTGATACAGATGCAGGCGACAGCAATGTGTTGCAGAGAGAACAGGACTATCAGTATTGTTGAAAGTAAAGTTCATCCTGTTTTTAAACATCTGAGTTTGGCGCAGGAAAGTCTTTAGCTATCTGTGGAAGTGTAAGGAAGAGCAGATATTTCACTTTCATTATTTATTTTTGTAGTGTAGTCTAGAGAAGGATAGTGCGTTATGATTCGTGATTTTTTTATATTGAGGGATACAATCCATAACCAATTATAGTAGTTAGGTTTATGATTATGTTTTTCTTTATGAAAGTTGCTGTTCATGTTTGTAAACACACATAACTTCGTGTTGAGATTTCTTAGTATAAAAATATCATTATTTATTTTCATATAATTTACCATTAACACTGATTTCTGATTTTATTAGGTTTTCGAGGTTGAATCTTGATTTGCCTAGGGATTAGAATTGAATGAACAGGCAATAAATTAACTTACAGGGAGAGTCTGTGACTGTGGGATAGTAGATACTACCCTAATCCAATTTCAGCCATTGCAGCGTAGATTCCTCTTCTGATTTATGACATCATTTTCAAAGGTAAGAAACCTTTCTGCTTGTCAGGGCGAAATAATACCGTACTGTACAGTAAAGCAGTCAGAGCGTTATCCTGCAGGTAGGAGGATACCTCCTATCCAACTCGAAAATACGTGTGGTAGTGATATAACGTGATGACATGGTAAATCTGTCGGAGAAAGCAAAGGACCTGCAAGAGCTATTGAAATGAATGTACAGCATTTTGAAAGCAGTGTATAAGACGAACACTAATAATAGCAAATAAAGGTAGTCTAATAAAATCAGGAGAAGCTGAAGGAATTAGATTAGGTAACGAGACAATGAAGGTGGCAGATGAATTTGTTACTTGGCCTCAAAATTACTAACGATGGGCGCAATAAAAGGAGGGGAGCTTCGGGTATAACGTACCGTCGATAGCGTGCTCATTAGAGACGGAAGTAGCAGTACACAGGATATAAAATACAGAACGGCAATTGGAAGAAACACGTTTCTGAAAAAGAGAAATTTTTTAACATCGAATATTAATTTAAGTGTTAGGAAGTATTTTCTGAATGCATTTGTGTGCAGTGTTGTTTTCTACAGTAGTGAAACATGGACGAGCCGCGGCAGAATAGCCGTGCGCACTGAGGCGCCCTGCTGCGGTGTGCGCGGCCGTTCGCCGTCGGGGGTTCGAGTCCTCCATCGGGCATGTGTTTGTGTTGTCCTTAGCATAAGTTACTTTAATTTAGTTTAAGTAGTTTGTAAGCCTAGGGAATGTTGACCAACGTAGTTAAGTCCCTTACATTTACAAAAATTTAAACAATTGAAACATGGACGATGAATACTTCAGACAAGAAGAGGATAGAAGCGTTTGAAATGTAGTGCTACAGACGAATTCTGAAGATTAGATAGGTATACTGAGTAACTAATGAGGAGCAATTGAACGCAATTTCTGGTAAACCTTGACTAACATAAGGGATCGATTTGTAGGAAACTTTCGGACATATCAAGGAACATTCAATATACCATTGGAGGAAGATGTACAAAGGGAGACACAAGAGACGAATGCCGTTAGCAGGTTGAAATGGACCTTGCTCAGAATAGAGTAGGATGGAGAGCTGTATCAAACCAGTCTCCGGACTGAAGACCACAAAAACAGCACCTGTTGATCAAATCCGTCCCACGGTACAATGTTTGTACCCCAATGGCGTTGCTGTGTTCCAAGAGTACAGGGCTACTCTTCACACAGGTCCCATAGTTCAGGACTGGTTTTGTAAGCTCCATGATGAGTTTCCACATCTCCACTACCCACTACAGTTACCAGACCTCGTTGCATGAGTTTTTCTGCTCGCTTTTCTCCTCTATCGGCGATATTTGAACTTGCGACTATATTTGCAAGAAGAAATGTATAAGACTCCTTCGAAGACCATACAGGACTTGTATTTATGTATTCCGAGACGACAACAGTTTTGAATGTCATCCTTCTTCGTACACAGTATTAGGCGTGCTACTGATAAATCATTTCCAGACCTCCAAAATAATCTTTATTTGACATTTAGAGAATAAGATTGCCTGTTTCGGCTTGCAGTGCCACTTTCAAGGGTCTCTATGGGTCTTGTCAATAATGTATCTTATTTACGTCTTATTGTTGTTGTCTTCATTCCGGAGACTGGTTTGATCCAGCTTTTCGCCGTATTCTTTCTGAGCAAGCCTCTTCATCTCCTCATAAGAACGGCAACCCACATCTATTTGAATCCCCTTACTGTATTCGTTTCTTGGTCTCGCTCTGCGATTTTTACCCCATACACTTCCCTTCAGTGCTAAATTCACGATTCCTTGCTCTATAAGAATGTGTTCTACCAATAGATCCCATATTGTAGTCAAGATACGCCACAAATTTCTTTCTCTCCAATTCTGTTCAGTACCTCCTCTCTAGTTACACAATTCTTCTGTAGCACCACCTTTCAAAACTTTCTATTTTCTTTTTGTCTGAGATGTTTATTGACCATGTTTCACTACCGTACAAGAAAACACTTCACACAAAAATTTTTATTAAGGATTTGTTAACATGTAAATTAATATATAAATTAATGTATTCGATGTTAACAAATTTCTCTTTTTCAGAAACGCTTTTCTTTCCACTGCCATGTTGCTTTTTGTATCATCAATACAGCGGCTCGCGCGGTTGCTCGCCGTGGAGGTTCGAATCATCCCTGGGGCATGGGTGTGTATGTTGTCCTTAGGTTAGTTTACCTAGGTTTAAGTAGTTTGTAAGCTACGGACTGATGACCACGCAGTTTGGTCCGATAGATTTACAGACATTTGAACATTTGAGTACAGCGGCCATCGTATGTTATTTTACTTCCAAAATAACAAAACCAATCTTTCACCTTCATTTTTTCGTTGCCGAATGTAATTCATTAAGCATGGCCTGATTTTCTTAGACTACATTCAATTACACTTGTTTCGCTCTTTTTAACGTTCATCTTAGACGCTCCTTTCAAGTCACTGTCCATTCCGTTAAATTGATCTTTCAGGTCCTTTGCTGTCTCTGACAGAATTTCATCAGTAAAACGCACAGCTTTTATTTCTTCACCCTGAACCTTAATCCCTTCTCCAAATTTCTCTTGTTTTCCTTCACATCTTTCTCAGTGTACAAATTGAATAACATTGAGGAAAGGCTACAAATTGTCTCACTGCGTCCCTTTCATGCCCTTCAACTCTGATAACTGCTGTTTGGTTTATTTACAAGTATAAATAACCTTCCGTTCCCTATATTTTACCCCTGCTGACTTCAGAATTTGAAAAATTGTGCTCCAGTCAACATTGTCAAAAGCTTTCTCCAAATCTACAAAAGCTGGAAATGTAGGTTTGCCTTTCCTTCTTTGCTTATCTTCTAAGATAAGTCGTAAGGTGAGTATTGCCTCTTTTGTTCCTACATTTCTCCTGAACCCAAACTGATTTTCCCGAGGTCAGCTTCTACTAGCTTTTCCATCCTTTTGTAAATAATTCGTGTTACAATTTTGCAACCTTGACTTATTAAATTGATTGGTCTGTAATTTTCTCACCTGTCTGCGTCTACATTTTACCTGATTCATTTGCTGAATTTTTCTATTTTCACCTTTCATCAATTAAATTCAGTATTCCTGTGATATCCAAGGATTTCTGTACGTCTTGTCTTTCTACCTATTTGGACTCACAAAGTTACCCATTCATGTTCTATTGTGTTACTTTTTCCATTTCTGTCAATTCTTGCTTAAACTCCCTCTGAAACTCTGAAGAACCTCAGGTTCCTTCAGTTTATCCAGATCCTATATCCTTATACTCCTACATTTCTGCAGTTTATTCAATTTCAGTCTACTGTTCATAGCCGCGACCGAATAGCCGTGCGCGCTATGGCGCCTTGCTACTGAGCGCGCGGCCGTTCCTAATCGGAGGTTCGATTCCCCCCTCGGGGATGGGTGTGTGTGTTGTTTCTAGGATAAGATAGTTTAAGTCGTTTGTAGGTTTAGGGACCGATGACCACAGTAGCTACGTCCATAACTTTATAAACATTTGAACATTTAAATCTAGCGTTCATGCACAATAAGATATAGTCAAAGTCTAATCAAGTCTTAGTTACGATTAATAATACAACTTTTGAAATTACATTTACACTTCTATGTGGTATTGATGATACTATGTCATGCAGGGGTCAACCGTAAGCTTACTGTTTTTAAATATTAGTACTATAATGTCGTAATTTTTATATAATATGAACTTTAGAAGTAACTATTTAATAGATATTTGACAATTGTAACTTTTATACAGCATTTAAGAACCCAACTGTGTCTTAAATGTCGTTCCTCGGACCTTCTGTTCACTTGTGTGAGCCGTTGCTTTGGGTCCGTGGTGCTCTATTTTGCTGGGCCATAGCGGTTGAACAACAAAACAAAAGCGGCCAGTCAATTAGTTCCGCTCGCATGGACTCAGGAATGCACAACTTTCATTCAGCGCTATACCTGTTTCGTCGATACAACAACACGCCCCCTTCAAAGATATAAGAGGTTGATATCTTTTACCCCGCATGGTTAACTACAATTTCTCCCGAATAAAAGATGATCTGTCATCTTGGAATTGGTGTGGAACAGTCTGCCACACCCTCTGGACATGGAAATGTCTGATTTGGTGGGCTACATCTTTCTTGGACGTAATAAGTAGAAGCCGAGAGAAAGCACCAAACACCACAATGTCTGTGTTATATCTCTTGAATATACTTCATTGAAGAATGTAATTTTTGATGTACAGTACGTACTTTGCTGCCCGTTAATTTACATACCAACAGTTATTTAGAAATTGGAACGACAGTATGGTCTGTTGTTAATGCCTTGCCCTCTACCTGATACTCATCCGAACCCTATATAACTATACCTATATCCGCATTATCAAACAGCCTTATTTTTAAAGTCTAAAACAAAACGGTACGGCCTTCTACAATACGTTTTAAAACATACACATAAGGCGACCAACGTGATTATTCAATTCCTCAGACAATGGAACATTGTGTAAGCCTGTTTTATAACCACTGAAACCAATCTCGAAATAACATAGCAGATAAATATTTCAGTGAAGAGACACCAGTTTCGTTATAAAAGTAGATTGACCAACATTGGTATCAATATACAAATCAAAGTGTAATTTAGGTGCCACCTTAACCACGGCCGCGCCACGAATCACGATCAAGAAATGACAAAATAAAAAGAAAAGGACAATTCATAAACTAACCTACGGGAGAAAATGTTCGCTCTTGTACTACTTTATCGTCCTCCATGAGATATACAACAAATCGATTGATCTGATCTACAAAATGATCAAAATTAGATGAATTAAATCCAAAATAACAGTTGTAGCCTGAAACGAAATACATAATACTTCAATATGTTATGTAATTGCAAAACAAAAGACAAGAAATACTCAGCAACCTAAAAGAAATAATGAAACGTATACACAGAACTGATTACGATTAAGACAAACATAATATATTTTACAGTAGTTTAGTCTGAAGCCAGAAAAGAGTTCGAGAAAAGAAATAATCGTCGACTCATCCCCGAGACAGATGGGCTTCCGATAGATTTATATGTGCAGTTTCATATGTGATTTATAGCTGAACTCATCAGCTCAAAGAGATGTTGGGCAGCAACAAATTCATTCCAAATTTACTGAAGAAATCGTGGTGTTAATTCGTAAATGACCACATAACAACGTAATGCACAACTTACGACCTATTATCCTACGCATAGTGGTTTTGAAAATCATGAAACGCTTGGAAAATCACGTAAAGAAAAAAAATAGTATCGTAAGTAATTGGGCGAGTGTGTTCCCTGACCGATCGATGAATAGAATTTTATTGAACACAGTCATTACATAACGTGCGTGGTGCAAAACCCAGATTATTCGGCCTTTTTTAACTTTGAAAAGGATTTCAACAGTGTCATCTAAAGGTTTTGACTTGATATCATTCATAAAATGGGATTTACACAACTAATAGGAAAAGTGCATATGCCTTATATTTCCATTATTCAAGCTCTATACATAAGCAAGTATCCCTATACAATAAATAAATAATAAAAAGATTAAAACATAAAAAATAAAGGGTCATCCAATAGGGTTGAGAACATTCCTTAAGTACATGGCTCGTATCCAGGGAATCATACTTTGCGAACTCCACGCAACATTAAAGAGGGTGCAAATTTTTAACATCTCCGGGATGCAGCAGTAGAAGGAGGTGGACCGTGAAGAGCAACACAACACAAATTTAAGCGGAATGTCATTTCTAGACTGATGACACTAACGTCAGTCTCAGCAGTATTCGAAAACTGCAAGTCGTATGTGATTCATCCTAGAATATAACAGTGTTTGAAGTGTTCAAATGTTTGTTAAGCTTATGGGACTTAACTGCGATGGTCATCAGTCCCTAAACTTACAAACTACTTATGAACTAACTTATACTAAAGACAACACAAACATCCATGCTGAAGGGAGGATTCGAACCTCCGACGCGGGAGGCCGCGCGATCCGTAACGTGGCGCTCCAGACCGCTCGGCTACTCCCGCGCAGACTGTTTGAAGTGTCAGTAGAAATCGACAACACTCACAAACAATGCGATTAAGGCGGTAATCAGTCCGAATGTATTAAAAAGAATACTTCTACGAGGGAGCGGTCACAAGAGCATGTGTTCCACGCGCATTTATGGAGTAGTTCACACCACACTGTAGAGTGGGGACGACCACGCGACGCGTTTCTGCATACTGCAGAACGCTGCGTGCACACTGTGCCAACACGCTAGGATGCGTTCAGGCCATGTTTTCTTCGCTCTTGCCGTCCAGGAAACATAGCGCGTTCTTGTGATCAGTCTGGGATGTGTGCCTTTCCGGAAAGAATGGCCGTACATATGATGTCTAAGCATCTGTTGCCTGTAATACAGAGCCGGAAAAATAGCACACCCCTTTAGAGTTTTCCAATTCGCACCAGATTTATTGTTGAAACAACGCAAATGAAGTACGAATATATTACATTTACAGATAAATAGTGTTTTGTCCTTCCCGGCCTGTCTTTCAGGAAAGGATCTGCTCAGGATACGTGAGATGCGTGGACAGCTAAAACAGCTATACAGATTAGTAATACAAGTTTTATTTACTAATGTTTACACCAAATACGAAACTTCTAGAAAGTGTGTCTGTTCTCGCGGCGGCGTCTTCTTCCTCGATGCTAGCTGCGCTCACTCATAGTTACTGCCTATTTCGGAGCCGAGTCCAGATGTACCATTCCAGACGCATGTCGGCCTAGATATAGCTGCTTGTAGAGGGCGCGCTTCTCCGTTGCTCCCTCCAGGAGGCGCGGCGCTGGCGTGTGACTGGCTGCCGGTCGTCCGCTGCTTTCTTCACGATCGTTCTCGTGCGTCTGGCGTGTGGCGCTGACTTTACGCCACAGCAAATAACTTAAGTAATACTGAGGTATCAAGTACAGATCCCTACTGAAATACCCATATTAGTACATGGTGTAGCCTCCACGAGCGGCAATACAGGGGCTGATTCTGGTATCTATTCAATCGTACAGATGAAGAATGCTGTGTTTGAATACATTATTCCATGTCTTCTCGACCTGTCCACGTAGTTCTGCAAGCGTTGTGGGTTGACGAGAGGCACATGTCAGTTGTCGACCCATCAAATGCCACACGTGCTCGATTGGAGACAAGCCCGGAGACTGTGTTGGCCAGGGACGTCCAGAAAGTGGTACACGGGTTTGAGAATATTCGCGTGACCTTTGCAACTAACAGACTAGTACAACAACTGACGCAGCACGTCCAGCTTGTGTGGCAATTCTTCGAAAGAACCATCGCGACACCCGGAAGGCCACAATGTGACCTCTTTCAAACTCGATCAGTTGGATGTAAGAAGCACGAATGCACGTGTTTGCTTTACATATTGATACACTGATCCTTATGGCCGGAGACATTCCCTATTAAACGATGCATGCAGATGGAGCTCTGACAGCTGTCACTACGCTTTCTGTGTGCGAAACGACGTTAAACCATAATCAGTACATCCCCTATCCCCCAGGTGGCATCAACCATATTCGAATCAAAATCGACGTCGTCTTTCCAGGTGTACAATTTTTTGCAGAAGTGTAATTCGTGTCATTATGTATTAGTACAGTATTACTACAGGTGATTTACAAAATTTCTAATCCTAGGCATTCCTACATTGCTTAAATTTGTCACTAAATACTACATTCTGTATAGTTATGTAAAGTTAACGCTCTCTGGACGTGTGTCTACACTGCATCACCACTGATTTGGGATGTTCGTTGCGGGAGAGTCGGTATAACTTTGTCAAAGAGTCTGTACTCAGGCGTCTCTTGTGAGGTAGCCGAGTAGAGGGTCTGGGGATTCACCTGATCACTGTTCAGTGTGCAGAAATACTATGTTCTCCTCACTTTATTATCAGTGAAGTCATCTTGTTGTATCTGATAAATTCATTCATTGTTTTAAATGATATACTACTCGCATGTCTTTATCAAATCAAATGTTTGTATAGCTTATGGGACTTAACTAAGGGGTCATCAGTCCCTAAACTTAGAAAATACTTATCAACTAACTAATACTAAGGACGCCACAAATATCCATGCCCGATGGGGGATTCGAACCCCCGACCGTAGTGGCCGTGCAGACCGTGACTGGAGCACCTCAGTCCCCTCGGCCACCGCGGCCGGCTCGTCTTTATAGTGAAAAGTTTTTTTTTTTTTATTTATTTTTTTTTTTTTTATGGGACTTAACTACGCGGTCATCAGTCCCTAAACTTACAAACTACTTATGAATTAGCTTGTACTAAGGACGGCACAAATATCCATGCCCGAGGGGGGATTCGAACCCCCGACCGTAGTGGCCGTGCGGACCGTGACTGAAGCGCTTCAGTCCCCTCGGCCACCGCGGCCGGCTTGAACAGTTAATCAGTCATCTGCACAGCACACTGATAGTAGTGCATCACTGTGCTTCGATACAAATGAAGATTCTTTTGTTACACGTTTTGATTAAAAAAAGTTTATTAGGTTTTAATGTCGCATAATAAACGCGGTCATCTCAGACGTTTATCATGTCTAATAATAAATTTTGTAAATTGTATAGCCCCCTTCACACCGAAGCGGACACAAGCCAACGAGAATTCGCTCTGGTGTAAACGGTATGCGCGCAGTGTTCGGTCGCGGTGTTCGCATTCGCGAGTTCTCGCTTGTGATCCGTTGGGTGTCGGTTTCAGAGCCAACCATCAAAGGAAGTTCGCGTCCTCTCCGCTTCAGTGCTAGTTTCGGCAACAAACTGAGCGCGCTCGCCTTGCGCCAGTGTGCTATTTTCTCGTCCGTTCGCTCCGGTGTAAATGCTTATTCGTAAGTACAAGCCGATGTGTGCGCACACAAGCGAATTCCTACCGAATGCGCATTCTCCTTTGTTCGCTTCGGTGTAAACGGGGCTTAACAGTTCAAGCAATTTCAACACTGGTAAAACTGCTTTCATTAATATTTGTGCATAAACGACATAGAGAATTCAATGAAGAGCAAAGGGTGCAGTCAGCTGCAGGTGGTGGTTCATGTCGCTAACAACGATGTATGTGCGTCACTTTGGATCAGAAGAGTTTCTCTCCGGTTTTGGGTAGTTATCGGGAGTGCTAAAGGCAGGGCCGACTGGGGAATCTCAGACAGGTACACCGTGTAGGCTGTAGATTCCTTGATTTTCGCCAAAAGGGTGGTCGGTTTTCGTGTTCCGTTAAACAGGACAGCCCACTTTAGGTTACGGTAGTAAACACTAAAAGTGGGCCTTTGCGATCGTCTTTTGTCAGCTCGAAATTTAAATGAAAATAACGGCTTAACCATGCATCTGACACGAAAATTGAATAACCGAATTTGTAGAGGAGAAAATTCTCTACAACTTTGCTCTCTTATGTTTTTTTTTTCATATCTCGTATCGTTTCAGAGATATTTGCAAAAATAACGGCGATTTCGGGATGTATGTCTATCTGTCCGTCCGTCTGCCTGTCTGTCCGTAACGTGTTTCCTGTTTTCAAGACGAACCGTTCAACCGATCAGCACCAAATTTTACACACATAACTGTAGGCCGCCAGACACCTGAACCTCCCTTTTTCAAATTTTTCGGACAAAAACTAGGGTAGTAATACCAAAAAAAGCCGTTTGTAATATAATTGTAATTGCAAACGAACCGTTCATCTGATACGAAAATTGAATAGCCTAATTGGTAGAGGGGAAAATTCTCTACGACTTTGCTCTATTATGTTTCTTCATACCTTGCTTCGTTGCAGAGATATTTGCAAAAATAACGGCGTTTTGACGATGTCTGTCTGTCTGTAACGTGTTCCCACTTTTTAGGTCGAACCGATCAACTGATCGGCACCAAATTTTACAGACATAATTGTTGGCTACCAGAGACCAGAACCTCGCTTTTTGAAATATTTCGGACAAGAAATACGTTAGTAATATAAAAAAGTCGTTTGTAATGTAATTTTAATTGAAAATAAACCGTTCATCTGACGCGAAAATTGAATAAACGAATTTATAGAGGAGAAAATTCTCTAGAACTTTGTTCCCATATGTTTTTTTTCATATCTCGTATCGTTTGAGAGATATTTGCAAAAATAAAGGAGTTTTGACACCTTTCATTGAATTAACAAAAACCAGCCGTTCGCAGATGTCACGTAACATTCCTCGCCCAGAACTCTCTGTGGCACACGCCATCTTGCGTTGCGTATTTGATAATCTTATTGTAGCTTACACGTTGTCATTTCAAAGCAATGGCGCACTGAAGAATTAAGAAAAACACGTCGTCCTTCGTGCGATAAATGATGATCTAGTGACTACAAATGCCATATTAGCATCAGTTAACAACGACTACTAATACTATAAGATTAGCGAACACTAATCGTAAACGTCAGCTGTAGCGTATTGGAGGTCAGTGGTTCGAAACCCCCTGCATCCTAATATTTTTCCCTAAAAGGGTTTAAGACACTCTTATTAATTTTTTATGATTTAGTTTATTATTTTGGTCCAAAATGTTTGCAAAAACTTATAAAACTACGAATCTAAAGTGGGCCGTAAAACACGTCAGTGCGATTTTTTTTTTTTTTCTTTTAGAGCGTCACGGGAAAATACAAAAAGGCTTTCTGTCTCAAGGGGTGCAGGTCACATACTGGACGAAAGCAGATCTGAGAAAAACTAGTATATTAGTTGAAAATTGTAGTAGCTGTGGAGTGAAAGCGCTCCAAGCTAATAGTAAGTACCGAAGCACAAATTATAGGTAATGAGAACTGGCTAAAACCAGAGATAACTTCAACTGGAATATTTTTACCTAAGGTCCAAATGGTATTCACAAAGGATGGACTAAATAAACGTGGTGGTGGTATGTTTATTATTATTGCACAGTTTACCCTGTAATGGAACTGAAGCAATTGTAATTGTGCTGAACACATTTTGCGAAAATTATTTCTAACATGAGCCCACTAGAATAATAATTTGTTGTGAAGACACACTTGACCACCAAACAACGAGTAACCCTGAGCTAATAACGAGCATCAAAACAGATACCAGGATCAGTGAACACAGAGTTGTCGTGGCGACACTGAATATTGAAATTCACAAAACCACCAAAATTAAACAAACATCATATTTTCAAAAAAGCAGGTAAAAAATCGCTTCACGTTTTCTTGGTGAGACTCCACTATTTCTAAATTAGAAATTCGAGTGTAGACAAGATGTGACTTACACATAAATAATAACAACAGGAATTGAGATATTTATACAAAATAAATTAACAACAGAGGAGGTTAACCCAATGTGGTACTCAAAACAGTTCAGAAAACTGTTCCAGAAACAAGTAAATAAGCATGCCAAATTCAAGCGAACACCTGATCCCCAAGATTGGCGATATTTTAGAGAAACTCTAAATTTAGTGCGGATTTAAATGGGAGAAGGTTATAATAGTGTCAATGACAAAGCGTGTCTCGTAATTATGTAGAAAATGCATAGAAATTATATATGAATTATATATGAAATAAAAAAGCGACAAGACACAATCAATACCTTCACTGCTCGATAACAATAGTGACACCACCGACGACATTGCTGTTAAAGCAGCGTTACTGAAAACAGCTTTCCGAAATTCTGTCACCAAAGGTGACGAAGTGTAGTCTCCAGAATTCGATTTAGTAACAGTGATCAGCGTACGTAACTTAGTAGAGTTCCTTGGCGTAGTAAAGCAAGTTAAATCACTTAACAGAATGAAACCCTTCGGTACAGATTGTATACCAGTTAGGTTCCTGTTACGGTATGCTTATACAATAGCTCTACGCCTCAGCGAAAGCTGCTCACTCAGCCTAAGACCCGTACCCAAAGACTCGTAAGTAGGACAGGTCACTTCAGTACTCAGGAAAGGCAGTAAGATCAATCCGAAATATTAGAGGCCCATGTCCGTGACGTCGATTTGCAGCAGGATTTTGGAACTTATACTTTGTTGGAACATTATGAATTACGTCAACAGGAACGAACTGTTGACACAAAGTCAACACGGATTCAGAAAGTGTCGTCCCTGTGAAGCACAGCTAGCTATTTACTCACACGAAGTGACGAGTCCTATCTACAAGACTTATTCAGATATTAGGATTTCAGGAAGGCTTTTGACACTACCTTAGAACGACCTCTAATCAAATTACGTGCTTGTAGAATATCGTCTCAGCTGTGCGACTTGATTCGCGATTTCCTGTCAGAAAGCAGGCATTTCGTAATGATGTGCGGAAATTTAACCTATTACTGTTACGCATAACCACAGAGACCTTGTTACGAAGATTTTACAGGGAAAATATAAACCTTTTTTTTACATTGCTACGTTAAGTAAGATTTATTACCAATGCACCATCCCTCCTCCCCGCCATGCTCGCATTCTACTCGACGCTGACCATAAAATACAAGTAAATTTGGAGGAGTAACATACGAAGTTTTCTTCAAAATAATGTTTTGGGAGTATTAGAAATTAAAAACGTGCATTCAAAATGCATAGTACTGTTTACTAGCTGAGTCCCCAAAAGAATGAAAATGACCCAAGCACTGTCAAAAGAAGTTTGTTTACATGTTCAGCCCCCCCTCCCCTACTCTCTTCACCAAGATTAAGTTCCTTCAATCAACCTTGTATTCGTTTCTAAATAATACGTCGAACACAATTACATGCAAGATAGTTATTCCATACCTATGACGGTGAACGATTGTTGTGTCCTCAAGGAAAATAGAAAAGATACCCGATACAATAGTACCAAGACAACAACTGGGAAAATGTATGCCAAAATCGTGAAAATAGGTCATTAATATAATTGTATTAGTAGTATTCACAATGTAACATAGTCCAGCAAAATGTCATATTCTCTTTATCAGCCTTTTAAATGACCCCTCTTTTCTGTGGCACACAGTATACGCTTTGTTAAAAACCTCGTAATTCCTAGAACCGCGTGGGAATGACAGTGGGCTCTAGGGCGCCTTGCTGCGGAGTGCGCGTCTGCTGTCACAGGTTCGAGACCTCCCTCGGGCATGGGTGTGTGTGATGACCTTAGCGTAAGTTATTTTAAGTAGTTTGTAAGTCTAGAGACAGACGACCACTACAGTTTGGTCCCATAGGTTTACAGACATTTGAATTCTTAGGAAATCATTCGCTTTGTGTTGTTACTGCAAACCGTAAATCGCAATTAGTTTCTGTTTGCCATCTATAACCAAACCTGGCCAAGTGCATCTTCAAGAAAGGGTACTTCTTCAATTGTCATACATTGTTCTCCGAAAGTATGTGAACGCCCACACGATGCCGACTGAGAATAATATGGCACTTGAGGTCAATGTCCAGGACAGAGTATACGGGTATAGACACACTCAGGTCAGGTTTAGACCAAAATTGAAAACAGTTTAGTACCGGGCACGTCTGTTGATTCGTAGCTTTGTATACTTCCGCGAGGTTCCCAGCAATGGCATCTGTCAATACGAGGTCGAAAGGTCGAATGTGGTTAAATACAGGGGCTATTTCGTTTCCCCTAGTCCGATCAGTCACCAAAAGGAAACAACAGTGAAAATAAAAATAATAAAAAATTGTTTTACATGCAACATTTAGGCCCACCTTCCACCTACCACTCTACGTAGTCTTCGTTTCGAGTGAAACATTTGTCGTAGCGTGTATCTTTCCAACACCCTCTTTCCAATAATCAACTAACTATTCCCTCTGCTAGTTCTGTAGGCTGGTCTGAAGATCGATGTCTGTTTTTAAAACACCAAGTCAACGTGTCACTTGAACATAGAGGGGAAAACATCAGAGTATCAAGTCGGGGCTGTATGTTGCATGATAGATACACTCGCACCAGATGTTGCAGGAGAGTCTATTTTGAAGCAGCAATGTGCCACCTAGTACTGTCATGAAAAAGAACAATGCCTGATGACAACATTCGTTTTCTCTCTTTCTGAATTGACCTTCGTCAATTGGCCAACGTAGATGATTTTTTCGAACCACCTGATTGACGTGATGAGCATGACCATTGGTTGGCTCTTGCTACCTTGGTTGCCAGCCTGCATTACGAATGTGTTTATATCCAACTTCTACGTTGCCGCGCTGTTTCCACACTTTGACGTCACTCACTACAGTTACGTTATGTAGGTTTGCTTGGAAATATGGAAGAACCCTTTACCAAGAAGCAATCGAATGACAGTACGCACCTCACATTAGGCTGGATACTCTACTGTTCCAAGCATCTTCACGAGCTCGCTGTCCACTCACAACTGAAAAGCGCAACGTGACGCGGTCGATTGGGATACTAGACACACTGTGAAAACATTTGCGCAAGGTTTCATCGGAGTTTCACTGTGTCTTGAATTTCGCGACTGATCGGTCATTGGGAAAGAGAGCCCTCGTACTTGGCACACTCGAAATGGGCCGAACTTATTGTAAATCACTGCGGATGTAGCCTTCCTGTTACTGTTCAGCCAGTCCAACAGTCATCATGGATTCATTGTTCTCACTGGAGATCGCATAGTCACTACGATGTCAGTATCGTACATGGCTCTGTATTATCTTGAGGCGACAGACCCCAAGTTAGTAGTGAGTGTAATGACGGCAGCGTGCCAAGACCCGTGTGTAGCACCGGCTCGTTGCTTGAAGAACGACCTTGTGTGACCTTCTCGCGTATTCGTTCACCGACCTCGAGCTCCCAGCTGTCGCAGTGGGCGGGAAGGGGCCGTTACGTGACTGTAGCGGCGCAGCCATTGTCGGCCGCCTTTCACTTTCGGTTCGGCTGCCTTCTCCAGCGACTGTGGCTCTTCACACACAGGTAGCTGCATTTTCATATTCCTTGCCTTCACGGAAGACACAGACGTCTCACAGTTAATAAGTACTTGAGACTGCCCTAGCTAGTGTACACCGAGAATTAGCAGTACTATCAGACAGTGGAATACGCTGAATGAATGATAATTGTAATACGTCCTGTTTCATACCTTCATCCATCAAATTCCCACTGCAGAAGTATAGAGTTTGATGTTTCTCATGTCTATCATTAAAAATACGATTTTGGCCCATTTTTCATTTTTGCCAGTATCGACCATGCCTAGTAAAGCAGTGTGGTGTTCAAACCAACATTATATATATATATATATATATATATATATATATATATATATATATATATATATATGTGTGTGTGTGTGTGTGTGTGTGTGTGTGTGGCGTCTGTTCCGAAAGAACAGACGTCACTTTTGATCCTGCAGTTATTATTATTTAATTATTCATAGAATATATGACATCAACTGCGACTGGGCAATCTTCGGGTTGTTGACTGCTTTACCTTTACCGATTTTACTCAGTACTGTACACATGTATTGTATAGTGACGAAAGCACCTTCATTTAGAGTATCAAATAAAATTTTCTCACAGTATTGAAAATTTGTGGACACATTATTTACCATCAAAATCGAGTTTCGTATTTTAGAGTCGCAAGTGAAAATGAGACGATAATTGAACAGTTATTTTCACTACACTTTACACAAGGTGTAAGACGTGATGAAGAACCTAGCAGTCGACATATGTTAAACTTCGGAGACCTCACAGTCTACACGAATTTCCCTACAGATGGACAGACCTCAGCCTTAAAACTGTGAGAATATTTAATGAAGTTTTTGTAAGCCTTTTCGTCTAGTTGTTCGCCTCCCACCTGGCCTTCGAAGAATCGATAGACTAGCAGGAGTCCGTCGGTGAAGATTTTGTTTTAACATTTCGTCGACAACGTGGTCATTAGAGACGGAGAACAAGTTGGGAATGTTTCTGTTAAGGATGGAAAAGATCTTTGAAAGGAGCCATCCCGGAATTTGGCTGGGGTAATTTAGGAAAATCACAGAACACCTAAATCTGGATGGCCGGAAGCGGGTTTGAGCCGCCGTCCACCCGAATGGAAGTCCAATCGGAGGAATAAAATGCCTGCTTCGCGGTAGATGGTGTTCATGAATACGCAACAAACACAGGAGAGGCACAAGGGCACACCCTCGTCCGGTGGTGCTGCCAAGCATCGATCCTCACGCCCTGTGACATCAGGAGAGGTGAGACGTTCATCTCGTGTATCTCAGCAGAGATGCTTCGACGTTAAGACGGCCGTAGCAGCTTCATTCAGCGCGGTCCGAGTACGGGGCGACCTTGGGAGGCAGACGTCCCCCAGCGATGCTGTATTCAGAAACTGATTCGGCCGACGCCCAAGCCCCACTAATCAAGGCAAGTGTGGGCGTTGGCACCCATCCCAGAGGCTCGGTTACTAGGAGGGCCTCATTTTGGTTCCCATCATTCAAGCAACAGCTGGACACCCGACGCAGAATTCCCTCCTGATGACATTGCATGTTTTGAATGTATTGACTTACATTTACAGCGTTTTACACCGTCAAGGGACCATACACGTTTGAATGTGACATAAATTTCAACTTCATAGTTGTCCCTTAGTTAAAAGGGGCTTAACAGAGGCAAACGTATGTTTAATGATAGAAAATATTTATTTTTGTATGATATAATTACAAATTAATTATTTTCTTTTGTATTCCTATACTTCAAATATGAAATCTTGATTCTTGGCAATCTTCATGATTATAGGTCAACGCCGGCCGCGGTGGCCGAGGGGACTGAGGCGCTCCAGTCACGGTCTGCACGCCCACTACGGTCGGGGGTTCGAATCCCTCCCTCGGGCATGGATATTTGTGCCGTCCTTAGTTGTAAGTAGTTTGTAAGTTTAGGGACTGATGACCCCGTAGTTAAGTCCCATAGACTCTACAAACATTTGAACATTGTATAGGTCAACGGAAAATACCACATAACATTTGAAGAGTGAGTTTTCATTTCCTACAGAACCAAGGAAAACGTAGATCTTAGATTGTGACGTAATTTTCAACTGGATACGTCAAACCTTCCCCGAAGAAAAGGCGTTTTAAATGTTGGACCGACAGACAGACGAAAAGCTAAATGGTCCTCTAAGGGTTACGCTTCTCCCGACTGGGTAAGAAAACCTAAAAAGGAATGTCCAAAGCCGCGGTGGAGCAGCCGAGTGGTCGAAGGCGCCTCGGTGCGGAGTGCGCGGTTGCTCGCCGTCGGAGGTTCGATTCCTCCCTGGGCATGGGTGTGTGTGTTGTCCTTACGCTAGTTTACCTTAGTTTAAGTAGTTTGTAAGCTACGGACTGAAGACCACGCAGTTTGGTCCGATAGATTTACAAACATTTGTATTTGAATGTCCAAAATCATAAACAACATCCAAGTGTAGTCGGCTCCCACTTACATAGGTAGAAATGATCATCAGAATAAAATACGAGAAATCAGAGCTCGAACGGAGAGATTCAGGTGTTCTTTCTTCCCGCGCGGCATTCGAGAATGGAATGGGAGATAAATAGCATAACGGTGGTTCTTAAATGTGATTTGCAGAGTATCCCATGTAGGTGTTGAACAATCATCTGAACATTTGAGATATGACGTCAAAAGCACCGAGACGTGTGGGAAAAGTGGTGTATCAAGTCTGATCGTATTTTAAGCTCTGACTTACTGTTCATCCTACTGCGATGGAACATTCCAAACTTGGTCTTCAAACCAAGAGGAATGTCACTGTCTACGTAAGTTTTCGTATGGTGCATGGTAGAGGGTACTTTACTTACGAACTTTGAGAAAATGTACGGTTTTATTCCAATCTTGGGTGAGTTTTGTACACTTAACCTTCGAAATAGGAGTAACATCACCGTCTATCTATGATTTCATACGGTACATGGCGGAGGGTACCTTGCAGTAAACGTAGACACCACTTCATTGATAACCAGGCATATTAACAGAGTTATATAATTTTTGACACATGCGAGGAAGAAATGGACTGAGAATGTGGAGAACGAGTTCGACAGAAAGACGAAGAGGTCATAAGCAGGAAAAAAGAGGAAGGTGGAGATGGGCAGAGAGAGAGAAAATGTAAGAAGAGATGGTCTAACTTACGACTGCAATAAATAAGTTCGCGGGCGACGCCAGATTTTTAGTTAGTATGTAATAAATGAAACAATCAGATGAAACAATGTCTGATAGAGAAAATGCAATAAGCTAGAAGTGGGACACAATTCAATTGAGATATATATTATCAAAAACTGAAAGAAAAAGTGTGTTAATAGCTGAACAGTGAAAGTTTTAGATTCCGAAGGCTGAAAGTGAATTTGTTGCCTTTACAAATCAGCTAATTTTCAATATCAACCGTTCTGGTGAAATTAGAGCTTACGAGCTCTAAAACGACATGATAGTGTGTTAAGTTATAAAAAGATTTCATGGTTTATGTATTAGTATTATTACTTCATCTAGCAATATCTAAACTTTGTCACTGCTACGTCCAAACGTGAAACCACTATCTAAACATGAAATAGATCTTTTGTTTGTAATGTAAGAAGTAATGACTATATTTGAATAATACTACAGAATGTGTAAGTTCGCAAATAATCTGAAGAAGGTTGCACGCATTGCTGTCATCTCTTACGGATTAAATGGAAAAGGGAGAAATGGGGAGCACACATGTGTAATACGTGTAATTTTGCGATGCGTCGTGACTGGGAACTGGATGAAGATCCCACACTCCCTGTCGCCCCTCCACCGTTTCCCCTTGTCCTTGTCTTTCTCCGCCTCTCTCTCTTCCCTCGGTGAATCTCGCCCTCCACAACTCCCTCCCCATCTCCTCATTACCATCTTCTCCTGTCTTTGTCCCCCCCCCCCCCCACCATTCTGTGCGAGCGTCTCTTCGCTCTCCCTCTCTATCTCATCATCACGCCTCCCTATTCAGCTCCTCCTTCCACTTCTCTACGTCAATTTCTTTCCCCTCCTCTATCTCCTCTCACAACTGTGTCTAACCGAGAGCCATGTTTAGTGTTATGTTCAAAATCTTATACCTACGAAAATTCTTTACCAAATACTTTGAAATTTTGGCACAACGCTACGTTGCCATACGTGCGTATTTCTACGTACCTATTTTTAAAAATAAATGTCATATATAGATTTAAATTAGTTTTGTATTGGGAATAATTATGTAAAAAATCACAAAATCTATATGTATATTAATTTAATATATTAAAGTAACAGGTGTAAAAAAGCCCTACTTTATTGTAATGTAATATTATGTAAAAATTCCAAATCAATGGGTATGCAACTTTCGGAGATTTACGTTTTTGCAGAAACGACCATTTACATTTTATAATCTTCTCAAATTATTACATAGTATATTACACATATACCAGATGGCCTTCCAGTGGGTACTAAAAGACATGTACGAAAATAATGCACCACTGTTCGAAAATTTTAGCGCAGACTGTGAATAATTTTCGGAGATTTGAGATTCTGAACAAACGAACATTTAAATTTGTACTTGTAAAGAATATGTAGATGTTCCAGTCGCTAATATCGCAAAGTCCTTGACGGAATAGACTCGCGGCTGTGGCAGTGGGCAGATTTGACTATAAAACAGACTCTCATCTGAGTCATGTAAAGTTTATCAGGACTTATTCCTGATCGTCATATCAGTGATAGTGTATTATCTCGATGAATTTTTTCTTCGTGTCCAAACTCATGGGCACCAAATAAAAGTTACACAGAAATGTGGGCAAATAAAAGTTATAAAGATAAAAAACTATGTTTTGGAGCTATTTTTGGTAATTTTAGATAATTACTGAACATCTGAATCTGTCATTAGTGGGTCAGAAAACACTTTTGATGAGTGAAATACGTAGAAAATTTTATGCTCTTCAACTTTGTTCCGAGGTATGTTTCGCGAAAAATGCATAGTGTAGAAGTTATAAGCTAAATAGTGAAACAAGGTCAAAATTTTCGAGGTTTTTCGGCCCCTGCAAAGTTAGCACAGGGTCCTCGAGGTCAAAAACTCAGATTCTACTCCACAGAGTACCTACACACAACATACTAAAATTTAATTAGGTTCGGAATATTTTCCAGGTAAAAGTACCTGACTGCTGGACTAGTAAGGTGCGTTGCTGTGGAGTAAGCGTCTGCTCCTCGTCGGAGATTCGAGTCTTCCTTCGGGCATTGGTACGAGTTGTCTTTATCATTAGTTAGTTTAAGTAGTTTTTCAGTATAGGGACTGATGACCACTGCAGTTTCGTCCCACGGCTTTACAAACATTTCAACTTTTTTTTTTCCTTCATGGAATACTTTGCGTTTTTGACACAATGTTGCCCTGGTATACACGCATGTTTTTATACATTTAATTTTCTAATATGTGTCATTTATGAATTTATATTAATTTTATAAGAGGAAAACGTTGTTAGCAAAATCTCAAAATGTTACATTTATGTAGATTATGTACAATATATTTAAAAATAGGTCTCTTAAAAACCTTCCTAAATTAGAATGCAAAGTTGTACCAAAATTTCAAGGCAATTTGTAAAGAATTTTCGGAAATTAACGATTTTGGACAAACAAACATTTGCATTTCTATTAATTTAGATTAATTGATTTGTACATTTGATACTTTCTCCTATTGTCAGTGTTCGATTCTATTACAATATTTCACACGACTGTTTGTAGAGTAGACTGCAGCAGCTGGTGCAGGCGCACCACTATTTTCGTAGTAATTATTTCAAATGGAAATATATTTGTGTCAATAAACTTGTATGTACCACTCTTTTGCCGATATACCGGGTGATCAAAAAGTGAGTATAAATTACGGAATAATGTAGATAGAGAGGTAAAAATTGACACACATGCTTGGAATAACATGGGGTTATATTAGAACCGAAAAAAGGTTAAAAATGTCCGACAGATGGCGCTTCATCTGATCATAAAAGCAATAATTAGCATAATAAATTAAGACAAGGCAAAGATGATGTTCTTTACAGGAAATGATCAATATGTCCATCATTCCTCAACAATAGCTGTAGTCGAGGAATAATGTTGTGAACAGCACTGTAAAGCATGTCCGGATGTTGTCTTTAGCATCCCTAGAGATGTCGGTCGATTACTATCATCACCAAACGACGCGAGCAAGAGATCACCCGTATAGAAATACTTTTTTTTTTCGCTTCTAATAAAACCCCATGTGATTCCAAACATGTGTGTCAATTTTTATCTGTCTATGCACATTATTCCGTGATTTATTAAGTTTTCTTTAATTTATACTGACTTTTTGTTCACCCGGTATTTGGTATAGTAGCTCTTCTCAGAACTTCAGCATACACATTTTTCATTATGAAAATTAAAATACATAATTTTGTTTTTGTTGTACAGGTTTGTTTATTTTGTTAATCGATTTTCGGCTTATTAGGCAATCGTCAGACATTTCTGATGACGGCCTAAAATTATGTTTTTTTTATTTTCATAATTAATTTGTTCTACCAAGAAGCGACAGAAGAATCAGTTAATATTTTTCATTGTTGATGATTCTTCTGGGTTGTATGGGTGTGGTCCATGAAACATTTCTGCTCCTAAAGTTTCGTTCAGAGCTGCGGTGAAAATCTTCAGAGGTGGTCCTGGCGACTGACGAATCGGACGTCGGAGAGCGGTATGAATACTGTGTAAAATGGGCGTGGTCATGTTTTCACGTGAACAACAGAGATAAGCTTTGTCAAAGAAAAAAAAACGTATGTATCAATTCTGTGTAGTTGTGGGGAAGTATACATTTGAATTAAGAAGAGAAGTGTCAATACAACACTGAAAGAACATAGAAGTCTTTGTCGATAAGGAAAACTGAAGTATCAGCTGTGACTGAGCACGCACTTCATTAAGGAAATTATGAAGGGAAGTTATCCGGAACTACAATTTTATCTACAACAACGACCTATTATCCACCAATGTATTGAGAAGCAATAGAAATATATAAGCTTGATGACAATTTTAACAGGAAGGAAGAAGCCATGAAGTTTGGTGATATATTAACTGCGGCTCTTCGGAATACGTAGATTTGTTTTCCTCTTTGACTAATGACAATCGATAGTTACTCTCGCGTTCATCCTTACGCTATCCACGCATGCGTCACGGACCGACCTAATCTTCCACATGGCACACATTGCGTACTGCCCATGAGTACTCGCACAGGTCATACTGTAAGTCCCGTTCGCGAAGAGACGATTACTAAATTTGTCACAAACCTTGCTGTGTCCGTGTTTATCGGTTGAACCATCAAATAACTGCTACTGATTAATATTCCCAATTGCGATTACATTTGTATATGTTAAGACTTTCCCGGCGTACCATTGTCATCTTCGATAAACAGGTTTTCTGCCGGTAGCCTGCATGGTACTTGCACGATATGGCGATCGCGAAACTCGCGATGTTCATCAGTTGCTGCCTGAGGTTGTATTGTTTCATCGATAAACACGGGCACATCGTATTTAATGAGGCACAGCAATCGTGTCTGCCTTTACGCGACTTAAAGTATGAACTGTACGAGCATTCATGTGGAGTAGGCCATGTGTGGAAAACGGAAGAAATGGTCGATCCGGGAGGCGTATGCGTATAGAGAAATGATTAACGCGAAATGCGGGAAATCTGGGTTCGAGTCCCTGTCTGGCACAAATTTTCGTGTGTCACCATTACATAAAACAGCTGATAGTGCTGACTATTCGCAACTGCAACCACAACACCTGTAATGTTACATTGAATCTGAGCGCCTTTCTAATGAGACACTAGGCATCCACCTTGTACCAAGTGTACAGGCACAGTGGTTAGCACATAGCACTCGGGTCATATCCTCTTCCGCCGCTACAGATTTCTGTTTTCCGTGAGATGCCAGGATGGTTCCTTTGAAAGGGCGTGGCTGATTTCCTTCCTCTTCCATGAAACAGCCCTAGTTTATTATCTGTCCCCAGTGACATTGATGTTAACGGTACGTTACACTCTAAATTGCCTTTAATTGAGGTTGCGACGTAAGACATTGATAGGATTCCTAATTGGTCAGTGGAGACATTATTCCCAGAACCTTACACGGAAAACAGCGTTAAGGGTATCACGCGGAAACATCGACGCCCCCTGCAGGTAAGCTGTGTAGAAGTCAACGACTCTTGCTCAGGAGCCGTCACGCGACCCAGCAGGTAAACCGCGCCGGTAGCCACTGTTTCCTGCTGCCAAAGAGGCGGACGGCGAGAGGGCGACAGGGTACTGTGTCCTCCCCCATCACCCACCTCGTCCCACTCCGAACAAACATTACTTAATGTTATTATCAATTTTAACGAGCCACAGAAGCCTAATTGTTTCATGACAAGAATAATACAAAATTTATAATCTAATATATAAAGCAGTGTGTCCGTATATTTGTACGTGTTGCATACAAATCTACAGTTTTGTTCCAATATTTATGAAAGTTTGTATACGTAAGCTTCAATCCATGAGGACGGTCGCCGTAAGTGTAAGAATCACATACGATATATATTTCACGAGATATGACGTTATAAACATTGAAATGTGTCTAAAACTGCTGCATTTAGCGACAATGCTGATGAATTTCTCCTGAATCACTGGACCGATTTCAACCAAATTTGGTACACATATTCCTTAGCGTGAGGTAACAATTGCTGTACGAGTACGAACGACATACGACACGTGGTTCAGGAGATATAACGTCGTAAACAATAGGAATCGCAGAAAACTGCCACATAATGCGGCGAGACTTTATAAATACGCTATATGAGAATAAGAGTACTTAACGACTTGCAACAAACTTTAAACATAATTTCAATCCTTTATTAAACTTTTTCTCGCTGACACCTATAGGAAAATGATGAAAGGGACAAAGTTTCTCGCTTACTACTTTACCGCTGTTTATGGAGTAAACTACGGTATTCGGTATGACATTACAATTTATAATTTGTACACTACAAATTGTAGCCGCAGGAAATTTTACAGACAGTATACACACGTATAGTTGAATGTACGATCTAAATTGCATCACAGTACGACACATAATTCATGAGATATGAGCACATAAATAGTAACGTTTCCCTGTTCATGGACTAAAACTACGGCGTTTGGATGACGTTACAATTTATAATTCATACAATACAAACTGTAGCCGCAGGAAATTTTATAGACAGTATACACGCATATACTTGATCACATAAACAATAACGTTCATGGAAAACCGCCCCATCACGCACCAAGTTTTAATTTATTACTTCTTTACTACTAATTGTATTCCCAAGAGATTTTACATACAGCCCTTATACAAATGAATATACACCCGAAAAATTGCAGGAATACATAAATAAATACCCGGGCAACGCCGGGTTTTCAGCTAGTCATTAATATAATAACTATAGTTTGTTTATCTCATTGCTTAATGCCGTATATCACTTTCTGAAAATGTGAGCAGTGTAAGTTATGAAAATTACGTAAAAGCTATAATAAGAGCAGATCCGAAAAATTCCGGCAATCTCATAATTTTTACGATATCAAATTGTATAGCTCACTTAGTATTTTAAGTATTTCACTTATCACCACCATTGTGAACATAGTTGTACAGAACGAGACTGTAACTTGGGGTTTGGGATTGATGTTTTCCGCTTACGCTCCCCCCCCCCCCCCCCCCCAAGGGACCAAACTGCTGAGGTTATCGGTCCGTAGCCTCACAGACTACCTAAACTAATTTATGCTAAGGATAACACACACAACCCATACCGGAGGGATGACTCGAACCTCCCACGGGAGTGGCCACGCAATTCGTTACATAGGGCCTAAAAATCGGATGTTTGTAAGCGTATTGGACTAAACTGTTATAGTCATTAGACCCACACTTACAAACTACTTAAACTAAAACCCGTGTACGATTGAGGATTCGAACATTCGGCGGGAGTGCCGCCTATTCCGTAGCATGATGCTTTGGACCACGGGAGTATTACCGCACGTCTATAACGCCTCAGACCGAACGTCCATTCCCCCGCGGGTATGTTTCTTATAGGATAATCTATTAAACATTTCTCCAACAGCAGCCTCCGATACCAAGCCGAATTTACGTAACTTGCGGTATCATTTAATTTTCGGTTACATTTATACCTAAAGATGCCGTTATGGTATACGTTAAATGAGCCTGCTAGGTCAATCCATCACAAGACGACATTAAATCAAAAGTTTCTACTGTATTTTGAACAGTTGATTTTATTTTCTTAGTGACAATAGCAGAAAGTTAATTTTTCTTCTAAATTCCATTGATATTGTTCAACTGTAGGTGCTACATTCCACATTTTGCAATTATCATAATTAAGAAATTCTCAGAATTGTTCGTACAATTACAAATAGTCATTAATTTCTAATGCTACATCTTACTTGAAATCATTGAATTATTTATTAATCATTTAAATTTAAACGTCGAACAGCAACCAATAATTCATGTAATAATACATCGATCATTTCTCTTAGCGAAAACGTAAACAGTCTTGGCGAGTTCATAGATTACTGTTGAACGTTTTTTAAAGTCCTGTAACAGCCAGAAAATAATAAAAAAACTATTAGATTCTTATTATTTTTTATTGGCTGTAAATCTGTAACTCTAAATCATTGAGAAAATCAAGGTTTGATTACTGAACACTGGTTTAGTTTGATTATTGAACAGATGAAAATTTTGAAAGTACCTAGCCACGAATTGCGCCAGCGCTCACCGTGTGAGGTTCGAGTCCTCCGTCGGGCATGCGTGTATGTTTTGCTCTTGGCATAAGTTAGTTTAAGTAATTTGAAAGGCTAGGGACCGATGAACTCGGCAGTTTGGTCCCTTAACTTTACAAACATTTGAACACTTTGATTTAAAATTGTTGAAATATAAGGGAATTGTGTACAATAATTCTGATATGAGGTGCTCATTTCGAAGAACTATTTCCAAAAAATGATGCTGGTTTTAGAAAATCGTTCAGTCATTTAGAACTGAATTTATTTATATGAGATTCCATCTTTTGGGCTCGTCCAAACAAATCTATATAAAATGTTTGATTGTGTGACAATTACGTAACATTTGATGCTTTCGTGACTGTCTTTTTCCACAGTACTCTGAAAACGTGCTCTAGATGCCAATGTAGATAGCACTGTAAAAGCCAAATACCTTTGAAATTGCTTAACTATAAATATGAGCGAGGACTTTTATTGAAATGATCACAGCAAAGTGTAAAGCAAGTTGATCAAATGTTATAACTGTAGATTCTGCAGTAAAATATCAGCGCTTACTGACATATTATTGATACGTTTGAAGTTTTCCACAGGTTCACCAGTACCGCAGATAGCGTTCTACCTCTCTTAGTCTATCTAATTCCGCAGATAACTGATTGTAGATGGCAGATTAGGTTTACATGTTGAGGAATATGTCATACAATTCCGGCTGCATTTTCCCGGAACACAGTGTGAAAAGGTCTGTTACTCACTTGGCATATATTTTATATTGCCAGAAGAAATACACGCACAGAGGTTGAACGCAATTTGTAGTTTTAGGAGCAGAGATTGTTAAAATTTGAATTTAGAGGAACGATAACTGCGTTACTTTTAGCTTCTGCAATGACGTCGTCAGTGACATCTAGTGCACGCTTTCCGAGGCTTATTGAAAAACGACACTCACCAACGCAGTGAGAGGTACGTAATTAACCTTAACGAAAATGTGCTACAGATATGTTTGTTCGAGTCCAAATACTTTCCTGGTTGATTTGATTTGATTTGTGACAGGGAAGCCGAAATGTCACAATATTCTGTGTCTCTTGCTCTCCAATGTAGTGCATTTGGAGTTTTCTTCCCCTATAACGGATCCTACATTTAGGGTCTTCTTGCGTTATCCCGATTTTTTGTAGGTGATTGTTGAAGTTCCAATGACCGGTCATCAGTCTAACCACGAGTTTGTCCTCTTTCCTTTTTAAATCCAGTATTACAGAGTTTCTTCTAAGACACGGCTTTGGCATTATTACCTTGTCATGTTTTTGTTTATAGACCTTGCTACAGTATCGTACGTGCTGTCTTCCGGGCCAGTTCCGTAGTTCTAGTTTGATCATTGCCTTGTTGATTGTCAGGACAGGTTCCGGTCCAATGAATGGAGTCTTTGCCTGCTCCTGGCCAATCTGTCGGCTTGTTCATTGCCACCTTGGAGGCAAGGGACCTTTACAAAGTTTACCCTATTGCTTTCCTCTAGCTCCACCAGAACCCTGTGACATTCTGCAACAATCTTAGATCTTGTTTTAGGAGCTGCAGGTGATTTCAGGGCTGCCTGGCCGTTTGAATAAATGTAGATGCTACGGTTCTTGTAGCACCTACGCAATTTCTCCTCCATACAGGCCCTGATGGCAGTGATTTCGACCTGGTCTATCGAGGCCACTTTCCCTAGAACGGTGACGCCCTCCAGTCTTGGCTGCATCCTGTATTCTTTGGCCCCAACGCCTTGGTCTGATTGCGACCCGTCAGTGAACAGGACAATGTCCCTCGTACGCTGTTGAACTGTTTTCTCCCACTGCTGCTTGCTTACAATTATTATATTGCATAGCTTGTGAGAAGCAGATGGGAGTTATAGCCGGCCGGCATTTCCCCAAGCGTTCCTATATTTACCTCACTCACTATTTTAGTGTTGTTGTGGTCTTCAGTCCGGAGACTGGTTTGATGCAGCTCTCCACAATACCCTATCCTGAGCAAGCCTCTTCATCTCCACATAAGAACGACAACATACATCTGTCTGAATCTGCTTACTGTATCCATCTCTTGGTCTTCCCCTGCGATTTTTTCCCCACACACTTCCCTCCAACGCTAAATTCACAATTCCTTGATGTCTAAGAATGTGTCCTACTAATCTATCCCTTCTTTTAGTCAAGGTATGCCAGAAATTCCTTTTCTCCCCAATTCTGTTCAGTTTTTTAGTGTGTGATTCTGGATCTCCCTATGAGATCCAGTTTTTGCCAGATTTGACTCTGTATACACCAGATCCTGTCTCCATCTTGACCCAAAGGTGTAATTAGGGCATATCCAGCATGGTTTCCATCCCAGCAGTTGGTGTGCTGCTAGTTCCGCCTCTTATGGCTAAGCACGCCAATCTCTGAACCTTACCAAGCTTCTTAGCAGCAACCTGCTGTTCTACCTTTTTACACAACACAACAGCCCTCTAAGTGATCGCGGATGTAACCATCGTGGTGTATATCCAGTGCATACCTTTGGGGCTCAGGTCCCAGTTTTTACCCCAAGCTCTCCTGGTACTCACCAGAGTACCTTTCTCCTTGGAGCAAATATTCCTACTGTGAGCGGTCCATGACAGCTGCTCAATTAAGGTTACCCCTAGATATTTCACTGTCCCCTTCACAGGTAGAGTTTCATCGAAAAGCAGAGTCATTTCTTCATAAATGGTACAGAAACAGTCTTCTTAGGACTAACCCCCAGATCTTGTTTTCTGCACCAGTCTTGCACAATGTCCAACGCACCTTGTGCCATATTGCTGACTGTGTCAGCAAATTTGCCAAATATTACTATGACAAGGTCATCTACATATCCTAGGCAACGGTACTGCCTGCAGTTTAGTTCTCCAATCAGTTCGTTCACGACAATTTTCACAATAAAGGGGACAGAACTCCTCCTAGTGGACAAGCACTAGTGATGTTGATTACCATTTTTTCATTCATCATGCTAGCTTGTACCTTCTTTCCACTGAGAAAGGCCCTTATCCACCTACATATAGTGGTTCCTAGGTCATGCATCTCTGCTGTCCTAACCATGGAATCGAAGGTCGTGTTATTAAAAGCTTCCTCAATGTCCATGAAGATGTAGAGGGTTCTTTCCTGAAAGTGTAGTACTTTATCCACCTTCCCTACGAGTTGCTGTAGAGCTGTCTCACACGATTTACCTGGCTGATATGCATGACGGTTTGAATTTAGAGGAGCCTTAGTTAGCTTCCTCTCTCCAACATGTTCATTAACCAGTTTTTCCAGTGATTTAATAATGAATGAGGAGAGACTGATTGATCTCATATCCATGGCCTTGATGTGGTCCATTCTCCCTGGCTTTGGAATGAAGACAACCTTTACTGTCATTCAAGCACTGGGTATGATTCCTGTTGCTATGCTAACCCTGAATAACCTTCATAGGACTCTTATAAAATCCTCTCCTGCTTGTTGCAGGAGAGCTGGAAAAATCCATCAGGTCCAAGTGATTTCCACGACTGACCAAATTGGATTTTATTGACATCGACACAGTCCTTGGCCAATTCCCAGTCCTCCCTTCGAATGACTGAGAACCATTGTCCCTCAGGGATCGCATTCTGGTCTGTGTTATGTGCCACAGTGTATTGGGGGAAGTGAGTCTTGAGGAGCAATTCCAGTGTATCATGCACTGTTTTTGTATGTTCCCCATCCTCTTTTCTCAGCGTTCCTCCTGGATTAGTTAGTACTCTAGTGAGGATTTTGTGAAGTCTGGCTTGAGCAGTCATGCCATCAATTTCCTCGCAGAATGCCCTTCAGGATGCCTCATTTGCTCGTCTGGCTGCAAGATTTTAATTGACAAGAGACTCACGATATTTTGCCCATTGTAATTTGCGTCTCTTAAGGTTCAACAAGTTACAGCCTCTGCTACTCCCTCAGACTCTCCTGAATTTTTTTTATCGAGATTTTAATTTCCGATTGGCTAAAGTCAGGGTGTCCCCTATATGTCTCCCAGTGAGTTTTGCTGGAATTCCATTAGGCCGTGGTCTATCTGGTTCCCATTTCAACCCTAAATTTAATATACATGTGGTTCGATAAGGATGACTTCAACTCCACATGTCATTGATGAGATAGTTGCCCATCATCATGGAACCAAAAGTTATGTCAATTACTTCTTCCCTTCTACTATTCCTGAATGTAGGTTCAACACTTGTATTCAGGACCTCCAAGTTGTTGAACAGGAGAAATTCAAGAAGTAATTCACCTCTACTTTTGCTGTCCTTGCTGCCCCATATTATATTGTGGCCGTTGGCGTCGCATCCAATCAACAGTTGATCGCCTTGCTCATGGCAAGCTTCTGTAAGTCTCCTCACTTCCAAAGAAGGAGAATAATTGACTTTGTAAGGAAGGTACACTGAGGTCAAAACAGTTTCCCTTGCGACACCTTCCTCATGATGCTGCATTGTGATGGTCACCAGGTCCCTGGAACAGAAGTCCATCATTAGCATGAAGGAAATTACATTCCTAACATAAATTCATGTTACGGATTTTCGTAGATTTCTAACGTAAACCAGCTTACCTCCAGTGCCACCAAGGTCTGATACACTCCCTTTATATAAACAGGGTTCTTGTATCAGGGCGATGTCCACTACCTGTCTCCCCAGGAGACGGTTCAGGGCAGCAGATCATTCTGCAGCACCTCCAGTTCGTCCGTCCAGTCTATGGAGAGACATTCTTAAGAATATTTTGTACCCATATTGATACTTTTGTGGTCTTAAGAAGCTGAGCTGCTGTCTTGACCAGCAGCTTTTCATCATCCAATGGGGATGTCACAGCGACCTCGTCCTTCAGCCATTCCACTGTATGTACCGCCCCCCCCCCAAACACACAGACAAAAATGAGGGCACCGCGATCTAGGTTGACCCTCCTCAATTTGGGTGCTGGACAGTGTAACCCCTCCCCCCAGTCTTTTCAAAGAGGGTCATCTGCACGAGCTCCTCCTGCTGCGAGGTGATGTTTACCATTGGATAACCTTCTTGGATGACCACCATCCTAAAGTTTGAGACTGGAGTACTATAGCTCTGTTTCCCTATTTCTTGCCTCGGCTTTTTGTGGTCTCGCTTATCTTGAGAAGAGGGAGTCTTAGATTCTTCCTTTATCCTCTTAATTCATGTCTTTGACGCTGTGGAGGTCTGTGTATCCCCTTCAACCTGAGACAGTTTTTTCTTGGCGGTCTTGGGCTCAATTCTCTCCACTTTGGTTTAGGAAGCCATTCTATTCCTTCCTTTTGCTCCTGTTCCCTGAGAATTATCCTTCTATAGGGCCCATACAAGGCTTTACTCTTGATCTGGTCCAACTTCACAGTTACAGTTCCAACTTTTTGCTCAGGCCTAGATCCTGATTTAGTAGTGGGAGTGCATTCCATCAGTCCTGATCCCGATGTTAGGGTGTCCAAGGTCTGCCTTTGACCCTCAGTTTGTCTTAAATTAATTTTTTGAGTGGTGTCCATATTGATCCCACGAGATTTGGGTATCTACTGGGTCCACACCGCGATAACCCCTTGCGGTGTAAGGCTACTTACCCAGGGAGGTCGCTCAGTGTCCCTGAGGCTCCGTCTTCCCAGGTGCCACGCATCCCTGTCCACAGATCGCATCACACCTTAGGTTGGGGAAGGAAATTGGGAAAAGGATATGAGTGGGCGAGGAAGACAGGACGTTGTGGGACATTCAGTCTGATCCATCAGCTGAGGCCTTTCCGGCAGTAGTTCCTCTACCTTCGGCATAGCCCTCAGCTTCCCACTGATACGCAAGTCTCTTCACCCATACGGGCAGTGCATTATCAAGGTGGAGTTTCCCAGAAAGGACTTTCCTTTTTAGTATTAAGAGTTGTTAAAACTGTTGCAAGTGGCAGTTGTCAGGAATTCAGTGAGTTTTTTGCTTTTTGTTAAATGACGAAATGACTTGTACTGAAATGTTCGTTTCGTCCATACCTCAGTGCATTCTTGGCGACGCCCGAAATCAAGTTCGCACCTACGGTCAGAATCATAGTCATCTTGACGATATATGGAGTGCGAGCCACGAATTTAATCGGAAGCGTGTACACCAGACCCAGATTCATTTTCGTCTCTGCTACATTATCAGTCATAACGATTACTAGCCCCACTTCAACCCGTGGGACAGAGTAAAACTTCCTACAACTCCAAATATCAGCGATCTAGCAATCTAAGTATCTACTCTTTGAGGGAACATTCTTGGATCAGGCCACTGGACTGGAATTAGATCACCACGAGCAGTTCCATACGGCGTCTCCAACAGTCTGGTAATGACTTCTGCACTTACAGCTGCACTCCACAAGACAACTCACTGTGATCCATAGTCACATTCTGCTTTTCCTCTCCCAATCATGGATAGTACTCGGTAAAAACGTCTGCCGGTAAAGTCTCGGTGTGGACGTCTACCTCTCTCATTTTATACTTATGATCTTTTCATGAGATAGAGATTTTCGCAAAAGAAGGAAATATTGATTGACTTTTCGAGAAGCGTATTGTCAAGTAGAAGAGTTAAATGTGGGTAAAATGGTGTCTGACGAATTTCTCATCATGTGATAAATGCACATTGGCAATGAACACATTTAATATGAAATTTGGTACATGATACCAATGTTACATGATCAGCCTACCATAAACCCACATTAAATTTTGAGCTCTGGCTTTTTTCTGCAAGCGTCAGCACCTTGCTGTTTAGTCACCAAATCAAAGATTGATGTCGGAGGGCGCATCGGCTTCGCGCCATTATAAAGGGAAATTATAGGCACTTTTAAGCGCAATTCAAAGCTTCTGCCTCAAAACGGTAGACAATTACTGGGCGTCGAAAAAGTAATTCGTTAATTTTATTGCACATCGTATTTAAAAACACCTCGAAAAGTAGTAATTATTTAAATAAATAAATTTTTAATAAAAAACCTTTTAAATCGAGCTGAAAGATAGAAAACAATTTTTCTTAGCTGCACTCATATTCGTAATCCCTTACAAATAGTCACGAAAAGCCGCAGCGGAGTGGCCAAGCACATTGAGGCGCTATGCTCCGATGCGCGAGGCCATTCCCCGTCGGGGGTTAGAATCCCCCCTCGAGCATGGATGTTTGTGCTGTCTTTAGTATAAGCTAGTTCATAAGTAGTTTGTAAGTTTAGGGACCGATGACCCCACAAAGTCCGATAAGCTTAACAAACATTTGACTTTTTGAGTCACGAAAATTTATGCGTCATTTATAAGAGCTATGACAATACTTGTGAAACTGAAAACAACAAACGTTTGGCGCTTGCAGCAGGTAATTTATGTATGAATAACTAAATGAGCCACCAAGTATTTGAATGCACTTTAGGTGATATAAACTGATATATTCTGTTTTTCAATGACAGCTACTTACACTACTATTATTTATTGTATGCTCCTCGCATTTTTCCGTTCATATCCATCATCAATTCAGACACAAATTTTCAGGACGAGCTGAATAGGAGTTCGGCTCTGCATAGAGCTAAGAAGAATTATTTCACACTCCTTAATACTTTTCAAAAACGTGTTATACTGCAAACATTTTATTCATATAATTATTGTCTGCTGCCTACTCTTTTGTATGTGAAATTCTTCCCGTTTTAAACCATTTTGGTGGGATTAAAATAGAATGAAATGTGGTGTTTTTGGATTTATTTCAGTTTTTCTCCACCTCAGTCATCAAATATATTAGTTCCTCCTATGTGTATTTAGCGAAATGCATGCGAAGGTAACACTAAGAGAGATTAGAGCTCCATCGGAAGTTTACAAACAATAGTTTTCATCACGAAATAGAAAAAGCATAGAAATAGCACGCACCAGACATGAAATGTAGTTATTATTGTATTGCGACCCAAATTTTAGCTATGTTGAAAGTTTTAAGTCACTGTCTCATCCTTGAGAGCGCGGTTTCTCGCCGTCGGAGGTTCGAGTCCTCCGTGGGGCATGGGTCTGTGTGTTGTCTTTAGGTTCGTTTACCTTAGATTAAGTAGTTTGTAAGCTACGGACTGATGACCACGCAGTTTGGTCCGATAGATTTACAAACATTTGAACATACAGTGTAACAAGTCGTTCATCGCAAAACTAGCATTACTTCTGGAGGACACTGCGTAGTTCTCGTTGAAGAACGCCAAAAGCACAACCAAGGAAGAATTCAAATCAAAATTTCTCCATCTAAGGGGGCTCAGCGTTATCATGGGTTATGCCAATCCGGGATCCCTGAGCTGGGAACTAGTATGCGCCGTAAACTAGTGGCCACGCTTCAGGGAGAACTGTGTGGCGCGCCAGTGAACGTTGTGTGTCTCAGAGAATGGGGATGTTGGCTTGACCACCCGGATCGCGAGAAAGGAAAATATCTTTATAAAAAAATACCTCAATCCCAAGGTGTGCCACGTGACTGTTGAGGTGGAACAGTTGTTGTGGGGATACTGCTGCACCTCAGTTGTATAAGACTTAACTAAGAATACAAGCCCTTGTCATGATAGTATACATTGTACTATGCTACGGCAGCTAATAGGCCTCAACAAAGAAAGACTTAACTAAGAACACAAGCCCTTGTCATGATAGTATTCATTGTACTATGTTACGCCAGCTAATAGGCCTCAACAAAGAAATTCTCCTGCTTTTTTTAAAATTTAATTTGGGTGTCCGGTCACTTTCCCAACTCGTGGTGTGAAGAAACTTTAATTCCTTCCTTTAAGCCTGGAAAGGACTCCAAAACACCTAGTAGTTATGGTAGCGCTGCAATCACAAGCTGTGTGTGAAAGACCTTAGAGCGAATGGCCAATACCGCCTTGTCTAGATGTTAGAATCTAGAGAATCCAGACAGCTCCTTAGTCTCTTTCTGAGTGGGTGCAGGGGATACCAATCCACCTCTGACATTCTGTCCTTCCTAAACAACACGCTTTCCTGTGAAGGCATCACCTTTGGGGTGTTTGTTTTTCCTCTATTGAGGAGGTTCTAAAGTGCTAACTATGCTGTTGAGATTTTTATTCCACTCTTCCAACTATTTATAGTGCACAACGGACTAATCTGACTATATACTGTACCCGAGGCTCCTGCAATGAAGACAACAGCATGTCACATAGAAGTCAGAAAGATGCTCCTTGCCTACCTATAATCGGTGAAACTGTATCACGTAAAGATAGATGTAGATGATATCTCCTGTAAGAAAAAATCTTACAATTAACAAAGTGTAACTAGTGAGCATCAGTTCGGGTACTGAAGTGGTGTCGCTTGTTACTGAAATAAAAAACTAATTGCAATTTCTGGCTTTATTCACTTTTACGAAAACTCTAATAAATAAAGGAACAAGTTAAATTTTTATAATTTCTAAGTTCTGGAAAGGTTGACAGGATAGGTGAAACGTATAAAAAAATTACAAAATAAAATGAACTTGGTAGAATGGCTGAAGAACCACGCCTACTTGACTTTAAAATTAATTCAATTTCATCTGAACCTCACACCGCTAGCTACGACACACACGGCCAGTGCGGGCGAGAGATTGAGTCTGCTTAAATTTTTCTCATATGCTTGTGTATATCTTCCGATGACACTGGCGCTTCCCCACCAGTGGCTCGCCTACCAATCAGATAGTGCTTCTTAAAACGCCCTATGGCTCGCCAGCCAATAGTGAGTGAGCTATCATCTCATTTAGAAATTTTCTCTCAGACGTAACAGCGCTAGTGTATTCGCTTTCCACCTGCATCCTAAAAGTTTTAAGTAACCATGCTTTGTTGAGAATGGCATTGTGTGGCTTTCAAAAAGATTTTAATCGTCCGTATTTCCCCACGAAGGCAGTGGCTTTCTGGCCGTAGACCGTCTGGGGTGAGGGAGTTGGTGTGAGGAACGTTCTGGCCACCTGCTATTGTCACCGGTGGCCACCATGCGGGTACCTTGTTTTGCTTTAGAAAAACAAGTCTTTTTTTTTTCCCTGGGGACATATCAGCCTTGATTATCTTATTGGACTTGCGACATGATCTCGTAATTTTAATATCAGACTGTAATTATTATCATTGAAAATGTCTGTACCCCAACGAATTTATATTCAAAAGATTCATCTTGAAGAGTAGAATATGATTTTGAGGTCGGAATAAGCAGGAAATGACAGTGAGGAAAACTTGACTTCTTACAAGACCTACAATACTATCTGCAGGCATCTTATCATCTGGCATTGCTACAACTGGGATTTTCTGGTTACCCCTCCATTTTTTCGGACAGTTCTTTCTCCACGCTATTTTAACTATTGAGTCGTTGAAGCTCATTCTGGTCTCTCTGAGCAGAATGGTTTCCCGCAGGGTAATATTTTAAGTGTGACTTTGTTTGCCATAGCATTAATACTTTTACTTCTGTTGATAAAACTCATGCCCAGTATTCATTATTTGTTGTTGACGTCTATGTATTTTGCTCTGCTTCCAGCCTAGCAACAACTACACATCAGTTGCAATTAACTTTGAGGGTTGAATGATGGGCAGGTTTTAAGTTTTCAACCTATAAGTGCGAGGTGTGTTCTTTTTAATCATTCTTGTTCTTATCTGAGCTAAGAATTAGGAACGCCGTTCTAAATTTTAAAGACACCGTGAGGCTTCTGGGCCTCACTTTTGACACTAAAGTGACATGGTTACCACACCTGAAAGATATGAAACGATGGTGCCTCAAGGCGCTCAGCCTTTTAAAATGTTTTAGCCACACTTTGTAGGGAGCAGACATGACTTGTCTACTTTGATTTTACAGAGCCTACATGTGATGTCACCTTGATTATGGGAGCACGAGATATGGGTCTGCACGACCGTCATATTTAAAGATTTTGAGCATGGTGCACCATGAAGGCATTTGTTTGGCCACTTTGGCATTTAGAAGAAGCCCAATACCGAGTCTCTGTGCTGAGGCTGCTGAGCCACCACTGTACATCAGGTACGCCACATACACCTGCACATCGTACCGTTGTACAGCCTCCATTGAGAAGGCTGTTTCTCAATCGTCAAAGAACGCACGAAGGAATGTTTTATATAAATGGGTGTGCCTGATTTTAACATTTGACATCTAGGTTAGAGTAAATGTCCACCTTGGCTTCTCGAGAGGACCAGACTAATTTTAGACTTGACTCGATTTAAGAAAGATGGTGTATCTGATTTTACACATCAGGCTATGTTTTTTTAACGCTGTACCTGAGGATCGTGATTTTGCCGTGGTTTACATGGATGGTTCAGAGCAGGGGGAATCCCTGCGTTTTTCCATTGTGTTTACCCACCGTGTCATTGCGATTCGCCTTCCCACTGCTTACTCCGTTTCTTCCTCAGACCTCAATGTAATCCTGCATGCACTGGAAGAAATGTGGAGGGTTCAGGTCACTCGGTTCTTCATCTGCTTATATTTCCCAAGTGCCCTACAATCTCGGCAGCATTTGTACCCAGCTGAGAAAGTCACCCAGCTTAGACACGACCAACTGTATTCACTTCAACGGTGGAGCAAGAAGGTGTCATTCTGCTGGGTTACAGGACATTCGGGAAAGGGGGGTAATAAGGAGGCTGATCGGGCAGCCAAGGATGCCTGTAGAGATCATGCTGTAACTGAGTGTGCTCTTCCCTTTTAGGACATCCTTTCTGCGCCGCGGAAGATATTTGTGAAGTTGTTGGAAGAGAAATGGTCGGCAGTGACTGCGAATAAACTGCGGTCGGTGATACACACTATCCGTCAGTGGCGGTCCCCCTGACGGCTAGTAAGGTGGGATGAAGTGTCCCTAACCCTCTTACTCATTGGGCACTGCCCCTTAACGCGTATTTTTGTTACTCCGTCGTGAGTTCCTCCGTTTTGTAATGCTTGTGGCGTACAGATAATTGTGCGCCATATTATATCTGAATATGTTTTATATCGGTCTGGTGTGAAACGAATCTTGATAGTGATCTGCCCTCTATTTTAGTTGATGATGAGGTAAGTGTGACCAGAGTTTTAAAATTTTGTGATTGTGTGGGCTCTGTCCTATGCTTTTAGGTTGGAAGTTAATGGTTTGAAGCAGAATGGTTGGCTCACCCCTTTTTTAAACCTGTGGTCTGCCAACTATGCCCATATGATACATCAACTACTCCAACATGCCCTTTTGTTCCCAGTGTCCTCATTTTAACTTGTAACTGTACTGTTCGGTGTTTTCCTTTGGCTGTATTCATATTTTGCAGGCTGTGTATTCTCTTAATTCCGTTGCTGGTTTTACTCCCTTTTTGCACTCTCCTCTCATATTAAATTCGTGTAGGCGCCAAAGTCCTCGTTATCGTGCGCCAAAAACCCCGTTTCCGTCCAAAATTTGTGCCACCATTTCTATAATATCACAGCCCGAGTTGCTGTCCAGTATTTTTTAAGGAGACAGGATGCCGGTTGCAAGTATGTTAAATGATTTACGATGGACACAAATGTCAGTACAAGCTATATCCGTATTTACGTTGCTGCATGCGCACAGTTCTCTGGAGAAAATAGGATACTGCATAACATTTCAGCGACGAAGCTTTTGCTGGTTTGGCTACGTGCCACATGAAGTAAGATGGAGAAACAAAAACCTGTGTAAATCAGCGACAAGAGAATTAATTTATGTGTGAATACTTTCTTGATTACTGGAGTATTACAAGACTGTTATTGGAAGCGACTTTCTGACATTAATAAGCTAAGCATAGAACGTCCTGCGAAGCTATTTAACAACACATTATCAATACAACCGAGTAATGCATGGAGAAAGGGTACAGTAAATCACTACTCACGGGAAAATTATGACTCGTATGGGTGAATGGCTGTTGATAGAGAGTTTTAATAAAACAAAAATGAAAACTAGAATGCAGAAGAGGATATTAGAAATAAGTCTGCAGAACGGTAAATAAAATCGTTGACGAGAGGCCAAATATAAATCGAATTCTTTTCAGGAAATGGGAGTTACTGGAGTACCAGTTGACATGCAATACCTCTTTACAAACGGATACATTTCCCCAAACCCACCCACTGGGACGATGATGTCGAGAAGGAGAGACTAATATCTATATGAGATACAGTTTTCAGTCAATCCAAACGTAAGCCAAATAATCGACTGACGCTGTTATAAGACGAAACACAAAGAGGATGTAATGAACCCACTGGGATCGCGGAGGTAGCAGTCCGTTCACCGACATGAAGTTTGAAACCAGCAGTAAGGAAATTCCAATCCATCAGTAGAGCGTAGCGACACCTCAGATAATACCCCTGTCAAGGTAAAAACACTCTTACGAGGAACCTAGGCTATAGCCAGAGAGGTAACTTTTTTAACCTCAAAATAAAGAGAGAAGAACACAGTTAAAGGGAGTTGATTGCTTTTGATCTGCATTATGATTCGTGACAAGCGTATGATTGTTGGTAGCGTTTACTCTGCTTTAATATGTGTTTTGCTTCTTGTTGCAGTGTTGTGAATATAGTTAACAAAAACGCCATGAATGTTTTACTTTCTTTACGAATTCATTCCAAAATCTGTGTTGAAAGAAGGAACTACAACGTATTGCTTCATATGTGAAAGGGAAAGATGAAAGACTACAGTATGGAAAAAATTTGTTTAACTCCGTAATTATAAACATTTATTTTGCATACTGGCCAATAGCTTCAATACCAGTTGTCATCATGAGGTCCTCATAGGATCAATTTTTCACTGTAGACATTTAAAATAATTCTGTAGCTACATAGTATGGAAATAAGAATCTGCCTTGAGAAAATGAATTTGTTGATTTTAGTACCAAAATATGTTTGGGAGAAGTTTCTACATCTTCAGTGGGTATTTGCCTATTATCTTAACTTTAAAATAATGTGTTAATAAGCACAGTTAGTGAGGGTGAATTGACGAAGTCTCAAAAAATGTTCAAATGTTTGTAAAGCTTATGGGACTTAACAGCGGGGTCATCAGTCCGTAAACTCATAAACTACTTATGAACTAGCTTATACTAAAGACGGCACAAACATCCATGCCCAATGGAGGATTCGAACCCCCGACGGGGAACGGCCTCGCGCATCGTAGCATAGCGCCTCAATGTGCTCGGCCGCTCCGCTGCGGCTGACAAAGTCTAGAAAAGATTGTAATTTTTAAAATACTTTCTCAGAGGGACGGTGTGTCAAAGAACACACTGCGGCAAATAAGTAGAAGTATGAATTAACATAATCTACAATAGAATTACATACTTGAAGATAATAATAACACCTGCATAGCAAATGTCGGGCAGCCACATGGAAAACAACACGTAAAATTAAGGTAAGAAACAAAAACTCACTGAAGATGGAGAAACTTCTCCGTAACATGTTAGAGTACTAAGAAGCAAGGAAAGTTTTTTTCTCTCAAGCGGAACCACATTTACATATTCTATATTAGGAAACAAATACGAGAAAGAAGAACTTCAACCACAAAATTTTTATCTTTAACATAAATTTGTAAAATACCTATTTTGTCTCATAATATATGTATGGTATTGTAGCTGTTGCTACTGTCGTTACTCGTCAAGGTACGCAATTGTCATAATTAGTAAATGTGCCAAACGTCTGCTCCCCATTTAACAGGTAGGCTTACCTGACAATCTTCTGCTGCTGTGCCCATTGCCAGCATCGAACATCCCCTCTTCTAGAAGGGGTTTCTGTTTGTTATTTAGTGGATAAAACTGATAGCAGAGGCCAGAAGTCAGACAGTTAAGTTACAAAAATGGTAATTATATTCTGCAATTTACATAATGAAACGTGAAATAACCTGTTATAGTTGATAATACAGTCAAACACGGGATGTAAAACACAACATGAGACCGAGAACATCTTCTTACAGGATAAGGTAAAATGAAAACGTATAAAACATATAAGTAAATGATGGTTCTAATAACTGGTCCAGCCCTTAATGAGAGAGAGTGTATTTAGAGAGAATATTGAAGTTATTTCGTAACCAAAGAATGCACAACTTAGCCCAGGCAGCGGCAGCACTAGATGCTGGAGCGAGAGCATGGTTACACTGATCGCACCTACCGTGCTATATGCAAACCGCTGCATTTGTAAAAACTCGCAGGCGATCGCGAACATGTATGCATCGAGACTGCGAAATTCATGGCTGCTGCACTAATTGCGCTCCAAGATCTACTACAATGGCGATAACTTCCGCTCAGGAGCAGTTTGTCGACCAACATCTTTCAAGACTAATGATTAACTGAGGGCGAGAGGGCTTTTCTCGTTGGTTTTGTAATCTCGTACGTTGAATCGCTGTATTCGTCCGCCTGAAAAATTAAGACCTTGTAACCAGTCTCTCCAGAGGAACCGCCAACATTAGTTGTGTCCTGAGCTGTTTGGTTTAACGCTTCATAGGTTGCTGTCCTGCAGAGGCGGGATACGTTCGAAGTAAGGGCGGTCATGTAGTGTTCCTCCTCCGCAAAAAAGCCGTGTCCAAATCAAATGTTCAAATGTTTGTACAACTTATGGGACTTAACTACGGGGTCATCAGTTCCTAAGCTTACAAACTACTTATGAACTAGCTAAAACTAAGGACGGTACAAATATCCATGCCCGAGGGGGGATTCGAACCCCCGACCTTAGTGGCCGTGCAGACCGTGACTGGAGCGCCTCAGTCCCCTCGGCCACCGCGGCCGGACCCGTGTCCAATCGTTGAAAGTAACAGTTTGAACGACTCTTGTGCCTATTCGCCATATTGCTTAAAAATGTTCAAATGTTTGTAAAGCTATGGTACTTAACTGCGGGGTCATCAGTCCATAAACTTACAAACTACTTATGAACTACCTTATACTAAAGACAGCACAAACATCCAGGCCCGAGGCGGCGCCATATTGCGAATTTATAGTACGAGTAATTAATTTAGGACTCGCAAAAATACTCAGCCCCCTCGAGAAGACGATTCTGTGGTTAGATTGCCGGGGAAAATTAGGTTTAATTACCGATTACGTTTAATTATCGATTAATTTTATCAACTTTCTCAATTTTAATCGGGCTGTACTTTGTGACATATCAATCGAGTCTTTTTTGTTACTATTTGAATTGGTAGTCAGAATATTTGATTAATACACACTCTCTTTGTCATAAACACTGGGCAAGGTGGCACACTGGCACCTTTTTCTTCGTCTGGGAAAAGTCTCAGCTCTACAATATTCTTGGAGAACTTATGACTTACTTCCTGTATCTTCTAAGTGGAGTATTAGGCTTCAATGAACATCCGCCACCGGAATCTGTTCTGAGTCATTGCATTGATCTCAATCCAGGTCTTCCCTCGTTCCTCGGTCCCTTCTGCTATTACACTCCTCCTCCATGTATTTCTTGGTCTGCCTCTTCTCCTGCTACCTTGTGGGTTCTATTTGCCATGTTGTATTTATCTCGCCATAATGTATGCCCAATCCACTTCCATTTCCTACAGCGTATCTCAATATCAATGGGCGTGTGACGGGTTCTTCTGCATAGTTTTTCATTGGAGATTACTTGTGGTCACCATATACTCGAGATATTCCTCAAACTTCTGTACACAAATGTTTGAAGTCTGCTAATCAGCTCTTTGTTAGTTTTCCATGTTTCACACCCATAGAGAGCAGTAATGTCTTGACATTTGTATTGAAGTAGGTGTTAGGTTACCTTGATTTCCAGATTTGTCTCAGCGTTGAGAATGATCCTTTAGCCTTGTTTATTCTGTTTCCTACATCCTTGAAACTGCCGGGTAGCAAACACAAGTCATCTGCGAAGTCCAGGTCCTCCAACGTACCTGCACCATCAGAAATAGAATAGGTGACAGCTAACATTCTTGCTTAACTACTGTGTCTACTGGGATGGGCTACGACAGCATCTCCTGATGTAATACTTGACATGTTTAGTTCTCATACATTTCTTGGGTTATCTTTATAATTTTCTTTGGGATCCCAAAAGTCTTTTATGGATTTCCACATCTTGTTCCGCGCTACACTGTCAAACACCTTTTCAAAGTCTGCAAAGACGATTGTTGCTCCGTGGATTGTCCTAAAATTATGCGCAGTGTGTTGATCTGGTCTTTACAGGAATAACCTTCTCTAAATCCTGCTTGTACTTTTCTCAGCCTTGAGTTAACTCTCTTTTTTATCCTTTACAGAATTACTCTTCAGAGTACCTTACTTGGTATTGAAAGTAGGACAATCCCTTTCCAGTTATCGCATTCTAATTAATCTCCTTTCTTCGGAAGTTTAATCAACAGTCCTTTCTTCGAATCTTTAGAGATCTTCTCTTTTTCCTAAATCTTCTTGAAAAGTGGGAAATAATCTCGACTGAAGTACTCACATCCACTTTCAAGGCCTCCGGTGTGATGTTGTCAATACTTGCCGCTTTGCCATGCTTTAGTTGTTGGCTGGCGCTTTGGATCTCTATTCTTGATTGTGGTTCTGTACTGATATCAACATCTTCCTGCTCTTCTTCTGTCATCGCTTCTGTCACCTCTTCCTCCATTCACGATCTCGAGGAAGTGTCCTCTCCATCTTTCTAGCTGTTCCTTTTGTGAGGACAATAGTTTCCCATCTTTTGGTTTCATAGGCTTCTCAGATCTTAAAAGCTTTCCTGCTAGTCCCTTGGTAATGTGGTAAAGCGTCTTACTGTCATTGTTTTGTGCTGCCACTTCAGCTTGTGTAGCAAGGTTATTAATAAATGCTCGTTTGTCACGTCGAAATGTCCTTTTGGTCATTTTGTTGAGTTCATTAAGATCAGTTCTAGCTTGTACTTTCTCTTCTTGTGTTCTTACTGTATTAAGTCTTTTCTTACATTCTTTCGTTTGGTTCACGGCTTCCCATGTCTCAGAAGAAATCAATTGCTCTCTTCCTCTCTACATTTTGCCTAGTACCTTTCCACAGGTATCACTTAAGGTACTCTCTATGCTCTTACAATTATGTTCAATATCCTGTTCTTGGAATCGGTTACCCAATTCTAGTGATAAACATTGTTGTACCTTTTTATTTTTCAGTTTATCCCAGTTTTACTTTATCCTCCTTATCTGATGTGTGTACCTAGTACTTGCAATCTTCAGTCGGAGCGTAGCTATTACTAAATAATGACATCTGTCCACCCCCCCCCCCCTTGTTCCTCACGTCCAACAGGGAGGTTCGCCATGTATTGCTAATAGTGAAATGATCGATCTGGTTCTTCGTTCTATGGTCAGGAAAACCCACGTCAGTTAATAACAATTCTTGTGGTTACTACAAAATTCAATAAGTGTTTCACCATTCTCATTTCTATTACCTATGCCGTGTTTGCCCATTACACTTGGTTATCATTGTCAAATTCCGCATTCACGTCTATAGTCATAAGGTAAATAAATATTTGATTAATGGACACTCTCTTTGTCATAAACACTAATCAAGGTGGCACACAGGTAGCTTTGTATTCATCTAGGAAAAATCTCAGCTGTACAATACACTTGGGGAAAACCAGGAAATTTGGTCTCTTTAGAAGTTTTACGCTATCAGAATTCCAAGGCCTTTTGTCTTTTCTTTTAATTTCGTATCATATTGTACAAATAGTGATTTGTCTTTAAAGAAGGGAAAGGGATATTTCACTAAGAATTTAAAGGAATTTGTCCTCTTTCTTGTAGCAGTGGAACAAAACGTTCCTAGTGATTGGAAAATGTGCAGGTCATTTTGGAATATATTTTATGGCGAATATTACTACATTTCTGGAAATCGAAATTTTCACTGTAGGAATAAAAGTAGGTTCATAAAGCAACGATCGTGAGAAACGCAGTTCGAACTATTCATCCATGAGACCCAGAGAGCAGTAGATAACATTTTAAGTTCAATAGGGAAGTCGAAACGCCGGAGAATTTTACTGAAATGTAATGGGACCTGCAGAGTATCGACGTCTGGTACAGGGAGTGGCAATCTACTCCAGCATAAACAAATATGACAAATATCTGCAAGTAGACATGAGGGACAATATGAAATGGAACGACCATATAAAAAAAATCGTGGGTAAGGCATATACTAGACTGATATTTATTGGAAGAACCTTTAGGAAGTGTAGTGCATCAACAAAGGAAGCAGCTTACAAAGCACTTGCTGGACCAACACTGAACATTGCCAATTCTTGTGGGATCTGTACCAGATGAGTTTCGTAGAGGAGATAGAGAAGATCAAAGGAAAACAGCAAGCTTCGTTAGAAGTTCATTAGATAAGAGTGAGAGAGTTGCAGAGATGATCGCCAAATTCCAGTAGCAGGCAGTACGAAAGAGAAATTCCGCATCAGTGAATGGCCATCTGTCAACATTCAGAGAATGTATGTTGTTTGAAGAGTCAACAAATATGTTACTTCCTCTTACGTATAACTCGCAAAAGACAATGAGAATAAAATTAGAAAGATTAGAGTACTAAGGTGGGTCCACCTGCAACCTATTTTTCTGTGAACAGTACTTCATTGGAACAGGAAAAGATGGACCTGACAGTAGTACAGAAAGTACCCTCAACCACACACCATTATGTGGTATGAGTGGTATGGATGTAGATGTGGATTTAGCAACGGAGTGTTGGAGAAATATGGCAACGTTGTAAGATGAAATCGTTGATAATGTCTTCAGGAAACTTAAAACAATCAAGATTATACCAGAACTAACTGGACTCTAATACTAAACCAAATTTATTGTTATTCACACACAGTGTGTTATAAAGTTTTCATCCGTGCAAGCTGCTTTGTTGAGCAAACTACACAAATCGCTCTTAGTAACATCACAAATATTTTAATGGTATTTACGTAATATTTTAGGCTATCCAGGTCTGTATAAAACATTTTAATATTCTTTGGATTAAGTTCGCCAACAAATACCAATAGAAAAACTCTAAAAGCAGTTTCTTATAAGTATCTAAAAATCCATTGTAAAACTGTTTGCTGGTAAAGCACTAGATAAAATCTGATTAATTCAATGGCAAATACGCCTTTGAAAATGTAGTGCTATTTCGTCGAAAAACGAGATTTTGAGCACGTGGTTGTGTATAACATACAGGAATATTGTTAATATCAAGATAATAGCAACCAACCACATTTAATTATGCTATTTATTTACAAAATAGCGCCGTTTCCAGTTTCAAACCTGATGGTTCACTCTCATACAGTTGTTCACATCTACACACATTTCTTGTCATCTACGCCAGCTAAATGCCATGACTGTCCTATTATGCACCTGACTGGGTTGTTATTATTTACTTTATATTGGAACACTGTGACAAAACGAGCAGTTTATTATTTATGTTCTAAATTCGAAAGATGGTGTGTGAAATTTTGTAGAAAGGCTGCATTGGCTAAATCTGATCATCGAGGAGATGATGTGGTGATTTATGTTATTTAGCGGGTGATCAAAAAGTCAATATAAATTTGAAAACGTAATTAATCACGGAATAATGTAGATAGAGAGGTAAAAATTGATACACATGCTTAGAATGACATGGGGTTTTATTAGGCCCACATCTACCTTTATCGGGTCTTTTTGCTTCGAGGAACTGCATGATACTGGTTTTGTAACTGCTACCGTGATGGGTGAGAGGTACGCCGATATGTTACAGAATCGCATCATCCCCAACCTGGCTGATAAACACCTGCTGGAACGTACGATTTTTATGCAGGATGGCGCTCCACCCCATATCGCTAGACGCGTGAAAGATCTCTTGCGCGCGTCATTTGGTGATGATCGTGTGCTCATCCGCCACTTTCGTCATGCATGGCCTCCCAGGACCCCAGACCTCAGTCCGTGCGATTATTGGCTTTGGGGTTACCTGAAGTCGCAAGTGTATCGTGATCGACCGACATCTCTAGGGATGCTGAAAGACAACGCCAATGCCTCACCATACCTCCAGACATGCTTTACAGTGCTGTCACAACATTATTCCTCGACTACAGCTATTGTTGAGGAATGATGGTGAACATATTGAGCATTTCCTGTAAAGAACGTCATCTTTGCTTTGTCTTAATTTGTTATGCTAATTATTGCTTTTCTGATCAGATGAAGGGACATCTGTCGGACATTTATTGAACCTTTTTTTTCTAATAAAACCCCATGTTATTCCAAGCATGTGTGTCAATTTGTTTCCTATCTACATTATTCCGTGGGTTATTCAGTTTTCGAATTTATACTGACTTTTTGATCACCCGGTATTTAGATATATCTCTTAGAGATACTTTTATCAGAATAATGCACAATAGGCAATCATCAAATTTATCATTCCTTCGATTAAGCAACATTATACTATTTAAATATCCACACTATGCAGCATACCACGGCCTGTACTTTGTCACTAAGTAATAGTCTTTAACAAAATTGTAAATACAGGTGTCTACTTAATTTATGTCACATAATGTAAAATGCATGTGTATAACATTTGTTCTATGTATAATAATTTCGTTTCTTCTTCGTAAAACAAATGTCACATCAAGGTATATATCTCTTCAGTACTGTTGTGTTGGCAATATGACCATCTTTCTACCGTGTGTGGCAAAAATCGTCTTGGATTGTGTGTTTGTGTGTGTGTGTGTGTGTGTGTGTGTGTGTAGGGGGGGGGGTGACTCACTCTATTCTGCTCCTGGTATGTGAAAAAATTGATGCAAAAATTGCCCGTGGCTTCAACAAACTGCAGAAAACAACACTGAAACGTAATGGATCTGATTTTCCCAAAGAGGCCAAACTACTCTGGTCATCGGTTTCTAGGCTTACAAACTATCTTAACCTAAGGACGACAGCCACACCTATGCCCGACGGAGGACCCGAACTCCGGCCAGAACGACCGCGCGCATCACATGACGCTCCAGAACGCACGATCATTCCCGTGGGGCGCTGATTTTTAGGTTTGACTAAAGGAATAACACCAAGAATACAATCGTAACAGTTTTTTTACAATATGTCTTATCGTCATTAGTCATATTTACGTCCAAGTAAGTTGATTCAATCACCTTTTGTATTATAGGGTACCACATATTGGAACTTTTCCCCATAAGGAAAAGTTATAATCACAACCAAACTGCAGTTGACAAGACATGTATGTAGACATGAACAGCCGTCTGACGATTAACCTTAACCTTTGAAACCGATAGATTGTAAATAAACATGATGAAATACGGTAGGTTGCTGTTTTCTTGATTGTTCGTCGAATAGTCCTGTATATGGAAAGTTGGCTTTAAAACCACTGCAGCAATTTAATTTTTTCCTCTCCACCAAGTAACTAGTGTTATGTATCTCATCTTAAATGCATTTAGCATGGTTTAACAAAAAAAAAAAAAGTATAAAACATTTTTTTGAAATAATCTAATAAATGTCTTGATTGAAAAACCTTGCCTACGTGATAAAATTCTATAAATCTTTTTAATACCATTTTGTGATACACAATGTGTTTTAGATTCATGCGGCGAATAACATTAATTTACTTATCTAACACAGTAGAAACCATTTTTATCGGTTTGTAAGTATAACCTTATGGTGGTGACCTGGAATACTCTCAGGTTATTCGATATCTACTTCTAAAATGCATTCTATGCTAGTATTGTTTGTAGGTACCCATATCAAAAGTTTGAGCACACTTTGGAGAACTCCTTAAATAATACGATATAAGAGACTGCTAAGTTGACCTACTGCAAAGGGTACTCACAACTAGATTTATAGTACCGTATCCGTCGAATTTATCACTATCAGTAGCACTGAAGCTATTGTTTACAGTGGTGTTTGTGTACAATGTGCAATATTGCCACTTTCAATTAACAGAAGTTGTTCAGTATCAGTTCAAATGTTCAAATGTTTGTATAGCTTATGGGACTTAACTACGGGGTCAACAGTCCCTAAACTTACAAACTACTTACTAACCAGCTAACACTAAGGACGGCACAAATATCCATGCCCGAGGGGGGATTCGAACCCCCGACCGCAGTGGCCGTGCAGACCGTGACTTGCGCGCCTCAGTCCACTCCGCCACGGCGGCCGGCTCAGTATTAGTTATTAGCTGTAATTCTACTCTATTACTTCTCAGTAGAGGATCCCATGCCAACCCAGATGAAGCAATGTAATGAGAAGAATATCCTGTTCATGTGTTTTAAGATATAGGCTGCAACATGTTTTTAAACAAATCAGCTAGCACTAGCAAGTAAAGTAGCAATGCATTTTCATGTATAGATTGGAATACTCTCTTGCTGTTTTAACAATTGCATAAATTTCAAACATGCGTCGTTGGAGTGGCCGAGTGCTCTACGGCGCCTTCAAGCGGAGCGCGCGATTGCTCCCCATCGGATGTTCGAGTCCTCCCTCGGGCATAGGTGTGTGTGTGCGTGTGCGTGTGTGTGTGTGTGTGTGTGTGTGTGTGTGTGTGTGTGTGTGTGTGTGTGTGTGTTGTCCTTAGGTTAGTTTAGTGTAAGTAGTTTGTAAGTCTTTATATCACTTGATTAAATCGTCGATCTTAAACTCGTCGTAAACCAGTTAAAAACCTTCTTAAATATGAAAAAAAATCATTCTTCACATGCAACATTTCACTTCAAACCATTACACTTATTAATCAGAGCCGGCCGCGGTGGCCGAGGGGACTGAGGTGCTCAAGTCACGGTCTGCACGGCCACTACGGTCGGGGGTTCGAATCACCCCTCGGGCATGGATATTTGTGCCGTCTTTAGGATAAGCTAGTTGATAAGTAGTTTGTAAGTTTAGGGACTGATGACCCCATAGTTAAGTCCCATAAGCTATACAAACATTTGAACATTTCATTTATTAATCAGAAATTAATAGATCATTTAATCTTGAAATCATAAGTGCTTGAAATGAGAACAATAAATCATTTTTATTCGTTGTATTTATATCATTAATTACAAATGATTGTTCTGTTCAAACTGTGACAGTCAACTGAATTAAAAGCAATATCTAGTCATTTACAGAATGAAAATTTTACTTTGTTTTATTTATTCTCCTTCGTTTCTTTGCTTTATTTTAGTCGAAAATAATGGCGGATCAACAGTAGGTATCTTCTTCTAAGCGACGGCCTTTGCATTATGTAAACAGCGACCAGATTATTATCTATGGCGGCAGTGGCAAGACGTTAAAGGCTCGAAGGTGCAGTGCTGAGTCGCTCTCCTTCAGCATAAAACAAAAAATAAACGTTAAATACGCTATTTTATATGGAATAACATGTTGTAAAGAAGGCATTTTATTACTAGCATAAATCACATATCGTACTACTACTTGCGAAACTGAGCTTCAGGAGACGATGTGTATCGGGTTATAAAATTCCGTTGCAGCACTAAAGCTAGTTCTCACTTTTCTTTTGATAGCAAACACCGGTAACGGTATCTAGCTAACTGTATACAGACGCTGAGCATAACTATCAACCGAATTAATTGCCCTCCGTATTCTTTTCTGCCGTACTGAGCTACCTGACGCAAAAAGCAAGCCACTAACACTGAAATGTCACTGAACTGTACCTAACTGCCAAAGATGCAAGTATTCCCACCTATAAACTCTGCTGCCTGCGAAAAGTGCTGCCTTTCTATTGTCTCCGTCGGTTTAATAATGGCTGCTCACAGGGCCGGCGCAAGGCACGTGCGAAACGTGCGGCCGCACGGGGCGGCACTTTCCGAGGGACGGCAAATCTGCCGCCCTCCCTTTTTTCCCCTTTCTTTTTTTCCTTGATAAACTCAACATTCATGCCCAAGAGGGGATTCGAAACCAAACCTCGGAGGGAGAGGCTTCGGGAACTGTGGTATGGCGCCTCGACTACTTGCCAGCCACCCCTGTTGAACAAGGGGAGGGAGGAGGGCTAATTTCTCCCTCGCCACTGTGGCAGCGCCGTCGTGTTTACGCCGGAGGCACAGAGAGGGGGAAGCACACGACAGTATCCTTATGAGTGGAGCGCTGTCAGCGGGTTACCCGCCGTGTGTTTACTCGCAACTAATTTTGCAGAAGACGAAATGTAATTTGGAAATTCAAATGCAATGTTCGATATTGCGGTTACATGTTAAGCCTGAAGAAATTTTGCTAAGCCCTTCAATGGCAGTTTCCGAGTGTTTTATTCTTCCTGCATTATGGAAATAAATGGTTGAACATTACTACAGTCAAACATGTCCAACACCTACAATGGGTAGAAGTATTCCGAAAGGGTAAATACGCTGCGAGTTATTACAAGGGATAAAGACATCGGGTTACTAGCCTGGCATAAGTTAGGTCTCGACGTATTTATGAAAATTTTTGCTATCCGTTTCTGAATGATACTCGGACGTTTTGGTTTTTGAACCATGAAACACCTGTCTCCCCTTGCATGAGCAACAATTAAACTCTGACCGGCAGTTTTGTTTGACAATACTACTAGCACACTACCACTTTGCCAACATTTATTTACTGTATGGTCTTTTAGCAACAATGCACTCTCGTCCGCACAAAACGAAACGTTAATTTTGACACCTTCTACAACGTAATCCATAGACAGAACATTTGAACATTTTTGTAAATTCCCAAGGCTTACTAAAATTAGCCATGTTTCTTCTATCAGGTTAGACTCCATTTTTGAGCTAGTGCCCAGCAACTGTTTTGTACAAATCTGTAGAGAATGTCACCAATCAGTCGCAATTTTTGTTTTTATTTTCCGGATCTACATAGATATCGTACACAGTGTGGCTGTTCTCAATGCCTTGAGCTATGATTACATCTATAGCGTCATGCTGTACGTAACAGTCAACATGACGGTTTAAATGTAAGTACATATTAAAAGCTTTCAGATTGGCCACTCAGTGGCCGAGACCTAGGTAGATCTGAAAAGTAGAAACAAAAATTGCGATTGATTGCTGACACTTCCCACAGATTTGTTTAAATAAAATTGCACAATTATTTTTGTGTTAATACGGGGTGGGGGGCGGCAATTTAGCAGCTCGCACGGGGCGGCACTTTGGCTTGCGCCGGCCCTGGCTGCTCATACACATCACCACGGGTTATTGTAATCTTGAGGTATAACATAACAAAAGTTGCTCGAAAAGGGACAGAATTGTTCTTATGTCTTCCTGAAACGAAAGGATAACTGAGGTGATGAGTGTTAGAAAACTTGATTATTTGGAAACGAAGTCCTACTTTGATAGCGTCACTCATTTTCACTGGGCTTTAATTAATTCTTTTTCACAATCAAAGGCAACTGCATTCTGAATTTTCCAATTACTGTCCTCGATGCTCATCAGAATCTAATTACAGTCCCTAACTCTACATCTACATGGGATACTCTGTAAATTACATTTAAGTGCCTGGTAGAGGATTCATCGAAGCACCATTATACTATTTGTCTCCCATTCCATTCTCGGACAGCGCGCGAGAAGAAAGAACACCTGAATCTCTCCGTTCGAGCTCTGATTACTCGTATTTTATTCTGATGATCATTTCTACCTATGTAAGTGGGAGTCAACAACATATTTTTGGATTCGCAGGAGAATGTTGGCGATTGGAGTTTCGCAAGTAGCCCACGCCGCAGCGATAAGCGCCGTTGTTGTAACGAATCCCATCTCAGATCCTGTATCATTTCCGTAACGCTGTCTCCCCTGTATCGCGAGAATACGTAACGAGCTGCCCTTCTTTGGACTCTTTCGATGTCCTCCGTCAAACCCACCTGATAAGGATCCCACACTGGACAGCAGCAATTCTCCGATACTGGCGGACAAGCGTAGTGTATACAGTTTCTTTTGTAGTTCTGTTGCATTTTTTAAGGGTTCTGCCAATAAAACGCAGTCTCTGGTTCGCCTTTCCCACGATATTATCTACGTGTTCTTTCCAATTTAAATCTGAAGTAATAGTAATTCCTAGGTATTTTGTGGAGTTTACGGCCTTCACTTTTGATTGATTTATCTTGTAAACTTTGTTTCACTGATTTCTTTTCGTACTCATGTGGACTACTTCACACTTCTCATTATTTAGAATCAATTGCCAATTTTTACACCATACTGATATCTTATTCAGATCGTTCTACAGTTGGGTTTGATCTTCAGATGATTTTACTAGACGGGAAATGACGGCGTCATCTGCAAACAACCTAAGAGAGCAACTTAGATTTTCCCCTAAATCATTTATGTAAATAAGGAACAGTAGAGGACCAATAACACTACCCTGTGGAACGCCCAAAATCACCTCTGTTTTAGTCGTTGCCTTACCATCGATTACTACGAACTGTGTCCTCTCTGACAGGACATCCCCTATCCAATCGCAAATTTGGAGCGATATACCATAACCACGCAATTTGATTAAAAGCCGTTTGTGAGGTACGGTCTCAAAAGCGTTCTGGAAATCAAGAAATACGGAATCGATTTGCTAACCCTTGTCGATAGCACCCATCAATTCGTGTGAATAAAGAGCTAGTTGTGTTTCGCATGAACGATATTTTCTAAATCCGTGTTGACCTTGGGTCAATAGATCGTTCTGTTCGAGATAATTCATAACAATTCGTAACTCTGTTACGACATCCTCCCTTCATCAAAATACACTGCCGGAAAAACGTTAGTGTACCTAGGAAGGCGACTGAATGGGTGTGGAGCGGTGGCCCTTCCGTGGCCCACTCCCCTGGCAGATAGCGGCCGGCACGTGCCCTTCCGCCCACCTCCGCCTCATCCACTTTGCGAGATGGGTGAACGCACTCAGCTGGTGGCGGGGCATGCCCCAGATCCAATATTGCCGCGGCTTCTGCGTTGGCGTGTCGTAACCCCACGTACTGCGTCTTCTAACAGCACCGCTGAATCGCCATCTCAACGTGCCTAATAATACGTCCTCCAACACGGACTTACAATTTTTCACACAACAACTCTTTGTGAATTTCTACCATGATTGAAATTACACTTATCCACTTACTAATTCATGTTTATAAATCATTTAAAAAACTACAGAAATATAAACATACTAAACTTCCTGGCAGATTAAAATTGTGTGCCGGAACTGGGTCTCGAACCAGGGACCTTTGCCTTTCGCGGGCAAGGTACTGGCGGAAGTAAAGTTGTGAGGCGGCATCGTGAGTCGTGTCGGGATAGCACAGTCGGTAGTGCGCTTGCCCGCGAAAGGCAAAGGTCCTAGGTTCGAGTCCCGGTTCCGGCACACAATTTTAATCTGCCAGGAAGTTTCATATCAGCGCACACTCCGCTGCAGAGTGAAGTTTCATTCTGGAAACATCCCTTAGGCTGTGGCTAAGCCATGTCTCCACCATATCCTTTCTTCCAGGAGTGCTAGTCTTGCGTGTTTTCAGGAGAGCTTCTGTGAAGTTTGGAAAGTAGGAGGCGAGGTACTGGCGGAAGTAAAGTTGTGGGGCGGCATCGTGAGTCGTGTCAGGATAGCACAGTCGCTAGTGCGCTTGCCCGCGAAAGGCAAAGCTCTCAGTTTCGAGTCCCGGTTCCGGCACACAATTTTAATCTGCCATGAAGTTTCATATTAGCGCACACTCCGCTGCAGAGTGAAAGTTTCATTCTGATTATACATATTCATTAATATAGGTGCAGGTGAATTGTTTCTTTCGCGTATATTAGTATGTTAATTGATTAGTAATTGTACATCCTTGAGCTTGAGTATTGTTATTCGTTTTAGTTGCTGGATATCTTACACATACCATTAAAATATTTGTATGCCTGTACTGGCCATCACATTTCAAGAAATTCAGTTATTATGCAATATATCTCTTTAAGAAAGGCAAATGAAATAACACTTTAGGCTTTAGTAATAAGTTGAGACTGTGACTGTATTCCTCAATATCGTTTTGACAAACTGCGAACGCTGTGAATACAAACTTCATACAAACATGACTATTATTTTCTTATTTTTAGAAGTTTTTGTTCTCATTACCTTTGGTCAATGCATGTTTCTTATGAGTAGAATTACTTCTAGGCACCATAATATTATTGCCGTTTATTAATTAGATTAATAACTCCCGTTCTCTACTGGATTGTCAGGCCTCCTGCTTCTGTTCATATTTGCTATGAGTAAAGATAAGAAACACACTCATCGTGTTTTCTTTTTCATGACATTTAAAGCTGTCCATTATAAAGGTTAAACAAAATCATCTTCAATACAGTACTTTTCTGTATATATACAGGGTGTTACAAAAAGGTACGGCCAAACTTTCAGGAAACATTCCTCACACACAAAAAAAGAAATTATGTTATGTGGACATGTGTCCGGAAACGCTTAATTTCCATGTTAGGGCTCATTTTATTACTTCTCTTCAAATGACATTAATCGTGGAATAGAAACACACAGCAACAGAACGTACCAGCGTGACTTCAAACACTTTGTTACAGGAAATGTTCAAAATGTCCTCCGTTAGTGAGGATACATGCATCCAACCTTCGTCGCATGGAATCCCTGATGCGCTGATGCAGCCCTGGAGAATGACGTATTGTATCACAGCCGTCCACAAAACGAGGACGAACTCTACATATGGTACCGGGGTTGCGTAGACAAGAGCTTTCAAATGCCCCCATAAATGAAAGTCTAGAGGGTTGACGTCAGGAGAGCGTGGAGGCCATGGAATTGGTCCGCCTCTACCAATCCATCGGTCACCGAATCTGTTGTTGAGAAGCGTACGAACACGTCGACTGAAATGTGCAGGAGCTTCATCGTGCATGAACCACATGTTGTGTCGTACTTGTAAAGGCACATGTTCTAGCAGCACAGGTAGAGTATCCCGTATGAAATCATGATAACGTGCTCCAGTGAGCGTATGTGGAAGAACATGAGCCCAATCAAGACATCACCAACAATTCCTGCCCAAACGTTCACAGAAAATCTGTATTGATGACGTGATTGCACAATTGCGTGCGGATTCTCGTCATACCACACATGTTGATTGTGTCTTCCTGTCGGGACACCTTCGTTCTGGAAATCTGTCTCGATAAAAACGTATCGCGTCACGGCTATTGCCCCGTGCTAATCCATATATCAAAGGGGCATCTGCCAATTCCGCATTTGTAAATATTGCACTGACTGCAAAACCACGTTCGTGATGAACACTAACCAGTTGATGCTACGTACTGATGTGCTTGATGCTAGTACTGTAGAGCAATGAGTCGCATGTCCACACAAGCACTGAAGTCAACATTACCTTCCTTCAATTGGGCCAACTGTCGGTGAATCGAGGAAGTACAGCACATACTAACAAAACAATAGGTTATTTTGACAATTGTATGCACGAATTATTTCTATTTACATTTAAAGAGAAATACTAAAATGAGCTCTAATATGGAAATTAAGCGTTTCTGGACACTTGTCCACGTAACATATTTTCTTTATTTGTGAGTGAGGAATGTTTCCTGAAAGTTTGGCCGTACCTTTTTGTAACATCATATATATATATATATATATATATATATATATATATATATATATATATATATATATATATATATATATATATATATATATATGTAAAGTTATGGGATCAAACTACAGTGGTCATGAGTCCCTAGACTTACAAACAACTTAAAGTAACTTCGGCTAGGGACAGTACACACAACCATGCCTGAGGGAGGACTCGAATCTCCGACAGGCAGCAACTGCACACTCAGCAGCAACTCGCCATATAGAGTTCGGCCGATACCTCGCGGCTGTACGGGGTGTATATGAAATGAATTTAGGAAATGAGAGGGCTGCTAGAGTGGGTCATAATGAGCATATTTCACATATGGAAATTTTCACATAGCAACCCATGTCCCATGTCCGCATCCCTTTGTGTGCGGCGCCAGGCGTCGTTAAATAGCGTCGCTCGCCGCCAAGAGGGTATCACACACCATGCCATCCGAGTCGTCACAGTAGCGGGACTGCAGGGCTACGTTTTAAATGTGACACCAAGAGACGTCGCGCTGAAGGTTTATGATCTTTATTTGCAAAGGCTGTAGTCGGTATCGTTGCAGGTATTCCAGGAGGGACAACACTATGGTTTTTTCGTAATTTACTGGGACTTTTTGTAACTGTTCTCAAATAAAGGTTTTGCTTAGACGGCAGCATCTGTGCACACTTCAGAGACTGGTACGCCCTGCGTCAGTTGGTCATCAGTTTGGGACATTCTTGTGTATGTTACTGTGTGGAGTGGACAGGAAATCCAGCGCAGTTCTTTGACGGAAACGGCAGATATGCACTGCACTTACGAGGCGTCTGATGGAAATGCTCACGCTGTTCAACGTTTGTACATTCAGCAGTTTCCTAATCGCCGAGTGCCAGATCCACACCTATTTACTGCCATCCACAGGTCCCTACGACAGACAGGTTCACTTTAGGTAAGTTTTCTACTGGCAGTGAAGGCCTGAATAATACGGTTATCGCCTTACCGTGGGTGCACCAGGTCTGAAGAGGAAGCGTTATCACTGCTGGGAAGCACACTCTCAACAAGCTCTCGCGGTGTGTCACGAGAAGTGGTTGCACCCCTAACGCCTTCAGAAGATTCATGCTCTTCAGACAGAGGATTTTCCACGTTGAAACGAATTATGCCAGTGGTTTTTGCAACAGTGTGCCATTCAGCCGGAATTTCTGAACTTTTAACGGATGAAGTATCCTTTACACGAGAGGGTACGTTCAACAGTTACAGTCAACACGTGTGGGAAGCGAAAATCCGCTCGTCACCTTTGTTCGTGGTCACCATGATCGCTTCGCGGTCAACATTTGGGCTGGCTTGATAGGTAATAATCTGGTCGGCCTTTACATGGTTGTTGTGTGCCTATCCTTTTGTCGGCGTGCAAAGCTATTCAACGACGTCTAGTGCCGTACGCTAAGGGTTGCGGACGTGGGTTACTATGTTAAATGTGCTTGTTATCACTTACTCTACCAGCCACCTCATTTCTACATTCATTTCATATACACCCTGTTTATAGGATACTAGCTTAAACCCACGGCTCCGCTCGCGTGTGATTAGCTGTAAAAAATGCACTCGTTTCGAAGAATTCAATCATGAAATTCAACAATAATGATTGTAATAATATTACAGATCAACCACTTGATGTAATGCGGGAAACGTCAAATGGATTTTTTAATGAGATGTATTAAAAGAAATTTCTTTCTTACTACTTTTTTTTATTGTTATATTTCCTTATTCGTATGCTTATCCTTGCAGAGAAAGAGCTGAAGGCATTGTAGCACGCATAGACCAAAGATATGGTCTGTGGCATCACGTTTCGCTGTATGTAACCTCATTGCTATAGAGTCGCAAACGTCATTGCTGGCCTTGAGTCCGAATTTTTTAATAATTTGACGACTTTCAAGCACCATATCTTCCACACCCTTATAGCTATCGGGATGGAACTGCTATCGTGTACAACGGGAGACTTCGGATGACAATTACACACAGACCATTCGTTTGCGATCTGTAGTTTTCGCTGCAGAGCGAAATATTAACCCACACGCAGAATTTTATATACACCGATAACTTTACATCCCAATATAATCCACCCTTTTATCATTATCAACCCTCAAGCAACAATGCAACCAATAAAACCATTTTCAAAGAGTAAATATAATTTTCAAAGAGTAATTATGGTTACGCATTTCGCGTTATATTCTTCAAATCACTAAACATCAGATCGCTTTAAAACCATGCCTAAAACCTTCCTCAGGTATAAATTATTAACTGTACAAATATTTAAGTCTCTGCGTCTTGTCGTTCGGACGTGATAAGCGTACACCCAACAGACATTCAGATTAATATATATAGATAAATAGCTATCCGATCGCCATAAAACCGTGCCTAAAGCCTTCCCCGGGTAGACCCTATAACTGTACAAATTTTTAGCTCTTTACGTCTTGTGGTTCAGACGTGATAAACGTACACCGAACAGACATTCACATTTATAGGTATAGAGTCTGCACCTTGACGTATCAGTATTTTTGGTTTGTTAGGTTTTCAGTCGTGTGATTCCTTTGTGAATGTTCGTTAAATTGCCATTCAACTATGAAGCGCACTCCTCTTACTATAAAGCGACATTAGGAATAAATATCCAACTCTACTCAGTTCTGCTGCGGTGTAGGGCTATTAGACACTAAGATGAAAGTTTTAACTGGAGCCCTATAATCATCAATAATGGATACATATTTATATCCTGCTTGATGCAGAATTTATTTACTTCTAACCTCAGAAAAGGAAGTCCTGAACTTTTTATATGTCTTGCATCAGGACACGAGGCCAAGCATATTTTCCAAAACAATTCCGTCCGTGGGCACACGGCCGTGCCGTAGTGAATGTCGGAGTTGAGCACTTTGGTGGCTGAGTGGCACTTGGTTCGATCACCGTCAGGGATCAGTCAATCACTGTCGGTAAGCGGGATGCACTCAGCCCTTGTGAAGCCAATTGAGCACCTACTTGATTGAGAAGTTGCGGCTCCGCACAAGGAAACCGACACAAAGGCTAGGAGTGTGGGTACTGACCAAGCAACGTCCACTTTCATGTGCCCACTAACAAACTCCAATTGATAGTTTCTCGTGAAAGTTTCTCGCTTCTCCTTCTCTCTTACAAAATTTCCGTGTGCTGTGTCTTTGAACTTGTTCTAGCTGAATGCCTCTGTACAACGTTATGTTAATCTGACTGCGTATTTTTAACTGTATTCTATGTGAACGTAAAGGTACTGCAAAACCTATCTGACTGCGTAATGTTTATTATAATGAGACACAAACTGCTAATTGTTTCTGTATTAAAATGTTGTAACAAAGTTAACTGTCTGAAAATTACTGATAATAAAAATCACTGTGTTAATAATTCTGGCCCTACAAACTTGTTTCTGACTGAACTAACAATCTTTAACGGAATGTAACGAACACAATATTAATCAATGCAGTCTGACTCAGTGCAAACACTTGTTAATCTGAACACTGTATGAATTGTCCTATCCTGAAATCTGTAAAGCATACTGAACTGTAAGCTTGAAAAAAACTGATTCTTTCGCACCTTCACTTACTGCATAAATTTGCGCAACACCAAACAGCTTCCTGCTGTACTAACTACTGGAAAACTAACTACAGAAAACATCTATGGCACTTTTAATAAAAATGCGTGGTGGGATAAACTGGCAGTCTGTTTAAGAAACTCGAACTAATTATTAAAAATGAAATATCTGGTTTATTTTCTGATGTAACTTCATGAAAATTACTAACAATGTCATGTTTATGATTTTAAAATCTTTCAGAGAAAAATTTAACTCAGATATTAAATCTGCCTACAAAATTATTTTTAAACAAAGATAAACATTTCTTTACTGTTAATAAACTTAACTCGATTTACACAAACAATGTTACAACAATACCATATTTCAAGAACACTACCCATGAAATTCCTATTTCGTAAAAAACGCTATCTCAAAACTAAACTATTACAATAAATAATTTTCATAACTCAGAAAGAGGTCCCTATCATTAATCGTGAGACCACAAGCTAACAGTAAGATCTTTCCCGACAGTTACTGTTACCATCAGTTCAGCCTAACAATGCGAAGTTGTGCCATAGAAACATGCCAAGTATTTCATGAAAAAATTAACCTTATAAAAAGTTCAAAAGATCGTTTCTCCAACGTCATCTATACCTTTCACCTCCATATCTTAAACAAACAGCTTGGCTCAGCATTCAAGCCTCAAAATCTCATCTCCTCGGCTATCCCGCCGGAACGACAACTGCACACAACCACGGTCCCCACGCTTCTATAATCTCATCCGCGTGCCTAGCAAAGTCTGCACTCTCAAAAATCACAACCTTACTTCCCGGCAACAATAATATCGCCGTCTCCAATATCGATAGTACTGCCATTGAAAAATAAGCCTTCAACCAGAGATAAATGACCCATGCCTGACTGGTCTCAAATTCGCGGTACATTTGAATATGAAATGTATACCTTCCCATAGCAGGTATCTTACACAATTTATGTTCTAATGCCCATGTAGGTTGTAATGACGTATCAAACTGGGAAGTTCACAGTTTGGGGTGAAAACTATTTCAACTGTCACAGGTAGTTCTTAAAATTCTGTATAGATATAAAGTGTTTGTGATAGAATTACTTGCCGTCAATCATGCTTGTTCTATCCTCATGCTTCTGATACCAGTAGTTCTCATTGTTTTGAGATCACAATATTCACAATGCTGTCATTTCTTTTCATACTTCCATTTTCTTCATGGATATGTGAACCAAACCTAATTAGTGATACACAAGTATGAACTAGTGTTGTTCCTGCGTTATGGACAAGAGCAGACGGTGTGCTTTTTCTTGTTGAATATACGTCAGCTGATCACTGAACCGTTGACTGAGCCATTGGAAATGGCCCTCTCTGAGTGTTTCGTTCCCCTTAGAGCCCCTTGGTCCAAACTGTTGAGGAAAGAGTTTCTTCTTGTAGATACTTCCTACATTCTTTCTCTATTATTTGAAGAGTAATATGTGTCCGAGAGTCCTATATTTCGTGTAGGTTTCTTCTCTCCTGTTCTAAATGTTAGATATTTTGTGAACTGCTTCGCACATATTCCTGTTTTATGTTCAGTTTTCTTCCCATGTTCTTGCAGTGTCGCCAGTACTATCTTCTTTCGTCTTACATAGCATGGAGCCCCTTAGGGAAATAGCGGAAAGGTCCGGAAAGAATGCCAGTGTGCACTCTATTTGCTTGCCTGGGGGGTCTCATCAGAGATGTGGAGGAGGCTCTGCCGGCGCCGATGGAGAACACTAGGTACGCCCGGTTGCAAATCGTTGCTTATCTCGCTACCAATGACTACTGTCGCCTGGGTTCAGAGCTTACCCTCGGTTCCTTCATGCAACTGCGGACTCGATGAAGACAGCTAGCTCCAGTCTTGGGAAAGAAGCGGAGCTATCGATTTGCAACATCGTTCCCAGAACCCATCGCGGTCCTCTAGTTTTGAGTCGACTGAAGGCTTAAACTAGAGGCTTTGACGATTCTGAGACGGTCTTGGATGCAAATTTATCGACTTTCGCTATCGGTTGGAGAAATTGAGGATCCCTCTGAAGAGGTCAGGCGTGTACAACTTGCAGGAAAACGCTACTAAGATAGAGGTGTACGAGCGGAGTGCACGTGTTGGTTTTTTGGGTTGGAAAAATACTTCCACAGGCCGTTAAGACGCTTACTGATTCCGGTCAGGGCAGCCCTCGGAACAATATAACCGGAAATGAAAGGATTAATATAGCAATAGTTAACAGGATGAGCATAAATGAGAAGATGTCTGAACTGCTCTCACTTCTAATCACTTCGCCTACATAATGCTAGGGACGGAAGGATGGCTCAAACGAGATGTCAATAGTAATAAAATACTAAACTCAGACTGGAACGTATAGCGCTAAGATGGTCTGAACAATGAATGGGGAGGCGTATTTATATCAATAAAAATACTATATAATGAATGATATTAATACAGATCTGGAATATAAAATAATTTAGTCGAAAGTGGGCGTTAAAAGTACTCAACTATTGTAACTGGAAGTTTTTATAGACCACCTGGCTCTTGATACGGTGGAGTGGCCGAGCGCTCTATGGTGCCTTGCTGCGTAGCGCGCGGTTGCTCGCCGTAGGAGGTTGGAGTCCTCCCTCGGGCATGTGTGTGTGTATGTTGTTAGTTTAAGTAGTTTGTAAGACTAGGGCTGATAACCGCAGCACTTAATTCCCTTGGATTTACAAACATTTGAACACCTGAACGAACTGGCTTAGCAGCAGTAGTGGAGGAACATCTGAGGGAAAACTGGGAAACTATTTCCTGAAGATACCCTAGTCATGTTGTAGTTTTAGGTGGCGATTTTAACTTACCCGATATATGCTGGGAGACTAACGTGTTTCAGACGAGTGGTAGGGTAAGATAAACGAGCAAATTCGTTCTCAGTGCTGCATCCAAAAATTACCTCGTGCACTTAAATAGAGAGCCGACTCGATAACGTCTTAGACCTGCTAATGACAAATAGACTCGAATTTTTCAACTCAGCGTACACCAGGAATCAGCTATCATAAGGGCGTTACAGCATCAATGAATACAGCTGTAAATAGAAATAGCGGAAAGGTAGGAACATACTTGTTTAGAAAATGCGAAAAGTATCAGAATTCAAGGTACTTGACTGCTCAACGCGAAAGTTCGTCTCTAACACTGACAGCGTTGAGCACCTATGGACGAAGTTTAAGAAATGTTCAAATGTTTGTATAGCTTATGGGACTTAACTACGGGGTCATCAGTCCCCAAACTTACAAACTACTTATGAACTAGCTAACACTAAGGACGGCACAAATATCCATGCCCGAGGGGGGATTCGAACCCCCGACCGTAATGGCCGTGCGGACAGTGACTGGAGCGCCTCAGTCCCCTCGGCCACCGCGGCCGGCGAAGTTTAAGAGCATCGTACAATACGCGTTAGATAAGTATGGGCCGAGTAAAATTATGATAGATGGGAAAGAGCCACCGTGGTTCAACAACATAGTTATAAAATTGTTACGAAAGTTAGAAAACTTTAGCGCAAATATTAACGTAGCTATAGTCTTGCAGACAAGCAAAAATTAAACGATGCCAAAAGAAGTGTAAGGAGCGCCTCGCGAGAGTCGTTCAACGACTTTGAGAAAAATGTTTTGTGTACCGACGTGGCAGAAAATCATAAGAAATTTTGGTCCTACGTCAAATCAGTAATCAGTTCGAAACAAGATACGTAGACACACTGTGACGATAAGCGCACTGAAACAGAGGATGACACACAAAAGGTCGACATATATGAATCAGTACATGAAAAGAAAATAAACTTGAAAAAGAAGACAAACTACCACTGTAAGACAGGTGATAATATTGTAAAGCAAAAAGATAATGAAAATATGGGAGAGATACTAAAATAACAGCAGTAAAGGTTCAAAAAATTCGTCTCAGATGAACGGTTAAGGCGTTATTTGCACTTAAATTTCTTGCAGTCGAAAGGCCATCACAAACGGGCTATTTTTAGTTTTACTTATCTATCTTCCGTTCGCAATATTTGAAAAAGGAAGGTTCTAGTTGCTGTCGGCCAACAATTACGTCTGTAAAATGTAGCGCCGATCGGTTGGACGGCGCGACCAAACAAGAGGGAACACGTTACAGACAGACAGTGTCAAATCGCCGTTAATTTTTGCAAATATCTCTGAAAGAGTATGTTTGTCCAAGTTAAAGTAAAATATCAATTAATTTTGGCTGTTTGTTGAAATACGATCAGAAATAATATTATGTGTTGAACCACTATCGACCTGCCATGTTCGCTGTTTTAGAAAAGGGATGGGGTATATTGTTCTGTGAGGACATTGTAAATGCCATCTGCTCCACACCATTTTCAGTCAAACCAAAGAAATTATTTTCCATTTCGTACTCAACCAGCTGTTTCTCTATGTCAGGTGTCAGCACAGGTTTCCTTCCAAGTGTCCGACTTACAACTTTTGCATATCTTTTAATGCAGTCTCCAAACGTTGATGATAATGATTTCGTGTGAACTTTTGGCCGTTAGACCCAGCTGGGATCGTGTTCGGCCTGCCTGGTGCATGTCCTTAGGTGAAGCCAAATGGGCGAATTGCGTGTCGATGATGATGAAATAATGATGAAGACGACACAACAACCAGTTCCCCAGCGGAGAAAATCTCTAACCCGACCGGGAATCGAACCCGGCACCCTACGTGGGAATCTATCACGGTGTCCACTGGACTACGGAGGTGGAGTCCAAACATTGACCTGTGTAATTCAAACGCCTTTGATGCTCTCAGCGTTCCCATTTCTTTTTGCTGGACAGCCCGATATGCAGTCTCAAGATGTGACGTGCTGCAATCTTGAATTTCCTTCTCTCTTGGTATCTTGTATACGAGCTCTACAACTAAGAAAATGAGGAACTGACTATAATCAAATAATTGTCAAGGTGAAAATAAGTTTGGAATAACTGCGAAATAGATGCGTCAACAAATTAAAATAGGTGCTCCCAATGTCGCCTTGGGGGCGATATTAGGATCCAGCTGATGGGCGATATTGTGAACACAGTTCAAATATCACAAACACTCAGATGACTCATTTCCTGACTATTAATAATACGATTGGAATCCTTATTTAGCATACTTTCCAGTAGTATAAATGAAATTATTATATATAAACACTTACCTGGTATATCCCTCGATTCACTGCGGGAAGTAAAAACGATTGACACGACCTAGACACTTCATATGCTGTATTATTTGTGCTATTAATCTAAGGAAGCTCACAACTAGGTGTGGCAAAACCGCAGAAGCTCAAGCTTAGTACCAAATCTTTCAAAAAAATGTTTAAATGTTTGTATAGTCTATGGGACTTAACTACGGGGTCATCAGTCCCTACACTTACAAACTACTTATGAACTAACTAAGACTAAGGACGGCACAAATATTCATGCCCGAGGGGGGATTCGAACACCCGACCGTAGTGGGCGTGCAGACCGTGACTGGAGCGCCTCAGTCTCCTCGGCCACCGCGGCAGGCCCAAATCTTTCAGATGGCTTGCTTAGCAGCTTGGAAACACGAGTAGGCGATATTAGGCGCAAGGGCGATATGTGGTACACGTACTCTATGTGTTGTTTAAGGCTTTAATTTGTCCCCGTTATTATCCCCAGTGATTACGGGAATAATTGCAGCAATTGTCTGGGCGATTTTTAAGCAAACATGCCTTTCACCTCCTCTGAAAGAAGATTAAAATACACAATTTTGTGTTTGTTCTACGGTTTTATTTATTTTGTGAATTGATTTTCGGATTATTAGGCCATCATCAGACATTTACTGAAGTTCAGTCAAGGAACTTGTGTTGTTGGTAAACCAGAAGAGATGTTACATACAGAAAAGTAAATTAACTTCTTTGATGGAGCAGTTACAGTGTAAATAAATATTTGAATGAAATCTGTAAATTAATAGCACTGAAGTAAGAAAACATAAGTACCATACATAGAGAAACAGTGCAAACATAAATTCTTACAACATTACTACAGTGCATAAAATAAAATAAAACAAGAATCTGATGTTTTAAGGGTTGTTCAAAACACAAGGTGATGCAGGGGTTGGATAGGAGGGTTTAGATGGGTGCATTGGAGAATTGAGAAGCTTAACAAATCGGAGGTATGCACTCGAACTGAAAGATGGTGCCGGTCGCGGTGGCCGAGCGGTCTGCGGCGTGTCCGTCACGGTCTGCACGACCGCTGCGCTCGGGGGTTCGAATCCTCCCTCGGGCATGGATGTTTGTGCCGTCGTTAGTATATGCTAGTTAATAAGTAGTTTCTAAGTTTAGGGACTGATGACCCCGTAGTTAAGTCCCATAAGCTCTACAAACATTTGAAAATTTGAACATTGAAAAGTGGTGAAGATAAACATATTCAATTATAGTGTTCACAATTAAGTAAGGAATTACTGTAAGGGCAGTGTACGGAATAATTTGGAATATTAGTACTAACAAAGAAAGATGCAAAACTGTTGTGATATAATGGGACGCTAGACTGGTATTAACACAGAAAGTAGATTAACAGTGGTTGTACAAATTTTAAATTAGATATATAACTCCATACCAGTAAAGTAAATGCTAGCCAAAAGTACTGGGAACTATTACAAACATATGCTGACTCCAAAATAGAGTATAGTAAAATATGAAGATTCAAGAAGAAGAGGAATAAAATGGAACAAGCCTGGATATTCTTTGGATTAGGATAGGTTCAGAAGTGGTGATGTGTTGAGGACTGTTTGATCATTTAATATTAAGCCTGGACTGTGAGCTAGAAGTTTGTTTATTTCTAAGGCCTTTAGTAGATTTAGTTTCTGGCCTTTGCTGGCTAAGTGGAGTACTTGGGACTGTGGTTGGTATCTGTGGTCCTCACGCAGAACATGTTCAGCAAAAGTGAAGTCATGATTTTGTAACCTCCAACTGCGTTCATGCTCTCTTAGCTTAGTTGCTATGTCCCTTCCTGATTGGCCAATGTAAAACTTGTCACAATCTGGGCAAATATGTTTGTATACCCCACTATTGGCTAATAGTTGGGGATTGGCTTTGCTATTAAAAATAAACTGGGCATTTGTGTTACTGGCATAGTAGGAAATCCTGTAGTTACAAGATTTCAGAGTTTTGGTACACTGTGTGATACCTGTCCTAGATATGGAATAGTACACCACTTCTTACAAATAGTGGAAGGGCCAGGAGGAGGAGCATAGAGGAGGGGTAGAAGTTTCTGTTTTTGTTTCTTCTGCAAGATATGATCAATTAGGACAGAATCATAGTCATTGGTTGAAACAACATACTTTATTGTGTCCAACTCTACATTGAAATTTTCTTTGGACATTGGAATAGATAGGAGACGGTGTACCATTGAGTGGAAAGCTGCATGTTTATGTGCTACTGGTTGTTTGAGGTCGAAGATATTTCTATGTCTGTAGTTGTGGATTTTCTGTATTACGAAACAGTGTGTATCTGCACAGTACTATTAATTTACAGATTTCATTCAAATATTTATGTAAACTGTAACTGCTCCATCAAAGAAGTTAATTTATTTTTCTGTATGTGACATATCTTCTGTTTTACTAACAACACAAGTTCTTTGACTGAACTTCAGTAAATGTCTGATGATAGCCTAATAAGCGAAAATCGATACACAAAATAAACAAAGCCGTAGAACAAACACAAAATTGTGTATTTTAATCTTCATAATGAATAAGTTCTACCAAGAAGCGACGGAAGAATCAGTTATCCTGTGAAAGAGATGACGCACCAAGAAACACTGGTTCAACATTGTGCCATTTCTGTATAAATGATTTCCATTGACTTGTACATGAATAGATGTACACGATTCTGAAACGTGTAGAATGCCAGTGTACAAATATGGAGTAGGCGTCTATATGTTCAGGAAGATCTATACTATATTTAGATATTAGTTTGTTGTGCAGTAACATACTACTGAGACTAAATATGGATTTTTACGGAAATGTATTCTTCTGGCGATGTTACAAAATTTTCGTCTTGGGAGAAAATTTTTTGTTATTGAAGTTAGGTTATCACAATTTGCAAAAGAATTTGTAAGAATGCATCATATTTTCATCTGATTCAACGCGGAACGCTGTCAGAGCTTTCTAACACGATGTGTTTTTAGTTAAATATGACATCCAATGGTCTTTTCATAAGAGATAGGCCATGCTATTTTGTTATAAGAAACAGGGTACTAGGTATGTAACAAATGAGTTATTAATTTTCCTGTCGTGTCTACTTACTTCTAACATCACACAAGTTACGATTACAAAATCAGAAAACGCATCATGAGTAGGCCAACCGGTTTGTGTAGAATGAACATGAGCAGTACAGAAAACAATACTTCAGTACCTGACATTGCAGAAATATTTATTTTTTGATACACAACGTGAAGTCGTGGGATGTACTTTATTTGGAATTAACGTCATAAGGCCTTATTAATAGATCCTATTTAAAAACATACAATATTATTTTGCTATGTAGCTGTTTACAAATGTAAATATGCTATCCAAATAAACGGTAAAACACGTAGCTGAATCCACTTGTGTTTCATGTTTATGTCGGTAATGAAAAAACACCTCTGTCATCATTCTCGTTACTATATACAATGATTGAAGTGTCCCACTTATGATTTTTGTGAAGGAAGTGACTCGTCTGCAAAATGTTTTTATTTGCGTAAACTTTCTAGTTCATCTCGTATTTCTTCAGACTATATACAAAGGAACTTTTTTCGCTTTCTGAGCTACACAAATGTTGTCATTTTTATTATAAACTACAGAAATGTAGTTAGTAGAAGTTACTCAGCTTGAAGTATGTTAGAGAGCTCTCTTCAGAAAACGGAGAATGTTCTCTGGTCATGAGAAACTTCTCTAGTTTCATTCATACGAAATCGGAGAATGTTCTCTGTTGTGAGCAACTTCCCCCACGCTTTTACTCAAGCCGGGAACATACTCTTCAAGGTATATTCTCTGACTCGCTTTATTCATGAAGACCTGACCATGTTCTCTAGAATCCAGAGTATAATATATATAATCTGTATAATATATATATAATCTGTTTTATTCATACGGCCCAATAGGTTATGCGTTCACGTCACTTCTAGTCGTGCTTCGGCAGACATTAATGGTACAGTTCGTTGCTGTTTAAGCATTTTTGACTTTGTGAGATGAGTTTAAATATACCTTCCTTATATATTTTCTCTCCTTGCATGACAATTGCAAAGTGTTTCACTTTCTTGACAGCAGAAGAGACATTACAGTCTGTCCCAAACTTATAAACAGCTGTAGAGGAATTTCAACTTACTAGTTATCCCCACAGAAACCAAATAACTGAACGGTATACTCCGCGAGACTAGTTTTTCAAATGTGTTAACCATTATGCAATCTATGCACATCTCCCGGGCCAACACAAAGTTCCTTTTAAATGTCGCATGCCTTGCCTTGATTTTCGGTGTCCGTATTTGACTATATAATCAATGTAAATTTCCTTCAGCCATGCGTGCACGGATACTGCGGCCATGATGGCTGCCAAAAATACAACAGTTAATATATTCCAAGCTACGAATATGAATCAGAATTATTACCCATGTCACAGTTATAATTAATTGTAGTGCAGAATGAGACGTGTGTCGTAAATATTTCTTATCTTGAACCAACTGGACAATATCCGGACAGCCCGACCCAGACGAGAAGCGGCTCGTAAATTCTTTTGTGTTTCCTTTTCGCGGGAAAATTGAAGGAATATTGGCGTTGTGTGCAGCTTTGGTCTGTATTCCGTTCGTCCTCTGACGGGTTCAAAACGTAATGAAGATACGGCGGTAGACCTTCTTCATAAGATGACTAGGTTAACTTTTAAATAAAGCATCATACATTTGCGAAATATATGTTGCTCGCTCTCATTTCCTTTCTGAATTCAGGAAGGATGATAAGGGTTTAACGGCCCATCGACTGCGTGGTCATTAGAGGCGGAGCTCACGCTCAGATTGTTTGGGTAACGATGGAGAAGAAAATCGGCCTTGTCCTTCGAACGGATCTATACCACCATTTGCCTGGATTCATATAAGGAAATCACGGGAAATCTAAATCTGGATGGCTACAGATGGATTTGCACCACAGTCCTCCCGAATGCGTGTCCAGTTTGTTTCCATTGCGTCACGTCGCTTGGTTTCCTGGATTCAGTGATTTACAGTTATGTGAAATCATACGTCAGAAGTACACCTATGTTATGAGCACGTGTCAGAGCAAATAAAATTAGTACTACTTCGTAGCGTACTGTAATTTAATGCTAGACTAGAAAAGCGTTGGATCGTAGGTTTTTTTTTTTTTTAGGATAAATGTACCATCATGCTAATAGTATAATTGTTGAGTCTAAATGTGGCTCTTAAATTAATTTGTACTAATTGTTGGGTGCCTGTTATTTGTAACTGTAATTTATTAACTAATTACATCAAATGATTGGGAAGAACCATATCTGATAGTCACGCACGAAATATTATGCACTGAAGTCAACAGGTGAATCAAACGAATAGTCTAAGAGTAAGCGCAGCTCTTTCCTCGCGGCGCGGCGAAGTGTCCCAGCGCATTGAGGCGCTATGCTACAATGCGCGAGGACGTTCAAATGTTCAAATGTTTGTACAACTTATGGGACTTAACTACGGGGTTATCAGTCCATAAGCTTACAAACTACTTATGAACTAGCTAAGACAGCACAAATATCCATGCTCGAGGGGGGATTCGAACCCCCGACCGTAGTGGCCGTGCTGACCGTGACTGGAGCGCCTCAGTCACCTCGGCCACCGCGGCCGGCGAATATTCTTTTGAATAGACCGTGAGTCTAAATAATTTGATTATTTCAGATCTTCAAAGAACATTACCCGAACCCTTTCTAAACTTCCACCAGGAAAGATGGTTGTTTATATAAAACGTCTGAGATAGCTGAGTATGGAGGAGTCAGTCATTTGATAGCACATAGACCGTCATTATGATCGTTGCATTGTAGGTTATCGTTGTCTCTTTTCACCGCCAATTATAAAACGTACAACAGCTCTAGAGCTGCATACTGCAAGAGGACTAATTACAAAATGGACTGATTGAAGTAGTTGCTCAATTCGTTATTTCTGGAAGAAAGTTCCAGATGAAAAATTCCCATTAATAAAAGGTTATAAGAAGAGATTATTCCCTTTTTTTGATAATTTATTTGTGTGACTTGCTATACACAACTGTCAACATTATGAGATTGATTATCGATATGTAATTCCAGACGAAAAATTTAAGTGATTTTATGCATACCGGGTTAATCGTTATCTTTTATGTTTCTAACTGAGAGCAAAAACGAACAAACGGACGTTTCTTGACAATCTCATTTAAAATGTCGCCAATGAAATCAGTTTCAAAATAATAAATATTAGTAGTGAACTTGCAGGAGTCCAGGCGAGTTTCTCCGCAGGAATGAGACGACCAACCCTGCCGTCTCCTTTGCGTGCTGTAAGTTTTCTAATTTTGTACACTCTCTGCCTGGACTCCAATCAGACTGAGAGCTATTGTTGGTCTGAAGCTGCTATTTTCAGCGAAAATCGATTCCCAACGTCCGCCAAGCTTTTTCTTTCTTTTTTGATTTTCATGGCTCGTAATGACATTCGGTGAAACGGAGATTCTTTCAGCTTTTTCCAGATCTGATACATGCGACGTTATGTGACATTTCAATACATTAAGTGCTAGGCAACAAGCGTTATTTAAATTGAAACGTCCATCCTTCTTTATTAGATTTTCTGACACTTATATTTACATAAATTCCGTATTATTTTATCCCATAAACTTGGTTTTTGCACTGCGATAAGGGTCTCATCGTGTTTCATTTCATGATTATAATCGAGGTGGTGCTCGGATGTATCATTGAAGCTTCTTACATCTCTCCTCAATTGTTGTGATTGTCTTTCCAAAGGAAGACATAACATTTCCGCATTTAATGCGATAAAACCAAACTTCCAGAAACCTAGATCGTGTTTAACTCTGCAAAGAAGTCGTTTTACGGTAGTTGAAAGGAATAGAATACACCGGATGTCATATTTCCATAGGAATCTACCGAAATTTCCGGATATTGGGCCAGTCGAGGGTTGATATCTGTCTTTTCTGTCTCAGACTCATTCTGAGCATCTTCTAAGAAGTTCCGAATTATAACTGCGTAGCTCTTTTGATTCTTGATATGAGTACCCAAACCTTCAGAATACCATTCGTAGGTGTTGTAATTCACCGACGAGGTTCTCCTGGTCTGAAAGTGTCCTTAGCCGGCCGCAGTGACTGAGCGGTCTACGGCGTGCCGGTCACAGTCTGCACGACCGCTACGGTCGGGGGTTCGAATCCCCCCTCGGGCATGAATGTTTGTGTCGTCTTTAGCATAAGGTAGTTCATAAGTAGTTTGTAAGTTTAGGGACTGATGACCCGCAGTTAAGTCCCTTAAGCTTAACAAACATTTGAACATTGTTTTTGAAAGTGTCCTTCTATGGATCGTGTATTTTATTATTCAATTTCTTTATGACGGATGGAGATGAGTCGGAGTGTGGAACTATAGTTCAGTGATCGTTGGTTTCCTATGTACATTACGACTCAGGGATCCAACCGTTCTTGTCTTAAATTACATCTACATAGATACTCTGAAAATTACATTGAAGCGCCTGGCAGAGGGTTCATTAACCACGTTCTTAACCTTTCTCTACCGTCCCATTCTCTAATAGAGAGCGGGAAGGAAGAACACCTACATCGTTCCGTTTTCGATCTGATTTCTCTTATTTTATTGGGATGGTCATGTCTCCCCTATATAGGTGGGTGGTAGCAAAATATTTTCACATTCATAAGTAGGAGTCGGTGATTGTAATTTAGCAAATAGATCTCTCCGCAACGAATAACGTCTTTTAATGATTTCCACCTCAAATCGTGCAACATTTCCCCCCTGTAACGTGATAAAACAAAACGAGCTGCCCTTCTCTGAACCTTCTCAATGTCTTCCGTCAGTCCCACCTGGTGAGGGTCCTTCTCTGGGCAACTGTACTCCAGGAGAGGACGCTCAAGTGTGATGTAGCCAGTCTCTTTGGTGAAGCTGATGCATCTTCGAAGCGTTCTGCCAACCTTTGGTTCGCCTTTCTCACAATATTTTAATATTTTCTGTGTGTTCTCTCCAGTCTAAGTTGTTCGTAATTGTATCTCCTGGGCATTTGGTAGAATTTACGACCTTAAGGTTTGACTGATTTATCGTGTAATTGAAGTTCAGCGGATTTCTTTTAGCGGTCATGTATACTACTTCACACTTTTCTAAATCGCTCTGCAGTTGATCCTCTGTTGATTTCACTAACCGATTAACGACAGCATCATCCGCGAACAGTCTAAGGGAGCTATTCAGATTGTCTGCTAAATTACATGTCGAGGAAAGGTAGTTGTCTGTCTTTTTCAAGCCCTGCCGTGAATTTTATATTTAGATGTACTGAGTTAAAAATTTCGGGACCTCTGGAAGCTTTTCCGCACCATTTGGTCACATCACGAACGTGTCATCCATATACCGATACACACACGTTGGTTTCAGCTTCGTGAATTCTAGTGCCTTTCTTTATTGTATTTATTTTAGCTCTCTGTCCGACTGATGTGATGAAACTACCCACGTGTCCCTCCTGAAGATGACTGTTCAGCTCTGTAAAACTACTGCAACCTACATCCATTTGAACATGCTTACTTTACTTATGCCACGGTGTCCCTCTACAATTCTTGCCGATACGTGTTCTTTCTGTACCATATTAAAAATATCATGATGTCTCAGTATGTATCTCACTAACCGATCTTATCTTGGAGTACACATGTTCTAATTTTCCCCCGTATAGTCTCAGTATCTCACCATATTTTATTTACATATTTAATTTACAGTATTCCTCTATTGTGCCAAATTTAAAATGTTCGAAACTTATTAAACTGGTTATCGCCCACGTTTCGTTTTCGTACAATGCTATGTACAGACAAACGCTTTCAAATGGAATACTTAACTATCAAATTTAATTATATGTTAATAAATTCGTCTTTTTGAGTAGTTCTGTTGTTGTAGATGTTACGGCTTTTCAGGCGGGATGTTTTCATCTTGGATAATCGGATTTTCTGCGGGTAAACCGCGTCAAATGTTCAAATGTTAGTAAAGTTATGGGACCTAAGTGCAGTGGTCATCGGTCCATAAACTTACAAACTACTTAAACTAACTTATCTTAAGAACAACACAAACACCAACGCTCGAGGGAGGAGTTGAACCTCCGACGAGGAACGGCCTTGCGCACTGTAGCAAGGCGCCTCAGTGTGCATTGCCATTCCGCCGCGGCTAAACCGCGTCATACTAGCAAGATACTTCTATCGCTTTCACCGCGATTTTCATCAGATAAAGGAATTTCTACCGTCATACTGCAAAAGGCGGAACACGACAATAAAGTTCGACAAAATTTGGAACCGAGCATACAGACCAATAGAAACTGTTCCTACAAACAAGGTAGACAGGAAGACTACGGCCCCTCTATACGATACCGACAAACCAGAAAAAGTCGTGAAGCAGCTGAGGACAAAAGCTCCAGTACCACATACGCTTAATGGACTGCCCAATGTGCACAGAGAGTCGGTCCTTCTACAACAATATCGGCGTTGCCACTTACCCCATAGCTCACAACCCGAAGAAGAAATGCTCACCATATATGGACAAATATATAAATCACATCAGTAATGGGAGATTATGGAACAGTACAGTGCTGGCCACTTAGGTATCGAAGTGGCAACATCGCACTGTCATCCAGGATGGCGTCGCTTCTAGTTATGTTTCAAGATAACCTTCAGGGGAAAACCCAGGACCACACCCTCTTCTGCCCCTATGATGTAATCCAAAATAGAAATTTTTATTTTAATTTTCCTCTAATATAATTGGCAACAGCCGAAACTATTTTGGTGAGAAACTAGAAGTCGCCATGACACCAGGATCATAGTTCCCTCCTACCCTTTCCCTTTTGGCGTAATCCAAGATGGTATCGACTGGGAAATTTGAATTTTGAATCCTCCTCGAGTGTTATTGGCATTATCCCAAACTTTTTGGGCTTAAAACTGATAATTTTCAACACTAGATGTCAGCACCACAACCCGCCTCCCCTTCCTGGCAGGAAACTCGGGCACTCTGCTGTAAGATACAGCCGAGTGAAGACGTAGTCTTCATCACCAGTAGCAATGCCATATTGCGTATAAAGATTGAAGGACAATTAATGACAAATATCATTAACATTAAACACTCTTGAGGGGATTATGTCTGTAGTATCTATTTCGTTAAAAACATTTCGTTTCTTGGAAATGATTTGTCAGCTACTCTTTTTTTTCTCTTTATTGTTATCCTCCCCGACGGGGTCGGCAGGCTGGCAGCAGCATCAGGCGCTGCTCTTCAGCCGAGCGTTCATATGAATTACAATGAAGTCTTAAAAACATAGCATTAGGTTAAAACAGTGGTAAATGTAAAAATATGGCAAGAAGAAATCATTCCGCGGTGGCAGAGGGGACTGAAGCGCTCCAGTCACGGTCTGCACGGCCACTACGGTCGGGGGTTCGAATCCCCCCTCGGGCATGGATATTTGTGCCGTCCTTAGTCTTAGCTAGTTCATAAGTAGTTTGTAAGCTTAGGGACTGATGACCCCGTAGTTAAGTCCCATAAGTTCTACAAACATTTGAACATTTGAGAAGAAAACATTGATGAATTACAAAGACATGACACTGTAGACATTGCAGACACAAAGCATATGAACCAGGCGACGGAAACAAACACATAAACTGTTAAAAACAGTCTGTGCCACGGCGGCGGTAAAATCACATTTAGGACAATCAATGGACAGATGAATTTACAGGACGAAACTGCTTAAAAAGAGAGGTCCCTGTTCAACGGACTGTACAAACACACACGAAGTCACGGATGTACTGAACACTAGACAACACTGTTTAAAATTCTTCAATGAGGCCCCTGTATGGGGATGGGAGGGGATGAGTAGGAAGTGAGGGGGAGGTTGGGAAGTGGGGAGGAGAGGAAGGACTGGGGTTGTTGAGACTCTAGGGTGGGGAAGTGGAAAAGCCAAGTGGGGGGAGGGAAGAGGAGGGGCGTCATGCAGTAGGGCGTGGAAGTTGCTTTTGGAAAGAACATTTAGTGTGTACAGGTGGAGAGATGGAGGAATACAGTGGTGTAGGCGTAGCAGAAGCCCAGGGTTGGTTAGGATGAGGTATACGAGGGGGTTGTGGGAATCTATTTTGCGGGTGACGTACAGAATTCGGAGGTGTTCAAGGTGTTTCAGCAGGGGAGGAAACGGGATGAGTTCGTATAGGATCCGCGTTGGGGAGGGGAGTCGGTTACGGTAGGCGAGGCAGAGGGCAAGGCATTCTAGGATTTGGAGGGTCTGATAAAAGGTGGGAGGAGCGGAAACCCAGGCAGGGTGGAAGGAGCAGAGGATGGGGACTTGATGGATTTATAGGTGTGAAGGATGATGGAGGGGATTAGTCACCATGTCCGACCGATGAGGCGTTTGAGGAGGTTTAGACGGGACATGGTTTTTCATGGCTGGTTTTAAGATGAAGGGTCCAGGAAAGGTTTCGATGAAGGGTGATGCCAAGGTACTTTAACGTGGGGGTGTGACGGATGGGTCAGCCTTGTTTTAGGTAGAAGTTGGAGAGGTGGAAGGAAGGGGTAGTACGACCTATTATGATTGCCTGGGATTTGTCTGGATTGACAGAGAGGACCACCGGTTGCACCATGTAGCGAACTCGCTGAGGTGAGATTGGAGCAAAAATTGGGATCAGGCAAGGGGGAGGGCGAGGGCTAGGAAGGTGGTGTCGTCAGCATACTACAGGAGATGGACAGGAGGTTGAGGTTGGGGCATGTTGGCAAGGTAGAGAAGATATAGGAGAGGGTAGAGGACAGAACCTTGGGGCACCCTGGTGGAGGGGTAAAACAATCGGGAGTTGGAGTTGCAGACAGTGACGTAGGATGGGCGATGGATGATGAAGGAAGCAATGAGGCGGACATAATTAACAGGGAGGGCGTAGAGTTGTAGCTTGAATAGGAGACCATAATGCCATACATGGTCGTAGGCTTTTTCAATGTCAAGGGATACAAAGATAGTGGAGCGACGGGAATTGAGCTTGATGGATAGGAGGTGGGTGAGGTGGAGAAGGATGGTGGGAAGCTACATTGGGATAAAAGAAGGAGCTGGTGTTGGCGGAGGTGTTGATGGATATTGTGGACGAGGATGGTTTCCAGGACCTTGCTCAACAAAAAGGTAAGGATGATGGGACAGTAGGAGGAGGTGTGGGAGGGGGATTCGTTGGATTTGGGAAATATGAGAATGCAGGAGATTTTTCACAGGTGTGGATAGAAACCGGTGTGTAGGATAACATTGTACTGGGTGGCGATGGCGGTGTGGAAGGAGAGAGGACAGTCCCAGTGGTGCCTGTAGGTTAGCCGGTCATAACTGGAAGCTGTGTTGCTATAATGTTGTGTGCTGCAATAGGTGTGTTCAGTTCTGAGGGAGCAATGTGTGCCAAGTACAGGAAGCTAGGGGCGAGTGGTGGGGAGGAGGTGTCAGGAGAAAGTGAGTAATGAAAGTGAGGATTGTCAGGGAAGGAGAAAACATTGAACAGGTAAGTAGCAATGTGTTCTGCCTTACTGGCGTTGTCAGGAAAAGGATGGTCATCATGGAGGAGCAAGTAGTAGGGTGTGGAGTGTCGGCCAGTAAGGCGCTGGAAGCTTTCCAGTACTTTGAGGAGTTGATGGGAGAGTTGAGTTAAGGTGGGTGCATGTCTGTCGTCAGTCCTGTCGTTTCTTCATGGACAACAGGTTTCTGATATTATGTTGGAGTTGGCGGTGATGTGTGAGTATGATTGGAAGAGGCGACAGGATTCACGAAGTAGGATGATGGCTAGTGGAGGACGGGTAGGACTGTGTGGGTATATGGTTTTTGTGGGAATGTGGACTTCAACTGTCTCAGCAACGGTCTGGAGGAGACAGGTGTGTGGAGGGGTAGGGGGTGGCTTTCTACCAAGATATCTATGGAGCATTCCAGTAGATATGGGAGTAGTCATGGATAAGTTTGGGAGGGGGTCTAGCACAGGGAGCTCGGGCAGGCCAGGAACGGTGATCAAGAGTAAGCAGGACAGTGGCATGGTCACTGCCTATAAGGTCGAGAACGTCCGCCGTGATGCGTCCAAGGAGGTTGAGAAACGCTATAACAACGTCAGGGGTGGTATTACTTTTGGGGCGGGGTGGGTGGGGTAGGGGGAGTATGTCGCTCCGGAGCGAGGTGGTGACGAACTGACACCACTGCCGGACTTCAGCGGGCTGACAGGAAGAAAGGTTTAGGTCGGCAACAATCACATAGGTTGTGTAGGTGTGGTTGATGTGGGATAGCAAGTCATATGGGAGAGGAGAGGTACTGCGGATGTATATGGTTGCGAGGGTGATGGTGAGGGAAGGGAGGAAGAGACAAAGAATCAGATGTTCGATAGGATCGTTTAGGAGGGGGTGGAGTTGGACGGAGTGGAGCTGGATGGGGTGGTGTGGGAGGTGGTCGATCGCTACTCCACCTCTGGCCAAGGGAGGGGGGCAATCAGTGGAATGGAGAAGTTAAGGATTGGTGCTGACATGATGGCGGGGTCGGAGGAAGGTTTCATTTAAGAGAAACGCATCCATGGTATTGGTAGAGGCTATGCATAAAAAGGTAGTTATTGGCTGGAAGAGATCGGACGTTATGGTAGAGGAAAGTGTATGATGGGCTTGCTATCGTGGAAGAGGGGGAGGGTAGGAGAGGGTAGATGGGAAGAGGGGGAGCGGGTGTGCTTAGAGTTGGGTTTTGAGGCAGGAGAAGGTGAAGTGGGAGTGGGCACGGGAGAAAGTGGCAAAGGATTCAAGGTGGAACACTGACCGCACGGCCAGTGCAATCTGTTGAAGGGTGTGGAGGTATTGAAAAGGATGCATGTTTGCAAGGACGGTGGTTACAAACCAGATGACGTCTTCGGTGGTGGGGGAGGGACAAGGAGTTATTGGGGTGCATGGGTGAGTCAATGGGGCAAATGGGGATGGCGAGTTCGGGGTTTGTGGGGGTGGGAACAGATTTACATTTGTACGAATAGGTGGGATAGGGTCTGCCACAGATGTTGCAGGTGGGAGGGGAGGCAAGATTGGGACAATGTTTGTGAGAGGACTTGCAGTGAGGACATGTGGGGGAGTTTCGGCAGTTCTATGTCAGGTGGTTGTTATAGAGGAGACACCTGGCACAGTGGTAGGATTGGGGATGGGACTGGGAGGGTTCCACCTTGTGGTGACGGTCATAGATCAGTGCCCCTGAAGAGAAAGGTCGCTGAATGTCATCCACCCCCTGAAAGAGAAATCTTCTGAGGTCAACGATAAACAGGTTTCTGCAGAATCATTGTGTGGTTGTCAGGCCTCCAAGACGTTGCTGACGCCACCACAGATCGCTGCCCTGGTCTCCGCAGCCGCTGCTGATGCCTTCCTGGGCCTAGTCGCTGTATTCACGGATGCCGCCGCTGCATTCTCAGACGCCGCCACTGCCTACCTCGTCATGGCCGCCCTCCTGGATGCTGCCACCTTCTTGCACGCCACCGCCTTCTTGCACGTCACCTCCTTCTTGGACGCCGTCCCCTCTGGGTCGACACTGCCTTCCTGGCCGACGCCGCCCTCCAGCCCTGCCTGCTGGAATTCCAGGTGCTGCTGCTGCTGCTCCCGCCTTTTGCCACCGCCGCCGCCATGTGTAACTGTCGTCACTGTCTGGTGCTTTCATCGTCCTTTTCTTTGTCCTCATCCAGTGTCGTCTGCCTCTGACATGTACCTTATCCTTCTCACCTTTCAAAACATCCTCTCACTGGATATGGACAGTTTGCATGTAATCACCACCACTATCATGTACACGTCCATCTCACAAGCATCCATCACATCCGCATGGAGTGCTATCCATTAGCAAATTTCCACAGTCCTTCCCCCACTTCTCATCCTCCTGTCTACCACTGCCAATCCCTATGCCAGCCCCTCAGCAAATGTATGTGCTGATCCCACCCCTGCCTCCTTCAATAATGCACCCACTCCTTATTCAACTACATGGACACAATCCCCACCACCCGCACCGAAGGATACACACCCATTTTCTCTCCCAGCCGATCCCAAATTCCTTGATAATAAAACTCTCTCACTTGAGATATGAAAGCATTTCCCATCTGCTCCATCTCATAACCCATTCTTCATTGGGACTCCGTCCTCATCCAATGACCCAGCCCTACATTCCACACAGACCTGCTCCAGAAAATCTCCTGGATCCTCTTTCATTCTCATGTCACCTTGAACCTCTGTGCTACCAAATCTTTCCCCCACCAACCCCTACCACCCCACTGCCCACTCACCCTCACCACGTTGGTCACCAATCTCAGCCCAGGGATCGCAGAGTTTGAGGTGTTGGAGCAACTGAATGTCCACCGTCTCCTAGAAATTCACTCCACGAGGAGGATCCACAATGCCATTGTTTTTAGTCTCCCCCTTACCCTTCTCTCCCTTGTTTTTAGTATGACACGCCAATCTACAACCTCCATTATCACAATATACACTCTCTACCAGCCAATAACCCCTCTTCATGCATACTCTCTCCTCCCACCACATGGATGCCTTCTTCATTAATGAAACCTTCCTCAAGTCCTACCATTCTGTCAGTAGCAATCCCTACACCCTACATCGAACAGATAGCCCAACCCTGTAGCCCAAGTCAGAGTCGCTATTTGCCACCTCTGCCACCACCACGGCTGGCTGCAACTCCGCCTTAATGATCCCAATGATCACCTTATCCTCAGTTTGTTGCTTCTGTGACTAACCTTCACCTGCATCACCATCTATATTCATCCTGGCACCCCACTCCCATATGCCTTCCTTTTCCATATCGAACTGTCAACGATTTATATAGTAGCAGCTGACCTTATTCTCGATCCTACCAAGTTATGGCAGTGGCATCAATTCCTTACCACCTCCCAGGGCGACCTTGGCCCCACTCCTACAACACACCTGCCCCGTGAGCAACACAACACCTAATCCAGTTCTAGCCTCTCCCAGCTTGCTGGCTCATGTCATGGTAGAAGACCTTGATCTGACTACCAGTGATCATGACCCCATCCTATATAGCATCGACCACCACCACCGCCTTTCACCAACCCCCCCCCTCTTGCTCCTTTTCCAAAACTGGTCCCTAATTAGTCCCCTGCTGACTGGGATGTCTACTGCTGCACCTTTGATACCTGTGTCGCCAGCCATCCCTGTCTTACCACACCCACGACGAGACTGACATTACCATTACCTTCCTTCACCAGACTTTGACTGATCCCGTTCACTCCCATATTCCCACCACAGCCACCACCTTCCACAAGCTGTCCTCCTACATGAATCCTGCCGTCTGTATCGTTCCTATGGACCTGTGGCTGGGACACACTACACTGTCACCAGAAACTCTAACATCACATCCTAAATCCCCTAAACTCTTGGACTGGCGACATACATGCACTAGTCTTAACACCACACTCCCATTAACATGTCCAAGTACTGGCAAGCTATCCACCACTTTACTGGAAGTCGTCCCTCGCCCTCATTCCCCTCCTTCATGACAACTCCTTTTCTGACACCACCAGTAAGGCCAATCATTTTGCCAACTACATTCCTGACACCTTTTCTGTTCCTGGCAATCTCCACTTTGATTATACCCTATGATGCCCCATTCCATGATAAGTGTACCAATACCTCTTCCCTTCTGTTTGCCACCAGCTTCCAGTACTTGGGCCAAGTTTGCCCCTCAGACCTCAACACACCCATCACCACCATAGATATTCAGTTAACACTCCACACCAAATGCAACATCGCTCGTGGTCATGACTGTCTTACTTACAGGTCCATCAGGGCCTGCCCATATTCCTTCCATGCCATCCTTGCTATCCTGTATAATGTCATTCTCCATACTGGTTTCTACCCACATCTGTGGAAAACATGATGCATCCCAATGTTGCCAAAACCTAACAAACCCCCATCCACCACTTCTTCCCATCATCCATCAGCCTCACCTTGGTGTTCAGCAATGTTCTGGAAATCATCCTTTATTGCTGTCAACACCACCATCTCTGTCAACACCAGCTCCTCCCTAATTCCCAATGTTGACTTCTGACTGTCCTTCTCAGCTGATGACCAACTTCTTTCTCTCACTCATGTCCTCTCCCTTCAGTTGTACTCCTGTCAGTCTGTACTCTTCATGTCCCTTAATACTAAGAATGCCTATGATCAAGTATGGCAATCCATTCTCCTTTTCAAACATGTCCGCCTCATTGCATCCTTTATCTCTAACCACCCATCCTATGTCACTGTCAACAACTCTGATTTCCATTTGTTTTTCCAATCCACTGGTGTGCCCCAAGGTTCTTTCTTGGCCCCTCTCCTGTACCTTCTGCACGCTGCTGACATGCTCCAACCTGCGCCTCCTGTCCATCCCCTACAATATGCTGATGATACCGCCTTCCTCGCTCTTGCACCTTCTCTCCTACGATCATAAAACCTTCTCAGAGACCACCTCTTCCGTTTTTCTTCTTGGTGCAATACATTGGTCCTTACAGTTAACCCTGAAAAAACTCTGACTATCCTAGTAGGTTGTACCACCTATTCCTTTCGCTCCCTGACCTCCATTTCACCCTTTACAGCTACCCCATACGCCTCACCCCCACCCAAAAATACCTCTGCCTCACTCTAGATCTATCCATCTCCTGGAATCGCCACCTGAAGACCGTTCAACGTGTTCATTCCCGACTCTGTCTCCTGAAACTCCTCTCTGTCCAGACATGGGGCCTCAAAAACTCCACCGTCTTGTACACTTACCACTCTATCATGTGTCCCATCCTTTGTAACTTCAACCCCGCCTTGATCCTAGCCGCCCTTCCCCCCTCCTTCAAAAAAAGCCCTACAAATTCTAGAACACCACACACTTCGCCTTGCCAACCGTATCTGCCTCCAATTCCGAATGTGGATCTTCTATGACCTTACTACTTTCCCCCAACTACTTCCTTGAATCTTCACGCACTACACCATCTGCAAGTTTGACTCCCACAACTCCTCCTCACCGATCCTGGGCAGCTGTCACACCTCCACCACTGTATCCCACCAGCTATTCATCTTCATACACTCCACATTCTTTCCCAGGGTAAATTCCAAACCCTTCCTTTCCCAGATGACATGGGGCCCTTCTTCCTTAAATCTACCCATCCTACAGACTTTGATCCCATCCCCTCAATTCCTCAGCCCCTTCCTCCCCCTAGTAGATCAGCTCCATCCTCCCATCAACCCTCTCCTCTCGACCCTCTACCCACAGATCCTGCTGCATCAGTGATAGTGAGATTTTAGGCAGTGTTGTGTGTTGTGCTCAGTGAACCTCTACAGTGCTTCAGTGCGTTTTAACTGGTTGCGCCTGCCGAATATGGATGAACAATAGTCGGCGCATGTGTTTCGTATTCGTCGTCCTTCTCGTTGATAACTGTTCTCATTTTACACCCTGCCTCTTTCATTTCTTACATATGGATTTTAAATACTTCTTATGTGTTACTTCATACTCATTCCATTAGATTAATCTTTTTTATATTTTCAAATCTCTAAAATTGCTGAATGTTTGTTTACCAGACACCAACAATTTCCAAACGTGGAATTAAATATTAATTTCTAAGAGTACTTTCTAACGGATAGACTGTCACTTTGATGTATGTGTCGTCGACAGAAACTAATAATTTCCAAGTATTTGGAGTTTAGTGTTAATAGTTAAGTTGTCGGTTTAAAAATTAAAGTGGAGGATTATTACGTTGTACTTAGTTTTGATGAGTAATATGAGCGGGTTTTCGTCTGTAGTGGTTTTGTGCAATAATATTCACTGGCTAAATTTGTGGCATTTAAGATCACACATTACAAGCGCTTAGAGAGTGCAGCTGAGCTGAAACTGTTTGGAGCGAATTCCTAAGAGAGTTGTCAGAACTGTGTCTATACAATGGTCTAAGACAGGTAGCTGGGGAGGGTTGCATGTCGAGTCATTGGTGAGCAGCTTGCAGCTGGACTTCTGCGTGCACGCCTGACTTATGCATAATAGAGTGTGTAGAGTGTGAAAAAAATTAAAAAAATTCCGTAGCCACAAAGTGTTAAAAATGTGTGCGCGCTACTCTGCCAAAAGTGGGAGTATGCGGTATGTATCAGATGTATCAACAGGAGGTGTTGATGTCAGTGAGACTGTGTGGAGATGAAACAGTTAAATGCTGTAGAGACTTAGAGCATTTATGTAGATGTCTTTGAAAGAGAATGCTTAATAACCTTACTTTCCACAATGACGTTGCTTTCCGAAAATCTCCCACATCCATTTCGGTCCCCAGGCCACCCTTACCCCTACTACTATACTGCTTCCTCCTCCTCCGCCAACCACAACCTCGCCGCCACCCACCCCCTCTTCCCCTAAATACTATGGTCACCAAAGTCATTCTGGGGATCATGAACAATGAGGAATTGGGTCAACTCAATTCCAATCCCCGACCTCTCCATCCAATATGTCACAAATAATTCATAAAGCCTCTGCCACCCCATTACTGATGCAGGTTTATACAGAATCCACATATTCCAATGATAGCCTTCTCACGGCAACCTTTACTGACCATTGACCACCTCCTCATTGAGGGGCATTGATCTATGACTGTTGCTACATGGTGGGTCCTTCCTACTCCCCTCTCCAATACTATCATTGTGAACATGTGTCATGTACAATGACCACATTATCCTCCCTCCCCCGCAGAATCGTCCCAACGTCCCCATTGCAAGTAGGATGAAGGAAGCTTAAGGTCGACAGCTTGGTCATTAGAGACGGAGATAACGCTCGGATGGGTACGGCCGTGTCCTTTGAAAGGAACCATCCCGGAATTTGCCTGGAGTGATTTAGGGAAATCACGGAAAACCTAAATCTGGATGGCTGGAGGTGGATTTGAACCACCATCCTCCCGAATGCTAGTCCAGTGCGTTACCACTGCGCCACCTCACACGGCCCCATTGCAAGTCCTCCCACTTCCTCTAGAACTGTCTCATCATTGCCTCTCCTCCTATCTGCAACACCTGTGGCGAAAACTATCCCATGTATTCTTATAAATACAAAGCCCAGCCCACTGTCATCTCTAAAACATACTGTTTCAATTTGCACTATCGATCCACCTATCCACCCTAACAATTACTCTGCCCCCTCTCCCCCTTAAGGGGAGGACGTCATCCGCTTAGCACCTCTGTCCTCCAGAATATTTACCACTTACAAAGTCCAAACACCCTCCAGCAGATCAAACTCACCATCTGCACTGTTTTCCAACTCAACACATACGCCACCTCTTTCTGGAAACACTCCCACGTCACCTTCTCCCAATCAGTTACCCACCTTTTCGTACACGCTTACCCTTTTTGTCCTATCTAAACCCCTACCTTTCTCCTCCTGCAGTACCCCATGGCATGCCCATCCTACACTATCCTGTACCACAATTTACTTTCGCCCTGTCAATAAACACCTATTCATAAATACCCCCTCCGAACACAGTGTGGACACCTTCCTCTTCAGTGAAACCTTACTTCAACCACATCGTCTCATCAGTACCACTCCTTACCTTTTCCACTTCACGGATGACCCACTCACCATTGTGCAATGTGGTGTGCCAATTGGCCACCTCCACGACCAATCTGTATAGCTATAACCTATCCTTACCGACCTCACAAAAACAGTTTATTCTCATGCTATTCATTCACGAGATCTAGATGCTAGTGGATACATGCTCCCAGGTAGTTGTCAAGTTTCTTCAATACGGTACCACACTGTCGCTTAAACACAGTACGAGCATAAGATATACCATTTCAACTGTTTGACTGGATAGAAGAGCTTATACGTACCATAACGTAGCCCGACATTTTCAGCGAAGAGATCTCCTCAGACGTGAAAGTCATTTTAGCCTACCCCACGGGGGTGTTACAGGACCGTTTCTTTCGCGATATATATATAAATGACAACGAAAATTCAATGAGGCTTTTGCGGATGATTCTGTAATACATCGCCCGCCGCGGTGGCCGAGGTGACTAAGGCGCTCCAGTCACGGTCTGCACGGCCACTACGGTCGGGGGTTCGAATCCCCCCTCGGGCATGGATATTTGTGCCGTCCTTAGTCTTAGCTAGTTGATAAGTAGTTTGTAAGTTTAGGGACTGATAACCCCGTAGTTACGTCCCATAGACTATACAAACATTTGAACATTTGTAATACATCGAGAAGTCGCACACAAAGGGTAGCGGCGTGCAGAAGGTTTGCAGCGTATCGACGAATGGTGCGAGGAATGGCAATTGAGCCCCAACATAAACAAATGTGCTGCGTTTACACAGAAATATGATTTTCCGTAATATAACAGGGAGTAGGCATAAAGAGCGCTTTGAAATGTAACGACCATTCAAAATTAATCGTGAGTAAAACGGATGCTAGACAGAGATTCACTGGAAGAATCCCCAGCAACTGCAGTCCATCAACCAAGGAAGTAAATTACCTCTTCGAGGACTAAGCGTGATTGTTGAAAATCAATCCGCTGGTACTGAACGATTTCACAGTTTTTTCTGAATTTTCAAATGTTCAAATGTTTGTAGAGCTACGGTGTCATCAGTTCCTAAAATTACAAACTACTTATGAACTAGTTAATACTAAGGACGGCACAAATATCCATGCCCGAGGGGGGATTCGAACCCCCGACCGTAGCGGCCGTGTAGACTGTAACTGACGCGCCACAGAACGCTCGGCCACCGCGTTCGGCCCTGAATTTTCTACAGCAGATTCTATACCACAGAAAGTAGATTGTTCTTTTACATTTAGGAAAACAAGTACTTTCCCTACAGAGTACTGCAAAGAAATAAACATTTACGTTAGTGACTAGGGTTGTATATTAATATCAGAGTCTTCTGTTTTCATAGTAAAAAAAATAGTCAGACAGTTTTGGTTTCTTGAGTAGGTACATATGCAAAATAATACCAAAAACTTATACAGTTCACTGAGTTTCACTGTCGTCCATTTCCGCCACAATGACTGAGGCTTCAGTTTTCCTGTAGCACGTAGTATCTCTAATGTCATTCTAACGTAGCGATTTTTCTCATTTGATCAGTCTCACCAGTTCTTCGTCGACAGAGTACGTGAAACAATCAAACAATGAAGAATGTTAGACAGTCCCATATTGGATTTCACAGGATTCAGAAAAAACAATCCAGGTAGCTGGGGAGTGATGATATCGTCGTCTGTCTACTGGCCAGAGAATATGGAAAATTGAAACGACCAGTTGTGTTTGTTGTGACAACGATATCAACAGCCTCATCTTCAGGTCTTACTGGCGGTTCACAGTCAGAGAGATCATTTTCATCTATAAGAAAAGTCGTAAACATTACATTTTTGCTGACCAGAAATCAAACCACAGAGTTACGGAAAATTCGGAGCACTAATGTCAAAATATATGAAATTTCATCATCTAATTCTGAACCTCTATGGTTGAACAAAAACTCTACTTCTTTATCTCGTAAGGCAAAGCTATCAGACGACAACAATCGAAAGTTTTGCACTGCCGCACGCCTGTTGTAAGTCGAGCGTGAGCGCGTCAAAGCAAGTGACTCATAGTATATTCCTGTACCACCCCCAACAGTGACATTTGCTACAATCTATAATTCTTTCTTGGTATTAGGATAACCAGAGACTACTTTTAAAGCTACAAAATGTGAAAGTCATGTGCCGGCAGTTGTTAACATCGTTGATAATTGGTCAACATAGGAGCTACGTCACTCGTCTTTTTGGCGTACTGTCGGACCAACTTAGGAGCTACGTCGCTCTACATATACATCTACATGGGATGCTCTGCAAATCACATTTAAGTGCCTGGTAGAGGGTTCATCGACCCACCATTATACTGTTTACCTCCCATTCCATTCTGGAATAGCACGCGGGAAGAAAGAACACCTTAATCTCTCCGTTCGAGCTCTGATTTCTCGTATTTTATTCTGATGGTCATTTCTACCTATGTAAGTGGGAGTCAACAATATATTTTTGCTTTCGGAGGAGAACGTTGGCGATTTGAATTTCGTAAGTAGCCCACGCCGCAGCGATAAGCGCCGTTGTTGTAATGATTCCCATCCCACATCCTGTATCATTTCCGTAACGCTCTCTCCCCTGTATCGTGACAATACGAAACGAGTTACCCTTCTTTGGACTCTTTCGATGTCCTCCGTCAAACCCACCTGATAAGGATCCCACACTGGGCAGCAATACTCCAAAAATGGACGGACAAGCGTAGTGTATGTAGTTTCTTTTGTAGTTCTGTTGCATCTTTTAAGGGTTCTGCCAATAAAATGCAGTCTCTGTTTCGCCTTTCCCACGACATTATCTACGTGTTCATTCCAGTTTAAGTCTGAAGTAATAGTAATTCCTAGGTATTTTGTGGAGTTAACGGCTTTCACTTTTGCTTGATTTATCTTGCAAACGAAGTTTACCGGATTTCTTTTCGTACTCATGTGGACGACTTCACACTTCTCATTATTTAAACTCAATTGTCAATTTTTACACCATAGTGATATCTTATTCAGATCGTTCTGCAGTTCGTTTTAATCTTCATATGATTTTACTAGACAGTAAATGACGGCGTCATCTGCAAACAACCTAAGAGAGCTACTCGAAAGTTTTACAAAACACTCGTTCGGTGGACGCTTAAATATTGCTCATCAGTGCGGGATCCGTACCAGTTAGGTTTGATAGAAGACATAGTGAAGTGTCAACGGAGAGCAACACGCTTCCTTTCAGGCTCATACAGGAAGCACGAATGCGCCACAGAAATGATGAGCAAACTCCAGTGGCAGACGCTGCAAGAGAGGCAGGTTCCTATCAAAGCTTTTAGAACATATGTTTCAAAAATGTTCAAATGTTTGTAAATCTATCAAATGTTCAAATGTTTGTTAAGCTTATGCGACTTAACTACGGGGTCATCAGTCCCTAAACTTACAAACTACTTATGAACTACCTTATACTAAAGACGGCAAAAATATCCATGCCCGGGGGGGGGGGGATTCAAACCCCCGACCATAGTGGCCGTGCAGACCGTGACTGAAGCGCCTCAGTCTCCTCGGCCACCGCGGCCGGCTGTAAATCTATCGGACCAAACTGCGTGGTCATCAGTCAGTAGCTTACAAACTACTTAAACCTAGGTAAAACTAACCTAAGGATAAAGACACACACCCATGCCCCAGGGAGGACTCGAACCTCCACGGCGAGCAACCACTCGCTCCGCAGCGAGACGCTTTAGACAGCTCGGCTACTCCACCGCGGCGAACATATGTTTCTCGGGGTTTCAACCAATAACTTGCTTCCTCCTAGATGTACCTCTTGAAATGATTACGTTGATAAAAGAGACATTATAGTCTACATGGAGTCATCCTGGCACTCGCTGTTCCGCTGTTACTGGAATAAGAAGAGGAAGTGACAAAGCTACACAGAGTACTCTGCGCCACACACCGGTAAGTGGCTTGCAGAGTATGGATGTAGGGGTAGATGTACTGAGAGGCTAACTGCATTTAACTCGATGTAATAGCATACAGGATGACTTGGACAAAATTTCTAGTTGGTGCGAAGATTGGCAGCTAGCTGTCAATGTAGAAAAATGTAAGGTGATGCGCATGAGTAGAAAAAACAATCCCATAATGTTAGAATACAGCATTAGTAGTCAGCTTCTTGATGCTGTCGCGTCGTTCAAATACCTAGGCGTAACATTGCAGAGCGATATGAAATGGAACGAGCATGTAAGGACAGTTGTGAGTAAGGCGGACAGCCGACTTCGGTTTATTGGGAGAATTTTGGGAAGATGTACTTCACCTGTAAAGGAGACCGCGTATAAAACGCTTGTACGACCACGTCTTGAGTATTGCTCAAGTGTTTGGGACCGGCAGCAGATCAGTTTAAAGGAAGACATAGAGGCGGTTCAGAGACGAGCAGCTATATTTGTTACCGGTAGGTTCGACCAATGCGCAAGTGTCACGGAAATGCTCCGGCAACTCAATTGGGGGTCGCTGGAAGAAAGACGACGTTCTTTTCGTGAATTTCTGTTAAGTAAATTTATAGGGCCGGAATATGAAGCTGAGTGTAGTACGATCTTGCTGCCGCCTACTTACATTTCGCGTAAAGATCACAAAGACAAGATAAGAGAAATTAGGGCTCGTACGGAGGCATACAGGCATTCTTTTTTTCCTCGTTCAATTTGGGAGTGGAATAGGAAAGGAAATGCCTAGTAGTGGTACAGTGTACCCTCCGCCACGCACCTTACGGTGAATTGCGGAGTATGTATGTAGATGTAGATGTGCAAAACAGATGAGGAATAATTTTGGAACGTGACAAGTGGATTGCACGAAAGGTTGAAAACGAGAGAGAGAAAGGCGACAAAGTGTCCATTTAATCTGTGTTTTCGGTCCGGACCCGTGTGACTCAGCAACTGTCACCAACCCGCTTCATTATTCGAGATGTGGGTAGGCACGCACAACCGAGACTGCTGCCAACAGCTGTGGGCCGACTACAATGTGCCTGACCTAGTCAATGAGACGTGTTGTGCACCGCGGCGGGAATTTTTTGTGGGGCCCGCGCTGCTGTTGGAAGGGGAGCCGCGCGGCCTACGCGCTGTGACACGGGCGAGGGCGACGCTGAGGAATGCGCTAAATATACGGCCGTGGGCGCCGCGCTGGACGCGGCCCAGATGCGCCCCGCCCCCGCCGCTTGACTCAATGGGCTCGTCACCCGTCACTCCTGTCTCCACTTACACGCCGCGCTCCCTCTGTATTCTACTGCGTTTTATTGTGCCGCATAATTCTTATCTGTTTCATTGTAACTGATGCGCCTCGGTTGGTACAGTGGTAGAGTGCCAGACTATAACTCCAAAGGTCGCGTGTTCGATCCCCGCCAGGTCCTAGGATTTTTATCTGTCACTTTCCACTTTTTCACCTCCGGCCGTACTGCTCATGTGAAAAATACCGAGTAGCACCGTGGTTCGGAACACACGTTAAACCGTGGGTCCCCCTATAACTGGCTGGATAAGTCAGTTCGAAGGTCGGAGGAAGGCAACGGCATACCACCTCCAAACAGGACCTTGCCTAGTAAAGCACTGTGGTGTTCAAACCAATCTTCGAATTGTTGACTGCTTTACCATTTCATTGTAACTCGCAACTGCGTGGCTTAACATCAGTGTCAACAAGCGCCACCCACACACTGAGTGTCGGAGGGAGAGGTATAAAGTGTAGTATCGTTGTATGTCCTCTCCCCCCCCCCCCCCCCCCGACAAAAACAAATCTGAGCTACGTCGATTTTTACCCGATTTGTAATTTTCGAGATATTTCAAAGTTTTCACACTCTGATATCTCGATGTGGGGCATCTCCATCGGACGGAACTCAGGAGAGATGTTTGTAGTATAGCAAGAACTGCAGGGCGAACGTTCTCATTTTTATTTATCCATCAGTGTGACGGACAGACTCTCGAAGATACATTCAAACTACGCCGAGAAAGCCCACACTGCAGACTGCTAACGAAGATACGAACTTATGAAATAGGTTCACAGATTTGTGACTGGCTGGAAGACTTCCTAAGTAATAGAACGCAGTACGTTGTTCTTGACGGCGAGTGTTCATCAGAGACGAGTGTATCGTCAGGCGTGCCCCAGGGGAGTGTGATAGGACCGCTGTTATTTTCTATCTATATAAATGATCTGATGGACAGAGTAAGTTGTAATTTGCGGCTGTTTGCTGATGATTCTGTGGTGTATGGGAGGGTGTCGTCTGTAACTGACTGTAATAGCATACAGGATGACTTAGACAAAATTTCTAGTTGTTACGAAGATTGGCAGCTAGCTCTCAATGTAGAAAAATGTAAGGTGATGCGCATGAGTGGAAAAAAAATCACATAATGTTCGAATACAGCATTAGTAGTGACCTTCTTGATGCTGTCGCGTCGTTCAAATATCTAGGCGTAACATTGCAGAGCGATATGAAATGGAACGAACATGTAAGGACAGTTGTGAGTAAGGCGGACAGCCGACTTCGGTTTATTGGGAGAATTTTGGGAAGATGTACTTCATCTGTGAAGGAGACCGCGTATAAAACGCTTGTACGACCACGTCTTGAGTATTGCTCAAGTGTTTGGGACCCGCAGCAGATCAGTTTAAAAGAAGACATAGAGGCGGTTCAGAGACGAGCAGCTAGGTTTGTTACTGTTAGGTTCGACCAATGCGCGACTGTCACGGAAATGCTCCGGCAACTCAATTGGGGATCGCTGGAAGAAAGACGACGTTCTTTTCGTGAAATTATGTTAAGTAAATTTAGAGGGCCGGAATTTGAAGCTGAGTGTAGTATGATCTTGCTGCCGCCTACTTACATTTCGCGTAAAGATCACAAAGACAAGATAAGAGAAATTAGGGCTCGTACGGAGGCATATAGGCATTCTTTTTTTCCTCGTTCAATTTGGGAGTGGAATAGGAAAGGAAATGCCTAGTAGTGGTACAGTGTACCCTCCGCCACGCACCTTACGGTGAATTGCGGAGTATGTATGTAGATGTAGATGCGGAGTACAACCGTCTGTATGCGATGAATCTAGGATCACACAAAACCCCTTAAGCATCACTCCAGAAAATGCAGAAATGACGAAGTTACACTAATTTAGCAAACACAGAGGAATTCAACGATTCTTCCCTGGCTTCATTTCTGATTGGAATTGTATGAAGCTATAAGGTCCCTCTACCATGTACTAACAAGTGACTTGAAGAAGAAAGGAAGGAAGCTTAGGGTTTAACATCCCGTCGACAGCTTGGTCATTAGAGACGGAGCTAACGCTCGGAGTTTTTGGTAAGGATGAGGAAGGAAATCGGCCGTGCCCTTTCAAAGGAGCCGGCCGCGGTGGCCGAGGGGACTGAGGCGCTCCAGTCACGGTCTGCACGGCCACTACGGTAGGGGGTTCGAATCCCCCTCGGGCATGGATATTTGTGCCGTCCTTAGTATTAGTTAGTTCCGTTTCAATTTATCTCCGCTGCAGCGCTGCGATTGCAGTTCCGCACATGCGCTGTAGACGATTTGTATCAAGGAGAAGAACGTGCGCCATTTGGAGATCGCTGTCAGTTACGTACGCTTTGTTGTGCTTGTTTGAAATGTCGTTGTTGATTGAAAATCCCGCCGTATGTGAAATCAGGTCGGTGATTCGGTTTCTGAATACGAGGAATGTGAAACCAAGTGAAATTTATTGGCAAATTTGCGATGTTTACGGACCAAATGCGATGATGATTCGATGGTGAGAAGATGGGTCCAACAGTTCAATGGCGGGCGTAGTGATGTGCACCTCCTACAGGGATTTGGCTGGGACGTGTTTGACCATCCTACGTACAGCCCTGACCTCGCTCCCAGCGACTTTCATCTGTTCTTACATCTCAAGTCTTTCCTTGGCGGTCACCAATTCACCAATGGCGACGAGCTGAAAGAAACTGTTTCCAACTGGTTGAAGACACAGGCGGCAGATTTCTATGAAGAAGGTATACAAAACCTGGTGCCACGCTATGACAAATGCCTGCAAAATTTCGGCAGTTATGTGGAAAAGTAGTTGAAGAGTTGTAGAATTTTGTTCAATAAAAATTTCTTCCGTATCTGTGTGCAATTTCATTTTATTACCAAACGGAACTTCCTTTCTGGACACGCCTCGTAATTAAAACCTCGTTTTATGCAATCTCTTGTGAGGTTATCAACAAGATAGAATAAAAAGCATAGGATTGCCCTTCGACAGAGAGCCCATTACGGCCCATTACGGGGGAAGCATTTCGATGGAAATCAAATTAGAGCTTTATACGGGGTGACTTTTTTTCACCGTATAGAAACACAGGGGATTGATGGAGAAGATTATAAGTAACAATGAAATTCTGTCCAGATAATGCATGGTTTCCATGCTAGAGACCATGTAAAAATTAAAATTGTTAAATTGGTGTAAGACCTAAAGAGACCAACTACTTAGGTCATTGGTCCTTAACTTACGCACTACGTTAACTAACTGAAACTCACTTATGGTAAGGATAACACATACAGCCATGCCTGAGGGAGGACTTGTAGTGAGACCAAATATTATTCCTGCTAGTACCTTACATCAGCTCATTTTTGCAGGTAAAATCATGTTTAACGAAATAAATCGCAATTTGCGATCAACTATGGCTTGCCGGCCGCGGTGGTCGAGCCGTCTGCGGCGTGCCAGTCACAGTCTGCACGGCCACTACGGTAGGGGTTTCGAATCCGCCCCTCGGGCATGGATATTTTTGCCGTCCTTAGGATTAGCTAGTTCGTAAGTAGTCAGTAAGTTTAGGGACTGATGACCCCGTAGTTAAGTCCCATAAGCTCTACAAACATTTGAATTATGGCTTCACTGTACTAGGTTTGGATGAAATACCAAAGTGCGGCGAATGAATTTTGTGCCCGGCCGGGATTCGAACCCGGGATCTGCTGCTTACTAGGCAGACGCGTTGACCACTCCGCCACCGAGGACACAGTGACCAGCCCCACTGCAGATGACTCTTCCCTGCACGTTTCCCGCCACACACAAATCTCCATTCGCCACGGTGTCTCCTATTACCACACCACTTTCGTATTCCATCCAAACCTAGTACAGTGAAGCCATAATTGATCGCAAATTGCGATTTCTTTCATTAAATGAACGCTGTAACGTCGTCAAAAATATATAAAATCATGTTTATTTATGTTGTTGTTAATTATTTTTATGTTAATGATTCTTATTACATGATTATTAAAACAATATGGGCTTTTTCTTATGTTTCGTGTGTGCTGACAACGGTGCAACCCAAGAGAACAATATCTTCTCTACTGTTGCCATAGATGATATAACTGGCCATCAGCCGGCCGCGGTGGCCGAGGAGACTGAGGCGCTTCAGTCACGGTCTGCGCGGCCACTACGGTCGGGGGTTCGAATCCCCCAGCGGGCATGGATATTTGTGCCGTCCTAGTTCGTAAGTAGTTCATAAGTAGTTTGTAAGTTTAGGGACTAATGACCCCGTAGTTAAGTCCCATAGGCCTTACAAACATTTTTTTAACTGGCCATCAAACGTCGCGGGTTGACAGCTACGGAGCAAGAGATGATCTTGTTAAGGGACGCCGTTGCCAACCTTCGTAATCGAATAGGAAAAAAGAATTATTAGCATTGTTACAAAAGTTTTGTCAGTTATGTATATCACAAATAGTTCCAGTTACTATCTTGAATCTCTACAAGAATGTTCTAAGACTGTATATTTTATTATACTGATTTGTGTGAAGGGAAATAAAACTGAAAATTTTACTTCAAGTGTCAGTGTATTAAAGAGAGTCATTTCAACCATTAAGAAACCGGAAATTTTAAATATTGTACTATATAACATTTTTGAAGATTATTACAGGATTTATTCAATACTTTATACAGTTTTAGGGCGTCATCATCAATTTATATAATGTGGAAACTGTGTGTTCGAGTGTGTGAGTCAATATCTTATTTTTACAACTGATTCGTAAACTATATCTGTTGTTTATGAAACAACCGAGAGAATTTGCTACGGAATACTTTGAGGAAATTTTAAGGAATAGTCAATCACAGTTTGATTTATCTTGACAGTTCAGTTCAAATGCACGTTCCTATTTCTTACAAAAACAAGAACCTTCTTCCTTCTTCGGACAGTTATATATATATGACTGCGTGGTCACGAAGTCGCCCATGGTCAATAGCTGCCATTCACAGTTACTAGCATACATCTAACACACGTCATTCCGGCGAACACCGAACATCCAGTAAAAGCGGCCGTAGCCGCGGTGGAGTGGCCGAGTGCTCTGGGGCGCCTTGCTGCGGAGCGCGCGGTTGCTCCCCATAAGAGATTCGAGTCTCCGTCCGGCATATATATATATATATATATATATATATATATATATATATATATATATATATATATATGTGTGTGTGTGTGTGTGTGTGTGTGTGTGTAGTCCTTAGCGTAAGTTAGTTTAAATAGTTTGTAAGCCTAGGGACTGATAACTGAAGCAGTTAAGTCCCTTAGATTTACAAACATTTGAACAGTTTTAAGCGGCCGTGCAATCTGTGACATAACGCCTCAGAACGTGCGAACATTTCCGAGCGGCCGATATCATTTATTCAATCACACACAAACTGCGGTGTAATACGCGCTGTACACCGCAGCCATAGTTATAGCATAGTCTAATATATACAGTCGCGACACTACCGCTGATTTCTGTTATACTGGGCGACTGCAGCGCTCCTTGCGGCCGTAAAGCCACGTTGTTTATATCTTATACGAGACGTGTGTTGGATGTCATGTGTTTTGGTGTACGAAATGGTTTTTACGAAGGGAAGCGTGTGTAGTGCAATAAATTGCAGCAACAACAACAAGAAGAAGACGCCACTGTTATCATTCTTTAGGTTTCCTACAGAGCCTGAGAAGCATGTAATATCACATTTCGGTAATGCTTATTTACGATTATCTTATAAGCAACAGACTCTTATTGAAGAATATTTCTTTTTAGGATCAAAAAATGGCTTATAAATAACAGACGACAAGATCTTTTGGATAGAGATGCCGCGTTTTGGGAGATAAACTATTCTTGTTCAGTTACTGCTTAGCATTTCTGTGTGGGCATTCGAAAATAATTTACTACTGAGGCAAATGTATGGAAAAGGAGTGTGTCAGTGGTGCCGTTATTCATGTTTTTTGTTTTATCTAATGGAAACCACAGTCTAACACACAAACCTATTTACCTGGAACGACAGAGCCGTCTTATTTTACAGACGATTGTCGCCCCGCCCCCTCCCACTCCTCCCTCTTCTATCAACCATACAATGACAGACTATGATAATGACTGAGATTCATCCATATAATATGCATTTAAACTGTCGTGTAATCGACGTTTTACTATCTTAAAATAGGATATAATTGAAATAGCCTCGCAGCAAATCTATATTAGACGGAAGCTCATTGCCAGTGGGTGTTCTCATAACTAAAAAGCACTTTTTAACACAGGGAAGGCTGATTACATGCTTTTCATGTGCGAAATACCAGCAAAGTAAGATGCAGTGTCTGAAGAATTTCATCATAAATATGTTGCAGTTAGCGTCAGTTTATTCACGAGTTTTTGCTGAATTTACATTTATTGATATTTAACTGTCCCTTGGAAGATCAATTGTATGCTTGTCTGCGCAAAATACTATCTTTATCTATCACTACCAGCACGGTAAACTGCAAGGAATTTGTAAACAATTACTTCGTAATATATTGCAGTTTGTGTCAGATCACAACGAGTTTTTGCTCGGTTTATGTTTCTTTTAGACTCAGTCATGTGTCAAGATACTTAAATAATGCTTGGAATGCAAGAATATAGACAATATTTAGCAAACCACACAGAAAAGTAATTACAAGCGGGCATTATAATGTGTCGTATACGGCTGTAAGAGACAGCCGGCTTTACGACCGCTTGGAGCGCTAGTGTCGCTCCAAATGTCAGGTGGTAACAGCTTTCACAGCAGTGAGTGTCGCGACTGTATATGTTAGACTGTGGTTATAGTATATGTTGAAAATGGTTTACATGTGCCTCAACGCATGCATATTCATGTTGCCTTTGACACACGAGAGCTAAACTCGCATTGGTGACATCACTGCTCTAGTGTCTCCACGTCTGTAATGGGTTCTGTGCACATGATACTTTTGAGATGGCCGCATAACCAGAAATCTCACGGTTTGAGATCTAGTGAACGAGTAGGTCATGCACCTGGACCGCCTCCTCCGATCCATCGACGATGGAAGACACGACTGAGATCCGCTAGGGCGCTAACGTCAAAGTGGGCTGGAGCAGCCAAATGACCCTGCGAACCACCAATGGCTAATGTGAGGAACAGTACCACCTTCTAGGAATAAACCATAGATATTGTACCCATGGCTAGAGGGTACAGCGCGTATTACACCGCAGCCTCTGTAACTAAGTATGATTGAAAAACTTGTCGCTAGCATAGAAACCGTGCATTTAGAGACAAGTTTGTCCCGTACCGTCCCCTTGAACGATCCCTAGAGTTTGTAAAAATGTTCAAATATTTGTAGATCTTATGGAACGTAACTACGCGGTCATCAGTCCCTAAACGTATGAACTAGCTTACCCTAAAGACGGCACAAACATCCATGCCCGTGGGGGGATCCGAACCGCCGACCGCAGCGGCCGTGCAGACCGGGAGTGGCACGCTGCAGACCGCACGGCCACCGCGGCCGGCCTACAGTTCGTACCCCGTGAAAAAGATCAGACCAGTGGAAACTTATACTAGGTTGACTAGATGGGTTCGTCCCGATAACAAGTCAATCGATATTGTAGTAAGACAGAGGTGCCCACAAGGGGGTCATGACGCAAACTGCGTCATTGAAACTTCTGGGGGGGGGGGAGGGAAGGGGTGAAAAAACAGTACTGTTTGCCAGCCTGTGAGGGAGCTTTATAAAACAATTTACAAAACATGAAATAAAAGATATTTAACTTCAATATTAAATGCCAAACCAGGACTTAATATCTCGGGTGTGGTGTTGGAGGGGATTGATCGCAGTTTGAGGGGGGGGGGGGAGTCACTGGCCAAGGGGGGGGGGAGTGAACACCTCTGGAGCAAGACATGTCAATATGTCACGTTTAAAATGTCAGATTCTGGATCCACCTTGAAGTAAAACACATCGACTTATTTTGAGACCTGCCACCGTCAGTGGGTTTATTTATTCTAAGAAATGGATAAATAATATCATTTTAGATATTACGAAGAAACATTGTTACGTAAACACTTGCTTTTCAGACAATTCATTGTGTTCATATTGAATCATACCTTTATACTACTTACTTATTGCATATTTTGCTGTGTTTGTTACTGTTTTCCCCCGATATACAGCATGTCGCCTGCAACAGTATGAGCGGCTGTTATTAGCGAATATCTATACTGTGAACTCTCTTGTATCCTGGGCGGTTCCACGAACAAGTGACACATACAGCCGATAGAGGTGGCGAAAAAGCAGAAAAAATGTGAAAAAAATATTATGATAAGTAAAATGACAAACATGTAATACTTTCCTCCGTAGACACTCCATATGTCATGATTTATTGTATCTCCCGTGTGATTAATAACTGTGTAAATCTTGAATCAAATTCTGTATTGATCCGCGAGAATGGTAGTGCGGCCACTCCAACAGATGTTACGTGTTGCCGTCAGCATAAGTTAGTTTATGTAGTGAGTAAGTTTAGGAACCGATGACTTTAGCAGTTTGGTTCCTTAGGGTTTAAAAATAAATCAATTAAATAAAAAATTTAAAAAAAATCTTTTTTCCGACAATCACCTGGCGAATAGTCGGAAGCTAGTTCGTAACCAAATAGATACTGTTTTGCAGAGCGTTAGAAAAGTTATTTATATTTACTATTGTTGTTTTGTTCTGCCAACGATCGACGGAAAATTCAGTTGGGGAAGAACTTCTTTTTCAGATACAGTAATATGAACCAGTACATGATACTGAAGTCAGTGATGGTTCGTAAGCAGACATTTGCAATTACGTCGCAAACATTTTGTGTTTGCAGGGACCGGTCATAGCTTGGTGTAAGCTTTCATATGACCCAATTTCAGTGACGGCTTGTTAGTTTAAATGAAGCGTAAACAAAAATGTTCAAATGTTTGTTAAGCTTATGGGACTTAACTACGGGGTCATCAGTCCCTAAACTTACAAACTTCTTATGAACTAGTTACGAACTAAGACGGCACAAATATCCATGCCCGAGAGGGGGGGGATTCGAACCCCCGATCGTAGTGGCCGTGCAGACCGTGACTGAAGCGCCTCAGTCCCCTCGGCCACCGCGGCCGGCGAAGCGTAAACCCACTGTTCAACTGCGAACGGTTTATTATGCAATTTGATTAATAACACGCAACTGCTCTTCGTATATACCGAACAATGCTGAACAATCACGAATTAACGGTCCAACGACCCACGATGACGCGCCAAAGCCAGCTGTGCCCCTCCCTTCCCCCCTCTCTCAAAGCGTAGGCGACAATGACATGTACCCGCGCGGGAGTAGCCGAGTGGTCTGCAGCGCCTCGTTACGGATCGCGCGACCTCCCGCATCGGAGGTTAGAATCCTCCCTCGGGCATGGATGTGTTGTCCTTAGGTTAGTTTAAATTAGTTTAAGTAGTCTGTAAGACTAGGAACTGATGACCAACGTAGTTTGGTCCTATAGAATTACAAACATTTGAACAATGACATGTAAACGATGTTTTAGCAGTTGCATTGAAACCCCTAGAGAGCTAGTGTTCAGAGCTAGTACAGTTTTCTGTGTCGGCTTCTGCAGTAGTTATGTGTTTGTAACAACGAATCAAATGACGAAAATATGTCTGATAAAAAGGAACCATCTAGTGCTTATTATCGAAAAAGTACAATAAAGGAATAAAATTGAAAAACAAGCTAAGGCTATAACAAAAATTTTTACGTAGTCCTTTGCAAGCAGCGAAAAATCTTGGGTCACGGTGGAGTAGCCGAGCGGTTTAAGGCGCCTCGCTGCGGAGCCGCGGTTGCTCGCCGTCGGAGGTTCGAGTCCTCCCTAGGATATGGGTGTGTGTGTGTGTGTGTTGTTCTTAGGTTAGTTTACCTTAGTTTAAGTAGTTTGTAAGCTACGGAGTGATGGCCACACAGTTTGGTCCGATAGATTTACAAACATTAGAACATTTGAGAAATCTTGCAAAGATGATATTTTACCAAATACGAGGCGCGTCCAGAAAGTAAGTTCCGTTCGGTAATAAAATGAAATTGTACACAGGTACAGAAGAAATTTTTATTGCACAAAATTCTACAACTCTTAAACTAATTTTCCGCATAGCTGCCGAAATTTTGCAGGCATTTGTCATAGCTTGGCACCCGGTTTTGTATACCTTCTTCATAGAAATCTGCCGCCTGTGTCATCAACCAGTTGGAAACAGTTTCTTTCAGCTCGTTTGGGGGACGTCCATAGCGAGAGCACTAATTGTAAACCTACGGTTTTCCTGGATTTTGTCATCAATTGCGTGAACCAGTTCTTCTGTAACCAAATGTGGACGCCCACTTCGTCCTTCATCGTGCACATCACTACGCCCGCCATTGAACTGTCGGACCCATCTTCTCACCATCGAATCACTCATCGCATTTGGTCCGTAAACATCGCAAATTTGCCGATAAATTTTACTTGGTTTCACTTTCCGCGCATTCATAAACCGAATCACCGACCTGATTTCACAGGCGGCGGGATTTTCAATCAACGCCGACATTTCAAACAAGCACAACAAAGCGCACGTAACTGACAGAGATCTCCAAATGGCGCACGTTCTTCTCCTTGATACACATCATCTACAGCGCATGTGCGGAACTGCAATCGCAGCGCTGCAGCAGAGATAAATTGAAACGGAATTACTTTCTGGACGCGCCTCGTAGAATTACTATTGTGAGCTTAGCTGATGACATCACGACATCTACAGCTGCCTCTTCAAGAGTAAGACCTTTGCTGGTGCAGGTAAAAAATTGCATTATTCGAATTTTGCCAATCTTTGTTTCTTGTTTCTAAATTATCCCGAATTTTATTAGTGTATTTATTATTATAATCAGCAAACGGTTTGTAATCAAATAAGTAGAAGTAACATTATCTTTAAAAATTACGATTCTAATATAGTCTCGACTTCCAAGGTCACGACTATCCCGGCCTCATCACTTTACAGCGATTCCAAGTATGCAGCTCCAGCTTTATAAATGCACTGAAAACGGGCGTCTGTCTCGATTCCCCTAGGACTGCGCGCTAATCTGTTACACAGTGGAAAAGGAAAGGGCAAATTTTCTTGTGTATTATGTACGTCATTTCACTTTTCTACAATTTAATTTAAAAAATACAACATTTATCTTGAAATACGTACTATTATTCTTGAATTTTTATACTATAGTCAGTTTTTCAAACGTACACCGCAGCTTGTAGTAGCATTACTAAGAGGTTACAACATATGAATTTGAAAGCCTTTTGTTGAATAAAAAGCTATAGAATCTGCCGCAGGTACATTTCATGGGCCTACTGGCCGACATTGATAGCAGTGTGGTGATATCTACAGCGCGCCATTCTCATACCAACATCAAATAATTCTCTTACGTTTTGAAAAATTTTGTATTCATGGTAAATTATAGACTACATGTACTGCCTAAATTGTTTTCCAGTTATGTAAGAATACTGTTCGAGCGCTTTGGGATTTAGGTGGCCGCTCTGTTTCTGAAACTCAACCCTCGTAACGCCAACGTATATATCTTTTTTTCCTAATTCTGATTGTGAAAGGAGAGGAGGGGCCTTCTTGATGCCCACCCAAGTTAATTCGAAATTCGAAAAAGATACAACATTTGTTAACTGTTGTTAACATAGATTTTAAAGATTACTGATGTGCTAGTAAGGTCTACAACCAGAAAATGTCTTCCCATACACACTCGTATAAATGCCAGAGAACTTTTGACAATAATTGGTGCAGGATTTCTCTTAATCACTCCAATAAAATGTCAGGAACGTGCCTTGCAAAGAGTACAGCCGATTTCCTTTCCCGTCCTTTCCGAAACAATCCTAGCGCGTGTTCAGTCTTTAATGATCACACCGTCAGTGTGACGTTAAACCCTAAACTTCCTTCTTCCCTCATTCAGTATGAGTTACCAAAAAATGGGCACCTTACGACCACCACAAAAATCTTGAAAGTACAGCTTTTGTTAGTTATTGTGTTTGTCTTTTTATATACTTTTTAAAGAGATATTGATGTGCATATACGTTCGTGAACCTAAAAGTTTGGAAACGGACGTTGACTATGAAGGTCATAATTTTTGGATTAATCATAACAAAATTTAAATCACTTATGTAATTTGGTAGACTGCATAAAATAACTTCATTGACAACAGGAGATCTTTTTATGATTCTAAAATGTAATTTACCTGAGTAGGTTACAATATTTTGAGAAGTTGACATAATGTTCCGTGCCTCCATCCGCCTCAGCATAGCGAAGGTTAAGAATGCGAACTGAATGCACAACGTTATACAAAAGACTGAGTGATTTGTAATTGTTATGTTTTTAATTTTTTCCCAAGGTCAGCATTTGAAGCATCATTATCGACTTTAACTGTTGAGCCAGCGATGGTGGCTCGGCAATCAGTCTCTCTGGCTGCTGACAGAGGCCGCATTGTCAATAATCATGAATCCTTAGCAACGTAACCAACTTATGTGCATTTCGCTAAACATACTAATTGCATTATTTATTTTCCCAGCATATTTGTAAAATATATATTTGGAAAAATCTTAGACCTTCGACCAACAGCCTTACCTCAGTGGATACACCGGTTCCCGTCAGATTACCGAAGGTAAGCACTGACGGGCTTGGCTAACACTTGGGAACGTCCCTGGTTTACCGTGAAACAAGTGCATAAGATCTTAGGTGTTCGTTTCTCGGTAAATCTTCTCAAGACGGCAGCGCTCAACTCAAAATGTTCAAATGTTTGTTAAGATTAAGGGACTTAACTGCGGGGTCATCAGTCCCTAAACTTACGAAACTACTTTTGAACTAGCTTATACTAAAGACGACACAAACATCCATGCCCGAAGGGGGTTCCAACCCCCCACAGGGAGTGGCCTCGCGCATCGCAGCATAGCGCCTCAAAGCGCTCAACTGGCGCCTGACACTGAACGGATTACGAGCCATGGCACACCTCACCGCCACCCGCACCCTAGTGTTGACGCAGCGGGTCTCGATCGTCAGCGTGTTTCTGCTCAGTAAAGCCTGGTTCCTTGCACAGGTCTTCCACGTGCCCAAAGAGCTGGGATATGTCATCACACCGGCTGTTTATTGGTTTCTGTGGAGGGGGTGAAATTTTCAAAGTAAGTCACGCTACCTGCACGTTGCCCCGGGAGGAAGGAGGCCTCGGCCTGACGCACTTCGCAGTCGAAGCGGTAGCGCTACTGATCCACCGCACGTGCGCCGTTATAAAAAAGGATCCACTCGGACCCACGGCCTTTCTGTTCGATGTTCTCCGGCCCGCGTCTGAAATAGCGCCGCTCAACCCCACTGACTCCCCCTATCGACTACGGTATGTGAGGGACTACTTTGTTCAGAAGAGTTACCTCGCCGTGGACGATCTCGACCCGAGGACGCGCGGTGTAAAAATCGCCTACCACGGACTGCGAGGGCAGCCAGCCGCCAAGAAGTTACCTTTTTCCGGGTCTAGGTGGAAGACTGTGGGCAAAAGTCCACGCCTCCTTCCTTTCACCGGACGTCGGAAGTTTCTGGTACTAAGTTGTAAATCGAGTCATGTCCACCAACGAGAAACTGCACCGGATTCACGTGCGCGCTTCCAGCCTTTGCGTAGTCTGTTCACAGGAGGACACGCTGGAACACCGCTTCCTGTGCCCCACGCGTTCACCGATCTGGGACGTCGCGACCAGGATGCTGGCGTTCATCAATCGCACCGCCGTGGACACCTTCTCGGTGGACGTAGCCCTCGTCCCTGACTTCAAACCATACCCTGCCACCAAGTGTGCCGCAACGACCTGGAACGTCGCGCATACTGTCTACGCTGTTCTGCACCTACAGGTGACACAAGTCTATACATATAAGGTCTACCTACAGGAGGAATATAACAACCTTCGCGGTAACAAGTACTATTCAACACTTCTTGCATGTTTTTTGATCATAGCTCTTGAATACGCATATAATAAACTATTGTGAGGAGAATTCGGTGACAGCCGAACTTTCATCGGACTACGTTTTTTTGGTTATGGACATGGATTCTGGTTTTGGTATAATTGGAAGGAATATTGCCGTGTGATTATTACACGCAACGATAAATGTGCTAGTAAAATTATATGTCTGTGACATGTCCCACTTTATGTGCGTGTGCGCGTGTGCAGAGCTAAACTTTGTTTTATCCTTAGATTTCGGTTACTTTGACACGTTTTATAAGTGTATAGTGCTTCGAAGATCTGCCCGCCGATCTTCAGTGGTGAGGATGGTCTTGATTTCCGAGAAGAATTTTTTTTTCATGCCTATAATTCGATTCTCTATCAGCATATGGACTTTTAGTTGAATCTTTTTACCATCAGGATTAAAGTGCATCAGTGAAGAGCGCAAAGCACTGTACAACGGATCTGTTTATTTGGTTCTTACATCGGAGTGTTTTACGTTCACCAGCTACACTATAGCTTGGAAGCTCGCCGAAGAAGGCGAAAATGGAGAGCGCAAGGGGAAAGGGGGCCCCGCAAGAAAAATAAATAAAAATTAAAAAAAAATAAAGTTACCGTCTGGGTGTGTCGAGCGCTGTAGGCAAGCGGGAAGCACTCAGCCCTTGTGAGGCCAACTGAGGAGCTACTTGATGGATAAGTAGCGACTCCGGTCATGAAAACTGACATAACGGCCGGGAGTGCGGGGCGCTGACCACGTCCCTCTCCACCCGCATCCGTTGACCCCCTCAGGCGGAGGATGACACGGCGGCCGGTCAGTACTCAGTGGGCCTCTCGAGGCCTGTCGGACGGAGTTTGGTTTACACCTTAGAGAAAAATATCGTGTATTTCCGTACGATATTCGCTTTTGCCTCGTACCTCATACAAACGATGAAATTATCTTATGCCTTCGAGAATTCTCGTACATATCAGAGCCCTGATCGATAGTAGTTGCAGTTTGCATCAGCCTGTGGACGCCGATATATGTAGGCTATGTAGTTTGCATTGTCCGAAGTACTTCCCATCTTCAATACTGCTGCATTTTCTACAACGTTTCTGTCAACACTTTTCATAATACTAGCCATAGATGTCAGTGAAACGCCAGGAAAATATCGAAGATAACAATTTATCATAAAAAAATGAACCTACAAGGAAACATGCATTGAAGCCGCGAAATCATAGAAGTAAGATTTTTTAATCGTACGTACCGTCCAGGAAATGACCATGGTCCTTTGATATTCCAGACACGACTAATGTATTATCCGTCATATCTGACCTCACTCCACCCATTTTCTTTGACATTTTGGGCTTTATTAAATCATTTCAGTCCTTACATTGTATAAAAAATTCAGGTTTTTGAAAAATATTTGTTATAACAGTCTCAGATGAAATAGATATTGCCACGGTGGAGTAGCCGAGCGGTCTAAGGCGCCTCGCTGCGGAGGTTCGAATCCTCCCTGCGGCATGGGTGTGTGTGTAGATTTACAGACATTTGAACATTTGATAGATTTACAAACATTTGAACAAACATTTTTTTGAAATAGATATTTTCCAAAATACACTGGCATCTATCATAACAAAATGTCATCTATTATCAAATTGCATTAGTCTTAGGGTTGTAAAAATATATTATGCGGGTGGTAGTACAAAAGAATAGATATAAACGTTTCATATGACGCACATAATATAATAATACTTTTTTTACTGTGGTTGATCAGCGATCTGTCATCAGACACGACACAGTATTTCAATTATTGCAGCAGTGCAGTCATGCCGACCAGCGCCGTTACAATTCATGAGCTATGGCAATACGTCACCCAATAGGTATACGTTATGTTGAAAACCAACAGGAAACCGTTGAAAGCATTCTTAATTCACATCTCATTATATTACACTGTTCGGAGGAATTATATCCGTAAGATAACTGTGACAGGAGACTCCCTTGCATAAACACCATAGGTCTGCAGTGAATACATAAAATCTCATTTAGACCATCACTACATTTATTTTTACAAATCTTACCAAGCGTACTGGAGGGGATAGGCTACAAATAATATGCCGCTAGTGTGTAAAAATTTTCTCGAACTGGTCCTGCCTATACCGGGCTTTTGAGTTTGTGGCAGTGCTACGAACACGGATTATTAGGGCATAAGCCGCGCAGGAATGGTCATAATCTCTAAGGCGCCGTGCAGGTTCGATTCCTCCCTCGGGCACGGGTGCGTGAGTTGTCCTTAGCATTAGTCAGTTTAAGTAGTTTGTATGTCTAGGGACTGATGATCACTGCCGTTTGGTCCCACAGCTTTACAAACATTTTTTGAGGGCACTAGGCTGTAAATATTTTCCCTCTTAAGACACAGAAAATACGACTTTCACCTTTGGCAGCGGTTCTAAACTTACGCCATTTTGTTGTTTACGTGTGTCGCGAGATGTATGGCATATCGCGAGAGTGTTTTGAAAACTGTAGCGCGAGGTTTGACGGCTTCTGTTTTGATCCGGCGTTTGTGTGTGTGTGTGTGTGTGTGTGTGTGTGTGTGTGTGTGCGTGGTATTTCTGTTTTGTATCCTGTGTTAGTTTATCTAAGGCAGTAAAGAGGACGTTGTTGCAAAGTGTTGTGTTTTTATTTATTACCAATTTGGTATCCCTTTATGGCCTTTTTATGTGATAATTTTCCTCTGTCGTTAGTTTCCATTTAAACTGTTGCTATTTTTTGTGATTTGTAGGTCAGTTTCGATAGTTTTGGGGTGGTCGCTCGCATTTATTGAATGTTCTGTTACGGGCGTTCAGTACGGTAATATTACGTGTTTACATTAATATATCATGAACGACTCATGATAAATAATTTATGTGTACATTTATAAAATCTTTATGAATTTAGGCATAATGGATGGCATCTAAAGGACGTTTTGATGAATATATTTCATTACGTTGTTAGTATATATATTTTAATTTTTTATCGTGAAGATTTTGCAGCGTCTGCTTCACAATTAGAGTGAGATACGCATCTACCGCCGGCCGCGGTGGCCGAGGGGACTGAGGCGCTCCAGTCACGGTCTGCACGGCCACTACGGCCGGGGGTTCGAATCCCCCTCGGGCATGGATATTTCTGCCGTCATTAGTATTAGTTAGTTCATAAGTAGTTTGTAAGTTTAGGGACTGATGACACTGTAGTTAAGTCCCATAAGCTATACGAACATTTGAAAGCATCTACCACAAAAGTAAGGGAAGATAGCCAGGTAGCCGTCACTATGTTGCACATTAATTCCCTACTTTTTATTTTTTTATTTATTTATTTAGGACAACATGTTTGTCGCGACCGAATTGTTTGTGAATTGCCGCTTATGATGGATAGGTATCACTGCAAATCTCTAGATTTAAATATTATTATACGTAGTCACGGAGAAGGAGACGTTTTACACCTTTTAAGAATTTAAAGTAAACAATATTTCTTGTAGCAGAATTTGAGGATGACTGACATATGTTGGAAATCGCTTCTGACTGTTGTCATACTGTGTGATTTCGAAAAGAAGGTGGAAGACATACACACGGATCAAAAATACTTTAGACACTTGTGGAACAGTGAATAATATTTCCTTTTACCTTTCGATGCTTCGCAAGCGCGCGTGCACACACACACACACACACACACGCACGCACACGCACAGAGAGAGAGAGAGAGAGAGAGAGAGAGAGAGATTATGATGATGATAGAGAGAGAGAGAGAGAGAGAGAGAGAGAGAGAGACAGAGAGAGAGACAGAGATAGAGAGAGAGAGGACTACGAACGTACACATTCCATAATACATAATAATATGTAAGTACAAAAAACAGTGCGTTGAGTGTTACTAAACTACGCGACATTTGCAAAATTTGATTTCTTTTTTCAAATAAATTGAGTCTCATTCACTGTCTTTCCGTTAATGACTTCCAGTCTGAATTACACCAAGTCCTGAATAATGAGACATCGTACAGTGTTTCAGAGGTAGCGCAGTGGCTAGCACGGAAGGACGGCGGTTCACATCCGCTTCCGACCATCCATATTTAGGTTTTCCGTGATTTTCCTAACTAATTCCAAGAAAATTCCCAAACGGTGTCTTTGAAAGAGCAATGAGCACTGCCGATTTCTTTATCTCCTTTTTTTTTTTTTTTTTTTTTTTTTTTTTTTTTTTTTTTTTTTTTTTTAAATATGAGGTTGTACTCCGCCTCTAATAACCACTGGAAGTTAAATCCTAATTTTCTTTCCTTCCTTCTTCGTTCAAAATATATATTACCATCATATTCTAAAACTGTTTGCGAGATGATAAAAGAGTACGAGTTTCAATAAAAGGACGTTTTGTTTACACAGAGCCCTTCTCGTAGACCGTAAAACAACATGAACTTTGTGATTACTGTATTGGTATGAATTAGTTCTGTAGAAGAGAATTATTGTAACGAAAGTGACTGGACCAACTGCATACGTCGCAGAGACAGGCAGCTGCATTATCTGACACTACACTTATGTTAATATTAGTAAATTATCCATTAAATATTTATTCTACAAAATAATACGATCGAGGACTGAAACGGTGATTATAAAACGATAGAAACAGAACAGTATCCATACGAACATACAAATTCACAAACATAATCAAAGTTCCCTTCAGAACAGTGTTCTGTATCTATGCTAAGGATTTCGGCACATTACTACGAAATAAATAACTTAGGAAAGTAGAAAGGGATCCGTTTAAGTCAACACCAGCGAGTAATTCAAGTGTACATTTGATTAAGTGGCGTCAGAATGGTTTCTTGTGAGGATATTGAATCCTTAGGTACGATGTGAATAAGTTGTATGAGAAATATTGGAATTTCAGCGTCAGATAAATTCCAGGAAGACGAAGTAGGCAGAGCGGAAGAGAGTGTAAATTCTGCATTCAGTGTTAATTTTTGCTTGCTAACGAGTGAATCAGTATGAAGAAAAGAATTTTTCGACAGACGTTTACTATGAAGAACGTCAAACGAGCGTATTTACAGCAGCGTATTTTGTTTTATAGTTACCGGTATCGTTATCTGTTTAACTTCATGCGTGTCCCAAGGATTAGTAAAACTGTCTCGTTTTCTGAATGTGTTACCGACACAGCAACACAAACGTTAGCTCACACGGGAATCTTAGTGTTAATTTTTGTTCTCTTCCTCCAACTAAAATATGTAATGTGTTCGTTGCTTCACTGTACAATGCGCATTACTAATGAAACAATGAGGGTCGTTCGATGTTTTTCAAGTTAATGTGAATGAAAATGGAAATAAAGGAAACAGAGGAGGATAATTAGCTAAATTACGATATAACAAAAATTCTCAGAAAATTATATTTTGATTCGCTCCAAATTTGTAAATCTTCGAGCTAATAGCATGTTCTACATCTACATCTACATGGGATACTCTGCAAATCACATTTAAGTGCCTGGCAGAGGGTTCATCGAACCACAATTATACTATTTATCTCCCATTCCATTCTCGAATAGCGCGTGGGAAGAATGAACATCTGAATCTCTCTGTTCGAGCTCTGATTTCTCGTATTTTATTCTGATGATCATTTCTACCTATGTAAGTGCGAGTCAACAATATATTTTCGCATTCGGAAGAGAATGTTGGCGATTGGAGTTTCGCAAGTAGCCCACGCCGCAGCGATAAGCGCCGTTGTTGTAATGATTCCCATCCCAGATCCTGTATCATTTCCGTAACGCAGCCTCCCCTGTATCGTGACAATACGAAACGAGAAGCCCTTCTTTGAACTCTTTCGATGTCTTCCGTCAAACCCACCTGATAAGGATCCCACACTGGGCAGCAATACTCCAAAAAAGGACGGACAAGCGCAGTGTATGCAGTTTCTTTTGTAGTTTTGTTGCATCTTTTAAGGGTTCTGCCAATAAAACGCAGTCTCTGGTTCGCCTTTCCCACGATATTATCTACGTGTTCTTTCCAATTTAAGTCTGAAGTGATAGTAATTCCTAGGTATTTTGTGGAGTTTACGGCCTTCACATTTGATTGATTTATCTTGTAAACAAAGTTTAACAGATTTCTTTTCGTATTCATGTGGATGACTTCACACTTCTCATTATTTAGAGTCAATTGCCAATTTTTACACCATACTGATATCTTATTCAGATCGTTGTGCAGTTGGTTTTGATCTTCAGATGATTTTACTAGACGGTAAATGACGGCGTCATCTGCAAACAACGTAAGAGAGCTACTTAGATTTTCCCCTAAATCGTTTATGTAAATAAGGAACAGCAGAGGACCAATAACACTACCTTGTGGAACGCCCGATATCACCTCTGTTTTAGTTGATGCCTTACCATCGATTACCACGAACTGTGTCCTCTCTGACAAGAAATCCCCTATCCAATCGCAAATTTGGGGCGATATACCATAACCACGCAATTTGATTAAAAGCCGTTTGTGAGGTACGGTGTCAAAAGCTTTCTGGAAATCAAGAAATACGGAATCGATTTGCGAACCTTTGTCGATAGCACCCATCACTTCGTGTGAATAAAGAGCTAGTTGTGTTTCGCATGTTGGACCACGTTTTGCTATTATCACAGCGTTCAGTCTAAAATTCTGACTTCTGAACACTTAATCGAAACGGTTCCACTCTTCTGGGATGCAATATGGTAAGTTCTATTAATGAAATGAAAGTATATGATGTACAACAAAAATTTGAGTGTAAAATGGACTACGTTCTCTGAAATACACTTCAACGTAATTGGTATCCGTGGTGAGACAGCTGTCATACCGATAACACTGTGTTTTATATCTCCGTGTAGAAGACTGACGCTACCTGTAGTCAAAACTATCTAGTAACAGATTCTCGTGTATGTAAACGAGATCACGTTTTACCATGTTCCGTTGCTTGTTATGAGATTGGTAGTGCAGTGAACATGGTGACGCAATATATGTTAACGTTGATGATAGCGTCACGTTTTATAAATTCGTTTAAAAAAGCCTTGTTTCTTCCAAATAAGCACAAAAGAGATTATGAGTAACCAGAACCGGTCTAAGTTTTGCCTTACGTGACGGGCGTGTGTGCTTTCATTCCACCGTCTCCGATTTTATTTCTAGAGACCTGCGTGTTTCGCTACCAGTCATAATGAGGTTCGATGATTAATTAACCTCCTTGCAGTACCGTGTAAAAAGTAGCAACACACAACTGAATCGAAGCTTGCGTACTCATCCATTCCTGAACGTGGCTTACAAAGGGCGCTTACGTTTCTTAACCACAGCCTGTCGGTTGAAGTCGGACGCAGTAGTAACCGGAAAATTTGAAGGAAATCTGTTTGGAAAAACTACATCGAAATCAACGTATGTATCCGCATACCACAATTTTGTGCGAGGCAAACAGTTCCTCGTAACATTTCTACTAATTTTCTTTTTTCTGTCTCACTCTCAAATAGAGCGAGTGAAAAGCAACTGTCTATGTGGTTCCATAAGAGTCGTATTTTTCTTATCAGTATGGGCCTTTCGCGAAATGTAATTTGGAGGCGATATAATCGTTTTGCGGTCATATTCAAATGTCGACCCTCTAAATTTCCTCTGTAGTGTTCCCATTTTGAGTTCCCAAAACGTCTCTGTTTCACTTGCGTGCTGATCGAGCCTACCGGTAACAAACCTAGTAGCCCGCCTCAGTATTGTTTCAATGTCTCTCCTCAATCCAGGGACCACAAACGCACGTGAATTACTGAAAACTGTGTGGCACTAGTGTTCTATAAACCACGTCCTTTCAAAATTTTCCCAATATATCTGAGTCGACAGTCCGCATTCCTTGCAACCGTCTTTCCAATGCTTGTTCAGTTTCGTATCACGTTGCAACGTTACGTATATATTTATAAATATAGCTAATTAATCAAGGATATCACAGTTACATCCTTTGTAATTTTGTGTAATATTTGTGATACAAATGTGCATATTCAATAATCTTGGCAGCGTGGTATTGGTTTTTCAGGCGTAAGAATAAGATTGATTGATTACTATAGTTTCTAGTCTGATCTTTGAATCTTACACTAAAATTTCATTTAGATTGACCTATACATGAATTATACACTTATAAAACGTAATTTTGTAAATTTCTCGATTGTTATACTATGATTACTTCGTATTCATGTCACACTATAATATGACTGTCAATTAAATGTCAAAAGGTACAATGAAAAGACGCATTCAAATAGGTATTAAAAGGTGTTATAAACGCTTCTATTTACTGGCTAACTCGTAGTCCAAAAGTTTAACCCCTCAGGGACTCAGCATTAACTTGCTGAGTACAGCCTTGACGAACCCGAGATTCTTGAGTTCGGGTCCGGTAAGAGCCACCAGTCCTCTGACATCGTAACTTCAGGACACGCTTCAGCAAACACATTCAAAATGTTTGTATAGTTTATGGGACTTAACTATGGGGTCATCAGTCCCTAAACTTACAAACTATTTATGAACTAGGTCGGCACAAATATCCATGCCCGAGGGGGATTCGAACCCCCGACCGTAGTGGCCGTGTAGACCGTGACTGGAGCGCCTCAGTCTCCTCGGCCACCGCGGCCGGCGCAAACACATTGGGGTGCGGCGCTGGAACGTTGTGTGTCTCGGGAAATGGGGATCTTGGCTTAACCTGTAGCCCTATAGAGAACAGCCGGGAAAGCTACGGGTACAGACTTTGTTGGGCTCTTGATACGTATTACTGCAAAACTCGCCGCAGCGCCCAACACAGTTGCAACCGCGTCCACTGCAGCAACTACCAAGCAATACAAGCCGGCCGCGGTGACCGAGGGGACTGAGGCGCTCCAGTCACGGTCTGCAAGGCCACTGCGGTCGGGGGTTCGAATCCCCCCTCGGGCATGGATATTCGTGCCGTCCTTAGTGTTAGCTGGTTAGTAAGTAGTTTGTAAGTTTAGGGACTGATGACCCCGTAGTTAAACCCCATAAGCTATACAAACATTTGAACATTTTGAAGCAATCCAAGTCCAAAGCAGCAAGCAGTAAGTCCCAATAACAGGTAAAATCAGGAACAAAACTGTCAACTATGTTCGATGCTTCCAGAGCTCATGGAGTTCGATGTAATCTAGGCGCAAACCTTTCGCCCCAAGATCGAACCTCTACCCACTTCAGTGCCTCGCCTCGGCGAAATGAGAGATTTAAGATGCATTTCATTAGATTGTATGAGTTGTCACATGACAGCATTACCAAAAATTTCAGAACTGTACTTTTATTTTCCTAATCTGACGTTTATTTGATTCAGATATTACCTGTTTTCGACCATTTTCAACTCATTTTTGTTTCTGCCGATTACAGTGCCATCTATCATGAAACGTAAAAAATGTGTAATACAAAAGTTACATTTTTTCATGGAAAATCCAAATCTGCAATAAAACAGTAGCAGTTTCTATTTAAGATTTCAAATTCACCTTTCCTCCCGACCCCGGAGATACTGCAGAGGTGGTCGACCTCTATGTTAATGGGTTTGAGGTGAACAACTTTAGCACAACTTTTCTTTAATCTGATTTGTATTTTTCCAAATATTTAGAAAAAACATTTTAAAACGTCTCGCACTTTACTGCTGGCGTCGATGGAATCAGCGCAGAATCGAACCCAGCAGTTCACCGTCCTTAACCTGTTTTAAGCTCCTACAATAATTGCCATTTCTGACGACGGATCTTCTCTTCCTCAGAATCGAATCAGTCGTCTTGAGATCATGTCCTGGAAGCCTATGTAGTTTCAATATTAAGCTATGACGCAAGACATGGTCAAATTTCGTATCTCTATCAAAGGCAAATATTTCATTGCTGTAACGTTGATCCTCCGTTGTACAGATATACTCAGTTATGTGCAGGAAATGGTGGAACGTCAAGTGCTACACGCTGGATCCTAGCTGTTACTGAAGGAGGATGCTGCGATCAGTATGCAGTTAATGAAGCGACTACGCTACAGTACGTTCCAAAATATGGCCTAGGCAGTCTACAAGGGAGATAGATCTATATGATTCCCTGTTTGTCCCTGCTTGTTTTTTATATTTACTTACTTGCGTCCCGCACATCCAACGTCACCAACGGAAATCCATCATCGCGGTTAGCAGTGGTTTCAATGTTCGGGCATCTCATTGTAGTTGCTGGATTACAATAAATGATTTATGAAGTTAATGACTTTGTAATGGAACACAGGTAGTTGATATCAAACGTTGCGTGAACGTGGTTTGAATAGAAAGATGAAAACCCACCAACTGCTCGTCCTTATTTTAATAAACAGGATGTTTATTGTTTGAATTGACAAATTCTATAAACTACTTGTATGCAAAATACACGTACCATTTGGTGAAATATATTTGCATTTTTAAGTATTTAAATTTTTGATGTCTCCCACAAGATTTCAGCTGAAATACTTTTTGAGGAAATCAATGGTTTAATAAAATGTATTCGAAGTTTCATTGATAATATACATGCCGGCCGCGGTGGCCGAGGGGACTGAGGCGCTCCAGTCACGGTCTACACGGCCACTACGGTCGGGGGTTCGAATCCCCCCTCGGGCATGGATATTTGTGCCGTCCTTAGTCTTAGTTAGTTCATAAGTAGTTTGTAAGTTTAGGGACTGATGACCCCGTAGTTAAGTCCCTGAAGCTATACAAACATTTGAAACATAACATACATGTTGACCTTATAACATACAAGATACAGATTCACAATGAAGGAAAAATAAATAAATAATTACCTTACCAAGGACATTGGATGACTTGAAACGAAGTTGAAAGAAGGAGAGAGAGAGAGATAAAACATGAATTTAGACTTATATGTACGAGATGCATTAAAGTTATAGCACCACCTTTTTTCTCTCAGAAATAATTTCATGTGGCTCATTGGCCAGGTGCAAGTCTTTTACTTGGACGCCCCTTCGGCGACTTGCGTGTCCCTATCCTACCCCAGTTATCCAGCCGGGGAAAGGTGACTTCTTTCACAAACTTATCATACGCAAACTGTAAAACTCCTGTCACTTCTCCACGTAATCTCTCTGCAACTGCAAATATTTTTCACGAAGACGACCCCACGAACACTTCTTTAGGCGTCTGATTTGGCCACTTGAAAATCGGCGATTCAATTTCTGCAGTGGTACTTCGTTTTAGGACTGAATAACGGCATCCATGTCTCATTCAATTTCACAATTGATGAAAAGAAAGTCACATTTATGCCGTGACCATGTGCCAGCATTGACTGATAATATGCCACGTGCTTCTTGTGGTCACCCAGTAGCATTCGCGGCACTCACCTGGGGGACACTTTCCAAATTTTCAGGTCCTCCTGCAGGATTATGAGCACATTTCGCACGGAAATACCTACTTTGGAGGCGATGTGTTTCTCAATCCTTCAGGGATCCTTCAACACAATTTTTTCCACTTCCTCGATCATGTTGTCAGACGGGATGGTGCAAGGCCGAGATTGTCTCGGTGTTTTGTCATACAAGGTTTTGCCTTCTCTGAACTGTCGCACACGCGAATGCACACTGGACACAACCATGACACCATCAGTGTATGTCTCACTCACTGGTGATGAATTTCAGTCAATGGCAAGCCATGAAAATGGAAAAAACGTATGATGACACGCTGGTTTTGTACTGAGAAAGTCGCTATTTTAACAGTAACAGTTGAAAGTAGCCAGTTATTAAAATAAGCAAAATCTCGGGCAGTTGACATCTGCGAAAGTAAGTTAAACCGCTCACTGCTGCTCGAAATTACTTTATGAGTGGCCACAGAACATGCATAACGGATAATTTTCTAACTGCTCTCTCCTCAACTCAAAATCAATGTTAAAAAAAATAAATGAATGGATTATTAAACATGGGATGGGGAGCATGAAATCATTAAGCAGAGGTTTGATACTTTAAAATCATAATCTATTCAGTAATATAACAAGCAAATAAATGTGGGGAGACCAAATTAAGCACACACCTGGTACAAACGTGAATTAAATTATATAATTACTCCCCATTTTAAAATTGTTTCTGCCTTTATGAATATGGAGGTAATGTGGGAGGAAATTTGCAAACACACAATGGGTAGCTGGAAGCACATTTATTCATTCAGAGACACGCACATTATGCTAGGCGGTAAGTTACAAGTAGGAACACTTGAAAGCAGCGGCGAAACGTAGTGTGCCGGCCGCGGTGGCCGAGGGGACTGAGGCGCTCCAGTCACGGTCTGCACGGCCACTACGGTCGGGGGTTCGAATCCCCCCTCGGGCATGGATATTTGTGACGTCCTTAGTTTAGCTAGTTCGTAAGTAGTTTGTAAGTTTAGGGACTGATGACCCCGTAGTTAAGTCCCATAGACTCTACAAACATTTGAACATTTTTTGAAACGAAGCGTCAGCGGCGTCTTGACGAGGTGGTGGGTGTCTTGATCACAAATTTAATTAAACTGTGCACTAATCGAACTCATGTTTGGGGAGGCAGTGGCTCACTACTCTTAAGTACCACGTGGTGTGCGAGCACACAGAATTGCGTAACATTTACAAACAGAAATTAATTTAGAATAAGCGAGTAAAGCACACGCGAGAAATCGTATAGAAGAAAGCCAGTATTAACAAAAGCATGGTTGAAGGCCGAAGTAACGACCGTTACGAAAGCACGTGGTGCAATCGGTCATACAAGATAGGAAAGACGGGATCAAACAAGAAAATCTGAGAAATATTTGGCATACTCGCGGATACAGTAACGACGCGAAAAGTCAGTTAAAAACAGCAAGGAGATTCAAACACACTAAATTTACACAAAGGCTGAAGACCACACACATGTATTGTAACTTGAGCAAAACCGGACACAATCATCACTGGAATGAAAATGCAAATAATAAATTTACACTGAATTTACTCGAGTTCTGTAAATAAAGAAACATTTCACCTCGCAAAGCGAAAGAATTACTCCAGAAAACTATCACTGAAAAACCAAGACTGCCTGTTTACCAAGAAAGTAAAGTTCTAACAGCATGCCTTCCCCTCATCATGATTCGGCGGAGCCAGAAAGAAGAGTGAAGACTAAAGCTCTAAGGCCTCGGAGAAACCTCCTACCGCCATACACCGGATGTAGAGCGCGCTAAAAGCGACGCAGAGTGCGTTCAGAGACTAATGTTTACTAACCCTTGCTACCTGGCCAAGACAATTCCCTCTTCAACCGCTCGCAGAGAGGTCTCCTGTCACCTCTTTCGTCGAAGATTAGGTTGGTACGACACTAAGAACCCGGCCACCTCGCCACCTTGCCAAGTAAGCTTGTCTCTGGCCAGCCAGCAGACGCCAGCGCAGACGACAAACGAAGCCGCGCGTTCTTAACTACAGCAAAACGAGGCCTAAAGCGGGAGGCGAAGACTGTAAGTATTTATAAATGGAGGGCAAACATATATAAACTTGGGACATTGATCATTAACAAAAGAATAAAACAATTAACACACAAATATATAGCATTAATGTTGCAGAAACACTTTAGGTTAATGAATCAATCAAAATGGAACACGACCACACATTCAGTGGACGTATTTCACAGTTCCAACTCTCTCCGCTGCAGATAGTGCTCTGTGTGCAGTAAAGTACTGGCATCTCTAAAAAGCACTCACAACAAGGGTGCACGTATTTAAAAATAATAAACCATATGTTTTATCAGTATCCAGTCCTAAGTAGTTGTGTAACTTTAATGCTCCTGGTACGATAAATGATTGTCCATTGCGATACGTTACCATAAATTATTGCTTTCTTCAGATATGTAACAACCGTTGAATCGTTAGTTACGAGTTTTTTTTTTCAGATAACCTCGTACTTCGTCGGTGGGACTGGAAGTTGCAGTAGCGAAGTATCCATATTAGCATTCAGTTTATATTATGTACAGAATGCAATTTGAGATGATATCTGGATGAATGGACACTCAACGGATTTATTGCAATATTAATCATACAATTGGCCAATTGCTCCTGTGTCACATCACTTAGTACGTACAAGAACGCAACGTCCAACGTCTTAAAATAAATGATAACTGTAATATTGTGTAGTGGCAGGGGGTATGTGTACTCGCACACCGTAGATTTGCGGACAAGTACGACGGGTGTTCAAATGAAACGTCTTAACAACCAAACAGGTTGAAATTTGAATATGCCGCTTTGGGATAACGCAGTGTGACATCTATGCAAGAAAGCATGCGTCGTCACCTTCCCCTAAAAATTTCAATGCTGTGCCCTCAGCAGGCAAGGTGACGCTCGCCGTCTCTTTCGACATCCGATACTCATCGAATTCCTGGAGCACGGACAAACCATTAACAGTGACGTCTGCTGAGAGACATTCCGTAACCTACGTAAGTCCATCACGAGCAAACGGTCCAGGCGGCTCAAGACTGGAGTGATTCTGTTCCATGATAACGCTTGTCCACACGTGTCCAAGGTCACACAAAGTGTACTGGCGACGTTCAGGTGGGAGCAGCTTGAGCATCCGCCCTACAGCCCAGACATGTCGCCCTGTGTCTTCCGTTTGGTCCGCTAAAAGAACTTCTCAAAGCGAAGTGCTTCAACTAGGATGACGAACTGGAGGACACAGTAGAGGACTGGCTCTTGTTACAGCCACAGGAATTCTGACAATATGAAATCCTTCGACTTGTTAAACAGAGGGATAGTTGCGATCAGGCCTCTTTTGAATAAAGACTTCAATTGTACACACAGTGTTGTCTCGTACCTTTTCGTCTGAACAACCCTCGTAATGTTATCTGACAGTATGCAGCGCGACAGCGGCCACAAGTATCATTGTTGTAGATACAGAAAGAGTGAGTCTTTAGCTACGTCCTGCGTGATTAACACTATTTATTTACAATTATGAATCATATTAATGGAGTATCACGTTCTCTAATTTAGAGTGATGTAAAAGAAAAAAAAATGTATTGGAGTTCCAACAAAAGAATGAAGCCTGTCAAAACGAATGTGAATATTCGTGATATCAGCAAATTTCCCAGGGAAAGTACAGTGCTTATAAAAAAAGTGATACAATGTACATAAATATTTGGAATTTCCTACACTACTAGCCATTAATATTGCTACACCAAGAAGAAATTCAGATGATAAACGGGTATTCATTGGACTAATATATTATACTGGAACTGACATGTGATTACATTTTCACGCAGTTTGGGTGCATAGATCCTGAGAAATCAGTACTCAGAACAACCCCCTCTGGCTGTAATAACGGCCTTGATACGCCTCGGCATTGAGTCAAACAGAGCTTGGATGGCGTGTACATGTACAGATGTCCATGCAGCTTCAACGCGGTACCACAGTTCATCAAGAGTAGTGACTGGCGTATTGTGACGAGCCAGTTGCTCGGCCACAATTGACCAGACTTTTCAGTTGGTGAGAGATCTGGAGAACATTTTCCGTATCCAGAAAGGCCCGTACAGGACCTGCAACATGCAGTCGTAGTTTATCCTGCTGAAATATAGGGTTTCGTGTGGGTCGAAACTCATTCACCAAAGAAGACGAAACCAATATTCCAGATTTCGAATTACGAACAGACGCCGTAATGAGTAACGTTGAAGTTGATATAATCGGAGTAGTGCAGCAACTAAAATCACTTAACAAGAACAAGTCTTCTGGTCCGGATTGTATATCCATTAGATTTCTATATGATTATGCTGAAGCGATAGCTCCTTACTTAACAGTCATATACAACCGCTCTCTCATAGAAGGATCTGTACCAAAAGATTGGAAAGTTGCACAGGTCACACCTATATTCAAGAAAGGCGGTAGGAGTAACCCACTAAACTACAGGCCTATTTCATTGACGTCAATTTGCAGCAGGGTTTTGGAACATATCCTGTATTCAAATATTATGAATTATCTCGAACAGAACGATCTATTGACCCAAGGTCAACACGGATTTAGAAAAAATCGTTCATGCGAAACACAACTAGCTCTTTATTCACACGAAGTTATGGGTGATATCGACAAGGGTTCGCAAATCGATTCCGTATTTCTTGATTTCCAGAAAGCTTTTGACACCGTACCTCACAAACGGCTTTTAATCAAATTGCGTGGTTACGGTATATCGCCCCAAATTTGCGATTCGATAGGGGATTTCTTGTCAGAGAGGACACAGTTCGTCGTAATCGATGGTAAGGCATCGACTAAAACAGTGGTGATATCGGGCGTTCCACAGGGTAGTGTTATTGGTCCTCTGCTGTTCCTTATTTACATAAACGAATTAGGGGAAAATCTAATTAGCTCTCTTGGGTTGTTTGCAGATGACGCCGTCATTTACCGTCTAGTAAAATCATCTGAAGATCAAAACCAACTGCAGAACGATCTGAATAAGATATCAGTATAGTGTAAAAATTGGCAATTGACTCTAAATAATGAGAAGTGAGAAGTCGTCCACATGAGTACGAAAAGAAATCCGTTAAAAATTGTTTACAAGATAAATCAATCAAAAGTGAAGGCCGTAAACTCCACAAAATACCTAGGAATTACTATTACTTCAGACTTAAATTGGAAAGAACGTGTAGATAATATCGTGGGAAAGGCGAACCAGAGACTGCGTTTTATTGGGAGAACCCTGAAAATACGCAAAAGAACTAAAAAAGAAACTGCATGCACTACGCTTGTCCGTCCATTTTTGGAGTATTGCAGCCCACAGTGGGATCCTTATCAGGTGGGTTTGGCGGAGGACATCGAAAGAGTCCAAATAAGGGCAGCTCGTTTCGTATTGTCACGATACAGGGGAGACAGCGTTACGGAAATGATACAGGATCGGGATGGGAATCATTACAACAACGGCGCTTATCGCTGCAGCGTGGGCTACTTGCGAAACTCCAATCGCCAACATTCTCCTCCGAATGCGAAAATATATTGTTGACTCCCACTTACATAGGTAGGAATGATCATCAGAATAAAATACGAGAAATCAGAGCTCGAACAGATAGATTCAGGTGTTCTTTCTTCCCGCGCTCTATTCGAGAATAGAATGGGAAATAAATAGTATAATGGTGGTTCGATGAACCCTCTGCCAGGCACTTAAATGTGATTTGCAGAGTATCCCATGTAGATGTATATGTAAAATGAATGGTAGAGCCACGGGTTGTAACACATCTGAAATGTAACGGCCACTGTTCAAAGTGCCGTCGATGCGAGCAAGAGGTGACCGAGACGTGTAACCAAAGGCATCCCATACCATCACGCCGGGTGATACGCCACTATGCCGATCACGAATACACGCTTCCAACGTGCGTTCACTGCGATGTCGCCAAACACTGATGCGACCATCATGATTCTGTAAACAGAACCTGGATTCATCCGAAAAAATGACGTTTTGCTATTCGTGCACCCAGGTTCGTAGTTGCCTAGACCATCGCAGACGCTCCTGTCTGTGATGCAGCGTCAAAGGTAACCGCAGCCGTGGTCTCCGAGCTGATAGTCCATGCTGCTGCAAACGTCGTCGAACTGTTCGTGCAGATGGTTGTTGTCTTGCTAACGTCCCCATCCGTTGACTTAGGGATCGAGACGTAGCTGCACGATCCGTTACAGCCATGCGGATAAGATGCCTGTCATCTCGACTGCTAGTGATACGAGGCCGTTGGGATCCAGCACGGCGTTCAGTACTGCCCTTCTGAACCCACCGATTCCATATTCTGCTAAAAGTCATTGGATCGCGACCAACGCGAGCAGCAACGTCGCGATACGATAAACCGCAATCGCGATAGGCCACAATCGGACCTTTATCAAAGTCGGAAACGTAATGGCACGCATTTCTCCTCCTTACACGAGGCATCATAACAACGCTTCACCAGGCAACGCCGGTCAACTGCTGTTTGTGTATGAGAAATCGGTTGGAAACTTGCCTCTTATCAGCACGTTGTAGGTGTCGCCACCGGCGCCAACATTGTGTGAATACTCTGAAAAGCTAATAATTTGCGTATAAAAGCATCTTCTTCCTGTCGATTAAATTTCGCGTCTGTAGCACGTCATCTTCGTGGTGTAGAAATTTTAATGGCCAGGAGTTGATTTTTCTTCTATATTGTTGATGGTCTATCTTTTAACTATTTTCTTTTCATATTTTTCGAAAAATGTTCAAATGTTTGTATAGTCTATGGGACTTAACTACGGGGTCATCAGTCCCTAAACTTACAATCTACTTATGAACTACTTACAAACTAGGACGGCACAAATATCCATGCCCCAGGGGGGATTCGAACCCCCGACCGTAGTGGCCGTGTAGACCGTGACTGGAGCGCCTCAGTCCCCTCGGCCACCGCGGCCGGCCTACGCTTCTTGTACGAATTTCTCCGGCGTTCGTTTTTATAGCATTGTCAGGTCAAAAGTTTTTGTCTATTCAAAAATCCAAGCAACTGGTAGCGCCCTGTTTCTGTTTTAGCAAGATCTTAATGGATGTGGTGTACCACTTATTTTCACCTGACGTCGAATGTCACGTAACCTATGGATGACTATACATCTTTGTGTGATAGTGAAGTTTGTTAATTAATGGAGCTTTAAAGTGCCCTGTCTTGTACAACGGCAAAGAGTATGGATGTGCTGTTACTATTCTGTAATTGTAGGTGCCTAAGGATGCGACAAAGTGAACTAGGTTCCGTTAAAATCTGCCACTACACACTAAAATTATGGTATATTTATTAAATTCTTTGATAATACTTTCAAAACTAGACTTACGGTCTATTATTGATAACTGGAAATAGGTGTGTTATGAAACCTAACAAAAGTCTGGCATTCAGTAAGTGGAATAGGAAACACTTTAAAAATATATAAATGTTTGTATAGCTTATGGGACTTAACTACAGGGTCATCAATCCCTAAACTTACAAACTACTTATGAACTAACTAATACTAAGGACAGCACAAATATCTATGCTCGAGGGGGGATTCGAACCCCCGACCGTAGTGGCCATGCAGACCGTGACTGGAGCGCCGCAGTCCCCTCGGCCACCGCGGCTGACGGAAACACTTTACTTCCGTTCGAATTAATATGTATGTTAGTTGGCAATTCATACATAAAAGAAATTACTCAGTGTACAAGACAGAAATCTATTATAAAAAAGAGGAAATTTTAAGATTGCTATTTGATATTAAGGTTGCTATTTGCAAAGTAATTTTAGTGGAAACTTCCTGGCAGATTATAATTGTGTGCTGGAACCGGGACTCGAACCTGGGACCTTTGCCTTTGGCGGGCAAGCGCACTGCCGACTGAGCTATCCCGACACGACTAACGATGCCACGTCGCCACTTTACTTCCGCCAGTACCTCGCCTCCTACTTTCCAAACTTCACAGAAGTTCTCCTGCGAAACATGCAAGACTAGCACTCCTGGAAGAAAGGATATGGCGGAGACATGGCTTAGCCACAGCCTAAGGGATGTTTCCAGAATGAAACTTTCACTCTGCAGCGGAGTGTGCGCTGATATGAAACTTCCGGGCAGATTAAAATTGTGTGCCGGAACCGGGGAAGTTTGGAAAGTAGGAGGCGAGGTACTGGCGGAAGTAAAGTTGTGAGGTGGCATCGTGAGTCGTGTCGGGATAGCTCAGTCGGTAGAACGCTTGCCTGCGAAAGGCAAAGTTCCCAGGTTCGAGTCGCGGTTCCGGCACACAATTTTAATCTCCAGAAAGTTTCATATCAGCACACACTCCGATGCAGAGTCAAAGTTTCATTCTGGAATTATAGTGGAATTTGGCATCACACAGCTTCAGCAGATATTTCATCAGTTTTCTTCGGCGTAACATTTTATTCTATGAAATAGTACGTTATTTTGTGGTGATAGTAATGTTAGGGATAAAGTAGAAATAAAGATGTCGAACGCAGGTAACGACAGATCCCACTGGGTGGTTTCTGGAGCATCGCGCTGTCATGCAAATGAAGTGGATATTTCCACTGAGCCGCGATCGGATGAACGTAGACATGCAAGGAGAGTTGTTGCGTGACTTGCGAGGCGCCCTATAGGCCGTCTTTAAATCGCGGCGACGGTTCAAAAGGCAGCAGCCTTGCTGGGGAAATACGGAGCGTAGAAAGAAAGTGCGCCGGCGTCAAGGATCTCGCCAAGTTCGTTGTTCCTGCTCTGCCGACGCACTCTCCTCCCTTCCGCTTTCTCTCTCTCTCTCTCTCTCTCTCTCTCTCTCGCTTTCGCACTACCATTTCATCACAGTTATGTGCCTCCATTTAAAAATGTATATTGATACCATTTGTATTACTTCACTTGCACACTTTCCAAGCAGTCTATGACGGTTCACTGAGTTACACAATCTTGCGACATTGATATATTCTTATCGTTCTGATTGACAGATCTTTTTGTCCTGAAATATCTTCGTCGCACAGCAATTACTTTGTAGTGATGCCTGAAGTGAATTCCATTAAAGCTGGCACAGACTGTAGATGCGTAACAGTGGAACTGGAAATTTTCCTTTGTAATTTCTTATGGAAACTTATGTGCATGACGAGTCGCGAATCATGTGCAGGATGAATAACGAATGGTGAATACACTATTGAGCTGGACATCAAAACGGCGAAAGGTATATCAGTTTGAAGGTTATTTACTACTAGCTGAAAACCCGGCGTTGCCCGGATATTTATTTATTTCTGCCATTAATCAGGTATATGTTCATTTGTATAAGGGCAGTATGTCTGTAAAATCTCTCGGGAATACAATTAGTAGTAAGGAAGTAATCGATTAAAACTGTGTGCGTGACGGAGCCGTTTTCCTTGAACGTCACTGTTTACGTGCTCATATCTCATGAACTACGTGTCGGAATGTAATACAATTTAGAAGCTACATTCAACTATATATGTGTATACTGTCTGTAAAATTTCCTGTCGCTACAGTTTGTAGTGTTCAAATTATAAATTCTAACGTCATACCGAGAGCCGTAGTTTTACTCCATAAACAGCGGAAAAGTAGTAAGCGAGAAACTTTTTTCATTTCATCATTTTACTATGGTTGCCAGCGAGAAAAAGTTTAATAAAGGTTTGAAATTATGATTAAAGTTTGTTACAAGTCGCTAAGTACTGTCATTCTCATACAGTTTATTTCGAAAGTCTCGCCGCATTTTGCGATTTCTATTGGTTATGACGTAATATCTTTTGAACCATGTGCCGTATGTGGTTCTTAACCATGCAGCAATTGTTACCTCATGGTAAGGAATGTGTGTATCAATTTGGTTGAAATCGGTCCAATGGTTTAGGAGAAAATGAGCAGCATTGTCGCAAAATGCAGCAGGTGTTCGCGTATCTCATTGTTTATGACGTCATATCTCGTCAACTATGTATCGTACGTGATTCTTACACTTACGGCGACCGTTCTCATGGATTGAAGCTTACTTGTATAAAATTTAAGAAAGAATGGATCAAAACTGTAGATTTGTATGCAACTCGTACAAATATACCGACACTCTGCTTTATATATTAGACTAGAAGATATAAATGAGAGGTGGTCATCACCGAACGCCTATCACAATCGTAACAGCTGCGCCGGAGTGGCCGAGAGCACTGAGGCGCTATGCTGCGATGCGCGAGGCCGTTCCCCGACGAGTGTTCGAATCCCACCTCGGACATGGATGTTTGTGCCGTCTTTAGTATAAGGTAGCTCATAAGTAATCTGTAAGTTTAGGGAATGATGACCCCGCAGGTAAGTGCCATAAGCTTCACAAACAGTTGAATATTTGAAAAAATCTTAACGGTATACGTCCCTGTAACACACAACACTTTTATTGTAGTGTCTGCCACTGGAAATTGACAAGCATCACCGAAGCACTTTCGAGCTCACTGAACGAACCTGTGACGGCACATGTTGCTATTCTTTGTAACTTTTTTTATATGCCTCCAGCTATTCTGCCAGGTAAAGGTTCCAGATTGACGAACACTGCCTCGAATCGGTGTGGCCGAGATTTCTGTGTGCTTCTATCAAGATGAGTGCAAGAAACTTCCTCAGGATTTCTTCACTGAATCTCAGTCCAATATCTGTTTCTCTATAAATATTGCCATGTGTTTGATCCTCTTTGGTTAATCTCTGATAATTTGCGATTGTTACTCTTTATATTGACATTATCAGTTATGTGGTCGAGCAGTAATAATCTCTTATTACCCTTACCTACACTTAGATCAACTGCCTGACCCTGTGTGAAGACTCAATTTTTGTAGATCTTTATGTATTTACCTAAAATTTCATAGCTATCGTCGTTTTCCTGTATATAACGGTATAACAAAATGATCCCCTTTCAGGCCATTGCTGCAGCGTATATGTAGAATGTAGAACGACTCTTATATATGTATGTTCACTGAGGTAACTCAAGTTATGCGATATCGATATGCACAGAAAGCGATTGCTGTAATAATGCGTACATCAGGTAAAAAACCGGCGGCCCATGTCAGGGCTGTAATTTGTATTCTAGAGATTGATGTGGACAGGTTTCCGACGAGATTATTGCCGAACGACGGGGAACTGGCAGACTTTGAACGCGAATGGTAGTTGGAACTAGACGCATGGGTCATTCCATTTCGAAACCGTTAAGAAATTCAATATTCGTAGATCTACAGTCTGAGTTTAGAATACAAAGTATTAGGCATGACCGAGAGCAGCAGCGTTTACGTTTGCTTGAATTGTCACTGCTAACAGAGAAGCAACATTGCGTGGAATAACTGCAGAAATAAATTTTGGATTCAGGGCGAAGGTGTGCGTTAGGACAGTGCGGTTGGCATTAATGGGATATGGCACCCATTCGAGTGCCTTTGCTAACGACACAACATCGCCGGCAGCGTCTTTCCTGGGCTCGTGATTCATACTGGCAGGATTCTAGACTCGAAAACGATGGCTAGATCAGATGACTCGTGATTTCAGTTGGTAAGGGCTGATGGTAGGGTTCGGCGGTGGCACAGATCTCATGGAAAGATGGACCAAAGTTGTAAACAAGGCACTGCGCAAGCTGGTGTAGGCTCTATAATGGTATGAGCTGTTCTTTATGGACTGCACTACATCCTTTGGTCGAAATAGTGATGTTCGGTTACTTGGAGATGTTTTGAAAGCACTCACTGACTTCATGTTCCCGCAGAATGATGGAAATTTTACGGATGACAAAGCATCATGTCAGCGGGTTATAATTTCGTGATTAGTCTGAGACCACTCTGGACAGTTATAGCAAATGATTTGGTTATCACCCACCATGAATCCAATCGAACATTTAAGGGATGTAATCAAAAGGTCAGTTCGTATTGCACAAAATCCTGCACCGCCAACACTTTCGTAATTATGTTGAAGCAGAATGACTCAATATTCCTCAGTGAACTTCCAAACACTTACTGAGTACATGCCACGGCGAGCATCTGGTGAAAAGGAGATGCGGACTTTTTGTCACCACAGTGGACGCCTTAGATGTAGGATAAGTGTAAATGTGTAATTTGCGGCTGTCGTACGTTTGTGTGGTAAATGCCGTCATTTGGTCATGATCTTTAGCCAGTCCCATAAAATAAAGATTTGACGCTCCCTCTCGGACCAGGATGTTCAGTTACGACGTTTTTCACACAGCATAACACGATGCATTAATAAACGGCTGTCTTTAACCTGGTGTATCGATGGGATAATTGGCTCAAGCTCACGGCCATTTCGCCTCATTTGCACGCCTGCCCGGCCTTCGAACGCAAATTTTTTGATAGCCCCTTATTCAACAGCAGATAAGTATATGTTATCCTGATTGGAAATCTAGTCAGTGAAACAGAAGTAATTACTGGTATGACCCAGAGGAGTGGGATCAGACTGATGTCATTCAGTTTATATGTTAATGGCCTATTGGGTAATATCAGCTGCAACATCCGGTCTTTAGCAGGTAATATATTTCTTTATAAGGAATTTTATCAGTAAATGTAGTACTAAAATACGCTTACATATCAACTGAAAATCAGCATGATCTAGAGACAGCCAAATAGCTCTTGATGTAGAGAAATACAAAGTTCCGGTGTCCACGAAACTTGGAAGCGTGGAAGCCTTTCATTATAGTATTAATAAGTCACAACCAAAGTCAGTCAAATCATAAAAATACATTTGAATAAAATGGATAGAAATATTAAGTGGAACACCAACATAGGCATAAATGTAAGGAAGATACAGGCTACGATGCATTTACAAAATATTAGGAAACTGAAAATTTTTTACAAGACCTATTACACACAGTTATTGGTACTGTCTTTAGTTGAACACTGCTTAAGCATATGGAAACAATGTCATTTTAAAGTAACACGTGACATCAAGAGTATGCAAAGAAGGATAACTTAATAGTCATATCCCTGTTTCACAGACGACAGAAAAAAAATTAAATGTTAAAAAAAAGCGTGCGAACCATTATTGAATTTGAGAATAATCGGCTTATAAATCGTCAAACAAAAGCTTCAGGTCAGAAACTACTAATATTCTTCATCGCGCTAAGTATCTATCATGAAGATATCGTTGAGATAAAATTGCGCAAATGACAACTCCCACAATTATATACTGACTTAAATTTTACCGACGTTTTATATACAAATAGAGCGCAATGGACGCTTAATATAAGATTCATTGAAAAGTACTTCGCGCTGAATCTTAGAATATACACACAAATAGACGGAGACTATGCTGTTTTCTAGACTTTTACTCTCTCTATCCGAAACGATTTCTTCCATCTACTCAACTAAGTACAACTTCAATAATATCGCATACTTCCCTAACGACTCGCAGGCTTCACATCATTTTACACACACATCTTCAAAACTCTTTGTAACATATTTTGGTATCTGGATATCTTCCGGTCTTAACTCATTTTCTGCTTGTGATTATGCAAATAATTATTTCAAAAAACGCAAAAAATTTAACGGAAAGTATGTACGAACACTTAACTGAAAATTTCCGTTTACTATCTTAAAATATTTTACGTTATATTGCACTATACGATTCGAAGCATAGATTAGTTGGCCGTGGCGGAGCGGCCGAGCGCATTGAGGGGCTATGCTACGATGCGCAAGGCCGTTCCCTGTTGGGGGTTCGAATCCCCCTCGGGCATGGATATTTGTGTTGTCTTTAGTATAAGTTAGTTCATAAGTAGTTTGTAAGTTTAGGGACTGATGACCCCGTAGTTAAGTCCCATAAGCTCTACAAACATTTGATAGATTAGTTGACTGAAGACGGACAATAAGTACTACGGCAACAATACGTATACTCGTGTCTCTAATGGTTTATGGTGAATTTTAAATGGAACAATATCAGGAAAATAACTTCAGAACCTCCGAGTTTACTTATTATACGTGTGGGTATAGTATCTGTTCCATGCATAGGAATCATTCCCTTCTTTTAGTCAAGATATTCTAGAAATTTCTTTTCTTCTCAATTCTGTTCATCATTTGCTCTCCATCTAATCTTCACCATTCTCCTGTAGTACCATATTCCAAATCATTCTATCATCTTTTTGTTCGAACTCCATATAGTCCACGTTTCACTTCCGTGTCATACGTCACTCCAAATAAATGCCTTTAGAAAGGACTTCCTAACATTTACTTAAATATTCGATGTAAAAAAATTCTCTTCTTGATAAACGCTTCTCTTCAAATCCAGTTCTGCATTTTTTATCTTCTCTACTTCAGCCATCAGAAGTTATTTTACTGCCACAATAACAAAACGCCCCTACAACTTTTATAGATTCGTTTCCTAACATAATTCTTTCAGATCCGCTTGTTTTCTTTAGGCTACATTCAGTTACCCTTATTTTGTTCTTGTTAATGTTCATCTTACACCTTCCTTTCAAGACACTCTACATTCCGTTTTATTACTCTTCTAGGTCCTTTGCTGCCTCTGACAGAATTACCACTTCATTGGCGAAACAGCAAAGTGTTTGTCCCTCCCCTGAACTTTAAATCCGTTTCCAAATTTCTTCTTGCTTTCTTTCACAGCCTGCTCAATGTACAGATTGAATAACATTGGGGAAAGGCTACAACCTTGTCCTACTCCCTTCCCAACCACTGCTTTCCTTTCATGCCGTTATGACTCTTATAACGGCCGCCTCGTTTCTGTACAAGTTGTACGAGGTACGTCCAGAAAGTAAGTTCCGTTTGGTTATATAAAACAAACGTGTACAGATACAGAAAAAATATTTATTGTACAAATATCTACAACTGTTAAACTACTTTTCTACATAGCTGCCGAAATTTTGTAGGCACTTGTCATAGCATGGCACAAGATTCTGTATGCCTTCTTTATAGAAGGTTGCCGCCTGTGTATTCAGCCATGTGGTAGCATGTTCTTTCAGCTCGTCATCATCGTTGAAATGTTGACCACCAAGGACAGATGTTTAGGTGAAAGTGGCTAGGAGCGACGCCCGGGCTGTACGGATGATGATCAAACACGTCCCAGTGAAATTCCCGTAAGAGTTGTTTGGTCATATTCGCCACATGAGGTCGGCCACTACCGTGGAATCAAACACCACCTTTTTATGGAAATCCTCTTCTTACACCTAAAATTTGTCCTGTCAACACTTCAACGATGACGAGCTGAAAGAACATGCTACACCATGGCTGAATACACAGGCGGCAACCTTCTATGAAGAAGGCATACAGAAACCTGTGCCACGCTATGACAAGTGCCTACAAAATTTCGGCAGCTATGTAGAAAAGTAGTTTAACAGTTGTAGATTTTAGTACAATAAATATTTTTTCTGTATCTGTACACGTTTGTTTTATATTACCAAACGGAACTTACTTTCGTGATGTACCTCATATATAACTTCCCGTTCCCTTTATTTTAGGCTTTATTTTACGACTGCTACCTTCAGAATTTGAGAGAGTGTATTCCAGTCAAAAGCTTTCTCCAAATATACAAAGCCCATAAACGTAAGTTTGTCTTTCCTGAACCAATCTTCTAAGATTAATCGTAAGGTGAGTATCGCCTCGCGTGTTCCTGCAGTTCTCCCAAATCCATAGTGATATTTCCCGAGGTCGGTTACTATAGATATGGAGTGAATTTTTGTGGCTGGAGATGTTGTGGACCTGTGTAACGTGCTGTGGCAGCAGCCAGCGGGCGAACTGGTTGCAGAGAGATCGTCAACGAGCGCGCGCAGTAGGGAACAGTGTCAAGGCTGAACGCAACGGACACGTGCTGCCGACCGGCCCGCCCTTACCAACCGCCGACCGCAGCTGACGATAACCACACCGTCTCAAGGGTATACAGCAACGCTTCACTGCAATTCAGATACACTCTATTACAGAGCATATTTTAAGGGATTTTCACTGGGCGACATTGGAAGGATGATCCGAGGGTTCCGGGAGCCCTCCCCCGGAAAAAAATTCTAAATATTGATGCCTAAAACCGTATTTTGAAGCCTTTTTTTTAATTGAAATCAAAGCTGCTTACTTTTTCCTTAATATATTTTACTCATATATGTTTTTAATGAAAAATAAAAATGTTTGTGGAACAATACTAAATTTGGACTTTGAAGAAATCATTTATGTCTCCTAATTTGGTTAAAAACCCTTTCAATTGTTTTTGTTGTCTTTTATTTGTTAAGTAGTTGAATAGAATACAGTACCTGTTATAAGTTCACTTTAATTTGATATGGCTATTAAATGAAAATAGCATTAAATTAAACTAATATCAGTACTATGATTACTTAAAATACCTTCCTGTGCACTTTCTGTAAAAGTTAATAAATCATTTGTCTTAAAAGCTCATATTACGTTATGGTTCCTCAATTTTTATTTTTGCTCTAGAGAATTCTGTACACCAATGGGAAAGAAACACAATTACAATTTTAAGCTATCTCAGAAAAGTACTTACTTCTGAAGAAAATGAGTAATGAGATGCTGGTGCTTAAAACGTCTTTAAAGAACTTAAAGTTCTAGTGTGTTTTCTTTCAGAGAGTATTGAACAGTAATTTTATACCTTCACTTGTAAGATTGTAGGTAAAAACAATACTTTTGCCGTTTTTATAAATGTCTTAATACACACAAGAAACAATATTCAAGAAATGTTTTAAAATAGGCCTACAACAGAATTTTAAAGGTTAATGAAATTACTGGGTTCACAAAATATTTTGATAAAAAAAATTTACAAAGTCCCTAACTAAAAGAATCGAAGAACATCAAATTTAAAGGTTACTGTCATTTGGAAAAAAACGTTTTTACAAACTCTTGGTCTCGATACAGTTCAAAATCGGGCAGCTTCCTTCTTCTCTTTTTCTACTCTAGGAACTTCTCCCCGGATGGCCTTGGGTCGAAAAAGGCTGTCCCAACACCGTTGACAGCGATGCGCATTCTAGAGTTGAGAGCTTCTCGCGACAGGCCAGAATATTTGTTTGATTTTAAAGTCGTATGTAGTGACACTGCTCTTTCAGGACCTGCACTGTGCGGTGTCAGAGAAATACAAGACTGCAACAACTTTCTTAGGATTGAGTGAGGTTGAGATACTTTCAAAAAGTGGTACAGGTATCCAGTAGATGATGTCATACTAGACGGAGCAGGGAGTTTTTCTGCTGCAAACAACCCTACAACGTCATCAGTAAAATCTGAGACTTTATCTCTACCAAACAGGCCTACAACGTCTGCACGAACTGCGTTCACAAACTCAATAGGATTTTTAGAATTTAATAATCTATTAATCCTACTGCAGATTGCCTTCTGGTCTTCGGGAAGCCGTTATAAGATAAACTCTTTGCAGCTCATTACAACCTCTCTTCTCGCTGCAGGCCAGTGTCGCTTTGTTGAAACAAATCGGTTTACTTGACGTCTTCTAGGAAGATCTTCAGTATTTGATTCGCCACTTTCAAGTTCTCTTGCACCTTCTCTTTCCAACTTTTCTTCATATCCACCAGGATAATAGTCTTCTTCCATCAAAGATAATGAATCAACAAATATATTTTTAGATACGTCAATATCAGGGATTTAACAAATGACCTCTGACAATCTTTTTGCAGTTTTTCCAGACGTTTCAGAAGATCTAGCATAAGACTGGTAAGTCTCTGTTGTTCGCCACCTGTCTCCCTCAAACGTAGAAACCCACGTGCTGAAGATTTTTCAATTTTTGAGGAATCAGTCTTTCCAAGAACATAACTCCAATGTTGTTGCATTAATGGAAGGTTGTTCCAAACTGCTTTGGCTAAATTGTTGAGGTGTTCTACGAACCTTACATCAAAGTATGCTGGAAAGCGGTAGACAGTTTTCTTGGTTAACTCAGCCAGCGTAATGCCGATGCGCTATAAAACGTTCCCATGCAATACACACACACAGCCTTGAATACATACAGGATATGTTTTAGAATACCCAGTGTGCGTTTAAAATTTCTTTGTCCATTTCTGAAGTGTTTTCGCTTACACCAATAAGCATATTAACTTGCCGATAAAGCTCTGCATTCCATTTCATCCTTTTGGTATCGTCGCAGAGACGTATTTCTGCAACTGTAAAACATTTTGATGACAGATTGCTTACCACCTCGTGTACTTTCGGTTTTTATTTTGCGTCAGATGACCGTTTTAGTCCGTTTTAACTAAAGAACACGGCAACGAGGATTTATTTTACTTTGCAGAGCAACATCACTTCAGTGCTGCTTCTCTCTGCCCATTTAGAAATAGGACACCTTCTGGAAAAGCAAGGAACACAAAAAGAGAAATATTTTACTCAAAAGTAAAAGAAAAAACTGTCGAAATGTTGGCGTATCTTGCTGACTTTTTCGGTGAAATTAAGTCCGAGTATTTCATTGCAAGAAAATATGATTAATATTTTGACAGCGCAGGATAAAATTTCAGGTTTCATCCGTAAACTGGAACTTTATCAACGCAGGGTTCAAGTCGGAGACCTATCGATGTTTAAGGAACTGTGTGATCAATAAGTAGGCGAGGAAAATAAAAGAATCGTGTTTTAAATTTCCGTTATTTAGCATCCGTCTGCAGTTATAAACTCAATTAAGCAACATTCCTCAGCTATGGATAATCAGCACGTCAACACTTGGATATTGAGACCATTTTCTGTTGAAGAGGAAATTTTCAAAGATGTTTCAGCCACAGTAGAATCCTTCTGATTGCTCGAAGATAGTACATTCAAAATGGAATTTCAAAATTATGAACTTGGTACATTTTGGCGAAAAGCAGAAGCCGAATATCCTGTTATAGCTGACAGAGCTCTAAGCACGTTAAGACAGTTCGGTATCACTTATAGACATCAGAGTGGCTTCTCAAAGCTACTGACAATATAAAGTAAGACCAGAAACCGTCTCAATGTGGAACATGACCTGAGATGCACCTTAAGCAAAGCAAAACCAAACATTAGAAAACTTGCAACTGGTAAACAGTACCTACCTTTTCATTGAATATAATTGTTTCATTACTGAATCGAAAGTGTAAAAGATATGAGTCTTATGCAGTGTTTTAAGATTAACAAAGATTGGTAGTGTTTTCATGTATTGCTTTCCTTGATAATATTTTAATGGGTGATTTTTTGGGGAGAGGGGGGTAAAATGAGTTTCCCTAGTAGGTCTTAGGGAACACAAGACTGAAAAGGTTAGGAACCTATGCTCTAAAGGATTTACAAGAGGTTATTTTTTAATTCCCGGTACATTTAATATGTGATTCAATAAAAATAAATTGCCGGCACTACCCATAGCCAGTTAGCCACTGGGTGACAAAGTCTCAGCACTGGGCGACACAAGTATCGCCCGGTCAACATGTTATTTTATGCCCTGCTTTATTAGAGTCAGGCACAACTTCTTTCAGGTTTGCATGTCGGCAGTGGCAAAGAAACTGCTGGTTACTTGCAAGATTCATCAGATGTTCAGTACAAACAGGAATTAACTGATGAAATTGTAAATGATATCTTTCAGAAAGTTATTAAGTAATTCTCTACAAATGGACTCTCATTAACCTTTGATAAAACCCAGTATATACAGTTTCATACAGTAAATGGCATGACACCATTAATAAATTTAGACTTTGAACATAAATCTGTAGCTAAGGTAGAATATTCAAAATTTTTAGGTTTTTGCATTGACGAGGGATTGAATTGGAAGAAACATATTGAAGATCTCCTGAAACGTTTGAGTTCAGCTACTTATGCTATCAGAGTCATTGCAAAATTTGGTAATATACATCTCAGTAAATTAGCTTACTACGCCTATTTTCATTCATTGCTTTCATATGGGATCATATTCTGGGGCAATTCAAAATTGAGTAAAAAAGCGTGTAATCAGAATAGTTGCTATAGCCCACCCAAGAGCATCTTGCAGACATTTATTTAGGGATCTAGGGATCTTCACTGTAATTTCTCAACACATATATTCACTCATGAAATTTGCTATTAACAATTCGAACCAATTCAAAAGTAATAGCAGCGTGCATAGCTACAACACTAGGAGAAAGGGGGATATTCACTATTCAACGTTAAATCTAACTTTGGCTCAGAAAGAGGTGAATTATGCTGCCACAAAAGTCTTTAGTCACTTACCAAGTAGCATCAAAAATCTGACAGATAGCTAACTAGTATTTAAAAAGAAATTAAAGGAATTTCTGAATGACAACTCCTTCTACAATGTAGATGATTTTTTAGATAAAACTATATATATATATATATATATATATATATATATATATATATATATATATATAGGGTGTTTCACTAAGTGTGTTTGCCTCTATAACTTATAAAATAATAGGTGACGGGAAATTTTAATGCGGTAGGTCAACACAAGAAATGTTACACTTTCTGCGGAGCTATGAACATAGTTTATTGTATCATTTTCCAAAGAGTTACACCACAAAGATATAATTTTTTAAATGGAACAATAGTTTCTTATATCGTATATTGGATTCGTTTAAACCAGCTGCGTCCAAATCAATTTAAACTACATTCCTATCACTGTTAGTTTGGGAGCTACAACCCTTCAAAGTTCCGGGGGCGGAGACTGCGATAGCGTAGCTGACTGGCCGAGTGGCTATCTCCTGGGGCACGGCCCACTGTCTCATGACCACCAGCCAGTCAGGCACGCTGTCGTAGCCTGCGCCCCCTAAACTTTGAAGGGTTGTAGTTCCCAAACTAACAGTGATAGGAATGTAGTTTAAATTGATTTGGACGCAGCTGGTTTCAACGAATCCAATGCACGATAGAAAAAACTATTGTTCCATTTAAAAAATTATATCTTTGTGCTGTAACTTTTTGGAAATGATACAATAAACTATGTCCATAGCTCCGCACAGATAGTGTAACATTTCTTGTGTTGACCTACCGCGTTAAAATTTCCCGTCACCTATTTTTTTATAAGTTACAGAGGCAAACACACTTAGTGAAACAGCCTGTATATATATTTACATAAAATAATAAAAAGCAACAAAAAATGTAATAAAAAATCCTTAAAATATTGATTATCAAGTGTAGACAACATTTACTAGACTGACACGTTCCACATCATTACGATATGTCGTATATATGATCTATGGAACAAGTATTTTTTTTAAAGTACCATTATAAGTGAATATTAGGTACGCCAGTACGAGACAGAGTACAAACAGGGCCTCATAGCATGTTGAATATTTGAATCAGTTGTGACACTAGTTATTTTGGATTTTGGCGTCCTTGGCGAGTACTATAGATGACATCCTACCCAATCCGTCTCTCACTTTCACAAAATAAAATTCTAACGATGGAAAGTCCATCTTGGAATGTCAAGAATATGAGGATAGGTAGCAACTCACCTCACAGATTGCTGAGCCGCATACAAGTATGTGGAAGAGACAATCACATTTAATCATCTTTCAATGTTCGACCACAACCTTCATTAGGAAAGATAAACATTCACAAAATCACTCAGACATAACTCATGCACACATGGACGCTCCGGTTGTGTCTTTTTCTGGATAGAGGTTGTGGCCGAAAATTAAAAGTTGTGTGAATGTGATTTGCACTTCTATGTGCCTGACCATGACTCAGCGATCTAATATATAAAGCAGAGTGTCCGTATGTTTGTACGTGTTGCATACAAATCTACAGTTTTGTTCCAATCTTTATGAAATTTTGTACATGTAAGCTTCAATCCATGAGGACGGTCGCCGGAAGTGTAATAATCACGTACGATAAATAGTTCACGAGATATGACGTCATAAACAAATAGATGCGCGTAAAACTGCTGCATTTAGCGACAATGCTGCTCATTTTCTCCTAAACAACTGGACCGATTTCAACCAAACCTTACCGTTAGGTACCAATTGCTGCAGGGCTAAGAATCACATACGACACATGGTTCACAAGATATGACGTTATAAACAATAGGAATCGCAAAAAAGTCACATAATGCGGCGAGACTTTATAAATAGACTGTATGAGAATGACAGGACTCAGCGACTTGCAACAAACTTTAAACATAATTTCAAACCTTTATTAAACTTTTCACGCTGACAACCATAGCAAAATGATGAAAGGGAACAAGTTTCTCGCTTACTACTTCTCCGCTGTTTATGGAGTAAAATTACGGCATTCAGTATGACGTTACAATTTATAATTTGAAAACTACAAATTGTAGTAGCAGGAAATTTTACGGACAGTATGTACACTTATATTTGAATGTACCGTCTAAATTGTATCACAGTACGACACGTAGTTCATGAGATATGACCACATAAACAGTAACGTCCCGCTGTTCATGGACTAAAACTACGGCATTCGGTATGACGTTACACTTTATAATTTCTACACTACGAATTGTAGCCGCAGGAAATTTTAGAGGCATTACACACGCATATAGTTGAGTGTACCTTCTAAATTGTATCGTAATACGATACGTAGTTCACGAGATATGAACATATAAACAGTAACGTTCATGGAAAACCACCCCAGCACGGATCAAGTTTTAATTTATTACTTCTTTCCTACTAATTGTATTCCCAAGAGATTTTACAGACAAATAGCCCTTATACAAATGAATATATACCTGAAAAATGGCAGGAATAAAAAAATAAATACCCGGGCATCGCCGGGTTTTCAGCTAGTCGTCTCTAAAATATACTTTGAATAACACGTTACTCATATGCTGATACTATAAATTTAATACGTGGCCTACAGACACTCAAAGTAGTCCCCTCCTGCCATCACCACACGCTGTCAACGATGTGGGAGGCGAGAGGACATTGCTAATGCTGTGCGCGGACAAGTGACCCGAGTCAGACATGGTGCGGCAAATGTTGAGGCAGTGGTATTTAATGTCTCCTACGTTGTTGGTAGCGTATGGTTACAATAGCAGGGGACTACTTTGAGGGTCTGTAGGCCCAGGTTTCTCATATCAACTGCATGTGTACTGTGTTGTCATTCTGCTGCACCGCGACGGCCATATTGCCCTGCATACTACCGTAATAAATTAGCGTGTTACGATATTTCAGTGCTATTCATTGTCCACACATGTAGATAACATCTTGTCTTTCCGTTTGTATACGTCACATTTTCCAACCGGACTGCTATCTGAAAGGATTCTCGTTCCCTATTTTTACCTCCGTTACCTTTAGAATTTGAAACAGTCTATTCCATCAACATCGTTAAAAGATTTCTTCCTGCCTACAAAAACTAGAGTTTTGGTTCGCGTGTTCTTACATTTCTCTTAAATTCATAATTCAAACTGATCTTCCCGGAGCTCGGCTTGTACCAGTTTTTCCACTCTTCTGTAAATACTTCGTCTTAATATTTGCAAAGCGACTTATTAAACTATTGCTCCGTAATTTTCGCACATGACTGCATCTGAGTTCTTTGTAAACAGAATCTTTTCTTTTCTTTTAGATATGGAGGTATTTAGTCTGCCATATATTTTGCACACCAGGTGTAAGAGATATTTCATGGCTGGCTCTTTCAAAGACTTCAGTAGCTTTGATGGAATGTCATTGATTCCAGGGGGCTTATTTCGACTTTGGTTTTTCAGAGGTCTGTCAAATTATTCTCGCAGTATTATATGTCATATCACATTTTGACTTTCAATCGACAGTTTATAGCCAATAGTTATGGTCAGAGTGCGAATCGGCTCAGAGGTCTGTCTTACAGTTTAAAACACTGTTCTTAAAACTCTTGTCTCATTTTTAATAAATCAGTCTGAAACCTTTGAGTATATCCAGATGTCTTCCACATATACAGTCTTCTGTCACAACTCTTAAACATCGTGATAGTGATGAATAGTTTATGAAGCGACAGCGTGGTCATTAAGACTGAGCAAGCTCGGATTCTCTTCTTAAACATGGGGAAGAAAATCGGTGTGTCCTGTGAAAGGAACCATACAGTCATCTGCCTGAAGCGATTTAAGGAATTCGTGGAAACCCCAAATCTGGATGGCCGACGTCGGATTTGAACCGCTGAACCGCCGTCCTTCCGAATGAGAGTCTGGTGCTGACAACTCGCTCGGTGCTTAAATTATACTCTGCCCTATATTCAGCCAAGTGACTTCTTCTTTCAGTCCTTTACCCGTCCATATTACCATACTGTTTTTTCCTTTTCTTCTTTTCAGTACCAGCAAATTCCAATTGGCTGTCGCAGTCACATCTTCCTATTTAAACGTTATCTGAATAATATTTTTTAGTATATTATACATTTATTTCACATCCTTTGCAGAGCTAAGATATTTGAACTTGTAGTAGTAGGTACGTGTCTGTTCATGCTATCTCAACCGCCCGCGAAGTTTCTTATTCATTATTCGACTTACCCCAGCATTACCTATATTTGACTTTGTACTTATAACGCTGTACTAAATCGAATAGAAATCCTGTTTATCCTGACACCAAACTTCACTGAATCCAACTACATCTTAATTCTGTCTATCCTTTTCCCTTTAAAATTTTCAAATCAACCCCCGCAAGTAAGGGACGCAACAATCCACAGTACGACACATAGAATGCCACGTCTGATTTTCTGATTATGATATCACCGAGAATAGTCTCTTCCCGGAGATCCAAATGGGCGATTACATGTATTTTCAAATGTTCAAATGTTTGTAAAGCTTATGGGACTTAAATGCGGCGTCATCAGTCCCTAAACTTACAAACTACCTATAAACTACCTTATACTAAAGATGGCACAAACATCCAAACCCGAGGGAGGACTCGAACCCCCGACCGTAGTGGCCGTGCAGACCGTGACTGGAGCGCCTCAGTCCCCTCGGCCACCGCGGCCGGCGAAACGTTCAGTGACTCGAAAGTAAAGTATTGTCAACTGAAGTAGCAGGAAATTCTAAAACGCTTTCGTTTTATTTTAAATCAGAAATTGGATCAATCTATACTTACAAACCATCTGCGATAATAATAGCATCGAAACCTATCCTCTAAAACTGTTACACTCAATGATGTCGTACTGGGGATCTTCCTTTTAAATGGTTTTACGAATACCATAATGAGGAATGGAAATAAATGACAAATGCAAGTAATTCACCTTTGGTCCATGTAACTCCAGTAACCAAAGAATCTAAAACCTATACTTCACGAAATTTTGATTTAAAATTGTTTACCATTTGAGATCAAATGTTCAACTGTTTGTAGACCTATTGGACTTAACTGCTATGCTAATCAGTGCTTAGCCTTACAAACTAATTAAAATAACTTACACTAAGGACAAAAAGCATGCACACACACATGCCACACGGAGGATTCGAGCCTCTGGCGGAATCGGCGGCCAATTCCATAGGACGATGCCTTAGACCACGCGTTTACTCCCGCACGGTTATTGAAATCATTTTCCAAATTCTAACAGGCGAGAAAAATCAGATATTAATCAATATTAATGAATGTTATGGTTTCATCCTGTTGGCACATACGTTGCAATGACGTAAAATGTTTCCCTATACGGCTGTTTAACTTATATCTGGATCAAACTTTTTTTCTTTAAAAAAAAAAAAACAGATAGTCAACCAAAGCTAGTAGGGGTTTATGAGTAGTTCGTTTCTGGTTTCGTAATTCAAGAAATTAGAATCTAAAATTAATCTCGCAAAAGTAGCTCGCCTTAAGATGAACTACGCGTATTACACTCTAAAACTCGAATCAAAGTCGAAAACACCGTGAAAGAGCATACTAATGAATATTAAAATAATGATTATAGCACAGCTTCAAGGCTTTATTCACTTCGGTGAAAGTTTTGCGGAAAGAGGAAACCGAATTTCTCACACACATTTTGATCGTTTACAAATTATTCAACTGACACCATGATCAGATTTCTCAATTAAGATGGAACGTAAGTCACCAGTTCACGCTGTAAATGACTCAGCAGTAGCAGTGATAACCAGTTGTTCCATGCAAGGCGAAGTTGATTCAATTTGTCTAATGGCTAAATCCTGTGTCCTGTGGTGTTCAAACAAAGATTTGGGTTTCGCAAGGTATTTATTGAACAACTGGGTGAGCAAATGTGTGGTAGAGTGCCAGATTACAAATCCAAAGGTCGCGGGTTCGATCCCCGCCAGGTCCTAGGATTTTTATTTGTCACTTTCCACTTCTTTCACCTCTGGCAGTATAGCTCGTGTGAAAAATAATCATGAAATATCATTTCCTAAGACCTATTCCCTATTTCCAACATTAAAATATGTTCAGCGTCAAATGGGTACATTGAAAATCTTCACTTTAGTGTGTCATTTAGTCACTGAAAAACCTTTAGCTAAAGTGTATGTAAGTAGAAGGGAAGCATGCTGAAAAATAACTGCATATTTGAGCTGCTTCTGCCAAATCGTTAAATTTTCACCTTATCATCACATATTCCTCTTTACTAAATCCTTTTACCTTTTATTATGACATATAATACTCGTATTTTATGAAGGTAATTGATTGGCACAATATATAAAACTTTATTTGAGTAGCTTTGCACCTCACAGTGGGATTCACTGGAACCAGTAAAATATTATCACGTAATTCAATATACATAGGACTTTCTTATGAACATGGACTGTTGAAAATAGCTATATATTTTTCTTAATGTATTTTTATTAGTAGAACCGTGATTAATACATTATATTGTTTTACAAATATGCTTAGTATTATGTATAAATAGTGTTTTATGTATTTTAATGGTTAACATCTTTATATTAGAATGTGTATGATGTAACGGAATATCTTACTTGGTTTTATTTAATTATTATTTGAAAAACACAGATTGTTTACAGGTTCCGTATATGCTGCACTTCAATAACGTAATTTAGCTTTTATATGTTTTTATTATGTGTATATAGTCAAAATAACTATTACTTGAATGTATGAAGTAATATATTGTAATGGAACATCTAATTTTTACAGGATGCTTCGTCATATTGAGTTTACAAATTTAGTTACTATTGTATTATATTTGTGCAAAACTACGTACAAAAGTAAGGTGATGTATAATGGAATGGAGTGATAATTGTAATGAATATCATTCATTGTTTGTACTACCAATGAGCATACTCGGTAGAGATTAGTGTTCTATGTTAATCACAAATCGGTCTTTCACAAGTCTACGAACACACTTTTTACCGCAACTATGCGAATGTTGAATTCACATTGCATACATGTAAGCACTGTCCCCAACATTATATACACTGAGTATCAACACTTTATAATACACAATAAAAATACACCGTTGTTTCTTGGACCCCAGTGTTTAGTGCGAGGGTTAGTATAAATCGTGTGAAGTATGTGTGTTTGCGCTGGCGCGCACGCGCGTGAAAGACCGAAGCAGAAGAGAGAGGAAGGTGCAAGGAGAGCATATAGGTTTATGAGGCACGGCATAAACTGAGCGGCTGCCCTCAGGAAACTACGGGACCGGCCGATGACTCATAAGCGGTGCTCGAGATCCGGCTGACGGTCCGCCAGTTCCGGGGTCTACGCGAACTAGCATGGTCAACGACTCCGGGCCGCAGCACATGCCAGCCATGACAAACGCCTTTCGCCGTACCAGTATTAATCTGGATATTCCGTGGAGCTAGACTGAAGGGGAAAGTTAAGACCTACCGGCCCGCCCTCCCTCCCAAGATACATTCATAATGATTAGATATACAGAGATGTAGTTTCTAATTACTTGCAGCAGGCTTTGTAACAAATGTTGTATCGCAGCGGTGCCGACTTTTTTAACCACATGGATCACCTATTTCATACAACAGGCTTGGTAGCCAAAGAAGTAAATATACAACTGAAAAGGCAGGCATATACACACACATACAAACTCTCTCTCTCTCTCTCTCTCTCTCTCTCTCACACACACACACACACACACAAACACAGACACACACACAAACACTCATATATATATATATATATATATATATATATATATATATATATATATATATATATATATGTGTGTGTGTGTGTGTGTGTGTGTGTGTACATGTGTGCGCGTATATGTGTGGGTGTCTGTGTTTGTGTGTGTGTGTGACAGAGAGAGAGAGAGAGAGAGAGTATGTATGTGTGTGTATGTGCCTACCTTTTCAGTTGTATATTTACTTCCTTGACTATCAAGCCTGTTGTATGAAATAGGTGGTCCATGTGGTTAAAAAAGTTCGGAACCGCTGCGATACAACATTTGTTACAAAGCCTGCTGCAAGTAATTAGAAACTACATCTCTGTATATAAGTAAGTCCCATAGATACACTTTTTACACCCTTTTCCTTAATCTCTCTGGCCATCACTTTCGCCACCTGTTCCTTACCTCTTTGTCCTCTTAGGCTTCTCACCGTATTAGCCACCTGAAAACCTGGCGTTCCAGTGTTCAGTTAGTCTATGTACACCTCCATCCTCTGTCCGTCCTCTGACTCTCCCACTTCCTGCTACACCTTCTTCTACTATATCCACCTACACATCCCCCCTACCTCTGTTCATCATCATTCTCTGCCAGTCTCCCCCTGTTTCCTCTCTCTGATAATTCCCTTCCCTCCCCGAGTATGAAAGTTCATGGTGATCGGTCAAATTGTATCAAAGTCTGGAGTAAAGTACCTTTCGCCTTTGTCCGCACGAAATCTTATGTAGACAGTGATGTTTTCCTTTGTTTAGAAGCTCAAGTGTGCTAAATTTTATGGCACTCACCCGTACTCATCTAGAATACGAAGAGTTGTGTTTTGGAGTCTGTTTCGTACAGTCTGGTTTGACACATGCAGACGGTGGTCCTTTATTTTTGTGGCAGCACATAAAAAACGAATCAAATCCGAAGTGCCGAAGACCCTCGTTCCATTTTACCAGTTTAGATTTTTGAGATTTTCAGGCATTCCTTTGGGTTTTCCCTATTTCTTTAACCCGCCGCAGTAGCAAAGCAAACAAAATAAATAAATAAATAAAATTAAAACTCAAATCGGTGAAGCCATTTATGAGCTTTAGCGAACAAAATGAAATACACGGAAATTTTAAAAGGCACTCTTATATCTTCTGTAAAATTGGAAAAAATGTGTACAATTTGATAAATTTTAGCCTGAAGGAAACATCCTAAATCGATTGTAATAATTCCGTGGGTCTTAGTGACCTGGTGCAAGACTTACAATTGGACTCCATTTCTAGCCTTAAGATATCCCTAAGCTATCCGAGTTACCCAACAGGAAAGAGGGGCACCCTTACGACGTATCCTTTCAGGCGACTCCTCACAACGTTGAGAGGTGAAGATTGGCCTCAAAATTAAAGCGAGAAATTCCGTGATCCCAGCGAGTTTCGAAGCCGGGACCTTGCGCTCTCTAAGCCTCCACTTTGCCGCTAGCCTACACTTATAGTTGGAAAATAGCGCCGATTATTAGTTACCTACCCAGCATAGATTATGACATTGAAGTTGCAATAAAATAATATTGAGGTTTTAATAAAGACCACCCTATCTTTTAAGTTGCGCTACAACGCACAGACTGTAAAAAATTTCATTAAGATCAGTTGAGTAGTTTCGGAGTCCATCGTGGAAAAACATCGTCACACGGGACTGGATATACATCCTACATTCCTTGCCCTAACATTTCTGCCAATCACTTCTCTTTGTCTAATTCTTATTTTCATTTTTATTTCCTCTTAGGTTTCTGTCGGTATTAGTTAGCTGAGATAGGGCCAGAAATTGAGTACAATTCAAAGACTATCACCAGGTCACTAAGACACACGGAAATATTGCAATCGTTTAGGATGTTTCCTTTATGCTACAGTATTTATTTCTTCCAATAATCCGTTTGCTGATGTACTCCTCTCCCCTTTTTCTGACCATCTTCTCCCTCTTCCCCTCTCTGTCCATCTCCTATCTCCTCCTCCTCCTTCTACCTCTGCCACCACCTCCTCTTTTGCCTAATAAATAAATAAATAAATAAAACAGCAAATCACTTCTTTCTATTCAAAAAGAACATAAAATTAATTGTCTATAGGTAAGCTTATTGTGTAGGAACTTCTTTCAATAAAGAGTTACATGATCGGAGGCATGCAAACCTGCGCCATACGTGGCATGTAGACCATGAGTTAACTATCGCTCGTCTAATTTATGCTACCTTCCAATCGTAATCCGGCTTAACTCATGAAAAATTTATAGGTGGTAAAGACGTACTCACACAGTCCTTTTCAGTTTATCCTAAGCATGTTTAATTGAAATCATATCGGGAGAAATGAAGTCGTGTAGTACCGGCACGAAGATGGGTTGGAAGATATTAGCTCAGCATTGTGGAGCCTTGACCCTACCTTGGTGGACATGAATGGCGTCTGAATTCTCCACATGAGACCCACGTAGAACATTATTAATTCGACACCTTGCAGTATTCGACTGACGGTATGCCTGTGGCATGTAACACTACCATTTTCGGTCCATACACATTTTACACGATATCTGGTGTCAGACATTCATTCGTGAAGGCAACTTTGCGCCTATTTTCGACAGCCCATTCTTAGCGATTTTGAACCTACCTTTACCATGCAGCATAGGGTCCGGGTATAAGAGTCGTGCCTCACAGTATTCATCTAGAATACAGAGTTGTTTTGGAGTCTGTTTCGTACAGTCTGATTTGCACATGCACCCGGTGGTCCTTTATTTTATTGGCAGTCTGGTCAAGGTTAATGTTCATATGTTTGTCAATCTAACGAGGCGAGCAACCGCGCACTCCTCAGCAAGGCGCTTAAGAGCGCTCGGCCACTCCAATGTGGTTGGTCGGGGCTACCTCACGTGAGAAGTCGCAGATACGGGTCGTCTACCGCAGTTGTCGCCCTAGGGCGGCCATTACGGAGCAAGTCATAAATACAGCCTGTAGTTCGAAAACGATTCCAGGTTCGTACCACATCACTGTGGCTCGCAACTATTTACCTTGCAACTTCTCTTGATGAAAGTCCTTTTTGACATAAAACAACAATGTGCAATCAAACATTGATATTCTACTTCTTGTTGTCATTGGAGAAAGCGCATTTCAGTGTCTATATACCCTCAATGCTGTACCTATATTGTATTGAATGAAACTACGAATCTTACTGCCTTACCTATAAACAACTGAATTGTTATGGTTTCGATATATGGGGCTATAGGCAAGTTTCTTTACGTTTTATTACAGTTAAAGAACCACGTTTCCTTAACAATACCACGTAGATCGAGGAGGAATGCAATTATGGTACACACAGTTGATGCAAAATGCTTTTTATAATGTTAATGTTTGTAAATCTATCGGATCAAACTGCGTGGTCATCAGTCCGTAGCTTACAGACTACTTAAACCTAGGTAAACTAACCTACAGACAAACACACACACCCATGCCCTAGGGAGGACTCGAACCTCCACGGCGAGCAACCGCGCGCTCCGCAGCGAGGTGCTTTAGACAGCTCGGCTACTCCACCGCGGCAAGATTTTTATGTTTGTGTAAATATATACAATGAACATCGAAAAGGAAAAATTTCTGCTGTTCTGGAAAATTATTTATTGAGTTACTAACCGGCTTTCGGCTTCTTAGGCCATAATTAGCTAACACCTGAAAGTTGCTAACATTTTTTCACAGATGTTCGACTTAAAAAAAGTCGTTATCACAGAAAATACAAACCGTCATGTTGACAGAGAAGTGTTACATTTTTATGGAATTGAATTAAAGTCACCAATATATAAAAAAGCTGATGTTATTTAAATGTAGGAGTCCAAAGTGACATGGTGAATATTTTCGTTAAAAAGGGGGGAGAAGGTGGGGAGGTTGACGCATCGTGAAATAGTAACTTGGTAACAATGTATACATTTAACAAACTGATGAATAGTAAAGTTCATAACTAAAACTTATTTTAGTAACGGGGAAAAAGGAAACTTGATTTGACCATTTAGTATAAAAATTGCGTCCTGGGCTATATCTTTATTGATTTCCAATATTTCCAATAGTGTCATCTTTCTTCTTTCCCTGAGAGAATGTAAGATTTCACTGTCTACATCTCAATATGGTTTTCTATGAGTATATTTTCTGCAAAGGTTGAATCTTCATTTTTTAACCTCCAGCTACTCTCATGATGTGATGATCTAATAGCTATAGCCCTGTCAGACCGACAAACATACACTTTTCCACAATGTCTTCTTATGATCTCATACACAGCACTCAGTGTTAGGTGTTGAATTTTGTCTTTAATTTGAATAAATATTTTGATATGCTCTTTATGTTATAAAATGTAGATCTTTAATATCGAGATTTCAACTTTTTTGCAAGGTGATCTTAAATTTTGTCTAAACAGGGGATGAAATACCAGTTTCTCTGATTACTGCCATGTTCTTGTTGGCCACTTTGCAATAGTGATATAATTTTTCTTATTTTCATTTTGTATATTGTCAAAATAAATGTTTGTAAACCTATGAGAGTTAACTGCAAAGGTTATCAGTCCCTAAGCTTACGCACTGCTTAAACTAACTTATGCTAAGGACAACACACAACCGTCCGCGGTGGCTAAGTGGTCTGCGGCGCGCCAGTCACAGTCTGCACGGACACTATGGTCGGGGGTTCGAATCCCCCCCTCGGGCATGGATATTTGTGCCGTCCTTAGTATTAGCTAGTTGATAAGTAGTTTGTAAGTTTAGGGACTTATGACCCCATAGTTAAGTCCCATAAGCTCTACAAACATTTGAATATTGACAACACACACACACACACACACACACACACACACACATGGCAGAGGGAGGGACTCGAACCTACTACGGCGAACAACCGCGCGTTTTGCATCAAGGTTCCTTGGAGCGCTCGAGCACTCCACCGACGCTAGTATATTGTTAATAAAGGCAGAGCTATAGGTATTATTTGATGTTATTAACTGTTTGTTGTTCTGCTTGAAATGTAGAATCAGATAATGGAACGGATATGAGGCGATGCTACGATGAATGGAAAACTGCATGTTTATGGTTGTATGGCTGCTGTGAGATCGCATGGATAATTGATCAGTTAGTATGGATTTTCTGTAATTACTAAATAATTATTTTTTGTGCTGATATAAATAGTAAGGTCCAAGAAATTTATAGAAGATGTTCCTAGTTTGATTGTGAATTTAATTTTTTTATGGTGAAAATGTAAATATTTGAACCCGCTCGATTAGCCGTGTGGTCTAACGCACCGCTTCCCGAGACGGGGAGGCGTATCGGCCCCGCTTGGCAGATTAACGAAGGGGGTCGGAATGTCGGCCAGCCTGGATGTAGTTTTTAGGCGGTTTTCCACATCCTACTAGTTGAATACCGGGCTGGTCCTCACGCTCCGCCTCAGTCACACGAATCGCAAACATTTCATAACACTTTACACTTTCACACATATAATTCTATACACAGACATTTGGGGGGGGGGGGGCAGGGGTGGCGGCAGGAAGGGCATCCGGCCACCCTATCAATATTAACAGGCCAACTCCCAATAACCAAAGCCGACCCCGCATGTGCGGGAAAAGGGCTGAAGAGAAAGAGAATAGAAAAAGAAATGTAAATGTTTTAATAATGTAAACGTCGGCTTCACCTCACGAAGCATCATCGAATGACTTGCATAGTGGTCGAACATACTGGTAACATATCTACCATTCCTTCTCTGAATTGCTTGGAAGTATTCCTTGATTCCGATCTGGCAGTGATTCCAGACATACAGCAGTACTAAAAAATGAATAGCACTAGTGCTCTATATGCGGTCTATTTTATAGATTAGTTACATTCTCCCAATGAATAGCAGATCATTCACCTTCTTTGCTATCTTCATTATGTGCGCGTTCCGTTTCAGGTTACTTTGCAACGTTATGCCCGCGTGGTCTGAGACGCCGCTCCCGTCGGAGGTTCTTGTTCTCCCTCGAGGATGTTTATGCTTGTTGTCCTTAGCATAAGTTAATTTAAGAGTTTTTAAGTCTTGGGACCGATCGATTTCGTCAGCTGTTTGGTCCATAGGTACACAAAACATTCGATCATTTGAACGTTATTCCTAGGTGGACGAGACTGTATTAAGCAACACACTACAAAAGCGCTATTCGAACAGTACAGGAGCGTTTGTTGTTCCTATTTCCATCAACGTGTTTTATTTTTACATTTGGAACTAGCAGCCATTCATCACGCTGTCTAAGTAGTCTTGTATCCTACTGTCGCTTAGAACGGCACCTTGCTGCATACCACAGTCTTATCAGCAGACAGCCGCGCACTGCTGCACGTGCTGTCCGACAAATCACATATGAATACAGACAACTAAGCGGTTGTAACACTTTCCCCAGGGGCACTCCTGACCATATCCTTGTCTGTCATGAAAACTCTCCCTATCCTACTGGAGTATATTACTTCAGACGTTTCCCTGACACGATCTGAGAAACGTAATCCGTGTTCTCGGACATTCTTTAATAATTTGCGGTGGGGCGCTGCATCAATAATGTCCGAAAATCCAGGTATATGCATCCTGCTTGTAGCCCGTCGTCCATGATCTGCTGGATATCTTGTGAGCAGAGAAAGAATGACGTAAATTTAGGGTTTAAAAAATGTTCAAATGTCTGTAAATCTATCGGACCAAACTGCGTGGTCATCAGTCCGTAGTTTACAAACTACTGAAACCAAGGTAAACTAATCTAAGAACAACACACACACACACACCCATTCCCCAGGGAGGACTCGAACCTCCGACGGCGAGCAACCGCGCGCACCGCAGCGAGGCGTCTTAGACCTTTCGGCTATTCAACCGCGGCGAGTTTAGGGTTTAACGTCCCTTCAGCAGAGTGGCTATTAGCGACGGACCTCAGAAAAGGGCAAGCTGAGTTTCTTTAGCGTGATAGTTTTATAACATTGTTGATTTTTTCAGACACTTTACGTCTAAAGGAAAATGACACTGAACAGCAAAAGTAACCGGTATAGGCATGCGTAAACACAGAGATATGGAAACACTCAGGCGACGGAGCTGCGGTCGGCAACGCCTGTATAAAACAACAGACCTCTGGCGCAGGCGCTAGATCGGTTACTGCCACAGTGACAGGTTATCACGATTTAAGTGAGTTTAAACGTGGTGTTATAGTCGACGCACGAGAGACCCAAAATCTCCTAGATAGCGATGAGGTGAATTTCTCCCGTACCATTTCACGAGTGCACCATGAATATCAGGAATCTGGTGAAACATCTAATCTCCGAGATCGGTATAACCGGAGAAAGATCCTGCAAGAACGGGACCAGCGGACTGATGAGAAAAGTTCAACGTGACCCTTCCACAAATTACTGCGGATTCCAACGCAAGGCAACCAACAAGTGTCAACGTGCGAAACATTCAACAAAACATCATCGTTATGGTTTATCGGAGCCGAAGGCCCTCTCATGTACCCTTGCAGACGGCACGAAGCAAAGCTATACGCCACGCCTAGGCCCTTCAACACCGACATTCGACTGCTGATGACTGGAAACATGTTGCCTGCTCTGACGGGTCTCGTTTCCAATTATATCAAGCGGATGGACGTGTACAGGTATGGAGACAACCTCATGAATCCACGGACGCTACAAGTCAGCAGGGGACTGTTCAAGCTGGTGGAAGCTTTGTACTGGTGTGAGGCGTATGCAGTTTGAGTGATATGTCACCCATGACGCGTCTAGATACGACTCTGACAGATGACACGTACGTACGCATCCTGGCTGATCAGGTACATCCATTCATGTCCATTGAACATTCCAACAGACTTGGGCAATTATAGCAGTACTATACGACACCCCACACGTCTAGAATTGCTATGGAGAGAATCCTGGAACACTCTTCTGAGTTTAAACACCTCGGATGGTCATTAGACTCTCCAGATATGAACATTATTGACAAAATCGGGGCTGAATTGCAACTTGGTGCTCTTCCCACATAGAGGTGTGTATGGGAATCTTACAAGTAAGTACGTTATTCACGTCGTTATTAGTATGTTTTCTGGACCTACTATTGCAATATTTTGCTACTCGTTTGGGTGGTTAGACAGTGTTGGGAGAATGTTTTTCCGTAAAGGCGTATGAAGACGATGTTCTGGAATTCCTTCGTTCTCATGATGACAAACCGGTGCTCAGAGAGGTTCTGGATGCCTTTGGGAGATTACTCAGATTTCGAGGATTTGACACAGATGTGATTCCATGGGCCTTGAAGGTACCCCACCTTCGATCTTTAGGTGTTATAATTGAAAGTTTTTCACTGAGAATGCCTACGATCAATTGGAAGAGTCTCATTCATAAGATTCAGGAGATATCATTGAACATGAACATCGCTCACTCTCACTACTTCACAATGTGTGGTTCTTAGAAACTTTATGAGTTAAGTTAAGCTTATTTTGTCGCAAAAGTTTTACTTCCACTTGCTATGATTTTCCGCAAATATCAAAGATTATCTGGCAGATTTATATGGTAAGTATCTATAGTTCGCTTGCGGTATGACGTTATGTTAGGCCATCATCTGTTAGGAAGGATGGGCCTCCGTGACATTCAGATTAAGATTTCTGCGGTATATGTCCGTCGCACTATTCTAAGACGTCTTCGCGCCCCTCGGTCACTTACCATTCGACTTTATTACTGTCTCCGACTAACGAGCTTAACACCTTCAGTAGATATTGGTAGGATTCATTGTAAATTAATGGATATCAGGGAATTCTTGCTCTCAGTCATCTATTTAGTAGAAGACGTTCTTTCCCAACCAAACCTCTCTATATAAATGTTACATCGTTGGGCAATCTGTCATTGTGTCTTCTCTGTGTAATCTTTGTTGCCAGAAAGGGATTTTAAAATTTTATGGTCAAGCGTTAGTCTTCATATTTTTCTAGTGGAAGTGACGTCCTAATTATACGAAGTTGTTCATAGCCTAGTTCCTACCACGTATTGGCCTCAATGCGACGGACCACTAAAGTATTTGACACAAAAGAGATACATTATATCACTGGTTGATCTCCTGTGGATATGGACACTTGAATTGGCTTCGCCGAGAACTGACCTTTCTTCTCCGAAACACGGAGACCACTATTTCGGGAGAGATCCTATTGCGTCCCAGAACGAAGAACAATACAGTTACGTAGCTCTACGGGAATTGTGTCCAATATGTTGTGGTCAGTGGTTATGACCCAGATATTTTTTCGTTCTTCAATATATGATCACGGTCCATTGGAATTGGTAGAAGATGACACACTATTATGCACTTTTTGCAAATATGCTCTATCTTGTCTTAAGTAGTCTACGAGTTGGATGAGTTGACAACCCTGACTATTTTAGTTTTTGTATATTCCTTCCTGTTAAGAAAAAAAAAAAAGGAATCTGTAAAGCAAAACATAGCATGTTAACGTCCCCTTTTGATCTGCAATTTGATTGCTAATAGGTTGTGTGTCTACATAACATAATAAATGAACAAGTAAATAGAAAGAACGAACCTAAACCATGTAAGTGAGTGGTTCATTGACGAGAAGGGGGCATCGTGGCCAGGTCCTCGAGATTCGACCCCGTCCCGCTTTTTCTTCACAAACCTGAAGCTGGATGTTTCATGCATTCCTGTTAACAGGAAAAAGAAAAATAGACACAAAAAGAGACACGACGTCGCAGGTTCGATCCCCATTCACTCCCCAAATCTTTCACTTTTCACTTATTTCATCTCTAACAATTTTGTTTGAGTGAAAAATGCCGAGCATCACTGTGGATCGTAATCCACGTTAAACTGGAAGTCCCCTTATAACTGGCTGGGCTAGGCATTTCGAAAGCCGGAGGAAGGCAAAGGCATACCAGCCTAGTAAGCGATCAAGTCCGCACCCTCAGAATGAACTTCCGACAATCAGAACACTCCCGCTTGCGCCCAACTCTTGCTTTTTTTTATATGGCTCGACCTGCTTCTTACTTGGACATTCTTTTGCCTGATACCCAAAGCGCTCACGGTTGAAGCATTGTGTCTGGCGACAATACGATTTTACATGACCTTCCTTCAGCTCCGCCAACATTACTCCTCGAATGTAAAAATACGATAACTGCGTACCCTGTAGCAAAGTCGATTTCTTGTAAGTATTTCGCAATGCGAAGTGCAGCAGCTAGATCATTTGGGTTCTCCACACAGACCTTACACGAATATTCCACAGGGGTTCCTCACAAAGGACATTCAGAGCTCTATGCTGTGCTTCTTTGTGAATAATATGGTTCGTTACCAGCTCCTGTATAACTCATATGTCTGCATATTTATTCCCCTAATTCTGTTTGAAAAATTTACAAGTTTCACCGGCATTTTGCACTAACCAATTAATTTTTTTTCCGAAAGAATCTAGCACTGATCTGCTTTCTTGACATCTAGCGTACGAATTCTGCCAATTGCTCAAACGTTTGTGTTTTTTTTAGAGTCTCGTGATATATTACGTATGATTTAGCTTCATCCGTCAAGCGTAAATTAGCCAGTGGCAAAGTTGTTTCCTCTGAGCAATTACTTATACTGGTTGAGACTAGTTTTACCAGAAAATAGTGTTGCACGGTTAGCCTCGATTGACCTATGGAAGACGAGGGTGCAGTTTGCTTCACAGCTACAAAGATTCTAATTAGTTAAACAAATTATCGTTATCTAACGTGTGTTGAGCCCCATAATTCAACTATAATTTGACTTGTTCCGTCAAAGCAATAATCACATTCATCGCACCAAACTATCGCGATTCCAACATCTTAGTGCAATTTATCACTACAAAATGCGAATCAGGCACTGTGTCTTCCTCCAGTCATACCACGAATTAAAAATGCTTAGCCTTGCGAATTATTACGTCACATCATTGCCCAGAGACACTCGGTACAATCATGTACCTTATGACGAGAACATCCACAAGTGTTACAAGTTACTGGTATCATCCTGGTATATGGTATGCCGTAACCAGATAAAATACAACTCTTTCACTTCACGGGTACGAAATAATACTCAACACGATCCCCTTCTTAATGTGAGAAATCTATCGGCTCCTCGGTTTTCACAAATTAACTGAAATAAATATGGCAGACCAAACCCCACGTCCAATGCTAGCCATAACGAGCCATAATGAGAAGTGTGAAGTCGTCCACATGAGTACGAAAATAAATCCGTTAAACTTTGTTTACAAGATAAGTAAAGCAAAAGTGAAGTCCGTAAACTCCACAAAATACCTAGGAATTACTATTACTTCAGACTTAAACTGGAAAGAACACGTAGATAATGTTGTGGGAAAGGCGAATCATAGACTGCGTTTTATTGGCAGAACCCTCAAAAGATGCAACAGAACTACAAAAGAAATTGCATACACTACGCTGGTCCGTCCATTTTTGGAGTATTGCTGCCCAGTGTGGGATCCTTATCAGGTGGGTTAGATGGAGGACATGGAAAGAGTCCAGAGAAGGGCAGCTCGTTTCGTATTGTCACAGGGGAGACAGCGTTACGGAAATGATACAGGATCTGGGATGGGAATCATTACAACAACGGCGCTTATCGCTGCGGCGTGGGCTACTTACGAAACTCCAATCGCCAACATTCTCCTCCGAATGCATAAATATATTGTTGACTCCCAATTACATAGGTAGAAATGACCTACAGAATAAAATACGGGTAATCAGAGCTCGAACGGAGAGATTAAGGTGTTCTTTCTTCCAGCGCGCTATTCGAGAATGGAACGGGAGATAAATAGTATAACGGTGGTTCGACGAACCCTCTGCCAGGCAGTTAAATGTGATTTGCAGAGTATCCCATGTAGATTTAGATGTAGATAACCACAATAATAACAGTGTAATGCACAAGGAGCACCTCTTGGCTGTCTGTACAATGTCATTTCGATGTAGCACAACGTATGTTCGATAGGAACTGTAACACTAAGACGACAATGTCATTATCAAATAAAGACCATTACATTGGACACTTCACTTTGATGATGTCGATGGCAAAAACCGAGATGTATATTATGCTGGCTGGCAGCGTTACGACTGAATGTGCTTTGCACATTTTCCCCATTTTTCAGCAATCCTTAGGTTTCACATGTGCTTATCTACTCGCTAACCTTATCGTCAGGTCACCTGTAAGCTAGCTTACGTCCCGAGTAGGCGTTCTTGAACTATTACACAGTGAGACGAATCGTTACGGACGTACTCATCTAAAAATATACAGCAGAGTGCGTAACTTACTTTAGACTAATGACAACGTCGCAATGCTTGTGCGGTGTTGAATGTTAGCCACGCACGGAACGTCTCTGTCCCCATCGGCGACTTGTGTCAAGGTGTACTGCCAGCATGAACTTATGAAAGTTTCCCTTTCCTGCTCTTTACTAGTCTGCTACGAAACACCATGGAGCTCGTCTTAGCCACATAGAGGTGGTTACGCATAAGTTAGAAAACAAGGAGATGATTAATTATAAAATAATTACTGGTAATGTATTTGTAGAAACAACATAGATTTGAAATCCATAAATTCATTTAAATACCTAGAGATCGCAATAACGAATACCTTAAATGGAATCGTCAAACTGAAAATATTTTTGTGATGACACATAAAGGCTGCGTTTTATTGGGAGTGCACTAAGAAGACTCAACAGGTCTATTAAGGAGACTGCCAACACTTCGATTGTCCGTTCTCTGATTTGTGACTGCTCTACTTATTAGATGGGATTGATGAAGTACTCGAAAAGCTTCAATACGAGACAACTCGTTTTTTTATTATTGCGAAACAGCGGTGACAACGTCATAGATAAAATACACGAGTTCGAGTGGCAACCAACTTTGTCTTTTTAATAAATATTTTATTTACATCCATCAACATAGAGAGAAATAATCATCGTAATAAGATAAATCACAGCTCACACTGGAATGTGTAAGTGCTCACTTCCGAGTGCTGCGCAGGAGTGGAACGGTTGAGAAACAGTCTGAAGGTGGTTCAATGCACCTTCTGGTAGGCGCTTAAATGTCAAGTGGAGAATAGTTGCGAAGCTATAAATGTGAATTATTTCCGTGGTCAGAACATCTGTAAGACTGGGGCGTGTTCACTTTCCGAGAGATCTTGCCGTTTATTTTCAAACGTAGGAGCGTGAAGTTCGCAAAACCTGGGGAAACGCAGAAGCATCATAACATTTTCTAGCTACTTCCCGCAAGCTATCATGAAATTCGATGGAAGGACATTTAGCGGTAACCGTAGAAAGTATTTTATTTGGATAATTAACGTTTATTGACTCTTCCAGTTTACGAGCTACCGACAGCGATTCTTCTGAACACTTCCAAAGTTGACAGGCATCATGATATGTGATTCTGATGTGTTTACGACGTCTTAAATGAAAGAGTAGTATGTTTTGAAAAATCCGATGTTCCCAAATTCTTCGAGTCTTCGCCACCCTATCTAAAAGTGTGTTGTGTGTACTCATCTTCAAAACTTATTTTACATACTATTATAAACTTTTATTGTGCATCAGACCATGACGCTACTCGTTAAAGTTCTATCTCTGACAATACTCACAACGAATCAGGACTTTAAAAATAACGTAATTTAATGAAATGGTGATAACGTCACTCATTATCTTTGAAGTGATGAAAAATTACAATCTTAGAGAATGACGTCTAGTTTAGGTGAAATCTACAAATCAAAAAGGGATTCTGGAGAAGAGGAGTTGGAATAAACGTTCCAAAAAAAGTAGAACCTCAACCAGAAATGTGACGGGGAACGTATTTTAGAAACTATGAAATTTAATTACTCCGATAGCAACTACATAAATGGAATAAGAATAAGATTCTCCTTAATTTCCTGAACAGAATATTCGTTCCAGTAGTCACGTAATCGAATTGTGAATACCAGGTAATCGAATCTGTAGATTATATTCGCCTCCATCACCACCATTCAGCAAACCAGTAACATAGCCATCTAGACTGCCGAATTTTGCTATTGCCATCATGCAAAATATGGGTATCAGTAATATACTCATCAAGAAGAAGTTGACTGAAAAACCACAGAATGTTTACAAAGCTATAATGGTTCATGTTAATTGTCACTCCATTGAGGAAAATACCCCCAAAACTTCACAGTCCTACCTCAGAATTGCACCTGACATTGCACATATCCAAAGTGGTTAATTTGGATTTCGGCGTCTTCACAGACGTACGTCATTAATTAAACTCTACAACATGTTTCTCTAGAACACATGACTTTCCGCCAGTAAGCTACTGTCTAAGTTCGACGATTTCTATCTAGAATTCGGTGAGTTATGGTTTCTTGGGTCGTGACCAACTTTAAATGTTCATTGCATGCAGTTACCGTAAAAACGTTTTCTCGCTAATAGGTTTGGAAGCGATTTTTATTCACAAGCCTTGAAACGCATCGCTGGTTTCTCTCTCAGGCACGATTTATTTCCCAACCGCAATTATAACGTGGTTCGTTGCCACTTCTGTTACAGCACTGCTTGTTGACACTTTAAGAAATCCGTCGCCAAATGTCAACAAATCCAGCAACCTCACATACTGTACGGCTATCATCACAGCAAAATAAAAGTACTCATTTCTGTTGCCGAGCTGTGTCCTTAAATTTACCCACGTTTAGGTCAAATGTAATTGTCTCACTGATCGGTACTGATTTACGTTAACGTAGCGACAATTCTCACGTGACTGAGCTGCGACACTTACTCCTGGGTGATTAACTTTATGTCCGGTTACCTTATCTTTCATTCAAAATACTAAAACTTGATTTCAAAATTTACGTTAACGTAGCGACATTGATCACTTGACTGAGCTGCGCCATGTATTCTTGGGTGATTATCTTTATGTCCGGTTACCTTATCTTTCATTCAGATCACTGAAACATGTTTTCTATATTATCATAAGAAACAAACAAATAGGACACCAAGGGGCAGCTGTACTTTATGTTTTTGCAGTCTCTACCAAACTACAGGGCGTGGACAAAATAATATGAGCACCATGCAGTATGCTATATCCTGCAAGTTGCCAACACTGCGTGCATGTCTTTACTGAGACGCGAATGCAATGAACAATTTGACGAACGAAGTCTTGGTGGTAATCTGGCAGTATATTATACGGTTTGTTCTTCGATGGTCAACACAAATAATCGCCGAAATGCGTAATCTCTGCAACTTCCAAAGCGTATTGTTGAAGTGGATGCTGAGCTCTGCAGTGGTAGATTTGTGTTGCCTGGCCACAGTCGTTATTAATATTCGTCTCTCGTTATCATTTAACTTTGGACTTCACCCAGGATTCCTTTTCGCCAATTACGTTTTATCTCATTTTGTGTACGCAGTCATTACTGAGGATACTGTCCTGAGTAAAAGGTTGAACAGTGCAGCAGTTTTCGTCGCAAATGTACGCATAACTGTCCACCATCAAGTTGGACTCTTTGGAAATCTGAGAGATCCCGCAGTTCACCGATCATATGTTTTGACCTTGGCAGAACAACTCTCTGCAAGATGGCGACTAAGACTTCTTAGGTCAATTGTAGCTGTATTCTCGTCTTGCTGCGGTGCCAGCTTCCAACAGGATGTGGTATGCTGCGTGGTGTTAATATTATTTTGTTCACCTGTAGGAGCACTGCCGAACATGACTATTTTGGTGGTTCGAGTGCAATGGTGTGGTAAGGCATAGTTTGTATCAAAAATGAATACGATTTATCAACGTTAATGTGACGCGATACGCCTTCCCTATGTGGGTCATTTCAAAGATGCGTTCGGCATTGGCTCATTTGTATGGATGGCAATGCGCGATCGTGTTGGACACTGTAGCGGGAGGAGCTTATGGAAACAGAGGACATTAGGTGAATTGCTTGGTCTGCTCGTTCTCCCGACTTGAATGCCATCGATACAGTGGGGAGACATGTTGGAGCACGTCTGCATGCACCAGCGTTCATCCAGAAGTTGTCAATCGCGCTGGAGGAGGAATGACACGCCGAAGCAACAACTACCCCGTCCAACATTGTGACCAGCAACACAGCAGGATGCTCCCACAGCCTAGTAAGAAGCATATAGTGTCCAGGGGACCATCGTGAACAGCGGTTACTTCATTGCAGTTATTGTCTCTATGTATAAAAATCAATTGTTGTCCATTAGCCTCGCTGAAAATAAGCAATGACATGACCGATTTCAATAATTATAACTATTTTTGTTTTGTTCGCGTTACTACGGGGGTGGTTTATAGAAAAGAAGAAAAAGGGAAAAGCCAAAAGAGTATCTGAAAAAAAAAACTGAAATTGGTAATTTTGTATGGGCATCGCGACTTCGGATTAGATTAGTATTTTAGGCTCTGCCATACCGTACATCAGACTGCGATAAAAGTTTGTACAATTGGCTTCAAAACAAGAGGAATGGCATTATATATATGATAATTTGTAGCGTTCGTGGAGTAAGGTACTCTACATCTGACTCCGACACCAGTCTACAGTTGTATTCTGATCTTGCAATTTTTCACACCTGACATTCAAAACTAGAGGAAGGTCACTGTCTACATAAAATTTCGTATGGTGCATGGCGAAGAGAAATTTACAATAGACTCCAACACCAATCTACAATTTTATTCTGATCTTGATGGAATTTTACACACTTGACCTTCAAAACAAAAGGAACATCACTGTCTACATTAGATTTCGTCCGGTGCAGGGCGGTGGGTACTTTAATGCAGTGTTTGACACCGTTTGACGGATCACAACGAAATTTCGCACATTATATATATAATTTTTCATAATTATACAGGGGAGCCATGAGATGAAGATAAGAGTTGTCAGAAGGAGATTGACAGAGATCAAACAAGGTAATGACAGAGATAGGGTGAAAGGTATATAGAGAGGGCAGGAGGACGTGAAGGAAACGAAAAGGAATAGGAGTAGTGCCGCAGGAGGAGGAGGAGGTGATGGACGAGGAGGAGGCTGCAGATGTAGAAAAAAAGAGACAGAGGGAGGACCAGATGGACAGAGAGTGGAGGGGGAAGTGTGTGGAGTAACTGAATATTGGAATAGATAAAATCCCAGAAGCGCTGGAATGTCAGCCAGCTAATACAGAGAGAAGCTTGAAGAGAAAAAGATAAAGGTAATAAATGGTGATAGAAAAGGAAATTGATAAGCAGAGAGATTCATGGAAACCTGCAGGACGTATATCACATGTCCATACACATTTTGCCATTGAGAAGCATTGCTAGGTTAGCTAGTCTTTGAATGAAAGTGTTATTTCTCATCGACTTACTCTTCTTTCAGTTACCTTGGGTACTCTACTGTCCTGTAGTTCTTCCAATGTATGGCCCTAGTTTCATAGAGCTGAGTTATCTGCTAATGATGCGCCATCCGAAAGTTACTTAGGTTCTTAACGTTTGCACAACACTTAATTTGTTAAACAGATGTACCTTCTGTGTTTAACGACCTATAGAAGACTAGCCCACACGAGTCGCTACTGAACACTGATCAGAGAACTATGATCTATGTAGTACAAGTAGTATAATATTGTTAAAATCTTCTTATAATAAAGCTACAGTACATAAGAACGTAGGCTCCCAGTGATTAAATACTGAAATAAACTGACCCACAAATTTGCGCTCACATCAAGATGTTAACAACTGTTGCACTACATGAAACAACCGGCGGTAACAAACGACCTAAAGTCCCGAGTGAATATTGTGGCTTGACACGGCGCGGCGCGGCGCGTCTGTTTGAGATGTTGTCGTTAGGTTAGGACACAGGCGCGGCGTTGGCTTATTGTTGGGTTTAATTTTAGCTGGTCCAGGCGGCCGCGCCGTATTTACTGGAGGCATCGGCTGCCAGCCGCTCCAAACAAACGCGCCTTCATCTCACACCACTTCTTTGGTATTTGTGAGCGTCACTCTCCGCTCCGCATTCCCCTCTGCCGCGGTGGCATACTTCCATCGACAGTTACATAATACCGGACATTCCTCACCTTTATTAAGTGGCCGAGGTTTCTGCCGTATATGGCGGAACTAAACAAAGGTGTTTCTTGATAGTGCTCATAATCGAATAACCTCCATCGTGCATCTGACGCTTACATTGTCAGGATTTAATTCTCGGCGATTAATTGTAAACTTAAATGTATGGTAACAATGTAGGGGAAGCTCGGGTAGCCCCGGACGGCGGGTAACCGCGGACGTTTCAATTTCTAAGAAACCAAGCACGTTGCGCTGGCAAGACTGCATTTGAAATGCGCGCCCTGTGGAGTAAAAGCACATGCATGTCAGTTGTGGCATAGGCACCGAGCGAGCTACTCGCAACAGTGAATTTTGTTCGCGCAAAAATTTTTCGTCGTTCCTGTTTAACTTCGTTGGCGGTTTTCACCCATAAGAAGAGTTTTTTGAAATTAGCATTTGATCTTGCAGAAGCTCTGAAAATCCCTCAGATTTAATAAGGAGAAGGGTCATCTCCATATAAAAGAAAGGGTTTCGACGAGAGACAGGAAAGGAAATGCAATAAAAAGAAAAAGCCGAAAAAAACAAAAACGCAAATGCACTAAAACGTTCATGGCAAAGACAAATATTCAGTCTCTCCGAAGAGGATCAAAGAAAAGAGACAGAATGCATCACATGAGGAGAAATCTTCGAAGAATACTGTATTCAGTGCTATGACTGCAAGGACTGGTACCATGAAAACTGATTTTATGTAGATGCCTGAGATATTTATTACAATTGTATGTTTTCAAGCCCAAGAAACAAGTGGAGTACCACTGAATGCTGTGTCCGGGGCTACCCTCCAAATTTTTTAGTGTCAATAAACTGATTCAAAAGTGTATTTAAGATAGTTCATAAAATAATTATTATCTATGCTTAGTCATATGACTAAAGAAGTTACTGGTTTCATTTTACGATGAAAGTTAACACAGAAAAATTGTTTATTGTTGTTTTATTAGCAATTCATTTTTGTGTCCGTGGCTACCCGACCTTCCCCTATGTAGTGGATAATAGGAACTTGAAAATGTTTACTTTAATTGTATGAAGCGTGTTCAGATGAAAAGGTACGAAACGACACTGTGGGTATAATTAAAGTCTTTATTCGAAAATAATCACCAGAGGCCTGAGCACAACTATCCAGCTGTTTAACTAGCCGAAGCACTCCCTGTTCCCTGAATTCATCTATCTACTGTGTCCTTTTCGTCGTCCTAGTTGAAGCGCTTCTCTTAGAGAAACAGATGGACCAAATAGATGGAAGTCACAGGGCGACATGTCCGGGCCGAAGGGTGGATACACAAGCTGCACTCACTTGTACTTGGCCAGTACACTTTTTTTGACCCTGAAGACGTGTGGACGCGTGTTATCATGGAGCAGAATCACTCCCTCCATGAGCTACTTACAAGGGGAGGCCGCCAACTGTGAAATTCAGATTCGATTCATACTGCGCATAATAAAAGCTCATGGCCAGCCGTGTAATTTAGCAAAGCACGAAGACGCACTTCTCAGCCGTTGTCGAGAAAATCATCAATTCAAAAAAAAGACGTTGCGGTGAAATACCCTCTATGATTCATAATTTTCTACAGAGTCGTGCCGCAGCGGTAACCGCTCGGGTTCGTAATCCGAAGGTCGCCGTATAGAATCTCGCGACGTGCAACTTTTTTTTATTATTTTGCTCGTCAAACAAATCTACCCCCCCCCCCCAAAGCCAAGTCCTAGTTACGCCACTGTATATACATATAATACCCGGCAATCTGTTTCAACAATTATGCATATAATAAGTTGTTTGAAAGTCGTTTGTCGTGGACAAATAATACTTGAAATTAAACACAATATCACAAATAATATTCGAGTGGATACAATTTATTGAAAAGTTCGGTATACCCTTGGACATAATTAACAATTAATGAATAGAAGTAGCTGGAGTATCGCACGAACCAGAGTGATAGTTATCGTAGAAACATGGAAAGCAGAAAATAGCACGGCATCGAGCACATCTGATATCTGTTGGGAAACAGTGGCGGCGCCAGACGAAAACTGGGCGTCGGCGAACTCGTCTTTGCGAGGCCCCTTCCATTTTTTCATTAACGAATAAAATGTTAAATGCGCTGAATCGTACATCAATAACCATTATACTAAAATTCTATTAGTATAATATACGAGTATTATTAGAGTGACAAAAATTACAATAAACAAACACAAATTAGAGAAACTTTTCAGCTTTTTGCCTCACTGAATTTCTTAAAAATCACATCTTGATTAATACTAGCCGCTATTTCGGCTTCAGTTGATAGTACTGACAACGCAGATAGTCTATCTTGGCTCACTGTGCTTCTCAAGTTAGTCTAATCAATTTTAATTTTGAGAAGCTTCTCTCGGAGGAACATGTACTGACTTATTGTTATATAAACATTTGGATATACTTCTTCCAAAATCTTTTATAAAATGTACTGAAGAAATTTTTTTGCAAGTATTTAACTAAAAATTGCATCACTGCTGCTCTCATACGGAAATAAATACGGACAACTAAATAGCTGCCGGCCGGGAAAGGCCGAGCGCAGTAAGGCGTCGTACCACGGTGAGCGATATCGCTCTCGTCGGGGGTCAAATCCCACCCTTGGGTACGGATGTTGTGTTCGTCCATTGGTTACGCTAGTGTAAGTTAGATGTAGGTCGTCTCCACATAACCTAGCAGTTGAAAAGCGCCGTTAAACATCAAGTATAAAAAATGAAAACAGAAACTAAAATTTTTCCAATGTTTTGCGAGGCCCCCACAAGCGCGAGGCCGTCGGTGGTGGCCGACGTCGCCGACGCCTAGTGCCGCCACTGTTGGGAAACAGGTGTGTTTCCCAACAGATAATTTAAAAAACAATTGTTCTTGTAAAAACGCATTGTTTATCAGATGTGCTCGATGTCGTGCTGTTTTCTGCTTTCCATGTTTCTATGATAACTATTACTCTGGTTCCTGCAATACTTCAGCTACTTCTGTTCACTAATTGTTAATTATGTCCGAATGTATACCGAACGTTTCAATAAATTGTATCCACTTGAATATTATTTGTGATATTGTGTTTTATTTCAAGTATTATTTGTCCACGACAAACGACTTTGAAACAACATTCGGGCTGATTGTCATTTCTATCATTTGTCGTTAAACCAGCGAGTGGATGCGATCTGAAGCTGCCGCACCTTTCGGACATCCGGAAGCGGCGCTTAAATTACAAGGATATCTGGTCGGGTTGTGACTGAATTTGCAATGACATAATTTTCTCGTTGGGTCGTAGCTGCCGTTGTGTGGTGTTAGTAAGTTTAGCGTCTCTTGAAATAAACAAACTCACAAAAAACGCCTTTCATCTACTTGCAATAGACGGAAGTACACCTCCACATAAAAAAGAGATTCTTTTCATTGGCCGGCCGCGGTGGCCGAGGTGACTGAGGCGCTTCAGTCACGGTCAGCACGGCCACTACGGTCGGGGGTTCGAATCCCCCCTCGGGCATGGATATTTGTGCCGTCCTAGTTCGTAAGTAGTTCATAAGTAGTTTGTAAGTTTAGGGACTGATGACCCCGTAGTTAAGTCCCATAAGCTTAACAAACATTTGAACATTTTTTTTCTTTTCATTGATTGGATGTTGCGTTGGTGCATGGTAGAATATTCTATATTTTGTATCCCATCTTCGTCACCACTATTGTGTCCCAACTTCGTCGCCGCTTTTGTGTCCCAACTTCGTCGCCGCTTTTGTGTCCCAGCCTCGTCGTAGGTGTCGGTGGCCGAGTGGAATGAGACCGACACAGGAATATAGACAGCACGCTGGTGCAGGTACGGAGGGGAGCAGCCAGAAACTATAAACACTAGAGTAAATTAGAAAGAGATATATATTGCACAGAATGTAACAATACTTAACTTTTACATAGTACTGCAGAATGTTGATACATAGTTGTTAGAGGCCTGCCTAGTGCCTGTACGATAGCAAAGTCTTCAATGGTGCCTATCTGATTACGAAGGTCCTAACTCGTTGCTATCTCCGTCCGAAGTGACCGATGTCTTTCCGTGGTGGCCACGAGCGGGGTTGCAGCAGAGGGCGCTCGTGGCTGTCGTCGTGAGAACGCCGCGCCGTGCGTGCATGGCGGCGCGCGGCGAAAGTAGGTGGCGCGCACTTTGTACTTGTGCGACACCACACCCCTCCCCCCCAAGCAGCCGCGCCGTCGTGGCGTAAGGCTGAGGGCCACGGCGACGGCACTGGGAGGAGGGCCTGGGCGGGGGCGTTACTGGTGGGACGGGCGTCGTAGCTGAGGCTGGGATCGAGACGCCGTCCGCGCCCCGGCATCCGCCTTGCGATCCTCCAGGGAACCCACCGAAACCTGGGGAAGGGCGCACCCCCCCCCCCGCCCAGATTGAGCAGGTTGTCTTCTTCTGAGGTGCGTGGCCCAAGCTGGGGGGGCCCGCACGGTCCCGGAGTCCCTCTCGGTGACGCTGTCATCTGCGGCGGCGACAGCGGCGGCGACGACTGCGTCGGAGATGCGTCGACCTCCATCGGGACGATCTCGTAGTCCGGGGACGCTGGACCCGTTGACGAACGATGTGTTTGTGCTCCCTGGCGGTGAACTGGGTCTGGAATCAAGAAACCGGAGACAGGATCGCGCGGCCTGTGCAAGCGCAATTGGTTTGCGTGGCGCCGCAGCTCCGACCCTGTGGAAGAACGTACAACATACATATTGCGACCGAGCACGCGCTGAATGGTGCCCGGTAACCATTTCTTCTTGTTGCCAGCAAACACCCTGTACAGCACCGGCGTAGAAACCTGAAAACGCGTAGCGCCATACGAACCGACTCGGTGCGTGGGAGGCTGCAGCAGGTGAAGGAGAGTGCGGTGACGGCGGCCGTGTAGCAGCTCGGCAGGAGACGGGCCGTCACGTGGCATGCACCGATACGTAGACAGGAAAATTTGAAGAGCTTGCTGCCTGGAGTGCTGACCTTTCATCTTCTTCATGTGAGACTTGAATGTTCGAACGAAACGTTCTGCTTCACCATTGGACTGAGGGTGAAAAGGTGCAGTGGTAATATGCTGAATGCCATTCACACGACAAAACTGTTGAAATTCCGCACTAACAAACTGAGGTCCATTGTCACTGACGATAGTTTCAGGCAAGCCTTCGATGCAAAACACTGATGTTAAGGCACTGATTGTACTAGAAGCTGTCGTTGAGTTCATGGCAATCACAAAAGGAAACTTGCTGAAAGCGTCTACAACAATTAACCAGCGCGTATTCCAGAAAGGTCCGGCAAAGTCAATATGTAAACGTTGCCATGGTACCTTGGGGCGTGGCCAGTCTGAGAAACGTTGCGGAGGAGCCGCCTGATGCTCCGCACAAACTGTACACTGTGACGTCATGTGCTCTATCTGAGCGTCCATACCAACCCAGGTACAATGACGTCTGGCCAATTGCTTTGTCCTAACAATACCCGAATGTCCTTGATGCAGCAGGCGTAACACTTCTCGTTGCAGGGAACGAGGAACAATCACTCTTGTTTGGTCGTTGTCGGTATGCAACAACAGTACACCCTGACTTAAAGACAATGCATGACATTGTGCAAAATAACGTCGAACCAGAGGCCGCTCAATGTCTTTGGCTCTGGCAGGCCAACCAAAGCGAACAAAACGTGCTACCACACTTAGGTCTGCATCCGCAGCTGTTTCCTGTGCAACGCGACGAGAGTTCAAAGGGAAATCTGCGACAGCGGAAGCATCTCTGGAGTCTATCTGACAACATGCCATTTCTGAAGAATCAAATGATACATCTTGGCCAACCGGAAGTCGGGAAAGTGTGTCCGCGTTGGTGTGTTTAGTGGTAGGTCGGTACAAAATCTCATACTGATAATTAGACAGTATTAAGGACCATCTCTGAAGCTTTTGTGCCGTACGTGGCGGGATCGGCTTTGTGGGTGAGAACAACGACGTGAGAGGCTTGTGGTCTGTCAACAAATAGAATTTTCTGCCATAGAGATAATGATGAAACTTTGTGACGCCGTAAATGATTGCTAAGGCCTCCTTTTCTATCTGACTGTAATTCTGTTGCGTCGGCGTCAGTAGCTTGGATGCAAAGGCAATAGGACGATCGTGACATCCAATACGATGCGACAGAACGGCACCCAGACCGTACGACGAGGCGTCAACTGCTAACACTACAGGCTTCTGTGGGTCAAAGGGAATCAAACATGCATCACTGAGTAGTGCAGACTTTAGTTTGTCAAAGGCAACCTGACAATCGTTAGACCATACAATTCGTGCACATTCTTAGGAGGAGGCAAGTCTTTGATTGCTCGAAGATGTGACTGTAAGGGATGGATTCCTTGGGCATTAATCACATGGCCTAGGTACTCTATTTCAGTTTGAAAAAACGAACACTTTGCTTTATTGCAACGTAGACCTGCTGCAGTCAAAACTGTGAAAAGGCACTCCAGGTTTGCTAAATGTTCTTCAACTGTACGTCCGGATACCACAATGTCATCTAAATAGTTCGAGCAACACGGTACAGAAACTGTCAGCTGTTCCAAAAAGCGCTGAAAAATAGCGGGGGCGGAAGAACTGCCAAAGGGTAGGCGTTGAAATTGAAAAAGGCCCATGTGAGTATTAATGACGAAAAACTTTTTTGACTCGTCATCAAGCGGAATTTGTAAGTATGCCTCTGCTAAATCAATCTTAGAAAAGAAGCGAGACTGTCCTAATTTGTCCATAAGTTCCTCAGGCCTGGGTAGGGGATAAGTGTCTACAATTGTTTGACTGTTTACTGTAGATTTGAAGTCCGCACAGAGACGAAGTTTTCCTGACGGCTTGGGTATAATTACTATAGGCGAGGCCCACTGACTCGCAGAAACAGGAGAAATCACCCCACTATCTTGCCAACGTTTAAGTTCTTCGGCAACTGAATCACGCAATGCGATAGGCACTGGTCTAGCTTTACGAAACTTTGGAACTGCAGATTCTTTTAAAGTTACATGTGCCACGAAGTCTTTTGCACAACCTAGTTCCGGCGAAAACAAGTCACTATATTTGTCACACAATGCATTGATTTTATCCTGAGGCACTATTGACGAAATTTGAAGCACATCTCTTTGAAATGATAAACCAAACAAATCAAAAGCATCTAGTCCAAAAATGTTCTGTGTCGATTTGGCCTGAAGAACTACAAAAGCAACTGTTTTTGTTACACCTTGAAAAGAGGCGGGCAGGCTACACGTTCCTAGCACGGGAATATTTTGACCTGTATAAGCTGTTAACACTTTCTGTGACGGCGACAATTTTGGCGAACCCAGAAGTTCATAAGTATCTTTATTTATTAATGTGACTGCGGAACCAGTATCAAGCTGAAATTGCACCGTCTTATTTTCTATGAAGAGAGTCACAAACAGTTTTTGCTTGCGGCGCTCGACAGGTGCGCGAATGTGGGCAACGTCTGCTACGGTTTGTTTACTGCGCTTGCGCGGGCCGCGTAGTGAAGTAAGCGGCGCAGACTCGGCACGCAGCGGATTAACAACACTGTCACTAGATGGCACTACCGCCGGATCGGCGTCCGCGCAATGCGAGGCTACTACAGATTCACTATCTACTGCACTACACTTTTGAGTAGCTACTTGATGTCTACTGTCACTAGCTACACAGTACTGGGCACTTTTACAAAAAGAAGTTGCAGAAGGCACTAGGTTCACTACAGGATTGCACTGTACATAGTCATTTTGCTTGTCCCGAACCCTTTTCCGTTGCACTGTTTTACGCGCTCGTCGGCGCTTGCGGCGTGGCTCACTACATAGTTTTGCAGGAGGCGCACAAAAATTGTTTTGCACTTTTGAATCAAGATAAACACTGCCCAAATCCACAGCGTGTATGACATTTACAGTATGCACTGCTCTCGCACTTTGCGAAGCACTGTTTCTAACGTTACTGTTCGAGTTTTTAATTTGCATACACACTAGAGTTGGGCAACACGATTCTTTTTTAGGAATCGATTCTTGCGATTCAATCGCACATTGTGAATCGATTCCTACGATTCGTTCACGATTCTTTCACGATTCTTTAGTCTGCATTGGCGCGATTCTTACTTCTACATCTTGCTCATAGATGGCAATACATGTCTGTCATGGATGTTGGAATCTTAACCTCTTGCATATGCTCCTACGATTCGTTCACGATTCTTTCTGGTCTGAGACGGCACGATTCTTACAAAATGGTATCGGATTTTTTAATATTTATAGTGCATAAAGTTCAGACTTAAAATAATAATGAGGCAAAGCCATTCGATTCAGCTCTCAAGAATTCTCGAGAAAATAGTCTTGGAGTTTTGCGTGCGGTTATAAATACATATTACACTGCCAACTATTTCTGCTGTCATCATAGCTCATTTAGTAGTGTTGTAGGTTTAGTGAACGTAGGTCACTTATTTCGAATCCTGCTGTAACCTTATATTTTTTTCGTTCTGTTTGAATACTTCGGCCATTTAATTATAAATTTAATTAAATCTACGGTAATTAACACACATATAATCATTATGAAATACTTGTTATGTAAAATCAGTTAATTTAATGAACCACGTCTATATAAATAAACATTAAAAATAAAAATCCGTCTCTAAATGTTAAATTTCTTACGAGATACAAGAAATTCGCGTTTATTAAAATGTTTCTTTTTTGTAACACCGGTTTCTTTCAGGAAAGCTGATAACGTAAAAACCAAAATGGTAAAAAAGATTTTTGAGTTGGCTTTAAAAACATTTAAAATCGCGTTTTTATATAAAAAGAATATTTTTGTAAAACTGAGTTTTTACAAAAACTACAACTACGTAGATGAACTCGAAAAGCTTAACCTCTCTAAACACAAAATATAATCCAAATCGTTACAGCCATTTCCGGGATATGCGAAATATAAATGTGTAAAGATTGCTCTTTAAATACATAATATGTAAACTGTATAAAAGAAGTATATTCGTATGTATTGGCAGCTGTGTATTTCGCTGCGTTTTGTTTCTGTCATTTGTAATTCGTGAATAGGCTAATAATAAACAGCTCACGATCTACTTTCTGTCCTTCCTTTGTTCACACGCTTTCTGGCTTTCGTAATCATTAGGCACGATTCGCCACTTGCTTTCGAATCATGAATCGTTGGATTTTGGAATCGTCACGAGACAGGCGATTCTTTTGAACGACGATTCGTCCCCCCTCTTCTCTCCGGCAATCGGCTCGATTCGGCAGTCGCCTTCGAATCGTGAATCGTTGGATCTTGGAATCGTCACGAGACAGACGATTCTTTTGAACGACGATTCGTCCGAATCACGATTCGATTCTTACGATTCTTTATTTGTATTCGTTCAAATGAACGACTCATTGACGAATCGCCACAACTCTAATACACACAGACTGCACATGTCCCGATTTGCCACGTTGATAACAGGTCGCGTTGCGACTAGGGCAATGAGCACGCTTGTGGCGAGACACACACTGGGGGCAAGATTTACGTACATTTTTCTGAAATGAGTGTTGGCGCCCGTTATTCAAATCACTGTTTCTAACACGACGGGGCGACCTTTGTGTCGCACTTTTACACTGGCTACTGTTCACTGTCTGTTCAGCAAGACCGGTAGAAAAATAAGAATCACTAGTGCTATACTGAGAACTACGGCTAGGAAAGCGTCCGTTGCGGCGCACTGAATTTACACTGTGGCTTTGCATTTCTACGTCTGCTAAGTCAAAAGTATCATGCGCTTCTATAAGCTGCAGTACACTGTCTAATGAAGGGTCAGACTGTTTCAGAATTGCTGCTCTAATTCTGGGGTCCTGAATATTCTGCGTAATCGCATCCCTCAACATCACGTCACTATACGAAAGTCCACAAGAGCAAGTAAATTTACATTGGCGGGTTAAGCCCTTCAATTCCGTAATCCACTCTTGGTGTGACTGCTGCGGTAATTTTTTAAGTCTGAAAAATCGGTACCGCGCAGTGGCTACGAGAACTTTTCTCTCATAATGAGCATTCAGTGCATCTACAATTTGTTCAAAGTCTACATCACGAGGAGAGGCGTGAGGGAAAAGTTTTTGCAATAATACGAAGGTCCGGGGGCCCACAATCGATAAGAAAAGGTTCTTCACTCTCTGACCTGTAATTTGATGAGCCGCGACGAGTTCTTGAAACTGTGCGAAATAGTCGCTCCATTCTTCCTCACGTTCGTTGTACTGGCGAAATGTAGGAAGCGTTGCGACGGCAGGTGTGGGCTGCTGATGCGACGGCTGTTGTTGAGTTGTCAACTGCGCCACCGCCTGGAGAAGTTGTGTTATTTGCGCCGTCTGTAACTGAATAATTTCCATTAAGTTTGGGTTCGGGGTAGTGGCCATGCTGACCGATTAGGCGCTGCGTATGCAAGTAAATTAGTACAAAACACAAATGCAAGATAAATGAGGACGCTCTGCAACAAAAAAGTCCACAAAACACGTAACAAAATATCTTCCCCCAAAATTCTTATATTAAAGGTGGGTGGGCGGGAGCAATTTCTGCGTGCTCCGACTGCTGCTGTCTGGCTGCTGCTAGCGGGCTGGTCCAAGGTTCGTCTATCACTCCTCGTCGCCACTTTTGTGTCCCAGCCTCGTCGTAGGTGTCGGTGGCCGAGTGGAATGAGACCGACACAGGAATATAGACAGCACGCTGGTGCAGGTACGGAGGGGAGCAGCCAGAAACTATAAACACTAGAGTAAATTAGAAAGAGATATATATTGCACAGAATGTAACAATACTTAACTTTTACATAGTACTGCAGAATGTTGATACATAGTTGTTAGAGGTCTGCCTAGTGCCTGTACAATAGCAAAGTCTTCAATGGTGCCTATCTGATTACGAAGGTCCTAACTCGTTGCTATCTCCGTCCGAAGTGACCGATGTCTTTCCGTGGTGGCCACGAGCGGGGTTGCAGCAGAGGGCGCTCGTGGCTGTCGTCGTGAGAACGCCGCGCCGTGCGTGCATGGCGGCGCGCAGCGAAAGTAGGTGGCGCGCACTTTGTACTTGTGCGACACCACACTATATATGATGACTAAAACACACACGACACTGGTGTAATATTCTACAATATTTATACAAACTAGTTTTCGGCTGTTACGCCATATTCAGGTACAAAGATTACTATAAACATATGTTATGTCAAAGATTTTACAAAATTTGCATCAAAGAATTATATAAACCGGCAAAAGATAAGCGTACAGTAGGCAGATCTACAAAGAACTGGTGCGAAATTATTAAGTATCGTAGTAAGTGACTAAGGAAGGTATGTGACAATATGAAAGAATTAATAATATGACAACTGTTACAAAGGTAAGTGACAATTCGAGAAAAAATTAATTACAGTGTTTGTTTGCGAAAAAGGAAGTCACATGAAATAATTATAGTCAAGTGCAAGAAACATTTCTTAAATGTGATATTTAAAATATGTTAAAATGTTTGTAAACGTATCGGACCAAACTGCTATAGTCATCAGTCCCTAGACCTAAAGACTACTTAAACTAATTTACACTAAGGACAACACACACACACACACACACACACACACACACACACACACACACACACATGCCCAAGGGAGGACTCAAACCTCAGGCGGGAGGGGCCGCCCAATCTGTAGCATGATGCCTTAGACCACGCGACTACTCCCACGAGTCTCAAACTTAAAACTTCAGTCCTTTTGCTATCTTCTATAGCCATCCCGGTCTGAGCAAAGGAGTTTGTGACACTTGTGGGGAGTGACACTTGCGCGGAAAGGGAATTTGTAGACACTTGCGGGGAGACCCGGACGCTGCAGGTAGTGAACAGGGTGTTCCAGAAGTAGGGATACACCACCCCTACTCCTCGCCCTCCAGCCGCTACCTGTGCCGTATTCAGGGAAAGGCCCACCGAGCGAGGTGCAGCAGTAGTAACGGCCCGGAGATATCACAGCCTCATTCAACAGGGAGATAACACGTCATACAAATGTCACTCGATTTACAATACAGCACCATGTGAAGAGGAATGTGATGAAATCGGAATTGAGCGCAACTGTTGCTAACTACAATTTCGGATTTACTGCATTTTTGAGTCAGAATTCGCATCTATATTCGCATTTATCGCAAATGCGAATTTTTCCTGTCCCTAGTAATACCTCTAAAAATAAACAGCTGATCAAGGCACTAAAAGCAAGGGCAGATCTTTGGGTGTATTACTACAAATAACTAAAACACAATTTGATCGTGGAATTATATACAATCTCATTATAAAGGTTTTTTGTAGGTGGTTTTGAGCAGCTTTTAAATATGTTAGGAATAGCATTATGAAATATAGACAGCTACACCTTATGTTTATTATGAGATATCGATTTTGGCTAATTTCAGGTCATCTTCAAGTCTCAAACAACAGGTGTTACTTATGCATTTTCCAGTGGCACTCATAACCTTTAAGTGTCCCAGAATCTTTGCGTCTAAATGATACATATATTGGTGTGATGTCTTATTTCGAAAGAACAGACATCACACCAATACATATATAGCTCTCGGTAAAGTGGAACGGTACGATGTCGTTACGTAGCACAGCACAGCCGACTGGAAACGCAGGAGAAGTGCAAACAACGTTCTCTCCTCAGAGGTATGATTAGGTTCGACGTAGACTTCTACAACATACAGTCTACACGGCGAAGATTACACCAAAAAATTTAACGTTTCGTCTACTTTGGCGATAGCAACCAAATTTTAAAATCGTGTCTACTATGTAAAGACGTAGCAACACAAAACGCTTCAAGTCCAAAACTTTACTGATTTTCGAGTTCTGAATTTTTAATATGTTTTAATGTTATTACAGAAAAAACATATTTGGGACTCACACTACAATTTTCATATGGCAGAATTTGTAGGTACATTCACAAGACATAAGTCAACGGTTGTGTGCATTCATCTTATGAGAAATATCAATCATTTGTTTTCAGTGTTTATTTCAAATTTCTTTTTTAAGTTTCTTTAATTATTAGTACTTAAATGTGGTTATGAAATAAATAGCCGGCCGCGGTGGCCGAGGGGACTGAGGCGCTCCAGTCACGGTCTGCACGGCCACTACGCTCGGAGGTTCGAATCTCCCCTCGGGCATGGATATTTGTGTTGTCCTTAGTATTAGCTAGTTCATAAGTAGTTTGTAAGTTTAGGGACTGATGACCCCGTAGTTAAGTCCCATAAGCTATACAAACATTTGAACATTTTTGAAATAAATAAATTACGTGTATATGTGTAGTCTTATGTGGCCAAACTACTTAGATCATTGGTCGCTACACTTACACACTACTTAATCTTACTTAAAATAACGTAGGCAAAGTACAAACAAACATACCTATGTCCGAGGAAGGACTCGAACCTCCGACCGGACCGGCCGCGCAATTTGTGACACAAATTACATGTTTGATAATATTAATGCATAGAAGTATGAAATCACGTCAAGACTACTTCCTGCAAAAATTTCGACAAAAAAAAGTTGGCACTGAGTTTAGAAAAACAAAATTCTGGTATATTGGATTTTAACATTTTATTAAAAAATGAATGTTACTACAAGAGATACAGCCATTCAAATTTACGGGCACCATAACGTTTTCCCTTCCTGAGTAAATGAGCTGCTTCTTATAGTTTCAACACCTTTTTCTTGAATGTCCTGAATATAAATCTTCACACAGACTTCTTGAGGAAGAGAGTGATACGGATATCTGATTGTAAACCACTGCCTATTACCTTAGACCTTTTTGACTGTACTGAACAGTAGTTCCGCGTATTCCGTAATTTATATTTATACAGTTAACAGGCAATTTATTTATAACCAACTATTGGCTGCCAATTTCGCTTCATTTTTCCTGGAAGTCTTGCAACTTGCTTCTCCCTGTTGGGAGTAAAAATGGTTCTATATGACGGAGATAGAAATAGAATTTATCTTTAGCATCTTCCGGTGTGTGACATTCCCTTACACATTCCGTATTTCATATATTTCTTAGATGTATTTGTAATTCGAATACAGCCAAATCGTTTTGAGGTCTACGAATAAACGCTTTAAGTATGTAAAATACTCATTGACTTATTATTAACGTTTTTTAATTGAAGGCTTAAGGTTGCATCTCCTATTAAAAAGCATAGTAGCTATTTTTAAAGAGATGGAAGTTGCGTGATAGTGGGGTTAACTACATAACGGTCAATTACATCAACGTATCTGTGCAGGATGCCTAATATATTTATTGCTTGCGCAGGTGTCTTGATATGCTTAGTGTTCTGAATAATATGCTTTTAGGAGGTATGACTGTGGAAAGTCATAGTCTTGTAGTAGCAGAGACTAACTCTCAAACACTATCATTATTAAAATACCTTTTTGTTTACAGGAGGAACACTCAACGGATTAATATGTAGTTAGAACAAGTTACTACATTGCTCTTCAGCTTACAAAGGGTTGTGCAATTTCACTGATTTTCGTGTGGAAACTTGACAACAGCAGTGCTAGACTTCTTGGTGTGCCTGTACCCAGGAAAAGCCATTAGCCGCCCCATGGGCCCCGGGCTCCGCGCAAGTGTCACTCCCCGCAAGTGTCACTCCGCGCAAGTGTTCCGACCCCAAGCAAAGAGTGACTGAATAGAAATTTCGAACCCCTTATTTTACATAGGACCAGAATATTCTCGGGTTCTCGTCAAGATCTTTTGCTAAGGTATGGCGGTGGTATTAGTATGATGGTGGTATTTTACAGACGAGCGGATTTTACTAACATTTGTCTGCCTACATTTGCTTCTTATTGTTTGAACCGAGAGCGCAGCTGTCTTTGCTTCTTGAGAATTTTCTGAATATTATTGTAAAACCATGGTGGACCTTTTACATCTATAATCCACTTAGTTGGCACATACTTCTCCAGCGCGTCATTTTCAATGCATTTAAACTTTGCGCATAATTCCTCGATGTCTGAACGATATCAAATTACTGTCTAAGCGAGACTTTATCAATAGCTGATCACATCTTTATAGCAAAACCACTCATTTATCATTCTTGACTGATAATTAACTTTGGTACCCATTGACGCTATGAATCGAAGTACGTAAATACAGATAGGTGACTAAGTGTTATACCGCATATCTAAGGCTTCAGTGAATGGTGAGTGTGTGCCGGTAATTGGAATGGAAAATAAACACAATAAGACAAAACCGAACGAAATAATAAATGTATTTACAGTATGTCCATATAAGGATTTAGAAACACATAGGTCTGTAAAGAGGTTAGCACCAGTGATGCACTCACAGGAAGTCAATGAGAGTAATTTTCATCATACAAATCAATAATTTTTATGTTAATACGCCCAGATTTGTCATATAAATGTTTATTAGCGTTGTGTTGCTACTAGATATTATCTCACTGCAAACTTCTTCATGAAGGTTAACCCAAGTCAGCAGATGCGCTGAATCTGGGTCGAAACTCAGCGTGGGTCGGCCATTCAGAGTGGCAGGCACTGACGTCATGCGAAATGTGCGTCCTCCTGTGACGTAAATGCGTGGTTCCACCTATCAGACGGCACGCGGGTGGAGATTTAACCTGCTGTGTCGCGTCTAGCTGTGTGGGTGCACGGGGCGCCGAATGCGATCGATGAAGGTGCCGTTAATGTCACAGTGAGAAATTCCGAAAAAGTACAGGGCACTGCTATTTACGGATACCATCACATCGTCAGACGTGCCTCATAAAACGCCCGCAGAAAGCGTGGCGCCCTACGCGAGTGGAAGCTGCGGAGTTGTATGAAGTATGGAGAAGTGTTCCTCCACATCGCTGCTACTTCTGGGCAGGATGTCTAAATCCAAATAAAATGCTACGAGGTGTATTCAAGTTATAACACCTCCGATTTTCTCCTCACAAACAAATCAAAATCAGACTGTGTAACGTCTATATGTACATCTACATCTACATGCATACTCCGCAACCCATCCTATAGGTGTGTGGCGGAGGGTACCTTGAGTACCACTATCGGTTCTCCCTCCTATTCCATTCACGTATTCTTCGCGGAAAGAAAGATTGTCGGTATGCCTCTGTATGGGCTCTAATCTCTCTGATTTTATCTTCTTGATCTCTTCGCGAGATATACGCAGGAGGGAGCAATAAACTGCTAGACTCCTCGGTAAAGGTTTGTTCTCGAAACTTCGACAAAAGCTCGTACCGAGCGACAGAGCGTCTCTCCTGCAGAGTCTTCCACTGGAGTTTATCGATCATCTCCGTAACGCTTTCACGATTATCAAATGATCCTGTAACGAAGCGCGCTGTTCTCCGTTGGATCATTCCTACTTCCTCTATCAACCCCACCTGGTACGTGTCCCACACCGGTGAGCAGTATTCAAGCTGTGGGCGAACGAGTGTACTGTAACCTACTTCCTTTGTTGACGGACTGCATTTCCTTAGGATTCCTCCAATGAATCTACGTCTGGCATCCGATTTACCGACGATTGATTTATATGGTCGTTCCATTTTAAATCACTCCTAATGCCTACTCCCAGATAATTTATGGCATTAACTTCTTCCAGTTGCTGACCGGCTATAGTGTAGCTAAATGATACAGGGTCCTTCTTTCTATGTATTCGCAGCACATTACACTTGTCTACATTGAGATTCAATTGTCATTCCCTGCACCATGCGCCAATTCGATACAGATCCTCCTGCTTTTCGATACAACTTTCCATTGTTACAACTTCTCTATATACTACAGCGTCATCTGCAAAAAGCCTCAGTGAGCTTCCGATGTTACCCGCAAGGTCATTTATATATATTGTGAACAACAACGGACCCACGACACTCCCCTGTGGCACACCTGATGTCACTCTTACCTCGGAAGACTTCTCTCCATTGAGAATGACATGCTGCATCTGTTATCTAGGAACTCCTCAATCCAATCACACAATTGGTCTGATAGACCCTTTGCTCTTACTTTTTTCATTAAACGTCTGTGGGGTACTGTATCAAACGCCTTGAGGAAGTCAAGAAATACAGCATCACACGAACGCCCCTTTCGAAACCCATGCTGATTCCTACAGAGCAGATTACTAGTCTCCAGAAATGTCATTATACTCGAATATAATACGTGCTCCAAAATTCTACAACTGATCGACGTTAGAGATATAGGACTATAGTTCTGCACTTCTGCACTTCTTAAAAACGGGGATGACCTGCACCAATTTCCAATCTTTCGGATCGCTACGCTCTTCTAGAGACCTACAGTACACCACTGTCGGTCCTCGTAGTAATCTCTCAGCAGCTGTAAACATTTTACACAACGACAACGCCATGATTTCATGTATACTAAGAACGCTTTTTTACGATTATGCTTTGACCACTGGAAAATCGCTTATGCAATTGTAGCGCGGCTGATTATTCGATTCACGATTGAAGAACGACGTCTATGTCACATCCATTGTCACACTCGAGGAACACAAAGTCCCATTCACGCCGTCGTCACGCGTCAACATTGTCTGACAACACGCCATGCGTGCAGCCTTCTGGTCATCCGTCAGCTTTCGCGGCACTCACCTGGAGGACACGTTCAGCATTATAAGGTCCTCATGCATGATTGCGTACACAAATGCCACGGAAGTGTCAACGTTGGAGACGATTTGTTTCACAGACCTTTAGCGATCCTTCAAAACAATTCTCTCCTCTAGCTTGACAATGTTGTCAGACCGGCTGGTGTGAGGCCGAGATTGTCTTAGTGTATCGCCTTCTGTGAACTGTCGCACCCACGAACGCAAATTTGACACATCCATAACACCATCAACACAAGTCTTACTCAAGTACCGATGAATTTCAGTTGGTTGGTCTCAGGCAGAGCATTCGGCCAACCATTAACAAACCATGGTAAAACCATAGTAATCATGCCAACCCCGCATCAGTGTGGAGTAAAATGCGATATCGATCGATCTGACCAATTGTGGAACCAGAGCAAGCAGTGCCGGCTCTTATGTTCTCCGATAGTATCAATACACTGACAGTAACATTTTCAAATGTTTGTAGAGCTTATGGGACTTAACTACGGGGTCATCGGTCCCTAAACTTTCAAACTACTTACGATCTAGCTTATACTAAAGACGGCACAAACATCCATGCTCGAGGGGGAACTCGAACCCCCGACCGCAGCGGCCGTGCAGACCGCGACTTACACGCCGCAGACAGCTCGGCCACCGCGGCCGGCTCGGGACACTAGACATGCTGCCGCGTTATTGCTTTCATTCTACAGATTCCCTAATGTTCATCGTGGAATACCTTCAGAGTGAGCGGGTGGAGCCTTATGGAAATTGTTACCTGCAATACAGCTTCGTCGGTGTTAAACAATGAGACACGATCAGAAGTACTAAAATGCTGTCGTAAGGAAAACATGATCACCACGCCAGGCGTGCGCTCTTAGACAGGTGACCCGGTCAACTCCTTATTACAGCAGATACCACAATACGCAGCTGCAAGATCACAGCTTGTTTCTGTTGTTACTTCAAGATCATACTTGGTAATTCATTGAGCATCTATTACTGAATCGTGTTAATGCAAAACACAGTAACTGAGGCTCCTTAGTACCTGACAGCGGTGGAGTGGCCAAGCGCTGTAAGAAGCGTTGCTGCGCAGCGCGCGGTTGCTCGTCCTCGGAGGTTCGAGTCCTACCTGGGGCATGGGTATGTGTGTTGTCCTTAGGTTAGTTTAAGTTAGTTTAAGTAGTTTGTAAGTCTAGGGACTGATGACCATAACAGCTTGGTCCAATAGGTTTCCAAACATTTACGTTTACTTAGGACTTGTCAAACTATGCAAATGGGCTACGAGACAAATGGGAAACTGTGTCCACATTTAGATGCAGCATGGTGGACTTTTAATGAATCTTGTAGGCATACATTTAATTACTAAGGAAAAACGACCACTATTGCTGCTGCTCCGTCATCGTATTTGTAAATTTCGAGTGGGACCTATGATTGGTGAACAGGTGAATCTTAGTACCACAAAGAAGTATTTGAATCATTTTCACAGTGTGTGCCTAAATATTCTCTCCTCTATTTGTAATTTTACTATGCCCTGTTTCATGTTTCAAACACAAATGTAGTGAGCTTTTCGGTGTCATCTACATATTTATAAGGTGGTAGTGAACTAATATATAAGTCTGACGCAACGCTAGCAGGAATTAAGCATTTTCGCGATTTTGACGTTGCTAAACAAGAGGCCAATCGTTGACACTTTTTATGTTAGAAAAATGGTTTTCAGCAGGCCTTTGATCACACGAATTTAATCTCTTTTTGATTGATTAAGGGTGGAGCACAGCTTCACCACTCGGAGCACACTGGAATTCACGTCGCGTAGATCAACCACACAACACTGCTCCCGTATCAGTTGTGGGAAGGGGAGGGGAGAGTGTTCAGTTGTCTTCCGCCGCAAAGTGATGTCAGTGTCCAAAATATTTTCAGCTGAACTGCCAAGCGGTTCCAACCTTAAAAATTCGAACACAGGGCTGGTTGGGGGGGGGGGGAGGGGGAAGAGGAAGAGACTGACCCCCTGTGTTCCTCCACCAACCTACGTTTATCTGCTCCCTTGTCTCATATAACATAAGCTATAGCACCAAAATATTGTGAAAGTAAAGTAAAACCGTTCCTAAACTTTCTTTCCTTTAACCCCGTACAAAAGATGGAAACGAAACTTTTTTTATTGTTTATAACATTTAGAATATCGTACTCGATGAAGTTGCATCGAACGTGTGATCTTAATTACTTCACTGTTACTGACTCTGTTGTCCAGAAAATTTGCAGGCGTTTCACAGTAGACTACTGAAGGTAACTGTAAAATTATTTAGTTGTTCGGCACATATTTCAGGAGATAAATATAGGGCAGCATAAAAAATTAATTTTTATAATGCTTAAATATTTCTCTATTTTAATACCATTGAATATATTTTGAATTAAAAAATCAGGAAGTAGTTAACGTTTAACTATCATATACAAGTGCCAAATTTTATGAAAAGCACTTTAATTTTTTACGCTCAGACACGAACCGCCCCAAGCCTAGAGAAGTTCTCCACGCACAATTTGGTGCTCTAAAAATAAGATTTTGATGTTGATGAGTTGTCATCAGTTGATCGCAGAAGTCAACGGCGATTGTTACTACCAAGATACACTACTGGCCATTAAAATTGCTACACTAAGAAGAAATGCAGATGATAAACGGGTATTCATTGGACAAATATATTATACTAGAACTGACATGTGATTACATTTTCACGCAATTTGGATGCATAGATCCTGAGAAATCAGTACCCAGAACAACCACTTCTGGCCGTGATAACGGCCTTGATACGTCTGGGGATTGAGTCAAACAGGGCTTGGATGGCGTGTACAGGTACAGATGCCCATGCAGCTTCATCACGATACCACAGTTCATCAAAAGAAGTGACTGGCGTATTGTGACGAGCCAGTTGCTCGGCCACCATTGACCAGGCGTTTTCAGTTCGTGAGAGATCTGAAGAATGTGCTGGCCAGGGCCGCAGTCGAACATTTTCCGTATCCTGCAACATGCGGTTGTGCATTATCTTGCTGAAATGTAGGGTTTCGCAAGAATCGAATGAATGGTAGACCCAGGGGTCGTAAAACATCTGAAATAAAACGGCCTCTGTTCAAACTTCCATCCATGCGATCAAGAGTTGATCGAGACGTGAAACCAATGGCACCCCATTTCATCACGTCGGGTGATACGCCAGTATGGCGATGACGAATACACGCTTCCAATGTGCGTTCACCACGATGTCGCCAAACACGGATGCGACCATCATGATGCTGTAAACAGAACCATCGCAGGTGCTCCTGTCTTTGATGCAGTCAATGGTAACCGCAGCCATGGTCTCCGAGCTGATAGTCCATGCTGCTGCAAATGTCGTCGAAATGTTCGTAAAGATGGTTATTGTCTTGCAAACGTCTGGGTAAGTTGTTCGAATTCCCTTTGTAGTGAATTAAAACACACAGATTGCTCGTGAAATAAATTCAGCGTAGTGTAAGATTCTGATTGTCAATCATCAGAAGCTCTTAAGCACTTTTAACAAGGACTGGAAAATGGTTTAACCAGGAATTTTCATGTGACTGCGGAGTCTGCAACCATAACTGGGAGACCAAGACATCGCTCCAAGGCACTTACTACCAGCTCTAAGCTATATCCCACCTCCACGGTACGGAGACACACTGTGCCAATTAATACGAGTAAAAATAACACGCGAAGGAGTAAGCTGAGCTCAAGAATTCCTTCTAAATGAATAGCTAGAAACCTAAAAACCGCTCATATCAATCCAGCAAATGAGTAAAGCCAAGAGTAATGATTGCTACCACATACAATTGTAAACTGTGGAGGACGTATACGGATCAGCCAGAACATTATGACCACCTATTTTCTATCGATGTATGCCCGTCCAGGCGATAGCAGCGCCACCTGGTGTCGAATGAGTACTAGCCATTCAGACAAAATAGACTTACTCACGATGCGCGTGCACTCCGTGTGTAGAAAGGAAAAGGCGCGTGACCTGAGTGACTGAGGGCACACCATGTCTGCCCGGGGGCTCGACGCGAGCATTTAGGAAAGGACGACTAAAATTGCCACGAGACCATAGTCACTGGACTCTGGCAGGAGGGCAGAGCGTTACATGGTCTGACGAACCAAAATACCATCTTCATCATGTCGATGGGAGGGTTCGAATCCGTCGTCTTCAAAGTATGCTCTTGGGAACATTCACCTGTCATCCATGGGTCCAGTGGAAGCGGTATCAGGCATCATGACGGCCAAGAACTAACGTACACAGATTTGCATACCAAGTTCATCATTTGATGACGATCATCTTTTCCAACTGTAGTGTCATTTTTCAACAAGATTTTGCGCGATGTCACAAGGTCAAGAGGTAAGTGATCTGCTGCTCCTCGAACGCACCAAATCATAAAACGATCGAATACATTTGATACATGATTGTATGTGGCGTCAGAGCTCGTCTTCTCCGACCCCGGAATTTATGCGCAGATTATGTGCCAGATCCCTCAAGAAACCTATAAAGGCCTCATTACACTCCTGCCAAGACACACACCGCTGTTAACCATACCAAAGATGGTCTACAGTCAAGTAGGTGCGTGTTCATAATTGCCCTTCGGATCAGTGTATACTTAATAACAAAATTTTATGATCACCTTTTAGAAATTACGTAAATGTATTCCATTGTGACGCACGTGTTACAGATGGATATAATTTTGCTCTCTGATGGCATAAAAGCGTGGCGCCCTGCGGCGTTTCGGTTGAGCTGAGCGACACTTCAAACAGTAGGGTGTCAATGATGTGAATAAACTGTCGGTGCTCAAACATGTGTGAGGTGTAGGTGGGTTCCTGAAGTGACATTGACACTAAATTTCACCACAATAATGGGCACTGCCACCGCGGATGTGTCACACGTTTGAAATATCGTAATCCCCCTTCCTCTTTCTTACTTTTGATCCTGTCTCTTGATGCCCCATGATGGATAATGGCCGGCCGCAGTGGCCGAGCGTTCTGCGGCGCGCTAGTCACAGTCTGCACGGCCACTACGGTCGAGGGTTCGAATCCCCCCTCTGGCATGGATGTTTGTGTCGTCTTTAGTATAATGTAAGTTTAGGAACTGATGACCCCACAGTTATGTCCCTTAAGCTTAACAAACATTTGAACATTTTGATGGACAATGTCCCGGTCAACGTCCAACACTACTGATACCTCCCGCACGATTCGACACTTCTGAGATGTCATGGGGCTGCAATCCCGCTGATCGTGATCGGACCACTTTTGGGTGTAATGAAATAACACTTTTAGATTTGGCATGCGAGAGACCACTCACAACTATTCGACGTATTGGTCGTTATCCGTGGAGCAAAGAATGATCGTGCTTTTTAAGCTCTCCTGTTTGAATCCCTCTTGTGGCGTGATCACGAGAGTGTGTGACGTACACACATGTGTGAAGAAAACGGAAAAAGCTTCCTCTACGACCACTCAGTTCGCAACACCCGCGTGCACAATTTCAAGGTGTAGCAGTTGAGTTTCTTCCAAACCGAGTGATCTGGGATGTGCTTCTTTGGACACGTGAACTCTAATTCACGTCTATAGAATTGCTGGCTCTTCAGGCTCTAGATCAGAAAACGAGTGCCGAATGGGTGATAGTGATTAATTGTCGAAGTGAGTGAACAGGTACATTTTGAAAGTGGTCTACAAAGGTGAACGGGTAGCACAGATAGCGCTGCCAAACCGTGGGTTCTTAGAGTGACAATCTGGCGTTTTATTCGCGCATGTGTCAATCTTACACACCCCAATTATTTCGCCACAGGGAAGCACGAAACAAGGGAGATGAAAAAGTACGTGGGCAATTCGGAAAGTAAGATCCAGAATGGTATTAAAAATATGTTTTTCTTGGGATTTTCATTACATTCCAGTGCCCAGTATATTTCTGCGACTTTTTAAACATGATTTACATATACATTCAAACATTTGTCATACGAGGATAGGGACTTAAACAGTGGCAACACTGCTGTGGTGACACTATGCAATGCAATCTACTATTGTTGTTGACATACCTACCTTACCTCCGAGCAAATTGACTCGCCCGTCCCACGTCACCGGCGTGCACACAATCGAGGGAAAAACAGTCAGTTGTGAGCGAGCGCTTTAACGTAATGGTTTCATGTTCCTCCACGGCAGACTGTCAATGCACAGTATTACTGTTCATTTTTGTGGCATCACCTGCGACCAGCTTTGCGAAAGAACCTACAATACTTTGTGCGCAACCCACTCATAATTTTGCACGACAATTCGCGGGCGCATGTAGCACAAGCTGTGGCTGCTCTGTTCGGGCGGCGGTGGAGTAGCCGAGCGGTCTAAAGCGTCTCGCTGCGGAGCGCGTGGTTGCATGGGTGTGTGTGTTGTCCTTAGGTTAGTTTACTTAGGTTTAAGTAGTTTGTAAGCTACGGACTGATGACCACGCAGTTTCAAATGTTCAAATGTTTGTTAAGCTTATGGGACTTAACTACGGGGTCATCAGTCCCTAAACTTACAAACTACTTATGAACTACTTACGAACTAGGACGGCACAAATATCCATGCCCGAGGGGGGATTCGAACCCCCGACCGTAGTGGCCGTGCTGACCGTGACTGTAGCGCCTCAGTCACCTCGGCCACCGCGGCCGGCCCCACGCAGTTTGGTCCGATAGATTTACAAACATTTGAACATTTGTATACCCGAGCATTCATATCTATTGCAGCTGAAGTGGATTCTGAAGTTGATGCGGAGGCTGACTATTATGAAAAATCGAGTAAGTTTCTTTGCAAATGCTATAAACATTGTGCCAGTTCCACAAGTTATTGTTGCTAATGCCGATAAAAGAGCATCTTTACAAACAGTTATGTAGATGGGGGATAAACCTAAAATAACCTACAGTGCAGTAACTGTAACCACTATTGATGAAACGTGACATATGGAGAACAGAGTTCTGCTTACCGCCAGTTTTTCCGAACAAGGGGGAAAAAAAAGGCCGTTAACTTTGTACTGAATCGTGTTCACTGTTTCGTGTACTTGAAAATTTCTAAGGACCTAATGAAGTCAGCATGTTTCGTAACAGATCAAGGTTCTCGCATCGTGGCAGTTTTGAAAGACTTCACTAGACTTCCTCGCACCTGTCATTGTCTTAGCACCTTCGTCAATCATTCTTTTATGTTAGAGTTTTTACTACCGCTGCTAGAAATGACTCGCGTAGGAGACACAATGAACTCGTGTAAAGCACTAGTGGCAATTTATAAGAGAGCTGGTCTTTCAAAGAGACTCATAAAGGAACTCAAACAAGAGGTAAAAGTCCGATTTAACACTTTGTAAGACTTGCTGGTTTGGGTACGTTACGATTAAGTGTATTCACGATGGAAAAAGAGTCGATGATCATGCCCTCAATGTGCTTATCATGTTCTTAAAACCATTTAAAGAAGCTAGTAATGGTCTAGAATAATTCAAATATCCTACTCTCCATTTGGTATCTCTTCGCCGGTATAAACTCTTGAGCCCTTAAGAATTCGATAATAATTCGATGGGCGTACGTAAAGCAAATATGCAGAAGATACAGGAACGGAAGGTATGATGAGACTAAATTGCACTGGTTAACAAGTTCGCAACATTTTTTTCGTTCCCAATACAGTGACCCTCTGAAACTGTGCACTGAAGAGAGGTATGTTGTTTTCAAAGAGATGTGTACTGTCTGTGCAAGCATTTACGTATGTAATGCGTATAGTAGTTCTAGGACAAATGAAGTTAATTATCCCCTATTCAGTTCCAACGTGACAATAGTAGAGGTACTCAGAGACATTCGGCCGCAGTGGCCGAGTGGTCTGCGGCGCTTCAGTCACCTTCTGCACGGCCACTAGGGTCGGGGGTTCGAATCACTCCTCGGGCATAGATATTTGTGCCGTCTTTAGTACTAGCTTGTTCATAAGCAGTTTGTAAGTTAAGGGACTGATGACCCCGTAGTTAAGTCCCACAAGCTCTACAAACATTTGATTTTATTCAGAGACAATCTACGCTCAGTAACGCATGGAACCCAGACATGCAGTATTAGTTGAGACTTACTTTAACTCATCTACTACAGACAGGGGAATCAATAGTTTCGTTTCAGGAGGCTCAAAACAGCAGTCTTGCGTACTACTATTGAGTACGTTTTCCAAAAACTACGTTGTTCAGCTAAATCGACAGAAATCAGTATTTAGCTCAAGAATGATAGGAGAAAGTTTTTGCTAGAGCGATTTGATAAGTTGCAGTCTCAGGCAATGAATCGCTTAGTTCCTGTACAATGTATCCAGCCGGCCGCGGTGGCCGAGGGGACTGAGGCACTCTAGTCACGGTCTGCACGGCCACTACGGTCGGGGGTTCGAATCCCCCCTCGGGCATGGATATTTGTGCCGTCCTTAGTATTAGTTAGTTCATAAGTAGTTTGTAAGTTTAGGGACTGATGAGCCAGTAGTTAAGTCCCATAAGCTATACAAACATTTGAAACAAAGTATCCAGAGAAATTATGGACAACGATGTTTAAATGCATTGTTAATCAAATGCCTGAGAAATAGGCGCAGATTCAGTGGATTAAGATTAAGATTATACACGAAATATGATTTACGTTCTCCATTTATCTCTCCCTGATCATCAATTATCATCAATATTACTTCTTCTGATAGCAGTATGGCTTTCTTGAATTCATATTACGGCAGTGTCCCTCTTTTGTTTCTTCCTTGTGGCTTGCATAATTTTTTATCGTAATCTCTCCTTTGACATTCTTTTTTATGTCCATGCCACAGTAGTTGTTTTCCTTCTATAAAATCTGTTATAAAATTTCTTCACGAAAATGCACATCAACAATGTCTTGTTTCTATAGAGACGGAATAGAGAACACCATCAGAACACTGATAGACACTTTCAGTTAATATAAGAGAACACCGTCCTCAAAATACACTACTGGCCATTAAAATTGCTACACCAAGAAGAAATGCAGATGATAAAGGAGTATTCATTGGACAAATATATTATACTAGAACTGGCATATGATTACATTTTCACGCAATTTGGGTGCATAGATCTAGAACAATCACCTCTTGACGTATTAACGGCTTTGATACGCCTGCGGGTTCAGTCAAAAAGAGTTTGGATGGCGTGTTCAGGTACAGATGCCCATGCAGCTTCAACACGATACCCTAGTTCATCAAGAATAGTGACTGGCGTATTGTGACGAGCCAGTTGCTCGGACACCATTAGCCAGACGTTTTCAATTGGTGAGGGGCAGCAGTCGAACATTTTCCGTATCCAGAAAGGCCCGTACAGGGCCTGCAACATGTGATCGCGTATTATCCTGCTGAAATGTAGGGTTTCGCAGGGATCGAATGAATGGTAGAGCCACGGGTCGTAACATATCTGAAATATAACGGCCACTGTTCAAAGTGCCGTCGATGCGAACAAGAGGTGACCGAGACGTGAACCAATGGCACTCCATACCATCACGCCGGGTGATACGCCAGTATGGCGATGAAGAACACACGCTTCCTGTGTGCGTTCACTGCGATGTCGCCAAACAGGATGCGACCATCATGATGCTGTAAACAGAACCCGGATTCATCCAAAAAAAGATGTTTTGCCATTCGTGCACCCAGGTTCGTCGTTGCGTACATCATCGCAGGCGCTTCTGTCTGTGATGCAGCGTCAAGAGTAACCGCAGCCATGGTTTCCGAGCTGATACTCCATGCTGCTGCAAACGTCGTCGAACTGTTCGTGCAGATGGTTTTTGTCTTGCAAACGTCACCATCTGTTGACTCAGGGATCGAGACGTGGCTGCACGATCCATTACAGCCATGCGGATAAGATGCCTGTAATCTCGACTGCTAATGATACGAGGCCATTGGGATCCAGCACGGCGTTCCGTATTGCCCTCCTGAACCCACCGATTCCATATTCATTGGATCGCGACCAACGCTAGTAGAAGTGTCGCGATACGATAAACCGCAATCGCGATAGGCTACAATCCGATCTTTATCAAAGTCGGAAACGTGATGGTACGCATTTCTCCTCCTTACACGAGGCATTACAACAACATTTCACCAGGCAACGCTGGTTAACTGCTGTTTGTGTATGAGACATCGGTTGGAAACTTTCCTCATGTCAGCACATTGTAGGTGTCGGCGCCGGCTCCAACCTTATGTGCATGCTCTGAAAAGCTAATCATTTGCATATACAGCATCTTCTTCCTGTCGGTTGAATTTCGCGTCTGTAGCACGTCATCTTCGTGGTGTAGAAATTTTAATGGCCAGGAGTGTAGCTAAACAACTCTTAACGGAGTAGTTTTCTTAAGAATTCGCTACCGAGTTTCAATCTGGATACTTGTTGCTCTGTCAAATAACAGCCAAAGAATTTACCCACAGCAAGATTGTTTTCACGAGCTCATGTTGATGCTGAAATGGTGATGTGTATATAAGGGCGTACGACATTAAGTCTTTAGCGCCTGGATGACAACGAGTCGTATAAAGTAGGCCACATGTTCCTTTCTATCACGGTTGCTATAAAGTCGTATGTAGTAGAAGCTACAGCGCAGATGGTCACGGTTGGCTGACCACACAGACTAAAATCCCCAGCCCAGAAGCTTAGGCCAGAGTGCAGACGGGTCACAAAACTAAAATTTTGGCCACACGCGCCTCATGACGTTTATTAGTTAGCCTGGAAGGTCTACCCTGCCCTTCTCGGATTGTGATGGCATAAGCACAATGCTGTCTGATTCGACACTCTCTAAGTGGTGCACATTGGGTTACGCTAATGCAGACGGTATTTACTTTCAGCTAAATCCGTACTGAAGAATTTCAAGGTCATTATAAGGTCACGAAAATTTCACCAGTGGACATAGTAGGGAAACAACCCAAGTTTTCATTGAAAATGTTCCCCGATCTTACTTCGTTGTCGAGATACTCGTGACCTCGGAAAGTTACAATGAAGTGACATTTGGTGACAAACGATTGGTTTTTGGTGAAAATTGTCCCTAGAAAAAAGGGTATTTTTCATGTAGAATACAAATGTGAAAAAAATAGGCGTTACCATTTAAAAAAATGACATTGACCTTGGTTTGAACTTGAAAATAGGGTTCAAGGTGATTTAGAGGTAACCATTCCATGACCCTCTTCAAACCTTACAAGTTTCACTAGAGACATTTTTTGCAGAACTGTGTCATTGCAGAGATATCGGCTGGTGTAGATTAAAATGGTCCCGATGGAATAAAGTCTCGATTTCTCGTAGCTCGTGTAAAATAGTTCTCTACTCTCGGCATTCATGAACGCAACACGGTACGAGCGTGCCAACACAAGTTAGATGTGTCGTTGTTCTTGTTCCAACAACAGAGGTATTTTGTGGTGGAAAAGAGACACATATCGTTATCTATCGGTTTTCCAGATAACTGTAATATTAAATTTTTCTTGTAGCATGATCTACAAGTGGGAAAAACCCCAAAACGTTTTAAAATTACTGTAATTTTCTTGCAAGGGAGCAACATACAGTTATAGCAATCATGCCAAACCGACGTGTGTGGCGGCAGTGCCCCAAGGCCTCGGTTATACTCGCGAACTCGTGTACTTACACCAGTTTCCGCGCTTGCTGTGTACAGTTGTACCAGTGCCGGCTCTCCGTATTTTGTCAGCCCGTGAGAAACTGTTATGCCCCGGCCTCACCTCCCCATCTTCGCCTTCTACGTAATATCGGACATTGTTAACCTTATCCACTGTGTCATTTATTCAAAAAATGTTCAAATGTTTGTACAGCTTATGGGAGTGAACTACGGGGTCATCAGTCCCTAAACTTACAAACTACTTATGAACTACTTACGAATTAGGACGGCACAAATATCCATGCCCGAGGGGGGATTCGAACCCCCGACCGTAGTGGCCGTGCAGACCGTGACTGAAGCGCCTCAGTCCCCTCGGCCACCGCGGCCGGCGTCATTTATTCATTACGTCTTATTTCCACAGAACTCGCTTACTCGTACGATGAAACTGAATAAACAGTTCAATCAATGGAATTTATTTATTTCATTTCCAAAATAACATTTTACAGAGTTTTTCGTAATAAATTAATAGCCATCGATTATGGCTTCAACACCGAGGAATAAAAAGAAATCAGGAAAACGTAATTCAGTGGAGCATGTCAAGAGGAAGAACAACGTAAACGGTATTAATGGAAAATCCTAAAAAATAACAAGTGACAGAGGAAGGACGTCACTCGTATATACATATGTAAATGCAACTTAATTTACAATATCTGCATTCATAAAACCAGTCCACACTTTACTTATCTTCACTCAGAGACACAGATCCTACACGTAAAGGAACTATCAGATCACTATATACTGATATTTATATTTATTTCTTTATTAGAAAGATTCTCGCTTCTATAGGAGCTTTCTAGCTCACCTACGTTTAATTCAAGTTTTGTATTGGTTTATGGTAGTGTGTTAAAATGTTTGCAAATCTATGGGACCTAACTACTGTGACTATCCGTCCCTAGGCTTACAACTACTTAAACTAACTTAAATTAACCGAAAGACAATAAACACACACACACACACACACCCATCACCGAGGGAAGACTCGACCTCCGACGGAGATCAGACGCACACTCCGCAGCAAGGCGCCTTAGAGCGCTCGGCCACTCCCGCGCGGCACTTCTTTCATTATGTTTCTTAATGACGTAGATAATTTCCAATAAAACACTAGATTTTACGAATGATTTGTATTTCAAATGCTCAAATGTTTGTAAATCTATGGTACTCAACTGCGTGGTTATTAGTCCCACATAAACCCATGCCCGAGGGAGGACTCGAACCCCCGACGGCGATCGTCCGATTTGTGTTTCCTAATCATACAATTGTGTACTTCCTCAAGACTTTCATTGTCCAGTTAATACATCCTCTTCCAATCATATTGAAATTTAATACTTTGCCACTCCTTGAAACCTTCCGCCTTGTGTGGTGGCACTTTCCCCCTCCCCACACACTCTCTCTGTATCCGGCAATGGTTATACCCTATAAGACAATGCCGCCCCGGGTTGTCGGTTACACGGGCGAGTCCAGTCTGCGAGCGCAAGGAGACAGCGAGTTCGGAGATGACGTCATAGGACCCGCAGGCGAGTATACGCTGCTCATTTGTGGTCTCTAGCGGTAATCCCAAAAGTAACATTTCTGCGAACCAAATTTTGCACTATCACAGAGGAAGACACTGGTGTGATGAATTTCAAACTTCTGACACACAGTGGGAAATAGTTATGTGGTTTCGTCAAGTCACCGTTTAATGTTGTTGTTCAGTGTATGTGCGCACCGTCAGATGTTTAGTTGATTACACATCACTTAAACACAGTAGCGTCTATTGAATTTGACAAACAAACTTAGATGTTCCAATTAATTGTTCAGATGTTTGCAAACCCATTGGACCAATCTGCTATGGTCATCATTCACTAGTTCAAATGATCAGATGTATGTAAAGCTTTTGGGACTTAACTGCGAGTCATAACTTACAAACTACTTATGAACTAACTAATACAAAAGACAACACAAATATCCATGCCCGAGGGAGGATTCGAACCTCCAACGCGGGAGGCCTCGCGATCCGCAACGTGGCGCTCCAGACCGCTCGGCTACTCTCGCGCAGCATTTTTCCCTAGACTTTGAAATTACTTAAACTAATTTACACTAAGGTCAACACACATATCCGTGCCCGAGGGTGGACCCCTGGCTGGAGCGGCCACTCAGCATGATGCCTTAGACCACACGGCTACTCTGTTACAGTGAGTGCTCCCAACTAGTTTTAATGCACAGATATATACATATTCTATTTGACTGTAATCGGATCTGTATTCTTCATCGAATGCTTCTCCGTATGCCTCTGGTTGTAACACTGACCTTCAAATGTAGATGAAACGACGTTTTTACTCTGACGTCACGTTTCACAGAAACGAATGAAACAACTGAATTTAACTCTAAGAAGTAAGGTACTACTACTTTTCACTGTTACCAGCCAAAAGAGACGGGTAGGTGAGGCTGAAGAGAAGAGTTTTAGGATTATTTTGCCATGATAGCGAATAAAAAAACACGTCGGTTTTAAGGTGTTATTAATTTATGACGTACGTTTATTACTTCCAGTCTTAAATCGTAAACTACTAATCCAGTTACACTATTCTGACACTTTTATTTAGTATTCCTATATCGCAAAACCCTCGATCACAAATGATATGAGACTCCGAAACCATTTGTTTCAAAAGTGCACTATTAAACGACAATTCACCATTATAATTGCACACTTAATGAAAGTCAGAAAAAGAAATCAAAGGAATTACTCTGACTGCTATATGATATTGAAATTAATCAGTGGTCACAAATCAAATTTTGTGCTTAGGTGAGATTTAAATCCGGGTCTTCGCCTTCGGGCCGGCGTTCACCTTAACCATCTGGGCTACGCGCAAACGCCTGCCGTTGGGGTTGGAACACTTGCGCGGAGTGACACTTGCGCGGAGTGACACTTGCGCGGAACCCGGGGCCCTTGGGGCAGCTAATGGCTTTTCCTGGGTTCAAGCACACCAAGAAGTCTAGCACTGCTGTTTTCAAGTTTCCACACTGTCAACATAACACGAAAATCAGTGAAGTTGCACAACTCTTTGCAAGCTGAAGAGCAATAGAGTAACTTGTTCTAACTACATATTAATCCGTTGAGTGTTCCTCCTGTAAACAAAAAGGTATTTTAATAGCGATAATGTTTGGAGAGTTAGTCTCTGCTACTACAACACTACGACTTTCCACAGTCATACCTCCTAAAACCATATTATTCAGAACACTAAGCATATCAAGACACCTGCGCAAGCAATAAATATATTAGGCATCCTGCACAGATACGTTGATGTAATAGACCGCTATGTACTTAACCCCACTATCACGCAACTTCCATCTCTTTAAAAATAGCTACTATGCTTTTTAATAGGAAATGCAACCTTAAACCTTCAATTAAAAAACGTTAATAATAAGTCAATGAGTATTTTACATACTTAAAGCGTTTATTCGTAGACCCCAAAACGATTTGGCTGTATTCGAATTACAAATACATCTAAGAAATATATGAAATACGGAATGTGTAAGGGAATGTCACACACCGAAAAATGTTAAAGATAATTTCTATTTTCCATCACCGTCATATAGAACCATTTTTACTCCGAACTTGGCATAAACCAACAGGGAGAAACATGTTGCAAGACTTCCAGGAAAAATGAAGCGAAATTGGCAGCCAATATTTGGTTATAAATTACATTGCCTGTTAACTGTATAAATATAAATTACGGAATACGCGGAACTACTGTTCAATACAGTCAAAAAGGTCTAAGGTAATAGTCAGTGGTTTACAATCAGATATCCGTATCACTCTCCTCCTCAAGAAGTCTGTGTGAAGATTTATATTCAGAACATTCAAGAAAAAGCTGTTGAAACTATAAGAAGCAGCTCATTTACTCAGGAAGGGAAAACGTTATGGTGCCCGTAAATTTGAATGGCTGTATCTCTTGTAGTAACATTTAATTTTTGATAAAATGTTAAAATCCAATATACCAGAATTTTGTTTTTCTGTCGAAATTTTTGCAGGAAGTAGTCTTGACGTGATTTCATTCTTCTATGTATTAATATTATCAAACATGTAATTTGTGTCACAAATTGCGCGGCCGGTCCGGTCGGAGGTTCGAGTCCTTCTTCGAACATAGGTATGTTTGTACTTTGCCTAAGTTACTTTAAGTAAGATTAAGTAGTGTGTAAGTCTAGCGACAAATGATCTAAGTAGTTTGGCCGCATAAGACTACACATATACACGTAATTTATTTATTTCATAACTACATTTAAGTACTAATAATTAAAGAAACTTAAATGTAGAAATTTGAAATAAACACTGAAAACAAATGATTGATATTTCTCATAAAATGAATGCACACAACCGTTGACTTGTGTCTTGTGAATGTACCTACAAAATCTGCCATATGAAGATTGTAGTGTGAGTCCCAAATATGTTTTTTCTGTAATAACATTAAAAACATATTAAAAATTCAGAACTCGAAAATCAGTGAAGTTTTGGACTTCAAGCGTTTTGTGTTGCTACATCTTTACATAGTAGACACGATTTTAAAATTTGGTTGCTATCGCCAAAGTAGACGAAACGTTAAATTTTTTGGTGTAATCTTCGCCGTGTAGACTGTATGTTGTAGAAGTCTACGTCGAACCTAATCATACCTCTGAGGAGAGAACGTTGTTTGCACTTCTCCTGCGTTTCCAGTCGGCTGTGCTGTGCTACGTAACGACATCGTACCGTTCCACTTTACCGAGAGCTATATATGTATTGATGTGATGTCTGTTCTTTCGAAATAAGACATCACAACAATATATGTATCATTTAGACGCAAAGATTCTGGATTCTGTTTTCATCGCTAACGCGATTAACAACGTTAGACCTCGTGTGTAAACAAAATGTTCAAATGTTTGTATAGTCTATGGGACTTATCTACGGCGTCATCAGTCCCTAAACTTACAAACTACTTATGAACTACTTACGAACTAGGACGGCACAAATATCTATGCCCGAGGGGGAATTCGAACCCCCGACTGTAGTGGCCGTGCAGACTGTGACTGGAGCGTCTAGTCTCCTCGGCCACCGCGGCCGGCGTGTGTACACACTTAAAGGTTATGACTGCCACTGGAAAAATGCATAAGTAACACCTGTTGTTTGAGACTTGAAGATGACCTGAAATTAGCCGAAATCGATATCTCATAATAAACATAAGGTGTAGCTGTCTATATTTCATAATGCTATTCGTAACATATTTAAAAGCTGCTCAAAACCACCTACAAAAAACCTTTATAATGATATTGTATATAATTCCACGATCAAATTGTGTTTTAGTTATTTGTAGTAATACACCCAAAGATCTGCCCTTGCTTTTAGTGCCTTGATCAGCTGTTTATTTTTAGAGGTATTACTAGGGACAGGAAAAATTTGCATTTGCGATAAATGCGAATTCTGACTCAAAATGCAGTAAATCCGAAATTTTAGTTAGCAACGGTTGCGCTCAATTCCGATTTCATCACATTCTTCTTCACATGGTGCTGTATTGTAAATCGAGTGATATTTGTATGACGTGTTATCTCCCTGTTGAATGAGGCTGTGATATCTCCGGGCCGTTACTACTGCTCCACCTCGCTCGGTGGGCCTTTCCCTGAATACGTCACTGGTAGCGGCTGGAGGGCGTGGAGTAGGGGTGGTGTATCCCTACTTCTGGAACACCCTGTTCACTACCTGCAGCGTCCGGGTCTCCGCGCAGGTGTCTACACATTCCCTTTCCGCGCAAGTGTCACTCCCCGCAAGTGTCACAAACTCCTGCCGTTCGCCCCAAATTTCTACCTGACGCAATTTACGGAAGTAGTACCCCTGTCGTTAATGACCTCTTAACCTCAGCATGTCCGAAAGAACAGATAACACATCGTCTATTGAAGGTGTTCCACCTAAAACTTGTAGCGTAAATATTGTGGAAATGGGAAATTATGTTCATGTGCAGTTTTCACAGGATGGGTTGGTAGTCAGGGGCTCGTTAGGGGCTTGTTAGCTAATAAACAGATTTTAATAATACATAGAAAGTGTATTTCTTGAGCAGACATACTCTTTTTTAAGTGACAATACCTATTGACAATGAGACACTATAATTATGGAAAATTAAGATTTCTGTTATGTTTGTTGTAGGACTCTCCATCCGTTTACGAGATATAGTATTGTGAAAAGATTCCAATCCAGCACTTAATTGCCGCCGGCCGCGGTGGCCGAGGGGACTGAGGCACTCCAGTCACGGTCTGCACGGCCACTAAGGTCGGGGGTTCGAATCCCCCCCTCGGGCATGGTTATTGTGCCGTCCTTAGTTGTAGGTAGTTCATAGTAGTTTGTAAGTTTAGGGACTGATGACCCCTTTGTTAAGTCCCTTAACCCTCCGTCGGGCGCAGTCGGCCTCACAGGCCATCAAAACACTTTTTTGATTCCCGTGCTTGACAGTGGTGGCCCAGCGGCCCGCCTCTCCGTTTACTCGCGTAGCTTTGGGAACCTCACACAGTGCTGATCCGCAGGCTGCCATCGATTTCCACGCGGATCACTGGGAACTCTTTGGGTCTCACAGGCCGACTGCGCCCGATTACGTTATAGTTTTTAAGGTGAGATTTTTCAAGATATTTTTATTTTATTACTTCGTTTCAATCGAAATAAATCTGTCCTCTGTGATTTTCACCGTTACCTTCGGAAAAAAGGAAGACTTTGACGACCCTAGCCCTTCAGACTGAGTGCGCCTGATCGAGTTCTAATTTCAGTTTTCCTTTCTTTTCCTACGTTATCACATCCATATTTTCTGCTGAAATGTCCAGAAATGTATATTATGCCTCTAAGCCAATGATCTTGTGGAAATAATGCGCCTCCTCGAGGACGATACTGCTGAAGATCGAGCCGCGCTCGAAGATTTAGTCGATAAGAGAGACACCCACTCTCAGGATGAGGTAGGAGAAGGCAAGGAGGACTCAGCAACTGAACAGGAAGTTTAGGGAACAGCTCGGGAATATGAAGAAGAGAAGAAAATATGTGAGGAGTTTTTATTTTGGAAACGATAAGACGACGAAGTAGTCTAAGTAGATACCTTCTACTATTCATAGTGTGAAGAGTCACATCATTATTACAGAACATCCAATGTAAAAGATATTGCTACAAATTAATGACGCCACCTATTGCAAAACCTTGTGTCATCAACTTCTAACTGGACAATTTAGCCTGTGTATGCTATGAATATATGTGGAATGTCGATTCGGCTGCAAACTCGACTTAAAAAAATTTTACCCCACAAGGAACGGGAAAGTTCTCCCACATTACCTCCCAAATGGCTAAAACGTCGACCATGCGTGGCTGAAACAAGCGTTAGGAGGATGAAGAATCACCAATGTTCAGCCTGTCATCAACCAATCTGCTTGAGCGACGTATACGTTCTGTGCCATACCTGTGTTTCAGCTGTTGATTTGGAAGCTATAGCGTCGGTTTTTAGCTGCAAATGTGGCGAGAAAAGATGATTCCATGACAGAATAGACTGCCTAATGTCCTTTAAAAATAACTTCATTACGGTTATGGATGTCTGTTCGACCAATTTTTAATGCTCTTTGTGGGAAATTGGTAATTTTGGTCACTTTAAGGTGTATTGTGTTCAATAAATCCATTATTATGCTTTAAGTTTGCTGTAATTCCTTCCTTTAGATCGTCTTCAAGACTAGCCAACACGCATTTTGAATTTGATTTAACATGGCGGAGCTAGTCCACAAAATATGTGGGTGGCCTATCAGGCCGGGTGCGCCTGATTTTGTTTCATCTGGAGGTGCGCCCGACGGAGGGTTAAGCTTAACAAACATTTAACACTTAACTTAATTGCCCCATGCAATCTGCGTAGTTGCTAGGTACGATCTTATGTTTACTAACATCATGCTTGCGCGTTCCTAGAGTGCATTGCGACTTGCTAGTCAGTTATTGAGTGACAGTCCAAACAGTCGGTTGCGAGTGGACGATGGGATTAAACAACGCAGAAAAGGCCGACATCCTAACGTTGTACGGAGAGAGTAGGAAGAATGCAGTTCGTGCTTTTACGGTGAATGCGGAAACATACCGCAATAAACATCACCCACGTCGGCAATTATTTATCAACCTCTTTAAGCAGTTGCATGAATGTTGCAGTGTAACACGTAACAGAAGTAAACAAGTGACGACACAAGTGGGGGGGGGGGGGGGGGAATTAAGTTTTGGCTTCTGTTGTAATTGATCCGCACTTTAGTTCCTGCGCAGTCGCACGAGGAAGTGGCATGAGTCAGTGAAGTGCCTGCGCATTCTCCATTGCCATCTGTTCCATCCGTATTTCATCTTTCTCTATGAAGAGCTGCATGGAAACGGGTATGAAAATCGTGTTACATTATGTATGAATAGTAAAGAGTACTACAGAAGATATACTCGTATGTTATGCTCTGAACCTACATGTACCAATCATGGCCATGTAAACTGCAAAAACATGCGTTATTGGTCACTTAATAATCGCCATTGGCCTCCGCAGGTGAAGCGTCAGCTTCAATGGAGTGTAAGTATGTGGTGTAGAAAAGTTAACCATCAGCTCCCAGGCCCATTTTTCATAGAGGGTAAAAGTGGGCCACTGTATGAAATAAAAGATTAATTCTTGTAGGAGGTACTCAGATAAGAGTTTACTGCTATAAAAAAGCTTAATTTTAGCAGTAAAATTAGCAAAAGGTCCGTGTGAACTAGGTGCTACTCCCTTCTGCAAAACCTTGTTCCCTGGCCCAAAGTGAGAACTGACTTGGTTCAAATTACTGTAATAACAGGAAGTTAACTATACAGTGGCCAATATACGTAGCAACTCACATGAAATTACACAAAGGCATTAATAAACAAGCCACCACAATTAAGGTTATTTCATAAAGGTGGCTAGGAAAAACATTTATGACGCAAGGGAGCTTAAACATTAAAAAAATTGCATCTGAGCTTGTTCTCAGCACAGGTGAAAAACAATATTAAATAAAAGGGGGAAGGTGCTCGAAAACTACAATTTATAGGCAAGTCAAAATTATACTGAACTTAACTTGTTTATTCACATCGAACGCAAGCAAAATGGGGAACCAATGTTGTTAACAAAATAAAAATGCATCCCATTTACATGATCTAACACTGGCGATGCCCAACAATGGAATTTAACATAAATTACACAGAACGTAACGCTACTGGGGGGAGGATTTACAAACAACATTCACTCGCTCACACACACGCAATGCAACAGCGAAACTCACCAACATCAGCGTGCTGAAACGAGGCAGAAGCAGGCGCCGCTATCGTAGGCGAAATTCAGCAAACCCGGAGGTACCACACAACACAATATACAATAAAACTGCGAAGATGGCTCTGGTCTGTCGTGCCTGATTTGAAATGGTGCGTGAGTGTACCAAAGTTAAGTTGCATTTAGATTAGACCGCGAGCAAACACGCTAACGGCTACGTTATATGATCGCACGCCACTGAAGGTGAAGTGGTTAAAAATCGGATTCATTAGACAAAATCACGACGGACTCTTAAGTTGCAATCTGAGAGTAAACTATCTAGGCACTGGTTTTATGAGAAGGGGCGTGAATTCAGGTAACTCAAATGTTCAAATGTTTGTAGAGCTTATGGGACTTAACTATGGGGTCATCAGTCCCTAAGCTTACAAACTACTTATGAAGTAGCTAAGACTAAGGACGGCACAAATATCCATGCCCGAGGGGGGGTTCGAACCCCCGACCGTAGTGGCCGTGCAGACCGTGACTGGAGCAGCTCAGTCCCCTCAGCCACCACGGCCGGCAATTCAGGTAACTAGCTGCAAACCCCTGAAGTCGGCGTTCGGTTATCAAACCGCAAGTAGTAACACGTACACCGCGTTTATCTGTTGGAAATCACTGGATTGAAAAACTAGAACACATTTCTGCGCGCGATCGGAAAAAATATTCTGTAAATGAGTCTAAGTTAAACATGCTAGACAACGAATCGCTACCATCTCCGCAGACATAAGAGCACAACCAACCTTATCTCACCACGATCCGAGCACAAAGTGAAGAGCGAGCGGCCAGGAGGCGCGAAGCTACCGGAATAACGTAAAAGAGGACATGGGCGATTGGGGCACTAATTTCGTAGTGCGTGACTTTCTAAATTTTGGGCGGACGGGAGGTATGAGCACACAGTCAAGACGGTACTGGCGTCGTATTTCAGAGAGTTAGCTCCACCGTGTAATAAAAAAATTAAGCAAATATTTTATCGATTGACAACGAACAAGGATGATCTCATGACCGAGAAGAACAGATCTAAAAACAGTCATGGTTAAGGCGAACGCTCGCCATAAGGTTCGAATCCCGACACGCGACAAGTTTTTATTTGTCGCTATTAATTTATTTCGATGGCTTATAACAACTATAGTAATTCCTTTCCTTCCCTTCCTTATTCCTTCCTCTCATTAAATGTGTAACTTCATAACGCTTGCGAACCAGGTTTGGTGGCTTTCGGTAACCGCACCATCTATATATCACCATTAATATTTACAGTAATTCCCAGTGTCTTGCATTCTGTATCCGTACCTATAGTTTTTGCATATAATATGTTAAAAGTAAAGTCATGTTTGTACATCGGCAAGTGCATGCTATTTTTTCGGATAGTGCTGGTACTCTACACACAAAAACACCTGCTTAATGAGGAAATTCATCTGAGACAGCTCGTTCTTCTCATCCACTTTACGTATCTCTCTTTAACTCTAAGATTTTATTCTTTGGCGGTAATTTCTTCTTAATGCTACCTGTTTATCGACGGACAGCTGAATGGGGTTTTACATCTACTGAAAAATGGCTTTTCATCTGGACTAACGCTATTGTGACGCTCTTTGTAATGCTTCACTCTTGGAATGTTATTCAAAGTCATTTATTTTTTTCAAATTCCTTACATTGTTAACAAAGGCGTCAATCAGATAATCCATCTGTTTGGCTAACAGGTCAATTGGGATACGATATCAGTTATCACGTTCTCAAAGAGGGTTCTCACTGTAACTGAAGGTAGTAGTAAGAGTATTTCGTTGAATCAGATTATACAGATTGCCATTAAAAGAAGACCTTTCTACTAAAATTTTCAAAGAAGGAATTACTTCATTGGGAGACTCTGTCACCTACTACTCTCCTTCAGTGTGCCGTGGACTAGACTTCAAAGAACACATTTTCACCAGGAATCGATGCGACTGAAAAAAGCCGCGTGGAAAGGCGGCGTTGTCTTCGGCGTCATGCTACGGTCTGGCCGGCCGTTTCCACCGGAAGTTCGAGGCCTTCCTTGGCCACGTGTGTGTGCGTGCGTTGTGTGTGTGTGTGTGTGTGTGTGTGTGTGTGTTGTTCTTAGTGTAAGTTAGATTACGTAGATTGTAAGTCTAGGGACTAATGAACATAACAGTTTGTTCCAATAGGTTTACAAACATTTGAATACTACACAGAAAAAAGTCATTATTTAGATTACTATACACAGACAATGAAAAGGCAACAACGTCGTTGCAGTCTGTCTAGTGTTCTACAGACGCACTAAAAAGGAGATAATACGTACTATCCCATCAAAACAGTTGTTGCACACTACCTATGATTTCGCAAAGCAGTGCACGTATAAATTCGTCAGAAAAATTACCATCTCAAAGTAAATTCATGTAGTTGTTGCCATTCTGTTTATCCGAAGGCTTTTACGATGCAGCTATCCATGCATCTCTATTCTTTGCAGGCCTCTTCATGTCCGAACAAGAACGGCAACCCAAATACATATGATCCTGATTACTGTGCACGTCTGTATCTACATGGTTACTCTGTAAATCACACTGAAGTACTTGCCAGAGGTTTTCTCTAACCAGTTTAATAACATTTTATCTACCATTCCAGTATGGATTAGCACGTGGGAAGAACACCTAGCTCTGATTGATTTTCTTTTGGAGATCATTTTTTCCTTTGTAGATGGGAGTCAACAATATATTCTCGCATTCAAATGAGAAAGTCGGCGATAGTATCTTCGTTAGGAGATCTCGCCTCAACGAAAAATACCACTGTAGTAATTATTCCCACTCCAACTTCTGTTCATTTCCGTGACACTGCCCCCCCCCCTCCCTGTTTATTGATAATACAAAATGACTTGTCCTTCTTTGTGCTTTTTCGATGTCTCCATACAGGACAGCACTATCGCAAAAGAGGAGGAACAAGCTTTATATATGCAGTCTCTTTAATAATTCTGTTACATCTTCTAAGCGTTCGGGCAATAAAAAGGCAGTCATTGCTTCACATTCTCACAATATTTTCCTAGATATTTTGTTGAATTTTTCAGTCTTTAGATTTGACTGATCCATCTTATAAACGAAATTTGAGGGATTCTTTTAATACTCATGTGGACGACCTCACACGTTTCATAATTTAGGGTCAATTGCCAATGCAGATGTATTGCCTAAATTGCTGCAGTTATGCAGTTGGTTTTGTTCTTCTGATTATCTTACTAGACGACAAATGACGACACCATCTGCAATAAACCTAAAAGACTTGCTCACATTGTCTTCGAAATGGTTTATATGGATAAGGAACAACAAAGGAATTATTGCACTACCCTGGGAAACGAGACATATTACCGCTGTTTTACTGGATGCCTTTCCATCAATTATTGCTAAGCATCGCCTCTCTGACAGGAAATATCCAATCTAATCACACGTGTAAGACGATAGTACATAAGCAAACAATTTAGTCAAAAGCCTTCTAGAGACGTTTAAATGTGGAATCAGTTTGAGATTCCTTACCTAGAGCACTCATAAATTCGTGTCAGTAAAGAGCTAAATGCGTTTACAAAGACTTTATTTCCTAAACACGTGTTGGCCATTGGTCCATAGCCCGTTCTGTTCGAGGTAATTAATGAGGTCTGAACCGAGGGTATGTTGCAAAATATTGCTGCAAACCGACTTCAATGATGTAGGTCTAAGATTCAGTGGATTACTCCTATTTCTTTTCTTGAATACTGATATGACCTGTGCAACGTTTCAGTCTTCAGGTACAGGTAGTTAGTTGAGAGAGCGGTTCTACATGACTGTTAAGTGAACAGGTATTGCATCAGCATGTTTTTATAGGATCTATTATGTATACAAGTTTGCTAGGAAGAGTTAATTTTAACGATTGGGCTTTCACGGCCGGCGTCTTCATTAATTAAATTTTGTGGACGACCCTTTAAACTTCTCCTTCCTGACGTTTCGTTGCAAACTGTGGGCAACATCTTCCCAGGTGAGACTACGACCGGCTGCTAAGCGCTGGAGTTGCGGCTTGGAACCGGCCGGGAGGCTGTCCCCTGACGCCTCAGCAATAGGTTGGAAGCTTGGTCCACTGCAGATAATAACCCTAAGCCAGCACCGGCCGCCTTGCCTGTTGTGGCGTTGGTCACTCATTCTGAGAGGTCTGGACAGACGCAGAGGGTGAGTTTGCAGTCATTGGGAGCTACAGTGTTAGGCGGACGATGGAGCTCCTTAAGAAAATAGCGGTAAGGGCTGGAAAGAATTCCAGGGTGCACTCTGTTTGGTTACTGGGAGGGTCTCAACCTAGATGGCGATTGCGAGCACTGGGTTGACACGGTTGCAAACCGTTCGGCATGTCTTCACCAATGACTCTTGCCGCCTTGGTTCAGAGGTGATGCTCGTCTCCTTCAGGCAGCTGTCAGATTTGGTGAAGACAGCTAGCCACGCTCGCGGGATAGAACAGGAAATATCGATTTGCAGCATCTTTCCCATAACCGATTGCAGTCCCCTGTTTTGGGACCGATTGGGAGGATTAAACGCCGCGCCGGAGCGGCCGAACGCATTGAGGCGCTACGCTACAATGTGCGAGGCCACCCCCGTCGGGGGTTCAAATCCCCCTCTGGCATGGATGTTTGTGCCGTCTTTAGTATAAAGTAGTTCATAAGCAGTTCGTAAGTTTAGGGACTGATCACCCCGTAGTTAAGTCCCATAAGCTTAACAAACATTTGAACATTTGGACTTAACTACGGGGTTATCAGTCCCTAAACTTACAAACTACTTATGAACTACCTTATACTAAAGACGGCACAAACATCCATGCCCGAGGGGGATTCGAACCCCCAACGGGGGTGGCCGTGCAGACCGTGACTGGCGCGCCTCAGTCCCCTCGGCCACCGCGGCCGGCAACATTTGAACATTTTGAGGATTAAACAAGAGGCTCAGAAAATTCTGTGATGATCTTGGGTGCAAATTTCTCGACCGAAGCTATCAGGTAGCGAAATGTAGGATCCCCCTGAATAGGTCAAGACTGCACTACACACAGGAAGCGGCTACTAGGGTAGCGAAATACATGTGGAGTGCACATGTGGTTTTCTTAGGGTAGACAATTCTCTCCACAGGCCTGTTAAAACGCTTACTGATTCAGTTCGAGACAAGACTAGGCACAATAGAACCGGGAAGAGAAAGATTGATATATGAATAGTTAACTGTAGGACCGTATATGGAAAGGGTGTCCTGACAAATGCACCCAGTGACATTTGCAGCCAGTGACATTAGCACTCCGTTCTGGCACAGACATATGTTACTCTGCGGTTCTGGTCGAGGGGCGGTCCGTTAATCTCCCCGTCCGATCTCTGGCCGGCAGGTAGAAGAGCCGAGGGCTGTGAGGCCGCGTTGACACAGGCCGTACTTTACGGCAATGCGTGGCCGCAATAGCATTACTGCAGTTTATAATAGAAGCGAGACTCAAGAAGAACCAAGAGATATTCGTAAGATTTGTGACCTGGAAACAGCCTTCGATAATATAAGGTGCTGCATGATATTCTTAATTCTGAGAAAAATAAGAGTAAGTTGTAGGGAAAGGCGGGTAATACATAATTTGTATAGGAACCAAGCGGATACAATAACCGTCGAAAGTCAATAACAAGGTGCTTAGAACAAAAAGGGGGTGAGAATAGGTTGTGAACTGTCGCCATCACTGTTCAACTTGCGCAATGAAGACGTAATGTCGGAAATAAAGAAGAGGTTCAAGGCTCTGATAAAAGTACTGGGTAAAAGGATATTAATGATAAGATTTAATGATGACTTCTGTGCCAGTGAAGGGTAATTACAGGATCTGTTGAATATAATGAAAAGACTAATGAGCACAGACAATGGATTTAAGTTAAACCAAAGAAAGACGAAAGTAATGAGAAGTAACAGAAATAAAAGCAGCGAGGAAATAACATCCGAATTGGTGATCACAATGTACAGGAAGACAAGGAATTCTGCTACTTTTGCAGAAAACTAACTCACGACGGAAGAACCAAGAGGGGGGCATAAAAAGTAGACTAGCACAAGCAAAGAGGGCATTCATGGGAAAGAGAAATCTACTGCTGTCAAACATCGCCCTGGGATTGAGGAAAAAATTACTCAGAAATTTGCAGCACAACATTTTATATATATATCCATTCCGAAAGAACAGACGTCACTTCTGGTGTTGCAGCTGTTATTTTTTTCATATTCACAGAATATATGACATGGACTGCGAATGGGCAAAGCCGAACATGTGTACCCATCCGGGATTCGAACCTGGGTCTCCTGCTTTCTAGGTAGTTGCGCTGATCCCTACACCACTGGGGACACAGTGATCACCGCACCTGCAAGGACTACCTAAGCACACCTCCCGTCAGACACAAATTTCCAGCCTTACCCTGCCCACAGTACTCCAACTCGTAGGCACTATGTATTAATGCCCGTAAGAGTAAGGGCTTCAAACTTGTCCACCCATCCCCACTAACGAAAGGATCATTGCCTGTCGCTGGCATATATATATATATATATACGGTAGCGGCAAGACGTCGCCAGAGCCTGACAAAATTCCAGAGTGATTCCATTATAACTGGCTGAAAAAAGACCCATGAAAGTAGATTACAAAATGTAGTGCACTCTGCTTAGATGATTGGCTTTTTTCTTTTCTTTTTTTTTTCTTCTTTTCTTTTTAGGGAGGAGTTTTTAAACACTACCGAAGAACAATATCACCGCTTAGATATTATCACGACTTTAGAGAGGACGGCGCGTCTTTCGTGCTACATGCAGTCACTCATTATGAGACATGACCCCAACGGTTATTGCGCCCTGTTAGTAGAAGTTTTACTTGCCAAAGAACCTTAGGGAAAACCACTCCTTTGACGAAAATTCACGTTCATAGTACTGTTACACCTGTTTCGGCGTACCTCATTGTTTAATTTGAAGATGGTGGCACAATAATCCATAAGCTCATATATTCTGTCCCTCACGTAACGCCACACATTCTGTTGCAGTTGACTATATCTCTTTCACGATGACCTCTTTTAACAGTATTTTTTATTACATACTAACTAAGAACCCTGGTGAGCACGGTTATATATTTGTTCCAATCATTTTTTAGTGCATATCCTCCTCCATTCTCCTCCCGTCCACTCTCCTGCGTCTATTCATCTCCTCCTAGTTTTCTATCTCCTTCTACCATGCCCTTCTCCTCCTACGCCGTATATCCGTCCTCCCTAACTCTGTCCATCTCTTCCTCCCCTGCATTCAGAAGGACGCTGGTTCATATTGAACTCCGACTAACGAGGTTTAAGGTTCACGGTATTTCTGTAAATCATTTCAGACAAATTCCGGGATGGCTCTTTGAAAGGATACGGCGTTTCCTTCCACATCCTCAACCAAATATCTGAGCGTGTGGTCTGTCTCTATTTCCCACAATAGCGATTGGACGTTACATCTTAAGTTCCCTTTCTTCCTTCTAATTCCGATATAAAGAACGGTATTTGTAAATCAAACTACATTGCCTCAGTTACGTATTTATTGAGTATTCCATTAGTCCATCTCCTCTCACCTGCTCCTGCTATGCCTCCTGCCCTTTCTCTCTCTCTGTCCGCCTCCTTCCAGAAGCTCTCTGCCCATCTCCTGCTCTCACCATCCATCTCCTCCTCTCTCCGCTCTCTGTCAGTCCTCCTCTCCCCTATTTGTCTTCATCATCATCTCCTCTGTTACTCTCTCAGTACATTTCTTTTATGTCCATCTCCTCCTCCTCCTTTTTTCTAGCTATCTCCTCGTCTGGCTGAACAGCCCGTCTCTACCTTCCCCCATAAATTAAAAATTACATATTTTCCGCAACTTTCATAGTGATCAGTTAAACGCTGTCGACGTCTATTCTGAGATACTCTCCAGTATGCACCATAAGGTGGCGTACGGATTAAGAAAAATTCACCGTGAAAACATATACAAGTACCAACTTTCATGGTGATTTAAGAAACGGTGTCAAAATATACTGTAAAGAACCTTCTGACTTGCACCGTACAGTGGCTTACGATACGTATCCTGTGTTAATCAAGGGTATAGGTTATCTACATTCCACGTACTATCCAGAATCGTCCAGCCGTTAAAGCATGGTCTCCCAAACGTAAGTACACACTAACTTTCGCATTTATGATAGATACATTGTGATTCAAGGACGTCATTTTTTGGAGCCCATGAACTTCATTTCAGCACTACTTCTTCTCATCTCTCACCAGTCTACATCTGCACACCTGCATGACATAAGGCTATAAATTACACGTAACCTATTTAAATTTGGAGCCGTTTTTACACAATATTATTAATTTTAGAATGCTCTTATGTGTTTAAGAGGTTTGTTTGTTTCTTTGATTATTAATTTGAACGCTATCACGTGTCCTTTGTTTCTTTCTTTTATATAACTAATTTCTTTCGAACCTCTTTACTGGGTCGGAACATCAATGGATAAAAAGGGAACCCTTTAAGGATCACATTGTTTTCTGTCTCTATGTGAAGAAAAGTAAAACCATACATAATGTAAACAAGACATTTCACTTAAATGAATAATATTGTATAACAAATTGTCCAAAATTCAAACCAGTAAGGCTTAATATGTGAAGTTACGACGTGGTACTACACTTGACAGCAAAAAATGTGGGTCACCCCTGAATTCGAATGTGTTTACTGCACCTGACAGTATGCATCCAACAAAGCATAGCTGTGTCGCAGATCGTCGCAACCCTACGCAGTAGGCATTGACAACACAAGATAGGTTCGAATGTTCAAATGTTTGTCTAGTTATGGGACCTAACTGCAGTGGTCATTGGTTCCTAAACCTACAAACTACTTAAACTAACTTATCCTAAGAACAACACACACATCCATGTCGAACGGCTGCGGCCACCGCACCAAGGCGCTTTAGCGTGCATTGCTATTCGTACACGCTACAGGAACCACAAAAGGCACTAGAGAACATTGACATAAGGAGCAGTCAGTCCATATGTAAAGGAAAACCGACATAGAACAAATATTGGAATACAAGTTATTAGAGATGAGACCGTAAAACTTGTAAATTAAATTTCATTACAATTTGTGATAAGTCATATACCTTCTCAGACTCATTTAAACACAAAGGAGGTGAAAATGTTAACTCTCGCGCCACTCTGGATGTGAGAGCCACAGCCTCAGACTCTTTTATATTGTGTCGACATTTTCATGGAAGAGGGAACAACTGCAGCATTCGTCGCCTCGCCAGTGCATTGTGAAGGCTGACGCAGATAGTTCAGAAAGTAGGAAAGGAGAGTAGTTTTAGTTGATGCGTGAAATTCGTCACCCTTGTCTGTAACAAAATTTTTCGTTTATTTCATTTTATTCTAATTTTGCTGAGTACTATATTCAGTAAGTTGGCGAAAAAGAAAACCTCACCACAGCAGTACGATGTACGTAGGTGCTAAAAGATGATAAAAAATGTAATTTGTATCGTTGACGCTCGATTCGAATTTCTTCAGAAGAGTTTGCATGGTAAATCAGCATGATATTCTGTGCTGAGCCACCTAACGCATCGTGAAATATAAAAAATGCTCTCACTTACACAAAAAGCGGCATTCCTTCAGTCCTAACATTAAATTTTCTATCTCAGTGCCTCATCATGCATGACGATTATGCTGTATGAATCATGGAAGTGGAAAAGGAAGCCGCGACGGAGTGGCCGAGCGCATTGAGGCGCTATGCTCCGATACCTGAGCCCGTTCCCAGTCGGGAGTTCGAATCCTCCCTCGGGCATGGATGTTTGTGTTGTCTTTAGTATAAGGTAGTTTCTAAGTAGTTTGTAAGTTTAGGGACTGATGACCCCGCAGTTAAGTCCCATAAGCTTAACAAACATTTGAACATTTTTTTGAAAAGGAATGTCAAGTGAATTTAGTGAGCCAATTTATTACTACTTACTGAAGGAAATATTTGCCGCGATGCTGCCATTTCTACGCTGAGCTAGGAAGCGCTGTGAAACGATAAGCAATGAAAAGGCCGTGTGTGTCTCATGCGGGTCACAGACGGGAGTCGTGGGTTTGGTAAAAGTACAGCGTTATCTCCTGATAGTTCCCAACTTCGTTGTTTAAGCTGTCGATATTTAATTTGTCCAGTTAAGTATAATCCAGCATTCCAAATATAATAAAATTTGGAACGATGTTGTGTAATTCAAGCGTAGTGATAGTAAATTTACTCATGATAGAATCTTTGATGAAACATGCAGAATTTAAAAGATTGAGCTATATATTCTTGCCTACAAATTGTCAGTTTCTCTCAAAATGCAAACGAATGAAACGCCTTTTTTAGATGGCGACGAAAGCTTACTTTCGTGAAACGTTACTGCAAATCATACAGGTTGAATTTCACGACTTCTGCAAAAATACGGAAATACGTTACTGCGGATGGAAATATGATGAACTAATTATTCGCTTCCATACTGTAATTAATTGATCTGAGAATTCAGAAGAAATGATAGTAAACATTATTTCAATTAACACAGAACCTAAATTGCAGATGTCAGCAATGCGCAATTCTGCGCTTATTCGTCTTCAGCCATATACGAGCATTGAAACTAAAATAGTGGCAACACTGCTGTGGAGACACTATACAATGGAATCTACTATTGGCACACGTTGTTGACATACCTGTCTCACCTCCGAGCAAATGGATTCGCCCGTACCACGTCACCTGCGTGGGCACAATGGAGGAAAACACAGTCACTTGTGAGCGAGCGGTCTAACATAATGGTGTCACTATGTTTTCGAAAGGGGAACAACGGAGTTGGATCAAGATTGAATGTGCCAGAGCGCCACGGTGGAGTGGCCGAGTGGTCTAAAGCGCCTCGCTGCGGAGGTTCGAGTCCTCCCTCGGGCATGGATGTCTGTGTTGACTTTAGGTTTAAGTTAATTTAAGTAGTTTGTAAACTTTCGGACATAAACAACGGACATTAAGTCCCATAAGATTTACAAACATCAGACATTTTTTTGAATGTGCCAGAGGTCGTACAGCTCGACAGTGTCATCAGGTCGATAGTGCGTCAGAGCCCCAATATGGTAAAAGTTATAGTGATTCTCGTGTACGACTGTGATGGTGTTATCCTAACGCATTACATTCCTCCACGGTAGACCGTCAATGCACAGTATTACTGTTCGTTTTTGGGGCATCGCCTGCGACTTGCTTTGCGAAAGAAGCATCAACACTTTCTGCGCAACCACCAATCATTTTGCAAGACAATGCGCTGTCGCATACAGCGCAAGATGTGCCTGCTCTGTTCGTTCTATGGGACTGGGAGCCGCGGCGGAGTGGCCGAGGGCATTGAGGCGCTATACTCCGATGTGCAAGGCCGTTCCCCGTCGGGGGGTTCGAATCCTCCCTCGGTCATAGATGTTTGTGCCGTCTTTACTATAAGTTAGTTTATAAGTAGTTTGTAAGTTTAGGGACTCATGACCCCGCAGTTAATCCCATGAGCTTCACAAACATTTGAACATTTTTGGGACTGGGAAGTACTGTACCATCTACAATATTCCCTGGACTTAAGTCCTTGTGACTTTGATTCCGCAGATGAAGCAACCACTTCGTGGCATTCGTTTCAGAACTCAGTTGCACAGGCGTACACTTGCTCTCGCCAAATTTAGAGTCCCGAAAAGCGACCATTCGTTGTACAAATTTGAACAATCTCCACGAGCGAATGACTCCTTTCATCCAGGAGGGTTCTTCTTCTGCCAAGACTAAACACGGAGTTCCCTTTTCCGCTCACTCTTTCGCTCACCTCTTCCCTCTCAAGCACACACTCCCCACTAGTTCTGTCCCTTGCCGCTTCCTCACTGACCAATCGCCAGCCCTTCCAAATTCGTATACATCTTAACATTTGGCATAAAACTGACCATCTGAAACTACTTCCTTGCTATATAACATTATTTAAATGCAAAAAGGGACTTAATTAGTATTACCTCAAGTATGAAATAAATAATTGAACAAATCAGGTTTCATGAGCTTGACCGCTCATGCCACACAATATTTACAAACATTACTGGCAAATTGTACAATAAATCGACACACTAAATTAAATATACGAGAGGTAAATCATGCTATTAGCATTTTCAGTTTTACTGTGGGGTATATGATGATCTGTTTATAAAAAAAAATTTTAAATGTTTGTTAAGCTTATGGGACTTAACTACGGGGTCATCAGTCCCTAAACTTACAAACTACTTATGAACTACTTACGAACTAGGACGGCACAAATATCCATGCCCGAGGGGGGATTCGAACCCCCGACCGTAGTGGCCGTGCTGACCGTGACTGGAGCGCCTCAGTCACCTCGGCCACCGCGGCCGGCGATCTGTTTATATTTCCATTATTAACTTATATCAGTTAAAATTAGTCATTACATAAATATATACAAGTGTGACGCTTTCAAGATGTAGAGACAAGAAGTTATCATCTAAAGCAGAGTTTACTGAAATTGCATGACACATTCAAAAGTTGGTTATTTTCAGCGTGATTAATCTATATTTTAATTTAGTAGTAGTAAAAATTTGTAATTTTTCAGATATAGAAATTATTCAGACATCGTCTTAAATGTTAACGGTAAATAATTTCACAGATTATTTTATTTTATTCTGAATTACTGGAGTTTGGAGCACACAGACGTCCTCCAGACACCATTACGAAACGCTCGGCTAACAGGTGCTCATTAGTTTTGAGAAAAAAGCATGGGCCTTTCCTCGATCTCCGCCGATTTGGGCAAACCCCGACTGGCTGCTTGGTTTAACCCTACAGCTGGCCTGTCTAGCAGCTGTCACAACCGGTTGTCGCGGTCCACTGTTGGTCCTTTATCTTTCCACACAACACCCTCACTTATACTAATTGCCTCACTCTACGGACATGACTTCTATAAAGTCACAACTACAACGCTTCTCAACTTTTGGTAAGTTCAATTTGTAGTTTTTTAAAGGTCACACATTATTTATGATGATACAAAGTACAATCTCCTTAACTTAACATTTTCAAAACCTTTAATTCAAACATATAGTCCTACGTTCTAACCTTGAAAAAGAAAAAAAAAAAAAGAAAAAAAAAAACACTGATCTTTCAAAAAGCCTAGAAGCGATACTTGGTGTTGTAGCTCTCAGGAGCACACTGGGATGCTTTCTTTATAAGGCACCTCTGGGCATCTCTGTGAGCAACAGTGTTAATGTTGATAGCACTGCTGTTTAAAGAAGGTCTTTTGAGAGCAATATGGCTGCCAGAAGTATGGAAGCCGGCCGCGGTGGCCGAGGGGACTGAGGCGCTTCAGTCACGGTCTGCGCGGCCACTACGGTCGGGGGTTCGAATCCCCCCTCGGGCATGGATATTTGTGTCGTCCTAGTTCGTAAGTAGTTCATAAGTAGTTTGTAAGTCTAGGGACTGATGACCCCGTAGTTAAGTCCCATAAGATTTACAAACATTTGAACATTTTTTGAAGTATGCAGGTCCCCATCTCGTCTTGCTCCTTTGTTTTACTAGGAGCGCGACAGGATTTTTCAGGAAGCCGACCTCCGGCAATTACGAGTGATAGACGGGCATGGAAGTTTGTGCCGTCTTTAGTATAAACTAGTTCGTAAGTAGTTTGTACGTTTAGGGACTGATGACCCCATAGTTAAGTGACATAAGCTCTACAAACATTGGAACATTTGAACGAGTGATAGCCGGGCGTATATAAGCAGGGGCGGCATGCTGTCGCGCTGCGTCTGGCTCAAACTGCAGCTCTGGCAACTGCGCTGGACAACCTAAGAGAGGCCACATTATTTTCGTGGTAAGAGGCGCTCTCGCCCTACTGCGTATAAGGTAAATGAAAATATATCTTTTAATAGTGGTGATTCTGCTAAGAAGAACACTATCAAGATTTAAGGAATAGAATCGCAGGCTATATTAGACGGTCCTTCTGTTTTTGTAGGAGCTACTTTGAAGGTTTTTTTATTTTTTATTTTTTTATCAAGCATGTTGTGGCTAGTTTAATATAGCAGTTGTTTGAGTTGCCAGTCAAAGATTTGGTACATATTCCACATGTTTGTTTAATTACACTACTAGCCATTAAAATTGCTACACCAAGAAGAAATGCAGATGATAAAAAGGTATTCATTGGACAAATTTACTATAACTGGCATGTGATTACATTTTCACGCATTTTGATTGCATAGATCCTCAGACCACCCCCATGAACCACAGACATTGCCGAGGTGGGGTGGCTTGCGTGCCTCAACGATGCAGATAGCCGTACCGTAGGTGCAACCACAACGGAGGGGTATCTGTGGAGAGGCCAGACAAACGTGTGGTTCCTGAAGAGGGGCAGCAGCCTTTTCAGTAGTTACAGGGGCAACAGTCTGGATGATTGACTGAGCTGGCCTTGTAACATCAGCCAATGTGGCTTTGCCACACAGCTACTGCGAACGGCTGAAAGCAAGGGGAAACTACAGCCGTTACTTTTCCCGAGGACATGCAGCTCTACTGTATGAACATATGATGATGGCATCCTCTCGGGTAAAATATTCCGGAGGTAAAATAGTCCCCCATTCGGATCTCCGGGCGGGGACTACTCAGGAGGATGTTATCATCAGGAAAGACAACACTGGCATTCTACGGATCGGAGCGTGGAATGTTAGATCCCTTAATCGGGTAGGAAAATTAGAAAATTTAAAAAGAGAAATGGATAGGCTGAAGTTGGATATAGTGGGGATTAGTGAAGTTCGGTGGCAGGATGAACAGGATTTCTGGTCAGGTGAGTACAGGATTATAAATACAAAATCAGTTGGGGGTATCACAGGAGTAGGACTGATAATGAATAAGAAAATAGGAATGCGGGTAAACTACTACGAGCAGCACAGTGATCGCATTATCATTGTCAAGATAGATACGAAGCCAACACCGACAACAGTAGTACAGGTTTATATGCCAACTAGCTCTGCCGATGATGAGGATATAGAAGAAATATATGAGGAGCTAAAGGAAATTATTCAGACCGTTAAGGGAGAGGAAAACTTAATTGTGATGGGAGACTGGAATTCGGTAGTAGGAAAAGGAAGAGAAGGAAAAATAGTAGGTGAATATGGACTGGGCAGAAGGAATGAAAGAGGAAGTCGCCTGGTAGAATTTTGCACGGAACATAATTTAATCATAACAAACACGTGGTTTAAGAATCACAAAAGAAGGTTGTATACTTGGAAGAGACCAGGAGACACTGGAAGGTATCAGATAGATTTTATAATGGTAAAATATAGATTCCGGAATCAGGTTATAAACTGCAAGACATACCCAGGGGCAGATATAGACTCTGACCATAACTTGTTAGTCATGAACTGTAGGCTGAAACTGAAAAAACTGCAGAAAGGTAGGAAAATAAGGAGATGGGACCTAGATAAATTGAAGGAACGTGAAGTTCTGGTGAATTTCAGAGGGAGATTTAGGCAACAATTGACAGAAACAGGGGGGAAATAAAACAGTAGAAGAGGAATGGGTAGCATTGAGAGATGAAATAGTGAAGGCAGCAGAGGACAAAATAGGTAGAAAGGCAAGACCTGCAAAAAATCCTTGGATAACACAGGAGATACTAAATTTAATTGATGAAAGGAGAAAATATAAAAATGCAGTAAATGAAACAGGCAAAATGGAGTACAGACGACTAAGAAATGAGATTGACAGGAAGTGCAAAATGGCTAAGCAGGAGTGGCTAGAAGTCAAATGCAAATCTGTAGAAGAATGTATAATAAGGGGAAAAGTAGATACCGCCTACAGGAAAATCAGAGAGACATTTGGGGACAAGAAAAGCAATTCTACAAATATCAAGAACTCAGATGGGAAACCAGTTCTCAGCAAAGAAGGAAAGGCTGAAAGGTGGAAAGAGTACATAGAGCAGCTCTACAAAGGAAATGAACTTAGAGACGACGTTGTAGGAAGAGAAGAGGAAGTAGATCAAGATGAAATAGGAGATACTATACTCAGAGATGAATTTGACAGAGCCTTGAAAGACCTAGGCCGGAACAAGGCCCCAGGAGTAGATGATATACCCTCAGAGCTACTAAAGTCTCTGGGAGAGCCAGCCATGACAAAATTGTTTCACTATTTGAACTGGTGTGTAGGATATATGAGACAGGCGAAATGCCCTCAGACTTTAAGAAAAATGTAATAATCCCCATTCCAAAGAAATCAGGCGCAGACAGGTGTGAAAATTACAGAACCATCAGTTTGATAAGTCATGGTTGCAAAATATTAACACGAATTATCTACAGGAGAATGGAAAAGCTGGTAGAAGCTGACCTAGGGGAAGATCAGTTTGGATTCAGGAGGAACGTAGGAACCCGGGAGGCAATACTTACCTTACGTCTTATCTTAGAAGATAGATTAAGGAAAGGCAAATCTACATTTTTAGCCTTTGTAGATTTGGAGAAAGCGTTTGACAATGTTGACTGGACTACACTCTTTCAAATTCTGAAGTCAGCAGGGGTAAAATACAGGGAAAGGAGAGTTATCTACAACTTGTACAAAAGCCAGACCGCAGTTATTAGACTCGAAGGGCATGAAAGGGAAGCATCAGTTGGGAAAGGAGTAAGACAGGGTTGTAGCCTTTCTCCAATGTTATTCAATTTGTACATTGAGCAGGCGATGAAGGAAAGCAAGGAAAATTTTGGAATAGGGATTAAAGTTCAGGGGGAAGAAATAAAAACATTGCGTTTTGCTGATGACATTGTAATTCTGTCAGAGACAGCGAACGACCTGGAAGAGCAGTTGAATGGAATGGACAGTGTGTTGAAGAGAGCGTACAAAATGAACATTAACAAGAGCAAAACAAAAATAATGGAATGCGGTCTTAGAAAATCAGGCGATGCTGAAGGAATTAGATTAGGTAACGAAACAATGAAGGTGGTAGATGAGTTTTGTTACTTAGGTAGTAAAATAACATGCGATGGTCGCAGTACAGAGGATATAAAATGCAGAATGGCAATGGGAAGAAAAGCATTTTTAAAAAAGAGAAATTTGCTAACATCGAATATTAATTTAAGTGTAAGGAAGTCTTTTCTGAAGGCATTTGTGTGGAGTGTTGCCTTGTATGGGAGTGAAACATGGACGATAAGCAGTGCGGACAGGAAGAGAATAGAGGCTTTTGAAATGTGGTGCTACAGAAGAATGCTGAAGATTAGGTGGGTAGATCACATAACTAATGAAGAGGTACTGAACAGAATTGGAGAGAAAAGGAATTTTTGGCATACCCTAACTAAAAGAAGGGATCGCTTGGTAGGACACATTCTTAGACATCGAGGAATCGTAAATTTAGCATTGGAGGGAAGCGTGTGGGGTAAAAATCGCAGAGGGAGGCCAAGAGACGCGTATAGTAAGCAGATTCAAGTGGATGTGGGTTGTCGTTCTTATGAGGAGATGAAAAGGCTTGCTCAGGATAGAGTAGGGTGGAGAGCTGCATCAAACCAGTCTCCGGACTGAAGACCATAACAACAACAACAGATCCTCAGAAATCAGTACCCAGAACAACCACCTCTGGCCGTGATAACGGCCTTGATACGCCTGGGCGTTCAGTCAAACAGAGTTTGGATGGCGTGTACAGGTACAGATGCCCATGCAGCTTCAACACAATACCACAGTTCATCAAGAGTAGTGACTGGCGTATTGTGGCGAGCCAGTTCCTCGGCCACTATTGACCAGACGTTTTCAGTTGATGAGAGATCTGGAGAATGTGCTGGCCAGGGCAGCTGTCGAACATTTTCCGAATCCAGAAAAGCCCGTATAGAAAAAAATGTTCAAATGTTTGTACAGCTTATGGGACTTAACTATGGGGTCATCAGTCCCTAAACTTACAAACTACTTATGAACTACTTACGAAGTAGGACGGCACAAATATCCATGCCCGAGGGGGGATTCGAACCCCCGACCGTAGTGGCCGTGCAGACCGTGACTGAAGCGCCTCAGTCCCCCCCCGTATAGAACCTGCAACATGCGGTTGTGCACTATCGTGCTGAAATGTAGGGTTTCGCTGGGATCAAATGAAGGGTAGAGCCACGGGTCGTAACACATCTGAGATGTAACGGCCACTATTCAAAGTGCCGTTGATGCGAACAAGAGGTGACCGAGACCCATACCATGACGCTGGGTGATACACCAGTATGGCGATGACGAATACACGTTTCCAATGTGCGTTCACCGCGATGTCGCCAAACACGGATGCGACCATCAGAATCCTGTTACAGAACCTGGATTCATCCGAAAAAATGACGTTTTGCCATTCGTGCACCCAGGTACGTCGTTGCGTACACCATCGCAGGCGCTCCTGTCTGTGATGCAGCATCCAGGGTAACCGCAGCCATGGTCTCCGAGCTGATAGTCCATGCTGCTGCAAACGTCGTCGAACTGTTCGTGCAGATGGTTGTTGTCTTGCAGACGGTCCCATCTGCTGACTCAGGGATCGAGTCTTGGCTGCAAGATCCGTTACAGCCATGGGGATAAGATGTCTCTCATCTCGACTGCTAGTGATACGAGGCCATTGGGATTCAGCTCGGCGTTCCGTATTACCCTCCTGAACCCACCGATTCCATATTCTGTTAACAGTCATTGGATCACGACCAATGCGAGCAACAATGTCGCGATACGATAAACCGCAATCGCGATAGGCTACAATCCGACGTTTATCAAAGACGGAAACGTGATGGCACGCATTTCTCATTACACGCGGCATCACAACAGCGTTTCACCAGGCAACGCCGGTCAACCGCTGTTTGTGTACGGCAAATCGATTGGAAACTTTCCTCTTGTTAGCACGTTGTAGGTGTCGCCACCGGCGCCAACCTTGTGTGAATGCTCTCAAAAGCTAATCATTAGCATGTTGTTGTTGTTGTTATGGTCTTCAGTCCGGAGACTGGTTTGATGCAGCTCTCCACCCTACTCTATCCTGAGCAAGCCTTTTCATCTCCTCATAAGAACGACAACCCACATCCACTTGAATCTGCTTACTATACACGTCTCTTGGCCTCCCTCTGCGATTTTTACCCCACACACTTCCCTCCAATGCTAAATTTACGATTCCTCGATGTCTAAGAAAGTGTCCTACCAAGCGATCCCTTCTTTTAGTCAGGGTGTGCCAAAAATTCCTTTTCTCACCAATTCTGTTAAGTACCTCTTCATTAGTTATGCGATCTACTCACCTAATCTTCAGCATTCTTCTGTAGCACCACATTTCAAAAGCCTCTATCCTCTTCCTGTCCGCACTGCTTATCGTCCATGTTTCACTCCCGTACAAGGCAACACTCCACACAAATGCCTTCAGAAAAGACTTCCTTACACTTACATTAATATTCGATGTTAGCAAATTTCTCTTTTTCAAAAATGCTTTTCTTCCCATATCACAGCATATTCTTCCTGTCGGTTAAATTTCGCGTTTGTAGAACGTCATCGTTGTGGTGTAGCAATTTTAATAGCCAGAAGTATGTTCTTGATATTTACGTGCAAATGAGGATGCGTTTTTACTAGGAAATCGAAGCACTCAATTTGATATAAATTTAAAATATCTTCCGTTAAGCTATGATTGTAATGAAAAATTCGTAATGGTGTTGCATAGTAGATAAGTTGGCGTTTTATCCCTGCAGTGATATTTTTAACGTGTTGATTTAAAGTAATATATACCATTTACAGTGAAACAATAGGTTGAAGACAGGCTTTGTAGTGGGGAAGTGTAGATGATGAGAAAAAATGTTGTGGCGTACACCATCGCAGGAACTCCTGTCTGTGATGCAGCGTCAAGGGTAACTGCAGCCATGGTCTCCGAGCTGATAGTACATGCTGCTGCAAACTTCGTCGAACTGTTCGTTCAGATGGTTGTTGTCTTGCAAACTTACCCATCTGTTGACTCAGAAATCGAGACGTGGCTGCACGGTCCGTTACGAGATGAACGCCTGATGAACACGAGATGAACACACTTGTCACTTCCTCATACAGTATTGAAAAATTCCATAATTACTAGAAGTTAATAATATTAATTTTATCACGGCTTCATAAGGTACAGAGGTTCTTCCATAAGGACACAATGATGCATTATTTATCAATTGCAACAAACGAGATTTTGGGATTCATCTTATTTCTCATGTCACAGCCATCAGTTAATGAAAAGCCAGGACTTTAAATACTCTAATGGTAAATTCTGTGGGAAGTTAAGGAAACGTGCTAGCAAACTGGACACGGAGATTTAGTTATGCGGCCTGGCTGGCGAGCGCACGAATTGCCGAACAGCTGAGCCACACGGGCGTCTGGCGGACAGTCTGCGGCTCACCGACTGTCAGAGGTGAAGCCCCCAGCAGTCGTCTTTGTTACCCTGGTGGCCTTTACTTGATGACACACCAGTGACGTTCGTGCTCGTGCCACTACTTGTGAGATTTGAAACGGCAGCACGAGGCTTAGTGCAATCCGTTACAGGTTGTCCAAACCTCTAGAGTACTAAAGTGGGACCCAGGCGTCCAAATCAGACACAGTGTGTTTACATTGGTTGTCTAATAGACGACGGAAGCAGTCCGAAATGGTTATGATTTATTTACATATTTGAGTTGATATTCGTAGGTAACGTCCAATCGGCTGTGAGATTCGATTAGACTCTGAGTTCAACCTCATTATTAGAAAAAAAAGGCCACGTCTTTTATAACGAACCACCACAGAATTTGACTTAAGCTATTGCAGGGAAATTTCAGAGAACCTTAATTTCAGTGGCTAGACGCGAAATTGAGTTGGAGTCATCTAAAATACGAGTCCAGTGTTTACCACGTGTGACGTGGAAAGAGGTTACTCTTATATACCCTACGGTTGTTTTTCCTCCACTGAGAGATAGCCGCAGGTTACTTTCTGGACTCACGATTAGGACCCAGATTTTAATCACGAGTCCTAATTTTTTCTGTACCTATTGTGAAAATTTCAACTACTAATGGACGAATCGAGTAATGGTAATGCAGAAAAATGTGGTTTTGTTGTGCTCATATTTTAATATTTACACTTTTTTTAACAACAGGCTATGCTTCGGTCAAATTTTGCCATAATAGAACATATGACGGCAAACAGTTAATCCACTCAGCTGACTGAATTTACACAACGGTACATTCACGTTTAACAGGTGAGCTGTGGTCTATTTGAATTACAAGCAATCACACCACCCGTAAATTCCGTTTAGCTGTATGCAGGGTAATTTTACTAGTTGGCAATAAACTGCAGAATTCGCCCATGAGAGGTTAAGGAGTAATGTGAACATGTGCCCTGTAATGTGTTCCACAGTAGATACATAGGTGAAGATAAAGTATTGGTGGCATTGAAGTTTTCAACCACTGTAAGCGCACAAGAGATCCCTCAAAGCAAGTGTGAACGTTCTGTCTGTACTAGTGTTTTATTACCATGCCCAGGAAGCAGTGGCCTGGGGCATCATCATGTGGTAGACATATTTGCCGTCGATCCACTTTGGGGAAGTATAATTACCGGCAATAAGTATAGATATACTTCGCCAGTCGGACATTGTGGATAGATCACTGAAACCTGTGGCGGTTGCTAAGAATCTCTGGGCAGAACAGTTGCTGATGTTTGGGTGTCGTCATACCACAGGGATTCTCCATTAACACAATTATGGGTGTTGTGAAGCATCTGTAGGGGACAAATATTGTATATCCCAACAATATGAGTGCCTTTCCTCAGCAGGCTAAACCGTCGCGTAGGTTTTCGTGCAGACTCTTTCTCACGGTGATCTGGTGTCGGCGGACCACCAGTCTAGTACTGATGCAGTGTAACTGTAGAGCGTTTCACTATGAAGCTGTCCTCACGCGCCACTGTGTGGGCAGTAGGGCACTCTGAATTTGCCATTATCGACCTTCGGCTTGGGAACTATGTGGCTTGCTTGTGGAACGCTCACGAGCAGACAAAAGCACTCAGAACATACGTGGAACTCTACGACGATCTCCACTCACTCATGGCCACCAAAGAGTATTGAGACGTTAATGTTCAAATGTTTGTTAAGCTTATGGGACTTAACTACGGGGTCATCAGTCCCTAAACTTACAAACTACTTACGAACTACCTTATACTAAGGACGGCACAAATATCCATGCCCGACGGGGGATTCGAACCCCCAACCGTAGTGGCCGTGCAGACCGTGACTGGAGCGCCTCAGTGCCCGCGGCCACCGCGGCCGGCTGAGACGTTAATTTCTGCTATGATATTAAATGGTGTCTGTAGAGTGTAAGTTTGTGACATATGGCATTTATCTACCTCTTTTTTCAGTACTTTTTGCGGGAATTGTATCTCCCATTATTTGCAGACACTCTGAGTAAGTCGTTTGTGTTTTCGTTCATGTTACTTGTAGTACATTACATAGACGGTAAACAATTTAAGTTCAGTGGCAACTCCTATTCAGTTGATTTTATTTCCTATGCCTCAGTTTCTGTTTTGAACTTAGAGTTACACTGCGGAACATGTATTTGTATTCCTTTATCGTGAACAAAGATTTTCTTCACAGAGGATTCTGGTTTGTTGTGCTTCATTATGTTGAGATTTTTCCTTTGACGGATTTGGAGATTCTTTCTTTGTGTATTCCCTTTCTGTTATTTTCAGGCAAAGAAACTACTGGGTTACAAAATATCTTGTTTTGTTTATTTTGTTATGGTGCATGTGCCTACGGGTTGAAGGGCTGTAGAAGACCCAAAAAAGAAGATGAAGGGGTCACTATTAAACATCTTTCATCTCCTCCTTCAAGTGTTTGTACTATCATGCGCAGAAATATCCGAACGACTTGAATTGTGTTCCGCGTGATGTGCATGCATTCCAGTTCGCGTATCTGCCTCGCGGGTACTCTAATCGCTACGCGGTAAACTCGTTCGACTATTCAAAATATATCCACAAGATTAAACTGCTCTTTATGACAATCATTACAGATGGAAATTGACACCACGATATTACAAATAAAAGAGAAAAAAACATTATAAAGTTCTTAACGATTATTAACTTCACTTTATTACAAATACTGGAATATCAAAAATATGACCACACTCATTAGATTCTAATTTAACATACCCGTCACATAAGACATCCAGTAATTCTTAAATAACATTTATTATTGTTATTAACAACAGAGTTTTACGATAGTATCAGAATTCCTAAAGTTATATACCAATTGAATGAATTTTTGCTCTCTAAGTCGTTTTCTCACAACTGCGAAACGTCGTTCCTGAGGCGAGCGGTTTTGTAGTAACCGATGGTAGAACTAACCGGATGATAAAAACTCTATTAACATCAGCAAACACTCTGTGGAAACTTCAATATTAACTGCTTATACGAACAATTCGTCTGTACTCATAGCTGACCAAATATTTCTCCGCATCTTTGAACTTGGAATGATATGAGGAACTATCTTCTTCTCGAATTAAACCAATCACCTGTAGCCATGGCTAACCAAACACAGCAGTCGTGTCTCATCGATACCCGACAATGACAAAGATTGTCATAGGTGACTAGTCATAAATATGTGCGAAGTATTGGCAATTGTCAGGTGCTGTTGGCTCCTGAAGCCGGTCTTTTAAAAAAAATGTTCAAATGTTTGTTAAGCTTATGGGAAATAACTGCGGGGTCATCAGTCCCTAAACTTACAAACTACTTATGAACTACCTTATACTAAAGACGACACAAACATCCATGCCCGAGTGGGGATTCGAACCCCCAACCGTAGCGGCCGTGCAGACTGTGACTGACGAACCGCAGATCGCTCGGCCACTGCGGCCGGCCAGGCGAAAGGCAATTAAGGTCGTTCTGATATTTTTGCGCACAATTATATTTACCTTCTAATGTATTTTAAGTCAAACAAAGCTTTTGTTCCTTGTTCTTCCGCGGAACGTTTACTGTAGTTCACACCTTTTTTAGCAAAATATCTTCTCTGATGTTATGAACCTTTATACATGACTGAACAAGCTGAACATATCAGATTTGCTGGGATATTCATTTACTTTAAGTTGAATCAGTTTATTGACGTCGTAAAGCAGAAGGAATTACATCTCCCCTAGGATGCGTAATTCTTAAAAAGTAAATTACCTGTTCTTCATTAACATCTGTGTCGAAATATTAATTAGTAGTTTCCATATACCGCCTTTACCATTCTTTATACGGCGACAGACAAAAGTATGTGACAGACCTAAATTTTATACCAAGATTTTTCAATGGTATGAGAACGTATTGTTTGTCAATTTTCATTTGTTTAAATCAATCATATTCCTTGAGGATTCCCTCATAACGTAGATAATGAAGTTCGTTTACTGTATTCATAGACACAGCACTCTTCTGCTGCTATTATTGGTCACTGACTCGGGAATTCCATTAACGAGACATACATACCGTCATCTGCTAAATATACACGTTTCTATTTATCACTAACAATCCAGTTTGTCTTTTGGAACTGATAGACGTGATGCGCCGACCAGCAAATGAAGAATTTCTAAGAAACGTTGGCGGAACGCGCCTCTGCATACGGCCGCTTTAGCCTGGTGAGGCGAGAGCGTGTGATGTCAGAGTGGCACATGACGTCAACGCCTTGACGTCGCTCTTTTAAGGCACGCAGGAATGTAAGCACGGCGCGGTGCGCGCCCACGCCGCCCGGAATCGATGAGAAAGTGGGCCGCGATGGAGCAGCAGGTATTCTCCTGTCATGACGTTTCTCTGTCCGTTTCAGAAATAACAGCTGGTGGGTAGCAGGCATAAGCGAGAGCGAGTCGTGTGGCAAGCCCAGCGTTCCTCTATTGTTAGCTTGTGGGTCTCAACCCGGAGCCAGCTTTTGTCTGCTCGTTGTTCGCTTCGCTGCTGCCCGTTGACCTCTCAATCAGTTCGTTTCCACCAATCAGATTTTTTCTTAACCGTGTCGACCTGTACTGAAATCGTCAGCATCACTGCGTTGAGTTTTCAAAGTTGCCTAAAGAAAGTATAATTTTTCAGTTTCTATTTTTTCTGATTGTAGTGTTTCTAATTGTAAATCACCGCAACATTGCGGATACTTTTATGGAGTACGTGAAACATTATGAATGTATTAAGTTAAATAATGTGAAAAATAATGGTTTACTGTGCTGACTCTAGCTCGTCAAAAGAGAATGGCTAATTCTGTGGCCCCTGCATATCAGCATACGTGGCTTTATTTACATTTAAACGGAAGAGGGAACGAAATAAAAATGTAACACTGACAGTTGTCAATACAGTCTGTTCTGCATCACTAAAGAGAACTGCCATATAAAAATCTGCTGTTGGACAGCATACAACAGCATGTGTCTCCACCCCATGTAACACTGTAAGATCTTCCTTCCAATTTGGTCCACAATTTGTTCGATAACTTACTATTCACTCCCGTCCCACTCTTTGATTGTAACGGTTTTGATGTCATCGAGTGTATGTGGACGCTTTCGGTGATGAAGCACTAAAAAGTATTAACTCGCCCCAATCCTGTTAAGTCAGTTTCATTTTTGTAGATACCGCATGCCATTTTATTTTACTGAGGAACAAACAATAATTAATTCCAACGAGACAATTTAACGGAATTTTGATAATCGTCCTTATCCTCCGAATGCAAAAATACGAGGTACGTCCAGAAAGTAAGTTCCGTTTGGTTATATAAAACAAACGTTTACAGAAACAGAAAAAATATTTATTCTACAATAATCTACAACTGTTAAAGTACTTTTCTACTTAGCTTCCGAATTTTTGTAGGTACTCGACATAGCGTAGCACAAGTTTCTGTATGCCGTCTTCATAGAAGGTTGCCGCCTGTGTATTTAGCCATGTAGTAACGTGTTCTTCGCGCTCGTCATCATAGTTGAAGTGTTGACTAGCAAGGACAGATTTTAGGTGTAAGAAGAGGATTACTGTCAAAAGGTGCTGTTTGTTTCCACGATAGTGTCCGACCTCACACGGCGAATGTGACCAAGCAGCTCTTAGGGGAATTTCACTGTGACGTGTCTAATCATCTTCCGTACTGCCCGTACCTCGCTCCTAGTGACTTTCATCTCTTCTTACACCTAAAATCTGTCCTTGGTGGTGAACACGTCAACGATGGTGACGAGCTGAAAGAACATGTTACCACATGGTTCAATACATAGGTGGCAAACTTCTATGAAGAACACATACAAAAACTTGTGCCGTGCTATGATAAGTGCCTACAAAATTTCGGAAGCTAAGTAGAAAAGTAGTTTAACAGTTTTAGATTTTCGTACAATAAATATTTTCTCTGTATCTGTACACGTTTGTTTTATATAACCAAACGGAACTTACTTTCTGGACGTACCTCGTATTTTATTACCACCACTTACATAGTACATCGTTATATCATAATAAAGTGAGAGAAATGATAGTTTCCATGGGAATATTGAAGTGGTTGTTCTTTCCCACGCTGATTGAGCGTATATCGATGGAGATATAAAGTGATTCGATGAAACCTCTTGTACACACTGAAATGTGAATGATAGAATTCTCATGTGGGTGTGAAAGAAGATAGACATATTATAGACGATCTTTGGATACCATGTCCTTTAACTCCCTCCCGTGGTTTAACATCAATAATCGTGCGGCAACTTTAGATTCAGATGCCAAATGCTAACCTTTGAAAATTTTGCATCATACCTTTTATATTATAAACTTTAAGGAATGTAGATGATTAGAACTGTGAAAGAAATCCGCTGTTGACACGCATTATAACGCAACATGTACTAATACAACAAAAACATCAATGCCATCTTTGTGCACTGAATTTAATCTTCTCCCACTTATGGTCAGCTTTGATGAAAGCTACGTAGTTGCATGATTTAGAGAACTTATTTTCTTCTAGGCATTTACCAATAATTTAGGCAATTTTTATCACTAATTCTATAAATATTCGCAAGTTATTGTTAATTTCACTACATTTATCATTTTCTTCATTTGCAGCTCTTATTTTTGCCGTGTTTGCAGTAAAAATTTCTGGGTATGACGTCCGCCTGATATGCAAAACACTATTTTACACCCAAACTAGTTTCAGCACCTCTGTGCTATCATCAGTGGGCTTTCATTTTATTTAATGCTTATTTTACATTCTGTGGTCATGTGGGACCCTTTTTACATACTTATGTAGTGGTAGCGTTGTCATAGTTTCTTTTGGCATACACTTCTTCTTCCGCGATTTTGTATATAGCACACATGTAATACACATATTTTGCAGACATTTTCTATCAAAGTGGGTAGTGACTGTGATAGAAAAAGCCGCAGAATATGTGTATTACATTTGTGCTATATACAAAATCGCGGAAGAAGAAGTGTATGCCAAAAGAAACTATGACAACGCTACCACTACATAAGTATTTAAAAATGGTCCCACATGACCACAGAATGTAAAATAAGCATCAAATAAACTGAAAGCCCACTGATGATGGCACAGAGGTGCTAAAACTAGTTTTGGTGCATAATAAATCAGTGTTTTGCATATCAGACGGACCTCATACACAGAAATTTCACTACATCTCATACAATGATGCTCTGTACAGTTAACAAATGCCGCTCCGAATGGCCGCGTAGTCTAAGACATCATGCTACGGACTGGGCTGCCGTTCCCGTCAAAGGTTCGAGTCCTCCCTCGGGATGTGTGTGTGTGTGTGTGTGTGTGTGTGTGTGTGTCTGTGTGTTTTGTCCTTCCTGTAAGTAAATCTAAGTAGATTGTAAGTCTAGGTACTGATGACCATAGCAGTCTGGTACAATAGGTTCACGAACATTTGAATATTGGAGTTAACAAATCAACAATATTTTTCGCATTCCATCCGTAAGAAGGGAGAGGGAAATACTTTATCTGTTTGTTCAACTGATTGCTTATCAAACATAATTTCTATGGAAACAGCACTTTTCGAGTTAGCAAAAAGAAAAAATGAAAATAAATAAATAATGAAACCAAATCCGTTACCTAATGCAAAGATGTCTCCGGGAAGAATCATCTGGTTTGACCTTCGTACTGAGAAAAGTGTACTGCATAACTCTGGCGTGAAGTGTCGTGCTGTGCTACGTCGAAGCACGGAACTGTGTTAGTTGGCCGGGCGCTAAGGCGGAGGATTATTACGTGTTCCGGCGCAGGTCGTCGTTCTCGGCAAGGTCGCAGGATATAGGACGCGAAAAGAAAAGAGAAAAAGCCGCAGAGAGGCTGCTGTGCCGTACCTCCTGCCAGCGCTCCCGTGTTGTTGACGGAGATTAATCGTGACGAATGGAGCTTTAACGAGGCTGGCGTTTCGCTGTGACCGCTCCAGCGTGTTAACAAAATATTCACAGAATTCCTTACTCATCCATCTGCGGCCACATTTTCCGAATAGCGGTTCCCCTATTAGTGACGTAACTTTTCTGAATGGGAATTATTCTGAATGCGTGACTAATGCTCTCTGTTACCGAACATGACTTGTCCCTGCTGGACTCCACTTTCCCCCGTGGTATGTAAGAGGAATTCGTCAACATGTTCAGCTTAAACAGCGTATGAGTGTAATGGCGTTCCCATGATGCGCTAACCAAAATAACAGTGATAAAGGTGTATGACTGTCTGAACATTACACATTATCGACATTGTCCTTTTACATCCGACGGAACTCTTTATATCACTGTAAAGTCTGTTCTCAATGAACATTAAATTTTTGCATTACTTCGGTTCCTCGGTTGTAGCTTGTGACATCATAAGCAACGTTACACCGTATGTTCATAAGGTAATTTTGAGTTGTGCTGTATAAAGTAACGAACTTTCTCTGGTGAACCTCCGACATTTGTCTTGTTAGATAAAATGATAAACTGATGCACATTTTGTGGTGAATTTTTTGATTAAGTCTAATGAACTATACACAAATATTTTTTTATGAGAATTAAAACTGAAACGTGTTATCTTTCCTTACCTTGTCAATGGAGTTTCGACTAGCAAGACTCACGATTTCTAACTATCGTTCTTTCAATAAAATTATGCACTAGGAAACCTGTGGAATGAAAATTGTGCGTAGTTAAAACCAGCAAGACAATAAAACTGAAATGACCGAAATTATGGGAGTAGATAATACAAGTTGGACTGAAATTCTAAAACTGGAATTTACAATTAAAGATTAACTACTGTTATTTGTTAAACATCATTGGGTGTATATTGCGAATAATATAAGCCCACAAAAGGGCCAAGCTCTTATTAAATACAGGAGATCAATACACTGAGTAAATATTTATGTATGTTCAAAAAACTACAGGACAAGTTGCTTGAGTCTTCGTATTGAAACTCTGGCAACGCAATTACTAACCATTGATGTCACTGTGTATATGGAAGGGAATGGTTTGGAGATGTGAATTTTAGTAGGGATGAGGTGTTACGCAAGTTTTGATCGCTTGAAAGCCATTGAGGACTGTGTGTCAATCTTATATCAACAACTTCAAATAATTCCATCATAATTAGATTTCGCTGTTTGTTAACCAATGCGAATATTTGATGCAACTGTCACCGCTATTTAAATATCCAGTCCCCGTTTCAGGTGCATAGTCCATTCTTTAAATCTGCACAAAACTTTTAACATTCACCATGAGTAATACTCTGTGCTGTACTGCTATATACTGTACTGATTATGTTCTTTTGTTACAGGCGCTACATGACACATAAAACTAAAATTCTGTATTTGCGAGACTTCTGTGTTGTGACCTGATTCTAGGGTAATTTGCACAGACACTATCGTTCCTTTAACAGAACTATGCACCGCTGGGCTCTGCGGTATATGTCCTGGAAAATTTGCACGAGTCCTCACTTTGGGATTGTGCTGAAAGTCCTCGTCACGTTTCGTTGGATGCCAGGAATATCGTTAAATCTCATACTTTTCAAAGCGAGTTTGATTCGAGGAAATCGGAAGAAGTCTGGAGGACTGAGAAACGGCGATTATGGTGGATGTTCAGGTTGAACGACAACGCTCGCCCATACACAGTCAATATTATCAAACAGTTCCTGGTAAACAGGGGTGGTGGTGCAACGTCAACATCCACCATACTCGCAGGATCTCAATCCTCCAGACTTCGTTCCGATTCCTCGACTCAAACTCACTTTGAAAGGAATGACATTTAACGATATTCCTGACATTCAACGATACGTGGCGAGGCTTTTGAACACCATTCCAAAGGGAGACTATCTGCAAAATTCCCAGGACATGTATCTCAGAGCTCAAACATGCATAGTGATGGCAGGTGACTATTTCGAAGGACAGTGAGGTAACTGCAGTTGATAAATCATCAAGTCAAATGTTTGTAAATCTATGGGACTTAACTTCTTTCTTTATTAGTCCCTTGGCTTACAAACTAATCAAACTACGTTTCACAAACCTAAGGACAACACACACATCCATGCCCGTGGGAGGACTCGAACCTCCGACGGCGAGCAGCCGCGCGCTCCGGAGCGAGGCGCTTTAGACCGCTCGGCCACTCTACCACGGTTACAGATAATCTAAGTTACAGGACTGTTCAGCGAACTTTGATGTCAGAGGCTGTATACTGCAAGCGCGACTCCAGTCCATCACCAGCAATGGTGCGTGGACCTTTGACATTGTAAGCCAATCAAGCAGGCGAAATGTCAGAAAAACCATCAAACGAACGTCGATCGAAGAACCCAAGAACGATGCCAACAGGTAACGTGCAAATTTATGTCATCTTTGATAGTGTATTGGTAACGGTAAATACAGTGCCAGGAATAAAGATTAGCATACCCTCGTAGAGTTTTCCAATTCACTAAAGGTTTATTTCTGCAATACTGCATATGCTGTAGGTGAAATTACATTTACAGATAAATATCTGAAGCGGTACTGAAGTACTAGGTGTCAATTGACACTGAAACACCATATAAGTGCGTGGTGTAATGTCCACATCAGCAGTGCAGGTACTGATTCGGACTTCCATTCAGTCATACAGATGGCGAATGCCGTCTTGGGATACATCATTCCTCGCGTGCTCGACCTTTTTACGAAGTTCTGCAAGAGTTAGTGGCTGACGAGTCGCTCGTGTCAGCTGTTGTCCCATCACAAGCCACAAGAGCTCGACTGCAGACAAGTACAGATATCGTGCTGTCTAGGGAAACTGCTTCGCGAGTTACAGAGAACGTTGAGTTTCACGCAGTGTGCTGGTGAGCATTATCCTGTTGGAACAAGACATCACCTTTCTCTTGCAAGATTGCCAAAAGAAAGGATCCTCCAACAATTTGCATACCGAGGGAAGGTCTGAGTTCCCTCCTCGAACATCCCAAAGATGATCGAGAATTGTGCTTATCGCATCCTAGATCATACGCTCTGGGATGGGGCCAATGTGCCTTGGACGAATGCACTCTACAACCATCAATTGCTTACTGACAGATTTTTATTTCATCTCTGAATACCGCGACCCGCCATTCCAACTTGCAAGTGATCCTCTGAGGACATCAGTCGAACTCTGTACGTGGATGCTGTGTCATAGGTGAAGACGTACTAGAGGTGTACGTGCCCGTAGTCCAATTGCTAGTAACCAGTTAACAACAGTTGGTATTGACACTTTCGAACTGATAAGTCCTGTTACCTGTGCTGTGAAAGCTATACGAATTTCAACAGTTTCCCTTAAAATATGATGATGTTGACCGACAGCTGTACTACGTGAACGTCCAGATCTTTGTGTATGGGTGCGAGAATGTTCATAGCCATCATTGTTGTACAACTACACGACACGTCCAACGTGTGTAGCCGTTCTCCAAAAGGATCATCCCGCCACTCTGAAGCCCAACTCTGAACCCTTTCAAAATATTGCTTCCCATCGGAGGTTCGAGTCATCCATCGTGAATGTACGTGTGTGTTGTCCTTAGGTTAGATTACGTTAGTTTAAGTAGTTTGTAAGCCTAGTGGCTGATAACCATAGATTTACCAACATTTTAACATATTTCAAACTCGCTCAGTTGGCTGTATGAAGCAGGACTGCGTTTCCGATATGGCGTTAGTTTCATTCACATTTTGGTATCACACTAAGCCTTATGGCTCCATTCGCTATTAAGAAGTACACATTGCCAGTGCCCTGGCAGCTACGTCACTGTGCTATCTATTCGTAGACGATGTAGATACTCTTACCTGTACATATTCTATGCCCAAGGTACCGTCTGATACCAAAACCGACGTCGTCTTTCCAGGAATTCTAATCATTTCTTCCGGCAGTGTATAATAAGTTGAACAGGAAATAAATAAAAGGAAGCTAAAAATACCCTGAACACTGCATTTGTTAACAGAGCTTATGTAACATTTTAAACTAAATAACTAGCTCATTAAAGTGAAATTAGGTCAAATGTTTGTAAATCTAAGGGACTTAACTACGTTGGTCATCAGTCCCCAGGTTTACAGGCTACTTAAACTAACTTAAAGTAACTTATGCTAAGAACAACACAAACACCCATGCCCGAGGGAGAACTCGAACCTCCGACGGGGAGGAAGAGTTGAAAGTGTTCAGAGTTGGGCTTCAGAGTGGCGGGATAATCGTTTTGGAGAACGGCTACACACGTTGGACGTTTCGTGTAGTCGTACAACAATGATGGCTCCGCAGCAAGGCACCTTAGAACGCTCGGTCACTCCACCGCGGCAATGAAATTAGTCCTTGGCAAGACTACTAAAAAATTAAACAGGGATACTGATAAATAATCAAAGTACAAGGTAGACCTGACAGCTATACCTACGAAATATTATGAACGTTTACGCAACCTCGATAATAGAAAATAAAATAAAGATATGCAAGGGAATAAACTGGTAAAAAGAATGGACAGTGAGGATGCTGAGAACTGAAAACATTAAGGGAAGTTTAGTGGATGGAAAGAACTGAGATGTGTTTGGTTATATAATATTAACTTATGCCTATGTTGTAGATGTTTCTTGATGACTAGGCCCACGCTCAAGTTAGGGAATTTTTTTCTGCTTCCTTTCTTTGATGTATGCCGACATGTTATTCGATTTTCGCCTAAATGATTGTAATGTAATTTAGCTAGTGACCCTATCGTTCTGAGTACTGGTAGTTGACAAAAGAAAATTTTGAAGAGGCATATATATATATATATATATATATACATAGAATGACTATAAATCTGATATTTCAATGTACGCGATAACTGAGAATGGAACTATGTCGTCCTTTACGTCAAGAAATAGATTAAAATGTCTCTAAGTCAGATGGGATGCTGAATAGAACGCATTTAGCAGTAAAGAGGACACGGGAGAAGCGTTTAAAGAATGTTGTAGTCGATTATTAACAAAAGGATGTCAGACAAAAGCCCATAGTCTGATCAAATGTAGAGGATGTTGATGGTCGCAATATTAGTGTCCAGACACTCGTGAATGAGCCACGGAGAGAAACTTAGAATAGCTAAGCAAAAGCAGAAACTCTGAACTCTTTTCCAGATGTTCCTTTACAAATGGAAATCCAGTGGTCATGTGACAACTTAATTCTTACACAACTGCAAAGATAAGTAATGTAAGTATAACTAAAATGTAAACTTTCACGGCCGGAATTATTTAAAAATTATGGGCTATTTTGCCGTGTTCAGATGGATTTGTTATTAAAACCCAACGTTTCGTTCCCACCTGTGGAGATCCTAGCTTCGTTAATGTCTGAATCACACCTTGGCTCGCTATTGACTGCAGCGAAATTCTGTTTTTGCGTGCCCCCGCGCAGCGGCTTGACGTCACTTGATGCTACAGAAGAAGTTTACCAGTCTTCCACCATTGAGCGATTGCATCAGTGGATGACGCAACCAACAACGGAGAATGGCGCTCCAATTTTCGAAACGTCCTCGATTCGAACCATGTGACGTCATGCTTTGGCGCGCGAGGCCAACGAGAAGGACAGGCCGTAGCGGGAACATCACGACACGTCACCAGCGAAAGCTTGTGACAAAGCGATCTTTAGCTGACTGGATGGCCGCTGGGGCTTAGCCAACTCTCACAGCGGCCAGCCAGTCAGCTAAAGATCGCCCTGTCACAAGCTTTCGCTGGTGACGTTTCGTGACGTACCCGCCACGACCTGTCTTTCTCGTTGGCAACGTCGGCGTGGAAGCACGAGGAAACATAAATTAGCTGCAGTCAGCAGCGAAGTAGGTGTAACTCGGACATCATAAGAAGCAACGACCCCCAGTGAGAGTGACGGCCGCGGCGGAGCGGCCGAGTGCATTGAGGCGCTATGCTACGATGCGCGAGGCCGTTCCCCGTCGGGGGTTCGAATTCCCCCTCGTCTTCAGTATAAGGTAGTTCATAAATAGTTTGTAAGTTTAGGGACTGATGACCCCGCAGTTAAGTCCCTTAAACTTGACAAACATTTGAACATTTTTTTATAGGGACGAGACGTTGGGTATTAATAATAAATCAATCCGAATATGAATACTGTAATAGTACGATATATTACTGTCAATGAAGTGTTTAGAATGAGCAGAAATCACTAAAATTGGCAAGAATCCTAGACATATCCCTATCAGAGTCTAAAAATGTTCAAATGTTTGTAAAGCTTATGGGACTTAACTACGGGGTCATCAGTCCCTAAACTTACAAATTATTTATCGACTAGCTTATCCTAAGGACGGCACAAATATCCATCCGCGAGGGGGGATTCGAACCCCCGACCGTAGTGACCGTACAGACCGTGACTGGAGCGCCTCAGTCCCCTCGGCCATCGCGGCCGGCTGTCAGAGTCTATATCGAATTTGTGGCTCAATTAGTCTCTATTGAAAAAAACAAAAAATATATTCCTTGATCAAAAAATTGTGCCCGGTAGTTGGAAGAAAGAACAGACAACACACGTTTACAAACAGGACATAAAAAGTAGCCATAAATGCTGCCGTCCATTAATCTTTAAATCTATTTGTTGTAAAATCGTATAATATATTCTCATCTTAAATGTAATGCGGTATTTTGATCAGAATGCTCTCCTGCATTCGAAACAATATGAACACATGGTTATTGCGTTACCAAACTCGCACTCTTCTGACATGATATCGTGAGACTCACAGATACAGAACGCCAGGTAGATGCAGTACTGGAAAACTATTTGCCTGAGTATCACCACTACACATTATATTAAAAAAATCACAGAGACGTGTTTTACGGCCCACTTTAGATTTTCTTGTAGTTTTAGGATTTTTTGCTTAGATCAAAAAATAAACAAGGTAATTTGTTGTAATATATACACTACCCTTCCGTTTTATTAAGGAACGACATTTGCCAGAGAAATCTAGCACTTCATATATATATGATACTACCAGTATCAGCACGTTGTTCAGAATATTCATTATTACAGTATCCTCCCAGTTTACTTGCATATGCTTCAGAAGACCGTTGTTCAATTCGTTGTTACGTATTTCACGGCATGTTCACGAAATGGAACAAACGCGCATTTTAGAGGACACATTCTTACAAATGCACATCTCTAAATATTGCAGAACTTAGCTGTATTTGATTAATAAGAGTGGGTGAAACCCCTTTAGGAAAATAGGCGAAAATAATTTCTGGGAGTTATAGGTTTCGAACCATCGCCCACGTGCCTTTGAATTACAATCTCACGTGCTGCCCACTACACTACTGCGAACTACTGCCAAACCGTTTCTTAATTCTCCTACTATTGACAACAGTTGCTAACTGATGCTAATATGGCAGTTTAGACACTAGATTATCATTTATCGTACGAAGAACGACGTGTTTTGTTTAATTCTTCAGTGCGCCATAGCATTGAAATGACAATACGAAAATTACAATAAGAAAATCATAAAGTACAGGAAGCAAGATGGCGTATGCCAGAGAGAGTTCTGGGCGAGGAATGTCACGTGACATTTCCAAACGCCTGTTTTACGTAAACTCAAGTGACGATGTTAAATCGCCGTTATTTTTGCAAATATCTCTGTAACGGTGCGAGATACGGAAAAATCATAGGAGAGGAAAGTTGTAGAGAATGCTTTCCTCTACAAATTCGTTTGTTCAGTTTACGTGTCAGATGAACGGTTTATTGACAATTATAATTATATTACAAACGGCTTTTTTAGTGTTACTAACGTATTTTTTATCTGAAGTATTTGCAAAAGGGAGGTTCTGGTGGCAAACAATTATGTCTGTAAAATTTGGTGCCGATCCGTTGAACGGTTCGACTTAAATAGTGAGAACACGTTACGGACAGACAGACAGATAGACAGACATCGTCAAATCGCCGTTATTTTTTCAAATATCTCTGAAACGATACGAAATATGAAATAAACATAAAAGAGCGAAGTTGTAGAGATTTTTCTCCTCTACAAATTCGGTTATTCACTTTTCGTGTCAGATGAACGGGTAAGTCGTTATGTTGATTTAAATTTCGAGCTGTCAAAAGGCGATCGCAAAGGCCCACTTTTTGTGTTACTACCGTAACCTAAAGTGGACCAATATTACTATTGTAGGGGTATTCAGCGAAACCGGACATAAACTGTGTATATGCTTTAAAGGGGACACAACAATATCAGTGCGGGAATACAAGTATAGTTGCAGCCAGAAAGAAAATGTACATGAAACACAACACTACTAATGTACGGTAAGTTGAGAGTTACGGTAGAATGAAAAGCATTTCGCCACACGGGAATGTCCGTGCGCTCTAAGGCCTCTTGCTGCGGAGTGCGCGGCAGTCCTCCGTCGGATATTCGAGACCTCCCTCGGACGTGTGTGTGTGTGTGTGTGTGTGTGTGTGTGTGTGTGTGTGTGTGTGTGTGTGCATGCGTGTTTAAGTTCTTTGAAAGTCTAGGGACTGATGACCTCTGCAATTTGGTCCCATAGCGTTAGATTTAATCTGAAAACCATTTCCGGGTAACAGGAGTGGCACAAGAAGTGGAATGCCATGTGTCAGCCTTCGTCAAAGTTGCCCGGATACTGTCTCGGATCCGTGATGCAACGGCTGAGGGATTGTTAAAGGCGGAGATTACCCATGAAGCAGTAGCGGATACACTGTTTAAGAGCGCATTGACCAAGTCGCCGTCCCCAGATAGATCGCCGTTAGAGTTTTATCGGAAACTAGCGATAGTTCTCGCCGTTGTCCGGGTGTGTATTCATTCCTTTCACATGTTAGTCCATCTTTTTCGCCCCTCTCTGTCCATCGCGTTCTATCGTACTCTCTATCCATTTCCGTTTCGTTTTCATGCAGCTCAATCCTTATGAAGTCATATCTCCTGAACTGTGTGTCCTAAAATAATATAATTGTAACGTCATGCCGAAAGCTGTAGTTTTACTACACGACCATCGGAAAAGTAGTAAGCAATAAATATTTCGCGTTGTAAGCGAAAAAATTTTCTGAAAGGTTTGAAATTATATGTAAAGTTGTTTGCAAGTCGCCAAGTCCTCTCATTCTCAAATAGTGGATGAATAAAGTAACAATCTGGCATGATGGGACAGTTTTTCTGAGTCTCATTGTTTATGATGACATGCCTGCTGAACTATGTGTCGTCGTAAGTGGATTTTACCCCGATAGCGATTGTTTTCTTACGATAATGAATATTGAGCTAAACCTTCAATAGCATTCATTGGTAACTTGGCGGGATTCGGAAGGGAGCATGTGTGCACAATTTTTATTAAGTCAAGCCTTGTTACAACATTTACTTTTTTAAGCATATAACAACAACAACTTTTTTATAAAAAATCCGTTGGAATTCAATTTCACATACAGTTTTAAATTTAAAGGCACCGTTGACCAACAACAGAATAGTAAAAACAATGTTTGGTGCCTGATAAAATACGAACAATTAAGAAAATAGAATTTAACATTATATAACAGATTCCAATTCAAATGTTTGTTAAGCTTATGGGACTTAACTACGGGGTCATCAGTCCCTAAACTTACAAGCTACTTATGAACTACTTACGAACTAGGACGGCACAAACATCCATGCCCGAGGGGGGATTCGAACCCCCGACCGTAGGGGCCGTGCTGACCGTGACTGGAGCGCCTCAGTCACCTCGGCCACCGCGGCCGGCCAGATTCCAATTAACAGACAAGCTATGAATATGCCAAACCTGCAGTCATCAGAAGACCAGAGCACTGAATATTATTTGCGGAATCAATATACTTGAGATAAATCACAGTGTGGGAAAACATTTAGCTTAAAATGCAGCAGCAAATACTCCTTTTTAAGAAACAAGGGGATAACTGTCGAAATATAAACCTAATGTCAGTAAAACAACACTGTCAGTGGAAGACACGAACACAAAGTGACAAATAACACAATTTAAGGAGTTACGGCAATGAATAACAGCCAAACCTCACTCACAAGCCTCACTTATAATGTCACGATAAGAAGTAGTTTCCATTTAAATGTCTGTCTGTAAATCTATCGGACCAAACTGCGTGGTCATCAGTCCGTAGCTTACAAACTACTCAAACCTAGGTAAACTAACCTACGGACAAACACACACACCCATGACCCAGAGAGAACTCGAACCTTGCCGGCCGCGGTGGCCGAGGGGACTGAGGCGCTCCAGTCACAGTCTGCACGGCCAGTACGGTCGGGGGTTCGAATCCCCCCTCGGACTTGGATATTTGTGCCGTCCTTAGTCTTAGTTAGTTTATAAGTAGTTTGTAAGTTTAGTGACTGATGACCCCGTAGTTAAGTCCCATAGACTATACAAACATTTTTTGGACTCGAATCTCCACGGCGAGCAACCGCGCGCTCTGCAGCGAGGTGCTTTAGACCGCTCGGCTATTCCACCGCGGCGTTTCCATTTACATAGATCCACTTGCTTAAATATAAATAATAGTGAATTTGTAACAATCTGTTACAACTGCGATGTCGCATTAATATGGAACATTTCCTTAATGGCCTGTGCACATTTTACTAACATCAAAACACAACAAAAGGATAAGCAGGATTGAAATTTGATTAAAAAAAAAGCTTAACGATCACAGTCCAATACTTATTTGCAAAATGGCACGACTGCTTTTATACTAAGGTTTTTAAGCCATAACTACGTGGTAATATTTCAGTTACAAAATTCACTTAACTTATGTTCAGGGTGGTGTAGGCGGCCCAATGCGCGTATGCGGTAGCGGCCGTGAAGACGCCCGGTCTCGGAGGTCCACGCAGACACGTACACCAAGTTACACGACTGACAATCCAATGGCACGTCGAGAAAGTACAAGAACAAACATATATTAATAATAGGCAGGCAAATATGTTTGTATATTAACACAAACACAGACCAGTGCCTACTAATATACGTAAATGGTAAATAATGGCAAGGCTGCTTGCAGCTCAAATTAAGTCAGAAACAGTGGAAACAAATAAGTTTATTACAATAATACTACGCAAATAAAACCTATGATAATGAACAGAAAACCAAGAATTCAAACTCTTCACTTAATAAAAACTTGAAACAAATACCAACCACCAGGCAGGTGGTTTTGAAGAAGCGCTTCAAGCTCCACGTGTTACGTCATTTTCATCAGTATTTCGTCATACAGTCACAACATAAAATACAGTGTTTACCATCAATTGTCTTCTTTGTATGTGTTTCAGGTCCAGAAATTTTATCTTCATTGTTATTTTGTGTAAATGCTTCAATTTATATATACTTGTTTAAATGTCTCACATTTCCTTAGTAAATTTTATTTTCTCAAGGCTGATGAGTGGCTCTTAGCCCCACTGCCAACCTGCCTTATCTTGTGGTTTTTATTTATAGCTACAAACTCGTGCTATGTATGTTGATTATCATCCTGAAACGCGACATGGAAGTGTCCGATCCTTTCGTCGGATAGAAAATTAATTTAAAGAAAACGTGTTCCCCTAAAAAAGAAAAACAACCAAGAACTGCAGCAAATGAAGAGGCGCAAATACGTTTGTCAGAGGCAGTTGAGGCTAATCCTAACATCAGTGGTAGACAAATTGAGCGAGAAGGGGCAATTTGAAAAACTTCGGTTTTGAGAATTCTACATCATCACACGTTTCACGCTTAGCATATTTCTGTGCATCAGGATTTGCATGGCGATTATATTGAACGTCGTGTAATTTTTTGCCACCGAGGAAAAAATATCTTTTTTTCCTAGAGGTCTATTTAGTGACGAAGAGTCATTCATAAACCGAAGTAACGTAAGCCGGCATAAAATGCATTATTGGGCAACGGAATATCCACGATGGCTTCGACAAGTGGAAGAACATATGCGACCATAACAAGTTAAAAAATGTTCAAATGTCTGTAAATATATCGGACCAAACTGCGTGGTCATCAGTCCGTAACTTACAAACTACTTAAACCTAGGTAAACTAACCTAAGGACAAACACACACACTCATGCCCCAGGGAGGACTCGAACCTCCACGGCGAGCAACCGCGCGCCGTAACAAGTTAATGTATGTTGTGGCATTATGGGAAGAAAAATAATTAACCCTTGATTTATCGATGACAATTTAAATGGTGCAATGTATATAGATTTCTTAATTAACTTTTTATTGATTTTACTAAAAGATGTTTCACTTCATGACAGAATGGTGATGTACTTTCAATGTGATGGATGTCCGGCACATAGTATACGTGTAGTTGAAGGGGTATTAAACGGAATACATAATGGCAGGTGGATTGGTCGTAGAAGCACCATTCCATGGCTTACACTTTCACTGGATCTCACAATTCCGGATATCCTTCTGTGAGGAAAATTGAAAGATATTTGATATTATGATTCACCGGCCGCAGCGGAGTGGCCAAGCGTATGAGGCGCTATGTTCCGATGCGCGAGACCGTTTCCCGTCGGAAGTTCGAATGCCCCGTCGGGCATGGATGTTTGTGTCATCTTTAGTTTAAGGTAGTTAATAATTAGTTTATAAGTTTAGGGATTGATGATCCCGCAGTTAAGTCCCTTAAGCTTAACAAACATTTGAAAATTTTTGGTGATTCACCGACAACGTCTGAAAAGTTCAAATGTTTGTAGAGTTTATGGGACTTAACTACGGGGTCATCAGTCCCTAAACTTACAAACAACGTATGTACTAACTAATACTAAGGATGGCACAAATATCCATACCCGAGGGTGGATTCGAACCCCCGACCGTAGTGGCAGTGCCGGCTCAACGTCTGAAAACATGCGTCAGCGCATTCTCAGTGAGACAAATTCCTGAAGGAGAACTACTTGCAGCTGAGAGAAATTTCGGTAAGCAAGTTTCCAAATGCAATGATGTTGATGGGCACCATTTTGAACATTTATTACATTAATGAGGCAAATAAGTTGAGTAGCGAGTACTGAAGAGCCTAAGTGCAATCGCGGTATTTGTAGTGGTTCGTTCGCAAGGCAAAAGTGCTGGTAACGTTTTGCGCATGCGTTAGATCGTGTCATGCGCGATACAGCCGAGTTGTATGTGCTGCTCTCGGTGGTGGAAGAGCAACAGTTTTCTAATCATTGATAATCGATTGCCGGCCGCGGTGGCCGAGGAGACTGAGGCGCTCCAGTCACGATCTGCACGGCCACTGCGGTCGGGGGTTCGAATCCCCCCTCGGTCATGGATATTTGTGCCGTCCTTAGTCTTAGCTAGTTCATAGGTAGTTGGTAAGCTTAGAGACTGATGACCCCGTAGTTAAGTCCCATAAGTTCTACAAACATTTGAATATTTGATAATCGATTGATAGCGTCGATTACGTTGTGATTGGACAATATTAATCACAGGATTCCAATTTTTGTCGAGCTGAAAACCATTGTCGCGATTTATAAGATTGTCGGCAAGACGAATTTCCATCGATTCTTTAATAACTGAATCCCAGAAACTGGAGACTGGGGTTAAAATTTTTGTTTAACTATATTCCATTGTGTGTCTCATGGAAATGCAGTGTTCTGCTACTGCTGATTATGATGGTTGGTGTAGACGGGTGTGTCTATCGTGTTCTACACATCGTTCCTGTACAGTTCGTATTGTCTGGCCTATATATTCAGAGCCACACTCACAGGGAATCTTGTAAACACCCGTTTTTCTCAGTTGCAGATCATCTTTGACGGATCCTACTAAGGCCAAGCTCTTCGCAGGTGGACGGAAGATAAACTTGATTTTATTTCTCCTAAGCAACCTGCCTATTTTGGACACATTTCCGGCAAAAGGAAGAATAGCAATTGATTTGTAGTCGTCATCAGTGTCCTCTGTTTATTATATTATAATTGTTTTGGCCGTCTTTATTTGGCGAGAAGTATACCCATTATCTTTGAAAACCTTCTACAGGTATTCTAATTCTGCGTGGAGGTTATCTTCGTATATATATGCGCTCGATGTATTAAAGTGCGCCGGCCGCGGTGGCCGTGTGGTCTGCGGCGCGCCAGTCACAGTGGGAGTTAGAATCCCCCGTCGGGCATGGATATTTGTGTCGTCTTTCGTATAAGGCAGTTCGTATGTAGTTTGTAAGTTTAGGGACTGATGACCCCTTAGTTAAGTCCCTTAAGCTTAAGAAACATTTGAACATTTATTAAAGTGCTGAGAACACCAGCAGATTGCGCGGGTTGATGACAGCTTGACGTCTGTAAATATTGATCTGTGTGCGTAGGTTTTCTATACACAAAGTGACCCAGTGATGCGTCATTCTTCCTCTGTCCTAGTACATCTAAAAAGGGTAAAGTCCCGTCTTTTTCAATCTCCATCGTAAACTTCATGTTGTCATGCAGTGAATGACAATGGAACTTCTCAAGTTCTTCTCTACCATGAGACCATATAACAAAGGTGTCATCTACGTAGCGCCAGAATAATTTGGGCTTTAAAACAGCAGACTCAAGTGCCTTCTCCTCAAAATCCTCCATAAAAAGGTTGGCCACCACAGGGGACAAAGGGCTCCCCATGGCGACGCCGTCCGTTTGCTCAAAAAATTCGTCATTAAATAAAAACTACGTCGAGGAGAGTATGTGTTCAAACAAGGTTGTCAATTCTGCACTAAATAAGTTACCAATAAGATGTAACGAATCGAATAGAGGCACTTAGGTAAAGAGTGAGACCACATCAAAACTTAAAAGCACGTCTGAGCTACTGACCTTAATAGACTTCAAGCAATTGACAAAATCTTCAGAATTGCGTATATGGTGACAACACTTACCCACACACGGCTTGGGTAGAGAGACTAGTTGTTTGGCAGTAGAATAGGTCGGAGCACCAATGTTACTCACTATTAATCTCAGAGTAGCACCATCCTTGTGGATCTTGGGGAGACCATAAAGTCTCGGTGGCACTGCAATATGTGGTTTCAGACTCTTAGTAACTTGTTCAGGTAGAAAACATTCGTTTAACAATGTGGAAGTTTTCCTTGATATCCGGCTTGTTGGATCCTTTTCGATTTTGCGATACGTAGAATCACTTAGCTGACTGTATATCTTGTCGTTGTAGGCTTCCCTTGTCATCAGGACTGTGGCATTACCCTTGTTTGCAGGAAGAACGACCGTGCTAGTATCTTCTCGGAGGCTGCGAATAGCAGCTCTTTCAGCTGACGAGATATTACTACGCTAAGGAGCACATTTCAACAGCATACAGCAGGACTCGTCGATTTTCATCTGCAGAATCCACAGAAAGAGGTCTTATAGCTTTTTCAATACAACTGATGAAATCCATCAAAGGAGGCATAGTGGGCGTAGGAGCGAATTTTAATCCTTTCACGAGAACAGAAATCGTCGCGTCGTCCAAAGATTTCTCTGTGAGCTTCACCACAGAGACAGTACGAAGTGCAAAGTTTAGCCGACTCGCAACACATAAGTCGCAAGATGCTTCCTCTGGACGATGTGGTGAACCTCACAGAGAAATCTTTGGACGACGCGACGATCTCTGTTCTCGCGAAAGGATTAAACCGAAATTGTTATCAACTGTTCTACAATTCTGAGAAATAAGTATTTGAATATTAAAGCGCCTTCTATTACAAAGCGGACACATGTGCCCAATATTTATTTACGTACTATACGAATATGTAATATCAATTTATATATAAATTTGACCTATAGAAGCGCCATCTAGTGGGCCAACCTTAGCGTCATCTGTTTTCCCTCTTGAAGCTAGAAAATTCATTAATTTTTTCGTTTGATGATAATTTCTTGAGATATTTGGCGCGGTCAGTATCAATGGACCAACCTGTATACATCGTGTTCATTTTAACCAAAGACATTCAAATATCACGTGTACTATACGTCGAATCAAAATAAGGTACAGAACAACTTTTTTGTATAGCAGTGGGACATCCATTGATACTACGGTCGCCTTCCCCACCTAATCCCATCCCCCAGGCAAACGTTGAAATATTCAATGGGAACCCCTGGTTTTTATCGCAGATTACGTTTGTAGGTTAAAAACTACATACGTTTCTGCTTAAACATTTTTCCGTTTCGCCACAGATGGTGCTGTAATCAGCGGAATAGAAATGAGTCCAAAACTGTAATTTACAACATGCAACTCAATATCCAGTTAATATTCATTGGCACGGGGAACTCACATTTGAATTGCGAGAGTAGGACATGCCAATAATTCGGTACGTATACTTGAAAATCCCATCAGCAAAGTTGCATAATCTCTGATATATCGAACATGGCCGCGGTGGAGTAGCCAAGCGGTCTAAAGCACCTCGCTGCTGAGCGAGCGGTTGCTTGCCGTGGAGGTTCGAGTTCTCCCTGGGGCATGGGTGTGTGTGTTTGTCCGTAGGTTAGTTTACCTAGGTTTAAGTAGTTTGTAAGCTACGGACTGATGACCACGCAGTTTGGTCCGATAGTTTTACAGACATTTGAACTTTTTTTTTTTTTTTTTTTTTTTTTATCGAACAAGGGGCTATCCAATGTGCCACTGTGGTCGTGTAGCGAACTACGACGTATCATAACACGCAGTACACTGTGACTGGAGCTCATATATCTAGTAGACGTGGAACAGAAAGCAACTCTAAGTATTACGTGTACAGTGTTTACTTTCTGCACACCTACCTATAATTCGTAGACGATACGTGCGAATAGACGAACCACGCTGCAACCAGAGAGAGAGAAAAATCCACAGATAAGTGTTTGGCAATTACACCGCGATTCTAGTATGTCCAGCGATAATATTTCCAACATACTGCATCGTCATTGGTATCATCCATACCACGTATCACTACATTAAGAACTGCATAGAGACGATTTCCGTAACGGAATAGTGTTTTGTGAAAGGCACTTTAACATATGCGAACGACCCCATATTCTTTGCCTAAATATTGTTTTCCGATTAGTTTACCTTCACAAATCACGGTAGCATTAACCGACATAACATGCATTACTGGACTGTAGACAATCCGCACTGGTCACGGCAGGTTGACTGTCAGCGCCTTTGGTCCGGTAACGTATGGTGTGGAATCATGGAGATCAAATTTATTTGCACATATTTTATTGATGGTACGGTGGATGGACGCAAGTATGGAATGTTTGTGCAACAGGAATTACCCATGCTATTCCACAAAGTTGCCCTGGACTTTCGGCAACGTATGTGGTTTTATAACGACGTGTGCCCAGCGCATTACGGAAGTAAAGCACGCGAAATATTAGAACATGTCTATATGGTCAGATGATCGGCAGAGGTAGCCCTGCTAGTTAACTCGATTTGACACCACTAGTTTTCTTTCTGTGGAAATGTTTAAATGCCGCGGTGGCCGAGGGGACTGAGGCGCTCCAGTCACGGTCTGCCCTCGGGCATGGATATTTGTGCCGTCCTTAGTGTTAGTTCATAAGTAGTTTGTAAGTTTAGGGACTTATGACCCCATAGTTAAGTCCCATAAGCTATACAAACATTTGAACATTTTTTGAATGTTTAAATGGTAAGGTGTACCAGCAAATGCCAACGCTTGTGCTGACATTTACACAAATGTGCTTATATGCTGTGTACGATCATTTTCAGAACGCGACACTGTATGTACTGCTGTTGAAGGTGCTACATTTGAACATTTACTTTGATTTAAAACCTAGGCGAACGTTCGCATCGAGACCCGGATACCGCAGTGCATCAAGTAGTTGATATGTCGGAGGAATACAACGTTTTGAGTGGAGTGTACAATTCAAAGCCATGAGATAGTGGCCTATCCTACCGTTGAAGCATGGAGGTGGTCTCCAACGAGCCACTAAATATTAAATGGACACTGAGCTGAATCTTGTGAATTACAGTTGTGGGCTTGATTCCCCTGATAACAGTGCCATCTTTGTCAAAATGGAAAAATGTTTAAAAGGATAAAACCGAAGGTTCTCATTGAAGACTTCAAAGTTGTCCCCTGCCACCCATGCTCGGGATTGGATGGGAGTCGAGTGAAGTATCATTGGATGCCCCTTTCCGATACAAACGAATAAGTAATGTACTTTTCGTTTTATCCGACGTGCAGTTTCTGCAATATTTAAGTTGTCTTCATTTGAAATGAACACCTTCTATAATAACACATTAGAGTTTCTTGTATGCTACATTATTGACGTAAGAGAGAAAGGGAAATTTTAAACAAGTGGATTCAACTCATTTACTTGGCTGACAATGTCTTTTGCTGGGCACATCAATCAACAAGTGTATATTCCTTCCATGTTTCAATGCCAGTAATCAATAATTGAAGTTAAAATGTAAGTACTTTTCGTTACTTTGTTAGCATCTTTTAATTTTTATCTCATGTGATTAAAGTCATTTAGTGAACGTAAACTGAGTGTTCATGTCTCAATTCCCCCAACTGGGCAAGTCATAATGTGATTTCAGTTTGCAAATCACAAAGAAAAGATGATATCGAGACTAGGTTGTTTCATTACGTATATGGAAGCTGGAGAATGCAAGTCGCTACATTGTGCTGCCATCATTGATGCATGTTTCTGATGGGCACTACAATCGCACAATACGTCCATTATCTGGTATGTACAGTGCTTTTTGTACTGTTGATAAGTAAGAGAAGTGTATGAAACAAAAGAAAAACCTATTAGCCCTGAAATTTATGGAATTAAGGGAGCTAACGCAATGAATTAGGTTGATGGTAGACAAATCTGCTGCAAGTTTAGAGAGGGAAGAAGAAATATGAGCGGTTAGACTCACAACAGATTACAAGAGAAAATTTCGACATGCTTCCACGCTGACAAGAGCAGAACCCTTGCTACTTTAAATTCAGTGTCTGGCATAAAACTGGACGATCTAAGCGAATGGACACTATCGAGTGTTGTAACTTCATACCAACGCACTGATAGGTGTTAAAATTGCCACGTCATGCACAGACATAAAACAGCTGTGAGTTGTATTACATTCTTGGGTACGCAAATGTTTAGCATTTAAGCATATCGGCACAATGCAGTCGTCAGGTTCGCCGTTTATGGAAAGATTACGCGTCTAGTTTCTCATTCAGGGATCGCATTTGAATGTTTATAGTTCGCGTCTCATGTAACAAGAAGAAATGTTCTCTGCAAAGTCTCGGAATCCAACATCACCAAGCCCACGGTTTATTGAGAGTGCCTTTACCGTTTCCAATAATGTTTGTCGCGTTGGGCGAGATCTCACAGCTGCTAGGCGAATATGGATTCGGAGATTTCAAGAGAGCCATACAGGATGTCACGAAACGGACGGCTCCCACTAGGTCCTGCCGCGCGACATCGGCAGGGTTGTCATGGGAACGCCTTCACGGCGCGATCGGTGCGGAAAACTCAACGGAGCGGTTTCTACAAGTCGAACAGCTGCTGCTTGTCTACGGCCAATCACAGAAGGTGCTGAACATGATGTTAACTGCGTGCTCAAGGACCCGCACGAAATACTTGGGCCGGCCGCGGTGGCCGAGGGGACTGAGGCGCTCCAGTCACGGTCTGCACGGCCACTACGGTCGGGGGTTCGAATTCCCCCTCGGGCATGGATATTTGTGCCGTCCTTATTTGTAGGTAGTTCATAAGTAGTTTGTAAGTTTAGGGACTGGTGACCCCGTAGTTCAGTCCCTTAAGCTTAACAAATATTTGAACATTTAGCCTTCGATAAAATACTTAACATACGATTTTAAGAAAAGTATTCTGTGGAATATTTTAGTTATTTCTTATATTACAGCTTGAAATATTTGTTCCTTAAAGGCTGAATTTATTCCCCGCAGTTACTGTAATGGAAATAGTGAATGAAGGGACTTAGTGAAATTTTAGATTTTGGCGGCATAAAAACTCTGTGCACCTGATCCATTTTACTCCATACATTATTGCGAATGAAACATAGCCAACATATCGTAATTATACTTAGAGGTGAGAGTTGAATGGTCTCTCTATCTATTCTCGATATATTGGTATTTCTATACCACACAAGGGCATGACCCTATTCAGATGCTGTCAGTCGGTAGTCATGTGGTCGTAACAATCGTCACGTTTCATAAACGGTTCAGAATATGAAAACGAGCATTCTTGTAAAGGATAACATACACAAAAAGGCTCGTGGTGGAGCAGCCAAGGGGTCTAAAGCGTCTCGCTACTGAGTGCGCGGTTGCTCGCCGTGGAGGTTCGAGTCCTCCTTGAGGCATGGGTGTGGGGTTTGTCCTTAGGTTAGTTTACCTAGGTTTAAGTAGTTTATAAGCTACGGATTGATGGGCACGCAGTTTGGTGCGATAGATTTACAAACATTTGAACATTTTGAACATGAGTACGAAAAGAAATCCGTTAAAATTTGTTTACATGATAAATCAATCAAATGCGAAGGCCGTAAACTCTACAAAATACCTAGGAATTACAATGACTTCTGACTTAAATTGGAAAGAACACGTAGATAATGTCGTGGGAAAGGCGAACCAGAGACTGCATTTTACTGGTAGAGCCCTTAAAAGATGCAACAGAAGTACTAAAGAAACTGCATACACTACGCTTGTTCAAGGAATTTTCGGGTGTGCAGCCGCATAAAGTTTACTTCTTCTAATATTTCGGCTGAGAAACGTTCAGCCATCTTCAGAGACGAGTCCAAGACTGACGCTCCAGCACACGCTTCGTGCTTATAAACGCACGGGCCGAGCTACTGCACATGCGGCCACAGATACAACGAGGCGCCAAAGACGTTACCGGCGGCAAGGAAGGACACGTATGTGTAAATTATGTCTGTGGCTGCATGGTCGATTACTGCGGAGAAATCAATGTATTATTATCTGTGCTGTGGCGGCGTCTTTGTAAATTTATTACAGAAAGTGCCGGATTCCAAGATTTATCTAAACTGAAGCCGCTGTCTCTGTTAATTAAATTCGTCCCCAAGCGAATTTCTATTGCTTCTTTCACCACTGTGTCCCAGAAAGATGAAGTGGAGGCTAAAATTTTGACGTTTTCGTACATCATGGAGTGTCCTGTATCAATACAGTGCCTGCCACTGCCGATTTAAAAAAATGTTCAAATGTTTGTATAGTCTATGGGACTTAGCTACGGGGTCATCAGTCCCTAAACTTACAAACTACTTATGAACTATTTACGAACTAGGACGGCACAAATATCCATGCCCGAGGGGGGATTCGAACCCCCGACCGTAGTGGCCGTGCAGACCGTGATTGGAGCGCCTTAGTCCCCTCGGCCACCGCGGCCGGCACTGCTGATTTATTTGGTTGTAAGAGACGGGTATATCTCTGGTGTTCCGTGCATCTTTCCTGGACTGTACGTGTCGTCTGTCCTATGTACGAAAGGCCACATTCACATGGGATCTTGTAAACCCCGGCCTTACGGAGCTCCAAATCATCTTTGATAGAACCCAAAAGTGATGCTGTCTTTGGTTGGGGCCGAAAAATAACTTTACCAACGTGTTTGTTCATAATCCGTACGATCACCTGAATTCCATCCATAACCAAATCCAGTTTACAATGGAAGTCGAAAAAGAGGGATGCCTTCCATTTCTGGATGTAATGGTACGAAGTAAAGACGTTGGCACCTTAGGACATTCAGTATATAGGAAACCGACGCATACTGAATTATACTTACATGCAAATAGCTGCCATCATCCATCCCAGACGATGAATGTTCTTAGAACACTGGTCCATAGAGCACACGTCATTGCTGATGAGAGCAGTCTGCAGGACGAGCTTCTACAACTGAAGAGAGTCTTTGAAGCAAACGGGTACTCTCCACAACAGATGCATAAGGCACTACGAACGAAGCCAACGGTACTTGCAAAGAATACGGGAGATGATGCAAAAAGTTTTACATCTATGGCTTTTCTGCCATATTTTGGGAGCCTGTCTTCGAAAATCGGACGGATTATGAACAAACACGATGTTAAAGTAATTTTTCGACCCGCACCAAAGACAGCAGCAATTTTGGGTTCTATCAAGGATGATTTGGAGCTCCGGAAGACCGGGGTTTACAAGATCCCATGTGAATGTGGCCTTTCGTACATAGGACAGGCGACACGTACAGTCCACGAAAGATGCACGGAACACCAGAGATATACCCGTCTTTTACAGCCAAATAAATCGGCAGTGGCAGAGCACTGTATTGATACTGGACACTCCATGACGTACGAAAACGTCAAAATTTTAGCCTCCACTTCATCTTTCTGGGACTCAGTGGTGAAAGAAGCCTTGTTGTAACTGTGGCCGCATGCGCAGTAGCGCGGCCCGCGCGTTTATAAGCACGAAGCGTGTGCTGGAGCGTCAGTCTTCGACTCGTCTCTGAAGATGGCTGAACGTTTCTCAGCCGAAATATTAGAAGAAGTAAACTTTATGTGGCTGCACGCCCGAAACTTCTTTGAACAGTCATTGCGCCGCGAAAACATGAAGATACATTACGCTTGTCCGTCCATGTTTGGAGTATTGCTTCCCAGTGCGGGATCCTTATCAGGTGCGTTTGACGAAGGACATGGAAAGAGTCCAAAGAAGGGCAGCTCGTTTCGTATTGTCACGATACAGGGGAAACAGCGTTACGGAAATGATATAGGATCTGAGATGGGAATCATTACAACAACGGCGCTTATCGCTGCGCCGTGGGCTACTTACGAAATTACAATCGCCAACATTCTCCTCCGAATGCGAAAATATATTGTTGACTCCCACTTACATAGGTAGAAATGATCATCAGAATAAAATAGGAGAAATCAGAGTCCGAACGGAGAGATTCAGGTGCTCATTCTTTCCGCGCGCTATTCTAGAATGGAATGGGAGATAAAATAGTATAACGTTGGTTCGATGAACCCTCTGCCAGGCACTTAAATGTGATTTGCAGAGTATCCCATGTATATGTAGATGTAAATGTAGTTCCATGGTATTATCTTGTATAGTGTTGGAATTGCCACATTCATTAACATAAATAGACGAATTTGTAAAGAGACGTAGAAATCTTTATCCCAGATGGCAGTTGTTAAGCCCCATCCGGGTTACCTGCAGCTTCCGCGAGCTAACGCGGAAAACTCTGGCCGCTGCCGCTGGCGCTCTCTAGTGGGCGGCCTTAACACGCGAGCCTGCCGTCCTGCAGGAGACACATATTGTTTGCCCGCCGGGGCAGGAACGTAGCTCGATGCATCGTATGGGTTATTTGCAGAGGGCTGTGTGGCGACGCATGGAGCACAACGGACCTTCAGCACGGCGACCACTGCTGCAACTTCACTTGATGCGCCGGCACAGAGAAGCACCTCCCGATAACAAGAGCTGGGTCGTTCGTGAAGGGACGGATCCAAATGAAGGTTTCACTAAACTTAATGCAAGGACTAACATTCTTGTGTAACCGCCTAGATATAGTTCTTGTTTGGTGCTCACTCATTCCTGTTCTGATGTTTCTCGTCCCGATCAGTCACAGCTTCCTCGTGCCACGTTGCGACAATACATTTACTAACAAATAACTAATATTCTCAAATCGGTTTTCATTTTTATATTTTCCTAAATAGCGAGAAAATTTGTATCTAGGGGTATGCCGTGGTACGTATTAGATTTGTACTTACTGGCACCATTTGTCGAAAGTCATAGTAATTATATGTTCAAATGTTTGTATAGCTTATGGGACTTAACTACGGGGTCATCAGTCCCTAAACTTACAAACTACTTATGAACTAGCTAACACTAAGGACGGCACAAATATCCATGCCCGAGGGGGGATTCGAACCCCCGACCGTAGTGGCCGTGCAGACCGTGACTGGTGCGTCGCAGACCGCTCGGCCAACGCGGCCGGCTCCACATTGTGTGATCCTGTGAACTTATAACGCTAATATTGAGTATAAATAATTTTTCACGAGCTGTCATAGTATTTCATGTAAATTTATCGATGCTGTGATCATAGACCTGTGGACTGTGCGAAAAATTGTCACAGTAAAATATTTGTATGTTTAAATGAATGAACGTCTGTTTATGTTATAAATGAAAATATTTATGTTACTATTAGTTTTTGTTTAAACAATTACGGCGGGTATAATGAAAATAAAATATGATTTAGGTAGAGGTGCGTTTAACTTGATATTAGTATTGCGAGAGCTATCTGTTGGTTCTCTCCCTACTTTCACCATATGTGAACATCCCTACCTATTCTCTTCTTAATTGAACCTCCTATATATTACTATGGACACCGTGAAACCGTTCTTGGTTGTAAGATGAATAGTGAACACGTGAGGCGCCTAGATGCTGGTACCGCTCTGAGTAGGCTGCATCAGTTCTAAAAGTTATTTCACCAACCTTTCGTTTTCTTCCGCCGCAGTGGTGTGACCGAGCGGTCTAAAGCGCCGTGATGCGGAGCGCGCTGTTGCTCGCCGTCGGTGGTTCGAGGCCTCCTTCGGGCATGGGTGTCTGTGTTGTCTTTTGGTTTAAGTTAGTATAAGTAGTTTGTAAGCTTAGGGACTGATAACCACAGAATCTAAGTCCCATAAGATTTACAAACAGTTGAATATTTTTCGTCTTCTTCCATAATTGTCCCAGCGGAGAAAACAGCACGCAGGTCGCTGGGTCTTGCTCTTGAGGCTGCAGTTGGCTACGAACTGTTTTGTGTAGTATTCTATTAAATTGCTAAAGATGATAGGATGCCAGCTAATTTATTAGTCATAAACGCGGAAGAAAACTGCACATAATTGACTGTATTGTTCCTAGTCTCTGCATTAAATTTCATGAGTATTTAATGAAACATTAATCTACTGCGACCGTACACTATCACCGAATCTGAACTGATACATGTTGATCATCTGAACACGGGATCTCAACTGAACTTCGGCAGCGCGACCCGCATCGGCTTCTCTCGATGTAGCTGGCGCCAAAACATGGCCGACGCGTGTCGTTTGCCTTTTTGTTAGTATTTTGTTTTCATTTATAATTGATTTTTATACATTTTATTTTATTATGACATATCTTAACATTGAGGGGTTTCAAAAAATGTTCAAATGTTTGTTAAGCTTATGGGACTTAACTACGGGGTCATCAGTCCCTAAACTTACAAACTACTTATCAACTACCTTATACTAAGGACGGCACAAATATCCATGCCCGAGGGGGGATTCGAACCCCCGACCGTAGTGGCCGTGCAGACCGTGAATGGAGCGCCTCAGTCCCCTGGGCCACCGCGGCCGGCGAGGGGTTTCCTACTCAGAATTTTACCTGTGTTCTATAATTGGTTTTTAAGCATTAATTAAAATATGATCGCGTTTTGGCGGGGAACCGCCTTATACATCAGCCAATCAGCGTGAGAGGTACAGGAAACTCGAGGATCTTTTTACATTCTTTCCCACTGGAACAGAACCTACTGGTAGCACCTGTTATGCTTCTCACAGTACCTGTACCATCTGTCGGTTAGTGGTTCTAACCTGCTGTGCGGAAGCGATTCTCACATCTGAATATGATGGCTATAAGTCAGAAATATTACACAATACGTGAGTAGTTTTTGGGGAGGATTGTTAAGAGTATAATTTGGTAAATGATACTGGCCCATACGGTAGATAGATTTAGGAAATTCCCGTTTCGTCTGGGAGTGAAGATGGCGATGTGGAGTGAACGAGAAGGTGGCACAACTACTAGTCCTACTTCAGTGGATATAATGTAGCTTTGGTAACAGTAGACACAACGGCTTCTGGAATGTATGGGCTGATTTTTACTGTAAGAAGAAATATTAATGTAGCTCAGATACCTGTAAGACACAGTCAACAGTATGGCATATATTTGTGGACGCCGTAGAATATTGTACATCGACGTGAAGACAAGATATTGGTGCTAAACTTCAAGGCTTGATATGAAATTGCTTAAAGCCTTACCATTACAAGTGTCGACACCAGCTTCGTTTTCTTCACCAGATCAAGACTTTAATTTTGTACAAACGTGTTGATCAGAAAATTTAATGTAGTTGCCGGCCGCGGTGGCCGAGGGGACTGAGGTGCTCCAGTTACGGTCTGCACGGCCACTACGGTCGGGGGTTCGAATCCCCCATGGGGCATTGATATTTGTGCCGTCCTTAGTCTTAGCTAGTTCATAAGTAGTTTGTAAGCTTCAAGCTGATGACCCCGTAGTTAAGTCCCATAAGTTCTACAAACATTTGAACATTTTGTAATGCAGTTTTATTCAATAATCATTGTGTTTAATAGAATAGTTCCCTCTTTGCCGGCCGCGGTGGCCGAGGAGGCTAAGGCGCTCCAGTCACGGTCTGCACGGCCACTACGGTCGGGGGTTCGAATCCCCCCCTCGGGCATGGATATTTGTGCCGTCCTAGTTCGTAAGTAGTTCATAAGTAGTTTGTAAGTTTAGGGACTGATGACCCCGTAGTTAAGTCCCATAGACTATACAAACATTTGGACATTTGAGTTCCCTCTTTCATTTATCGTAATCATTAACGTACGTAAGCGTCCTTCTAAATATGATGGATTCCAAGGACCCTGTTATTTACGTGGCGTTGTCAATGTCCGCACCGCGGCGTTCAGTATCTTGGGGAAGTGTAGCACTCAGCGGACAGTACGAGGGCCGCCAGCCCGCGCAGGCACATGTGCTTAGCTGCGTCGCGGTAACCCTGGCCACGATGGGCAGCGCCTCCCAGAAAAATGGTACTTGGCCAATCACGCCAGGCCTTGCTGTCGCTAGCTTCATCACCCAGCCGAGAACACTGTGTCAAGCCATGTGTTCCTGCGCTCCCTACGCAGCATATAAATGCCACGACACTCCGACAACAGTATTCCGAATTAAACAGCCGCTGCGCAAGCATCATCTGTGCATCTTGGAGCACCAACTAGTGCGAAAAGCAATGTTGTCGTGTTAAGCCGTGCGTCTCGCCGCACGTAAAAAGCAAGTAGTCGCGGTCTACGGAGTAGGACGACCACTCGGACGGGACTGGACCGGGAAGGACACATCCTCACGGAAAATATTGCGGTACTTGTTGCCCAATTAGACGCACAACCTCAGGAGCAGACGCCGACTGCCGCCTCCACGCCTACGAAGACGCCGCCCTTGGTGGTTTTTCACACCAAGGACCAACTCCACCTCAACGATTCTTTGAAGAGACAGGTGGAGGTCCCCCTACGTACCATCTATGAAGGAGATCATGTGAAATACCACTTCACCACGATAGAGGACTACAACAAGTTGAACGCCTTTAACAAAGCTAACAACCTAGGATATTATATCACCAACTACAGGAATACAGGACCCTCAAGGTCGCCCTTAATAGGCTTTCAGGGATGGTGCCTCTGTAACTAATTGTCAACGAACTGGTCGAAAAGGCTTATGAAATACGTGGCATCCAGTATTACAGTCAACGTAACGAGAAAACGACACGACTGATGCCTTTACAGGTCTTCGTCGTCTCTTTAAGAAAAACAAGATATATAATGAGAAATATGTCCTGCTTTGCAGAATCCGCCTCGAGTCTTAATTACACGTAAGGGACCACCTCAATGAAGAATATGTCAGCGGCTCCGCCACACAGGACGTTACTGCCATCTCCCACCACGCTGCGTCAGATGCGCTAGACCCCAAGCTTCTATGGCCTGTACCTCACCGCCAACTGACGAACCGACGTGCAACCTCTGTGGAACCAAAAGTTATCCAACCAACTTCCGCGGTTGCCCGGAATACCAGCGTGCCATCAAACCATACAGGCCACCAGTTAAACTGCAAGGTCAACCTGTAACGCGACTTCAAGCCACTACTGCAGCAATGACGGCGTCGCTGCCGCCGCCACCACCACCACTACCACCACTACCCTACCCTACTTTTACCGCCGCTGCAGCGTCAGAGGCGACAGCAGCCACATGCTTCAGCGTGGGCGACCGCTCTTGGGCACGAAATAAACGCTACTTCCACCGCCGGCACCTCCATCGAGGAAATCACCTCGCTACTCACCGTCCTTCTCTAATCTGACACCCTCAGAAAGATCAGGCAGACTGTAGCCAAGATGAAAGCCGCCCTGGATCCCACTACCAAACTACTGGGGCTTGCCGAAGGCATTTTGACACTCTTTGATTGAAGATACAACAAGCTGTCTGAAATAACTGACTGCACACGGAATTCTGGAAGACACATTGTCGATGCAGTGAATAAGAATTAGTCCCCTTCAGTACTGCTAGAAGAGGATAAGACTAACCACGAAGTAAAACGGTAAGGGGCAACGGAATAGGTCGTCTAAGGGCTCCTGAAGCCCAGGGACGCCAGCACCTATTAAAATGCTTTATGATAAATAAAGATTTGAAACCCTACCTAAACTTAGTTAGCAAGTCGACACAGCGACGGGATGACTACACACACAAACCGACAACAGCAGTCTGTTCTCGAGTGGAGTCACCGTCATGCTCTGTTGTTGTTTGTTAAGCTTAAGGACTTAACTGCGGGGACATCAGTCCCTAAACTTACAAACTACTTATGAACTACCTTATACTAAAGACGACACAAACATCCATGCCCGGGGGGGGGGGGGGGGGGGATTCGAAACCCCGACCGTAGCGGCCGTGCAGACTGTGACTGGTGCGCCGCAGACCGCTCGGCCACTGCGGTCGGCATCATGCTCTCCATCTACAAACGGTGTTGTAGACGGTAAATGTATTATGATTATGCGAAGAAGTTGCATTATGATATTTTGTTTTGTATGGAGATGATTTTATGTTTTCCAGAAAACTTGTTCAGTACTCACGCTTTGTTGTTTTGTTGTTCTGCCCTCCTAAGACATAACAAATTAGTGGCGACGAGGCTGGTTATTGTTACTTTTCGGTACGACAATGTACCGCTTGCGTCTGGTCAGATTTCTTGTAGCTTACGTCGATGTGTGTGCAACCAGCGTTAGTTTTGGCGTTTGGACCATCCACCAGGGCGGCTTCTCAACTGGCGGTTCCTATGTCGCTCCATGAGTTTCTGAAGTGTCAGTCAATACACTTCACTCAGTTAATGGAAAACTTGCGTTGGTGTTGCACGACAGGCAGCTGCTGCTCCAGGCTTTGAATCAACGCGTCAGCCAGACTGAGGACACCGGCGGCCGCTACCGCTCGGCACCACCATTCCGCAAGTTCGTCGCCGCTTTAGAAGAGTGGGACGAGTACAAGCTGCAGCTCTTCCAACACATCTCAAGTGATGTTCAGCGCTCATATTTCTTTTCGTGGGTTAGTGTCGATAACTTACAGATTGCATAAAGATTTTATCGCTAACGCAGCCTGAATCAGTCGCCTTTCTGGAGATCTTGTTGTCCTTTTTGAATATTTTTTGACTCTTAGTTGCTGGACACTGCCTCTCCGTATAAGCTTTATGGCATGAAGCGCCATCTATCCCAGCCATACAGGCAATGGCTCATGAAATTACGCGTATGATATCCACCTGAAAATTTGTCTTTCCCTGTGCGTAATCATACGCTGATGCCATGTTGTGGGATGCTTTTGTTCCAAAAGTAACTGATTCCCGCCTTTGTGCTGTTACAAAGCTCTCTGAACTTTTAATTGAAAATGTTCAAATGTTTGTTAAGCTTATGGTACTTAACTATGGGGTCATCAGTCCCTAAACTTACAAACTACTTATCAACTACATTATACTAAGGACGGCACAAATATCCATGCCCGAGGGGGGATTCGAACCCCCGACCGTAGTGGCCGTGCAGACCGTAACTAGAGCGCCTCAGTCCCCTCGGCCACCGCGGCCGGCACCTTTTATTGGAGGATGTCATCTGTATCATTGAGGCACAGGATTTATTCGACACTGCTGAGTTTGAAATGTCGCCAGCTATTGTAGCTACCGTTGATATTCACCGGTCTCCTCCATATAGGCTTACTACGTTTTCTGGGTCCCGAAAACAACCTGCAGCACATCCCTGGCAATTCCGTTCTGTCGGAAAATTATAATCTTTCCCTCTGTGTTTCATCTCCTATGATAAGGATGCCTGCCGTTTTAGTCAGACTGGAAGGGTGGGAACATACAACACTGTATTCAAAGAAATTCCGTGGTTGGGCTGCCCCTGCGTCGCCTTATGACTGAGGCCATGGATGTTCATCAGGTGGAAGATGATGACGCTGCTCTTTCGCACCAGTCAGTTTGTGACGAACCAACTCCAGCTCACATCTGTTGCAGTATTTCCTCTGCGCCACTACATCTAAAGGTGTCAACCCGTCTCTAATTGAACTGGAGTCGAAAAAGCTTTGCATTCAGCTACGCATTCGGAACCAGGTTGCCCGAATCAAGTTGGACATTGGGATGCCGGTGACTGTTTAACAGAACCCCTGACGATACGCTTGGTTTTCCCTGGCTCAGTGCTCCAACTCAGGCTCTCACCACCTACAGTTTGGATCGCATTGCTGTCCTTGGAACATGTTCCTTACCAATGCCATTAGTTCTACCTGTAAGATACTTCGCGTTATAGTGCTTCAGGCTTATGAAAGTTCCAACATTTTTGGCCTTAATGCTTTTGACATATTTGTTCTTCAGATCTCTGATAATGTGGCGACTATTAATTCTCTCGTCCCTTATGATAGCGTCACAGCTCCTTCCAACAAATGTGACCAGCTTTTACAAACTCTCTAGGTATGTTAAAAGGGGTTTTCGCTTATATTTCCATCAAAGACACTGCCTAACTACGATTCTTCAGAGCTTGGAAGGTCCCTCACGTCATTCGGGAAACTGTTACCACATAGTTACGCCGGATGCAGGACCTGGGGCGGGGTTTTCAAGCCTACCTCTGCTAGTCAATGGTCAAATCTCCTGGTCATTCTCAAAAAACCCAATCAGCATCTCTACCTTTGCAATGATTTCAAATCTACTGTTAATGCGCAGTCTGTCGTGGATTTCTACCCTCTTTCTCGCCAGAGCAGTTGATGGTCAAATTGAAAAGGACGTGTTTAAAGATCGATCTCAAGGACGGTTATCTGCAACTTCCGTTGGATGAGCCGACGAAATCCTTCCCCTTCGTTAACACTCACATTGTGATGTTTCAAAATCAGCGTCTCCCCTTTGGAAGTGGTTCCTCTACGGCCTTCTTCCAATGGTTTTTGGAACAGCAGACGTCGAAAGATCTTTTTTGTTCCAATTAATTCGACGACATTGTCATTTCTGGCAGGTCTCCAGAGGAACATATATGGAAACTGGACTGTCTCTTCCATACACTCGCAGATGCACCTCTCCGGTGGAACCAGAGAAATGCAAGTTTTTCCATACTCAGATCGAATACATTTTTCACATCATTGCCAAACACTTGGACGTTATTCGGTAACTCCCAACGCCGAAGACCCTTTCTGTTCTTGACAGTATCTCCTATTACTTTCGCTACATCCCCAATGCTGCCATGATTGCAATACCCTTACAAGCCCTCCGGAGGAAGCATGTTCCGTTCATCTGATTGTCTGAACAAGGAGATACCTTCCAAACGCTGCTCAGTGACAAGGCACTGTTTCACTTCCATTTCGCTAAACCAGTGGTCCTCGCGCTAGATGCCTCCACCTGCGACATTATGGTTTTCCTGCCTCACACAGTCGGCGCCACAGACCGCTCGATTGTTTTTTATGTCTAACAAGGAGACCTCCCAGTCTCGGAAATTCAGTTCGGGGTATTGTATGAACCTCAAGGGTGTCAACTCATAGAAGTCCTAAAGCGCACTATCTAGAAAATTCCGAGAAAAAGAGTTCTAAAGTTTTAAGCGCAGCATATAGTTGATAAACCTGTCAGCGATCGCTTCGCTGCAGCGTAGTCGAGTAGCTCAGTTGGTAGCGTGGTCGCCTGTCACGTAGACAATCCTGGTTCCAACCAACCCTCAAGATTTTTTTTATATAATTGACGCTTCCTGATTGCCTGTCTGTATACATACAATAGCGCAACAGCTGCACCATGCTTTTTCGCCGGGTCTTCTCCTGTCTCTCCAGATAGACCATACAGTGGATGCTGGCAGGTGAATCATGGCGTGCCCTCTTTACCGTACCTCGCATCCCCCCCCCCCTCTATCGCCACCGCCACACCCACCACACGACCACGGTGCGGCATTTTCAGGGGAAGGGGTGTGTACTGTTGTCAATGTACACACTTCCGCGCTCAGTATCCCGAGACCGCGTAGCACACAGTATACAGTTTGCAACTACTGGAGTACGGTATGAGGACCGACAGCGCAGCTGTGACAAGTGCTCTGCTGTGTCCTTCTTCTCTTGTGCAATGACATACAGCATGTACCCAGAAAATATTACCTGGCCAATCATGCGAGCCCATGCTACCATGGACCTTACCACACCGTCAAAGACTGAGTGTCACATATGTGTTCCTGCACTCCCTACATAACATATAAGTGTTACGCCACGCCGGCCGCGGTGGCCGAGGGACTGATGCGCTCCAGTCACGGTCTTCACGGCCACTACGGTCGGGGGTTCGAATCCCCCCTCGGGCATGGATATTTGTGCCGTCCTAGTTCGTAAGTAGTTTGTAAGTTTAGGGACTGATGACCCCGTAGTTAAGTCCCATAAGCTATACAAACATTTGAACATTTTTGTTACGCCACTCCGACAACAGCAGTCTGTTTCAGAGTGGAGTCACTGTCACACTCTCCATCTCGAAGCCGTGTTATAAACAATAATTGTGTTCTGATTATTTGAAGAGGTTGTATTATGTTATTTTGTTTTGTTTGAAGGAGATTTTGTGTTTTCTAGTAATCTGTGTGAGTACTCAAGTTTTTTGTTTTGGTTTTCAGCCCTTCTTGGATAATAACATTTATGGAGGATTACTTAATTTAAAGTTAAAAAGTCAAATAGCCACATTATGAACGTCATATTATTGTTCGTGGGATATTACAGTTCAGAGTCTAGAAGTTAGCAGATTATGTAAAAGGTCCATAAAGTTTCACTTACATAAAATGTTTGTAATTCAATCGGACCAAACTGCGTGGTCATCAGTCCGTAGCTTACAAACTACTTAAACCTAGGTAAACTAACCTAAGGACAACACACACACCCATGCCCCAAGGAGGACTCGAACCTCCACGGCGAGCAACCGCGCGCTCCGCAGCGAGACGCTTTAGACCGCTCGGCTACTCCACCGCGGCTCACTTACATATAAAAGCATTTGCTGATAATAGAGTTTGAGAGATTTCAGGAGAACAAAATATTCAAATGTTTGTAAATTTATGCGAACTAACTGCAGTTGTCATCGGTCTCTAAATTTACAAACTAGTTAAACTAACATCCTAAGAACAACACACACACACACACACACACACACAGAGAGAGACAGACACACGCACATGCCCATGCCCGAGGAAGCACTCTAACCGACGTGGAACGGCCGCGGGGACCATAGCAAGGCGCCTTAGTCCGCACGCCTATTCCGCCGTGGCTTTCAGGAGAACGCCACGTTTATTTTCTGGTGTATTTAGTTGTCTGTTTGCATTCATTAATATTCTTACTATTTCTTGTAGCCAAGGGGAAATATTCCGGTATGGATGGACTTGGTGAGAAACAATAGAATGCCAGAGCTGGTTACAAAATTTTAACACGAATTATTTATAGACGAATGGAAAATCTAGTAGAAGCTGATTTTGGGGAAGATCAGTTTGGACTCAGGAGAAATTTAGGAACACGGGAGGCAATACTCACCTTACGACTTATGTTGAAAGATAGATTAAGGAAAGTCAAACCTGCAGTTCTCGCTTTTGTAGATTTGGAGAAAGATTTTGACAATATTGATTGGAAAACACTCTTTCAAATTCTGAAGGCAACAGGGGTAAAATATAGGGAAGGAAGGTTATTTACAACTTGTACAAAACCCAGACAGCAGTTGTAAGAGTTGAAGGGCATGACAGGGAAGAACTGGTTGGGAAGGGAGTAAGACAGGTTTGTAGCGTTTCTCCAACGTTATTCAGTTTGTACATTAAGCAAGCTGTGAAAGAAAGCAAGGAGAAATTTGGATAAAGGAATTTAAGTTCAAGGCGAGGAAATAAAAATATCGCGTTTTGCCGATGACATTGTAATTCTGTCAGAGACAGCAAAGGACCTAGAAGGGCATTTGAACGGAATGGTCAGTGTGTTGAAAGGAGCGTCTGAGAGTCTAAGCTGAACATTAACAAGAGCAAAACAAGTGTAATGGAATGCAGCCTAAGAAAATAAGGTGATACTTAAGGAATTATATTATGTAACGAAATAATATAGGTGGTGGATGAGTTTACTTACTTGGGCAGTAAAATTATATATGATGGTCGCAGTACAGAGAATATAAAAAGCTTAATGGCATTGGGAAGAAAAGCGTTTTTCAAAAAGAGAAATTTGTTAACATCCAGAATTAATTAAAGTGCAAGAAAATATTTTCTGAAGGTAATTGTGTGGAGTGTTTCCTTGTACGGGAGTGAAAAATGGACAATAAATAGTTTAGAGAGGACGAGGTTAGAGGCTTTTGAAATGTGGTCTACAGAAGAATTCTGAAGATAAGGTGGGTGGATCGCGTAACTAATGAGGAGGTACTGAACAGCATTGAGGAGAAAGGAAATTTTTGGCATACCTTGACTAAAAGAAGGGTTAGATTAGTAGTACACATTCTTAGACATCAAGGAATCGTTAAGTCAGTATTGGAGGGAATTGTGTGGGGTAAAAATCGCAGAGGGAGACCAAGAGACGAATACAGTAAATAGATTCAAATGGATGTGGGTTGCCGTTCTTATGAAGAAATGGAGAGGCTTCCTCAGGATATAGTAGGTTGGAAAGCTGCATCAAACCAGTCTCCGGACTGAAGACCATAACAATAACAAAAGAGGGAGTCTTTCATTTATCGACCTGTGCAGCAGTAAAATTTCATTCACACATAACTATAAGAGACGCTCACGTTCAAACTGATTCGTGGAAGTTACCCAAGTATTGAAATCGAATAAGAGATCTACATAAACTGCTTGCCACGAAGGCCATGACAGCAGTGAATCTCTACTGAACGTTCATGAAAGAGCACTTCTAAATGCAAAGCGGGCTGCAATGAAGCAATAATTTACTCCTTTGAGAACAGAGAAACAAATATATATATACATATATCTACGTTTTTTGGCCTTGTTTTCCGCAGTTGCAGTTATACAATTTGTATAGGTTTTGGGACCGTCTTTTGCAACTGTAAATTAGTCTACTTTAGACCAGACGCGTTTCGCTTTATTCTAAAGCATCTTCAGTGGTCAGGAATTTTTTATGCTTTCGTCTTCATGTGTGGTTTGTAGCACATTGTCACTTGCTGTCACTGCTTATATTTACACTATTTACACTTTTTTACAGTAACATTTCAGCCAGGCCACAGAAATGGCTATGTTTCAAAAACTTTCGTAAGAAATGTTACTGTAAAACAGTGTAAATAGTGTAAATATAAGCAGTAACAGCAAGTGACAATGTGCTACAAACCACACATGAAGACGAAAGCACAAAAAATTCCTGACCACTGAAGATGCTTTAGAATAAAGCGAAACGCGTCTGGTCTAAAGTAGACTAATTTACAGTTGCAAAAGACGGTCCCAAAACCTATACCATTTGAAATATATATACTTCAAGCAATGCAATCTGCTCCTTCGAAATGATTCTGAGGCTAGTCACTGGTCATACTGCCAGCGACCTCTCAAATGTGTCCTCTCACTAAGGCGACGAAAGTCGAAAACCCAACTAAGTTTTATGCAAGACACATTTCTCCCTATTGTCGCACACAACACAGACAATCGTGGCTCCTGATTCAATTGTCTTCCCACACTATACGGTACCGTTCTATCATTTGCCAATCACATGGACCCTCTTAGGACTTTCTATAATCTTCTGGAGGAATTAGAGTTGTTGACGGTTGAAATGAGCGGCTAATTGAATAGTGTCTTAGCAGTTTTGGCGCGAAGGCACTCACGGTCTCAACAGATCAGTCAACTTGTTCCGTGCAGTCACAGGCCATGCCATTCCCTGATACCGTTGCTCTCTTTTCCGACTGCGTAAGCCGCGTTTTGGCTTCCCACCACAACGAAACTAGCACATGCAATTCTCTAATATTAAGCCTACTTGCTCAGCATCAACCAGAATTCGAAATTATCAAATCAACATATGTTAACTCTCACCCTCTTCTTACATAAATCAACATAGTCTCAAATCAAAGGGAAACGTGGATAAATAATGAATTAATGTAGTTTGCAATTATTTATATGGTTAACTTAACAAGATGATAAATACACCGCCACATTACACGGTGATCTGGCCGCATTAATATCCATCTTATATGTGTTGTGTCAGATTCAAAATCTGTTGACAACATGTCCCACCGGGTTGTAAACCCGATTGTCCCCGTTGTGAACATTGTCTGATATTTGATTGACGATCATTTTCTCCAAAAATTGAAAGTGCTGTTAGCGACTGGACGTTTTTGGCATCTTTTGGCTGTTTCCCAGGTTTCAGTAGGGCCAAAACTTTCGTTTTCCTCCAAATCTTTGGTACTTACAACCTTGAAACACTAGTGTTTATCATGTCTGGAACCTACTTCTTGGTTGCTGGTCGATACGTTTTTACTTGTTCTGTTCCGAAGTCATCTAATCCAGCGGCTTTATTGTCCTTCATTGAGCATATTGCATTTTCTTATTCTTCCAAACGGAAAGGTGTTCTTGTAAGTAATTCTTTGGGGTTACATATGTTTTATTTACTTTTCTATTCTACAGTAATTGCTGTGCTGTCTGGCTAGATGTTGTTGGGAATGACTGAGGGAGTGCCATGCTTTTCTAATGGTTTCTTTCATAACTGGCTGTATCATAAGTCCGCAAAAGTTTTCTTTCCTTGTAGCTGATGCGGCTAGCTTCTGGTCTTTGCCAGCCTGCATTCGCTCTTCATAAAATGGATCGTCTTCAAAGGGGTGTTCATATTTATTCAGTTGTGTTTTGTATCTCTGACCAGTCCTACTATTTAGGTTTTACTACATCCACAAGGTATGTTCTTTTACTAGCTCTATGATGGACTCATATTTGTCCAGTGAACGATCGAGTTTTGCTTGATATACACACAATTGATAGTACCATCAGGTATCGCGCAGCGTCATACTAGTTGGAGATGGGCAGATGTGAGAGAATTCATTAAGTCAGTGGAGTATCAATGAACAACAGGCAGCAACATGAATTGCGGCGGATGGAGACATTGGGACAAGATTGGAAGTTAAGCGATAAAGGGCACTGTGTATACGACATACCCCCTGATTTTCACGAGCGTCTGATAATTGTGGTGGGTGGAGTCCTGGTGACAAAATTTGAATGTTAGCGATGAGGAGAGCCGTGTATACAACATATTCCCAGATTTTCAGAGGCGTCTGAAGATGAATTATGCCCAACCCGACCATGACATGGTCTACGTTCTGACCCAACACAGGCCACATCCAACCTACTTCCATCGTGGAACACTGAGCAGCAACTCAAAGGGTACAAGCTGGCAAACTTAAACATGAAACACAATTCTGACTTGTATGGTATTCATCACTCTAGAGGAAACAGAATTACACAGAAATAAATTAAGATATGACACCATACACCACATAGTCCGTAACGAAGACACTTGTGACACACTTAACACACTAGGAAACAAAATCTCTGATCCACTATACATTGAACATCGGAATAAACGAGTAATCCACAGAAAACATAATATGAGGCACTAATTGTAAGAACAGCTCCATAAGGTAACACGATGGACAAAAACATAAAGAAAAAAGGAAGCGACAACATAGTAAAAATGATGGCTAATGGAAACGAAGCTACAACGCTCCTTTTGTCTCACTACGACTGTTATGCAAGCTTAGTTGGATACTTTGATTCCGTACAGCTATTTTTCAGTGACAACTCTATACAATGCAGAAGTCTATCGAAATCGGAGGTAATGCAATGTTCCAGAGAACGAGACAAAAATGGACTCAGACTATCTAAGCTGTCCCTTAGTCAACACTGCTACAATGCAGTTAGTCGCGTAATGAAGTGGGAAGCACAGTGAAGGTCTGCACGTCTCCAAATCCGCAAGACAAGTCCGAAGTGGCCAGGACACGTATGTATGCTTGTAGGTATGTGATGCAAGATGGGAACTGACAGAACACATATGAACTACTCCACAGCTGCCAGTCAAATCCCTCTTCCTCGCCAAGCTTCGAGCTCCCTCAGCGCCGGGCGCGTGCTTGTATTTTCAAAGTTATTATTCCTTCCTAAACTCACTATGTAAAGGGAGGCCTAACGTGTTCGCTTGGGCCACCCACTAGGGCCTCGGCGTTTTCACTGCCCTGGGATGTTTCCTTGGCTGCGTGCCATCATGTACTACATTGCTTCCAAAATATGTCCTTCCACAATCCACTAAATATTTCATTACTAATTGTCTGCATTTAGAAATATGGGGCAACTGCAAGGGAAAATTAATATAAATTTTAGGAATCACTCAACCTCTGATAATTTAAAATTTGGGACTGTAATGGAACTACTGCTTCATCAGTTTTATTAAATTATAATGCCACGTACGAATGTTGTAAGACATATCAGCGATATTTTATTTAGCACTTCTTACACAAATACAAGAGCATGGAATGAACTAATTCCGGTCGGAATTTTACACAGTATACATACACACACTAACAGTATTTCCTGGAACATTATTACTCAATACATCTACAAGGTATTAGAAAACTATTTACAAATTAATGTGAACAAACGTGGTGGGTCTCGAAGCCAGAGTCCAACAATTTAGTCGCTACACAAAAATGTCACTCTCTCCTACCACCTCTTTTGTGACAATATGGCCACACTATTAATTATCGCAAGTTAGTGCTGACCGCCCTTTGTAAATTTGATATCATAGTGTGTTGATGTGCTTTAACTTTTTATCTATGGTATTTGATCTTTTGTTGTATTTATATGACTAGTGCTTGGCTTCATGATACTGAAGTTTCGTACAGTAACTGTTGCAAGAATTCATAAGCCAAATTTGTTAATATCTACATCTACATGGGGTACTCTGCAAATCACATTTAAGTGCCAGGCAGAGGGTTCATCGAACCACCTTTATACTATTCATCTACCATTCCATTTTCGAATAGCGCGCCGGAAGAAAGAACATATGAATCTCTCAGTTCGAGCTCTGATTTCTCATATTTTATTCTGATGATCATTTCTACCTACGTAGGTGGGAGTCAACAATATATTTTCGCATTCGGAGGAGAACGTTGGCGATTTGAGTTTCGTAAGTTGCCCACGCCGCAGCGATAAGCGCCGTTGTTGTAATGATTCCCATAGCTCCTGTAAAGAACCTATGGCTCAAACTGTCTTATTATATCAGCTAGTAATAACATTAATTGAAAGAGGCTCATGTCAGCCGACATATGATAATTTTGATGTTTAATATTTCCCTTTAACGCCTGTATCTTGGTTCATATTCAATGGATGTTAGATTGCTTTCTTTTAATTTCAACCTTGGATATATCATCCCAACATGTAAAGGCTGTTATGGGGCTAGACCTGTGCTACATTTATTGTTTGGTTCATTAGTTCAATTTCAGATTGTTCTACACTAAATTGTATACTCCTCAAGTACTAATGTAAGCTTTTTTTTCAAACTATGTGAAAAATGTATATAAAGTTCAATTCACCGCCCAGTCTCCTACTACAGCAGGAACCTTCTTTCCTTGCTACCAGATCCATGTGGACGTACCACTGTCCATGTGCTTTCTAATTTTGAAGGCATCACATTCCATATAAATCTCTAGGAGATTCCAAATTCGACAGGCAGTCAGCTGTAGCCAGTATAGATTGTAGCAGCAGCCGACAGCTGTGAAGCAAAGAGACACATACTTAGACTTAATATTCATTTCATAATTAATTCTAAAAGTATTTGTGTCTATCTATGTTCCTCTTCCCGTAATACTTACTAATCATGGTCATATTTGTGTTTCACAGGAATATTATTCTGTTATCTAGTAAATTAAACATTTAAATGTCTTTGTTTTGAACAGCAAACTATCAATGAACACATTTCATTCACCTGTCAGCCGTCATTAGTGAAGTAGCGACGTCAATACTTAGCCTCAGTATGTATCACTCTTAGCTATTACAGTTAAAACTGAAAGGGTGGATAAGGTGCGCACATGGTGTATGCGGACGCAGGAAGAGTTGGATCCATTTCGCGAACAGCTGGAGGTGCTGTCGACTGCGTTAGATGTATTGAGACTGCTGCCTCGGGGTGTGGTGACAGTGGAGGTAGCGGCACGTCACAAGAGACACGTGGTGGGCCGCCGGCAGAGTGACGGCTTGTAGAGCGTTGTGTTGCTCGAGGCAGAAGGCCAACGTAAACGCTGGCAATCTACTTTCGCCCGTTCCCTACGAGTGGACACGTGGTCACTCCTGCAGCAGGGTCCAAATGCTCCAACGTTTGTAGACCTATTGGTCCAAACTGCTATGGTTATCATTCCCTAGAATTACAAACTGCGTAAAATAACTTACACCGAGGACAACAGACACACCTATGTCCAAGGGAGGACTAGAACTTCCGGCATGAACGGCCTTTCAGTCCGTACCGTGACACCTTAGACTACGCGGTCGGCAGGATCCGCGAGGAGGGATTTGTGAGTTATCGGGAGCTCCAATGTTGGACGCATTATAGAACCCCTAAGACAAATATATTTAAAGGGCGTAAAGAATTCCGGTGCGCACTCTGTATTTCAACGCCGCGCCGGAGTAGCCGAGCGGTCAGGAGCGTCACGTTACGGATCGTGCGGCCTCCCGCGTCGGAGGTTCGAATCCTCCCTCGGGCATGGATGTGTGTGTTGTCCTTAGGTTACTTTAACTTAGTTTAAGTCGTATGTAAGCTAGGGACTAATAACCACGCAGTTAAGTCCCATAGATTTACAAACATGTGAATTTTTTTGTATTTCAACAAGGGAGCGTGATCCGAGATGTGAATGGACCCTTCCCTGCAGCAATAGAGCGTATGGGATGCAGTTCTCCCAAGTCTTGGCACTAGAAAGATTTGCGCTTGGGTTTTGACACCATCCTCAGTTCAGTTCGCCGGCAGGCGAAATTGGCGAAGACTGCTACCCTCGCATGCTGGGTACAAGCAGAAATCGCAATTTCTACATTATACCCAGGGTTTTTCAGGTTCTTTTGGTTAGGAGTTCTTGGCTTGGGCCAGAGTGGAGGGTCTCAGTTAAAAACTTCGTCAACTCTGTGAGGTCTTTATTCCAGATTTCTATACGTACTTAATTGGGTGGGGAATTATAGACTCCCTTTAACATATCAGGGGTGCACTACGCAAAAGACGTCGCTACTTGGATAGCAGAGTATTTGTGGAGTGCACTAGGATTTTTTGGCTAAGCGGTAGTCACTTGGTCTGATGAATCAGCACGGGTTTAGGAAACATCGTTCATGTGAAACTCAGCTTGCCCTTTCCTCACATGACATCTTGCGAGCCGTGGATGAAGGGCAATAGGCAGATTGTGTTTTTCTCGATTTCCAAAAGGCGTTTGACGCGGTGCCACACTGCAGATTGCTAACGAGCATATGGAACAGGTTCACAGATTTTTGACTGGAGGGGAGACTTCCTAAGAAATAGAACACAGTACGTTGTTCTCGAGAGCGAGTGTTCATCAGAGACCAGTGTGCCGACAGGCGTGTCCTAGGGGAGTGTGATAGGACCGCTATTATTTTCATTCTATAAAAATGATCTGATGGACACAGTAACTTGTAATTTGTGGCTGTTTGCTGATGAAGTTGTGGTGTATGGGAGAGTGACGTCTTTAATTGACTGTAATAGCATACAGGATGACTTAGACAAAACTTCTAGTTGGTGCGAAGAATGTCAGCTAGCTCTAAATGAAGAAAAATGTATGGTGATGCGCATGAGTAGGAAAAACAATCCCATAATGTTTGAATACATCATTTATAGTGAGCTTCTTGATGCAGTCGCATCGTTCAAATATCTAGGCGTAACATTGCAGAGCGACTTGAAATGGAACGAACATGTAAGGACAGTTGTGTGTAAGGCGGACAGCCGACTTCTGTTTATTGGGAGAATTTTGGGAAGATGTACTTCATCTGTAAAGGAGACCGCAAATTAAATACTTATACGACCACGTATTGAGTATTGCTCAAGTGTATGGGACCCGCAGCAGATCATTTTAAAGGAAGACATAGACGCAGTTCAGAGGCGAGCAGCTAGGTTCGTTACTGCTACGTAAGACGAACGCGCGAGTGTCACGGAAATGCTTAGGGAACTCAAATGGGGATCGCTCGAGGAAATACGACGTTCTTTTCGTGAAATTATGTTGAGGAAATTTTGAGGGCCGGAATTTGAAAATGAGTGTAGTACAATCTTCCTGCCGCCTACTTACATTTCGCTTAATGATCACAAAGACAAGATAAGAGAAATTAAGGCTCCTACGCAGGCATATAGGCATTCTATTCTTTTCTTCCTTCTGTTTTGGAGTGGAATAGGAAAGGAAATGCCTATTAGTGGTACAGTGTACCCTCCGCCACGCACCTTACGGTGGATTGCGGAGTATTAATGTAGATGTAGATGGTGAACACTCTACAGTTGACACACAGACGATGAAATCGGGCCGCGATAAGACGAAAGACACTTTAAATCTCAAAATATTAGCACTACATGTTCATAATATTCGTAACAATGTTCCCGAATTTACTAAATTACCAGAAATTTGTAGCGCTCAGATAATCCTCAGGGCTGAGAACTTGCTACATCCCGACGTAGGAACTCTGAAATATTTAGTTAGAAGAAAACAGATGGAGTAAGGTCCTTTACCTTTTCTGTGTGTGTGTGTATGTGTGTGTGTGTGTGGTATCCCAGACGATAAATCACTCTTATTTAGTTTAGAAAAACAGGCGTGAACTGTTTCTAAAAAGAAAATTGTAGCTTCTAGAACCCAGAGAGGATGTCTTGAAGTAAAAAAAGGCGGAACGCATCTCGGTAAAATAAATAAATTGCATCAAGAAAACGACGTTTTTAATTATAGTAACGAATAATCCAGCGCTTGCTTCGGAAGATGGCCACACAAACCAACAAGTTAGGAAAATTACCGTACCACTCTCATCCTCTTTATTTCTACTACATTGCTTAAGTTACTAATACATATTGGGATTACAGGCTTCTTCTGTCGTTGCTTAATACACTACCCATCGAGCGCACTGATCTGCATGTTCTCCGCCGATCCAAGTGTTATACAACACGGCTGTGTATATTACTTATGTGCCTTTTGACAAATACCGCTGGAGCTGCAGCGCTGTGCTGTTTCCTGTCGTTTACCATGTAGTGTACATCTCGTGAGGCTCGACGGTCTGTTGAGGCTTTAAAATTAATTATTACGGGAATAACTTGAACATACGTTCATTCTACCAATCTTATTAAAGAACAGTTATTTATATATTCCATTATTACTCATCCTTGCGTCAAGGGTCACAGGTTGTTCAGTATCGACCGACAGTCAACTTTCGAAGGTCGTTCAGTATCGACGAACAGAAGCATGTTACACGGAATCGACATCCTCACTTCACCAACATGACTTGCTGTATTCTTGGTCTGAATGTAGTGGCACTTACATGTCACTCCAAATTGCCTAGAGTTTAACAACTGAATTAATATTTTCACCACTTCTGCTTTCATTGCGTTCTACGGTAGATTCTTCAGGAGCATGCGACTCCACTTACCTTAGACTTGGTATTCTCACGACTTTGATTAAAACTTCATGCCACCTAGAATACTTTTTCCGTGGATGATCCGTTTCACAATGCGGTTCATGGTTATATATAACTTGGCCGTCTATGGACGGAAAAGCTGCGGCGGAGTGCTCCGATGCGCGAGGCCGTTCCCCGTCGGGGTTCGAATCCTCTCTCGAGCTGGATGTTTTTGTTGTCTTTAGTGTAAGGTAGTTCATACGTAGTTTGTAAGTTTAGGGACTGATGACTCCGCAGTTAAGTCACATAAGCTTAACATATGAACATTTTTTTATGGATGGCAAAGAATTGGAGTCTTGTTAGAGTTTCTTCTCTTTTCTTCACAGAACCTATTCATTCGTTCGCTTCTTTCCTTTTTCTCTCTTCATCGATCCTTTTGGGCCTTGTGTTTGGTGAATCCTATTGAATTGATTTGATAATGTCAACTCAGCTTCCGAACTCTTTTCGATGGTGGAACACCTGCAAGTGTAATTCCACCATCCGCTGCATCCTTCTTGACTCCATACACCCATTTATATGAAACCATTAACCTCACGATGTAACCGAAGATCCTTTTGGTCTGTCTGATTTCATAAAACCTTCACAGGTTGTTTCCTCATTTCGATTGTGATCTTTTCAGTTTTCCCGCAGAAGTTTTGGTTTTTCCTTTTCTTCCAAGTCCCATAGCTGACCTTCTGTGGTCCATGTATTTGTTGTCATAAACTTTCCTTCCTTATATTAGAGTTGCGAAAGCTTCCCATTTCTAAAAGAAAATCAGACACTCTGATGATAGAACGCTTCGGGTTTTAAATCCAAATCATAATATTTCATTTTTTCATTATATGATAACGATTAATGCTAATAACGTTTATTTACTATTATTTTGTATATAATTGGGTCACCTTTTCGTGATTGGGCTTACACGGACATTTATTCAGTTGATGTGTCTACGTAGTGAATGTTCTTAACTATGATTATATATACATACAAAGATAATCTAAAATACAAAATTTGTTCATTGTCCTTGGGTCACCGTGACAACATACTTTTTAAAGAGGTCATGTTATGTAGGTAGGGTCTATAAACTTAAAATATCTTCAGCACACTCGTAAAAAGTCCAACACACTTTCAAGAATGTGTATTACCAAGAGGGAATCACCCTACGACCTCCAAAACGGCAATTTTAAAAATACACTCTTGGTGAACTGTTGTTAACATTTTACCACAATATATTTTTAAGCGACATTGGATGGATTCGGCACAGCATACTGCATCAGAGAGGACAGGTGAAAGAATTCAAACAGAAATTTTCGTAAATAGAACTTAAGAATTATTATATTTGGACGTGTCCATAACCATTGGTCGAAAATGTTTGCTAAGCTTATGGGACTTAACTACAAGATCATCAATACCTAAACTTACAAACTACGTATAAACTAAATTTACAAACTACGTATACACTAACTTATACTAAAGACAACACAATCATCCATTGCCCGAGGGAGAATTAGAACCTCCAACGGGGAACGGTCTTGCGCATCGGAGCATAGCACCTCAATGCGCTCGGTCACTCTGCCGCAGCTGAAGCCTACGGGAAAGACAGGCCGCAGCGCGCACGCCATATCACGTGATCAAGTGAGGCCTGTGCCGGCTCGATCGCTAGCGGATTGGCCGGCCGCTGGGGCACAGCCCACTGTCTCATAGTGGCTAGCCAATCCCCTAGCGATCCCGCTGGCACAGGCCTCACTTGATCACGTGATATGGCGTGCGCGCTGCGGCCTGTCTTTTCCGTAGGCCTCGGCCGCGGCCCACTGGTCGAATGACGTTGTCCTGCTGGTACATCAACGCGGAATGTCAAGTATGTGTCGGAGACAGAACACGGCGAAGAAAGGTAGCAGTGAAAAAGTCCTAACTGGTGAAGAGGGCCACGCGTTGCTAATGATAGTCTCTCACAAAGTTAATTTTATTAGAAACCGCACTAGTGAAGTTTGCAACCGGACACGTCACCAAACGCCACTGCTCATAGTGGTACATTTTATCTGCGCGTATGCTGTGGGGCAAAAACAGTAGAAACTGCACAGAAGCTGATGGTAGGCTGGTAGTGTGGCTCCAATAGTCAAGATCTTTCCTCTTTTCATGTGTCTTAAAGCGTCGAGTGTAGCAATGGCCCAATGAGTCGTTTTATCCACGCAAAAGGAAGGGAGGAAGGAAGATATAGAGTTTAACGTCCCGAAGAGAACATAGTCACTTAAGATGGAGCACAAGCTCGGATTGTTGTCGTTATGACGAGGAAGGGAATCGGCTGTGTCCTCCAGGTGGGATCGTCCCGAAATATTTCGATATTTAGACATCTTGCTCAATTAATGAAGGGCAATTGTTTACAGTAACAACGTTTCTTTCAAAAGATACGAGGAAAAACAAATTTCGTTAACATTCCTGAAAACTGCTCTTTCGTTAGACGCCTTGGAAGCGAACCAGGCATATAGCATCCTTTCTATAAAAGTTGGTGATGTTCAAATGTTTGTATAGTCTATGGGACTTAACTACGGGGTCATCAGTCCCTAAACTTACAAACTACTTATGAACTAGGACGGCACAAATATCCATGCCCGAGAGGGGATTCGAACCCCCGACCGTAGTGGCCGTGAAGACCGTGACTGGAGCGCCTTAGTCCCCTCGGCCACCGCGGCCGGCAAAAGTTGGTGATGACAGTTGATGGTGGACTATAGACTTTCTTTACATGGAGTCTTGACTCCTCGTGACTGTCTGCCTGTTTGTTTACAAACAATAGGGCAACATATAAACTCTCCTATTTCATAAAGAAACCGGTTCCACGAATTTACAATGAAAATTTATAATCTTTCCACAGCTTACAATATCTCCCAACTTTCTAATAAAATTTTAATTACAATACTATTTAAGGCTTTAATCTATCTACTTTAATTGCAATATGCATTTGTAATTATTCGACTTTATATGTTCAAATGTTTGTAAACCTATCGGACTCAGTTGCCGGTTTATTATTCCGTATTTAAACTAAGGTAAACTAACCTAAAGACAACACAAACACCCATGCCCGAGGGAGGACTCGAACCACCGATGGCAAACAGCCGCGCGCACCACAGCACGGCGCTCAGTGCGCGCGGGTAATTCGCCGCGGCTCTATTTTATATAGTAATTAAAATTTTAATTAGCTGCAACCGTCATTTCATAACTGAAAACCGCGATTTTAATCCCTTTAATAAAAGCACACGGATACTGAGCACAGGGGTGTATCACTGATGGACATTTTCATCAAAATACCAAATGTAATTTATTAGTAAGAGCAAAATTTAACATCAGATAACAGCTGACATGAATAGATAAACGAACAGATGCTCAGCACAATACAATAAGAAGATCCTCTAAATTTAAGGGAAGGAGGGAGCGATTTGCCTTTACAAAATAACAGATGTGATAAAAAAAAAAAAAAAAAAAAAACACACACACACACACACGCACACATTATATTTTACATGAATACCATTTTTAAAAGAAAAATTGAGCAAGGAACAAAGGAATAGCCAAGGGAGTAACACTAGATGTAATTAACAGTGGGCGCTACAGGCTTTGCTTAGGTAACTATACAAACACCAGCAGTGTAACTGATCTGTGCTTCTAGACATTGGCTGGAGGACACTGCAATTTAGAATGAAACCTCTCCACATAACATAAATGACCATTTGCAATAAACAAGAATCCAATTACAGTGTACTGGCCCGAAAGATGCATACAGTTACCGTAGATAGATTAAAATAATGGGATCCCTATTTTTAGGCACATATGGGGCAGCTTAAATTTAGAAATTTTCACTATACCTTAAAAAAAGGACTTGGGCCAAAACTAGACAATTAAAAAGCAGTAACAATAAATATATTAAGAATCATTTTTGGGTTAATATATAATTATACCAAAGCCATCGACAGAGTAATTGAACAACGCCCTTTAAATACTGGCCAGAACACGTTGCGCAACAGAGAGAAGGCTCAGACCTTTACCTAAATGACCGTTTCAACTCGACGAGTTACACTAAACATCAGCTGGCGCTCAAAAGAAGGAAATGCAATAACTCTAGATATATTATTAACAGTGCCCTTTTTGGATGCTATTTAGGCAATTTCCTTTCGTAGACATATGGCTCTAATCAGGTTTGGAATTTCACAATAAAGATGCCATTTTACACAATACATTGGCCAAACGAGATGATAAAAACAATAGACAATATGCAAGCGTCAACGTCAACAGTGTAATTGAACAGTGTCCTTTAAACACTCGCCAGAGCACATTGCGCACATCAGGTACAGCTTCTGCTATTAGTTTGCTAAACAGGGATACAACAACAATCTCTAAATCAATAATTATAACACATGAGCACCTTTATAGGGAGAGGACCGCCACGGCTGACATAGCGCAAAAGGCGAAAAACAGTTAAAACCAAACTTCCTCAAAGGCCGCGGGCTAGCGTCACTGCCACATGTATGGATAGTTACCAGACCACTCAGAAAAGACACGAACAGAAGGCTGCAAACTACAACTCGCCGACGGCAGCAACGACGACAAGAGGGAAAAGGGCCAAACCCCAAGTTGCCACTACGCCTGGGGGTGGCAACCAAACAGCAGAAGGGCAAAACGCCGAATAAATTCCGCTCGTTACCCTCAATATACCAACTCAAGATCGTCCTCGCATGTGAGGCGAGACATTTCAAAAACACGTGAGTAACGCAACAGCGAAGTCAAACTTAACAGCCGCGGTGGAGTAGCCAAGCGGTCTAAAGCACCTCGCTGCGGAGCGCTCGCCGTAGAGGTTCGAGTCCTCCCTGGGGCATGGGTGTGTGTGTTTGTCCGTAGGTTAGTTTACCTAGGTTTAAGTAGTTTGTAAGCTACGGACTGATGACCACGCAGTTTGGTCCGATAGATTTACAAACATCAAACTTAACTCCAAAGCAGAAAACAGCCGGCGACGCCAGACACAAAACCAGCTCAGCGTCCACGCCCGAGCGGATAACTTTCTCGGACCCGGCCCAAGCCATCGGCTGTCACAGACGCACTCTCCTGGCCGTCGAGTCCCGGCGGCCAACGGAAACACCAACGGAGGTAGCGCCACCACGGTCAGGAGGAGAAACAAACACAAATCGGGACGCAGATTTGGAACAGAACGAGCCCACGGCTCAATAACTAAACTACTTTATGATGTAATGATGTAATTAGTAATAGTTTATGTCATTACATTATTTAAAAATTGTTTAAAACAAATAAAATATATTGCCGTCCAAGTAGGAACGAGTCTCGATCATACGCATGACAGTCACGCAAGCTATCGCCTGCTACTGCAGTACAGGTCGATTTGACTATTGTAGAAGGTGTAGTCGAGGTGCGCTTAAACTTTGGTGTCCTAATTTTTGGAATTTTCTCCATAGTACGCATTAAAACTTCTGTGAGTGGACCCTCTTGACTTGTACTCCTAACTTGCGAAGTCATATCCCAAACTCCTGAAGGTCTCGTAAGTGTGCAGCCGTGCTGACAGCTAGGCGAGTTGGACAAAGCTCCGCGGCGAATTAGCCGTGCTCATTTGCGCGCCGTGCTGCAGTGCGGGCGTCCGTTCGCCGTCGGGGGTTCCATTCCCCCCTCGGGCATGGGTGTCTGTGTTGTCCTTTGGTTAGTTTAAGTAGATTGTAAGCTACGGACTAATAACCCATCAGTTGAGTCCGATATATATCATTTTTATTCCAGAGCCATGAGCATGGCCGCGTGGACTGCCCCAGCACGTCTCCCTTCAGATGCGGACAACTCAGTTCATCGTCTCACTACTGAAGTAGTCTCCCTGCCCATTACCACTCATTACTCGCAGTACGTCGCAGTTTTCCATAAGAGTTCAGAGACGGTATGCACGCGCACAGAAAGAAGCATCAGTGGCCGTCACGCAAATTACAAGTCGCCACTGTTCGTCGTGTCACTCCATCACAGTCTGGGCTTTGCGACAAAGCGCATTGTATTGTCAAAAAATGTTATTGCCTTTGGAAAATAATAGCGCCGTGAAGAGGTGTATGTGGTCTGCAACCAGTGCACGATACCACTCGGTCACTAAAGTGCCTTGAAAGAGCTGCACTGGAACCATGGATGCCCACATAATTCTCATTACCTGACATCGCAAGTTTTGGAGACGATATGATAGTTTAATATTCTTCAAAAGTGAAACGCCAAGTTCGCGAATTACTGATTTACTTAATGACGACTAATTTCGTCTGACTGTGCAGCCATCATCTCGTCATATCACATAAGTTGCGCATCTTATTTTAAAAATGTAGAAAAGTAATACGCGCAACTCATAAAATATGATATGACCAGATGATTGCGGCACAGTCCTCCGAAACCGGTCGTTATTAAATAAATAATTAATTCGCGATCTTGGCGTTTTGCTTTTGAAGAACAATCCACATAATTGGAAGATTACCGGTTCTCATGCTCTTATCGGCGTGATGAGGAACGTATCGGGACTCATCAGACCACGCACGCTCTGACATTTCGCTGTTATACAGTTAAGATGATCACATGTCCATTTCAGACGTAGTTACGCATGTCGAGGTGTCAACATTGGCATATGCATGACTCGTCGACTGCAGAGGACCATCGTTGAGGGTGTCAGTGCGCTGTGTGTTCACACACACATGTACTCTGCCCAACATCAAAGTTGCTTGCCTGTCGCGTTTCACCAAACCGTTCAGCCTACGGTCGATAACATTAATGAGGGATGGCCGCCCAAACCGCCAATGTACGAACGTGGTTTCAACTCTGTTTCGCCACTTCTTGAAACCACTCGGAGCATAATTTTCAGCTTTCTCCATTGATTTATATCAAAGCCCACTGGCAGATAATTCTTTTGTAAGTTGATTGATAATATCTGCAGGAACCAAACAAAATTGTGTCCTTTCTTGTTTTCATCGCAAGAAATTCTTCTATTTTACCGGTTGAAATTTCGAAATTCAGCGCGAACTCCAAAGGTATGTGGAAGTTACGGAAATCGGCAGCAAATTCTGTGTTGCTGCGAGGAATTTCAAGTAATTTGTACCATTACTAAATTCCAAACATGTGTGGAGAATTTCGACAACTCTGTCTGCATTACTGAAAACAAGGTAATGTAGGACAAGTGAGCAAGTCATGCCGACAGAATAACCAACTTGCGGAATGTGTCATATATACAGGGTGTTGATTTTAAATGAGAAAAATCAGATATCACGGAAACTTTACGTTTGATTAAAACAAGGTACAATACTGATTTGTTTGTATCGGAAAGGGACATTTAATTATACTACATTCGTCCACTCATTCAATCCTGTGCATAGGTGGTGGGGGCAGCTTTGAAATATGCAATGGGAACGCCCGGTTTTTATGGCAGATTACGATTGTAGGGCAAAAACTACGTAGTTTTCGTCTTAAAAATATTCCGTTTCGCCACAGGTGGCGCTGTAATGAGAGGAATCGAAACAAATACATAACTATAATTTACAACTTGCAGCTCACTGTTCGTTTAACATTCAATGGCATGGTGCACTCCATAACAAGCATTACATGTACAGTGTTTACGACCTTCACACCTGCCTATCGTTCGAAGACAAGACGTAGGAATAGACGATGCACGCTGCAACCACAGAAGACAGAACTGAAATGCCGGCCACGGTGGCCGAGGGGACTGAGGCGCTTCAGTCACGGTCTGCACGGTCACTACGGTCGGGGGTTCGAATCCCCCATCGGACATGGATATTTGTGCCGTTCTTAGTCTTAGCTAGTTCATAAGTAGTTTGTAAGCTTAGGGACTGATGACCCCGTAGTTAAGTCCCATAAGTTCTACAAACATTTGAACATTTTAATAGAACTGAAATGATCCTGATTTACGACGAATGTAAGAGAAATGTTGACGCTGCTGTTGCCTTGTATGCTGAGCATTTCCGAGTTAATGTTCGCTCTCGTTCGTTCTTTATATCTAAAGACAGTGTTCAGACTGCCAATAGGAAACGAAGCAAACCATTTACAGGGGAAGAAAATGAAACAGCAGTACTAGCAGCAGTACACCGCTCCCAAGGAGATAAGTGTTCGGCAATTACATCCTGATTCTAATATGCCCATTGGTAGTATTGGCAACATATTGCATCGTCGTGGGTATCATCAAAATGTTCAAATGTTTGTTAAGCTTATGGGACTTAACTACGGGGTCATCAGTCCCTAAACTTACAAACTACTTATCAACTACCTTATACTAAAGACGGCACAAATATCCATGCCCGAGGGGGGATTCGAACCCCCGACCGTAATGGCCGTGCAGACCGAGACTGGAGCGCCTGTCTCCTCGGCCACCGCGGCCGGCGGTATCATCTATACCACGTCTCACTGCTTCAAGAACTGCATGTATTGACGGAGGTGGTCCTATGACCAGGCCTGCTAGGTCACCCGATATTTAAAAGGTACGGTGTACCACCAAATGCCAAAAGGCCGATTAGACCTGACCGAATGCATATGTGACTCCTGTGCTGACGTTTCCAGAGATGTGCTTATATCCTGTGTATTATCATTCGCAGAACGGGTCACTGCGTTTACTGCAATTGAAGTTGCTATATTTGAACATTTACTTTAATTGGAAAAGCAGGAAAACGTTCGTTTCGAACCCTAGATTCAATGGCATATCAGGTATTACCCTGATCGCTATGTATAAGGTATACAAAGTTGTGAGTGGAGTGTACAATTGAAAGCTATGAAGTACTGTCCTGTCCTCCTGTCGAAGCATGGAGATGAGGTACCCCACGTCACTGAATATTAAGTGTTCAATGTTTGTAAACCTATTGGGCCAAACTCCTCTGGTCATCAGTCCATAGACTATCAATTTACTTAAAATAACTTACACTAAGGACAACACACACATACACACACACATAACCGAGGGAGTAATCAAACCACTGGCGGAAACGTCCGTCCAGTCCGTAGCATGACGCTTCGACCACGTGGCCCTTCCGCGTGGTAATATTAAATGGACATTGAGCTGCCTATTGTAAATTACAGTTGTAGATTCAATTTCATTCTTCTGATTACAGCACTATCTGTGGTAAAACGGAAAGATGTTTAAGACAAAACGTACGTAGTTTTTATCGTACTGTCATAATCCGCAATAAAAACCTTGGGTTCCCATTGAAATTCCGAAAGAGGTTGGGTGGTACAAGTGTAGAATCATTGGATGTCCCCTCCGTTACAATCAATTTAGTATTGTACCTTGTTTTGATACGATGTGTAGTTTCTGTAGCATTTGAATTACTCTGCTTTGTCATGACACACCTCTACTAGAGCAGGGCCGGTAGTACAGGCAGTACCCCACGCAGACAACGGCGAGCGCCAGCACAGAGTAACATATAAAGAGGAGCAGCCCTCCCTATACAACTGTCCTACGCTCCCCTCGTAGTTCCGTAAGATGCTAGCAGGTTTCAGGCGGTTCCCTGGATTAGGGTGCCTCTCGCACATCAGAGGGTAGCATGGAGGGGAGGCTGAGGGGAGAGCTCGTGCCGCCTGCCACGAGGCCATGGCTGTGTCCGGCTTGCTGGCGTTTGAGGGGAGGTGGTGGTGGGGACAGCCGCTACCTGCCGCCTGCTCTGGCCAGTTTAAAGGGCTGCTTCTGATCACAGCGCCATCATGGGACATCTTACGGAACTGCTGGAAACCCTCCCTCCCCGCACCCCTGAGCGTAGGACCGGGCCCTTACGGAGGTTTCCCGTCTGTATATATTTGTCTGTGGCGCCAGACAAGAGCCTTGTGCTTGGTGCGGCATCTGTCTGCGGGGTGTCGTGGAGTTGGCCATCATGGGGTTCCTACTGGCCGGGGCCGGCATGATAAATTGAGGGTCCCCTTGCCGGTCCCTCCCACTCACCCCTCCCTCCTCGCACAGGAGTTATCCGTGAGTAAGTCCTTCATTGGTTATCATATTCATTTTCTGTTATGACAAGTTAAAGGTGTAACGTAGTTTTACAGCGGTAACACTAAAATTGATTGCTTTCGCAATCTCGTCTATATTCTTTCATAGCTATGTTGCCCCTAATACGACTGCAATCATTACATGATTTCTGTTGTTCGAATGTATTATATATGTTTCGCAACTAAGTCACCATAGAGCGATCGGGGTGCAGCCATTTTTTAAGGTGCTGACCATACTGAAATAAGAATTTACGCATTAATGGGCGTGTTCGTCTGAAAGAAATTACAGATTGTTTTGCTACGGTTAGATCCGGCGTATAAAGTCTAGAGAATTAGTGTTGTTATTGATGTCTACAGATGATAAAATTCGATGCTTAATAGAGACGAGTCCAACCAAATTCATCTAGTTGGAATTTCATCTTTATAAAATGAACTATATAATAATTGTGTATGACGTTTGAAGAAGTAATTTTTAGAATGTAATACTTAAGCTGAAAAAGTAAATCACTGGCAACCACTTGAATGCACACATGTGCTTATTTTTATACTGTAATTATAGCACACCTGTGGTGGTAGCACAGGTATCAAAAACAATTCACGCAGAATACTTGAGTCTAGCAGAAACTGGTAATTATTCTACGCTATTTAAGTTTCACTCAAAGTTTTACAAACATTCTAAAAATTATGAACACATCTATAGACGCCATGACGTGATAATAGGGCCCTAGGTAGGTCTGCTTATATTTTCCATAGGTATGGGGCCATGAACTTCAGACTGCGTCCTGTTAGTAACTTTCGTTGAGCTATGCTACAAGTTGAACCGTTTTGGTAATACAAACACCAGACTTTCAGCCGCTAGTTAAAAGGTTACAGAAATATCATGGCACTCAACCTTTTTGTTATGAACATAACATTATTGAAACGGTTGTTTACCACTATGATGGGAGGCTCCGTCAGCAAAATGGATAGCAAATTCGTCACCAGCTGTCCAACAGCTAGTAACTACAAATGCATACCGGTATGTTATAACATTTCATTACGGACAATTGAGTTTAGGTTTTAATTATTAAAGAACCAGTAGGTCAATCGTAAAATGTTTATTCTTTAATGCTGCGTAAGACTTTTTGAGAATCTTCAATATCAGGCTTCAGTAAGCACAAACATCCATGCCGGAGGGGAGATTTTGAACAACGAATTGTAAACATGTACATAAAATGGGAAGATACTGTTACAATGACTGTTGTAAATGACGTAATGATAGTACTAACTTGTATAGATATTAAGTACTAGATTTATGTGGAATTCATTATTACCACACTTATTCCGTTTGTGATTTTAGCTGTAAAAGAAAAAGTAATCACGGAATGAAATAGAATATTTGCATTTTATTTTAGCGCAGAACAAAGTAACATGAAGGAAGTTATATCTGAACTAAAGGAAATGTAATACCATATACGTTAAATGCGTCCACAGCAGCCATGTCAAAGGCAGACAATTTAGTAGATGCATTGATTCTAATTAATGTCTTTCAATACATCCCATAAATAGTGAATAATTACTTAGAAAAAATAAACAAGGTAATTTGTTGCAATGTATACATTTCCCTTTCGTTTCATTAAGGAACTACACTTGCCTCAGAAATCTAGAACTTCCTTCATATACGAAACTACCAGTATCAGCACGTTATTCAGAATTTCCATTATTACAGTATCCTCCCAGTTTACGTGCATATGCTTCAGAAGACCATTGTTGAATTAGTTGTTGCGTATTTCACGGTATGTTCACGAAACACAACAAACACGCATTTTAGAGGGAGCATTCTTACATTTTCACAACTCTAAATATTGAGAACATAGTTCTATTTAATTAATAAGAGTGCCCGATACCCTTTTAGAAAAAAAAAGTGGAAAAATGTTTATTAGTGGTGGGTTACGGACCACCGACCGTGTGCATTACAATCCGACGCGCTGCTCACTACACTATTTTTTCCATTGTTTTTTTTTTTTCTTTTTTTTTCCTGAAAAAATACACTTGACCACTTCAGGCGTTGGCTCCTACCTTATCGTAGTCCCAGTCCAACTAACCTAATTCTAATAAGGAGCAAGGAAGGCTAATAGGCTACCGAAAGCAGAAAAATAATAATAAAGAAAATAAAATAAAACTCAGGAGATTTGGAAGAAATAACTGGGAAAACTTCTTTTCTTTTGTTCTCTTTATTTTTATTATTTTTTATTCTTTATATAATAAGAGGTGCGCCGTAGTGCTGCCGCAGGCATAGGTAGAATCGTCCAAACGTGTCTTCTCGTTGATTGATATTTTCCGTTGTGGGTCCTGTGCAGTTGAGGTTGGTTGTGTTAAGATTTATCTTCTCATGGCTTGGACGTTCCAGTTGCGAGGCGGGTCATGAAAGGCACTCCGTAAAATGTTGGAAAAATATTGCTGGTACTTTGGGTTACGGGTTAGGACGCAGTGTCGTTCATTAAGAAAAATGTTCAAATGTTGGTATAGTCTATGGGACTTAACTACGGGGTCATCAGTCCCTAAACTTACTAACTACTTACGAACTAGGACGGCACAAATATCCATGCCCGAAGGGGGATTCGAACCCCCGACCGTAGTGGCCGTGAAGACCGTGACTGGAGCGCCTTAGTCCCCTCGGCCACCGCGGCCGGCGTTCATTAAGAATTTCCAATATCTAAGTACTGACTTCTCGCCGGAATCAAAGAGGTATCGGATCGTGTGGCCACGAATCCAATTTACCGAGTGTGTTTTGGTGGTGGGGTAGAAAGTCTCTCCCGGAAATAAGAGCCTGTTGATGTCGATCTGGGCGGGTGTTTGGCGAGTAAGGAACTCCAAATTTCGCCGCGCGAGCGTCCAGACATCGTTTTTCTGACCACAGTGGAACCTGTGGCCGTCTGTGTCGTCCACTCCGCAGTGAATGCAGAGGGGCGAATCGGCGAGATCGATCCGATGCAGACAATGTCGGTTAACTTGTTTTCCGTTCAAAGTGAGATACCAAGCTGACTGGACGTGTGATTCGACGCCGAACAGTTGCAAGATTCGTCCTTTAATCTCTTAGTATTGATGGCAGTTGTTAACTGATGCTAATATGGCATTTCTAGACACTAGATTATCATTTATCGTACGAAGAACGAAGTGTTTTTGTTAATTCTTCAGTGCGCCGTTGCCTTGAAATGACAACGTTTAAGTTACAATTAGAAAACCATCAAATACGCAACGCAAGATGGCGTATGCCAGAGAGAGTTCTGGACGTGGAATGTCATGTGACATCTCCGAACAGCAGTTGTTGTTGTTTTTTTTTTTTTGTTTTTTTTTTTTTTTAATCAATGGACGGTTTCAAATCGCCGTTATTTTTGCACATATCACTCAAACAATACGGAAAAAAAACATAATAGAGCGAAGTTGTAGAGAATTTTCTCATCTACAAATTCGGTTATTCAATTTTCGTGTCAGATGAACGGTTCGTTTGCAATTACAGTTATATTACAAACGCCTTTCTTTAGTGTTGCTAACGAGTTTTTGTCCGAAAAATTTGAAAAAGGAGGTTCCTCTATCGGCCTACAAATATGTCTGTAAAATTTGGTGTTGATCAGTTGAACGGCTCGACTTAAAATGGGGGAACACGTTAAGGACAGACGGACATTCCAAAATCTCCGTTATTTTTGCAAATATCTGTGAAATTATGCGAGATATGAAAAAAACCATAACGGAGCAAAGCTGTAGAGAAATTTCTCATCTACAAATTCATGTCAGATGAACGGTTAAGCCGTTATTTTCATTTAAATTTTGAGCTGTCAAAAGGCGATCGCAAAGGCCCACTTTTAGTGTTACAACCGTAACCTAAAGTGGGCCAAAAGATTCCGTTGACCTACGTCATCAAAAAAGAAAGAAAACCTGACTAGAAATAGACAAGACATTATACAAACATATGAAGACTCTGGATATTTAAAAAGGTGTTTTAAGTCTCTAGCATTTTTACAAAAAAATTGGATAAGAAATCGTGATTCATAACATTAAAAAAAGGTTATCAATTTACTACTGTAAATTGGAACAACAATAACAAACATAAATAAGCAAACAAAATGAATAAAACATCTAAACATGCCTATGTACTACGTGCATAGCCTGTCCTAAGCCTGGATAAAATGAGTAGGAGTGTTCTTATTTCCCTGTCAGTAGGAAAGTTCACAGTTACGATATTTATTTGTAGTCGGAAACACGAGCGTCACCACGCAGGCAGCCTAGAGATTAGAATATTTTGATGATAAAAAATTTCCCGTGATGTTCTGTGTGTACAATTTTATATGGCCCTTAATAATATTGTTGTTTGAAAACGGTATATGTAGATACAGCACACATTTTACCAGCATCAAAATTTCAGTAAGTAAACTGACCGATTCTGGAGTTTTGTCATATGTGTCATACGAAACTAATTATTTGTATTTGGTAGGTCTCATTCACAAAAGTATGCTTTTAACAGTGTTTCTAAAGTTCTAATACGAAATCTACTTTTTGCTGAGTTCTTAACTGAACAAAACTGAAACGTTACTTGGAAAATTTCTTACATGCTCGTCCTGTGAAGCTTCCAATGTAATTGGCTGACAGAGGAACAATAGAGGTGGACTTAAATTGAAAGTTCCAGATAGCTGGAAATTGTATCAAACTTTTGTATGTCTGAACTGTTTCGCAAGATACAGAGTATCAAACGTTCAAGCGCACTGACACTCTCAACGATGGTCCTTCGCAGTCGACGAGCCATGCATATGCCAATGTTCACACCTCGACATCGGTAACTACGTCTGAAATGGACGTGTGACCATCTTAACTGTATAATAGCGAAGTGTCAGAGCGTGAGTGGTCTGATGAGTCCCGATACGTTCCTCATCATGCCGATGAGAGCGTGAGAATCCGTAATCTTACAATTATGTGGGCTGCCTTTCCTTCTTTTGAGCGCTAGCTGATGTTTGGTACAACTCGTCGAGTTGAAACGGTCATTTAGGTAAAGGTCTAAGCCTTCTCTCTGTTGCGCAACGTGTTCTGGCCAGTATTGAAAGGGCGTTGTTCAAATACTCTGTTGATGGCTTTGGTATAATTGTATATTTAGTGTTACTGCCTTTTGTCTAGTTTTGTCCAAGTTATTTTTTAAAGGTATTGTGAAATTTTCCAAATTTAAGCTGCTCCATATGTGTCTAAAAACAGGATCCCATTATTTTAATCTATCTAGGGTAACTGTGTGCATCTTTCGGGCCAGTACACTGTTATTGGAGTCTTGTTTATTGCAAATGGTCATTTATGTTATGTGGTGAGGTTTCATTCTAAATTGCACGGGGTAGCTCCGGGCAGTGTTTAAGAGTCACGGATCAATTACAAAATGTTCAAATGTTTGTTAAGCGTATGGGACTTAACTACGGGGTCATCAGTCCCTAAACTTACAAACTACTTATGAACTACCTTATACTAAAGACGGCACAAATATCCATGACTGAGGGGGGATTCGAACCCCCGACCGTAGTGGCTGTGCAGACCGTGACTGAAGCGCCTCAATCTCCTCGGCCACCGCGGCCGGCGATCAATTACACTTTTGGCATTTGCTTGCATAATTACCTAAGCTATACTTGTTGGCGCCATTGTTGATAGGGTCTAAGATTTCTCTCTTTGCGTAACGTGCTCTACCTAGTTTTTCAAAGGGCGCTATTTAATTACCCTGCTCATTGTGAAATTTCCAGAACTGACTTGTGTCATATATATTTTAATATGACCTGTTCTTTTGTAAAGGCAAATGATTGCTCCCTTCTTCCTTTAAATTTGAGTATCTCCTTATTGTATTGTGCTGAGCATCTGTATAGTTATCTATTCAAGCCAGCTGTTATCTGATGTTAAGCGTGATGTTAAATTTTGCCCTTACTAATAAATTACATTGTCTTGGTATTTTGATGAAAATGTCCATCAGTGATACACCCCTGTGCCCAGTAATTGTGTCCTTTTATTAAAGGGGTTAAAATCCCGGTTTTCAGTTACGAAATGACGGTTGCAACTAATTAAAATTTTAATTACAATATAAAGTCGTGTCGCGGCGGATTAGCCGCGCGCACTGAGCGCCGTGCTGAGATGCGCGCGGCTGTTGCCCATCGGTGGGTCGAGTCCTCCCTCAGGCATGGGTGTTTGTGTTGTCCTTAGGTTAATTTATCTTAGTTTAAGTAGTTTGTAAGCTACGGACTAATAAACCAGCAGCTGAGTCCGATAGGTTTACAAACATTTTAATATTTAACATCGAATCATTCCAAATGCGTTTTGCAATTAAAGTAGGTAGATTAAAGCCTTAAATAGTATTGTCATTAAAATTTTATTAGAAAGTTGGGAAATACTGTAAGCTGTGGAAAGATTATAAATTGTCATTGTAAATTCGTGGAACCGGTTTCTCTATGAAATAGGAGAGTACAGATATTGCCCTATTGTTTGTATACAAACAGGCAGTCACTAGGAGTCAAGACTCTATAGAAATAAAGTCTATAGTCCATCATCATCTGTCATCACCAACTTTTATGGAAAGGATGATATATGCCTGTTTCCCTTCCAAGGTGTCTAACGAAAGAGAAGTTCTCAGGAATGTCAACGACATTGGTTTTTCCTCGGATCTTTTGAAAGAAACGTTGTTACTGTAAACAATTGCCCTTCATTAATTGTGCAAGATGTCTAAATATCGGAATATTTTGGAACGATCCCACTTGAACGAAACAGCCGATTCCCTTCCTTGTCATAACGATAACAATCCGAGCTTGTACTCCATCTCAAGTGACTATGTTGTCTTCGGGATGCTAAACTCTAATCTTCCTTCCTCTCTTTCTTCTGCGTGCATAAAACGACTCATTGGGCCATTGCTACACTCGACGCTTTACGACACACGAAAAGAGGTAAGATCTTGACTATTGGAGCCACACTACCAGCCTACCATCAGTTTCCGTCCAGTTTCTACTGTTTCTGCCGCACTGCATACGTGCAGATAAAATGTACCGCTGTAAGCAGTGGCGTTCGGTGACGTGCCCTGTTGCAAACTTCACTGCGTGCGGTTTCTAATAGAATTTTCACTAAGTAACTTTGTGAGCGATTATGATTACCAACGCGTGGTGCTCTTCAGCAGTTAGGACTTTTTCACTGCTACCTTTCTTCGCCGTGTTATATGTCTGAAACACATATTTGACATCCCGCGTTGCTGTACCAGCAAGATAACGTCATTCGACCAGTGGGCCGCGGCGGAGTGGCCGAGCGCATTGAGGCGTTTTGCTCCGATGAGCAAGGCCGTTCCCCTTTGGATGTTCTGATTCTCCCTCGGACAATGGATGTTTGTGTTCTCTTTGGTATAAGGTAGTTCATAAGTAGTTTGTAAGTTTAGGGACTGATGACCTCGCAGTTAAGTCGCAAACATTTTTGACCAGTGGTTATGGACACGTCCAAATATGATAATTCTTAATTTCTATTTACGAAACTTTCTGTCGCCTCTCCTCTCTGATGCAGTATGCTCTGCTGAATCCTTCAATGTCGCTTAAATATATTGTGGTAAAATGTAAACAAGTTCACCAAGAGTGATTTTTTTCCTTTTTTTTTTTAAAATCGCCTTTTTCAGGTCGTAGGTTGATTCCCTCTTGGTAATACACATTCTTGAAAGTGTGTTGGACTTTTTACGAGTGTGCTAAAGATATTTTCAGTTTATAGACCCCACCTACAAAATACGAACTCTTTAGAAAGTATGTTGTTACGGTGACCGAAGGACAATGAACAAATTTTGTATTTTCCATTATGTTTGTATGTATATATAATCATATTTAAGAACATTCACGATGTAGACGCATCAACTGAGGGAATGTCCGTGTAAGCCCAGTCACGAAAAGGTGCCCCAGTTATATACAAAATAATACTAAGTAGACATTATTAGTATTAATCGTTATCATATAATGCAAAAATGAAATATTATGATTTGGATTTAAATCCTGAAGCGTCTATGCTTCAGAGTGTCTTACTTTCTTTTAAAAATGGGAAGCTTTCTCAACTCGAATATAAGAAAGTAAAATTTATGACAACAAATACATGGACCACAGCTATGGTACTTGAAGAAAAGGAGAAACCAAAACTTCTGCGGGAAAACTGAAAATATCACGGACACAATGAGGAAACAACCTGTGGTTTTATGAAAGCAGACAGACGAAAATGGTCTTCGGTTACATCCTGAGGTTAATGGCTTCATATAAATGGGTGTATGAAGTCAAGAAGGATGCAGCGGATGGTACAATTACACTTGCAGGTGTTGCACAATCGAAAAGAGTTCGGAAGCTGAGTTGATAGCATCAAATCAGTTCAATAGGGTCCACCAAACACAAGGCCCAAACGGATCATTTTCTATGAGGAGAGAAAAAGGAAAGAAGCGAACCAATGAATAGGTTCTGTGAAGAAAAAAGAAGAAAGTCTAACAAGACTCAAATTCTTTGCCATCCATAAAAAATCTTCAAATGTTTGTTAATCTTATGTGTCTTAACTGCGGAGTCATCAGGCCCTAAACTTACAAACTATGTATGAACTACCTTATACTAAAGACAACACAAACATCCATGCCCGAGAGAGGATTCGAAACCCCAACGGGGAACGACCTGGAGCATCAGAGCATAGTGCCTCAATGCGCTCGGGCCCTCCGCCACAGCTTTGTCGTCCATAGACGGCCGAGTTATACATAATCGTGATCCGTATTGTGAAACAGATCATCCACGGGAAATGTATTCTAGGTGGCATGAAGTTTTAATCGAAGTCACGAGAATACCAACTCTTGATATGTGGAGTCGCATGCTCCCGAAGAATCTATCGCAATGAAAGCACAAGTGGTGAAAAATATTAATTCAGTTGTTAAACTGTATGCAGTTTGGTGTGACATATATGTGCCACTAAATTCAGACCAAGAATACAGCAAGTCATGTTGGTCAAGCGAGGATGTCGATTCCGTGTAACATGCATCTGTTCGTCGATACTCAACGACCTTCGACAGTTGACTGTCCGTCGATACTGAACAACATTCGACCCTTGACGCAAGGATGAGTAATGATGGAATATAAAAACAACTGTTCTTTAATGAGATTGGTAGAATGAACGCTTGTTCAAGTCACTCCCCTAATAACTAATGTTAAAGCCTCAACAGACCGTGGAGCCACACGAGATTTACACTACATGGGGAACGGCAGGAAACAGCACAGCGCTGGAGCTCCAGCGTCATTTGTCAACTGGCACATAAGTAATATACACAGCCGTATTGTATAACACTTGGATCGGCGGAGAACATGCCTGGGATACCACACACACACACACACACACACACACACACACACACACACACACACATACATACATATATACATACACACTCACACAGAAAAGAAAAAGGACCTTACTTTATCTGCTTTGTACAGACTCACATAAACCTGATCTGCATAGTGAACATACGCTTCGGTAAGTTGACCACACACGTAAAAGAAATGAAATATGAAAAGAAGGAAAATTCTTTACAGCTGTAAGACTGTGAGGCAAAAGCACGTTCAAAAGGTTAAAGAAAAGAATGTACAAAAATGACACCAGTGGAAAAATCGTGGATCATTCTGTGACCATATTTGAAGAACAGCAAAACGCGAGCCCGACAGACGATGAACACTAAGTAACCACCAAATTACTTTTGTAAAAATACGCTAACTGTTTATAATACACAAATATTACAACTAAAAACTAAACTGTACTTTCTAGAACTAAGAAAATAGGAAACGCGTCTGGGTAAAATAAATTAATTCCATCAACAAAATGGTGTTCTTGTTTCAAAGAAACGAGTACTTTTTCTAGCTGCCAAATATTTTACCAGCCGTGCTTATCTTCTATCTAATATATAAAGCAGAATGTCCGTATATTTGTACGTGTTGCATACAAATCTACAGTTTTGTTCCAATCTGTATGAAATTTTGTACCCGTAAGCTTCAATCCATGAGGACGGTCGCCGTAAGTGTAAGAATCACATACTATATATAGTTCACGAGATATGACGTCATAAACAATGAGATGCGCGAAAAACTGCTGAATTTTGCGACAATGCTGCTCATTTTCTCCTAAACCATTGCACCGATTTCAACCAAATTTGGTACACACATTCCTTACCGTGAGGTAACAATTGCTGGATGGTTAAGTATCACATACAGCACATGGTTCAAAAGATATTAAGTCATAACCAATAGAAATCGCAATAAAATTCCATATAATGCGGCGAGAATTTCGAAATACACTGTATGAGAATGACAGTGCTTAGCTACTTGCAACAAACTTTGAACATAATTTCAAACCTTTAGTAAACTTTTTCTTGCTGGCAACTATAGTAAAATGATTAAAGGAAAAAAAGTTTCTCGCTTGCTGTTTATGCAGTAAAACTACGGCGTTCGGTATGACGTTACAATTTATAATTTGTAGATTACAATTTGTAGCCGCAGAACATTTTACAGTCAGTATACACTCATATAGTTGAGTGTACCTTCTAAATTGTATCACCATACGACAGGTAGTTCATGAGATATGAGCACATAAACAGTAACGTTCCGCTGTTCATGGACAAAAACTATGGCATTCGGTATGGCGTTTCAATTTATCATTTCTACATTACAAATTGTAGCCGCAGTAAATTTTATAGACAGTTTACACGCATATTGTTGAGTTTACCTTCTAAATTGTATCATAGTACGACACATAGTTTATGAGATATGATCGCATCAACAGTAACGTTAATGGAAAACCGCCCCATCACACACCAAGTTTTAATCTGTTACTTCTTTACTACTAATTGTATTCTTAAGAGATGTTACAGATGTACGGCCCTTATACAAATGAATTGTTGTTATGGTCTTCAGTCCGGAGACTGGTTTGATGCAGCTCTCCACCCTACTCTATCCTGAGCAAGCCTTTTCATCTCCTCATAAGAACGGCAACCCACATCCACTTGAATCTGCTTACTATACGCGTCTCTTGGTCTCCCTCTGCGATTTTTACCCCACACACTTCCCTCCAATGCTAAATTTACGATTCCCGGATGTCTAAGAATGTGTCCTACCAAGCGATCCCTTCTCTTAGTCAGGGCATGCCAAAAATTTCTTTTCTCACCAATTCTGTTCAGTACCTCTTCATTAGTTATGCGATCTACCCACCTAATCTTCAGCATTCTTCTATAGCACCACATTTCAAAAGCCTCTATTCTTTTCTTGTCCGCATTGCTTATCGTCCATGTTTCACTCCCGTACAAGGCAACACTCCACACAAATGCCTTCAGAAAAGACTTCCTTACCCTTAAATTAATATTCGATGTTAGCAAATTTCTCTTTTTCAAAAATGCTTTTCTTCCCATTGCCATTCTGCATTTTATATCCTCTGTACTGCGACCATCGCATGTTATTTTACTACCCAAGTAACCAAACTCATCTACCACCTTCATTGTTTCGTTACCTAATCTAATTCCTTCAGCATCGCCTGATTTTCTAAGACCGCATTCCATTATTGATATGATTGAAAAATGACAGGAATGACAGGAATAAATAAAATGGACAGGAATAAATATATTAAAGAAAAAAAAAACAACAAACGGGCAACGCCGGGTTTCAGCTAGTTATTTTGTAAAGGAAACTATTGGGGTAATATTTTACGTAGATAGAGGAAGAATGTGAAACCCAACGGGCCGGGAAAAAGTCGAAGTGATATAGGGTGGAGGAGAGGGTGCGTGGCATCCGGCGGACGCGGCCTTGGCCCCGCTAGCAGCCCCCCCCCCCCTCCTGTCCCACATCCCAGCTGCTGCCGACGCTCCCACGCATGCCAGCTGCCGCTAGGCGACGCTTCCAAATAGCTGCCTGCGAGGGGAATCATCTCCATCAACGATGCCTCTGGAATTTTGTCTGTAATGTGATTCACTCTGTAATTCCCCGGCAGAAAAGTCACAGTTAGTAATGGTAAAGCAGTCAACAATCCGAAGATTGGTTTGAACACCACAGTGCTTTACTAGGCATGGTCCTGTTTGGAGGTGGTATGCCGTTGCCTTCCTCCGACCTTCGAACTGACTTAACCAGCCAGTTACAGCGGAACCTACAGTTTAAGGTGGGTTTCGAACCACGGTGCTACTCGGTATTTTTCACATGAGCAATACTGCCAGAGGTGAAAGAAGTGGAAAGTGACAGATAAGAATCCTAGGACCTGGCGGGGATCGAACCCGCGACCTTTGGATTTGTAGTCTGGCACTCTACCACTGTGCAACCGAGGCTTGATAGATGGAAAATTTCGAGTAAATCAGAATTTATATTCGACATTCCTCAAGCGAGTGTCTTAGACGCTTTATTATTTCTAATTTATGTACGTTATCTAGGAGTTAACATCAGCATCTGACTTAGACAGTTTATATGTTTAGGCATGTTGCTGCCACATACATCTATGCCTACACAAATACTCTACAAATCACATGCAAATACATGGCAAAGGGTTCACCGAACCGCTTTCATGGTAGTTCTTGTTCTTAAGAGGGGACTAGACTGCGCGGTCATCAGTCCTTGGTAGTACACTAAAGTTACATTCTGTAATAGCAGGCGAGAAGAAGAAATACCTAAATGCCTTCGTTTTTGTTTGATTCCTCTTATTTTATTATGATGACCATACCGTCCTATGTATGTGAGTGCCAAGAAAATATGTTCGCATTCGGAGAAGAAACTTGGTGAAAGAAATTTCGAAAATAGATCTCTCTAGAAAGAATCACGCCTTTCTTGCAATGATTTCCACCAAAAAAACGTGCTTCATTTCCGAGACACTCTATCCCCTAAAAAGGTAAAGCAGTCAACAATCCGAAGATTGGTTTGAACACCACAGTGCTTTACTAGGCATGGTCCTCTTTGGAGGGGGTTCGAGTCCTCCCTGGGGCATGGGTGTTTTTGCTTGTCCGTAGGTTAGTTTACCTAGGTTTAAGTAGTTTGTAAGCTACGGACTGATGACTACGCAGTTTGGTCCGATAGATTTACAGACATTTGAACATTTTCCTCTTTGGAGGTGGTATGCCGTTGCCTTCCTCCGACCTACGAACTGACTTACCCAGCCAGTTATATGGTGTCATACACTTTAACGTGGGTCCCAAATCACGGTGCTACTCGGTATTTTTCACATCAGCGACACTGCCAGAGGTTAAACAAGTGGAAAGTGACAGATAAAAATCCCAGGACATGTCGGGGATCGAATCCGCGACCTTTGGATTAGTAGTGTGACTCTAGCACTGTTCTTCGGAGCCGCACCTCATATCGGGATAATACATAACGAGCTTTCCTTCACTGAACTTTCTCTATAACCTCTGTCAGTCCCACCATGTAGTAAAATTATAAAACAATAATAGCATTTACAAGATGCTCTAGACAATGTACACTGCGTAAATTGACAGTTAAATCTAAAAAAAGAAAAGTGTGAGTACCAAAAAGAATATTGCGAGTACTAAACGACATCCGTTAAATATGGGTTTTACGATAAATCACACAAATCTCAAGCCTGACAATTCAAGAAATTACACTACCAACAGCTTTAAGTGGAAAGGCGACGTAGCTAATATTGTGGAGCAGGTGAACCAAACACTGCGTTTTGTTGACAGAAAGCTTGTAAGGTGCAGCAAATACACTAACGAGACAGCCTACACAATGCTTGTCTTTCTTCTGCTGGGGCACTGCTGCGTGATTTGGGATCGATACCAGATGCGATTGACAGAGAGCATAGAGATGGTACGAAGATCGGCAGCTCGTTTTGTAATATCAGACAAGAGTGAAGACATTGTCACTTATGATACGCAAGCTGGGATCGCAATCATTATGACGTAGGTTTGTTTCGTTGCAGCGAGATATGTTTGCGAAATTTCAATCGGCAGCTTTCGTCTTCTAATGCGAGAATACTTTGTTCATGCACATCACCATAGGAAAAAAATATCATGGTCATAAACTAAGAGAAATCAGAGCTCGATCGGGAAGATTTAGATGTTCCTGAGCATTAACCGAGGGAAATGGTAGAGACATAATCTGAAAATTGTTGGATCGAATTTTTGCCTGGCACTTAAATGGAAATTACAATGTTGTCATGTAGATGTAAATGTAAGCAGGTGCTCCGTGTTTGTGATGAAGCCATTCTAGGACTTGCCTGTTCTCTCTTAATGTGGTTACTGGCATAGAATCCAAAAAGCCATCCTATCCCAGAGACATGTCTGTCGAGATAGCACATCATTGCTTCTTCATTACCTGACACGTCTTAATTTTAAATTTTTACTGCTTTCAGCGGTGAAAATAGTCTTAGTTCTCTCTACATTCTCTTTTTCTGGGAAACCTACTGTCATCAGTTAGTAGTTACTTTGGAGTAAAAGAGTTGAGTTTATTACCACTATTTAGTTCTTCTCTAATGTAAGCGGAAACATCAATTCGCCAAGCAACCAAAATACCCGTCCTGAAACCCTTGGTGTACACTTGATAAGGTGCTTTACTGTTGTGTTAGAGTAAGGCATTCAACTTGTGTGGCTGCTGTGACTGGACAATGATTACTTCTTATTTATCTAACGTCAGGTGCAGTCACCTCTGTGAATGAGAGCACACTTTCACTCTCAACAAGTGCAACATGGTGTTTCTCAGTTGCAGTTTCACTTACAAGGAAATGGTCTGAAATGTTAGTCACCGAACTTGATTTTTTTTTAAATGCATGGCAATTCTACATTGTAAACAGACACGTGTTTTTTGTTAGAAAAATCCAAGTTTTTGAAAAGAATCAAGTTCGTAATTGATAACGGAAAATCTGATTTTCAATGTTATACAAAGAAAGAGCTACTAAATGCAAATAGTTTTTATTAGTATAATATGGGTTCCAAAGTTAATAATCTTGGAGTTATTAACGTTTTTTTTTTATTTTAGTCTGTAGTTTGGTTACCAGTAAAATTAAGTGGCCGGCCGAGAAATACTGCTGGTCGAGTTCTCAAAACTGAGCAACATAGAACAAGCATGATACCATGTCCGCAAGGACGGTGCACCAGAAATTAAAATAAAAAGTGTTAAAGTTGGTAGATGATGTAGCCGTGGACCTCGGTTAAAAACTTGGTCTTTGCTTTATTGCATTTTGATTTTTTCGATGTATCTGTAGTAGTCTGATGATTAGAATACCTTTCTGTGCCTTTTTGTCAAGCAAAGCAGCGGGAAGCGTAAGTAATAAAAAATATAATCTATTAACAATTTTTTCCTTCGTGATATATGGTGCAGAACTACACCTCACGCGTATTATTGCGTAATAGCAACTATTGAACGCGAGCGTGCTCACATTTAATGAGGAGAAAATTTATCATAGGAGGTAAATCACAAAAAATTTTAGCACCATGCGCAGCACACGAAGGAAAACTCGCCGCAATAACATGTTGTCCGATATACTGTTTGCGTGAAAACACATCTGAGACATTTTCTAAACACAAACCATCAGACTGCAGTTTGGATGGGTACCTAACGATTTAAAGAATATCTTCAAACGTATTTGTGGAAAGATGGTTATGAACCAGGACATAAGTTTTGTAATTATCTCTTCCCCTGTAATATCGGATGATTTTGAAGTCGTGAGATGAATTACTTTACCTGTCAGAAAAAGTGAACGTCACATGGCTGACAACGAGGGGTTCTATTTGTCAGCGTACGTTTCATACTGACACGATATTCACGCCCTCTTTGGACGGTGTTTTGGATATCATTTCGGTCATAGAATACCATCAAGACTGTGGTCAGTCGTTGGTTGATACATCACAAAATATATACAAAAAAAAAAAAAAAAAAAAAAAAGTAGCAAAGCAAAGACCAAGGTTTAACCCTGGCTTATTATCGTAAGCTACGCGGGATTGGTTATGTGGGATGGGGTTCCAGATTATGGATTGCGACGACTCTCGCCTCTTAATGTAAATTAGTTTACGCAGTTTGTTAGTCTATAGGAGAGACGATCTCAGCAGTTTGGCCTCTTAGGTTTACAAACATTTGAATTTCTCCCTAGTTGCAACATTTTGTTCTACTAAAGTTATATAGTGTTATACCAGTCCTGTCCCTTATTACTCTGTTGTTAACTGCGGGGCTCTATCTTGACGCTTTATCTTTCACCTCATTTATCACCGCTATGATTGAAGCGAGTGAGTGTCAAATGATTGTTAAGCTTAAGATACTTAACTGCAGGGTCATCAGTCCCTAAACTTACAAACTACTTATGAACTACCTTATACTAAAGGCAACACAAACATCCATTGCCGAGGGGGGATTCGAACCCCCGACCGTAGCGACTGTGCGGACTGTGACTGGCGCGCCGCAGACCGCTCGGCCACTGCAGCCGGCGAAGCAGGCGAAACTATACGTTGTAAGAACCTACGTATTGGGCTATGCACGGTTCTGATTTAGAAGTTTGGCTCGATGTTATCTTAGTGTCGAAACGTACATGTCTGCTTTCGTGCCCCAGCAACTCATTTAGTTGCAGATATCTTTTACCTGTGATCATGTAATTAAAATCATTCTATGCATAGGCTGTAGCTTGCGAAACAAATAAGAAATATTACATAAAATAAGTGGTTCATTAATAAAAATGCTTTTATTCTAACTTTTGCTAATGATGTACGCAACGTCAGAGATTTAGTTGAATAAGGTTTATTCAACGAAATTGGTTTTCTGTTGAAAGTGGTGAGATGAATTATTAACCGTAAATAGAATAAAATGGTTTAATAGTTGCATTGTCTACGATAAGAAAGTGGTAGCACTTTCCCCCAACTAAGTAATCATAACATTAAGAAACACTATATTTCGCGAGCACTCAACATGGAATTGTTAAAAGTTCAAAATAAATCTATACATTATATTAAATGTACGAGAAGTAAATCATGCTGCTTACATTCTCAGTGTTACTGTGGAGAATATGATATGTTTATATTTCCTTGATGAATTTATGTGAGTTGCAATCAGTCATTAAATAAATATATACAATTGTGACACTTTCAAGATAGTATCTAGAGACAATAAGCTATCGTCTCAACCAAAGTTTGTTGAAATTGTATAACACATTCAAAAGCTGGTTTCAACTTTATTTTTGTATATTTTGATATAGTCAAAAACGTATGTAATATTTGAGACCTTGAAATTATTTTCAGAATCATGAGACGTGCGTAATTATTCCAATATCGTAGATGTCTTGAATGTTGACGGTAGATTATTTTATAGATTATTCAATTTTATTGTGAATTAATGGAGTGTGGAACTCAAAGAAGTCCTCCAGACACCCTTACGAAACGCTTCGCTAAAAGCCCTCATTAGTTTTGAGAGCAAAGCATGGGCTTTTCCCCAATTTCCGACGATTTGGACAAACCCCAGACCGGCTGCTCGCTTTAACTCGCTACCTGGCCTGTCCGGCAGCTGCCGCGACCGGTTGCCGTGCTCCACTGTCGGCCCTGTATCTTTACTTATACCAATTACGCAGCTTGACGGACATTACTTCCGTAAAGTCACAAGCACCAGAACTCTTTCCATAAACGGTTGCTATTTTATAAGATTGGATTTCATTTTACTTCAGTAACAGTTTTGTAGGCAGACCCTAAAACTCTCTTAGCATGTCCCATTTGTAATACAGTGGACAAAAATGTTAGTAACATATCCTTGCATTTTCAACATTGATCTATTCCTCTCGTTTACAACTAGGTAACTTTTCACGTTGGTTTTCTGAGTCTGTAGGGAAACGATGTTAACTAAACGCTCTTGGTTCTACGCGCAGTAAAGCACCACTAAAAGACTTTTGTAACTTTTCTCGCAGTATAAAGTGAAAGAGTCACGAGATTACAAAGAAAGTACTGGAAACGAACTACGAATATCACGCGAGCGCACAGCCTTAGAAACAACAGGGCGTCCTGCAGAAAGTACGCGTAGCTGTCATTAACTTCACGCTTCGCCACCGACAAAAGCGAAGGAACCCAAAATACATCTGCCCTTTCCTCATCGGTTGTAGGTAGAATTTTGCGAATTCGTGTGTTTCGTCCGGGGACTTATTTAGGAGAGTTGGCGAATTGGAGTGTTTGATTTTGTAGCAACAGGTAGAAGATGCAGACGTGGGTTAATGTTTATTAGTTCTTGATGAATGATATCTTGTCTCAATCTTTTGTTACAGAGGGCGGAGGAACCATCCAATCACTCGACCGCTGACAGTGCTCGGCAGACTACTGTGGTTCAGGAGTATCCAAACTACAGAATGAAACATAAAAACGTTAAGAAATCGAAGATTATACCTTTGGAACTCATTTTATACTACTGTATTAAAACCTGTTTGTTGTAAGACGCTCTTTGTTTTTACACCATTGAAAATATGATTGTCCCTCATTAACTTTGACCTTGTCCTTATTTAAGTATGGAGTGTTTGCAAAAACTGTCTCTACAATTGTTGTTTCTGTTCGAAGATTTGGACAGCTTATTGAGACTAAGACGTCATACTACGGGCTGGGCGGCCGTTCCCACCAGAGAATCGAGTCCTCCCTTGGGCATGTGTGTGTGTGTGTGTGTGTGTGTGTGTGTGTGTGTGTGTGTGTGTATGTCGTCTTTAGTGTAAATTTAAGTAGTTTTTGTGTCTAGTAACTGATCACCATTGCAGTTTGGTTCAACAAGTTTACAACCATTCAAAAATATGTTCTGTGGTGTCGCACAAGTCTAAAGTGCGCGCCACGTACTTTCGCCGCGCGCCGCCATGCACGCACGGCGCGGCGTTCTTACGACGTCAGCCACGAGCGCCCTCTGCTGCAACTCCGCTCGTGTCCACCACTGAACTGCATCGTTCACTTGGGAATCAGATAGGCACCAGTTAAGACTTGGCTATCGGTTGGCACTATGAATCATCAGTAGGAAGGCCTCTATCTAAACTATGTATCAACATTCTACTAGTCTGCTGCTCTCCAAGTTAAGTAATGTATTCTCTATGAAATATAAATCTTATACTAATCTAGCTTAGTGTTTCTAGTTTCTGCTGTCCCACTGGCTGGTCACATCCGTACCTCCCCACGCGTGCATAGCACTATTTCCCTGTATCGGTCTCTCTCTACTCAGCCACCGACACCCAGGACAACCGGTGGAAACGAGACACAAAAGTGGTGACGAGGATGGGACACAAAATGTTCAAATATTTGTAAATATATGGGCTGTAACTACTGCGGTTATGAGACCCTAGGCTTACAAACTACTTAAACTAACCTAAGAATAACACATATACACCCATGCCCGAGGAAGGACTCGAAACTCCGACGTGGAGCAACCACGCGCTCCACAGCAAGGCGCTTTAGAGCGCGGCTTACATATATTGCAAAATTTTTAATGAATGTTTCAGCTGTTGCTGGTCACAACTGATAGCCACCCCTAAATTTGTATTTTGTATTGTTTTGGGGTGCGAGGTCAGTTTCCATATCGTAAAAGAACTAAAACATCTTTGACCTTCTGGGACATCAGCTACACTCCTGGCCATTAAAATTTCTACACCAGAAAGATGACGCGAAATTTAACCGACAGGAAGAAGATCCTGTGACATACAAATGATTAGCTTTTCAGAGCATTCACACGAGGTAGGCGCCGGTGGCGATACCTACAACGTGTTTACATGAGGAAAGTTTCCAACCGATTTCTCATGCAGAAACAGCAGTTGACCGCCGTTGCCTGGTGAAACGTTGTTGTGATGCCTCGTATAAGGAGGAGAAATGCGTACCATCACGTTTCCGACTGTGATAAAGGTCGGATTGTAGCCTATCGCGATTGCGGTTTATCGTATCGCGACATTGCTGCTCGCGTTGATCGCAATCCAATGACTGTTAGCAGAATATGGAATCGGTGGGTTCAGGATGGCAATACGGAACGCCGAGCTGGATCCCAACGGCCTCGTATCACTAGCAGTCGAGATGACAGGCATCTTATCCGCATCGCTGTAACGGATCGTGCAGCCACGTCTCTATCCCTGAGTCAGTAGATGGGGATGATTGCAAGACAACAACTGCACGAACAGTTCGACGACGATTGCAGCAGCATGGACTATCAGCTCGGAGACCATGGCTGCGATGACCCTTGACGCTGTATCACAGACAGGAGCGCCTGCGATGGTTTATGCGACGACGAACCTGGGTGCACGAATTGCAAAACGTAATATTTTCAGATGAATCCAGGTCGCATTCGTGTTTGGCCACATCGCGGTGGACGCACATTGGAAGCGTGAATTCGTCATCGCCATACTGGCGGATCACCCGGCCTGATGGTATGAGGTGCCATTTGTTACACGTCTCGGTCACCTTTTGTTCGCATCGTCGGCACTTTGAACAGTGGCCGTTACATCTCAGTTGCGTTACGACCCGTACTTCTACCCTCCATTTGATCCCTTCGAAACTCTATATTTCAGCGGGGTAATGCATGACTGCATGTTGCAGGTCCTGTAGGGGCCTTTCTGGATACGGAAAATGTTCGACTGCTGTCCTATCAAGCACATTCTCCAAATCTCTCACCAATTGATAACGTCTGGTCAATGGTGGCCGAGCAACTGGCTCATCACAATACGCCAGTCACCACTGTTGATGAACTGCGTTATCGTGTTGAAGCTGCATGGGCATCTTTACCTGGACACGCCATACAAGCTCTGTTTGACTCAATGCCCAGGCGTATGAAGACCGTTATTATGGCCAGAGGTGATTGTTCTGGGTACAGATTTGCCAGGATCTATGCACCTAAACTGCGTGAAAATGTAATCAAAAAATGTTCAAATGTTTGTAGAGCTTATGGGACTTAACTACGGGATCATCGGTCCCTAAACTTACAAACTACTTCTGAACTAGTTTATACTAAACACGGCACAAACATCCATGCCCGAAGGGAGAATCGAACCCCCGACCGCAGCGGCCGTGCAGACCGTGAGTGGCACGCCGCAGATCACATGTCAATTCTAGTATAATATATTTGTCCAATGAATTTCCTGGGTGGCTTTTACAAGCTTATAATGCGGGTTGAGAAGTATCTCAATGTACTTGGAAATTATGTAGAAGAATAAAGATGTGTGTCGTTCTATTTTTTCCCGTTTCATACACAACTCTGTCCACAGTCGACAGGGGAAACGTTTTTTCCACTCCCCTCGCATATAGTCATTGCTCCTCACTGCAGCGTCGTCCTCTTAGTATTCAAATGTTTGTTAAGCTTAAGGGACTTAACTGCGGGGTCATCAGTTCTTAAACTTACAAACTACTTATGAACTAACTTATACGAGAGACAGCACAAACATCCACACCCGAGGGAGGTTTCGAACCTCGACCGTAGTGGCCGTGCAGACTGTGACTGGCGCTCCGCAGACAGCTTGGCCACTGCGGCCGGCCCTCATAGTATTCCTATGCCCATATCTATTCCACTTTAGAAGCCCTGTCATGTTTATTTTTACAGACATGGTAAAATTTTCGCGGAAAGAATGCAAAATACTTAAAACTCTTCAAATACTAGTAGAAAAATTGCTTCGAAGGAAGATTCCACAAAAGTATTCTCATTAATTCTGCATTAGTTTAGTGCGCTTGTTGTCACAAAACTGACCGATTAAGAGGGGTTCACTTGGACATTGATTTAAGAAAGAACCATTTTTCTCATATTTATAGATATGGTATCGGACATGTCCGAAACGAGACAACTTTTCTATTATCGTATATATCCCTCCAACAGGCAAATGACAATTTTTGTGTCGGTGCACAAATACACCCGACCCCTTGCGGCAATATAGGAAGAGCTGCGAGTTAGAGGAAGAGGAAGTAATCGACACAGGGCAGTACCACCGTGGAGTGCAATAAGTTGAGTCTGGGCAGGGCGGGAAGCGTGACTGAGTAGTATAACTGGTTACGGGCGTGGTATCTCGCCACGGTTTATCGGAGGTTTTGTCGCCCTCTGTAATAAAATCTGAGCCAAGAACTTGTCGGACAACATAGATCAAACACGTACCCACGTCCACAAGGAAACGATTTAAGAAAAAAACTGACAAATGGTTAACGTTACCGCTGGCCCGAAGCGGGAAATCTGGGTTCAACTTCCCGTCCATTACAAATTTTCAACTTCGCCATTGAATTTATTCAGTGCCTTGAAAAAGTCGAGATGTTAGAATATTTCGAATACAACAATTTTCTAATGTTAAAGGAAACATGTGTACCGGTGGCGTTTCAGAATACTGTGTGTGGCATAAAGTCTGTTCTCTCCATTAAATGTACTTCCTGGTCTACGAATTTCAGTTTCGGTTGTTTATCCGACAAATACTAATCGGAAATATGTTGTAGCATAAAAAACGACACTGAGTAAGACAGAAGTAGTACATGAGAGAAAATCTAAAAGAAGAAACTTTATTGACGAATCTGCTTAATGTTGCAATCCATGAAAATCTACGGTTGTTTATCATAAATTACATGCAAAGTTGCCAGATTTTAATCCGTACCGCCCGCGAGGTTAAAAAAAAATGTTCAAATGTTTGTTAAGCTTATGGGACTTAACTACGGGGTCATCAGTCCCTAAACTTACAAACTAATTATGAACTACCTTATACTAAGGACGGCACAAATATCCATGCCCGAGGGGGTATTCGAACCCCCGACCGTAGTGGCCGTGCAGACCGTGACTGGAGCGCCTCAGTCCCCTCGGCCACCGCGGCCGGCCCCGCGAGGTTGTATTGAACCTTCGGTACCCTAGTTTGGTCCAACGTAAGGCACTAATTAGTGGAGGTGTAAAACCGTCTATTGGAACTACAGGAAAGGCGTGTTTTGTGCCATACACGTTTCGCTTAACTTGACGGGAATGCCTGACATGGCTGTATTATCATAATTTCTTTCGTCTTCCTGCTTACTTTTGCTTAGAAAATTAGTGCAGGCGTATAGCACAAACAACGCCTTTCATGTAGTTGCAATAGACGGTTATACACCTCCAGAAATTTTCTTAGCTACTAAGGACGACGGAAAACTAAAAAAATAAAAAATAAAAAAATAAAAAAAAAAAAAAAAAAAAAAAATAAAAAAAATATATCACTAATGTTACGGGAATTAAAGCCTATTGTAGCTAGCCAAATCCTTAAGACAATTCCATCTACAACATACCTAACACCTATCACAACCCGTTAATAACCAGATCTGATGCTCTCCTTGTCAGACGGAAATTTTTCGGTTTTACAGTTTATCCAATGGTACGGAGGTGTAAGACTAGAGTAAATGGCCGATAACAAGGGAATTCGGATAGGTGTTCATTCCAATTCCTTCTATGATGACCTTTTCAGCGACGGCACTTTGATCCGTAATCTCCTTTTCTCCACTCGAACTGAACAAACATGGGGGACAAAGCCTTTCGTAGACTTTACAAAATAATTTTTCCGACGACACTGTTCTTAAAGCCTGTCTTGAAATCACAGAAAATTTAAAGAAATTGCCTCAAACACCACGCACTGAAATCACTAACCTAACTACTGTCCCTCAGTATTTAACATTACTGAGCAAAAATTAGTGAGCAGGCCTAGGCTTTCGCAATTGTTTAAGTCTTTATTAAATCTTGTCTGGATATGTATTTGTATACAACTTTTCTCTTGACTACTCCAGTAGCAGGAACATTGGTCTGTATAGCAAAAAAGCGCTGTGTATTCGCGAGCACGTTTTATTGAAGACCTGTTGCACTAAGCTAACTTGGGTGTAGGTGTAGAAAACAGGTGAACCTGCAGCAAGACTTCTTTAAGTAACATACGCATCAGAAATACGTTATTACCCACTGTAAACATTGTTGCAAAGCATGCCAGTGGTTATTGGAGATAGTTTGTGTTTCACGTTCTAATTTTAAACAACAGCGGTGGGCTTAATTTGATAATGCCCACTTTCGCAGACCATTTTTAACTGTGAAACTCTCAAAAGTACATATGCTAATGAAGATAAAAGATTATCGGATAAGAACTTACTTTGCACAAAAGCAGGGACTATCGTTGATTACAGTCTACCTTTATGTTTCGACTCTTAAGTCCATACAAGGGCAAATATTCCAATTTCTGAACAGCTTCTTTGTCTGGCGCCCAAACAATCAATAGGTTCTCACGGACGGTACTGACTTCACTTAAATTTTCCAAGCTATCAGGCCGTGGTCGATAGGTGAAACTTTTCTCTAGCGTTCTGTCTGTGACTGCGGGAGACACCCTCTGAGGTGAGTCGGTGAACTCATCCAAAACTCGAAGGCGCCAAATATACTGAACAGAAAATTAACAAGAGAATACAGTACATCACCTGACGTCGGCTACGGGACTATCTCTGATAATGCCACATTCCCAAATGAAAGTTATCGATAGCCTATCTATACATGCGCTAAACTATGCGATATTTTCGACTAGTCGTTTCCCAGATTTCGCCAGCCGAAATTCGTCGAGTGTTCGCAAATGTGTTCAAAAGATGTCAGGCAGCTCTTTTCATAGAGGGACATCATTTTGAACATCTGCTGTAAATAAAGGTAAGCTTATGTTACTGAGATGGCAATGTCTTTTAGACTTTAACTCAGTGTAAGCGCCCGCGGCACAAGAGTCCGAGAATCGGGCGCTGCCGTGGCTGGCGGATGCGGTGGTGGAGGCCGGGAGCCGTACCGCGGACGCCTGCCAGTTTGTGGTTAGGCAGTGTTTCAATACCGAGGTATACGGTCCTTAGACGGTGCAAGATATCAAAAATACAGCATCAAAGTAATTGAAATATAGGGCCATTTAGTAACATTATTGATATTCGGAAGCGCACTCAACAACATGTACAATCATAAAATGTGTTAGGAATCCAGATTCCTAAGTGAAATAAATGGAATATGCAAAAAATTGTTTGTTTGTAATTACATCAGTTTTTCCATCATAGACCTCCACTGCATTCGTAATCAGTCTAAATTCTCAGGAACTACAGTAGGGATATTCATCTGGCCGGCCGCGGTGGCCGAGGGGACTGAGGCGCTCCAGTCACGGTCTGCACGGCAACTACGGTCGGGGGTTCGAATCCCCCCTCGGGCATGGATATTTGTGCCGTCTTTAGTATCAGCTAGTTCATAAGTAGTATGTAAGTTTAGGGACTGATGACCCTGTAGTTAAGTCCCATAAGCTAAAAATAGAAAAAAATAGATATTAATCTGTTTGCCGGCCGCGGCGGCCGAGTGGTCTGCGGCGTGCCAGTCACGGTCTGCACAGCCGCTGCGGTCGGGAGTTCGAATCCCCCATCGGGCATGGATGTTTGTGCCGTCTTTAGTATCAGCTAGTTCATAAGTAGTTTGTAAGTTTAGTGACTGATGACCGCGTAGTTAAGTCCCATAAGCTCTACAAACATTTGAACATTTTTAAATCTGTTTAATAGCAAATAGGTAGAGCTATTGACGAGAAAGGTTCGTGTATTAAAATGACAAACATTTTGTGCTCATTGGCTGATATATGATGAAATGAATGCTTTTGATGCTGCGAAAACGACGCTTTTGTCATCTAGCAGTGATACGCTTGCAAGCGCAGTGACAGAGTACACTCATCAGCCAGAACATTTTGATGACCTATCTAACAGTGTGTAAACCTACCTTTGGGCTTTGGCACGGGTAACAGCTGTATCGTGTCTATGCATGGAAGAAGAGAAGACCTTGGTAGGCAGCTTGAGGAAGTCGGCACCACATCTGCACACACAGTTCATCTAATTACCTTAAATTTCGCGGAGGAGGGTGATGAGGTCTGACACCACTTCCCGCATGTATTGGATAGGGTTCAGTCTGGCGATTTCTGGGCCCACCACATCAATCTTAGCTCATTGGTACATCAATTACTGCTCTTGTCATTCTGTCGCATGTTACATGTACATCTACATGTGATACTCTGCAAATCACATTTAAGTGCCTGGAAGAGGGTTCATCGAACCACATTTACACTACTTATCTCCCATTCCATTCTCCAACAGCGCGCGGGAAGAAAGAACACCTGAATCTCTCCGTTCGAGCTTCGATTTCTCGTATTTTATTCTGATGATCATTTCTACCTATGTAAGTGGGAGTCAACAATATATTTTCGCATTCGGAGGAAAATGTTGGCGATTGCAGTTTCGTAAGTAGCCCACGCCGCAGCGATAAGCGCCGTTGTTGTAATGATTCCCATACCAGATCCTGTATCATTTCCGTAACGCTGTCTCTCCTGTGTCGTGACAGTACAAAACGAGCTGCCCTTCTTTGGACTCTTTCGATGTCCTTCGTCAAACCCACCTGATAAGGATCCCGCACTGGGCAGCAATACTCCAAAAAAGGACGGTCAAGCTTGGTGTATGCAGTCTCTTTAGTGGCTGTGTTGTATCTTTTAAGGGTTCTGCCAATAAAACGCAGTCTCTGGTTCGCCTTCCCACGACATTATCTACGAGTTCTTTCCAGTTTAAGTCTGAGGTAATAGGAATTCCTTGGTATTTTGTGGAGTTTACGGCCTTCACTTTTGATTGCTTTATCTTGTAAACAAAGTTTAACGGATCTCTTTTCGTACTCAAATGGACTTCACACTTCTCATTGTTTAGAGTCAATTGCCGTTTTTTACAACATAGTGATATCTTATTTAGATCGTTCTGCAGTTGGTTTTGATCTTCGGATGATTTTCCTAGACGGTAAATGATGGCGTCATCTGGAAACAACCTAAGAGAGATACTTAGATTTTCTCCCATATCGTTTATGTAAATAAGGAACAGCAGAGGACCAATAACACTACCATGTGGAACGCTCGATATCACCTCTGCTTTAGTCAATACTTTACCATCGATTACTACAAACTGTGTCCTATCTGACAGGAAATCCCCTATCCAGTCGCAAATTTGGGGCGATATACCATAACCACGGAATTTGATTAAAAGCCGTTTGTGAGGTACGATGTCAAAAGCCTTCTGGAAATCAAGAAATACGGAATCGATTTGCTAACCCTTGTCGATAGCACTCATCACTTCGTGTGAGTAAAGAGCTAGTTGTGTTTCGCATGAACGATATTTTCTAAATCCGTGTTGACCTTGGGTCAATAGATCATTCTGTTCGAGATAATTCATAATATTTGAATGCAGGATATGTTTCAAAACCCTGTTGCAAATTGACGTCAATGAAATAGGCCTGTAGTTTAGTGGGTTACTCCTACTGCCTTTCTTGAAGATAGGTGTGACCTGTGCAACTTTCCAATCTTTTGGTACAGGTCCTTCTTTGAGAGAGCGGTTGTATATGGCTGTTATTTTCTAAATATCGCTATGCTGAGCTATTGCTTCAGCATAATCAGATAGAAATCTAATGGGTATACAGTCCGGACCAGAAGACTTGTTCTTGTTAAGTGATTTTAGTTGCTTCACTACTCCGATGATATCTTCTTATACGTTACTCGAATGGCCTCTGTTTGTAATTCGAAGTCTGGTATATTGATTTCGTCTTTTTTTTGTGAATGAGTTTCTAAAAGCTCTGCTTTAGTAGTGCTATCATTAGCAGGATCCGCCACATTACGCTGCCTGTCCTGTCTTTTCTCAATTTGCGCAACCTACGACGTCCAAAATCTGTAATGAGGGTCAGCCGCACAACCCCTGGACGTTTGAACGTGGTTTCACCTTGATTTCGCCCCTTGTTAAAGACACTCACTACAACATATTTCTAACACCAGACAAGTCGTCCAGTTTTCAAAATTCCGTGTCTCTGAGCCATTAAAATCTGCCACTCTAGCTCAAACTCAGGTTTATATAGCGTCTCCTCTGTGCCACGCACGGACAGTGCACTGTCTGTTAATACATGAACAGTGCGTGTGTCTGAGGAACAGGCATTCTTCGTCAGGTGCTGCTGCTATGGCCTGGACGGGTTTACATAGATTGTAGGCAGGTGGTAATGATGTTCTAGCTGATAAGTGAATGTCTGGGACACTTATAGCATCTCTAACGTTTACAGAGCAGATTAATGCAGAATTTCATTCCCATTGTTTGTGATGAGGTTTCGATATCCCATGAAATATTCATTGAAGCGGTCCAAAGAACTATTCGACATTTACATAACAACAATTAGCCGCTTTCTTCTCCGTATACCTCCATCACATCTTATCAGTAATCGTAACAGGCGTGAGGGCAGACGTGCTTAACGTATCTGCAATTACCAGTTAGCATTTAAATACAACTCTAAAATAAATCATTTGCAAATTCGTGGTTGGACAAAAGTTTTTACTGCAATTTTATATGTTAAACGAATCTATGAAAACTAAAGTCAGTCGACAAGACCAAACTACCCGACCGATTTCCTTCATTTTTGTTTTAAACGAAAGGTATTCATCCACAGTTTCGTCATCTAGTATCGGAATTTACATAACTCTCGCCTCCTTTTTCTATATTCAAACGCGATGCAGGGCAGTATGCACTACATCTACATACATACTCCGCAATCCACCGTAAGGTGCGTGGCGGAGGGTGAACTGTACTACTACTAGGCATTTGCTTTCGATTCCATTCCCAAGTAGAACGAGGAAAAAAAGAATGCCCATATGCCTCCGTACGAGCCCTAATTTATCTTATCATTGTGATCACTACGCGAAATGTAACTAAGCGGCAGCCAGATCGTACTGCACTCGGCTTCAAATTCCGGCCCTATTACTATGTCCTCCATTTCGGAATTAATACGTTGATCAAATGGTACATTTGTGCGGTCCCAGACTAGATTGAAGGAATACCACAGAAGTTGGTAATTTAGGAAGGAGACTCTACCTTTGCAGACCACCTGCCGAAAGAAGGCCACAGTTACCATGTAAAACATTAAATTTTGCATCATATTCAAAAAGGTTGTAAGACGAAGTTCCATGAAATAATGGATGTTAATAAACACATGTCTACTTCACCAAACTTGGTACTGAATGATCTGGCACCATTCCCATACTTAACACTTCTGGTCAGACAATCTATTCATATCCCTATCCAGACCTTGTAAACCACCCTCCCGTAATCACTTGCCCATGTTCCTACTTCTATTTCATATCACAGATTTTTTAAAAAATCGCACTATCGTGTTTTACGGTCCAATTTAGGTTTGCCTTTAGTTTTATGATGTTTTGTGAACATTTCGGACAAAAATAATAAAAACATAAATAATAAAAAATTATTGACGATACCATTAAGACTCTACAATGGTGACAATATCTATGCACCCATCTTGTAACATTCTTTCTGACCATATTTTAACAAATAACCAAAATTAGTTGATATTTGAGTTTAGCTTTAACAAAAATACTCTTTTTTTGAACTTTTACCTCTTTAAACTATCATTTTAATATCTCGCCCACATTTTCATTATATTTTTCCGTTAAAATTTTATCACCTGTTTTGCCTTGGTAGTTTGTTCAAAATTTATTTTCTTTGCCTATACTGGTTACGAATGACTATAGCCTGGAACGAACGTAGTGTACATTTGGTGTTCGTACGAGTAACTATAACCTAGATGGAACACAGCATACTACATTTGGTGTTCGTAAATCAGTTAAGTGACATCCCACGCCCTAAAATCTCTTTTGCATACACCATTTTGTTTTCTCTTCTTGATGATTTTCTTCTTATAACTCAAGCGTTGTCGTTTCAAAGCAAAGGCGCACTGAAAATGATCAAAAACACGTCGTTCTTAGGACAATGAATTATAATCTGATGTTCGTTACTTAGTTAACACCTACCTTTGGTGGTACTGGAAATACGGATTACTCTCGCAGCTGTCCGCCATAGCGTAATGGGCGGCGAATTAGTATGAGATGCACGAACATGTTACACGTCGGTTCGAAAGGTAACAGCGCTTTCTCTAAAAAGTGCATTTATTCTATTTTATGAACATATCATGAAATACATACCAACGAATTGCAAACACAGTCTTCTTTTTCACATGCACATAAACTGGAGAGATACTGTTATAATGAATGTTGTAAATGACGTAATGATAGTATTCACTTTGTATGTAGATAAAGTACTAGACTTATGTGGAATTCAGTGTTAGCACACTTATTCCGTTTGTTATTTTAGCTGTAAAAGAAAACGTAGTCACGGTTTGAAACGCTCTTCATTTTATCACGGATCAAAGTATCGCTAACATGAACAAAGTCATATCTGAACTACAGGAAAGAATTCAATTTACGTTATAAGCGCCAATAGCAACCATACCAAAGACAAACATTTTATTAGACGCATTGATTCTAATTAATGACTTTCAACATATGAAACCACCAGTATCAGCACGTTGTTTAGAAAATTCATTATCACAGTATCCTCCCTGTTTATATGCATACGCTGCAGAAGACCATTTTTCAATTCGTTGTTACGTATTTCACGGCATGTTCACGAAATAGAACAAACGCTCTCGTACATATGCACAACTCTAAACATAGCAGAATATAGCGCTATTTAATTAATAAGGCTTCCCGAAACCCTTTTAGGAGCCAGGACGAAAAATAGAAGATATCAGCGGCATTCGATCTACCGACCACATGCATCACAACCTAACACGGTGCCCACTACACTACGGCGGACAATTGCGAAACTCTTCCTTATTTCTGTTTCCAGAATGAAACTTTCACTCTGCAGCGGAGTGTGCGCTGATATGAAACATACTGGCAAATTAAAATTGTGTGCCGCAACCGGGACTCGAACCTGGGACCTTTGCCTTTCCGCGGGCAAGCGCACTACCGACTGTGCTATCCCGACACGACTCACGATGCCGCCTCACAACTTTACTTCCGCCAGTACCTCGCCTCCTACTTTCCAAACTTCACAGAAGCTCTCCTGCGAACCATGTAAGACTAGCACTCCTGGAAGAAAGGATATGGTGGAGACATGGCTTAACCACAGCCGAAGGGATTTTTCCAGAATGAAAGTAGGAGGCGAGATACTGACGGAAGTAAAGTTGTGAGGCGGCATCGTGAGTCGTGTCGGGATAGCACAGTCGGTAGTGCGTTTGCCCGCGAAAGCCATAGGTCCAAGGTTCGAGTCCCGGTTCCGGCACACAATTTTAATCTGCCAGGAAGTTTCATATCAGCGCACACTCCGCTGCAGAGTGAAAGTTTCATTCTGTATACACAAGGTATTTATCAAAATGCGCGAGAATAAACTATTAAAACAGTAGCACAAACGAATCTGCCAAGTAGGTGAGAAGAAACCACTTAAACAGAAGCACTAACGAAAATTAAGAAATTAACAGGCAACGAAATTTCACGCAATTAAATTATGATACTTAGCGCTCTGGGCGATGAGGCACCGGCAACAACTTCAGGTAACCGGTTTAGATCTCAGATTAGATCATCTTCAGACGTAGTCGTCTGTAAAATAAAATAAAAGACAATGTGCTATAGAGGGAAACAGGTAGAAAGAAAATTGGATGGGCCAAGTCGTAAGACTGTATAGAAAATTATACACAGCAAAGAAAACAATACACTGGATTGCTGCAGTTCCCTCACCGTTCGTGTGTGGTCTGCTATTGTCTTGCGGATAGAGAGGGTGCTCATTGTATGAACGAAATGTTTCCAGTTCGTGCTATAAATCTTCTGAGGTCTCATAGTATCTTCAGGAGTTAGTGATGGTGCCTTTAAACAATAGTTCCAAAGGCACCAAACCTTGCACATCTCTTAACGGTCTGTGTATGACTTTTCCTCCCGGTGGCATGTTCGTGAACATTTTAGGCGTCGATGAACCTTTATGAAATTCCAAGTTTCGGAGACATTTTGTAAAGTGTCACAGAGTTGCTAATGACGCATCAACCTCTCGCTTAAAATGCTTTATTTCTTCCATATATGTCAATTGGAAGTAGGTTTTCTGCGGCAGTAAACTGGACTGCGGCACGGACTGGGAGGCCCGCACTGCGCCTCTGATCCTGTCACCACTTCTCCCTCGGACATGGATGTGTGTGGTGTCGTTAGCGTAAATAGACTACCAAACACACTGCCATGTGAAACTTTTGGGTGGCATCTATCATGAAAGCCTTGCAACTCTCGTTAGTAAAGTGGAGAAGTCGACCCAGTAATAGGCATAATATGTAAAAGCAAGGACGTAGCCAAAGGGGGGGGGGCAGTTCTTGGGGGTCCGGACTCTCCCAATCACCTAAACTATAAAATACTACTCAAACTTATGATAAGGACAACACACACACACCCATGGTCGATGGTGGGACTCTAACCTCCGAAGGGACTAAATGAAATAAGACACGACCTAGCTATCATATAGTGAAACTGAATGATATTGTTATTATCAGTCATACGACGAAAAAGAGTACGCAGTATCGACAGTCAACAAAGTCATCAACAGATTTTAATTATCGATGCATCTATAACACCATCCGCTATTGCCCAATTTCCCAATACTCCTTTAGCCGTTGTTCATTGTTGGCCTTACTTCCATTATTGCTATGTTAGGCACTGCAGCTCTTTATTGCAGTGGAATGTAATGTAGCTGCTGCCGTTTATTTCTTTTGTGCTGTTAAGATAAGTTTCCAATTATGGATAACTTCATAACAAGAAAAAAGAGAAAATCTACTTTGATTCGTCCACTAGCGTCATGGTAAGTTAAAATACGTACTATTATAACAGCTTATTTATCTTTTTACAGCGGTTTAATGTTAGCAGCTGAGTCGTTATTTGGAGTGGCAATATTCCAGTATATCATAAGGCACCGCACTCAGTACGTGTAATACTTTTTAAAGTTAGGTTTGAGAGTAATATTTTTATCTAGAGGATGGATACGTTGCAATGACAACAAGAGTAAAAGAACCAATAATTTTTGAAAGGAAATAAATGGGCATTAACTGATTATAGACTTACACTCGCTAGATCAATATGCAAGGTATTTATGGTGATGCAAAAATTAATGCAAATTTTGCTAAACACCGAGCCACAGTCGTGGCTGACAGGCAGTGACGCGCAACCGGGTCATTACCAGTGTTCAAATACAAAGAAACACTTCTCATTCTGATAATCTGAATAACAACTGAAGGTTCTGCTGGCGTATATTGAAACAATTTTTAAGAAATGTTTTCCTCAATTTTGTATATAAAATACTGTGGTATTTGTAAGAAGGTCTAACAAACGCAAACTATCTACATAAAATATAAATATGTTAAATTTGTTTTTAGAATAGTGTTTTAAAAGATGAGCCTTTGTAAATTTCTTTTTAACAAGTCCCCCCCCCCTTGACAATAACCTCGCTACGTCACTGGTAATAGCTCAAGAAATATTAAGAAAAGGTTTAAAAATCATATACTTTATTTTTCCGTTAGTGTATAAGGATATAGACCTAGTACAGATTTGTCAGTACATTTTAGCAGATTTTAATGAATATTGCTTATTTTAAACCACACGCCGTATTCAACATTATAAGCATGAAAACAGAAATTTTCATTAAAATAATTAATAAAACAATTTGAGTAGCTGCGACATATCGAGCTACACTTAGCTTCTGATGTATAAATGTATTTAGTTATGTTGTTTTTAATTATTAATAATGAAACTTCCTAAAGTAAAATTTGTTCATGAAAATTACATCATTCTGTACCATGTTATGAATATAGTTATAAACCAAGGACATCAGTATTATCTGATGACATAGGCATAAGTATATTTTAGAATTAGTAGCTGCTGAGTGTGAAATGGGAACTGAAACAATCTTATTTGACTATGACCGTGTGAAGACTTAAACAGCCTGTGGCCATCGTGTTCTTGGTTATTCGACTGTGAGAACTGTAAGAAGAAAGAACACTTAGTAGCGGCGAGTAAGTCAGTTTTCAGTAGTGATAAGAAACTTTATAAGTAAGGCACGAAGTAAGTTTTCGGTTTAACGTCCCAACGACAGCGTGATCGTTAGAGACGCAGATTTTCGGTTAAAAATAGGGAAGGAAATCGGCAGTGTCCTTTCAAGGGAACCGCCGCAGCATTTGTCTGGAGTGATTTCGGGAAATTACGAAAACCCATATCTGAACGGCCGGAGGTGGATTTGGACCATCGTCCTTCCCGAATTAGGGTCCAGTGTATTACCACTGCGCCACCTCGTTTCGTCTTATAAGACTGAAAACAGAGACTTTCCTTTTTACTGTTATTTACTGTTGATTTCGCTCCTATCAGCAGCGAAATATTTGGAATATTTAAATATTTCGGCAACGATGAGAATCAAAATGAAATTACTGGCATTATTTAATGAGAGAATTCAACTTGTAGTTTTGATTGGTTAGCCGATGTGGACCTTTGATTTTAAGGCATCATGTGATGAACACTGAATTATTTCTGAGCTTTTACGGGATATACGTTTAGTTAACGTGGTATGTTTTTCTATTTTTGATTTTACAGTTTTAACGCAGTCATTACCTGGAGCAAACAGAACAATGACTTCTGTTTCTAATTTACACCAAAGAACTACAGTGTATTGTGAGCATTATTTGATTTTTATTCACTGTTTATACAGTTTATAGCTAATAGTTAGCACGAACTACAATATATGTCTTTTGTTGCCCTCTTGACGTAGTGTAGCCAAACAGAAATATAATTTTCTTTTCTAGAACTGTCAGGAACAATTCAAACTAGCTTTCAGTATTCAATTTTATTTCGATTTATATTTTGTGCGGGCACACTTGCGTTCAAGTGAGTAGAAAACAATTAGTACACATGATTTCACATATTTTAATCATACTTTATAATTGCAAAGTTATTGTACGTTTTTATTATTCACCAGGGTTCGGGAGTAACGGCGTTACTTGTAACGCACATAATAACGCCGTTACCGTCCGTTACCTTTCAAAAGTAACTGTTACTAGTAACAATTACTTTTCAAAAGTAACGGACGGTAACGGCGTTATTATGTGCGAAAAGTAAATTTAACTGTAACTAAGTTGCTTTCACCGGTTAACGATTTAACGGAAGAATCGTTACTTTTTCGTCGCAGGTTGCTTAACATACCAGTATGTTTTGTAAGAATCTCAAGCCTGCAGAATACGAGGTTTCGATTTTAGTGAAGAGAAACAAGCAAACAATATTTGTTTCTAAATTAAATATTTTCAACAACGTACGTTGGAAATGTATGATTTATACATTTTAGTACCTTTATAAGATTTAATAGTGCTCATTCATTCATAATATTTTCATTATAAAATTGCGTACGCAACAGTGAGTATACAACAATCACCTGGCGCGTCACACGTAAACAGCGTGCAGTGTCCGATTATTTTCCACACCTTTCGACATGGAGAAGGAAGAAGACACACGTGTGCCTTGGCCAGCTTGTGTTGAAGTGTTCGAATTTTTGAAGTCCGATGGAAAAACGATTCCTTTTGCTGCAAATTGAATATCGGCGGGAAATTAATTCAAAGCTGTTGAAAGTTCTCGGCGAACTTACAGGTTAGTATCTTAATCGCTGTTGACGTTAAGACGCGTTTACAATGAGTTTGCAACATGTTCTGCAACAATGTTCTGACCTGCGGTATCGATTTCACAACATGTTGGCAACACAAAAGCTGCTTTTCTTGGCTGTGTGGATAAGGAGTGGATAAGGGTAATATATCCCATTCAGAAATTCGAGAAATTTACGATAATGCAATGTTTTAAGTATTTACGGATGTATAGTACGGTAAGAAATGAAAACCTGCTTCACACAATGTTACGCTTTGTTTCTCCTCCCCACCCCTCAACATGTAACGCTAATTATCGGTGGTTCAAAGTTCCGACTGTTTTATCAGTTACTCAAATCCCTCCCGAAAAAAGAAGGAAAAGAATCCTACGTCCGCCTCTGGCTGTGTCGGTAAAGAAACAATGTTCATGGCTTGCTAGCACTAAATGCCCCCTTGCAGCGGTAGTGTTCAGTTTTGCTCTACCTACAGAGTTACATGTTGCCTTTACGCGTGTTCATTTACGAAATGAAGTAGACAAGAAGCAAGATTACAAACTCATCACCTAATAAGAAACAGAGAAGTGCCTGCGGAATGCTCGACGCCATAAAAATATTAAAAAGAAGCTAGACTCCCTGCAGAAAGCTGCTACATTATTTGGCACCAGCCGTATGTGAAGTAGATAAAACAATTGAGTCTATCATTTCTCAACACCGGAGCGATAACAACAGAATTTGTTGATAAAATTTTCTCGGGCTTCCAGTCGCGTCAGATGGTTTACTGTCCACGAGCCGCGGTGGAGTAGCCGAGCGGTCTAAAGCGTCTCGCTGCGGAGCGCGCGGTTGCTCGCCGTGGAGGTTCGAGTCCTCCCTGGGGCATGGGTGTGTGTGTTGTCCTTAGGTTAGTTTACCTAGGTTTAAGTAGTTTGTAAGCTACGGACTGACGACCACGCAGTTTGGTCCGATAGATTTACAAACAAACAAACTGTCCACGATGTTTCGGCCGAGATTGTCAAGTGGTTGACAGTCGAGTGATTGCTACTGTCGTCACTGCGGGCTGTGACGTCACTGATGCTCCGCGACATGACCATAAAAGGCAATGTTTTGGTCGCGTGCCTGCCGCTCCCGCTTCAACTTTCCGATCGCCGGGTTCCAAGCCGTGCGCAGCTGCAAGTCGCAGTCTCTATTAAGAGTATTGTCAGCTATTTTGATCTCAATCGCCTCTTTTGTTTCACTATCCTAGGAACTGTTCGTTCTTGTAATTATGGATGTCTCCTCAAACGCAATACGATGTCCTTTTTCAAGTGCATGCCACAATTGCTGACTTTTGGGATAACGTAAACAATAACATCGTTCGTGTTCCACACAGCGCTGTTCAGAAGTGCGCACTGTTTGTCCTATGTAAAATTGTCCACAACCACAAGATATTTTATATAATCCCGGTGTTCTTAGGCCTACACCATCTTTAACAGGCTCATCAAAGACGTATTTTTAAAGGAGCCCTGAAGACCGAGTTGATCTTGTGTCTCTTAAGGAGTGGGCTAATCTTTCCAGTGATTGAGCCACAAAACGGCAAAACTCAAGTTTCTGTGAGTCCTCCTCGCTGGTCTTCTGCTTCTGTGTCTTCGGGAAGATAGCTTTCGTAAACTACGTGGCTCAGTTCCTTTTTCAGATTTTCAGTGTCTGACACTACTTCCGTTCGGTGCATCAAGGTCCTTAAATAGACTGTTTCTGCGATGGATGATGATGGCTTGTGGCGTGCAAGTACCGGTCTGTGTGGGTTGGTTTTCTGTAAACGCCATGGCTGAGACATCCATTTGCTTTACGGCTGACGAGGACGTCAAGGAACGGCAAGGCACCCTCTTTCTCCATCTCCATCGTGAACTTGATCTTGTCATGGATGCTATTGATCTGGTCGAAGAATCCGCCGAGTTTTTCACGCCCGTGCGACCAGACAACGAACGCGTCATCAACGTACCGATAAAAAAAGCTAGGCCTTACAGGTGCCGTGTCCAGGGCGGCATCTTCAAAGTGCTCCATAAACAGGTTTGCCATAACTGGAGCTAATGGGCTTCCCATCGCGACGCCGTCACTTTGATTAAACTATTCTCCACCGTACAGGAGTTACGATGATGTCAGAGTATGCTTAAATAAATCCACAACAGTGTCGTCAAATAAGGACGACAGCAGCAATCACTCGACAGTCAACCACTTGACAATGGCCGAGGAGATCTCGGCCGAACGTCGTGGACAGTAAACCACATGACGCGGCTGTAAGCCCGAAAAATTTTTTTCAACATAACTCGACGCGAAACAATGTATTTAAATACAATGCATTCATATAACAGAATTTGTTATCTTATTTTGTAAAAATGTCATCATCAAATTACGTTAATTGGAGGCCAATGAAAGAGCACTTTTTATGAAGCAGAAATGAATGTGTGTAGAACGCAGTAGTGTGTACTAAGCGTGGACGAGAAAAGGGGACCGTCAGTAGCAGATTACTTATCACATTTATATGTGAGTGACTTTGAGGCTAAAGAAGTTTCCTTCAATGAAAATGACGATTTGGATTAATGTGAAAACATAAATAAATATACGATCAATTAAATGTATGTTGTCGGGAGAATCCTCCATTGGGCATGGATGTTTGTGTTGTTTTTAGTATAAGGCAGCTGATAAGTAGTTTGTAAGTTTAGGGACTGATGACCCCGCAGTTAAGTCCCATCAGCTTATAAACACCTGAACATTTGAAATATATGTTTCGATGCTATTAATATAACTGGATTACGTTTACATAAGCCTCCATCTAAAGTTTCACAAACTGCGGGGACAGTAACGACACACAACTGGCTTTGAAATGTTGAATAACTATGCAAGTGTTTCATACGCACTTCCTGTTGCCAGGAAACGAGGAGTAACATCAGGTCTCCTCTTCACAAGAGTTGTTTTTCTGAAGTTTGTGTCTTTCTTTTAAACAAGTGGCCCTCTAATACTTATCATAATTTCAAAATTTGATGGCGACATCTTGGTGAAGTTACTAAAACCAAAAAAGTCTCCCATATTCAGTTCGCGCAGGTTCTCATTCAAATTCAAATGTCTGTAAACCTGTTGGACCAAACTGCTATACTCATCAGTCCCTAGACTTAAAAACCAACTTACACTAAGTACAACAGACACGCCAATGCCCGAAGGAGGATTCGAACCTTCGGTGGGAGGGTCGCCCAGTCCGTAGCATGATGCCTTAGACCACGCGGTTACTTCCGCGCGACAGCATGTCGTTTCCCTCAGATCTGCTATAGTATGTATTTTGTCATCCTCCGACAACTAAGTCTTTTTCGTCTGCTAATTCCGTCGAGTATGCTACCATTAATGCAGCGCCTGATATCACTAGTTCTTCCTCTTCACCTGCCATAGCGTGGTTCGTAATGCGAATATATAGTTTGAAATGTTTACTCATTGCTGCTATTTCAGCGTAGCAGACGGAGACGCGAACAACGTTAAAGATGAAGCGTAACTTTCGTAAGGTGGAACGTTTGAAAAACAAGTTTTGTTGAAAATTAACAAATAGTGCAACTGAGATTCACTAAAATAGAAGATTCTTTGGACAATTCATTTAATACTGTATTAATAATGTATTATTGTTAATTACGTATGAATCAATCTATTTCATTATTGATTGACATTAAAGCTTGTTTACTTTCTACATCTGTAAGGTTCATTACGGATTTACAAATGAGTTACAATTACAAATTTTAAAAGTAACTATAAAAATAACTGTAAATGTACTTGTAACTGATACAGTTACTTTCAGGGAAATAAATTTAACTGTAACTTAGTTAATTTAAAAAAGTAACTTTCCCAAGCCTGTAATTCACTGGTGTACTACTTTTTACAACCACCAAAGCTGTTCTGCTAATGTGAAATAAATAACCTCATCAGAGTCGAGGAACTACCTTCAGCCATTCGTGTTTTTGCCTAGAGGTCTGGGTTTCCCACGAAATAATGCCTACATTGTGCTATTTGGAGTTAACTCTTAGCAGCCAGTGATTTCCTTTTGCAGAGAACTACGATATTTTCCAGTTTAGTTTCCTTTCGGGATATACGGTAAATAGATCAATACCTTGCACACATAATTACGCAATCATTCAGAATTTTTGACGTTACAGATCCAGTTCTATTCCAGTTTCAATGGAAGTAATTTGAGCAAAAGCAGAATTTTTCCTAGTCGAGTCTCTGACTTAAGTACAACTTTGCTTTCAGAAGCTAGTACAAGAGAAATTCATATACATATACATCTGTAATCCACTAGCCACCTTATGATGGTGGCTGAGGATGCTTGAGGCACCACTGTAAATTCTCATTTGTTCAGTCAAGAATTATGCTAAGGAATAGCGATTATTCGAAAGACATCATTTGCGTATGCACTGAATACTTCCCAACGAACAGAAGATGGTATGTTATTTTTAAAGGAGAGTAATATACATATGTTAAAGAAATATCGAGCGTATCACATAGGCGTGTTGGAGGAACACTACAGCTTATTATACACGGAATAAGCAAACTTTGTATACAAATTGTTAGAGATGTTAGAAGAGGAGAAAGAAATACTCTCTTCTCACTGGGAAACTTCTAAAGTTTTGGTTCTAGACCTATCTTACGCTGGAGTTCATCATTATTTTGATTGCTCCGTACACAAAACGTCGACATTGAAATGTGATTTGAAGTCATTAAGCCGGCCGCGGTGGCTGAGGAGACTGAGGCGCTCCAGTCACGGTCTACATGGCCACTAGGTCGGGGGTTCGAATACCCCCTCGGGCATGGATATTTGTGCCGTCCTTAGTATAAGGTAGTTGATAAGTAGTTTGTAAGTTTAGGGACTGATGACCCCGTAGTTAAGTCCCATAAGCTTAACAAACATTTGAACATTTTTGAAGTCATTTACAGCTTATGATAGGGGTAAACTGTAAACACTAGTAGACGTGGCTACGTCCCTGGACTAACAGTTTCATTCATATTCTTAATGTTATAATGTGTGTATATAAAAGTTTCTAGCGATGTTTACGGGTGTTTTTTGACTCATTGCACTCCATGTGATGTGGGTGACATACACATGATTTAGTTACGGGGGGGGGGGGGGGAGTAGCATACGGTCCAACAGTCGAGCAGTGAAGAGTCTGTACCCAGAACTATTCCGAGGGAGGAACTCATAGAACAGACCGACCGACGGAAATCTAGTGGACGTCACAGTGTATGTTCAGTTTGGAGAAGGTTTTACAATGAAATTAGACAAACGCAGCACCAACAAACGACGATAGCCAGGAATAATAAACACATACATATATATGGTAACATTGTACTTATTCTCATTTACCATTCCTACCCCCTTAGAGCGAGTAACAGGGTACGCACATCAGATTTTATCAGGGTCGGTACAGAATAGAATTTCATGTTTGCTACTGTGGAAGTTTAGTCAAACTTTTATTAACTTAGGGACGGGCAAAGACGTTTAGTTCTCCTTCGGTCTAAGCACTATTGTGCCTACGTTAGCAGACCGCTATATGTGTATCTTTGGTCTGCTTCCGGCGGTGAGAGTGGAGACCATGGTTTTTATAAAGGTGTGGGCTGTTGATCTTTGGATGCGGAGAAGAGATTTTGTCTGAGAGAGCTGGCGGTAGCTGTATATGAGTCGAATTTGTTCACGTTTCCCTCTAACTGAGGTTTAATCAGTTCTTTTACAGTTAGTGATGAGTGTAATCATGCTTGGCTTAAAGAATAGGCGTTTAGTACTTTATCAGTGCTTCGAATAACTGGTTTGTTCTATCAGAACTCAACTGCGGGAACATGGTATAATGACCATGCTTGATTGATCAGGATTAGGGTTTTCCAATATGAATGCACGAGTGTATGTGATTGTAATATATTTCTACTCATTAAGTTTGTCTCATTTTCCCTATTTCATGTCTGTATCCTTTGTTCTTTATGCTCCACGAGTTTATTAATGGTTTCATCCTTTGAGTAAGCACCTACTTGTATCATGTTAAACTAGTTTCATATTAATCATGATTTGCCTTTGGATGTAATTTGTTTAAGTAAATATCCGAAATTAAATAATTTTTTAAGACTTGGCTTTGTCTGAATTGGGCCACGTGGTTGTGTTCGATTCAGTGTTACAATCATAGATTTTTTACTTTGTATCAATCGTTTACCGGAGTTACTCCTAAACAATGTCCCACTGCAATTTATAGAGGAAATTGTGTACGTTACAACAGACCAGTGGAACATGTTCCCCTTCTCTTTAGACACGCGTAGTGCATGATGTATCTCTCTTAGTTTTATTCTTTATTTTGCTTCATCCTGTAAAGAATGTGAGCGCGTGTATTTCCATCAGTTAAGCTATTCTCAGTTCCCTCTTAGTTTGTGAACCTTTCAGAAAGAATGCTAAGTTGTGTAATATTTTCACGTTAGGACTATAGCGAGGCATCATTAACTCTTATTTGTTAAGGTTATATCAGCAGAATTCCATAAACATGAATGTTCGGTCAGTCAAAATGAAACGTTAGTATAAATTTCAATAGGTAGTGTATATCCTACTGTGGTTCAGTTGTTCCACATTTACTACTCCATTCATTTAGTTACTACATTCATGTGGTATGATACATGTCAGTATAAGTAACATCCTTCAAAGAATTATTTACCATGATAAGAAACCGGGATTCCCTTTTTGGGATAGCGGTTGCCTTAACTTCTTGGCTATCCAAATTACGCCTTCCGTCGGCTTGCCACTTCGTATTAGATTTGTATTTTATGCGCTTTTATATCGTTCATCCGACTGCGATGAAGTTATGCGGGCATGAGCTTCAAAACAGGGCACTGTCTACAGGAATAATTCGCAAGGTGCAAGGCGGAGAGTACTTGACAATTGCCTTTGACACCATTCTGCATTTTTACTCCTATTGTGAAGAAATTTAGCCAGGAGTGTACCTAGGGGTGCAAGAGCAAGGGGGCGCAAATTCAGAAGGAGCGCCGCGCCGCCCTCCGGAAAAAAAACCGCACTGACGTGTTTTATGGCTCACTTTAGATTTGCTTCCAGTTTTATCATTTTTGCAAACATTTCGGCCAAAAATAATAAAAATGTGAATAATAAAAAATTGTGGGTGATATGATTACGACTCTACTATTGTGATAATATCTATGCACCCAACACGTAATATTCTTTCTGCCCATATTTTAACAAACAGGAAAAATTGCTTGATATCTGAGTTTAGCTTTGACAAACATACTATTCGTTTGAACTTTTACCTCTTTAATCTATTATTTTAATATATCTCCTACATTTTCATTATATTTTCCCGTTAAAATATTATCACCTGTCTTGTCTTGGTGCTTTGTTCAAAGTTTATTTTCTTTACCTGTACTGGTTACGAATGACTGTAGCCTGGAAGGAACGTAGTGTACATTTGCCGTTCGGACGAGTGACTATGGCCTGGATGGAACACAGCGTACATACGCCATCTTGCTTTCTGTATTTGATGATTTTCTTATTATAGCACAAGCGTTGTCATTTCAAAGCAATGGCGCACTGAAAATTGTCAAAAACACTTCGTACTTAGGACAATGAATTATAATGTCTAAAATTGCCATGTTAGCAGTTAATACCTGCCATTGATGGTACAAGAATTACGGATTACTCTTGTAGCTGTTCGCCGTAGCGTAATGGGCGACGAATTAGTTACTGATGTACGAACATGTTAGACGGTGGTTCGAAACTTGGTAGAGCGCGGTGGCTCAGCGCGCTCGGTCAAAGGGTTGCCGGCATGGTAGCTCGACGCCCTCTGTAACGAAAGAAACTGAGTCAATGCCGGCCGCGGTGGCCGAGGTGACTGAGGCGCTCCAGTCACGGTCAGCACGGCCACTACGGTCGGGGGTTCGAATCCCCCCTCGGGCATGGATATTTGTGCCGTCCTAGTTCGTAAGTAGTTCATAAGTAGTTTGTAAGTTTAGGGACTGATGACCCCGTAGTTAAGTCCCATAAGCTTAACAAACATTTGAACTGAGTCAACGACGAAAATAGAACAAAACAAACCAACGTTCACAAAGTGCCGATCAAACCGAATGATGGTTCAACGCTATAAAAAAAAAAAAAAAAAAAAAAAAAAAAAAAAAAAAAAAAAAAAAAAAAAACTGAGCAAAATTCTCGACAAACAACCCAGAAAGAACATGAACAAACGACCGCAGAGCATCGATCTCCCTGAAGACAAAAGAATATATTTGAAGAAATTTAACCACCACTGACAATTTTTTCTTCTTGCTTCCTAAAAGGTTTTCGCACACCCTTGTTAACTGAAAACAACTATATTCTGCAAGATTCCGAGTAACAGCGCTTTCAATGAAAATTGCATTTGTTCTGCTTCGATAACATGCCATGAAATACATACCAACGAATTGCAAACATAGACTTCTGTATTACATGTACATAAACTGGAGAGATACTGTTACGATGACTGTTGTAAATGACGTAATGACAGTTCTAAATGTTCAAACGTTTGTAAATCTATCGGACTTAAATGCTAGGTCATCAGTCCGTAGCTTACAAACTACTTAAACTAAGGTAAACTAACCTAAGGACAACACAAATATCCATGACTGAGGGGGGACTCGAACCCCCGACGGCGAACGGCCGCGCGCACCGCAGCACGGCGTCCCATTGCACACTGCTAATCCGCCGCGGCAAAGATAGCACTAATTTTAAATACTATATTTATGTGGAATTCAGTATTACCACAATTATTCCGTTTGTGATTTTAGCTGTAAAATAAAACGTAATCACGGTTTGAAGTAGAATATTTGCTCTTTATTTTAACGCAGAACAAAGTAACATGAATGACGTCATATCTGAACTACAGGAAAGGTAAAAGCATCAGTAGCAACCATGTCAAAGACAAACATTTTAGTAGATGTAATGATTCTAGTTAATGACTTTCAAAATATTCCAAAAATAGTGATTAATGGCTTAGAAAAGAAAAAAAAAAAAAAGAACAAGATAATTTGCTGCAATGTATACACTTCCATATACTTTCATTAAGGAACTACAATTTCCACAGAAATCTAGGACTTCATTTATGTACAAAACTACCAGTATCAGCACGTTGTTCAGAATTTTCATTATTACAGTATCCACCCAGTTTTCGTGCATATGCTTCAGAAGACCATTGTTCAATTCGTTGTTACGTATTTAACAACATGTTCACGAAATAGAATAAACAAGCATTTTAGAGGGAGCATTCTTACATGTGCACAGTTGTAAATATTGAATAACAAAGTTCTATTTTATTAATTAAAGTGCCCAAAATCCTCTTAGGAAAAAAGGAGAAAAAAGGTTAGGTAGTGGCGGGTTCCGAACCACTGACCATATGCATTATAATCTACGTGTCTTCGGGTCCGTCCACACGTTAAGATTTGTCTGCGCAAATATATCGTAGCGTCTGGACAGGAGATCGCTGCAAATCTGTCACACAAAAGCTGCGCGAGTCAGCTGTTCTTCGTTAAGTTTCATGTTGGTCATCATGCGCAAACATTATATTTTATAGAAAAATAGACACGTGTCAGTGTTCTCGCATATTTATTACCGATTTCATTGAACTATACCGCACTATACTATAATTTGTGATATGTAATTTATAGGTGAACTGTAAAACTAACTAGCACAATAAAAGAAGTAAAACTTCCAAGCTTATTACGAATCCCCATCTAGAGTTCATAATCGAGTTTCAAACCTTGGCGCAGCTGTAAAAGCTTTTATTCGTATAAATCAGGATAGGAATTTAAAATTTCACTCAGAAACAAGCAAAAATATTCACTATAGTACACCGAGTTTCAATCACGTCTGAAAATGCTATTTGTAATTTGTCACAAATTACATAGGTCAGAGGCACTTTACTTGTCATAAAATGCTTCTTTAGGACATGTATCGAGTATGATTTCATTGAGACTTTGTTTGGAAATTGCAGTCAAAAATTCCTGGTCTTTGTAACGTCTGTCTGTTGCCAAGTATCTTAATGTTACCGTCAACCGCTAATGGGGAGAAATTGCTCGTCTTATACATGTATTTCTCCTCGTTATACGATAACTTAATGATAGGTTTCCACAATCATACGTAAATAGTTACGCTAATCTCGAAGAAATTTTTTCCTCTTAAGCAGCCACTGTCAAAAATGTTCAAATGTTTGTTAAGCTTAAGGGGTCATCAGTCCCTAAACTTACAAACTACTTATGAACTACCTTATACTAAAGACGACACAAATATCCATGCCCGAGGGGGGATTCGAATCCCGACGGGGAATGGCTTCGCTCATCGAAGCATAGCGCCTCAATGCTCTCGGCCGCTCCGCTGTGGCTGGCTGATATTAACCAAGACAAATGTAACCTGGAAATGTCAGTGGGTACTCAAGGACTCATCGAGCAAATCGACTTCAAATTCCTATGTCGTTTTCATCTGTGCGAAAGGATTCTAGTCTCGATTGATGAAATCAACAAGTCACTTCAAAAAGAGACTATTACAGTCGACAAGGCTATGGAAATGATAAAGAGATTGTCAAATACGAGTCAGCATATCCGAGATGAAGACATTGGTCCAGCAATCGACTATGCAGCAAAGCAAGCGCAAGAAATCGTTATCGATGATAATTTTGCTGAAAAAAGACGGAATATCATAAGCCAACGTCTTTCAAACAAACAAACGCATGATGACTATGTCGACTCAAAACAGGAGTTTCAGTCAGAGGGAAATGAATTTAGTTTATGATCAAATTCTGACAGAACTCACGCAGAGGTATAAGGGAAAGGCTTCAATATCTTCAGAATTCAATTTTTTTTTTTTTTTTTTTTTTTTTTTTTTTTTTTTTTTTTTTTTTTTTTTTTACGGGAGATGCTCTAAAAAAGGAGCCAACTGATGTTCTCATTAAATATGCTGCCGATTTTGGGATTAAATGTTCTCATGATGTAGATGTAGTTGAGGTGTCAAACGAACTGGAAATTTTTCGAATGTAAGCTAAAGAACTCATTAACGATGTTGAAAAAGCAACACCACTTGACATTCTTAAAAACATTCAAGAGCTTTCTTTTCCAAACAGCTCTTAAGATGTAGTTAACACTTCCTGTTACGATGGCCTCTCGTGAGCGCAGCGTGAGTAAAATAAGGCTCGTCAAGACTGATCGAGGTCGTCCATGGAACAGGAACATTTGTCAAATTTATCCATTTTATCGATTGAACTCGAAGAGGTAGCGAAACTTAACTTGGAGGAATTAATTGATAATTTTGCGAAAATCAAAGCTAGCAAAATAGCATTTAAGTAGATTTACTGAGCTTAAAAACAGCGTTAAGTTAAATTTCATATAGGCTTTTCTAGAAATTCAATGTGTTTTGAAATAGACTTTGTAAAATATAACGAGTTTTTGTATTTAAACGTGTGTTTTTGTTTCTTAATCCTGCATAACGTCTTTGATTTTGGACTGTCAATTAGTTACATGTTTTCTTAAATTCCTGTAAATTATCACTATTGCCTACCTATATAGACCTTTTTTGGCCAAGAAACGCCATTTTCTTAGGACAAGGGAAAATATCAATCTCTCTGTATTGGTAAGGGGATGACTTCTTTGCTTCCGGGGGGTGGGGTTCTTTAGAGGGCGCCATTTTAAATTCTCGCCAGGGGCGTCACATACCTAAGGTACACCATTGAATTTAGCACACTTGACCTACAAGAAAAGATAAATATCACTATCTAAAGAAGATTTCATGCGTTGCATGCGGTGAGTACCTGACTCCAAACTTCGACACCGTTTGACGTATTACCATTTATTTGGCAGGTATTGTAATTCTTCATATACAGCGGAAGAGGGGATGAACAGTTAGAGGGGACAGGAGGAGATTGGCAGGGTGTGAGGGGAGATAATGAGAGTGATATGGGGATAGATAGGTAGGTAGAAGAAGTAGGAGGGGGAGGCAGAAGCAGGTAGACAGATGGAGGAGGAGATGGGCAGAGAGAGGAGGTAGGAGTGCATGGACTAACAGAATTCCAAAACCACGTAAAACCGTGCATGAGGCAAACGAACATTCTGGTTAACACACAATACGCAATCCATCCTGACTGGTCGCTACACTAATATTAACAAATCCATTATCAGTTTTGGGCGTAGTCCAACATCATATAATCATTTAACATAGTTCATAAAATGAAAAGCATTGGTATATGACATACACATCCAAAGAAATCAGTCAAGTACATCCCAGGATTGTTAGTATATGTACTGATATAATTATTTTAATATATAGCAACCAATTAGCATTGATTTCGTATACTGTGAGGATAATGGGTTATTGGAATAAATAAATACTCGAGCTACGTCGGGTTTTCAGCTACCTAATACAGAAAGAAGACAGAGGTAAGATACAGGCATAACGATTGGGGAAGCGATAAGCAGAGAGATTAAGGATAGAAATATTGGATATACTTTTCTGGGTATTCAAACGGTCAAATGTTTGTAAATCTATGTGAATTAACTTCTTTGGTCATCAGTCGCTAGGCTTACAAACTACTTAAACTAACCTACAGACAACACACACACCCACCCAAGCCCGAGGGAGGACTCGAACATCAGACAGCGAACAACCGCGCGCTCCGTAGCAAGGCGCCTCAGAGCGCTCGGCCACTCCACCGCGGCATTCTGGGTATTGTCACCGTTATAATAATGACACCGCGATATGTCTCCCTGAAAGTTACGCGGAAGTAACATTTTCGGGCACTTTGTGAACGTAAACGTGCAAGCAAAGAGATATTGAAAACACAGAGGTAGTGCATAACAATGCCACGTAGATCGGAAATGAAATAACAATATGAAAAGAAAAACTACGGTATTATGTTATTACAGTACCGGTAAATAAATAACTTTGGACATTAAAAAAAAAAAATAATAAAACACAAGGAAAAAAAAGAGCAACAAACTTTTTGAAGATGTTCTTCGTGTCACCTGTACGGTGTTTATTTAATGTATTACCATTTCGAATGCTATTTATAATAATCTCCAATTCTTCTAGTAGATCCAGTTTCTTATCTTTATTTTGAATAAGCAAAATTGAGAGCCGCCGCGGAGCGTTCGAGTGCATTGAAGCACTATGCTACGATGCGCCAGGCCGTTCCCCGTCGGGTGTTCGAATCCCCCTCGGGCACTGATGTTTGTGTCGTCTTTAGTATAAGGTAGTTCATAAGTAGTTTGTAAGTTTAGGGACTTATGACCCAGCAGTTTAGTCCCTTAAGCTTAACAAACATTTGAACAAAATTGAGAAATCATTATCAGTTCAAAATATGTGGTGGACAATTTCTTGAGTATCTAGTACATCAGACGGCATGTCGAAAAAGCGTAGCCCAAAAGAGTCCCAGCGTTATTTGTAGTTTGTAGCTTATGTTTAAGAACGGACGAATATTATTCTTATTACAGGTGTAACAATAAATTATTCGAATCCATCTCTAACTAATTTGTCGCTTTCATGTTGTTACTTAATATACATCGCAGTGTAACGCTGATTTCTAAAGTATGGAAAATATTTGCCATATTTCTATAGTACAAATTTGTGACTCTTGTACAATTCCTTGTAGCATTTTCCTTTACATTTAGATGATATACGTTTAAACAACCCATCAAAACCTGTATTTGCTATGCAAACAACTATGAGCAGACATGAAATAAAAACCATCCAAGACCACGTGCAGACACTGCATTATGCGTAAAAAAAGTACCTTCATGAATCTGGCAAGTTTGATTCCATATTGAATCTACGTGCTCAGCCACTGTTAAAATGTACGAATGATGAACAGCAATCAGTGGCAAATCAATATTTATTTTTTATTTATTGATGATCTAGACTTCATTCACTGTGTGACCACTATCAATGCTTTAAAACGTAGGTTTAGTGTGCGTTTTAAACTAAGTTTTAAAGCACTGATTTGCGACCGACTGCAGCTCGTCATACACTCAAGAATTTGCTTGAATAAACAGAATTATGTATACATCAAGACAAATCACCACACCATCTCTCAATGAACAGAAATAAATGGCCAATGCAACCTTTCGACAAGAATTTTCTCACTAACTTTCGAGTCTTAAATATAATTAATACACACTGCTCCTTTTATCAACAAAATATAGACTGTATCATAATATAAACACAAAATAAAATAAAACCACCTACTCAGTAGCATATGGTGAAAATTTTTAAATAATACAAGCTTACACTTAGCCAACATAAGACTCAGCCTCGTAACATTTATATATTTTTATTTATTTTCATCTCTCACTATTTTCACTGGCTATATAACAATATGTACGATATCATTAAATAGGAATTTCTTACAAAATTGTATCTACATTGCTTGCTTCATTTGTAATTAATCATCATTTAATCTAAAATACAGATGTGTAACATATATTCTTTGTAAAATTGTTCACTGTCAAATCAATGTACATACCTATGAGAGAAAACAACTTTGGCGCTGTTGTATTGATAAACATCGCCATCTTTATGTGCAAATGTCCCGCGTGGCAAAAAGAGTTTTTGATTTGTGTATGGTGCTTCACGCTGCGCTATATACGTAAAAGTGAAATAAGTGCTTCTTACAGATAACATTTTTTGTGAGCAGTAGTAATGACACTGAGTAATAAAGAGCACCGGATCTTCGATGTAAGTAAAAAATAACTACAAGTCATTTGTGAAAGATTTGTTTACAGTGTGTGACATCGTTATTTGTTCTAGTTACGTTCACATAGGTCATTTCAAGCATCTTTTGTGTACTGTAGGACACTAGCATTCTAAGATTATTTCGCCACAAAGTGCTGTTAAGGACAGAACCCACATGTAAACAATAACAAATGTATTTGGACGTGAACAGACGTCTGATGATGAACCTTTACGTTCTAAACACGTAACGGTGCTGTTTGTAAATACCTAGCATTATTAAAAGTGGCTGATTGTTGTTTTTGTTTTTGCAAGAATGAAATTGTATGTTTACATTCATCCTAACTAATTCCGGTTCTTGTTTCTCTAGTCCAGAAACTGCTAGTTGTTCCGTATATAGTTCTCACTGTGGCTTCATGGTCAGAGTATAAACTCCGTCTGAGATGAATGAGGCGATTTGGCACTTCCACGTTTTAGAGTTCTTTCCATAATTTATTGTGAGATAAAGCAGCGATACACATCTTTCTGGAAGTCTCTTACCTTTTACGCAATTCATTTAGTGTTAGCAATTTTATCTGTGGTTCGTTTTTCTTTACAGATTACAGCTTGTTCTCGCAATAGTTTTCGGTGAAGACACTTGAAAAGACACTTTTGTAAGAAATTCAGCATGACTTTCCCAGCATATATGAAAACTCCGATTGTTCGATAATCTGAGCATTCTTTATAAATTCCCTTTTTTACAATCAGGATGAATACTAATCTTTTCCAGTATACTTGTCACTACTGCGAGCTCCATTTTTTATGACATATTGTATGCAACACCTTCACGGCATTCTTTCCAATGACTTTGAGCTATTCTGCTGGAATTTCATCATGTCCTCTAGTTTTGCTTTTAGACTTATTATCGAGGTTTTTTTTTTTTTTTTTTTTTTTTTTTTTTTTTTTTTTTGACTTCACTCTCCAAAATATCTGGCTCTAGTTCTAAAGTAACACCAAATTCATCGTCGTCAGAATTGTCAGTATGCAATTCTTTATTATGTGGATCTTCTACATATTCTGCCCATCTTTCCTTAACGTCTTGTACTTCTGTTAGATATATATATTAAGGTTCAATGTTTCTCCTGAATTTTCCTTTAATGTCTCAAATGTTCTTGTCTTTCCCATTTTGTTATTATGTTCAACTTCTTTGTACTGTTCGTTTAGAAAGATATTTTATCTCTACTACCTAATTTCTGAAACACTGTTTTTAAATTAAACATTGGTAATCTATCCCCTTTGATTTTTATTTCCTTCGTTCATCTGCAACTTAAAATGACTCATTCTATAACCATCCGACCTTAGTTATCCTTGTTCTTGGAAATGTGCATTTTTGCCGCGGCGGAATAGCCGTACACACTAAGGCGCCCTGTTATAGTGTGCGCGGCCGTTCGCCGTCGAAGGTTCGAGTCCTCCTTCGGGCATATATATATATATATATATATATATATATATGTGTGTGTGTGTGTGTGTGTGTGTGTGTGTGTGTGTTGTTCTTAGGATACGTTAGTTTAAGTAGTTCGTAAGTTTAGGGACCGATCAGCAGTGCAGTTAGGTCCCATTACTTTACGAACATTTGAACATTTTTGAATGGGTTTTTTGTTGGCACCTTCACAATATTGGCTACTTCTCTCCACAGCTGTTAGCTTTTGGTCTTTTTAATCTAATGCATTGCATATGTTACGAACATCTACTGTGTAATACAAAGGGTATGGTTTTTAGGTCAGATCCATGTTCAAATGTTTGTAGAGTCTATGGGACTTAACTACGGGGTCATCAGTCCCTAAACTTACAAACTACTTATGAACTACTTACAACTAAGGACGGCACAAATATCCATGCCCGAGGGGGATTCGAACCCCCGACCGTAGTGGCCGTGCAGACCGTGATTGGAGCGCCTCCGTCCCCTCGGCCACCGCGGCCGGCTAAAGGTCAGATCTGCAAGACGAAATAGCTGTTGCTACTTTCCTCAGTTTCAACCAAAACTTTCAGATTAAGAGTTCGTTAATTGATCCGAAATCAGCTCCACGTCTTGTTGTAGATAACTGAACCATTGTCTTCCACGTCTGATTACAAAGTAAGTATGCAGTTTGATACCCGTGTTGGCCGTTTGGAGAAGTACAAGTATGTAGGCTTCGATTGGCTAGTTGGAACAGTGTGTTAATAACAACCACCGTATTCTCTTTGCAGAAGTGTAGGAATCTCTCTCCTGCTTCATCTGTTGTCACAACACTAAATTATACCTTTACACCCTCTACAATTTGATATCCAAATTTTTCTACCGAATCTGCAACTGTGAGGGCGACATCTTATTTTCGTGTAGACGGCAGTAATTACTACAATCCTCCATAGAACTTTCAATAACTTTCTTATCAGTATTATAAAATATTATATATTTAGACAATTTTTCGCCGCGGTAGAGTGGCCGAGCGTTCCAAGGCGCCTAGCTGCGGAGGGCGCTGTTGCTCTCCATCGGAGTTTCGAGTCCTCCCTCGGGTATTGATGTATTTGTTGTCCTTAGCATAAGTTAGTTTAAGTAGTTTGTAAGCATAGGGACTGATGACCAGAGTAGTTACGTCCCATAGATTGAACATTTTTTATACAATTTTTCCAGTAAATAATTGAGAGGCAGTCTGACTCTGGTGTACTGTTCGTGTGACGATTTCAATCGTGTACACTACCAAGGTTACGGTGGCTTGCCGAGAGTAGCTGTACTTAAGCGTACTTGAAGATGATTTAAGGTTAGTGGATCGTGTGTGATGAAGGCAGAGAAACTGAAATAAAACAATGAGAGAGAGGTTTGCGCCTACTTTTGGGGGGATATAGGAATGACGGACGCAGGCTGTGTGAGTGGCGTGACTCGGCAGGTTGCGCTCTCGCCGCCCCAGGCGGATGTACCGGCCACAAATGTCGCATGTCTTCTCCCAGACAGGATGAGCTACGAGAAATACTCCTTTCCACCTTTTACGGCATGACGACCGCGCTATAGATGAGACGGGAATTCCGAACGGCGAACGGTCGCTGCGACGTGACCGTTCGCTGCCAGAAAACCTCTCCCTTGCAAAATTACGTCATTAGCCTACTATGGCGCTGTTTTCCGCTGCCCGGCGGGTTACGTCAGCAGCCGGCCTGCAGGTCCGAGCGCCGCGGCCCGCCAGGCGAACGAGGCTATTGCTTTCAGGAAAGACGTGCACTGGGAGCAATCGACGGGCCTAGGGGATCGGCCTGTGACATCCTGAAGAGCGCCGTCCCTTCGCAGAAGCGGCGGTGAGCGAGCGCCCGGCCGAGTGTCCGGTCTGGGAAAGCCCTGGCCACAATTCTTCCCATACAAAGGCCTCGCCACGCCGGCCAAGGGCGCAGAGTATGCGACTGTGCCGTGCCTCTGCACGCTTTTTGCTCCCCGCCCAACACTCGGTCGGATTCTTTTCTGCTTCGCTACCTCCGCCGAGTTTACAGAAAATCCAGTCTGGCTTCCATCATCGAGTCACTTTCACAGTCACAGCTCACTGGCAGGCCGGCACTCTACTTCGGCGACAGGTCAAGGTCACCGACTTCAGTTTATTACACGGCATAACCTAAAGCAACCGTAGTTTTTCACTTAATCCGTTGCAGGCACTCTTATGCGTCTTTTTTATGCCGGCGATATAATTTAGTGCCGCGGTGGAGTAGCCGAGCGGTCTAAGGCGCCTCGCTGCGGAGCGCGCGGTTGCTCACCGTCGGAGGTTCGAGTCCTCCCTGGGGCATGGGTATGTGTGTATTGTTTTGTATGTTTGTATAGTTTATGGGACTTAACTACAGGGTCATCAGTCCCTAAACGTACAAACTACTTACGAACTAAGTAATACTAAGGACGGCACAAATATCTATGCCCGAGGGGGGATTCGAACCCCCGACCGTAGTGACCGTGCAGACCGTGACTGGAGCGCCTCAGCTCCCTCGGCCACCGCGGCCGGCGGTGTGTGTATTGTCCTCAGGTTAGTTTACCTTAGTTTAAGTAGTTTGTAAGCTACGGACTGATGACCACGCAGTTTGGTCCGATAGATTTACAAACATTTGAACATTTGAAAATAATTTATCGAAATGCCGTGGTAGTAAGACTACTTTCATAAATGATTACAGCTTAATTAGAGGTAAGTGACACATGAAAATTTGCGCCAGACCAGGAGTCAAACCTTATCATCCCGCTTCTTATCGCGACTGGTCGCCTTAGCATAAAGGCTGTTCTGGAATGATCACCGAACCGATCGAAACTTCCATTTGCACACCATGCCCGAACTTTAACGGGAATAGAGAAATGCCGCGAATAATGAGTGAATACGGGCAGGTGTACTACGTTTGTAGTGTGTTGATACGTTGAAAATTTGCATCTGGCAGGAGACGTGCTAGGGTAGCCCTTGTAGTAGTGTCCCAATTGCGCGACTGAAGTGGGAATAGGAGGCCCGAGAACTAATCCCTGCAGAGCACAAGTTTTCAACTCCCTCCTTTGATTTATTTAAAATCGCACATGAACTTAATGTCTCAAATTCCTTTGTGTCTTGAAACTTCTATATGTTACACACGTGATTTTTACATTATTAGTCTTACACTTAATGAAAATGCTGGCAGATGAAATCCCTGTCGGAACTTCCTGACGGTAGTTTCCCGCATAGCTTATGGCAAATGCCAAAATAGTTATTTTGAGAAGGAAACCTGACTGTGTTCTCAGTCTCCAATGATCTGCTCGTCTAGTGAATATTAAACCGTAATCTGTCTTTCTTCCAGCTACATAATCATATTATCATCTTGAAAGCACTAATAAGAAATATTATGTGCCATGGTTGTCTTCCAATGACTGGCCAATTATGTGAATCCTAACATTGCTGTGCTTGATTTCGATTGATGACTTGGCGAAATCCTTAACGGAATTCTTAAAGACTCATTCGGTCGACTAAGAAACTGTGGCATCTAAATGAAAACTATTGAAGTGTAATCAAATAGACGCGATTACGACAGACTATAAATCTAAATACATTTATTTTTGTTGTAACGGTACGGATATTATATTATCCCAGTCTAGCAAGAAGCGAAAAAAAAAGATGAAAAACCTGGACGCTATGTTAGAAAGAACTATACTCTAGTTTCGTTAATCTAAAGAAAAAGCAACAACAGATGACATTAAATAAATTTACTCCGAAGAAATAGAAAAAAAAGAATGTAGAGTTAAGTATGAGATACCATTCTTGAATAAATATTGTAATGTAAATAATTGAAGATATATAAAGACTGGCTGCGCGAAATGGCCACATGGTCTAAGGCGTCATGCTACGGACTGGCGGCCGTTCTCGGTGGAGGCTTAAGTCCTCCCTCGGGCACGTGTGTTGTGTGTGTGTGTTGTCCTTGTGTAAGTTAGTTTAATTAGTTTGAAAGTCTATGGACTGATGAGCATAACAGTTTTGTGCAACAGATTTACAAACATTTGAATTTTGTAAAGTGTGAAGATGAACCTCCGTGCCAAATTTCAGAGGACACATGACAAATTAACTAAAAAATCGAATTAAAATCAAATTATCCCAGAGACAGGGTTAATTTAACCAAGTTAAACAATTCATATACACGTATAAGACGACTTATGAAGTGCAACGTGAAGATTATAAGGCAGCAAAACGAGAACAATTTACACGAAATCGATACATATACATACGCTGGGTAGATATCATGCTACATTATAACGGAAGAGGACCATACTGTATGTGTGTATCTTTTATTTATCGTATCAGTTAAGTCGCATGAAAATGAATACTGCATAATATAAATATAAGTTTTGTTTTATATCTCATGTGTATGTTATAATGGATCTCAAAGGAAAACCTACTAAAATTATACAGACGATGCATCTCGGTGTGCTTGTCCAGAAAGACTAATGAAATATTGCTATCCTCATGTTCTTTACTCTTTTTGTCGTAAAATCCAATATTTGTAGTATTGATAGTACACTTATTTCTGTTTCCATTGTCAGCTGACGGTACACGATCTTGCCTACGTATTACCTACATGTAGTCGGCTATTAGGAAAGGTAATGGGGGAACCAAAGCCATGTAAACATTGTGGAACCTAATGTTAATCAGAGTTGCTATAACATCAGCACAGCTCACACGGCCAGTCATAATGCTCCAATCACGCTGGCCGAAACTGCCTGTGTATTTTCGATATTCTCACGCGATGAGAATACGCGAAGGTGTATATAACACAATGACATTGCTTTCATAAGTGCACTGACCAGTACCTGTTTTCCCCACAACATTAACCTGAGATGGACTTTTTATGGGGCAGCGGTAGGATATGGATTAACATGTTCCTAAGCGTTGTTCTCAATGACTTGTGTTGTGTTAACATAATTTTTTAGCAGCTTATACTGTTCAATCCCTGTATATGCCCTGTGATGCAGACAAATTTATTATTGAAAAGGATAAATTGTTATACAAATCAAATCTTTAAAACATGAGTATAAATAATTTATCGTCATTTCAGTGATAATAATATGCACACAAAAATGTTCTTAACGCATGTGTATGCCAAATTCTTCCTGCACTTACGTTGAAATGATTCGAAAAACAATGTAGTATCCACCAATCAGCACGAATACTCAACAATGGGGCGGAAACCCACATAACCTTTCCCAACGACTACTTTTAGAAATAATAACACCTAAATAAAAGTATTGCATCACCGAACAAAGAAAACTTCTATGGCATTCTATACTATGGTGATTTGGTATTTATAATGTAGGCCTAATACATCTTCTGATTTATTGAAAATATAAACTAACAAATTGCTTCTTTTGCATACAAACAGAACCTAAAATCTCTTTTAATGTAAACAAACTTGCCTGTAACCCCATCTATCGAAAGCATACCGATTTCGTTTAATGTAGCCTAGGTGAGGCAGTGTAGGAACAGTGAAAGACGTTTGTAGATATTGACGTTCTCTGATGGCAAAAAGCAAAATGTAAGCGTTCAAACGTCCAAAGAGTGTGGTCTTATGCCAAAAAGTACTTTCAAGAGAAGTTTTCAAGGCGAGTATTCGTAATCAGAATGATGTGGTAAGAATATGGAATCGTTTTCAAACTACAGGTAATGTTCTCGACTAACCTCGTACTGATCGCCCTATAACAACTGTGTCAGACGTCCGGTATCTGTCACGTCTTGCCCGAAGGAACGTCGGATAGACAGCTACCATGATGAACAATGAATTTGTGAGGACCAGCGTGAGATAAATGACAAACCAGAACTGTAGGATACAGACTTCGTAGCAACACGTTGTATCCTAGACGAAGGTGGAGGCGTCCGGCCAGTAAACTCAGACACCATGCTGCTTCGTTCAGGTGGGCCAAAAATCACCAAGCATAGTCTACGGAAAATTTGCACAAAGTACTTTCCACAGATGATTGCCGCATGTGTCTTACACCATATAACTGTCACATTGTGCGTGAGGGTAGCTCTTAACGCTGCACGCCAGAAGGCACCAATGCCAGCTGCCTCAAGTGTCACACCTTAAGAGATGTAAGTATTTAAGTTTAACTTCACTGCTTTTTCATTACTAGTCAGTTTTATAAATTTCGTTAGTGGTTCTGTTTTCTTAAGTGATTTATTCTCGTTCATTTGATAAATAGTGTTATGTAGAGTTTAAAGCCATTGTGGTTTTTTTTCCGACCGTGACTGTGTTACAATAGTTAACAGGGTAATTGAATTTTCCGCTACCAGTCACAATGCATATAGCTGTTAAAATTATTTATTTAAGCTACATGTTTCGAGGCATGTCACTCATCTCCAGACTATTTGGCATACACAAAACTATTACTACAGGTATATTATATTACATTCTTGCGGTCTGTTGCAATGGATCTTTGAAAACACAAATAAGACATTTTTGATATGATGTCTCTGTTCAAATGTTCGTAAATCTATCGGACCAAACTGCGTGGCCATCAGTCCGTAGCTTACAAACTACTTAAACTAAGGTAATCTAACATGAGGACAACACACACCCCCATGCCCCCGGGAAGACTCGAACCTCCGACGGCAAGCAACCGCGCGCTCCGCAGCGACGTGCCTTAGACCGCTCGGCTACTCCAGCGCGGCTGATGTCTCTGTGTCCTGAAATTTCGTTTGATTACGAAAGTTTATATTATTAACTCACGACCTTTATGTGAAGTAGCATTCTTCTTCTGCTGCTGCTTGGAGGCATAATTGTCGCACTTTTTGGCTTGCTGGTCACATCACATAACATTTAGCTACACGATTTCGCTATAAACACAGCTGACACTCTAAACAAAATGGCGGTAAAAAAACAAAGGATTGTTTCGACTGGTTTAGCATCGAGAAACGCTTGGTGTGTCTTCTTTGTCTTCTGCTGGTCTTGCTGTTACTTAATAGACTAGATTTGTGGCATTATGGTGAGTTTTGCCACATTTGCATTTAAGCAGAATAAATATATCTTACAGGCTTACATCCTAGAGGTTTTCTTCGGCCTGAACTTTAACCCCTTCTCCAAATTTCTCTTTGCTTTCCTTCACAGCTTGCTCGATGTACAGATTGAATAACATTCGAGAAACACTACAAGCCTGTTTTACTCCCTTCTCAACCAACGCTTCCCTTTCATACCATTCCAGTCTTATAAATGCTATCTGGTTCCTGTAAAAGTTGTAAATATTTTACGCCTACTGACTTCAGAATTTTGAAGAGTGTAATCCAGTCAACATTTTCAAAAGACTTCTCCAAATCTACAAAAATTAGAAGTGTGGATTGGCCTTCCCTTAATTTATGTTCTAATGTTCAAATGTTTTAAAGTTATGGGACCGAAATGCATTGGTTATCAGTTCCTATACTTACAAACTAATTAAACTAACTTATCCTAAGAACAAAACAAACACCAATGCCCAAGGGAAGACTCGAAGCTCCGACGGCGAACGGCCCCGCGACCTGCAGCAATGTGAGTTAGTGCATGCGGCGATTCCGCCGCGGCTCTATTTTCTAAGATGTCGTAATGTGAGTATTGCCTCTCGTGTTCCTACATTTCTTCTAAATCAAAACTGATCATCTCCGAGGTCGGCTTCTACCAGATTTTCCATATTTCTGCATAAAATCCGTTTTAGAATTTTGCAGCCACGATTTATTAAACTGATGTTTCTGTAATTTTTACGTCTGTTTGCATCGGCTTTCTATGGAATTGGTATAATTACATCTTTCTTGAAGTGTGAGGATATTTCGCTTTTTATATTTGAATGATTTCTGTTCTTCCGGACATGTCCGAAAGAACAGACATCACTCCCGCTTCGCAGCCATATTGCATTTGCAAATTATTGATATAGGAAGAGAAGAAATAAGGATTAGGAAAGAAAGGAATGACAGTGGCTGCATTAGGGTATTGAAATGAAAAAATGGCGACACGTGAAAATGTGACCCGGGCCGGGAATCTAAACCTGGTCTCCCGCTTCGGGCCAGCGGTCACCTTAACCAATATATATAATGGATTCATTTATTTTCAAACTGAAGCCCTCATTATAATCATGAAATCAAATGACTTCCAGTACCCTATCTGAAAGAAAATTTCCAACTAAAACATAATGTGCCTCTACATAGTGGGAAAATAACTGTTTAAATGATGCCACTTCCGGCATGCTTCATCATTTGACGCATAACGTAACTTAAAGGCATGTAACGTTAACTAAACTGAGCCCTCCTCTGTTAGCGCTCAACATCCGGTCGGTGTTCCTGGGTGATCTTCTCGAACTTATTAAGTCTGATCCGTTCAGTTGGTCGGTATCTTCTTTAAAGTATCACTAAATCATCTTCTAGTACCCATACACCCCAGCCAGGTGGCGGGTCAGCAAACACAACCTGTAAAAAAATTTCCATAACTATCCTTGTATTTACCAAGTCGTCATAGCTTCATGTGTCCATCCTGTAAATATTGCCAATAGTCCAGTATGTTTGTATTTGCATCGTGATATAAGTAATGTACCGACGTGCTCGTTACCCACGCCACCGCAGTCGTCTTCTGACGTGGGAAATACGTTTTCTCTGGGAAAAGTACTATATACGTTGAGATTTCTGAATGTGCCGTGCGTCTCATGAACGCTACGATCTTCCTTGCCAAGTTCTACACCTCCAGTGCTGTGCCGCAGATCAATCGATGTTCGTCCGTGTCGAGCGTGTCGCATCGTAGGCACATGGGCGTGTCTGCAATGTGGATAGTTCAAATGTTTGTAAGGCTTAAGAGACTTAACTGCGGGGACATCAGTCCCTAAACTAACAAAATATTTATTACTACCTTATACTAAAGACAACACAGACATCCATGCCCGATGGGGGATTCGAACCCCCGACGGCGAACTGCCGCGCGCACCGCAACACGATGCTCCAGCACGCGCGGCTAACCCGCAGCGGCAATGTGGATACCATGCTGTCTCTCCTTCGTCGGGTATTTCCGGTTAACCAGCATGTACCACGTTGACCTGGCCGATGAGTGATGAGTGATGAGTTAATGGCAGGGTACTTCCATTCCATCTTATTCCGCGCCATACGTGTTACAAACAGTCCATACACGTCCTTGGTAGTCGGTGATCGGGTTGTTGGTAAATCTCCTCGAACATAACTCTGTTCCACGAAGAACTTCCGGACGTGTGATAATGGAGGCGTAATATGCCCAACACCAACCGGTGGAAGAAGCGATGGCGGTCCTAGTTCATCCATCGAGCGCAGGGCGTTGAGTCGTACTGATGTGCGTACATAACAGCTTACGGTAGCTGTTTTCTGTTGTTCATGCCGTCTCCTTATGGAAATTTATACCCAAACATCGCAGGGTTTGCACCACAGGTAATGGTCCTTCAGTTCCTGGTCCGAGTTCTCGGCCTACATTCATGAATTATGAATTTCTAAAGTTAACCACACTACCTGCTGCCTCCCCGTACTTCTGTAGCCAATCCATTGCTGTGCGTGTCCCCTCTTCGATATTCACTAGCACTACATCATCAGCATATGCTCTACATCTGAAGGACTGATTCCGTAGAGTGATACCTGTGTGCCGTTGGCGAAAGCTTGTAAGATATGGCTCTAGTGCGATCGCATATAAGATGATTGACAGAGGACATCCCTGTCTGATCTTAAAATCTGGAAATGTTCCGTTCTCCCTCCATTAATCAACACCGCTAACCGGGCACCATGCAACAGCTTCTCACCATAGTGGTAAAAGTAGGCGGAACACCCATCCTGGCAGCACTGCCTTGAGGTATGTATGATCCTCTCTATCGACGGCATGGTCAATTTCGATGCCTACCAATGCTCCATGTAGACGACACGCCTTGGAAACGCAGATAACATCACGATAGTCTACCAATGCAATATGAATATACCTCCGAGACATCTCTGATCCCTGTTGATTCCATCCTTTAGCATAGTTTTTAAGAGACCTCCTAGTATAAGCATAAGGATCTTATAGTCGCTATTTCAGAGGGTCAAAGGAGGATAATCGCATGGTCGCTTGCCACCCTGTGCTTTCTCAATTGGAATCACCAAACCTTCTGCGAATTCAGTGGGAACTGGCAACTCCTGCTCTAGTATCTCGTTAAACATACGTAACCACATCGGTCCATAATAGTGACAAACGTGCGATAGAATTCCACTGGGAACCCGTCTGGACCCGGGTATTTGTTCGGGGCCTCTGGTTGTATGGCTTCCACCATCTCCTCTTCTGTTATTGCTTGTGGGATGTCTGCTTCCGGGTTCGCGTTTGTCATGTCTGGGATCTCATTTAGGACGTTCTCCATTGCTTCCTGCTACACCTCGTCGGTCCCATAGAATCTGCTGAAATGATCCAGGAACGCCTGGGTAATGTCTTTTTGTGCTGTACATTTCCGGCCGTCGTCGAGTTCAACCTCGTCAATTAACCCCCGACGTCTACATTGTCTCTCAAGTATAATATTGTGGAGTCCATCTTGCACCCTCGCACGTATCATTGTATCTGCCATTCTGGATATTGTAAGTTGTATCAGTTTTGCCTTGACCTGGTGTACGGCTGTTTAACGTTCTGGTGACGGAGGTTGGGAATGGAATTTCCGGAGGGTTGTAAATAAAATTCAGAGGTCATGCGCTGCCAACGAGAAACCTACTTCCCATAAAAATAAATGTTCTTCTTAAGGCTGGCTTCGCACACGTGATCCACCAATGAAGAACAGATATATATGTATTTCTGCTTCTTAGGCGATTTTTGCATGTTTCCTCCACCATACGTCGACATTCTGCTTCGTGAAGATGGGAAACATTCCGCTTCCAATTACTCTTTCGCCTCCATACCTTTTGCCGGGCGAGGGTAACTGTACAGCCTTGTGGTCGGTGAACGCTGTAGGCAAAATTTCCGCATCCACTGTCGACGTCATCAGTTTTCTTGAAATATAAATCCTATCGAATCTACTCGCCTAGTTGCTGCTGATGTACATGTATGCTTGTTGTCCAGGATGTTCGAGGTCCCATGTATCAATTAATTGCATCCCGTTGACCAGCGCTCTGAGTTCTTGACATGTCGTGAAGTTAGGATGTTGGTCCTTCCTGTCTAGTACACAGTTGAAGTCTCCCCCTACGATACAAGCCTGGTATTGGCCCCTGAACAATGGGGTCACCTCTTGGGCGTAAAATTCCTGGCGTTCTCTCTTCTTATCGCTGTATGATAGTGCATGAATATTGATCAGGCGTACGCCTCCTATGGTGACGGGGCTGCTCCGCGAGCTCTAGGCAAATACTCTATGTCGACAGCACGTATCCCTTCTTTCAGTAATATTGCCGTGCGAATGGCTCTCTCATCGTAAGGCGGGCAGCAGATGTCGTATCCATAGAAGTCCTGAGTTTGAAGGATTCGTACTTCCTGCAGCAACGCTATGTCTATATCCGCCGCCTCGAGCATGTCACTGAGCATCTTCATCCTGACGAGCGTTTTTATGCCACTGATGTTAATGGACCCTATCTGGTACACCTGTTGCATGGCATGCATCATAGGGGAGCCACCATCTGACAGTTAACACCTCCATTCCTCCTTGTGCTCAATCCCATTCCCCCATCGCTCTCATTTTCTGTTATCTGTTATTCGAAATGACCCCCGGACTCATTCCACTGTGGTACTTGTCTGCTGCTGCTTCGTCGTCATCGTCTGTGTACTGAGTCACCTCTGTTGACCTGTTCAAATGCGATCCTTCGGCGCCATGTTCTGTTGTCCATTTGACGTTCTCAACATTCAATAATCCTTTTTTCTTTCTCCTCCCCGTCTTCTATTACGTCATTCCTCTGAAAATAGGTCGCCGCCAAACTTCTCTCCTCGCTCGGAATTTCTGCCGCGGCCTTTGGTTGTTACTCCATGCTGTGGGTCACCTCATCATTGGTCTCTGATTCCTTGCTGTCTTTGTCCGACGAAAGGCGGCGTTTCTTCCGCACCACTGGGCTACCATGGAAAGTAGGGGCGCTACAACCATAGCGTGCGACTTGTGGAAATTTGAAACAGACGGCTTCTTTTGTGTGTGTGTGTGTGTGTGTGTGTGTGTGTGTGTGTGTGTGTGTCTGTTGATGACTCAAGACTTACCCTCTTTGAGGATTTATCCTTGTTGTGTGTGAGGTATGTTTTGGATTACATCGCTTTATTTATATATTTACATTACACTTTGGGAGGTAACTGGAGCACACAAACGGGTCCTTCGTTCCGCTGCGGTTAGGTATCATTGGGAACTTAATTTTTGCATTCTTTATTGGTGGTAGTTGACGTTGTAGGGGTGATGGTCGAACTTGAAGCATCCGATGTCCTCATCGGTATCGGTGATCTCTCGTCGGCTGATGTGAGGTTATGGTGAGTGCCACCAGATCAGCGCGACCGGGGCACCTTCAACTTGTGCCAACTCTGTGAATGTAACAGCCCGATGAGGCGGAGTTGCCGAAATTCCTCTCTCATCCTGTCCACTTTCGTAAACAGTTGGGTATCGTAGTGCGATGTGCAGTTCATGGGCCCTCGTGTAGCGTGGTGCCCTCATGGTACATCGTAGGCATCGATTCAGAACAGGTTCTAAAGATTTTATGTTTGAATCATTGGTGACTCCCCACGCTGCACAGCCATACATCAATTTCGGTTGTATCGTCGATTTATAGAGACAGTATTTGGTTTGGCGTTCGGGTTTCTGATGGTGAAGAGAGGCGCTAAGACATTCACCACTTTCAGTGTGTTCTTCTTCCGTTATTGTGTGTTTGTCAAGTATCACTCCCAGATTTCGTATGGTAGGCGCCCAAGGTATATTCTGACCTCCAACCCTCAGTGGTGTACATAAGTCTGGACGACGTTTCTTCATGAAGAGGACAGCTACCGTTTTCGCAGCGTTGATCATTATTTTGTTAAATTGCGCCCACTCCTACATGATGTCGATCTATCGTTGCGTTCGGGTTATCAGTTGGTCGATGATTCTGCCAGATGTGACAAACAGTGTCATCCTCGTATAAGCTGCAGTTCACATGCGGGATGGTCGGTACGTCATTTATATATAAGTTGCAAAGAAAGGGCGAGATAACAGGGCCCTTCGGAATGACCTCTTCTGGTGTTTTCAACGCAGAACGCTTCCCGTCGACTGTTACATAGAAATTCCGGTCTTGGCGAAAGCTGTCGATGAGGTAAATTTAACAATCCGGTAGTTGCGTTTGGTAGTAAAACTTTGATATGAGATTGTCCTGTACGCTTGTTGTACGCTTTTTCTATATCGAAAAAGACTCCGTCTGTTGATTGGCGTAGATTAAACCTGTAGCGGATTTGTTCTGTCAGCCTGATGAGTTGCAGTTCAACCGATACTTCGGTTTGGAACCCAAATTGTTCCGGCCGAATGTTTCCATGTCGTGTAGGCATCTGGTCATACGGACCAATAGCACCCTTTCCAATATCTTCCCCAATATTGGCAGAAGGCATATCGGGCTGTGGTTTGCTAGCTGAACGAGGTGGTTGCGAGGCTTGGGTATTGGGACGATTTTTCCCATCTTCTAAGTTGTAGGAAAGTAGGCGGTGAGGAGGCAGCCGTTGATGATCCGCGTAGGGAGGACCACAGTTTCCGTGGGAGGTGTCGGAGTCCGGCGTTGGTGATTTTGTCTGTTCCCGGCGCTGAGTTGTCAGTCTTGCGGATGATCTTCGCCACTTCTCGAGGGTTCGTTAGTTTGGGTTGATCCCCCATGGGTTCCATCCGAAACTGCGCGACGAAGTCACGAATTTCTTCTTCGTCAGCCTTGAATCTTTCATGTGGGTCTAGGAGGTTATGTGATATTGACATTTGCTGTGCGTAAACGCCGGCAAACAGATCGGCTTGATGTGATGGATCGAAAAGCGGTCCATCTGGTCTCATTATCGCACGTTTGCCTGGTTTTTCGTTTCGCAGTCTCTTGACAAGCCGCTATTCGTCCTGTGTTTGGAGTACGAATTGTTACATCGTGTTCTCCCAAGTTTGTTGCCTCCATTCCACTAACACTACTTGGTTATGAAGTAGTTTTGACAGGCGTGTCATTTCTCTTCTGCCAGCTGAGTCTCTGTCTTGCATCCACCTCCTACGCACTGTTTCGTTCGATCTTGATGTCCTGAAGGTGTTGAGGGTACAAATCAAACTGCAGGTCCGGCATCGCCGTCACCGTCGTAGCTTGTCGGTGGGCCCGTGGTATTTTCGTCGACAGGGCGTCAATTGCAGCGACTATCTCCGCCGGCATTCGCACAGGTATTGAAGGTCGAACATTGTTGTTCAGGTAACGTTCAAAGGCCTCCCAGTTAAAGTCCTCCCTCTTTAGTGGAGAGAGTACTAGGCCACCGCGGCTGATGATGCCCACAACGGGTAGATGGTCAGACGACAAGTCGTGGATAGTGCATACTTGTACATTTGGGTCAATTCCCTTCGTGAGTTCTATGTCAAGGACGTCATCTGTTTCCCCGCCGGAATAGCTTATCTTCGTCGGGTGTACTGGGCCGCGTACCACACAGTTCAATGCTTCTTGAAATTCAAAAAGGGCAATGCCTTTTGGATTGATTTGTCGTGAATTCCACGAAGTGTGTTTAGTATTGAGGCTCTTGCTAACAGCACTCGAGGGAAACGATCAAAATAGCCAAAAGCTCCTCCGTGACGAGAGTTTTTTTCGGGCCGCGACGAGGGTGACATTTCAGACAGCAGTAAGGATCGTCACTACAGTGCTTCCATCCATTGCATAGCTGGCAATTTTTCAGTGTTGTGGCGAATGTTATTCCGCACAAAGATGGCCACACCTCCTCCCTGTCAGTCCGGTTGGTCTGTGCAATAGCCTTTGTTTCAGTTGTCAAAGTTGGGTCGTCAGGATGCCTTAATCATCGGTGGAGACTTCATTTCCACCCAGGCGCCCAAGGACCAGCTACCACACCACGCCCCATGTGCGGCGCTCGCCAAACTACGTCTTGTGGACACGTGGGAGTACGTACATGGCAATCGGCCGGGTTTTACACACTACAGCAGCCAATCATCCAGCCGTATGGATCGCATCTATCTCACGCGACCCTTTGTTCAGAGCACACAGGGTGCCAGTATATGGCCTGTAATTTTTTCCAATCATGCAGCATTTACAGGGTGAATCTAAATTCGCACACTCGGGCTTTGCAGCGCGATTCCTCACCCGCCAGCAATGAAAATTTGTTCTCGCAAAATTTCGCCCTAAGCATATTTCTGGCAGTAAATGGATGTCGAAGACTAAGATGAGTATGTGTGCCATACGTCAGGGTGTTTCAGAATTATACAATTACACCTACAAACTTCTGGGGGATGTAGAAGGCGTCTTGAGGAACAAAGTGGGTACAGAAACCCATGCCCGGAAACGTCATCCAACGACACTACAGAGCGTCGCAATTCCTGGAGGGGATGTCTAACGACAGCAGCTGGCACCTGTAACTAGGACTCTTCGTGGCGACGTTTAATGGCGTTTCCGGGCTTGGGTTTCGATGCTTACTTTGTTACTCAAGACGCCTTCTGCATCCACTAGAAGTTTGTCGGTGTAATTCTGAAAGACTCTGACACATGGAACACACAGCCATCTCAGTCTTTGGCGTTCATTTACTGCCGGAAATATGCGCAGGGCGAAATTTTGTGAGAGACTTTTTTTATTGCTGGCATGTGAGGAATCGGGCTGCGAAGCCCGAGTGAGCGAATTTAGATTAACCCTGTATATGCACTCTTACCATGCGCCGGCAGAAGACGTGGCATGGGCGAGGCTCCTGGAAGCTGAACACGGCACACTTACATTCTCAGTGTCCGAAAGAACAGACAACACACCGATATAATAAGTTTTGACACGCAAAGTTGGCTTCACTAACTTCACCGCAGATTCGGTCATACGTTCGATCCCGCACGGGAATTCGTAATGGCGAGTGTAAGAGGGCATGGACGATAGAGGCGCTACAACCATAGTGTGATACTTGTGGAAGTCCGAGACGGACGGGAGTCGAGCACGGGTAGCCAAGTGATTAAGGCGACCCCTGGGCCGAAGCGGGAGGCCCGGGTTCGATTCCCGGACCGTCTCAAATTTCACTTCGTCGCCTTAGTTTCATTTCAATGCCCTAATGCAGCCTGTCAATCCTTTCCTTCCCTTCCTTTATCAATAATTTGCATATTTCCACACCAGGAGGAACAGTTTTGTCATGGCTGGATCTTCTGGAGTTTTCAGTAGCTCTGGCGGAATATCGTCTACTCACGGGGCCTCGTTTCTACTTAGGTCTTTTAGTTCGTCGACAATTTATTCTCTTAGTTTATTATCTCCTATATTCTGTTGAAGTTCATTTCCTTTGTAGAGCCCCTCTATATATTTTTTCCACCTTTCAGCTTTCCCCCCTTTCCTCAGAACTGGTTTTCCATCTGAATTCTTAATATTCATAAAGCTGTTCTTCTTCTCTCCAAATGCGTCTTTTGTTTTCCAGTAGACGGTATCCATCTTTTCCCTAGTCATACATTCTTCTACAGACTTGCCTTTTCCCCTCTAGCCAATGCTGCTCAGCTATTTAGCACTTGATTTGATTTGATTTGATTTGATTCTTTCAGGGAAGCCAAAACAGTCTTGGTCTAGCCCGCCACTGCCCACACCGAAACTAAGTTTATTGTGCGGTATCGCTCCCTGTATGTCTAGTAAAGCCAACCAATGCCCTTGGACAGTGCAAAGAGTCCCTTTACCAGTTCTTTTACACAATTTCTTCGGGTCTGGTTGTCCCAAATGTTCTGTGCCTTTTACTCTCCAATGCAATGCATTCGAAGATCAGATATGATGCAGTTTCATCACCGTCATCACAGATCCTACATTTAGGGTCCTCTTCTGTTATTCCCATTGTATGTAGGTGTTTTTTGAAATTCCCATGGCCTGTCATCAATCCAACCATGAGTCTAATCTCTCTCCTGTTCAGACCCAGGATTGCACAGCTTCTTTTAAAACAAGGCTTTGGCATCATTACCTTGCCATGTTTTTGTTGATGGACTTTGGCCCAATATTCTACGTGCCTCTCTTCTGAGCCAGTTACGTAGCTCCAATTTAATCATTGCCTTGGTGATTGTCAGGACAGGTTCCGGTCCAATAAATGGAGCCTTTGCCCCATCCTGGCTAATCTGTCGGTATGTTCGTTGCCACTGATCCTCTAGTGGCCAGGACCCACAATAGGTTTACTCTATTGCTTTCCCCTAGCTCCACCAGAACCCTGTGACATTCTGCAACAATTTTAGACCTTGTTGTAGGAGCTGCCAGTGATCTCAGGGCTGACTGGCTGTCTGAATAGATATATATGCTACGATCTTTGTAGCACCTACGCAAATTCTCCTCCACACATGCCCTGATGGCAGTGATTTCGGCCTGGAATACTGAGGCCAGTTTCCCTAGAGAGATGACGCCCTCCAGTCTTGGCTGCACCCCGTATACCCCGGCCCTAACGCCTTGGTCTGATTTCGACCCATCAGTGAACCAGACAATATCCCCCGTACGGTGTCGAACTATTTTCTCCCACTGCTCCCTACTTCCAATTGTTATACTGAAAGGCTTGTTGAAGCAGTATGGGGTTATAATATAGTCGGTTGGCATTTCCCCAACCTTTCCTATATTTACCTCACTCCCTATTTTAGTGTGTGATTTTGGATATCCCAAAGAGTTCCAGTTGTTGACAGATTTGAGTCTGTAGGCACGTGCTGCCGCCTCCATCTTGACCCAAAGGTGTAATGGGGGCATATCCAGCATGGTTTCCATCCCAGCAGTGGGCGTGCTTCTAATTCCACCTGTTATGGCTAAGCAGGCTATTCTCTGCACCTTACCAAGCTCCTTAGCAGCAACCTGCTGTTCTACCTTCTTCCACCACACGACCGCCCCATAGGTGATCCTGGGTCTAATCACTGTGGTGTGTATCCAGTGCATACCCTGGGGCTCAGGCCCCAATTTTTGCCACAAGCTCTCCTGGTACTTACTAAAGTACCTTTTGCCTTGGAGCAAATATTCCTAATGTGAGGGGTCCATGTCAGTTTCTCATCTAGGGTAACCCCTAGATATTTCACTGTCAACTTCACAGGTAGCGCTTCATTGAAAAGCTTTAGATTCCAACTTGAGTGTTGGATATGTTTCCTTGTGAATGGTACAACAACAGTCTTCTTAGGACTAACCCCCAGATCCTGCTTTCTGCACCAGTCTTGCACAATGTCCAAGGCACCTTGTGCCATATTCTTCACTGTGTCAGCAAATTTGCCAAGTATTACTATGACAAGATCGTCTGCGTATCCTTGGCAAAAGTACTGCCTAGAGTTTAATTCTCCAATGAGATCATTCACCACTAGTGTGGTGTCGCACAAGTACAAAGTGCGCGCCACCTACTTTCGCCGCGCGCCGCCATGCATGCACGGCGCGGCGTTCTTCCGACGACAGCCACGAGCGCCCTCTGCTGGAACCCCGCTCGTGGCCACCACGGAAATATATAGCACTTCGCACTTCGCACTTCGAACTGGGACAGCAACGAGTAAGCACTTCGGACTGAGATAGCAACGAGTTAGGACTTTCGTAATCAGATAGGCACGAGTGAAGACTTTGCTATTGTACAGGCACTAGGCAGGCCTCTAACAACTGTGTATCAACATTCTGCAGTACTATGTAAAAGTTAAGTATTGTTACATTATGTGCAATATATCTCTTTCTAATTTACTCGAGTGTTTATAGTTTCTGGCTGCTCCCCTCCGTACCTGCACCAGCGTGTCGGTTTCATTCCACTCGGCCACCGACACCTACGGCGAGGCTGGGACACAAAAGCGGCGACGAAGTCGGGACACAAAAGTGGCGACGAGGAGTGATAGAACCTTGGACCAGCCCGCTTACAGCAGCCAGACAGCAGCAGTCGGAGCACGCAAAAAAATTGCTCCCGCCCACCCACCCTTATTATAAGAATTTTGGGGGAAGATATTTTGTTACGTGTTTTGTGGACTTTTTTGTTGCAGAGCGAGTCCTTTCATATTGCATTTGTGTTTTGTTATAATTTACTTGTATGCGCGGCGCCTAATCGGTCAGCATGGCCACTACCCCGAACCCAAACTTAATGGAAATTATTCAGTTACAGACGGCGCAAATCACCCAGTTGCTCAAAGCTGTCGCCGAGCTCACAGCGCAGGCAGCTAACCAACAACAACAGCCGCCGCTTCAGCAGCCCACACCTGCCGCCGCAACACTTCCTACGTTTCGCCAATACAACGAACGTGAGGAAGAATGGAGTGATTATCTGGCACAGTTTCAAGAACTCGTCGCGGCTCATCAACTTACAGGTCAGACTGTTAAGCATCTTTTATTGTCTGTGGTGGGCCCCAAAACTTTCGTGTTACTGCAAAAACTATTCCCGCACGCATCTCCTCGTGATGTAGACTTTGAACAAATTGTAGATGCACTGAATGCTCATTATGAGAGAAAAGTTCTTGTAGCCGCTGCACGATACCGATTTTTCAGACTTAAAAAGTTACCGCAGCAGTCACACCAAGAGTGGATTACGGAATTAAAGGGCTTAACCCGCCAATGTAAATTTACTTGCTCTTGTGGACTTTCGTATAGTGACGTGATGTTGAGGGATGCGATTACGCAGAACATTCAGGACCCCAGAATTAGAGCAGCAATTCTGAAACAGTCTGACCCCTCATTAGACAGTGTACTGCAGCTTATTGAAGCTCATGATACTTTTGACTTAGCAGATGTAGAAATGCAAAGCCACAGTGTAAATTCAGTGCGCCGCAACGGACGCTTTCCTAGCCGTAGTTCTCAGTATAGCACTAGTGATTCTTATTTTTCTACCGGCCGTGCTGCACAGACAGTGAACAGTAGCCAGTGTAAAAGTGCGACGCAAAGGTCGCCCCGTAGTGTTAGAAACAGTAATTTGAATAACGGGCGCCAACGCTCATTTCAGAAAAATGTACGTAAATCTTGCCCCCAGTGTGTGTCTCGCCACAAGCGTGCTCATTGCCCTAGTCGCAACGCAACCTGTTATCAATGTGGCAAATCGGGACATGTACAGTCTGTGTGTATGCAAATTAAAAACTCAAAGAACGGTGCCGTTAGAAACAGTGCTTCGCAGAGTGCGAGAACAGTTCATTCTGTAAATGTTATACGGGCTGTGGAATTGAACAGTGCTTTCCTTGGATCTCAATTGCAAGAAAGTAGTTCTGCGCCTATGGCAAAACTATATAGTGCACCACGTAGCAAGCGCCGACGAGCGCGTAAAACAGTGCAACGGAAAAGGGTTCGGGACAAGCAAAATGACTATGAACAGTGCATTCCTGTAGTGAACCTAGTGCCTTCTGCAACTTCTTATTGTAAAAGTGCCCAGTACTGTGTAGATAGTGCCAGTAGACTTGTTGTAGATACTGAAAGTAATTTTCGTGCAGTAGCCTCGCATTGCGCGGACGCCGATCCGGCGGTAGTGTCATCTAGTGACAGTGTTGTTAATCCCCTGCGTGCCGAGTCTGCGCCGCTTCCTTCACTACGCGGCCCGCGCAAGGGCAGTAAACAAACCGTAGCAGACGTTGCCCACATTCGCGCCCCTGTCGAGCGCCGCAAGCAAAAACTGTTTGTTACTCTCTCTATAGAAAATAAGACTGTGCAATTTCAGCTTGATACTGGTTCCGCTGTTACATTAATTAATAAAGATACTTATGAACTTCTGGGTTCGCCAAAATTGTCGCCGTCACAGCAAGTGTTAACAGCTTATACAGGTGAAAATATTCCCGTACTAGGAACGTGTAGCATGCCTGCCTCTTTTCAGGGTGTTACGAAAACAGTTGCTTTTGTTGTTCTTCAGGCCAAATCTACACAGAACATTTTTGGACTAGATGCTTTTGACTTGTTTGGTTTATCAATTCAAAGAGATGTGCTTCAAATTTCGTCAATAGTGCCTCAGGATAAAATCAATGCATTGTGTGACAAATATAGTGACTTGTTTTCGCCGGAACTAGGTTGTGCAAAGGACTTCGTGGCGCATGTAACTTTAAAAGAATCTGCAGTTCCAAAATTTCGTAAAGCTAGACCAGTGCCTATCGCATTGCGTGATACAGTTGCCGAAGAACTTAAACGTTGGCAAGATAGTGGGGTGATTTCTCCTGTTTCTGCGAGTCAGTGGGCCTCGCCTTTAGTAATTATACCCAAGCCGTCAGGAAAACTTCGTCTCTGGGCGGACTTCAAATCAACAGTGAACAGTCAAACAATTGTCGACACTTATCCCCTGCCCAGACCTGAGGAACTGATGGACAAATTAGGACAGTCTCGCTTCTTTTCCAAGATTGATTTAGCAGAGGCATACTTACAGATTCCACTTGATGACGAGTCAAAAAAGTTTTTCGTCATTAATACTCACATGGGCCTTTTTCAATTTCAACGCCTACCCTTTGGCAGTTCTTCCGCTCCCGCTATTTTTCAGCGTTTTTTGGAACAGCTGACAGTTTCTGTACCGTGTTGCTCGAACTATTTAGATGATATTGTGGTATCCGGACGTACAGTTGAAGAACATTTAGCAAACCTGGAGTGCCTTTTCAAAGTGTTGACTGCAGCAGGCCTACGTTGCAATAAAGCAAAGTGTTCGTTTTTTCAAACTGAAATAGAGTACCTAGGCCATGTGATTAACGCCCAAGGAATTCATCCCTTACAGTCACATCTTAGAGCAATCAAAGACTTGCCTCCTCCTAAGAATGTGCACGAATTGCAAGCAGTAATGGGAAAGCTTAACTACTATTTCAGGTTTATTCCCAATGCCTCTCAGATTGCAGCTCCACTGCATCACTTACGTAGGAAGAATGTTCCTTTTGTATGGTCCAAAGATTGTCAGGTTGCCTTTGACAAACTAAAGTCTGCACTACTCAGTGATGCATGTTTGATTCCCTTTGACCCACAGAAGCCTGTAGTGCTAGCAGTTGACGCCTCGTCGTACGGTGTAGGCGCTGTAATCTCACATCGTATTGGATGTCACGATCGTCCTATTGCCTTTGCATCCAAGCTACTGACGCCGACGCAACAGAATTACAGTCAGATAGAAAAGGAGGCCTTAGCAATCATTTACGGCGTCGCAAAGTTTCATCATTATCTCTATGGCAGGAAATTCTATTTGTTGACAGACCACAAGCCTCTCACGTCGTTGTTCTCACCCACAAAGCCAATTCCGCCACGTACGGCACAAAAGCTTCAGAGATGGTCCTTGATATTGTCAAATTATCAGTATGAGATTTTGTACCGACCTACCACTAAACATGCCAACGCGGACACACTTTCCCGACTTCCGGTTGGCCAGGATGTATCATTTGATTCTTCAGAAATGGCATGTTGTCAGATAGACTCCAGAGATGCTACCGCTGTCGCAGACTTTCCTTTGAACTCTCGTCGGGTTGCACAGGAAACAGCTGCGGATGCAGACTTAAGTGTGGTAGCACGTTTTGTTCGCTCAGGGTGGCCTGCCAGAGCCAAAGACATTGATCGGCCTCTGGTTCGACGTTATTTTGCACAACGTCATGCATTATCTTTAAGTCAGGGTGTACTGTTGTTGCATACCGACAACGACCAAGCAAGAGTGATTGTTCCTCGTTCGCTGCAACGAGAAGTGTTACGCCTCCTGCATCAAGGACATTGGGGTATTGTTAGGACAAAGCAATTGGCCAGACGTCATTGTACCTGGGTTGGTATGGACGCTCAGATAGAGAGCATGACGTCACAGTGTACTGTTTGTGCGGAGCATCAGGCGGCTCCTCCGCAACGTTTCTCAGACTGGCCACGCCCCAAGGGACCATGGCAACGTTTACACATTGACTTTGCTGGACCTTTCTGGAACACGCGCTGGTTAATTGTTGTAGACGCTTACAGCAAGTTTCCTTTTGTGATTGCCATGAACTCCACGACGGCGTCTAGTACAATCAGTGCCTTAACATCAGTGTTTTGCATCGAAGGCTTGCCTGAAACTATCGTCAGTGACAATGGACCTCAGTTTGTTAGTGCGGAATTTCAACAGTTTTGTCGTGTGAATGGCATTCAGCATATCACCACCGCACCTTTTCACCCTCAGTCCAATGGTGAAGCAGAACGTTTCGTTCGAACATTCAAGTCTCACATGGAGAAGATGAAAGGTCAGCACTCCAGGCAGCAAGCTCTTCAAATTTTCCTGTCTACGTATCGGTGCATGCCACGTGACGGCCCGTCTCCTGCCGAGCTGCTACACGGCCGCCGTCACCGCACTCTCCTTCACCTGCTGCAGCCTCCCACGCACCGAGTCGGTTCGTATGGCGCTACGCGTTTTCAGGTTTCTACGCCGGTGCTGTACAGGGTGTTTGCTGGAAACAAGAAGACATGGTTGCCGGGCACCATTCAACGCGTGCTTGGCCGCAATATGTTTGTTGTACGTTCTTCCACAGGGTCGGAGCTGCGGCGCCACGCAAACCAATTACGCCTGCACAGGCCGCGCGATCCTGTCTCCGGTTTCTTGATTCCAGACCCAGTTCACCGCCAGGGAGCACAGCCACATCGTTCGTCCCCGGACTACGAGATCGTCCCCATGGAGGTCGACGCACCTCCGATGCAGTCGTCGCCGCCGCTGTCGCCGCCGCAGATGACAGCGTCACCGAGAGGGACTCCGGGACCGTGCGGGCCCCCCCAGCTTGGGCCACGCACCTCAGAAGATGACCTGCTCCCTCTGGGCGGGGGCGGGCGCCCTTCCCCAGGTTTCGGCGGGTTCCCTGGAGGATCGCAAGGCGGATGCCGGGGCGCGGACGGCGTCTCGATCCCGGCCTCAGCTACGACGCCCGTCCCACCAGTAACGCCCCCGCTCAGGCCCTCCTCCCAGTGCCGTCGCCGTGGCCCTCAGCCCTACGCCACGACGGCGCGGCGGTTTGGGGGGGAGGGGTGTGGTGTCGCACAAGTACAAAGTGCGCGCCACCTACTTTCGCCGCGCGCCGCCATGCATGCACGGCGCGGCGTTCTTCCGACGACAGCCACGAGCGCCCTCTGCTGGAACCCCGCTCGTGGCCACCACGGAAATATATAGCACTTCGCACTTCGCACTTCGAACTGGGACAGCAACGAGTAAGCACTTCGGACTGAGATAGCAACGAGTTAGGACTTTCGTAATCAGATAGGCACGAGTGAAGACTTTGCTATTGTACAGGCACTAGGCAGGCCTCTAACAACTGTGTATCAACATTCTGCAGTACTATGTAAAAGTTAAGTATTGTTACATTATGTGCAATATATCTCTTTCTAATTTACTCGAGTGTTTATAGTTTCTGGCTGCTCCCCTCCGTACCTGCACCAGCGTGTCGGTTTCATTCCACTCGGCCACCGACACCTACGGCGAGGCTGGGACACAAAAGCGGCGACGAAGTCGGGACACAAAAACTAGATTCCACAATAAAGGGGAAAGAACTCCTCCTTGCGGGCAACCCCTAGTGGTGTTGATTACCATTTTTTCATTCATCATGGAAGCCTCTACCTTTCTTCCACTGAGCATGGCCCTAGTCCACCTACTTATAGTGGTCCCTAGGTCATGCACCTCTGCTGCCCTAACCATGGAATCGAAGGTCGTGTTGCTAAAAGCCCCCTCAATGTCCAGGAAGATACAGAGGGCTATTTCTTGAAAGTGTAGTGCTTTCTCCACCTTCCCAACAAGTTGGTGGAGAGTTGTCTCACATGATTTACCTGGTTGATATGCATGTTGGTTTGAATGTAGAGGAGCCCTACTTAACCTCCTTTCTCCAACATGCACATTAACCAGCTTTTCCAATGTCTTAAGAATGAAGGAGGACAGGCTGATTGGTCTCATATCCTTGGCCTTGGTATGATCAATTCTCCCTGGCTTTGGAATGAAGACAACCTTCACTGCCCTCCAGGCATTGGGAATGATTCCTGCAGCTAGGCTAACCCTGAATAACCTGCATAGGAATCTAATAAGGTTTTCTCCCGCTTGTTGCAGGAGAGCTGGAAAGATTCCACCGGGGCCAGGTGACTTGAACGGTTGAAATGTTCCCACCGCCCATCGGACCTTACTGAAATCGACACACTCCTGGGCCAGATCCCAGTCCTCTTTGCGAATACCTGAGAACCGTTGTCTCTCAGGAATCACATTCTGGTCTGAGTTATCCCCCAGAGTATATTGAGGAAAGTGAGTCTTGAGGAGCAGTTCCAGCGTTTCATGTGGTGTCTTCGTATACTCCCCATCCTCCTTCCTCAATGTTCCTCCTGGATTAGTTGGTACTCTAGTGAGGATTTTATGAAGTCTCGCTTGAGCAGCCGTGCCCTCCACTTCCTCACAGAATACCTTCCAGGATGCCTCCTTTGCCCGTCTGATGGCAAGGTTGTAATTGACAAGGGCCTCATGATACTTTGCCCATTGTCCTTTGCGCCTCGCAAGGTTAAACAGTCTTCGTACCTGTTTCCTTTGCATTTCCAGGTTATTATTCTACCAAGGCACACTCCTATTTGTGCACTTCTTAGTGATTGAGCAGTTGTCCTGGTATGAGGTCACTATAGCAGACTTACGGCCTCTGCTACTTCCTCAAACTCTGCTGGATTCCTTATCGAAGTTTTAATTTCCGATAGGCTGAAGTCAAGGTCTCTCCTATATGTCTCCCAGTCCGTTTTCCTGGGATTCCTATAGGCCATGGTCTGTCTGGTTCCCATTTCAACCTTGAATTTAATATACATGTGATCTTATGAGGATGGCTCCAGGACCACATGCCACTGTTTGACCTAACTTCCCATCATCATGGAACCAAAAGTTATGTCAATTACTTCTTCCCTTCTACTATTCCTGAATGTAGGTTCATCACCCCTATTCAGGATCTCCAATTTGTTAGATAGGAGAAATTGAAGAAGGTGCTCACCTCTACTGTTGGTGTCCTTGCTGCCCCACGATAGATTGTGGGCATTGGCATCACATACCACCAACTGTTCGTCACCTTGCCGGTGGCAGGCTTCCGTCAGTCTCCTCACTTCCAAAGGAGGAGGAGAGCTGTCTTCATAAGGAAGGTATGCTGAGGCCAAAACAATTTCCTTCTTGATACCTTCCTCACGTTGCTGCATCCTGATGGTCACCAAGTCCCTGGAACAAAAATCCATCATTGGTATGAAAGGTATTCCATTTCTAACATAAATGCATGTTCTGGAGTTTTTTAGATTTCTAGCATAAATCAGCTTACCTCCAGTACCACCGAGGCCCGATACACCCCCTTTGTATAAATAGGATTCTTGCATCAGGGCCACGTCCACCTCCTGTCTCCCCAGGCGACGGCTCAGGGCAGCAGTGGCCCCTTTACTGTGCTGCAGGTTTATCTGCAGCACTTCCAGTCCCCATCTTGCTGCCATTATTGCCTTTAAGGTCTTTGATTACCCTGACGGCGACCTGCGAGAAACCAAAAAACAGTTTCAGGCCTTGCTCTCGCATTGCCTTCGGGGACTTCTCTCCGACCTCCACCACCAGGGTTCGTCCTTCCGGAATGACCTTTTGGTTAATTACCCTCCAATCCTCTGTCGAGACTTTTGGGTTCTGGACCCTTATTTTCTCGAACAGAGTCTTTGGAGGGACCTCCTTAAGGATCTTTGGTACCCATATTGATACCTTTGCGGTCTTCAGGAGTTAGGTTGCTGTCTTGACCAGCAGCTTCGCGTCCTCCCACGGGGATATCATGGGCACCTTTTCCTTAAGCCATTCTGCTGAGTGCTCCCCCTCGCAGACAAAAATGAGGGCACCGCGATCTAGATAGACCCTCCTGAATTTGGGTCCTGGACCAGCGTCTCCCCCAATCTCTTCAAAGAGGGCCATCTGCACGAGCTGCTCCTGCTGCGAGGTGATGCTCACCAGTGGGTATCCTTCTTGGACAACCGCCATTCTAAAGACCGAGACTGCAGTACTATGGGTCTGTTTCCCTATTTCCTGCCTCAGCCTTTTAGGATCACGTTTGTCCAGAGAGGAGGGAGTCTTAGATTCCTCCCTTGCCCTCTTGCCACCTCGAGATTTGGGGATTTATATGGTCCACACCACGATAACCCCGCGTGGTGCAAGGCTACTTACTCAGGAAGGTCGCCCGGTATCCCTGAGGCTCCGTTCGAGACACATCCACCCATGTGCCATGCACCCCTCGGCACGGATCACATCACACCTTGGGTTGGGAAAGGAATTGGGAAAGGACTGGGAGAGTATAAGGAAGATGGGACGTTGTGGGACACACTTGGTCTGATCCATCAGCTGAGGCCTTTCCGGCATTAGGGTCTCTACCTTCGGTATAGCCCTCTGCTTCACGCTGATACGCAAGCCTCTCCACCCACATGGACAGTGCTTCGTCAAGGTGGTGTCCCCCGGAGAGGTATTTAGCACTTACTGTCATACTAAAATTTTAGTCGCTTGTACTCCATTTTTTCTGCTTTATTTACTGCATTTTTATATTTTCCCCCATTAATTATATTCAGTATTTCTTATGGTATCTAAGGACTTTTTGTTCAAATGTTTGTATAGCTTATGGGACTTAACTACGGGATCATCAGTCCCTAAACTTACAAACTACTTATAAACTACTTAAACACTAAGGACGGCACAAATATCCATGCTCGAGAGGGGATTCGAACCCCCGACCGTAGTGGCCGTGCAGACCGTGACTGGGGTGCCTCAGTCCCCTCGGCTACCGCGGCCGGCAGGACTTTTGTAAGTCTTGTATTTCTACCTATTTGGTTCTCTGCTGCCTTAACTATTTCAACTCTCACAGCTATTCATTACTGCGTTACTTCCCCATGTTTCTGTAAATTTTTGCCTAAAGGTCCCTCTGAAACTCTTAAGACCCGTCAGGGGCTCAGCATTAATTTGCTGAGTACGGGCTTTGCGAACCCAGGGTCCTGAGCCGTGGGCTGTGTCGCGCCAACAGTCCGCTACACCGTAATCTCTGTGAGTGCTTCAACGACCATCGTTCGGCGCGATGGTGGAACGTTGTACGTTTAAGAGCCCGGGGATCTTGGCTTAATCGCCCAGGTCATGAGGACGGTACAAAACTCTATAAAAAAAACCTCAATCTCAAGGTGTGCTATGTGCTAAGCAGATGCATGGCTGATGAGGTTGAACAGTCGCTAGCGAGCAACCTCTGAGGAACCTGCCGCACTTCAGTTGTATAAGGCTTACCCAGGCACGCTGGGCTCTGCCCAGGCACGCAGGGCTTCTGTTTTTCGTAGAAAATTTAGCAGATAAGTTCGGAGAAGTTGATGACATGTCCAAAATGCGATCGGGGTCTGTACTAATAACGACGTCATCCCCAGCTCAGTCACGGGCACTACTTGCTTGTGACAAGCTGGGTGATGTTCCCGTTGCGATTACCCTCCACAAGAGCCTCAACATGGTCCAGGGAATTATCTTCCATAGAGATCTGCTCTTTCAGTCAGATGAAGAACTCCACAAAAACTTGGAGCGGCGAGGAGTCCATTTCATTCGGCGTGTTTTATAGGCTTGCCACCGGTGCCTTCATCATGGCCTTCGAAGGCGAGTCATTGCCAGAGAAGGTCAAGGTGATGATCTACCGTTGCGACGTAAAGCCCTACGTTCCTCCCCCTATGCGCTGTTTTAAGTGCTGGAGGTTTGGGCACATGTCTTCCAGGTGTACTGCCAACTCAACCTGTCGAGACTGAGTCACACCCAGACCTCCCTTGCACACCTACTCCCATCTGTGTAAACTGTGGTGAACATCACCCACCTTGCTTGCCTACCTGCTCAGTTCTGCAGAAGGAACGGAAGATAATGCAGTATAAAACCTTGGACCGGTTGGCTAAGAGGCTAAACGGAACTATGACAAACTCCAACCGGTCTGCAGCAAGTCGTCTTACGCAGCTGTCATGGTGCCCTCTTTACTCCATCAGACAAAGTTTCCATCTGTTCAGCCAGTCCTAGTGGGCCCTCAAGCCCAACAGTTAGTATCTGACCCCTTAGTGGTTGGGGGCACCACTCCTTCCGTTTTCCACCAAGCCCTGCTTTGGGAGCACAATCGCCCCAACCAACGAGGACATCGGTCCCCACACGTTAGCCAGAGCCACAACAGCCTGCTCTGTCTCCTCTCGAGAGGAAGGGATCGCTTGAATCCCTTTCTCCCACGGTTTCTCCCACTGGCTCAGTGGACGCCAGTGAGTGGCACAAGGTGCCTTCCAAAGCTGGTCTTAGGGCCTCAAGGGCAACCTCAGTCCCTGAGACTGAGTCAGCCAAGCCCTCCCAGCGCGAGAAGCCGAAGGATCAGCGAGAGAAACAGAAAAAAAGGAGAAAGAAAGACTTACAGGTGGCTACAATGCCACCACAAATATCGTCTGCATCCGAGGATGTGGTGGAGATCCTCGCGTCCCCTGAAGATTTGGCAATTGCCAAGACTTTGGAAGCAATGGACGTCGAGGCTCTGCCTCCTTAATCAGTGACTGCAGATAAAACTGCGGGCCATACTCTACCATCTCCATAAATATGCCCTGTAAGTCGGGAGATAGTATGGTGCTGCAATCGAACTGTGGTGGTTTCTTCCGCCACTTGGCCGAGCTACAGCAGTTGCTATCTCACTACCCTTCTCTCTGAGTAGCACTACAGCCGATCGGACTCCTGCCCTTCGTTGGTATACGGGTTACTATAAAAACCGCGCAACATACGACAGGTCTACGACGGAGGAGTCTGTCTATACATTCTTGCCATTATCCCCAGTTCACCAGTGCCACTTAACACGGTGCTCGAGGCAGTGGCTGTGAGAATTCTGGCACAACAGGACATTACCATCTGTTCAATCTACCTTCCTCTGGATGAGGCAGTGTCTCCTGCAGACCTTGTGAAATTGATCGCACAACTTCGCTGCCATTCCTCCTACTGGGGGATTTCAATGCCCACAATCCCTTGTGGGGTGGCTCTTAGGTTTCAGGTCGCGGTAGGGACACTGAAGCCCTAATAGCACAGCTGGACTGCTGCCTTCTCAATACCGGTGCCCCCACACATTTCAGTGTGGCGCATGGCATATACTCAGCTATAGACCTTTCTCTCTGCAGCCCACACCGTCTACCACAGCTTCATTAGGGGATCCACGATGATCTATGTGGTAGCAACCACTTTCTTGTCCATATCTTTCTTCTCCAGTATCAACTTTCAGATCGCTTGCCCCATTCGTCTCTGCATAGGGCTGACTGGCCTGCTTACACCTCGGCTACTAGGGTGATACCTCCAATGCCGGGCGATGTTGATCAGGCTGCTCATCACATCACTAGAGTCTTCATTTTCGCTGCTCAAGCCAGTGTTCCGACCACCACTGGCTCAGTTCAGCGCAAGTCAGTTCAATGGTGGTCCGCAGAGATTGCTGAGGCCATCAGGGAATGTCGTTGGGCACTACAGCACCACCGGCGCCACCCTTGTATAGAGCACCTGATCGCTTTCAAACGACTCCGGGCACAAGCTCGGAGGCTGATACACCAGAGTAAGCAGGACTGTTGGGAGAGATATGTCGCTACCATCGGCTCTCGTGCCGCCCCATCTCGGGTGTGGTCACAGGTTCGGCGCCTTTTTGGGTACCGACCACAGATGGGAATCCCCAGCTTGAACATTCAGGGTACTATATGCCTGGATCCAGCTGTTATCTCAGAACACATGGCGGACCATTATGCCAGTAACTCTGCAGCTTCTGCTTACATTGTGGGCTTCTGCACTAGCACAAAACAGGTCGAGTGGAGGCAGCTCTCTTTCCACATACATTGGCGGGAACCATATAACATCCATTCACTGAGTGGGAGTTCCAGAGTGCCCTCACTGCTTGCCCTGATACCATCCCAGGGCCAGATCGAATCCACAAACAATTCCTGCGTCACCTGTCACAGGACTTTCAACACCAACTTCTCGCCCTGTTTCATCGCCTCTGGGTTGAAGGTGTTTTCCCGCTGGAGTCGGCCATCCGCACTGCTTTCGCCAGGCGTGAGCACATGGTTGCAGTGTTTTTCGACCTTCGAAAGGCCTATGACACTATCTGGCGCCACCATATTCTAGCTACGCTGCATGGCTGGGGCTTGAGAGGACCGCTTCCGCTGTTCATCCAGAACTTCCTCTCACTTCGCACTTCTCGGGTTAGGGCGGTACCCACCTCAGCTCCCCACGCACCCAGGAGAATGGAGTCCCACAGGGCTCCGTTCTCAGTGTCCCGCTATTTCTAATTGCAATCAACGGACTTGCTGCAGCAGTAGGGTCATCGGTGTCCTCCTCACTGTATGTCGATGACTTTTTATGTATTACAGTTCGGCTAGTATTGGTGTCGCTGAAAGACGACTGCAGGGAGCCATTCAAAAGGCTGATTTCTGGGCTTTAGTCCATGGGATCCGGTTCTCTGCCTCCAAAACTCGGGTTATGCACTTTTGTCGCCGTCGGGCAGTGCACCTGGACCCAGAACTGTATTTGGGTGATCACCTCCTTCGTGTTGAAGATACACATCGCTTCTTGGGCATGCTGTTCGATGCCCGGCTCACGTGGGTTCCCCACGGCGTGGAAGTAATCTATACCAATGGTTCCCTGGTAGATGGCCATGCTGGGTACGCCTATCTCCATGGTGACCTTTGTGAACTGCAGCCCTTGCCAAGTGGGAGAGTGGGAGTAGTGTCTTGTGTGCGGAGCTGTTGCTATCTCTAGAGCTCTGGACCATCTCAGAGCCTGCCCTGGGGAGTCCTTTGTTATCTGCAGTGACTCCCTGAGTGGCTTACGAGCACTCAACCAGTGTTTCAGCAAACTACCTCTGGTGCAGAGTATCCAAGACTCTGTTGCTGCTCTCAATTGGTCTGGTCGCTTAGTGGTCTTTGTTTGGACCCCAGGGCACATTGGCATTCCTGGCAATGAACGTGTAGATCAGTTGGCCAGACAGGCCACTTCCTCACGCCCTCTAGAAATTGATCTCGTGGAAACGGACCTTAGGTGGACGCTACACCGGAAGTTACGAGACGCCTGGAGTTCGGAATGGTCTGCAGTGAATGTGCAAAACAAGCTTCGCACGATCAAAGCATCCACAGCCACATGGAAAACTTCACAGAGGCCAAATCGTCGAGACTCCGTTGTGCTATGCCGCCTCCGTATTGGGCACTCTTGGTTGACTCACGGCTATTTACTTCGCCGTGAGCCACCGCCCATGTGTCGCTGTAGTGTTGCCTTGACAGTAGTTCATCTCCTGATGGACTGTAATATTTTAGCTCCCTTGTGGTAGTCTTTTAATCTTACACCTACCCTATCCTTAGTGCTACGGGACGATGCCTCTACGGCTGAGTCTGTGCTAGGTTTTATCCGTGCCGCCGGTTTTTACCATTCCATATAATGGAGGGTGCTTTCTTTTGACTTTCACCCGTATTTTAATGTTTTATGTCTGCTGACTAGCAGACATTCGAGTATGCTATGTGAGTGGCTCATCCATTTTTATCCCAGTGAGCAGCCAGCCCCGCATTTCCGTTGCCAAATTTTAATGTGATTCATCGCTCTGTTTTATTTTCTCTCTTTGTGCTGTTGGTTTATCTGTTTGTGCTGTTGGTGAAAGTTCATCGTTGACATGTACTCCTCTTGGGTATTCATTCTATGTCTCAAGGTGCATGCAGCCATTGTTTCCCATCCACTGCACGTTCTTTGTCAGGAACAGGGGACTGACGACCAAGTAGTTTAGTCCCCTCTAAACAACAACAACAACAACAAACTCTAAAGAACCTCAGGTTCCTACAATTTACCCAGGTCCCATCAATTTACTATCCTACTTTTCGGTAGTTTCTTTAATTTCAGTTTACAGTTCATGACAAATAATGTATGGTGAGGATCTATAACTGTCCCTGGGTATATGTTACAATTTAAAGCCTGTTTCCGAAATGTATATCTTACTATTAAAATGTATATCTTGTATCTTCCGGCGTCTCATACTCTCTTCTATGCATACAACCTTCTTTCAGGATTCTTAAACCAATTATTTGTTGAGATTAAATTATGTTTTGTGGAAAATTCTACCAGACTTCTCTCTCTTTCATTACTTTTTAAATATTCAAATGTTTGTGTAGCTTATGGGACTTAGCTACGGGGTTATCAGTCCCTAAACGTACAAACTACTTATGAACTAACTAATTCTAAGGACGGCACAAATATCCATGCCCGAGGGGGGATTCGAACCCCCGTCCGTAGTGGCCGTGCAGACCGTGACTGGAGCGCCTCAGTCCCCTCGGCCACCGCGGCCGGCTTCATTACTTTTCATCGGCAGAGTTAGTTGGCTTCTAGACATTTCAGTGTGGCGCGTGGCATATACTCAGCTATAGACCTTTCTCTCTGCAGCCCACACCGTCTACCACAGCTTCATTAGGGGATCCACGATGATCTATGTGGTAGCAACCACTTTCTTGTCCATATCTCTCTTCTCCAGTATCAACTTTCAGATCGCTTGCCCCATTCGTCTCTGCATAGGGCTGACTGGCCTGCTTACACCTCGGCTACTAGGGTGATACCTCCAATGCTGGGCGATGTTGATCAGGCTGCTCATCACATCACTAGAGTCTTCATTTTCGCTGCTCAAGCCAGTGTTCCGACCACCACTGGCTCAGTTCAGCGCAAGTCAGTTCAGTGGTGGTCCGCAGAGATTGCTGAGGCCATCAGGGAATGTCGTTGGGCACTACAGCACCACCGGCGCCACCCTTGTATAGAGCACCTGATCGCTTTCAAACGACTCCGGGCACAAGCTCGGAGGCTGATACACCAGAGTAAGCAGGACTGTTGGGAGAGATATGTCGCTACCATCGGCTCTCGTGCCGCCCCATCTCGGGTGTGGTCACAGGTTCGGCGCCTTTTTGGGTACCGACCACAGATGGGAATCCCCAGCTTGAACATTCAGGGTACTATATGCCTGGATCCAGCTGTTATCTCAGAACACATGGCGGACCATTATGCCAGTAACTCTGCAGCTTCTGCTTACATTGTGGGCTTCTGCACTAGCACAAAACAGGTCGAGTGGAGGCAGCTCTCTTTCCACATACATTGGGGGGAACCATATAACATCCATTCACTGAGTGGGAGTTCCAGAGTGCCCTCACTGCTTGCCCTGATACCATCCCAGGGCCAGATCGAATCCACAAACAATTCCTGCGTCACCTGTCACAGGACTTTCAACACCAACTTCTCGCCCTGTTTCATCGCCTCTGGGTTGAAGGTGTTTTCCCATCTCAATGGCGGGACAGCATCGTCATCCCAGTGATAAAACCTGGCGCTGATCCACAGGTGGCAAACAGTTACCGCCCAATTAGCCTCACCAACGTTCCTTGCAAGCTCCTTGAACGTATGGTGAGTCGGCGGCTCATGTGGGCTCTTGAAGCCTGTAAACTCATAGCCCCACAACAAGGGGGATTCCTCCAAGGCCGTCCTGCATTAGACAATCTAGTTCCGCTGGAGTCGGCCATCCGCACTGCTTTCGCCAGGCGTGAGCACATGGTTGCAGTGTTTTTCGACCTTCGAAAGGCCTATGACACTATCTGGCGCCACCATATTCTAGCTACGCTGCATGGCTGGGGCTTGAGAGGACCGCTTCCGCTGTTCATCCAGAACTTCCTCTCACTTCGCACTTCTCGGGTTAGGGCGGTACCCACCTCAGCTCCCCACGCACCCAGGAGAATGGAGTCCCACAGGGCTCCGTTCTCAGTGTCCCGCTATTTCTAATTGCAATCAACGGACTTGCTGCAGCAGTAGGGTCATCGGTGTCCTCCTCACTGTATGTCGATGACTTTTTATGTATTACAGTTCGGCTAGTATTGGTGTCGCTGAAAGACGACTGCAGGGAGCCATTCAAAAGGCTGATTTCTGGGCTTTAGTCCATGGGATCCGGTTCTCTGCCTCCAAAACTCGGGTTATGCACTTTTGTCGCCGTCGGGCAGTGCACCTGGACCCAGAACTGTATTTGGGTGATCACCTCCTTCGTGTTGAAGATACACATCGCTTCTTGGGCATGCTGTTCGATGCCCGGCTCACGTGGGTTCCCCACGGCGTGGAAGTAATCTATACCAATGGTTCCCTGGTAGATGGCCATGCTGGGTACGCCTATCTCCATGGTGACCTTTGTGAACTGCAGCCCTTGCCAAGTGGGAGAGTGGGAGTAGTGTCTTGTGTGCGGAGCTGTTGCTATCTCTAGAGCTCTGGACCATCTCAGAGCCTGCCCTGGGGAGTCCTTTGTTATCTGCAGTGACTCCCTGAGTGGCTTACGAGCACTCAACCAGTGTTTCAGCAAACTACCTCTGGTGCAGAGTATCCAAGACTCTGTTGCTGCTCTCAATTGGTCTGGTCGCTTAGTGGTCTTTGTTTGGACCCCAGGGCACATTGGCATTCCTGGCAATGAACGTGTAGATCAGTTGGCCAGACAGGCCACTTCCTCACGCCCTCTAGAAATTGATCTCGTGGAAACGGACCTTAGGTGGACGCTACACCGGAAGTTACGAGACGCCTGGAGTTCGGAATGGTCTGCAGTGAATGTGCAAAACAAGCTTCGCACGATCAAAGCATCCACAGCCACATGGAAAACTTCACAGAGGCCAAATCGTCGAGACTCCGTTGTGCTATGCCGCCTCCGTATTGGGCACTCTTGGTTGACTCACGGCTATTTACTTCGCCGTGAGCCACCGCCCATGTGTCGCTGTAGTGTTGCCTTGACAGTAGTTCATCTCCTGATGGACTGTAATATTTTAGCTCCCTTGTGGTAGTCTTTTAATCTTACACCTACCCTATCCTTAGTGCTACGGGACGATGCCTCTACGGCTGAGTCTGTGCTAGGTTTTATCCGTGCCGCCGGTTTTTACCATTCCATATAATGGAGGGTGCTTTCTTTTGACTTTCACCCGTATTTTAATGTTTTATGTCTGCTGACTAGCAGACATTCGAGTATGCTATGTGAGTGGCTCATCCATTTTTATCCCAGTGAGCAGCCAGCCCCGCATTTCCGTTGCCAAATTTTAATGTGATTCATCGCTCTGTTTTATTTTCTCTCTTTGTGCTGTTGGTTTATCTGTTTGTGCTGTTGGTGAAAGTTCATCGTTGACATGTACTCCTCTTGGGTATTCATTCTATGTCTCAAGGTGCATGCAGCCATTGTTTCCCATCCACTGCACGTTCTTTGTCAGGAACAGGGGACTGACGACCAAGTAGTTTAGTCCCCTCTAAACAACAACAACAACAACAACAACAAACTCTAAAGAACCTCAGGTTCCTACAATTTACCCAGGTCCCATCAATTTACTATCCTACTTTTCGGTAGTTTCTTTAATTTCAGTTTACAGTTCATGACAAATAATGTATGGTGAGGATCTATAACTGTCCCTGGGTATATGTTACAATTTAAAGCCTGTTTCCGAAATCTATATCTTACTATTAAAATGTATATCTTGTATCTTCCGGCGTCTCATACTCTCTTCTATGCATACAACCTTCTTTCAGGATTCTTAAACCAATTATTTGTTGAGATTAAATTATGTTTTGTGGAAAATTCTACCAGACTTCTCTCTCTTTCATTACTTTTTAAATATTCAAATGTTTGTGTAGCTTATGGGACTTAGCTACGGGGTTATCAGTCCCTAAACGTACAAACTACTTATGAACTAACTAATTCTAAGGACGGCACAAATATCCATGCCCGAGGGGGGATTCGAACCCCCGTCCGTAGTGGCCGTGCAGACCGTGACTGGAGCGCCTCAGTCCCCTCGGCCACCACGGCCGGCTTCATTACTTTTCATCGGCAGAGTTAGTTGGCTTCTAGACTGGTACTACAGAGGTCGGTGTTGTCTTCGTATCTGGCTGCGATAATGTGATCACTGCGCTGTTCATAGTAGTTTACCAACATTCCTATCTTATACACTAAAAGAATCTACGAAAACTAAAGTCCGTCGGCCAGACCAAACTACCCGGTCGATATCCTTCCTTTTTATTTTAAACGAAAGGTTTCATCCACAGCTTTGTCATCAAGTATCAGAATTTCTATAACTCTCGCCTTCCTTTTTCTATACTCAAACGCGATTTCCTTCTGTATATTTCTTATGGGGATGTCCTTGCTGTAAACTAAAGTCAGTCGGTCAGGCTGTTCTATCCGACCGATTTCCTTCATTTTTTCTTTAAACGAAAGGTATTCATTCGCAGATTTGTCAAGTATCAGAATTAACTTAAGTTTCTCCATCCTTTAGTTTTATTCCAACGCGGTATCCTGTCCTTGCATGGAATATTTTAATCGTTTTTTTACGATATCTCTAATTAAGGTACGCAGTTCTTTTTGACCTAACAACACTCAGCGGATCAAGCTCTTTCATTTGCGCTTTTAAACACTTGCATTGATTGATTCTGAAGAAAGCTATGAGTGAATATTCAATTTTACTTCAATTTTCTCCTACTCTTTTGTCATTCCACTAGCGCTGCTAAGTATTCGCACGGGTCTTCTAGGTTTCTCATTAATTATTAGACCTACTCCCGTAATACTTACAACTGATTTTGTAATTATAACCCTGTACTCAGACGACTAGATTTGCTGTTTGTCTTTCCACCGAACGTCACTAATCCCCTCTATATCTAACTTCAAACTATCCATTCCCCTTTGTAAATTTCTAATCTCCCTACCTGATTAGTGGTTAGAACATTCCATGCTCCGATCCGTAGAATGCCAGTGCTTTTTTATTTTTATTTTTTTCTGATGATGAGATCATCCTGATTAGTCCCCGCCCGGTGATCCGAATGGGGGATTGTATTTCTCCCGGAATATTTTACGCGAGAGGATGTTATCATCATATATACATACAGTGGAGTTGCATGGTCATAGTTGCTCCTTGCTTTCAGCCGTTGGCAGTAACTGTATGGCAAAGCCACATTAGCCACTCAGTCAATCACCCAGACTGTTGCCCCTGCAACTACTGAAAAGACTCCTGCCTCTTTTCAGGAGGCAGACGATTATCTGACCTCTCCACGACATACTAATAATAACGATGCCACTGATGTTAACAAATGTGGATTGACGTTAGACAGTTAATACATAAACAGGTAATTAATAGGAGTCGTTGCAAGAGAAGCCACATTATGTCAGTGTTTTGAGGAATCAGGAGATTGCGTTAAACGTGTTTAAGATTAATTCAAAGATATAAACAGTATATATGGGATAGGGAGCTCTCCGACAACAGATTGTGAGACTGAGTTCATTTTTTAAGTATTACCAAAAGAAATGTGGAAAGTAATTCGTCACATGAACGAGGAACTGCAGATAGGAACGATGCGATAACAATAGAAATGATGAAAGTCGAGAGAGAGGTGGTAACAGCAAAACTGGCAAAGCTATTCAGTTAATGTTTGAATTTGAGGACGATACGAGATAACTGTAACGCTTCTGAAATAGAAGAAAGCGGCCAGAAGATGTCAGTAATGCAAAACATTTTTATGCTTATAAAAATATTCTTTCCTGTTTCTTGGAGAAACCCAATATTGCGTCCCCACCAGCGGAGCATCTTCAAAAGGTGTTGCAGCTTCCGTGAAAGCCCACGTAAAATTAGAGTGACTTGATACTGGATAGAAATTTAGCCGCAGAGGGCAACATTTCAGAATAAAAAAAAGGATTACTATTAAAATTAATTGCCCTTTAAGCTGTAAGCAAGTACTGAAAGAATGAAAACTCTCCTTTCAGCACTCGGCAAATAATGCAGCAGTAGAAAGTAACTAGACAGTAATACATGATGAAATTGTAGCAGCGATAGCGGGAAAAGGTCAAATACGAATGTTGCAATCAGTAGCCACGGGTGTTTGTTGGACATATCGCACCACAGAGCTAAGGTCCCTCTTCCGTCAACAGCGTGATGTGTCAATTGTTTATTTGTGCCATGCGGATGACGGTGTTGGGCACTTACGCAAGGTACAGTTGTATTTATGTTCATATGGATAGTTGCAAAATTGAATCAAACTGTGGTCGTATCATTTGCTGTTGCCACTTCGTACTTTGGCTCTCTTGGAACTCGGTCTTTACTGATGCATCAAGACTAACTTCATTACGTTTACAGTGATATTGAAACGACTATATTTTTTTAAAATTTCTATCTCTCTCTGTTGCCATATCTGATCTGTCACCCATCTGTCTCTCTCTCTCTCTCACAAACACACATACGCCCACCCACTTCGACGTATATACACTCCACAGTTAATTCCGTAGGGTACAGTACAGTAATGTCATCGCTTTTAGTTTCTGTTCCACGCACATATTGAGCATAGGAAAAGAGGCTGTTTATATGTCTCTGTAGTGGCTTTAATCTCTCATCCCTCCTGTCATTACCTCTAATTAAGGTAAACGACGGCGACAGCAAATTGGGTCTACAGTAGTCTTAGTATAAATGTTCTCTAAATTTAATGTACTTAGTATTTCGAATTTTTGTTTCTTCGGGGACTGTAGTTGAAGTTCAAGTGTTTCAGTAATAATTTTCCAGCTTTTTTATATGCATACTGGATAATACTGTAGAACTGATATCACTTCCATCTTGTATACGTAATATACTCAAAATGTTCTCCACCTATATTGTAATCAGACAGTATACGGATCTTTCTCATTGTTACACGCTTTATCTTACATTTAATGCCATGTAAGGAGAAACGTTATTCCTTACATTATGTAGGTATTTTTTCAGTTTTGAAGAATTATTAAAGAAATTAATTGAATCCAAGATATTTGCCATCTGGTCTTCTATCAAGCTGTTGCCAGATCGAATCTTCTTGTGCAGAGAGCATATTAATTTCTCTTTTGGCCAGTGTTATCTGTTCAATAGTTCTCCCCCCTCCCAATTCGTTTATAGCTAAACGGTTGTTGTCCGACGGTGTATGTTCACATGATTTGTTTGACGAATCATTACAACAGATCCACATATTAATTACATTTCTGCACACAATCCAGGACGATTATCTCATCGGAAGTATTGATTAATCCTGTTTTGCATCCACCTAAATCAAATTCTTGGGTTATGTGATCTCAAATAAGAGATATATTTCGACTCGGCTAAAAGTGAGGCATCCAATTCTAAAAACTAGAAGACAATGTAGGGGATGTTTATAAATAGTTAACTTCTATACATGTTTTATTTTATTAAGATAAAAACGCTCTCGACACCACGTATGTGTGAAATTGCAGAGAACAAGGCGTCCTAGCAGTGGGTCATTGCAGCAGGACATTAATTCCAGTCGCTAAATTAGTCAGTGGCGCGTCTGTATTTATAGTGTTGTTCCTATAATCTCACAGATAGCATCAATTTTGCGCTAGTAGTGGGCATAAGGAAAGTCTATTGCTGTTAATAGCAGGGTAAGCGTTATTCGTCATGGAATTAAAAGATCTAGTCATTGTGTGGGGTTTCCTGAAATTCCAATTCAATTTTTCATGCACGAAACTTCAACCTACGAGAATCATAAGGAATTGCTGTTCTTGCTAATTACAAACCTAACATATGGAGGGTTTACTCTATGGACATTACAGCTTCAAAAGAAGCCTCTGCTGGAGACTACAGACATAATAACTGATGCGCTGTCACGCTCGCAGACTGGATGAACTATAGGAGCAAGAGGAAACTTGCAAAAAATTCACTGCAGTTTAGACTATGTCAAGGGTGTAAAGTCTGAAAATTTTGTAGCCGTCTTGTAGACAGACACTGCAAATGAACCAAACAACGACGTGGCCCTCTCTAATTGAAAAGTAAGTGTAAGGACAGGGTAGCACTACGTCGATAGATATAAGAACGATGAAGTAATGAAACTCATTCTTTTTTATTTTATTACTGTCTTATGTGTATTCGCTTAAGTGACTTTTTTTGCAGGTCATGCAGTTACCAAATTATTTTAATGTATGTTCTAGGGTGACTTTTTGGTTCATTGCTAAAAAAGATGATGTGATTGAAACTGAAACATCATCTGAAAGAAGGATAGGGAGAGCAGGGATTTGGAATGAGTAATGCTTGCCACTGGTACCAGCCTTAATGATAGAAAAATAGCATGATGGCAAAACCAGTATCACTAGTTATGTGGTATTATTTAGACTAATGCATGAAGGCAGGTCTGGCGCGCATGGGGTCAATAGGAATGCAGTTTGTCCTTTAAATAACTACCATTTTGATACTAACATCCAATACTACAGATCATAATTACATTGAATTATGAGAAATTCTCAGTCTCTCATCAGGTGAAATGTGTAACATGCGTTTGGAGTCACGAGCGATTCATGTAATTACCATATCAACGCAGCCGTACGTCACTGGTGCCTGCTACCTGCAAGTGCCATGTAAAGGGAAATCACACCGCCGTGTGGACGTACTGGAATTCCTTTCATGCAGCTGTTTTCTATGAGCAGCTTCAATATGCCTCGCAGAAGACAGCTAGCGGCTTTCGAGCACGTTTCGGAGGTCATCAAAGTAACTAAAGTTGCCTCTAGGGCTTGCAAATCATCATTCAGAGATATCGGTGATCGTTCCGGACGTAGCCAAACAACTGTGATGCGAATATGTAATCGCTGGGTGCAGGAGGAAACGCCAGACCGATGGAACCGACTGCACCTACTTCGTTGCACCACTACACCTGATGACAGGCATGTGTGCGCATGGCTCAGCCACGTCACAAACCGTACCACAACAAATTCGGTCTGTTGCCCAACAAGTTGTATCAGGGCATACCACTCAACGTCGTTCGAAGAAGAGCAGACTGCCACCAATGACGTCCAGTGCTGTGCTTATTACAGAGTGGAAGCCACAGGCATTTGCACTGACAGTAGTACGATGAACGACAGACGTGGACAAAAAATGTGGACACAAATTATTTTAGTGACGATTCTAGAATCTGCCTGCACCACCTTGATGATCACCTTAGAGTTTTATACGCACCATGGTAATAGAGATCAACTTTGACAATATGTGGAAGCAACATTGACTGCTCTTCCGCAAAAATACATCCAGAGCTTATTTTGATAAAATGCCGATGCGTGTAGTAGTGTCTATAGCCAGCAATGGCGACACTGAATAATGATTTCATCATTTTCCTAATTTCACATAGGGCTGTATTTTAAAACACGTGATCTTTGAACAGCATGTTATCTCCCAAATAAATTTGGGTGTTAGATCTCTGGTCCTTCTTGCTGTTGGATGGTAGTCAGCTGGGGAAGGTAGACAGCTAAGTAACTACATATCAGTTCGTAATTCTGTATATGATGGTGCTGTGGCGTATAGTCAGCGTCACACACCAGACGTAAGAGAACAATCGTGAAGAAGGCAGCGATCGACCGAAAGCCAATCGAAAGCAGGCGCCGCGCATCCTGGAGGGAGTAACCGAAGATGCGCGCCCTCTTCAAGGGGCTATATCTAGGCCGACATACATCTGGACGCCCCGTCAGTTACTAGTCAGAACTCAGGCAGTTACTAGGTCAGAACTCGGCTACGAACCAAGCAGTCACTAGGTCTCAGCGCAGACAGCATCATACGGAAGACACCGCGAAAAGCGAGAAGAGAGAAGAAACAGACATATGTTCTAAAGTTGAGTATTAAACTTCTGAGTCAATAAAACTTGTAATACTAATCTCTATAGAAATGTTTTAGCTGACCATCGATTCCTGCACCAGTACCTTTCCTGACAACTAGACCGGGACGAGTACTCAACTAATGGCAGAAAGAATGAAACAACAAAAGGTGACGAGGTCACAACGGTTGGTTTTCTCTTTTTTGTCTGTCCCTCATTATTTGGCTAAATCTCTTATCGAATTGATATACAATTAATTACCACGTTCTGTAATTCTTCATGCCTAGCTTACTTGTCTAAAATACATCCATAATATCATATATATATATATATATATATATATATATATTATGCAAAATTTAATGATGATAGTAATGATAATAAGAAAGCCGCTTATAGAAGTATATATTTTGCAACCAATGAACAATTCTTTTCCATGTATAATCAATTTAAATGTTTTCAAGTTCTTCTTTGAGAATATTTTCTATATACTATCGTAATAGATTCTGTGGATATTTCTATGTTACTTTACGAGAAGTTCTCACTCATCTTATTCCAACAGGTCATTGTGTTACTGACTTGATTGTGTATCCAGCACTGTGGGGCTACTCAAATGCAATACGTGTAGCCTCATTGAAAAACTTGATCATGATAACCGGCGTCCAAGATCTGTGTGAAGGTGTTGAGAGCTGTGAGTGTCCCTAAAGTAGTCATAAATCCACTATAAAAGTTCAAATAAAAACAATTATCTGCAGCAGTCACTCTTCACTCTTTTTATTACTCCCACGACGCGTTTCGAGAGTTTACACTCTCAGCTTCAGGTGAAAAAATGTTGTTTCTTTTATTTTTATTTATTTTTTATTGTAGGGTACAATGATTATAAAGTTAAGTACTGATTTGTCTACTTAGAATTTGTTCCAGTTTATATAAGTCTGTAAATTTTCACCACCTTGAGCAAAAATTATTCAGCAGCAACTACCCATGTGTAAACGACATAAAATTTTACAAGAGATATGTGGATGACACATTAGTAACAGAAGGTGAAAACAAGGACAGAGTTGATACAACAATTCAAACACTTAATGGCATGCACAAGAACATCAAGTTCACCTTTGAACAGGAATGCCAGAATTCAATGAACATTTTGGACCTCCCCATCACTAGAAAAAACAGAAAACTCATACTTAGCATTACAGAAAACCCACAACCACAGACATAAACATCCATACATCTTCTTGCCACACATATACACACAAGTTAGCAGCATATAGATCCGCACACAAAATGCCATTAAGCAATGAAACATTATTAAAGGTAATAGAAGTAATAAAACAAGTAGCAGCTGCAAATGGTATTCAACCTACACTCATAGAAAAAGGTATAAAAATGAGGAAAGAGATAGACAGTAACAAAAAGAAAAACAACAATCCCACAGTCATTAGAACAGTGTGCCTTCCCTACTTTGATAGCATTTTCCAAAAAATTGCTAATGTTATGATGGAATACAATGTAAGAACTGTTTTTTTCCACCAACAATAAATTAGTAAACAAATTACATCACAACATAAAACCAAAAATGTTTTCCAATTCAGGGGTGTACAAAATTAAATGCAAGCAGTGCTCTGCTCTGCATGTTAATCAGACTAAACGAAGCTTCCAAACTAGATTCAAAGAACAAGTTAATGCTTTTAGTTACAACACACCCAACAAATCTGCCATAGCTAAACGTATCCAAAACACAGGACATCCCTTTGATGACGAATAAAACCTAACAGTACTGCACAAAATAAACAAAGGCCACAAACTCAACCTGTATGAAGAACTAGAAATATTCATACACAATAGGAAATATGGAGTCAACTCATTTAATGAAAAAGCTGAGACAGTGGCAATGAATTTCTTTAAGAGTTCCATAAATGCACTGGATGATGTAACTTAAAGCTACTCTTCTACTTTCTTCCTTCCAAGTGACCTAAGGTCTCATAAACATTGTTTGTATATAGTATTTAATTTAGATGCTTTATTTTGTTTTGTCTGTTCTCAAACACTATTAATTTTGAAATATCATAGTGTTAATAATATTCTGTTTTAAACAAATTCACATAAAGCACAGTGTTTAGATAGTTATGTATGTTCTCTGAGACAAGGAACTATATCTCTGCAGTCGTAATCTTTGGTTTATTTATGTTTTGGCTCATGCCCAGTGTATGTAGTTTCACTGAAATGTCAATCTGTGAAAAATTACAGAGTTATATACGTTGGAACAAATTGTAAGTAACCAAATCAATAGTTAAATTTAGAAATTTTGTACCTACCTACATTAACAAGAGTTTGTATGCGTTTTGTAGCAAAATGAAACCCGAAATAATAACTAGCTGGATATTGGAAGTATCTATGTAAACAAAAACCATTGTTCCACCTGAAGATGTGAGTGTAAACTCTCGAAACGCGTCGTGGGAGTAAGAAAACGAGTGACTGATGCAGATAATTGTTTTTATTTGAACTTTTATTGTCATTAACAGGCGCAGTTCCTTACTAAAGTCCAATATGGACGATATAAAGAAATCTACTACCTATCAAAGACTGCTACCAACTGTGATGTCGAAACTTATTAACAAAGTCTTTGTTTGGTCACCATGACCAATGCTAATTAGGCACAACTGCTGAAATATTAATTTTATAAATGAAACTGCTTCAGCCGCTGACGTTATGAAATCTTTTAATGACTAGTTTCGGTAATCCAATATTACCATCATCATATCCCTAATCAGCACAAAAATTTAAATGTGTCGGATTATGTTAGGCAAACTGGGTCTATACTGGCGACGTAGTATGTGGATGCATCTCTGAGTGAACCTGTGTAACGATGTTCTATTTCCATGCATCAAGTCGAAACTAGTTATTAAGATGTTTCATAATGTTGGTGGCTGAGAGTATTTCATTTATAAAATTATTCCCAAAATGTCCCGTAAAATGTTTTATAAGTCATTATGCACATTCCAATATCAGTCGTGAATCATTATCTCTGCTTGATAACTGCATACGATATTCACTACATGCAATGATTGTACTTCTTATTATTTTGATATCGTCCTTTCTTTGGACACAGAGGAGGACTGTTGTTATTTCGACTGCTCTAAGATTTTATATAGCTTGTGAAGGGGAACGTCATCAAGGGGAATGGAACAGTCGTAAAGCTGCATTGTGCTAAAAGTTGCTTTACGCATGGGTAGAGACCAAAGGACAACCAGAATGGGTGCAGAGTGAAGTCCCACATCGGGCCACAAAACTGTGTTTTACGAGAAGTGAAAGGAATGTTTTTTTACCTACGGTAAATATCTGAAAGTAACAGAGAATGTCCCCTTCGAAGCCTGGAAACAGCCATTTCATACTGGGCACGGTTACTAGAGTGTTTGTTCATATTCTGCTTAAGGAGGTCTGTGGCTGACACAAAGTAACTATTTGGGTCACTTGGTTAACTACTCGCACATGCTGATGTGCATGGATTTTCGTTGAACAGGATTTAAAATCTGTTCCAAGTGGGAGAGATTATATTCCACCATCTCCATGCATTAGGAGAAAAACAATTATTGGTTTTAAAAATGTCTAGATCTGCAGGAGTCAGAAATTTTTAATCCTGTTTATAAAATTTTCACTGCCAGAACTTACAAGATCCGCTGCATTTAGCCAGAGATAGTCCAATATTGGCAGAATCAACTAAGTTTTACTCGCGGAGATTGAAGAACCTCTCCCCAGAGTTGAACTACATCCAATAAAAAGCAGAGTATTTAGAATATTCAGTCACTGCTGCAGCAGTCTGCTGTCCTCGCACAAAAACAGAAGTGGTAAGATTAAGCCATTATTACTAAGGCGAGCACTAAGTTTGTTAAATTGCGCCAGAGCTTCATTTCGTAGATATAATTTTATCATCTAGTTATTTTCACCCATCATACGAAAAGTCAAAAATAATTATGTACCTTCATAGTTTCCAGGGACATTTCCTTAAATCACTAACTTTCTTGCTATCATTTTTCATTATTGTGACTCAGTTGTATAGTTTTTATGTACTCACTTGTTACAATGCCTCGTTCGCTTTTTAAATGTTTGCATTGTTAAATTATGTGGTATACCAAAGAAGCTGCTCTATGGATAAGTTATTTATTACTAAAAACCTGTTTCGGCGCGATTACCAACGTAAGGTTATACTGGCTTATCTTGATATCCGTGTAATATAGAGGTCTCAGATGCTGGGACGCTTTCTGATTCTTTCCTCGATCGTCTTTGTTGGAGCATTATTGAATATATCACTTTAGATGGAATAGTTCATTATGTAGCGAGCTTCATTTTTATAATGCTGTTTCGTGGCAGTATAGTTGTCACGTAACATGATTATAACAATAATATTCGTAAACTGACAGCTATATAAAGAACTATTCCATCGAAAGTTCTACATTCACTAATGCTCCAACAACTTTACCAGAGTAAAGAGTCAAATAGAGTGAAGGCATCTGAAACAACGATATTCCACGGAATTCAAGATAATCTGATATAAACTGACGGTGGTAATCACACGGTAACAAGCCTCTAATAATAAATAATTTCTAGATACTAAAGTGTATTTGACATCCCAGCATAATTTAATAATATTCCGATATGACATGCAGGGTGATTATAATTAAACTTTCAAAACGCTGTAAAAATAACATCACTGGTCAGACGTCAAATTGAAACGAAATATTATCGAAAAGGGGGGAAAACACATGATAGGAGAAAAATAAATAGGGCGAAACTGAATTACTAGATGGCACTGTAAGCATCATAATTTAATAGTGGTTAACTAAAAATGACAAACAAATCTGTACAACAATGCCTAAGGTGTAAGTTAGATGTTAAACAAACAGTACTACTCAGTGTGCATAGTGTACAAGTGCGATATTGTTAGTTACGTAATTCCATCCACTCGAGAAAGGTCATATCACATCGGATGAGAAAAATCAGTTTTTAATTGTCCTGAGGCCGAAAACCGCATAAAAATCATCAATCAAAATAGAATTGGATTTTTATTTTCCGTGTGACTGGCGCAAAACATGTTCAGTATGCTGCTACCGTATTCTGCAACAAGTTGCAATCGAGAAGCAGCAAGTTCCTGAACTGATCGAAGCGTTTCTGGGGTCACTTTAGAACGTGTTGCGCAATTTGTGCCTTCAATGCAGCTAAGTTCGAAATCGAACCACTGAGCGGATTAAGATCAGTTGATTGGGACGGCGAGGCTGTAGGGAAATATCGGCCGATAATCATAGCATTTCCGAAATGCCGTTTTATCAGTTGCGTAACTGGATTTGCTAAGTGCGGAGATGCACCGTCTTGTATTAAAATGATCCCAATCCACGTTGTTGGAATGACATGGTTGCGTAAAAGCCCATCATACCGCTTACCAGTAATGGTGCAGGTAACAGGACTGGAAGTAACTGTCTCTTAGAAAAAAATTAATAGCCCTATGAGAAATGATGCCGTAAACCCGCACAACACAGTGACCTATTCAGGATGCAACAGTATTGGTTGATTTGCGTGTGGATTTTTTGTAGCCCATGTTCGACAGTTCTGTGGAGTTACATATCCTGTCAGATGGTAGTGGACTTCGTCCTGTCCACAATATCTTCCACGACCATTCATCGTCTAAATTCAAAAGCAAAAGTCTTTCTTGCTGACAGGTCAACAGGAAGCAACTCGTGCACATGGACAACTCTGAATGGATAGTAAAGAAGGATGTTTGGTAAGATTTTAAGCACCATGCTCACGGGCTTGTCGAATGTTGGGGCAATTCTCCGTGCACTATACGTTTGCACACCACCACTCGACTCCTCCTGCATTGCTTTGGCCACTTCTTCCACTGACGTCGAAGCAATTCAGTTCCTCCCTCTACAAAATTGCATACCAAAGTAAATCGTCTTTTCGAATTTCCGAATGATTTTCTCCAGAACAACACCTTTTCTCATGCCCTTCAGTTTCCGGAACTTCTGCAGAGCAACTTGGGCACAGTCTTCATCCTTCTAAAATAGCTTTACAAGCAGAGCGCGATTCTGCATTGAGACATTCATGGCGAACGTTTCATGAGTAAAAGCAGCGTACCTGGCGTGTTTATACCAACTTCAATGGGTGACACGTGTTTTCATTTATATGACACATAGACTACAGCACCATTTAGTCATCAATTTCACCACTATTTATTTTTCTTCTGCCTTACGTTTTCCCCCTTCCCCGATAATATTCTGTTGTAATTTGACGTCATTCCGACCAGTGGTGCTATTTTTAAAGAGGTTTTAAAGTTTAACTTAATTATAATCATCCTGTATTTGACGCAGCGGGCCCAGTTGAGTGCAAAACTTTTCCATTCTTAACTCAATGAATAAATAAGGTTTGTAGTCTTTTACATAATATTGTTATATTGATCCTTATTCCGTTAAAGGCTTGATGAATCCCATAGTCATAATATTTATGTGTGGGATGTTACCCAAGTTTCACGTATGATTAAGACAACTCTGGTAATTTTCACTTATTAACACGTTATCTATTACGTAACTTTATTTTGATTTTATCCATTTCAAAATGTATTTTGAAAGCCTGCGACTGTGAAATCAATGGATTTGTGTATAACTGTCCCCTCTGCCACCAATAATAATTTTTATGTTTATTTGCCGCCACGCGGTTTCGGGAAAATATCCCCATTATCCGGTGTGTTTTTGTGCTCTTCCATTTAGTTTCGGTGTTTTTGATGTATGATGTTCTGCTTTATTTTGTTGTCTTTACTGCAAAGATTCAAATGCTTGTAAACCTATGGGGCCAAGCCACAGTCGTCATCGGCCCATAAACTTACAAACTTAAACTAACGCTAAGGGCAACACACATCCATGCCCGAAATAGGACTCGAAACTCTGACGGGAGGCAGCCGCGCATTCCGCAGCAAGACGCCTTAGAGCGCACTGGGCTGATTGAAATCACGCAAATTTTAGTTAGTTGTCTATCTTAATACACAGTTAATGACGGAAGGCAGACCAACAACTACAATTCTGCGCGTTATAATAATAATGAAATAAAGCTCAAATGTTTGTAAATCTATCGGACCAAACTGCGTGGTCATCAATCCGTAGCTTACAAACTACTTAAACTAAGGTGAACTAACCTAAGGACAAACATACACACCCATGCCCCAGGGAGGACTCGAACCTCCGACGGCGAGCAATCGCGCGCTCCGCTGCGAGGCGCCTTAGACCGCCCGGCTACTTCACCGCGGCCGCGTTTTTAATCACTGCAGTAATCACAAAAAATAATGTAGAACCTCACACATCAGAAACACTACAACTAAATGCAATAGCACACAAAACTCACTTGAAAATGGAAATAATTTCCCCAGACGCGTCGTGCTAAATATAAGAAATCTTGTCTGGGAGCAGAATTGTTATTTATAAACAAATAAAATAACTTTTAAGTATGCCTAGCTTAATTCAGTTTTGACATATACCTTACCAGAAGAATACCAAGAAATTTAAATCTCTTACTAATGCAAAGCTAATTCAAATACAAAACAGTGCTAGTATTTTTGGGATATGTCTGCAGTTAAAATTGAAGAAAACTCCACGACCTAAAGAAATTGATATCAGGCTCTATAACTGATTTACGGAGACGGGAATCTCCCTTAGACGTAATTTTAAGAAACCTCGAGCAATGCTTGAAAGAAAGCACAGGACACATCCTTCTACAGTAAGGATAGCAGAAGTGATTCACGCAACAATCTTCCAATATCCTTGTCTCTATTGTGAAATCCTAGTAAATATTCTTAATTCAAATGTCAGTGATAGATGTGGAAGTAAAATCAGTTGTGCCTCCGAAATTTGGGCCCCTGGATTTCATATTGTACATTAAAGGACCTTGCAGGCAATCTGTATAATAGTCTCAGACTTATATCAAATAATGCAGTTTCCTATAATGTTCTGTCTCAGAAAAGCTTCATAGATATTCATTCATATCTTCATAAGGTTTCAAAGTTGTTCCATGGTTGATAACTCACTTTAACCCTTTCAGACATAGCGTCCAATATATTGGACACCGACTTTTTTACTAATTTTTGATCAGTATACGATTTCGCTTTACTTTGAGACATACTGGCCTGTTTAGTGGACATCTGTCACTTTTAGTTTCGTGCTTGTTGCTGCCATCTGTCACCAATATGGCGTGCTGCAGCGAAAAACAGTGAACATAGTGGACCCCTTGCGGAGTGCGTCAGACGTGATATCAGTTCAAAATGTTCAAATCTTTGTAAATCTATCGGACCAAACTGCGTGGTCATCAGTCCGTAGCTTACAAACTACTTAAACCTAGGTAAACTAACCTAAGGACAACACACACACCCATGCCCCAGGGAGGACTCGAACCTCCACGGGGAGCAACCGCGCGCTCCGCAGCGAGACGCTTTAGACCGCTCGGCTACTCCACCGCGGCCGTGATATCAGTAGTTGAAATTATTTTATGTATTAATTTATGAATTTCACACAAATTCCACTTTGCGATATAAGTTCTACAATACATATTTTGTGACATATAGAAATCTTGACTTCTTATTTGATATCCTTAACTCCCTTAAGGGTGCGGTGTCCAATTTATTTCACATTTTTTATTTTGGAAACCAAATACGGAAATTTTTAATTTTGTTCAAATATGCAATATATAGGGTCTTATATACACGAAAAAATACAAGAATATGTTTTATTCTATCTTTAGAATACTTCAGGGCTGAAGGGATCAAATGTTAAGGAATTTAAAATTATGAAATTAACAAAGCGAATAAATGTACTTTTATATAACTACAGTACCAAAAAACCACAATTCCTTACATTATAGAAGTATCTGGGCGTGTCACAGCGTAAGAAACCGAAAAGTAATGAAATTGATGGCAGACAAACGTTGAGTTGTAGAATATTATGAACATTGCATACAGATTACTAAAATATTGCTTGAGTGTGTAGGGCCTGTACGAAATAGTAGTAACGGGGCATACTGAACGGTTAAAAATAACAGCAGCACAAAAACAATTTTATCTTACGCATAAGACTCACTAAGATGTTGAACTAGTTTCATTGCCGGACGCTGGAAGATAAATGCAAGCTATGCCATGGAAGCATGAAGTTTCTTGAACCAACTTTAAATGATGACTCTAGTAATTTACTAAAGCCTTATGTTCTGTCCTAGTTTGGCATGACACCAGCAATCCTGACACCACTGTCTGTTAGCAGTCGTGGCCGCAGAAACATCGTAAGTTGGCAATAATACTTCCTGGATTTCCATCAAAGGCTGCGCACGTCACGAAGACGATCACGTACGTCCAGTGTGATTGGCTGAACTATAATTAAATAACCAGCTCATACACCTGTGGGGAAGAGTACATCGATTCGTCGAAGGGTGTCCTCACCGTGGTACAGTGTTCCGCAGTGTTTGAAGACTCATCCATATTCATTACATACTCCAAGCAGACATCGCTTGTTTACAGATCGACACTTGCACTTCCCCGTCGGGGGTTCGGATCCCTCCTCGATAATGGATGTTTGTGCTGTCCTTAGTATGAGCTAGTTCATAAGTAGTTTGTATGTTTAGGGACTGATGACCCCGTAGGTAAGTCCCATAAGCTCTACAAACATCTGAATATCTGATTTCTGAATTGACCGATAAAACCTAACTTTTACCGCCGCATTGCGGTAGAAGTCCAAAACTTCTTGTTGTATGCACAGATTTCGAACTTTTACGAAGAGACGTTGGTAATTCTTAGGATTTTCCTATGCGAACTGGTAAAAGCTACATGAAGACTCCCACCTACATTGTGGAATTAGATAATTGTTTCTTTTTGCTAATTTTTTGTTCTCATTATCCGTCCATTAAACGCTGCGTAGCTACAACCTGAGTCGAGTATCGTTATCGCATGGAAGGTAATCTTTGCAACTTGTTTTAATGGTTTGTTTTTTGTGCAGGTTTGTATCAGAATGAGTGATATAATAATTAACAGGTCTTATGAACTTTTAAGCGAATAAGTAGAACGACAACAATTTTTATTTAACTGCTGTTAAGTGAAGTAGAAGATGCGAAACGTTTCCAATAAAACTCGATTCCCTACAGACCATAGTCTGCTGGAAAAGAAGAAATACGCTTGCTTCGATGAATTGCTTGACTTAATATAGGAGACACATATTGCTATACGCCATTGCGGCCGAACTCGGATGATTATGTAACAGAATAGTAAGTGCAAGATTAACTCTTGAATCAATCGCTGCTTATTTGAGAGTACATGAACCATGCCGAAAAACTAAAAAACTTGAATAGGGTTACCGTTGTGAAACCTATCATATATAGTGAAATAAAGTCACAATACCAATTTGATTTAATGACTAGCAGTAAAACGCAGACAGTAAGTCCAATTTCATATTTGTGTGCAAGATCATCTAACAAAATTTGTTACCCTCCGAGGAATAACTTGAAATATGGTTGGATATATTCACTATATTCGGCTTCAATTATGCCTCATTCTGATAATGGTAGAGAGTTTGTATCAAAGTCATCCACTTAATATGTTGGTTACTTGAAGGTATTCAGGCAGTCCATGGGAAGCCGAAGCACAGTGAATCTCATGGTTCAATCGAAAGAGCGAATCAAGACACTGAAAATAAGTCATCAATAGGATGAAACAAATAAAACTTCAAAGTGGTGTGCAGGATTAAAGTTTGAGCAAGCAATGAAAAAAATAAGGCCTAACATAAAAGGTTCAGATGTTCACGATATGAAGCCATATTTGCTGTTCCGATAAAATGTGCATTACCAGTTCAGTTGTTCCACGTGATTTATGTTAAAACTGTAAACATCAAAGAACATTTCGTAATAATGTTAAATTGTGCAATGATTCACTTACAAGACAGGGAAAATGACTATGAAGAAATTAATTCAGTTGAATCAGATACTGAAATAGAAGAAACACAGGCTGAAAATGCGGTTGCGGCGGGTAAAGAAACATCACTGACACATTATTTGATGACAGTTGACGCCGATACAGCTACACTAGCTGGTAATTGTGACGAAACGCTGACGACGTCGAACAGTAATAATAAACAGACACGCATCCGAAAGGCTGATAAAGAAGGTCTTCAATTGCAAGCAAAGAAAATAAAAGCAGCATAATGTAACAAAATAGCAAAACCTCCAATTAGACAGAATGAAAGTAATAAAATAGACCTACGGGATGTACACACCGTAAAAATTGAACCAACATCAGTAAAAGCAATAGTGATAAATATTAAGGATGACGAGTATTATCAGATTGGTACCGAAGCTGGCATACTGAATTCACTGTACCCAAGTAACTGATTTACATTATCAAGGAATATTATATCGGTGTTGAAGAAGTAGGAAGAGAAGAAATCAGTGTACGCGAAGTGATGCCAAATTGCCGTGAGTTGAAGGATAACAGTTCATAAAGCGCACCTGTTTAAAAATGCGTTCAAAGAAAAACTGCTTGTGCAAATAGTCTTCCACGTTATGTAAGCCAAAAGTCCGTCAAAAGTCAGCTTTCTTGTAACGAAAATAGACAACCACAACGTAACATTTTTATATAATCATATAATTTTTCAGTTAAGTTCACATGGAATCATATTGGAATGTTACGATACTTAATAATGTGCTTTTAGAATCAATACAAGTTATTTGTTTGACCTATTTACTAAATGACTACAGTTTTTACCAGTTCGCATAGGCAATCCTAAGGTTTACCCAAGTCTCTTGGAAAAGGTTTTTTTCCTAGATTAGATTAGATGTACTTTACGTTCCAGTTGATCCGAACTGAGGAAATCCTCTTGGATGTAGAACATGTAAGAACAAAATACACAATATATACTTATAAAAAGTGAGCATATGTGTTAATGTACCTTCCACATATCCCAAATGTAATTGCCCTTGTGGATGTGGAATTGGTCAGGAAAAACAATTATCTTAAGACTATTTACATTTTATAGGACATAAAACTTATTACTACATACTAATATACTAGGTGCATACTACAATTCATAGCATTTTTTTTCTTACAACACTGATTTACAGTGATCACATTACTGCACAAAACTTGTACTGAAGTCAAACTAACTCAGTATTCATATTTGTTAATATTGTATATAAAAACTTACATTAATCACTTCTGGTAAGAAATTCATCAATGGAGTCGAAGAAGTTGACCACCAAAAAATCCTTTAGACTGTTTTCAAACTGTACTTTATTGTGAGATAAATTTTTTATGGGTGCTGGCATGTTATTGAAAATATGTACTGCTGAATATTGAACACATTTCTGAGCCAAAGTAAATGACTTTAAATCTTTATGCAAGTTATTCTTGTATCTAGTATTGATCCCATGGACTGAGCTATAGGTTTGAATATATATTTGACGTTAAATTTCATTAGAGAATAAATGTATTAGGAAGCAGTAGTAAGTATCCCCAGTTCCTTAAATAGCCCTCTACATGATGTTCTTGAGTTGACACCAGAAATAATTCGTAACGCACGTTTTTGTGCTCTGAAAACTTTTGCTTGGCCTGATGAGTTGCCCCAGAAAATAATCCTGTATGACATTATGGAGTGAAAGTATGCATAATATGCTATATTTTTTATTTTTATGTCTCCTATATCTAAGAACATTCGCATAGCAAACAGGGACTTGTTTAGACGCTTCAGCAGTTCTGTGGTATGCCCCTCCCAGTTAAATTTATTATTAGCTGTGATCCTAAGAATTTGACACTTTCAACTTGTTCTATTTCCTTGTTGTCATACTCTAGGCATATATTGGCAGGAAACCTTTTACAAGTCCTAGACTGAATATAGTGTGTTTTTTCAAGGTTTAGCGACAGAAAATTGGCTAAGAATCATTTATTAATGTCCATGAAAATTTCATTAGCCGATCTTTCTAAGGCTATATTTGATTTACTATTTATTGCAATATTTGTGTCATCTGCAAATAAAACAAATTTGGCATCCGATAATGTTGATGATGAAAGGTCATCCTAGATTCAGATGTACACTTGCTGACAAAAAAAGTGATGCACCCAGAAAAGGTATGCAATATTATCTCATTTCGGTATAGACGGGAGGACCGAGAACATAAAGAAAAAAACTGGATTACTAAAACTGAATGTTCTTTCAACATTAAGAGCATCGGTGAAAGTCGGAAGTTGTGGCTAAATAGATAAGCTCTATCACTTTGAAAGAAGAAGAGGAGCAATGTGGCAGCAGAAAGAGCTCCGCGCTTCGCTCTGTGTGGGCTGGACACTCCAGTAGCAGGCCCAATATAGAGTGCGTGTATGTATCTACCTACAAGACGAGAAGTTGGTCAATGAGATGCTAAGCTATAATTAACAAGATAGAGTGGGAGTGAATTGTGTGGGTAGATGAATTAGTCTCTTAAAATGTCAAGAGCCTGTCCTGAAAGCGTCTGCAGTTAACCAGTGTGTTCTCGTAACAACTGGAGCTGATGGTGCATTGTCTTGGCCGCCGGCAGCATCACCACAACTAAAGAGATAACATGTATCGTTGATCTCACCAGATTCGCGTGAAATTTCTGTGGGGCAAGTGTAAATAAATTCAGCGTACAGGGCGTGGTGGGCCCGGCAGTATCGACGAACCATAGTGTCATCTGGCAATGAGAATGGGTGCGCTACGGTTGCGAGTGGGTTGGCACACTGCTCTTCCAGCCGTTGTCTGTTTTCATCACCTGCTGTCTCTGCTTCTCAGTCAAACAGTTCCTCAGCTGCTCTCTCGCCGCTTCTATCCTGTGCTAAAAACTATTGCTAGCAGTGACAATCACTAGCGATGAACTCTGAGATACAAAAGCAAAATTTTGTAAAGAATACCCAGCGAATTTAACTAAGAAAATACTTTTGATGTGAAAGTTTCATTCCTTGATTTTATCATCAGTCTCAGTCTTTTCATCTACACTAGGCTTCTGCATCTCTCCTATAGTAATATTACAGAGTATCGTTGATACACATTTAAGTTATCACTTAAAGAAGAAATCGTGTTTCATAACATTACGAGTTTCATTTATAGGAGAGTGATCTAACAGTCAATTTGTTCATGCAACAAACAGAGGCATTGAAAAACAGGCGAATGAAGAGTTATTGTAGACATAGTAAAACTGTTTAAAAGCAGTTATAATAGGAAAATGATTTATTTAAAATTTATTTTCTTTGTTGATTTTGTGAACGTGTTTCCTGTTACTAGCTTGGTGTGCCGTGTTTCAGCATTACAACTGCATTAAATTTTCATTATTATTCTTTCATCTACTGATTTCTGACTTTTTCAGAAAAATTACATCCTGTAATAGATTTTGTGAAGTTAAGTTTTTTCCTGTGCAGATCAACGTTACTTTAAGGTAACGTGATTTTTGCAGTAGTATATAAATGCCAACATCGACCCATTACTGTAACAGTTCTTCCCCATTACATTTAAATGTCTTTGGTTACTTAAAATATAGTCAGTTTTTTTTTTTTTTTTTTTTTTTTTTTTTTTTTTTTTTTTTTTTTTTTTTTTGCGTAAACTGAATCTTTTGGTTTTATAGCTTCGTGTGCAAATTATTTCATCTGTACAAGTTTCTTCAGGTAGGTCATATTATATTTTTTTATATTTTTTTGCCTGATATTTATTTTCGTCGGATGGAATTTAGAAATAGCTTAATTAAGGTGGTGTAGGTTACTCAGCCACTCCCATGAACCACAGACATTGCCGAGGTGGGGTGGCTTGCGTGCCTCAACGATACAGATAGCCGTACCGTAGGTGCAACTACAACGGAGGGGTATCTGTGGAGAGGCCAGACAAACGTGTGGTTCCTGAAGAGGGGCAGCAGCCTTTTCAGTAGTTACAGGGGCGACAGTCTGGATGATTGACTGAGCTGGCCTTGTAACATCAGCTAATGTGGCTTTGCCACACAGCTACTGCGAACGGCTGAAAGCAAGGGGAAACTACAGCCGTTACCTTTCCCGAGGACATGCAGCTCTACTCTATGAACATATGATGATGGCATCCTCTCGGGTAAAATATTCCGGAGGTAAAATAGTCCCCCATTCGGATCTCCGGGCGGGGACTACCCAGGAGGATGTGATCATCAGGAAAGACAATACTGGCATTCTACGGGTCGGAGCGTGGAATGTTAGATCCCTTAATAGAGTAGGAAAATTAGAAAATTTAAAAAGGGAAATGGATAGGTTGAAGTTAGATATAGTGGGGATTAGTGAAGTTCGGTGGCAGGATGAACAGGATTTCTGGTCAGGTGAGTACAGGATTATAAATACAAAATCAATTGGGGGTATCACAGGAGTAGGATTGATAATGAATAAGAAAATAGGAATGCGGGTAAACTACTATGACCAGCACAGTGATCGCATTATCATTGTCAAGATAGATACGAAGCCAACACCTACAACAGTAGTACAGGTTTATATGCCAACTAGCTCTGCCGATGATGAGGAAATCGAAGAAATATATGAGGAGCTAAAGGAAATTATTCAGACAATTAAGGGAGAGGAAAACTTAATTGTTCAAAAGGAATGAAAGAGGAAGCCGCCTGGTAGAATTTTGCACGGAACATAATTTAGTTATAACAAACACCTGGTTCAAGAATCACAAAAGAAGGTTGTATACGTGGAAGAGACCAGGAGACACCGGGAGATACCAGATAGATTTTATAATGGTAAGACATAGATTTCGGAACCAGGTTTTACAGTGTAAGACGTACCCAGGGGCAGATATAGACTCCGACCATAACTTGTTGGTTATGAACTGTAGGCTGAAACTGAAGAAACTACAAAAAGGTAGGAAAATAAGGAGATGGGACCTGGATAAATTGAAGGAACCTGAGGTTCTTAAGAATTTCAGAGGGAGCTTAAGGCAACAATTGACAGAAACAAGGGAAAATAAAACAGTAGAGGAGGAATGGGTAAAATTGAGAGATGAAATAGTGAAAGTAGCAGAGGACAAAATAGGTAGGAAGGCAAGACCTACGAAAAATCCTTGGATATCACAGGAGATACTAAATTTAATCGATGAAAGGAGAAAATATAAAAATGCAGTTAATGAAACAGGCAAAATGGAGTACAGACGACTAAGAAATGAGATTGACAAGAAGTGCAAAATGGCTAAGCAGGAGTGGCTAGAAAGCAAATGCAAGGATGTAGAGGAATGTATAAATAGGGGAAAAATAGATGCAGCCTACAGGAAAATAAAAGAAACATTTGGAGATAAGAAAAACAGCTCTATGAATATCAAGAACACGGATGGAAAACCAGTTCTCAGCAAAGAAGGGAAAGCTGAAAGGTGGAAAGAGTATATAGAGGGGCTCTACAAAGGAAATGAACTTCGAGACAATATTGTAGGAAGGGAAGAGGATGTAGATGAAGATGAAATAGGAGATACTGTACTGAGAGAAGAATTTGACAGAGCCCTGAAAGACCTAAGTCGAAACAAGGCCCCTGGAGTAGATGATATTTCCTCAGAGCTACTGAAGTCTCTGGGAGAACCAGCCATGACAAACCTGTTTCACCTGGTGTGTAAGATGTATGAGACAGGCGAAGTACCCTCAGACTTTAAGAAAAATGTTATAATCCCCATTCCAAAGAAAGCAGGTGCAGACAGGTGTGAAAACTACAGAACCATCAGTTTAATAAGTCATGGTTGAAAAATATTAACACGAATTATATACAGAAGGATGGAAAAACTGGTAGAAGCCGACCTCGGGGAAGATCAGTTTGGGTTCAGGAGAAATGTAGGAACTCGGGAGGCAATACTCACTTTACGGCTTATCCTAGAAGATAGATTAAGAAAAGGCAAACCTACATTTCTAGCTTTTGTAGATTTGGCGAAGGCTTTTGACAATGTTGATTGGAATAAACTCTTTCAAGTTCTGAAGCAAGCAGGAGTAAAATATAGGGAGGGCAAGGTTATTTACAACTTGTACAAAAACCAGACAGCGGTTGTCAGAGTTGAAGGGCATGAAAGGGATGCAGTGGTTGGGAAGGGAGTGAGACAGGGTTGTAGCCTTTCTCCAATGTTATTCAATTTGTACATTGAACAAGCTATAAAGGAAAGCAAGGAGAAATTTGGTGAAGGAATAAAAGTTCAGGGGGAACAATTAAAAACATTGCGTTTTGCTGACGACATAGTAGTCCTGTCAGATACAGCAAAGGACCTGGAAGAGCAATTGAACGGAATGGACAGTGTGCTGAAAGGTGCATATAAGATGAAGATTAACAAGAGCAAAACTAGGGTTATGGATTGCAGTGTAAGAAAATCAGGTGATGCTGAAGGAATTAGATTAGGTAACGAAGCAATAAAGGAGGTAGATGAGTTTTGTTACTTGGGCAGTAAAATAACAAATGATGGTCGCAGTACAGAGGATATAAAATGCAGAATGGCAATGGGTAGAAAAGCGTTCTTGAAAAAGAGAAATTTGTTAACATCGAATATTGATTTAAGCCTAAGGAAGTCCTTTCTGAGGGCATTTGTATGGAGTGTTGCCTTGTATGGGAGTGAGACATGGACGATAAACAGTGCGGACAGGAAGAGGATTGAGGCTTTTGAAATATGGTGCTACAGAAGAATGCTGAAGATTAGGTGGGTGGATCGCGTAACTAATGAGGAGGTACTGAACAGAATTGGGGAGAAAAGAAATTTCTGGCATACCTTGACTAAAAGAAGGGATAGATTGGTGGGACACATTCTTAGACATCAAGGAATTGTGAATTTAGCATTAGAGGGAAGTGTGTGGGGTAAAAACAGCAGAGGAAGACCAAGAGATGGATACAGTAAGCAGATTCAGACAGATGTAGGTTGCCGTTCTTATGTGGAGATGAAGAGGCTTGCTCAGGATAGGGTATTGTGGAGAGCTGCATCAAACCAGTCTCCGGACTGAAGACCACAACAACAACAACAGGTTACTCAGAACATCGTGTTATTTTCCGTTTATTTTGTTGTGTGTGCGCCTTACACTGTTTTGAAACAGGCATTCAGAGCTTACATATGATAAAGGTGGATCAAGCTATTTGTAGAATCAACTTTCAAATATTTCTCATTAATCAGGTATAATTTATGAAATACTTTTTTTACTCTTATTCCTACACGTACACAGTCACGAAGACAGTGTGATTCAGCATTCCGTTTTATAGAACTCAGTCTCCCTATTTAAACATTTCCTCTCCATATACCTCTCCAGTCAAAATTTGTGTAGTCTGTTCGTATGTTTTATTAAGTATTTAAATTTTGGACAAGATGTTATATAAAATTATTCATTTCAGTTTGCAGTCTTGGTTTGATTAGACTCATAATTTATGTTATTTGAATTTCTTTTTATGGTTCTGTTCGCCAATCAGTAGAAAATTTACACTTTTAGCATAATTTCGTTGTCCGTCTATCTGTGTCCGTCTGTTAAAACTGTTGAAACCTCTTGTTTCATAAGCTGATAGTCTTTCAACATAAAATTTATGTCACACACAAAGATTTGCTGTTGCTGAGCTGTATAATTATACCATCAATGCAATGAAGAGGTACGATCTTTTATCTAATACAACTTCACTCTTCAAAACCTGTAGAACATATCCCTGACTTACTGTTATGAAATTAAGTAAAAAGCAAGGTTTCATAGTACAACTAATGGAAGATATCTATAAAAAACGTTTACTGTCTAGTTACGTAGTATACAAAAAGATTTTCCTGCCATTACAAACTTACATTGCCTGCGTATTTTTTTTCTTTTTTTTTTTTTTCAAAAATCTCTGGAAATGCTGTATGGATTTTGATCTGAAGTGGACACTCAGCCATATTTTTCTTTCATAAAGCTACCTTTTCGATGTCACAATCGATACTACTTGCAATACTGTAAGTGCAGTTACGTAGGAGCCGCAACAATATAGCTCACGTCCACAGGTCTCTGATATGAGGCGCATTCAGAAAAACAGTTTTCCTATAAAAATACATGTAAATGTTACTGACAACAGATACTACAACCTTTGAGCTATTTTTCGACATAGGCACCAAATTATCGAGACACTTATCATACTTCGTTGTCTAATTCTCTATTCCTGAATCGTAGAAGTCTGCAGAGTATGAACGGAACCAGCGCGTGAAAATCGCGTTTAGCTCTTCGTTGTTATCAAACCGCTGACCGGAGAACAGGATTTTGTTTATCTGAAAGAAAAGATATAAATAACTGGAAGAAACGTCAGGACTGTATCTGGATGATCAAGCAGCTCTCAGCCGAACTTCTGCAAAACAGTTGCTACGCGTCGTGCCGTATGGGGACGACATTGTCTTGGAGCAACACAACACCTGCAGTCAGGATATCATGCCTCTTGCTGTGAATGACACCGTGTGTTTTTGTTGTTGTCTTCAGTCCGCAGACTGGTTTGATGCAGCTCTCCACTCTACCTTGTCCTGTGCAAGCCTCTTCATTTGAAAATAAATTCGGCACCTACATCCTTCTGAATCTGCTGACTGTATTCGTTACTCGGTCTCCCTCTACGATTTTTACCCTACAAACTTCGTTCTAATGCTAAATTGACAATTCCTTGATGTCTCAGAATGTGTGCCGCGGTGGAGTAGCCGAGCGGTCGCAGTCTGCTTTAGGCAGCGGTGCGGTGAGGTGGACGTGTTTACGTCCCGCCGCGGAGTCTCGGGCGCGCGCGCGGCTGTTTACCGTTTGTGTTTCTCGCGAGTGACTACTTATAGACACGCAATGGAACACTCATACAGGAAAGCAACTATCAAGATCACTTTCACGCCTGGATACGCACGACCCAAAGCATTTGAAATCGAACGTTTCATAGAGGAAGAGCTAAAAATCGATCCCGAGTATGTGATTGGAATTCATTTATCACAAGCAGTGTGGTATATCTGAAATTGAGCAACGACACAGTATGTGACAAACTTGTACGTGACCATGCGGATGGACTAAAATTTAAACATGCCAATGGCAATGTTGGAGCAGTTTCGATCGACCATGCAGGAATCCGCACTATAAGAGTCTTTGAGCTGCCCTTCGAGATTCCGGAACATGTATTGGTCAATGCCTTACAACCGTATGGACGTGTTATCAACCATGTTCACGAAAAATGGACCACATTTACGAAATACCCCGTGCTGAATGGGGTGCGACAAGTACGGATTGACCTTACAAAGCACGTTCCGTCTTACCTCACTATCTGAGGTTGCAGAGCCATAATTATATACGACGGTCAGCCCAAGACCTATTCTGGCTGCGGCAAGGAGGGCCATCTACGTTCGCAATGCATCCAAAGGAGGATCACACAAGTTCCGGCGGGTGAAACTGCACCACCACCCACGACCGTTTCTATGCCTCTTACCTACTCTGCCGTTACTCGACAAGATGTTCCGTCGCACGATACTGAGTATAAAGTGGTGGATGATTCCACAGTAGAGGTGACACAAGATGATGACAACGCTGCCAAGATGACAGTCGTGGAACCCGTTCCGGACCAACCACAACAGACTAATGTGGCTACAACGGAGGCGTCTATGGACGTCGATCGGCTGGTGCCACCCACGGCCGCTTTTGTGCCCAACGCACCGGACGAGCAAGCCTCTGCACAGGATGCGGATACGGATGTACGACAACGCAAGCAGAGATCCCCCAAACGACGGAGGAAACGACGTCGCACACCATCAGATGATAGTTTCCTACGTACAGACCGGGCAGATGATGAGGACGCCACGATGGAGAGCACCGGAGCCTCTGACGACGAACAACATCACAACGCTGAACTTGAGGACCCAGGACACACCAGTGAGACCATCTCTGACGTCCCGCAAGAAGTCCCACAACTTCGCACGATAAACGAAAATACCGTGCCAGCGGCTGTGGCTGCAAAGTTCCGGACACAGGGCCCCTCTTGGACAAGTGAACTCGACGACGTCGATGAAATCCAGGCTCCGCTAACCGCGAGCACCGCGGTTGCGATGACACCGCCCACGGAGTCCCGTCATAACTAAAGTTTGCCTCTTCACTGGCACCACCGAAGGAGAACGCGCCAGCAATAACAATGCACGCTTACTATGCACGCCCAACAACGAGTAGGACAGCAACAAGCCTACCGCATAGCATCCATCAACACCAATAATATAAGGTCGCAAATCAAGACTACTCTCCTAAAGGATATGCTGCGCGCGGCAGACATAGACATCGCTCTATTACAAGAAGTATACGTCGACGACTTTCCGTCTTTCTATGGCTACAACATCTTCATGTCACCAGCTTCAGACACTGGTAGCGGCGTAGCGATGCTCCTAAAGGAAGGTCTTGTAGCGGAGGATGTCATATACTTACCATCGGCACGAGGAATGGCTATCACAGTACTTGGAGTGCGCTTTATCAACATCTACGCACCGTCCGGCACGGACAAACGAAGAGAACGATCCCACTTCTTCGCCGAAGAAATAGCTCCGCTCTTTCTAGGGCGATACGCTGAATGCATCCTTGGCGGCGATTTCAACTGTGTGCTGTCGCCGAAGGACCAGTTCCCACACTATAATCCATGTCCAGAATTGAGAACTTTAACACAGGAACTTCGGATGGTAGATACGTGGGAATATGTACATGGAGATCGAACCGGGTACACTCACGTAACCAGCCATTCCGGCAGCCGCATAGATCGCGTCTACATTACATGCTGCCTCCAACGTGACATCCATGACGCAGAGCTATGGCCAGCGGCCTTCACTGACCACTCGGTTTATATCTGCACGATCGGCCTCCAAAGGCAACAAGTGTGGCGAGGCCATGGAATGTGGAAGATGAACGTGGCCCATCTTCAAGCTCCGGAGTGTCATCAAGTTATTGAAGAAGTTTGGAATAATTGCGTAAGGCGACGACGGACTTACCCTACGACATTAAGATGGTGGCTAGAATGCACAAAACTGGCGATACGGCGTGCATTCATTGCGTTGGGGCGCGAACAATCACAGTGGAAATGGCAAACTTTAAACTTTTATTTCACTATACTAAGAGAATGCACATATCAGGCCCCTTCACCGGAACGACAAATGATGGTTCAACGAGCTAAGGCTAAAATCGTCGCTCTTATGCGCTCTCATCTGGAAGGTGCAGCGGTCCGTGCGAGGACAATGGATCGTGTTGCGGGTGAACATCCATCGATGCACCATATTATTCAGGAACGTAAGCGACGTCGCAGGGGCCTAATATATACCGTTGACACTGATGATGGCTCCCATCTCACGTCACAAAATGACATAGCACGTGCCTTCGCTGATTATTATACCCGATTATACACTGCAGAAGAACTAGAGCGGGAGGCCCTCCATGAAGTCACTAACACGCTATTCGGGACTCTAGATCAAGAGGCGCAAGCGATACTGCTGGAGGACATTAATGAGGACGAAGTGATCGATGCCATAGGCAAGGGCGCACTCAATAAGTCGCCAGGGCCTGACGGAATACCTTTGGAATTTTATCGGGCTTTCCAACACTTTATTGCTCCCTATTGGACGGAAATTTGTCGCGAACTCATGTCTCCTGAAGAGCCACTTCCGCCAGCTTTTGTAGAGGGCGTCATCATCCCAATACCTAAAACATTTCGCAGCACAAGAATCGGAGAATATCGCCCCCTAACACTACTTAACTGTGATTTCAAGATTTTCACTCGACTGATGGCGACACGAATTAAAAAAGTTCTGCATCGCGTGGTGTCATCAGACCAGACATCCCTCGGCAGTGACAACAACATCCAGACGGCGCTTAGTGAATACCGCGATTCGATAGCACTGGCGAAAGCATGTCGTCTACGTGGAGCTCTGATTTCTATAGACTTCGATCGTGCTTTCGACAGAGTCAGCCACACCTACATTAAGGAACTGATGAAGCAAATGAATTTCCCGCCGCCCTTCATAACTATAGTGATGCGACTACTACATGAGGCTCCTTCTAAAGTGCTTGTCAACGGACGATTGGTTGGGCCCCTAACTATCCGGCGATCGATTCGACAAGGATGTCCTTTGTCCACGATCATATATGCCATGGCTCTTGAACCACTTCTCAGCGGCCTCCGCCAACGCCTGACAGGAATTACGATGCGTGGTTACACATTTCGTTGCAAAGCATATGCCGACGACCTTATATTGGTGGTGAGAAACGGCAACGACGTTAACGCGGCTTTGGACTGGATCAATCGATACGGTGCCGCTACGGTATGAATGTGGCCAAATCCGTCGCCTTGAATATAGGTACAGGACTACCTGCCGACTGCGTAGCCCCATTCCCGTTACGGGACAGGATCAAGTATTTGGGAATCGTCTTCACGAATGATGTACGACGATCGGTCGCGCTCAACTTCAAGAGGTTGCTCATAACCATACGAAATGGTGTCAAAGCGAACGCACTGCGGACATTAAATATGATTCAACGCGTTATTTATATAAATACATACTTGGCGTCGCGCATTCCACATTATGCACAGATTCTACCGATGCCAAAGATGATCGCCCGAAGCATACTGGCAGCGTTTGGATACTTTGTCAGCACGGGAGCCCTATTCAAGATCCGGTATGAGGCTCTGACATTACCAACTCGTAGAGGTGGCCTCGGGCTTGTTCACGTTCACGATCGATCGGTGGCGCTATATATTAGCGCGACATTGAAAACATGGAGAAGGCAGCACAAGAGTCTGTCAGGAATCTTGGTAGACGAACTGGCGCCAGCTTCTCGGCAAGCGCCGGTGATGGTGCAGAACATTTCTTCACCGTTTCAACATATCAGAGAGTTTTTCCTTAAATATAGCTATATTATGTCAGAACTCCCAATAAATAGATCTCCGACAGCGCGCGACATCTACCGGATACTTACGAGCAGGCGCCCCGCCAACCCTGTGGAAGCACGGCACCCCACGATCCACTGGCCGGTGGTATGGCGGAAAGTTCATCATGCCACACTTGACACGGAAACAAGAACGACATGGTACATGTTGGTTAACGGTAAACAAGTTACTGGATCCCGCCTGCACGCCATCAATATGGTGAACACTCCGTTATGCCAAGTATGCCAGGTTCTAGACGACGATGCTCACCGTCTCATGTGCGGGCCCTCTGCGGAAGTATGGCGGCTGGTGACGCAGATGATTGGCTTTCTACTGCGCGTCGGACAGAAAAATATCGACCCAAAGATTGTCCTTTTTCCAGACAGAACATATTACCCACGAGCCAAAACGAACGCGGTGACGTGGATTCGAGCCCAGGCGGTGTGTTATTTGCATCGCGACGGCGCGAAGCATGTGCCGGACTTCTGGAACCATTTACAAGAACAACATATGGCGCTGATACGGAACCCGAAGTATCAACAATATTTTTCTAATTTTCTGGGGAGTGCGTTCCGAGATCCTCCAAGGAGCTGGAATGTCCCGGGTATGAGAAGCTGATATGATTACGATGAAGAGGCATATGATGAACATGATGAAACGGTTACCTCTTACAACAAAACGAGAAGACGTGCCTGGTAGCAGAAGCACTGGAGTCGACCGCCCGGAAACTCACTCCCCACAGAGAGTTTTCTTTACTTTACTGTTTTTAGTTTTTAGTTGTGCACGGACACGCTAAATCCGTTAGTATAGAGCGCAATAATATATATATATATATATATATATATATATATATATATATATATATATATATAACAAGAGAGAGAATACCCTAAAGGGGGTGACAGGCGCGTGGAAAATAATACAGAACCTTTTATTTCCTTATTCAAATTTTCTATGTCTGCCAGGAAAAGGCTGTTTTATTTTGATGAAGTTGAAATAATAAAACAAAATAAAGAATGCATACATCCCAAAACCCACACCCCACTCACTTAAAAAAGGAGAGAGAGAGAGAGAGAGAGACTAAGGCGCTCAAAAAAAAAAAAAAAAAAAAAAAAAAAAAAAAGCGGTCTAAAGCGCCTCGCTGTGGAGCGCGCGGTTGCTCGCCGTGGAGGTTCGAGTCCTCCCTGGGGCATGCGTGTGTGTGTTGTCCTTAGGTTAGTTTACCTAGGTTTAAGTAGTTTGTAAGTTACGGACTGATGACCACGCAGTTTGGTCCGATAGATTTACAGACATTTGAACATTTTTTTCAGAATGTGTCCAACCAATCTATCCCTTCTCAAATGTTCAAATGTTTGTAAAGCTTATGGGACTTAACTACGGGGTAATCAGTCCCTAAACTTACAAACTACTTACGAACTAGGACGGCACAAATATCCATGCCCGAGGGGTGATTCGAACCCCCGACCGTAGTGACCGTGCAGACCGTGACTGAAGCGCCTCAGTCCCCTCGGCCACCGCGGCCGGCAATCTATCCCTTCTCTTAGTCGTGATATGCCAGAAACTTCTTTTCTCCCCAATTCGGTTAAGCACCTCCTCATTAGTTACATGATCTACCCATCTAATTTTCATCATTCGTCTGTAGCACCACATTTCAAAAACTTCTATCATCTTTTTATATGAGATCCTTATCGTTCACAATTCACACCCATATAATGCTACACTCCAGAAAATGCTTTCAGAAAGGACTTCCTAACATTTAAATTAATATTGGATGTTAACAAGTTTCGCTTCTTAAGAAACGCTTTTCTTCCCATAGCCATTCTGCATTTTATATCTTCTTTACTTCGGTCGTCAGAAGTTATCTTGCTACCCAAATAACAAAACTCATCTACTACTTTTATTGTTTCATTACCTAATCTAATTCCTTCAGCATCCCCTGATTTTCTGACATTCCATTCCATTACCCTCTTGTTAATGTTCATCTTATATATTCCTTTCAAGACACTGTCCATCCCATTCAATTGCTCTTCCAGATCTTTTGCAATCTCTGACAAAATAACTATGTCATCGGCAAACCGCAAAGTTTTCATTTCTTCTCCCTGAACTTTAATTCCCTCTCCAAATTTCTCCTTGAATTCCTTCACTGCTTGCTCAATATACAGATTGAACAACACTGGGGGAAGGATACAACCCTGTCTTACTCCCTTTCCAACATCTGCGGCCCTTTCTCGCGCTTCGACTCTAATACCAGCTGTCTGGTTTTAGTATAGGTTGAATATAACTCTTCGCTCCCTATATTTTACCCCTGATACCTTCAGAATTTGAAAGAGTGTATGCCAGTCGACATTGTCAAAAACTTTCTCCAAATCTACAAATGCTAAGAATCTAGGTTTCCCTTTCCTTAGCCTATCTTCTAATATTAGTCGTAATGTATTGCCTCCCGTGTTCCTACATTTCTCCTAAATCCAAAATGATCTTCCCCAAGGTCGGATTCCACAAGTTTTTCCATTCGTCTGTAAATAATTCGTGTTAGTATTTTGCAACCATGACTTATTAAACTGATAGTTCTGTAATTTTCACACTTGTCTGCACTTGCTTTCTTTGGAATTGGAATTACAATATTCTTCTTGAAGTCTGATAGTATTTCCCCTGTCTCATACATCTTGCATACCAGGTGGAACATTTTTTTCATGAAAGGCTGTCCTAACGATATCAGCAGTTCAGACGGAATATCATCTACTCCATGGGCCTTGTTTCGACTCAAGTCCTTCAGCGCCCTGTCAAATTCTTCTCGCAGTGGACTCCTATCTCATCTTCCTCCACTTCGTCTTCCATTTCTAGAATACTGCCTTCAAGTTTATTTCCTTTGTATAGGACCTCTATATATTCCTTCCACAGTTCAGCTTTCCCCTCTTTGCTTAATACTGATTTTCCGTCTGAGCTCTTGATATTCATACAGCTGATTTTCTTGTTTCCGAATATCTCTCTTATTTTCCTTTAGGCGGTATCTATCTTTCCCCTAGTTATACATTCTTCTACGGTTCTGCATTTGTCCTCTAGCCACTCCTGCTTAGCCAGTATGTACTTCCTGTCAATGTCATTTTCAAACGTTTGTACTCCCTTTTGCCTGCTTTGCTTGATGCATTTTTGTATTTTCCCCTCTCATAAATTAAGTTCAGTATGTCCTGTGTTATCCAGGGATTTCGCTTAGGCCTTGTCCTTCTGCCTATATGATCCTCTGCGGCCTTTACCACCCTATCTCTCAGAACTACCCATTCTTCTTCTACTGTATTACTTTCCCCAGTTTCAGCCAAACCTTGCCTAATGCTCCCTCTGAAACTCTCAACCATCTCTGGTTCCTTCAATTTGTCCAGGTTCCATCTCCTAACATTTCTACCTTTCTGCAGTATCTTAAGTTTTAATCTGCAGCTCATAACCAATAAGATATGGTCAGAGTCTATATCTGCCCCTGGATATGTATTACAGTTTAAAACCTGGTTCCTAAATCTATTCCTTACCATTATAAAATCAATCTGGTACCTTCCAGTGTCTCCTGGCCTTTTCCACGTATAGAGCCTTCTTTCATGTTGGTGATCATGAAATTGTGCCCTGCGCAAAATTCTACCAAGCGATCCCCTCTTTCATTCCTTTTTCCCAGTCCATATTCACCTACTACATTTCCTTCTCTTCCCTTTCCTACTACCGAGTTCCAATCCCCCATCTCAATCAATATTTCGTCTCCCTTAACTTTCTGTATTATTTCTTTTATGTCTTCATACGTTTCTTCGATATCCTCATCATTGGCCGTGCTAGTTGGCATATAAACTTGTACTACTGTGGTCGGTGTTGGTTTTGTGGCTTTTTGGAAAAAGCGTTCTTTGCTACGATAATGCGTTCACTATGCTGTTCATAGTAACTCACCTGCATTCCTATTTTCTGATTAATTATCAGACCTACTCCTGCGTTACCACCAACGGATTTTGTATTTATAACGCTGTACTCACCTGTCCAGAAGTCCTGTTCATCCTGCCATCGAACTTCATTAATCCCTACCATATCTAACTTTAACCTATCCATTTCTCTTTTCAAATTCTGTAACTTACCCATACGATTAAGAGTTAGAACATTCCATGCTCCGACCCGTAGAATGCCTGTTTCGTATTTCTTGATGACGATATCTTCGCCGCGGTGGAGTAGCCGAGCGGTCTAAAGTATCTCGCTGCGAAGCCGTGGATGTTCGAGTCATCCCTGGGGCATGGGTGTGTGTGTTGTCCTTAGGTTAGTTTACCTAGGTTTAAGTAGTTTGTACGCTACGGACTGATGACCACGCAGTTTGGTCCGATAGATTTACAAACATTTGCACATTTGACGACATCTTCCTGAGTAGTACCCGCCGGTAGATCCAAGTGTGGACTATTTTACCTCCGGAATATTTTACCCAAGAAGACGCCACCATCATATAATCATACAGTAGAGCTGCATGTCCTCGGGAAAATTAACGACTGTAGTTTCCACTTGATTTCAGCCGTTCGCAGTAACTGCATGGCAAAGCCATGTTAGCTGACGTTCCAAGGCCAGCTCAGTCGTTTATGTAGACTGTTTCCCCTGTAACTACTGAAAACGCTGCTGCCCCTCTCCAGCAACGACAATTCTGTCTGGCCTCTCCACAGGTACCCCTCTGCTGTGGTTGCACCTACGGTACGGCTATCTGCATCGTTGAGGCACGCAAGCCACCCCACATCGGCAATGTCTGTGGTTCATGGGGGTGGTGTAGTTTCCGCATTTGTCACGGTAATGGCTGAAGACTACTGACACAAGCTGACTCCATTCACAGGCTGCAGACTTCTATGACACGGTGATACAAAGGTATTATAGTAAGTGACAAGTGTCTCAGTTCATTTGATGACTCTATCGAAAAAGTGTTCAAACATTCTTTTACCTTTTTTTAAAAAATAGTATTGGCCGTCATTTGAGTGAAAGTTTTTGTTTATTGTCACAACCTCGTTTCGGCCTTAGGCAATTTTCAAGTGATGTGATAAAAGTTGTCAGACAGGTTTGCTTATTTCGTGGTTATAATAATAAAAACATTTAAAATATTCGGAGGTGAGTCCATGTCGGAGGCACAAAATGGGTAAGACATTTGTCCCCGCGTCTTAAATTTAAATTAAATTAAATGACCACGACATAAGCAAACCTGTCTGACAACTTTTATCACAGCACTTGAAAATGGCCTAAGGCCGAAACCAGGTTGTGACAATAAACAAATACTTTCAGTCAAATAGCGGCCAATTGTTTAAAAAAAAATTATATGACTGAGGCTCCTGATGCATACAAAATCATAACTTCTTTTACCTGTTGACAGCAAAGTTTTTCATGTAAGTATGTTTCTTTGTATTAAAAAACTAGAGAAACCTTCTTTCTGATTGCCGCGCGAGAATGACTGTGCGCTCTTAAGCGCCTATCTGCGAAATGCGCGGCTACTCCCCATCAATGGTTCGAGTCCTCCCTCGAGTATATGGATGCGTTGTCCTTAGCATACGATAGTTTTAGTAGTTTGCAAGTTTAGGGACTCATAGAGACTGACGACCTCTGCAGTTTGGTCCCATAGATTTACAACCATTTTTCTTTCTGACTGCGTCTCGTACAAGATGTTATAGTCAACTGTATCTGACGTCAACAATGATCATTCTGAGTTCAGTGAATCATACTGTGTATGACACTCCGGCGCAGAGCACTGACCTTTTTACTTAAGTAAATGACTGTCCTTTGGTGGGAAAAATGATCTTGAATCTGATTAACATTTACGACATACGTAAATATACAGATCAGCGGGAACATTATTACCATCTACCTACTATCGAGACGACAGCAGCATCGCCTGACGAGGAAACACGCACTGTGGATGTAGTGTCAGAGAGCGCTGAGCGATCTGTCCGTGTGTGAAATGAGAAAGGCCATCACCGAGTGCTGATTGTGATGGCTCGGAGATCCTTCACGAGCATTTCTGAAACTGTTCAACTTGGATGTTGGAGTTCCGTTGTGGGTGTCTTCATTCAGTGGAAAAAAGAAGAGTTTGAGCAGCCACTACTCATTATAGGTGTCGGATGTCGTAGGCTAGACAGCGTGGTAAAACAGAACAGACTGTTACGAGTCTAAAGTCAGGTGTTGATATTGGGCAGAGTACAAATGTGTCTGAACACACAGTGCACCGAATTCATGAACTTAATCAATGTTGTCACCAAATACAATTATTTTGAATTTAATGGGCAACTTTATTAACAACCTGATGGCCTTGCTATGGGTAACCCACTAGCCGATATTCTAGCTGACGTCATCAATTCGTTGGAGGAAAAATTGTTCAAAAAAATTTCTGCTACAAATTTAGGCATTCTTTCTTATTCTCGTTACGTAGACGACATTTTGATCGTCTTTAGTGGTCCCAATGCAGGTATAGATCATTTATTTACAATCTTTAACTATCTACATGATAAAATCTCCTACACTTGTGAACTTCAAAATAAGTACAGGGAACTCAATTACCTTGATTTGACTCTATCCATAATTGACGATAAAATCTCTTTTAACATTTTCCGCAAAGAAACGTGTACTGATCAAATCATTCCAGCATCCTCTACACACCAGCTTCCACACAAAAAAAGCCTTTTTCGATTCTTCGATACACAGAGATGTATTCACACCTTTAAAGAAAATCTTGATTCCGAAATTAGGCCGATTAACCCTTTCAGACCCTTTGGCTACAATTGTGTACATAACTTTTATAGTGTCTAAGATAGATCAGAAAATTTTTTTCTGAATTCAAACAACATGTATATGACTATGAATGTTCAACCTTTTCATCGTGCACCTGCGGAAGATCACTATAAAAATACCAAGGAATCAGTGTTGCACTGCGCAACAGCTTGTGAACTACAAGGAACACGCAGGTTGTGGGTACAGGTCAGAGAGTGAAGAACCTTTTCCTATCGATTGTGGGCCCCCAGACCTTCGTATTACTACAAAAACTATTCCCGCACGCATCTCCTCGTGATGTAGACTTTGAACAAATTGTAGATGCACTGAATGCTCATTATGAGAGAAAAGTTCTTGTAGCCGCTGCACGATACCGATTTTTCAGACTTAAAAAGTTACCGCAGCAGTCACACCAAGAGTGGATTAACCCGCCAATGTAAATTTACTTGCTCTTGTGGACTTTCGTATAGTGACGTGATGTTGAGGGATGCGATTACGCAGAATATTCAGGACCCCAGAATTAGAGCAGCAATTCTGAAACAGTCTGACCCCTCATTAGACAGTGTACTGCAGCTTATAGAAGCGCATGATACTTTTGACTTAGCAGATGTAGAAATGCAAAGCCACAGTGTAAATTCAGTGCGCCGTAACGGACGCTTTCCTAGCCGTAGTTCTCAGTATAGCACTAGTGATTCTTATTTTTCTACCGGCCGTGCTGAACAGACAGTGAACAGTAGCCAGAGTAAAAGTGCGACGCAAAGGTCGCCCCGTCGTGTTAGACACAGTAATTTGCATAACGGGCGCCAACGCTCATTTCAGAAAAATGTACGTAAATCTTGCCCCCAGTGTGTGTCTCGCCACAAGCGTGCTCATTGCCCTAGTCGCAACGCAACCTGTTATCAATGTGGCAAATCGGGGCATGTGCAGTCTGTGTGTATGCAAATTAAAAACTCAAAGAACAGTAACGTTAGAAACAGTGCTTCGCATAGTGCGAGAGCAGTGCATACAGTCAATGTCATAGACGCTGTGGAGTTTAACAGTGCTTTAGTTGGTTCTCCATTGCAAGAAAGTAGTTCTGCGCCTATGGCAAAACTGTATAGTGCGCCACGTAGCAAGCGCCGACGAGCGCGTAAAACAGTGCAACGGAAACGGGTTCGGGACACGCAAAATGACTATGAACAGTGCATTCCTGTAGTGAACCTAGTGCCTTCTGCAACTTCTTATTGTAAAAGTGCCCAGTACTGTGTAGATAGTGCCAGTAGACTTGTTGTAGATACTGAAAGTAATTTTAGTGCAGTAGCCTCGCATTGCGCGGACGCCGATCCGGCGGTAGTGTCATCTAGTGACAGTGTTGTTAATCCCCTGCGTGCCGAGTCTGAGCCGCTTCCTTCAATACGCGGCCCGCGCAAGTGCAGCAAACAAACCGTAGCAGACGTTGCCCACATTCGCGCGCCTGTCGAGCGCCGCAAGCAAAAACTGTTTGTGAATCTCTCCATAGAAAATAAGACTGTGCAATTTCAGCTTGATACTGGTTCCGCTGTTACATTAATCAATAAAGATACTTATGGACTTCTGGGTTCGCCAAAATTGTCGCCGTCACAGCAAGTGTTAACAGCGTACACAGGTGAAAATATTCCCGTGCTAGGAACATGTAGTTTGCCTGCCTCTTTCCAAGGTGTAACAAAAACGGTTGCTTTTGTTGTTCTTCAGGCCAAATCGACACAGAACATTTTTGGACTAGATGCTTTTGACTTGTTTGGTTTATCAATTCAAAGAGATGTGCTTCAAATTTCGTCAATAGTGCCTCAGGATAAAATCAATGCATTGTGTGACAAATACAGTGACTTGTTTTCGCCGGAACTAGGTTGTGCAAAAGACTTCGTGGCACATGTAACTTTGAAGGAATCTGCAGTTCCAAAATTTCGTAAACCTAGACCAGTGCCTATCGCATTGCGTGATACAGTTGCCGAAGAACTTAAACGTTGGCAAGATAGTGGGGTGATTTCTCCTGTTTCTGCGAGTCAGTGGGCCTCGCCTATAGTAATTATCCCCAAGCCGTCAGGAAAACTTCGTCTCTGTGCGGACTTTAAATCAACAGTGAACAGTCAGACAATTGTCGACACTTATCCCCTGCCCAGACCTGAGGAACTGATGGACAAATTAGGACAGTCTCGCTTCTTTTCCAAGATTGATTTAGCAGAGGCATACTTACAGATTCCACTTGATGACGAGTCAAAAAAGTTTTTCGTCATTAATACTCACATGGGCCTTTTTCAATTTCAACGCCTACCCTTTGGCAGTTCTTCCGCTCCCGCTATTTTTCGGCGTTTTTTGGAACAGCTGACAGTTTCTGTACCGTGTTGTTCGAACTATTTAGATGATATTGTGGTATCCGGACGTACAGTTGAAGAACATTTAGCAAACCTGGAGTGCCTTTTCAAAGTGTTGACTGCAGCAGGTCTACGTTGTAATAAAGCAAAGTGTTCGTTTTTTTCAAACTGAAATACAGTACCTGGGCCATGTGATTAATGCCCAAGGAATCCATCCTTTACAGTCACATCTTCGAGCAATCAAAGACTTGCCTCCTCCTAAGAATGTGCATGAATTGCAAGCAGTAATGGGAAAGCTTAACTATTATTTCAGATTTATTCCCAATGCCTCTCAGATTGCAGCTCCACTGCATCACTTACGTAGGAAGAATGTTCCTTTTGTATGGTCCAAAGATTGTCAGGTTGCCTTTGACAAATTAAAGTCTGCACTACTCAGTGATGCACGGCGCGGCGTTCTTCCGACGACAGCCACGAGCGCCCTCTGGTACAACGCCGCTCGTGGCCACCACTGAAGGACATCGGCCACTTCGCACTTCGGACTGAGATAGCAACGAGTTAGGACCTTCGTAAGCAGATAGGCACCAGTGAAGACTTTGCTATTGTACAGGCACTAGGCAGGCCTCTAACAACTATGTATCAACATTCTGCCGTACTATGTAAAAGTTAAGTATTGTTACATTCTGTGCAATATATATCTTTCTAATTTACTCGAGTGTTTATAGTTTCTGGCTGCTCCCCTCCGTACCTGCACCAGCGTGTCGGTCTCATTCCACTCGGCCACCGACACCTACGACAAGGCTGGGACACAAAAGCGGCGACGAAGTCGGGATACAAAACACTGTACAACTGGAAAGTAGTAGTAATTATTTTGCACGGCAACTATTGAATGATCACTTTATTTAGTACAAAAGTTAGTTCTACAAAATTAATTATTTTAGTCCATAAAAAGGAGCCTTGCTTTTCAGCATATGTAATTTTGTAGTATGTAAATGGATGCATACAACAGCGTAAATCTAGCATGGTAAACTCATTAAATACCTGAATTAAGACGGATACAGCAAAAAGAATAATTTTCTTCCTCCAGAAAAAATCAGGTCTGAAAGGGTTAAAACCACTGCTGTGATCAATGACTATGAACCTACTTCAGTAGACAATATTTTTCACACGAAAATTAATAAAAGAGTTACCAACCTTGGTTCCTCTATCTCCTATCAAAAAGACAAACAGTATTTTTCTATTCCTTTTCTGGGTCCCGTATCTTATCGAATACTACGTCTTCTTAGTAAGAAGTATAATTGCAATGTAGTCTTTTGTACCTCAAACAGCCTTAAAAGTAACCTCATCCATAATCTGAAATCGTATGAGCCGCCTTTGCAAAAATCCGGCGTCTATAAAATTACATGTGGGTCGTGCCCTACATATTACATTGGACAGACTGGACGAGCTATTGCTACCAGGTGTAAAGAACGCTGTCTAGGGAAAAAAGGTACTAACGTTTACAACTCTTCCTTTGTCGACCATTTTGCTGATTGTAAATCACAAACCAAACGATGTTCAGAATGTTAGTATTTTGCATTCTGAAAGTAAAAAGAGGAAACTCGATGTTCTTGAGGAATTGGTAATTTACAAACATTTTTCTTTGAAAGATAATTTCATTCTCAGCGAGCAGCTACATTTATGCAATAACGATTCTTCGGTGCTTTGAAGCCGTTACGCAGTGATCCCTAATGTCGTTTTTGGTTGGGTTATTAGTGTACCTCCGGTAATAATATTTTCTACTTCCATTGAATATGATATTCACTGTTTAATAAGCCTGTTACTTCAAGCCTGACATGTTCTTTTACTACGGATCTGGAAATTTCTGTTTAACGCCACATTTTATGTTAAAAACTGTGACGTATTTGAATATTTCTGTACCTAAATCTTGTACATCAACTAATAAAAATTCTGTCTGTTAACTGTTTATTCACAGACTGTAATGTTTTTCGTCTTCCACATTATTTGTATTAATGTTTTTGTTACTCATAAGCGCCGCGGTGGAGCGGCCGAGTGCATTGAGGCGCTATGCTACGATGCGCGAGACCGTTCCCCGTCGAGGGTTCGAATCCCCCCTCGGGCATGGATATTTGTTCTGTCTTTAGTATAAGGTAGTTCATAAGTAGTTTGTAGGCTTAGGGACTGATTACCCCGCAGTTAAGTCCCTTAAGCTTAAAAAAAGTTTGAACATTTTAGGGTGCCAATGTACGGCGCATGCGCCCCGCCGCAGTTGGCTGGCAAGCAATACGGCAGCCCGACAACGGCTAGCCGCTCTTTTTTGTAAAATTTAAATTACTAGCCTCTGGCTAGTATATTTTTCAATTTTATTTATCTTTTGGACTTGAGCATATCGCTCATAAGTTTACGTCTCATGTGAGTACGTATTTCTACATATGGCTTTGTAAATAAAATTATTTGTATAAATTGTTTCATACCAATGTCTGTTAATGTATTAAATAATTCATTTCTAAGTAATAATTTTAATCTTCTAATGAAGGCACCCTTAGTTGGTGCCGAAATCTAGATCAAGTATCTAAAAAGTGCAACTTGTTGGGCTGTTTCTACAATTATTGTAGATTGTACACGACATACACTCCTTCATGATGATCTTGTTTCTCAGCGATTGTGGCATTCCATCAACATAATGCGCAATGCCAGAAGACTAGGATATGTGAGCCAGTGGTTCGAGGAACACAATGTTGACAGTCCATTGATGTACTGGCCACCCAGCAAATTAAGATCTGAGACCTATCGAACACATCTGGGATGTGAGTGAACGTGAATTTAAGCGAGTTAGGTGGCTTGTGTGCGCAAATGTGGTTCTACCTCGCTCCATTGACCTACCAAGGCCTCACTTCTTCCATGACAGGGTGCGTCAGCGCTGCTATTCTTGCCAAAGGTGGACGTTGCGGCTGTTGGGTAGTGGTCATGATGTTATGGCTGTTTAGTGTATCCCTCATCGCCCCCTCCCCTGAATTTTAGGAAGATAGGTGACTTGTGTGCGCAAATGTTTTCAGAAAACCTTAAAAAGGTAAAGCAGTCTACAATCCGAAGATTGGTTTGAACACCACAGTGCTTTACTAGGCATGGTCCTGTTTGGAGCTGGTATGCCGTTGCCTTCCTCCGACCTGACTTACCCCGCCAGTTGTAGGGGAACCTACAGTTTAACGTGGGTTCTGAACCACGGTTCTACTCGGTATTTTTCACATGAGCAATACTGCCAGAGGTGAAAGAAGTGGAAAGTGACAGATAAAAATCAGAGGACCTGGCGGGGACCGAACCCGTGACCTTTGGATTTGTAGTCTGGCACTCTACAACTGTGCAACCGAAGTCCTTACCAACAAGTATTTTGTCATCCTTCATACAAGCTACTATCCTCACCTATGCAAATAAATCCGAAGCCATGTATAGTCGCCTGCTTTGTGATACAGACACATTTGCGTAACCTTGGTGGTCAGCCAGCCATCCTGTCCACCTCTGGCACTATTAGGTTCGGAGCGTGGAATGTTGGATGCCTTAAATGGACTCATAGATTAGAAAATATGAAAAAGGAAATTGATAATTTTAGATAATTTGAGTCGGGTTTAGTGATGGTTGACGAAATTAAAAAATTGACGAAATTACAAAATTGTAGGAAAATAATTAAATTGTACCGGGATGAAATGAATGGAGTCTGTCGAGAGTTTCAGAGGGAATATTCGCTAACGAATGACTTCGTGATTGTGTGGATGTTCTTTTCTGACGAAGGCTGGGGCCCAAAGCTAAGGTGTATGAGATTATTTTCACATGCCTTTCTGTGGCTCAACGATGGTTTAAAAAAGAAAGAAAAAGAAAAAAAGAAAAGTTCATTAACTGCGGGGCCATCTGTCCCTAAACTTACAAAATACTTAGAAACTAACTTATACTAAAAACAGCACAAATATCCATGCCCGAGAGGGGATTCAAACCCCAGACGGGGAACTACCTCGCGCATCGAAGCAGAGCGCCTCAATGCGCTCGGCCACTCCGCCGCGGCCGATCGTCTTTGCGCTGAGTGGCAACCTATCCTCACTATATTGTAAACTAGGGTTACGTCAGATGCCGTCTATAGAAAATTAAAGAGACATTTGGAGAAAAAACAACAGCTCAGATGAACACCTGCACCAACCAAAGAAGAAAAATATGAAAGTTGAAAAGAGTGAAGGAAAATAAACTTCAAGGCAATAATATGGAAAAGGGAGACGATGTAAATGAAAATGAGATGCGATATTACTCTGTGAGATGAATATGATAAAGCAAGCCCAAAAATTAGACATTCCGTAAGAGCTTCTCATATCCTTGGAACAGCCAGCCGTAAGCAAACTATTTCAACTGGGTTGCAAGTTGTACGAAACAGGCGAAAGTATCTTCATACTACAAAAAGAATTTAATAATTGCAATTACAAATAAAGTTGGTGCTCACCGCTGTGAACACTACCGAACTGTAAGTTTAATAAGTCATTGTTATACAATACTAACACTAATAATTTATAACAGAGTGGAGAATTAATAGAAACGTATCTTGGGAAGGATTAGCTAGGGTTCTAGAGAAATTAGGAACATGAGGCAATGCTCTACGACTTATTCTGGAAGATAAACTAATGAAAGGTATAAATCTACGTTTATAGCTTTTGTAGACTTGGAGAAAGCTTTCGACGACTTTTGACATTGTCATCTGGAATATACTCGAAAAATTAAGATGGTAGCAGGAGTATAATATAGGGATCGAAAGGTCATATAGAATTAGTACAGAAACTAGACGGCTGTTAAACGAATTGAGGCACAAGAAAGAGGAGAAGTGATTGAGAAGGGAGTAAGAATTACAGTTTTTTGTCGATGTTATTCAGTGTGTATAATGAACAAGCAGTAATGAAAATCATAGTAAAATTTGGAGAAGGAGTAAAGGTTCGGGGAGAAGGAATGAAATCTTTCAGGTTTGTGCATGACATCGTATTTCTGCTAGAGACACCAAAGGCTTGAAGAACAGTTGAATGGAATAGACAGTGTCTTGGAATGATGTGTGTGATGAACATTAAGAGAAGCGAGTTCATGCTCAGGGATTTAGATTAGAAATCTGGACAATAAAATTGGTAGGTAAGGTTCGTTTTCAAAATGTTCAAATGTTTGTTAAGCTTAAGGGACTTAACTACGGGGTCATCAGTCCCTAAACTTACAAACTACTTATGAACTACCTACAACTAAGGACGGCACAAATATCCATGCCCGAGGAGGGATTCGAACCCCCGACCGTAGTGGCCGTGCAGACCGTGACTGAAGCGCCTCAGTCCCCGCGGCCACCGCGGCCGGCAAGGTTCGTTTTTGGGCCGTAAAATAACTTGTAGGAAGGTTATGGTTTGAAATATGGTCCTACATAATGCTGAAAAGTAGATGGGTTAATCATTTAACCAATGAGAAGGTAGTGAACAAAATTGGGTGGAAAATAATATCATGACATAATTGGATTAAAAGAAAGGGTTAGTTAACGGGACAGATTCTGAGAGATCAAAGGATCTCCAGTTTAGAACTGGACGGATAAAAACTGTATCCATGAGATGCGTACAGTAACACGTTCAGTAGGATGTAGCTGCGATAGTTATTCCGAAATGAAGAGGCTTACACAGGGTTGAGAAATGCATCATTCTTCTGACTGAAGACCACAAGAACTCAACAGATGGAATTTCACTACTGCCCGCAGTCCTATCGCTTATGATTGATGACAGATAACTATGAGACAGATTCTTATTATCTGAGTTCATTGAGTATGTCCGATTAGCTACTGTAATTTGTCACTTAATCTTGTATTCTTTATAGCAGGCGTTGATCAAAGGAGACGTCACAGAGTTGACATCTATTACTCTAATATCTGTGACACTCCTTACGACTCCAGGCAGCAATTCATCGCAATTTGTTCTTATGCTGAAATCAGTGACATAATGGGTTATCACAAACTTTTCAAATGTCTTCATCCATAATTAATCTTAGGCATAGTCTCGTAAAAGGATTTTATCTCTGTGTCCGTAACAGTTTCACATTAGTCCCAAAATTTTCATATCTCCTTTAATTTATTACCTTTTAGAATATTTCCTGGCAAGAAAAGATAAGCACCGAGATGGGCTGTGGAAAAGGAAATGAATTTTCACAGTTTGAGAGGGTATGGGATGTTATTTTATGGTGTGTAAACGTGGGAAGTTTCACCGACATTTAACGTATTCCGGGTGCTTCACTTTTCATAATGGGTAGAGTATATTTAACTATTTTAATGTAGTCTCATCGATAAAATGTTAGTTTTGGAGGTCTGTAGATGACACAGACTCTATAATAGGTCCTCGTTTAACCACACATTACCGACTCAGGTTAATACTGTGATGTTAAAGTGTGTGATAAAAAGCAACCCCTACAAATTATTTTATTTTCTCGTTGCGGTGTCATGGATATTACACAGTGCATTTTCCATCATCACAGACGCATTCTGAAAGTTTTTGCCGATTGAAGGCTGTATTGTAGCGTGTAACATGGCCGTGTGTAGCCTTAACCGTTGGTACGTTAGAATCAGATTTCTGGAACGAAGGAAGGACGCTTAGAATTTAACATCCCGTCGACAGCCTGGTCATTAGAGATTGATTTCACGCTCGGATATTTGGGTAAGGATAGTGAAGGAATTCGGTCTTACCATTTTAAACGAACCAACTCAGAATTTGCCGGAGTGGATGGTCGGTGGTGGATTTAAACCACCGTCTTTCCGAATGCGAGTCTAGTGTATTACCACTGCGCCACCTCGATCGGTGAAGAAAGTGCTGTTATCGAGTTTCTGACATCAGGCAACGTGTCTTTGAATAAAATCAACAGAAGAATGAGAGCTATGTGTCTAGCGATTTTTATTACGACACCAGTAATTGCAACGTTGAACTGTTAGTAATAAAGGACACGATGCTTCTATCCGTAACACATATAACACACTTGTGTTGATGAACTCCTCACACAAAATCGTACCATAACACACCGTGTTTTGTTAAGTGCAGCATATCTCGACAGCATGTAGAGACCAATCTTGCAGAACTTCGGTACAGAAAACTGTCTGCAAAGCGGGGACCTAGAATGCTTACGCATGACAAGAAACGGGGCAGTTCGGCCTGAAGGTGTTAAATTTCTTAACAACATCCTGATATGTTACGACAGCTTGTTTCACTGTTTTGACACCGAAAACAAGGGACAATTGATGGAGTTCCGCCACAAAGGATCACCGGTGTGAGAAAAGTTAAAGATCGTGCTATATGGAGGAAAAATTAGACGCACAGTGTAGAAAATGGATTACTTGTCGGCATGTTATACTTAATAAGTCGGAGCCATGTAGCGACAGAGGGTCGACGTAGGTCAGGGAAACGGTAAAACCGATAGAGTAATATGCATGACTACTCATCCTTATTGAGAAAAGAAATAATATTTTGGGGCTTTTCTCTTTAGCATGCTCTCGTAAATACGCCAGTCGGTTGGCTGTATCAAGACTGTACAATGGGCTCACGTGTACGCTTTACAGAATAGCACATACAGGCTGCTTTGTTTCGACGTGCCCATGATCGTACTGAGGAATGAGAATGTCCGATTTACTGGTGTGTCAATGTGTACTGTCCAACACTACAACAAGGAATTGTCACGCATTTCCTATGATAGGAGTCTATAATCGTTTCAGTAATTACTATTATTCTAAAGTAAGATATTTCTCAAAAGGTTTTCGAGAAAATATGCCGAAGGGCACGGGATAAATTGTCATTTGGATTATGGGTACCTCGCAGGTGGCCGTATCTCACAACGGACATCAAGCTGTATGTTTTCAACGGACCAGACAAAACTCAAACTGGAAAGTAGCCAACTGGCAACGCATTGTGTGAGCGGGCGACTGGTGTTTTTTATCTGTTTCAAATGAAGCAATGTGTCGTTTGCACCAGTAACTCAATACGGCGTTAAGCATACATTGGCTGCGCGGGAGCGGCCGTGCTCTCTAAGGCGCCTTGCTGCGGAGTGCGCATCTGTTCCCCCTCGGAAGTTTTTAGTCCTCCCTCGGGCATGAGTGTATATGTTGTCCTTAGCATACGTTAAAGTAGTTTGTAAATCTAGGGACTGAGGATCGCTGCTGTTTCATCCCACAGCTTTACAGATATTTGAACATTTGAGCATGCATTGTGTAGAGGGTATTGTTCAGCTAGAGATGAATCTGTGATGTGAGTAATTTAGGTTGCCATCAACATTAACTAGTAGGTTCAGTTCAGCATTTTTGATGGCCACGTGTGTATTTTTTCCTATATCTTCAAGACGAGTATGACATGGAAAGTACTTTGTTCAGAGTGTCGAGACAGCCCTTGGGCATGGTTTTGTGTGTTGTCCTTAGGATAAGTCACTTTAAGTCACTCATGAATCAAAGACATTGACGTAGTGGGGTGGCTTGCGTGCCTCAACGATGCAGATAGCCGTACCGTAGGTGAACCGCAGCGGAGGCGTATGTGTGGAGCGGCCAGAGGGCCAGCAGCCTTTTCAGTAGTTACAAGGGGAAACAGTCTGGATGATTGACTAAGCTGGCCTTGTAACATCAGCTAATGTGGCTTTGCCATACAGTTACTGCGAACGGGTGAAATCAAGGGGAAACTTCAGCCGTTACTTTTCCCGAGGACATGCAATTCTGCTGTATGAAAATATGATGATGACATTCTTTCGGGTAAAATATTCTGGAGGTAAAATAGTCCCCCATTCGGATCTCTGGTCGGGGACTACTCAGGAGGATGTGTTCATCTGGAAAGACAATACTGGCATTCTACGGATCGGAACGTGGAATGTTAGATCCCTTAATCGGGTAGGAAAATTAGAAAATTTAAAAAGAGAAATGGATAGGTTGAAGTTAGATATAGTGGGGATTAGTGAAGTTCTGTGGCAGGATCAACAGGATTTCTGGTCAGGTGACTACAAGATTATAAATACAAAATCAGTTGGAGGTATCACAGGAGTAGGACTGATAATGAATAAGAAAATAGGAATGCGGATAAACTACTATGAGCAGCACAGTGATCGCTTTGTCAAGATAGATAGGAAGTAAACACCAACAACAGTAGTACAGGTTTATATGCCAACTAGCTCTGTCGATGATGAGGAGATTGAAGAAATGTATGAGGAGTTGAAGGAAATTATTTAGACAAGTAAGGGAGAAGAAAACTTAATTGTGAAGGGAGACTGGAATTCGGTAGTAGGAAAAGAGAAGGAAAAATAGTTGGTGAATATGGGCTGGGCAGAAGGAATGAAAGAGGAAGTCGCCTGGTAGAATTTTGCACGGAACATGATTTAATGATAACAAATACCTGGTTTAAGAATCACGAAAGAAGGTTGTATACGTGGAAGAGACCAGGAGACACCGGAAGGTATCAGATATATTTTATAATGGTAAAACATAGATTCCGGAATCAGGTATTAAACTGTAAGGCATACCCAAGGGCAGATATCAAAGGAAATACTAAATTTAATTGACGAAAGGAGGAAATATAAAAATGCAGTAAATGAAACAGGGAAAATGGAGTACAGCTGTCTAAGAAATGAGTTTGACAGGAAGAGCTAAATGTTGAAGTAGGAGTGGCTAGAAGCCAAATGCAAATCTTTAGAAGAATGTATAAAAAGGGCAAAAGGAGATACTGCCTGCAGGAAAATAAAAGAGACATTTGGGGACAAGAAAAACAGGTCTACGAATATCAAGAACTCAGATGGAAAACCAGTTCTCAGCAAAGAAGGGAAAGCTGAAAGGTGGAAAGAGTACATAGAGGAGCTCTACAAAGGAAATGAACCTAGAGACAATATTGTAGGAAGGAAAGAGGAAGTAGATGAATATGAAATACGAGATACTATACTGAGAGATGAATTTCACAGAGCCTTGAAAGACCTAGGACGGAACTAGGCCCTGGGAGTAGATGAAATTCCCTCAGAACTACTAAAGTCCCTGGGAGAGTCAGCCACGACAAAACTGTTTTACATGGTGTGTAAGATGTATGAGACAGGCCAAATAAATTTAATAAAAATGTAATAATCCCCATTCCAAAGAAATCAGGCGCAGACAGGTGTGAAAATTACAGAACCATCAGGTTGATAATTTATGGTTGCAAAATTTTAACACGAATTATATACAGGAGAATGGAAAAGCTGGTAGAAGCTAACCTCGGGGAAGATCAGTTTGGATTCAGGAGGAACGTAGGAACACGGGAGGCAATACTCACTTTACGACTTATCTTAGAAGATAGATTAAGGAAAGGCAAAACTACATTGTTAGCTTTTATAGATTTGTAGAAAGCTTTTGACAATGTTGATTGGAATACACTCTTTCAAATTCTGAAGTCAGTAGGGCTAAAATACAGGGAAAGGAGAGTTATTTACAACTTGTTCTAAAGCCAGACCGCAGTTATTAGACTCGAAGGGCATGAAAGGGAAGCATCAGTTTGGAAGGGAGTAAGACAGGGTTGTAGCCTTTCTCCGATGTTATTCAATTTGTACATCGAGGCCGGCCGCGGTGGCCGCAGAGACTGAGGCGCTGCAGTCACGGTCTGCAAGGCCACTACGGTCGGGGGTTCGAATCCCCCCTCGGGCATGGATATTTGTGCCGTCTTTAGTATAAGGTCGTTCATAAGTAGTTTGTAAGTTTAGGGACTGATGATCCCGTAGTTAAGTCCCATAAGCTTAACAAACATTTGAACATTTTTGTACATCGAGCAAGTGATGAAGAAAAACAAGGAAAAATTTGGAATATGGATTAAGGTTCAGGGTGAAGAAATAAAAACATTGCGTTTTGCTGATGACATTATAATTCTGTCAGAGACAGCAAAGGACCTGGAAGAGCAGTTGAATGCAATGGACAGTGTGTTGAAGAGAACGTATAAAATGAACATTAACAAGAGCAAAACAAAGATAATGGAATGCAGTCTTAGTAAATCAGGCGATGTTGAAGGAATTAGATTAGGTAACGAAACAATGAAGGTAGATGAGTTTTGTTACTTGCGTAGTAAAATAACATATGACGGTCGCAGTACAGAGGATATAAAATGCAGAATGGCAATAGGAATAAAAGCATTTTTGAAAAAGAGAAATTTGCTAACATCGAATATTTATTTAAGTATAAGAAAGTCTTTTCTGAAGGCATTTCTGTGGAGTGTTGCCTTGTACGGGAGTGAAACGTGAACGACAAACAGTGTGGAAGGAATAGATTAGAGGCTTTTGAAATGTGGTGCTACAGAAGAATGATGAAGGTTAGGTAGGTTGATCGCGTAACTAATGAAGAGATACTGAGCAGAATTCGCGAGGAAAGGAATTTTTGGCATACGTTGACTGAGAGAAGGGATCGCTTGGTAGGACACATTCTTAGACGTCGAGGAATCGTAAATTTAGCATTAGAGGGAAGTGTGTGGGGTAAAAATCTCAGAGGGAGGCCAAGAGACGTATATAGTAAGCAGATTCAAATGGATGTGGGTTGCCGTTTTTATGAGGAGTTGAAAAGGCTTACTCAGGATAGAGCAAGGGTGGAGAGCTGCATCAAACCAGTCTCCTGACTCAAGACCATAAGAGCAAGTGGTATGTAAAACTAGGGACTGATAACCGCAGCAGTTAAGTCCCTTAGATATACAAACATTTTAACATTTTGAATACCTTGTTGTACAGCTGTGATTACGGGGCAGAATATACGGTTTCCTGGCTTCATGAATCCTCCTTCTCGATCGAATCTCCCAATAGTGTCTTCCGCTGAATATGGTACATCTGAAATAAACTTTAGTCTCTTTTCTTGGATTATCTGATGGCATTATCAAGCCTAGTAGCGTTCCACGGTATTAGAGTGATGTCTCGTATAGGTAAATAATTTTTGCTTATATGTCCGGAAGTACAGACGAAGATGACGACTTCTGTGTAGCTGCAGAAATTACCTTTGATCCACTGTGGGAATACAGGTAAGGCTGTGAGCAAGACGAAGAATGGTTCGAGGAGCACTTCAGTAGTACGGGCAGCATGGGGAGCGTGTCCGGATAGCCCAATGGTTAAGGCTACCTCTGGCCCGAAAAGGGAACTCCGGGTTTGAGATTTTGAATGACTCATGCTCTTCAACTACACGATATTACACTTATAAATCATAACCCATGCATGTAAAATGCCACAAAACTTATCTTTGATTCATTCTGAAGTACAGTTGCAGCTGCCCAAGATTAAGGGGTGACAGTAGCAATATGTGCTTCCTGCGGGATCGTTTACGCTGGTCGAACAATTGCGTGATATCTAGGTTCTGAAGGATTGTTATCGACAGAGTGAACTAACATGGTTCGATGTGTTTCTGTCAGATTCTACCGGCAACGGAGATAGTGATAATAACAGAAAGTTGCTGCAGAGACCATTGGTGTTGACTTGTGTATACTCTACCAAACGAATTACATAAGCAGTTGAGTTTAGATAGTGTAGTGAGCAAGTAGTGCAATGCAACACCCATGTGACTTACCTGAAGCTATGGAATGGAGAGCCATAGGAAGCTTGTTAGTGGGACAGACACAGAGGGAATTGGCTGCAACTATTGGCGTGTCCCAAAGTGTAATTTCGAGAACCTGGACGCGACTTCAGACAACAGGAACTGTTGAAAAAAAGGCAAGGCCAAGGTCTTACGCAGGTAACATCAGCAAGAGATGACCGTTATCTCCGGTTAACAGGCCGTCGAGACAGGAGGCTGAATGCAGCTCAGCTGCAACGCATCCTCCAAGCAGCAACAGGGCGCGGAATATCAACACAAACAGTCGCCTTCGCGAATGTGACGTCTTCGCACAGAGGCCTAAGGTATGTGTCCCATTAAACCCACGACACTAATTAGCCCGCAGAAACAGGCCGGAGGAACATCACGATTGAAGTCGTAACGAATAGAGCCGGGTTATGTTGACAGAGGAGGCAAAATTTGGTGTTCGGCCTGACAATCATCGATCCCTAATCTGCAGAGAACGTGGAACACGGAACAATCCTGCTAATGTCCAGGGAAATCAACATATCATCGTGGTGGACGAATGGTGTGGGGGATGTACGAACCTCTATGTCGTTCAGAATGGTGCTTGGACTGCACAGAGTTATATAGACGAGATCCTTCGACGTTTACTTGTGCCCTACGCTGGCGTCATAGGAGGTGGGTTCTTTCTGGTGGACGATAACGACCATGGAACTTGGAACAGTCCTGCATTTGTGAAGGAAATATCACTGTATAATGGCGGTGGACGAATGGAGTGACATAGAGTCAGTATTGGCGGACGTACGTACCTGTATGTGGTTCAGAATGGCGCTTTGATTGCTCAGAGGTATAGAGATGAGATCCTTTGACTTTTGTTGTGTCCTACGCTGGTACCATAGGAGATGGGTTGCTTTCTGAGGACGATAACGCTCGTCCCCACAGAGCTGCGTTGGTGAACAACAAGCTTGAAGCTGAGGGAATTGAACAAATGAAATGACCAGCTTGTTCACCGATTGAGCAGACACACTGCAGCCAGACCAGCTGACTGCCACGGCGGAATGACCGTGCGCACTGAGGCGCCGTGCTGGGGGGCGCTTGGCCTTTCGCCGTCGGAAGTTCGAGTCCTCCCTCGGGCATGGGTGTATGTGTTGTCCTTAGGTTAGTTAACTTAGTTTAAGTAGTATGCAAGCTAGGGCTAATAATCAGGCAATTACGTCGCAGAGATTTACAAACATCTGAACATTTTGAACAGTCCAGCTGCTCCCCTAATGGTTGCAGAGCTGGATATTGCACTCGTGGAAGAATGGCCGAATTTCCCTCACGAGCAGACTGATTAGCTCAGAATGTCCATACCTCATAGGTGTGTAATTGTATGGGCCAACTGAGGTGATCACACACCATATTAGAGGGCAACAAAAATGACTTAATCCTATTATGGTAGCCGGCCGCGGTGGCCGAGGTGACTGAGGCGCTCCAGTCACGCTCAGCACGGCCACTACTGTCGGGGGTTCGGATCCCCCCTCGGGCATGGATATTTGTGCCGTCTTTAGTCTTAGCTAGTTCATAAGTAGTTTGTAAGTTTAGGGACTGATGACCCCGTAGTTAAGTCCCATAAGTTTTACAAACATTTGAACATTTGAATCCTATTATGGTACTCCTGTGGTGTCTCTAAGTAAACCCTTATAAATGTAAAGTAAAGAGTTGACACAGCAAAATATCGCACTGTATCACACACAAAGTAACATTGTAGTCAGTATCTGAATAAAACAAGTTACCATATGTATATTGTATACAAACATTTGAACATTTTGAACTATTTCTTATATGTAACGCGTGTGAGGTGGTTAACTGAAGGCAGCGGAGGGGAATAACGCTGAGAGCAGGCTAACATAATGCCGTGTGGCCACAATAAGGAGGTGCTTGGCAGCAACATCCCTGGGTACAACTCGGATCGCGAGGACACCATCTCAATAGGTGACTTGAGTACTGGAAGCGAATTGCGTGTACGGTTTCAAATGTTCAAATGTTTGTATAGTTTATGGGACTTAACTACGGGGTCATCAGTCCCTAAACTTACAAACTACTTATGAACTAGCTAACACTAAGGACGGCACAAATATCCATGCCCGAGGGGGGATTCGAACCCCCGACCATAGTGGCCGTGCAGACCGTGAGTGACGCGCCTCAGTCCCCTTGGCCATCGCGGCCGCCGTGTGCGGTTTCGCCGCCTGTTTGTCGCTCCAGTATGGGAGAAGCTAAATTCCCAGAAAATGTGTCAGTTAAAATGGCGAGTCGAATAGGCTTGATGGTTCTGGGTTTTGTCGTCGCCAAGGTATTTCTCCCCTACCACAACGAGGAATGTTTGTTCCATCTTCTGGTTTACCTAGAAAGTGTTCTTTCTGTGACGATTGTGAAGTGCTTGATAAATTGTCAACGGTTGGTGGGGTTCCTGAATTGCGCAAAAACTAGAGAATCCCATTGAATGCAGATTTGAACATGTTGATACGCTTTATACCCTTCCACATTTGCTGTCGCGAAAGCTCGTGACTGGGGGAGAAATGATTCTTTGCTACTAGTAGGGGATAACATACAACGAGATGTGCATACTATTGGCGCAATTAGCCGATCCCGCAAGTCGTATTGGCAGGTTTCATGACTCCATGTGGACCCTGTTCGGTCTTGCGAGAGCAGCAAGAATGGGAGCTTTTTAACATTTGGTCATTTCTGAATCGCGCCGGCGGTATATACAACTGTTTAATCAGTCTGGATCGCATCAGAAATCTGTTAGTTTGTTTGGCTTTGTGAATCGTACGGGTGGTCCGTATACATGTATAGGTATTCTGGATTACACATGCGTTCTATACGCTAGTAGTTTCATTCTGGATTGCACCGGCGACCCGTACCCTTGTTCGTTCATTCTGGATCGCATCAGTGATCAAGTCACTGCAGGTTGTTACTGCTTGCGTCTTTGCAACTCCATCGAAGAGAAGGTCGCGGCGCTCTCGTGTCGCGACACGCAGAGTAGGTCGCGATTGCGTTGTGTTCAGGCTGGCCACTGGGACACAGCCTAGTAATCCCTTCTCCAAGCTGTTTCAGCTCGAGAGCTGAGATGCGAGCAGCCGGACGCCCGCGGGCACCGGAGAACAGCAGTGAGCAAGACAGCAAGACGTCACAGGTGGTCAGGGCTGGCCATCTGCTTACGTGCAGCACTGTGCACAAAGCACTGGCTAGAGAACAGGCCACGTTACAAGGATTTTGTGTCTCGTTTCCGCCGGCTGTCGTAGGTGTCGGTGGCCGAGTAGAAAGAGACCGACACAGGGTGTTTGGGTACGGAGGTGACCAGCCAGTGGGACAGCAGAAACTAGAACACTAGGCTAAATTAGAAGAAGATATATATATTCGTGGAGTCTTGGTAATACTTAACTTTTATATAGTTCTTGACTGCCGAATGCTGATACATAGTTTAGATAGAGGCCTGACTACTGATGATTCCTAGTGCCTATCCGATAGCCAAGTCTTCACTGGTGCCTATCCAAGTGGCCGATGCAGCAGTCGCGGCCACGAGCGGTGTTGCAGCCGAGGGCGCTCGTGGCTGACGTCGTAACAATGCCGCGCCGTGCGTGCATGGCGGCGCGCGGCCAAAGTACGTGGCGCGCAATTCATACTTGTGCGACACCACAAAGGAAATGCAGGGTGACTGATTACATTAACAAAAACATTCAATTTCAGAAAAAAAACGTACGAACATTTTATTTAGTTTGGGAAATACATTTCTTTTTATTTAAGATCGATGAAATATTCGGTGTCAGTCGCCGAGATGATGCAAGACGGCGCGCGGTCCTCCATGGGACATGTGTGTGTGTGTGTGTGTGTTGTCCTTAGGTTAGTTTACCTTAGTTTAAGTAGTTTGTAAGCTACAGACTGGTGACCACGCAGTTTGGTCCGATAGATTTACAAACATTTGAACATTTGATTTTTGATGCAAGATGCAGAATACTCTTACGTGTTGGATCGTTAATCTTGCTCCTATCTGCAGTTTCTACTCTCTTTATTATAGAAAACAGTTGTTTACATCAATATGTTGAGCCAAACATAGATATTTCAGCTATATTCCTCTATAACTTGGAAAGTCTCTTTCATGTAGGACTGCGACGTGACTTGTTTTAAACGTGAAGTGTGAAAAATTTCCTCAAGATTTTAAAAACCTGCAGGTTGATATCAGTCTGTGGTGAAGATACTCTGCAGTGCGCCGTATGGATTAATATCTAGACAGTGCAGTTCTTCATGATTTTTAGATCAAGTGTGGAAAATGTTTTCTCAAACCGATAAACGAAAAGGCAGCATATGAAATACGAATCTAATCAGAAATAGTGATAATCACACAAAATTTCAAATTCCTAATTCCGCGGTTTTTCTGTTGTTTCTTCCGGCTCTCCTTTTATTGCCCACTCCTTTATTATAGCGAACAAAACAAATCAAAACCACTGAAATCGCTGAAGCCAATTCCAAGAATAAGTGAGATTATCGCATAATAATATCCAGAGTTTGCGTTAGATTTACTTGCGGCTGAACTTCGCTCTTTAGTGTGACAATACTTTCATGCATTACTACTGGTCAAAAATATTCAAATGTTTGTAATGTGGCTATTAGTCCCTAGCTTTACAACCTACTTAAACTAACCTAAGCATAACACACACACCCATGCCCGAGGCAGGACTCGAACCTCCGACGGGGAAAAACTGCACGCTCCGTAGCATGGCGCCTTAGACCGCTCGGGCATTCAGCTGCGGCCCAACTCACTCTATTGCGTAGCGCCAAGAGACGCAAAGTGACCTCTAAATTATACTATTTCGTCATATTCAGAACTTTACAAAACAAATGACACTGAGGCAACGCATATTTCTCAATAAACAAAACCTGTTCTTCCCAACTTGGCTGCTTCTAAAACGCATAGTCACTATGTCCGCTATGAAGTGCAAGACGTAACATAAACTTCATGATGTAACTAAGTGACAGGCATGTAACGCAGCAGTGAACATGCGCGCTAAAATGGACGGTTGCGTGCGGCGCAATGAGGTTCGAATACAGGGAGACGCCCTTCGCCGAAAAAATGAAGCCTGCCTCAGCCACATTGCTAAGTCTTGGAGAAGTGTTAGTATTGTAGAGCTGATGTTTTATGTCTCTTAAAACAGGAATAAAGCGTCCGTCGGTTTTGATATGATGTACATGTTAAAAGAGTGCAAATCAGCCGTTAAAAATTAAGTTTTAAAATATATTATGATGAGTATTGATTACTATTTCTGAATAAAGTATACTGTTTGAAAGTACATACTTTGTACTGATTGTCAGTTCAGTCCGTTAATAGTAAGAGGGTCGACTTAACGCATTGTTTTAACGGAGTAATAGCATTCCACAGTTCACCAAGATGGCGGACAGACTTTAACTGTGCTCGGCACAGATAGCAGCATCTACCTTTATTTTATCCTCCTTGTGGCAGCCTACCTGGGAGCGTGTGCTGCACAAATGGTCAGGTAAGCGCCTGCGAGTTTCCGTGCGCACTTGGAACAACTTGCCCCACGGCTAGCCACTCCTGACAATGTTGTCAAATGTTCAAATGTTTGTTAAGCTTATGGGACTTAACTACGGGGTCATCAGTCCCTAAACTTACAAACTACTTATGAACTACTTACAAACTACGACGGCACAAGTATCCATGCCCGAGGGGGGATTCGAACCCCCGACCGTAGTGGCCGTGCTCACCGTGACTGGAGCGCCTCAGTCACCTCGGCCACCGCGGCCGGCAACAATGTTGTCAAAATTAATTACACAGCTAGGTGCTCGTGGCTTGCTCTGCGTGACGTGACAAGAGAGCGCCGCGGCCTTCTCTGTCGTTAGTGTGCGTCTGTCTCCTGAAAGTACGCGAATCTCGTTTACATTTGACTACCAACATTTCTGATTTCCCAAGTTCTAATTTCACTGCGATTCTGTTGTTCATATTTCAACTGGAGAGAGCATGAGTAACGCGAACTTTGCATATCGGGCCTAGAAGAATTCTACACCGCAACGAGAAGACGCGACTGTTCAGCGGACGCTGACCTACGCAGTCGACCGTCCTGCTGACCATCGTAGCAGAAGGGTAAAGTATCGATGCTTTGGCATTTAGGGCACCATCTCTGAGTCCTTCTTCAGTCATCCCCATTTACATTGACCACTGCATGTGGCTGTGTTGACAAAATTTGGAAGAATTCTCCGATGATCAGTAGGTGTCCTCTCCTTGTGAGATCACTCTGCTATAACCTTAGATTCGAACCTTAACAAAGAACTGCCCGTTTTGTTTTTACTTTCTTACTCTCTTTCTTTCTGTTTGGCCAGGTTCCCGCACATGCAGGAGGAGTAAATGTGTACCCCAAATGTCTGCGTATAATGTTACCTGTGTGAAAGTGTAAAGTGTTACGAAATGTCTGCGAATCGTGTAACTTAGACGGGACGTGGGAACCAGCCCGGTATTCACCTAGGGGGATGTGGAAAACCACCTAAAAACCACATCCAGGCTGGCCGGCATTTCGACCCCCATCGTAATCCACCAGGAGGATTCGAACAGGGGTCGGTACGCCTCCTTGTCTCGGAAAGTGGTGCGTTAGACCACACGGCTAGCCAAAAGGGTTGTCCGTTTTATTTTTACTATTGTTCAATTTATTCAGCAATAAAATGATTTATCAGCTCCACAAACAATTATTACTTATGTCAGTCTATAAAAGTTTGCTGCAAACTTAGTTGCTTGCTCAATGTAAGTGTTCCCTATGCGTTATATTCAGTTATTTCTGCCAAAATTTAAAGAAAAGACCGCAGACAGAACAGACTGCATGGCTGAGGTGACGTCTTTCATAACTTTCACAATGGCTTAGGACATTTGTCGAGTGAAAGTGTAAAGTACACTGTATATCAATGAGACGTTCAAATGTTTCAAAATCTGTGGGACTTAACTACAATGGTTATCAGTCCTTAGGCTTACAAACTATATAAAATTACTTAAACGAACCTAAGGACATACACACACCCATGCCCCAGGAAGGACTCGAACCTACGACAGAGAGCAACACGCGCTCCGCAGCAAGACACCATACAGCGCTCGGCTATTCCACCGCGCCGCTATAAGAAGTAATTACATCAAGTTGCGGTGGTTACAGTGTAAACAATATACAGAAAGAAACTACTAAGTCATTCGGCATTCAATGTGTAACGGGAATCATGAATTAGAAATACGACTTGAAGAAACCGCCGAACGATTATTATTTTCACAAACTCATCGTTCAATTCAACAAAGCCATGGGTGACCTTCATCAGGCTCTCTGATACAATCGGAAAGTCAAACAAAACTACGACGTACGAGTATGACAGCACGTTGTAAGTCACCATGTTACGGATTGCGCGGCTGCTCCCGTCGGGGATTCGTACCTCCCTCGAGTATGGGTGAGTCCTTTGTCCTTCGAATCAGTTAGTTTAACTGGTTCATAAGTGTGCGGGTTGATCATCTAAGCAATTTGTTTCCTTAGGTATCCATAATCTGAAACAAAACTAAGGGTTTCCGTTTCATCACGCCACATGTTCTTGGTTTTATTTAGCTTTTTTACTGTACCTACAACCTGTCACTATGTTAGAGGATAGACGAATGCCCTTCCTCTCGCCATCCCTGTAACCCATCCATCCTTCCCCTTTCCCCGAGAGGAAATTCGAATTCCCAGTCTATCTGCGTGTTTGTATTTTTTCCCCCTCCATGTTCAAGTGAAATGCGTAATTGAGGCGTGACGGGGGTACGTGTGTATGTGTCCATTCTTCACCTAGTCAGTCGTTTGAAACCGTCTATAATATACATCTAGAAAAACGGATTCTTCTTTGTTAATCCGGCGGGTAGATTCGATCCGTGGCCAACATCTCTCACCCATTCCCGGACACAAATAAACCAAGCGGCTGTCCGGATGGGTCGCATCACGTGGTGTGCAAATGATGATAACCAATATATAATACCAATATATCATAACCAATATATCATACCAAGCAGCGAGGTAGGCCATTCCGGCGAGGAACTTCTCGCTGGTCAGCGGCGTATTACGTCACTTTGTAGCGTACAATTCATTGTCTGAATTGGACCCTGCATAGACTGCGACCGAAAACAGTGAAAATAAGGTTTCGTGTTTCGAATGTGAAGGATTGCACTGGCGCAATTCACGCGTAATCTGCTCGATCATTGGAGACGGTTTACTTGTGGATTAATGATTTAAATGTAGGGGGACAAGCAGCGGAAACGAGAAACGCTGCGACCGTTCAATTGTGGTCACTAGAAAGGATATCACGGACAAAATCCATGAGATGGTAATACAAGAGGGCCGAACAAAAACTAGTCATACTGCTGAGAGAGTAGGCATCACGAGTGAGTCAGTGCATAATATTCTGCACGGAGGATTGGATATGAAGAACTGGGTGAGGGATGGATTCCGCAGTTCGTCGCAGTTGTCCAAAAGAGCATCTTGCACACAATTTCAGCGCAATGTCTGGCTATACTTAATCTCCATGTATAGGACTTTTGCGCAGATTTGTGGCTTTTAATGAATCCTGGAACCAAAATGTGACACAAGAGTCAAAACTGCGGTTAAAACATTAGTCAAATGCTAGTGAACGTGTACCGAAGAAGACAAAAACTATTTTGTCAACTTGTAAGGTGATGGCAATAATTTTTACTTTTTATTTTTGTGTAAACCCAAGAAATAATCCACAGGTATCGATTGTAAAAATGCAGAACCCTAATGATTCATTGTTCGGTCATCTGCTTTTTGTATTGCTCGGAGGAAAAAAAAAAAAAAAAAAAAAAAAAAAAAAAAGAGGTCGGTACGTAAAAAATGTGCTCTTTCTCCAGGTTAATGCACCATCCCATCAATGAGCAATAACAGTGACGAAAGTGCGTGAATTGAGATTGTAATTGGCTCCTTATTCACCCCATTCACCAAAATTAGTGTTATCTTCCTGTACCATAACTAAAAATTTTTTATTGATAAGAAGAAATTTTCATAAAACCAGTAAGTGATAGTTGAAGTGAATTACTGTTTTGCAATTGTATAAGGAAACAATTTTTCCCTGTGACATGAATAAGCTGAAGGACCACTAGAGCAAGTGTATATCTCTTAAAATAGACAGTCGAAAAGTAAAGGGAATTGTTTACGAAACAAACATTTTTTCTATCTTTTTGCCACACTTATCAAAGTAACCTTGAATTTAACTTCACTAATAACGACAAACAAACACACGAATCTGAGAACTTATTTAAGAAAGCAACTGACTTTTCATCATGTATAACAGGAAGGCACAAAATTTTATACTTATTAATCTAATGTGGATGGTTTCGACAAATAAAATAAAATGTAAAAGGTAAAATAATTAATGGGTAATGTCCCGTTGGCGACGGGATCTTAAAAAGAGGAAACGCTGGGATACAGCTAATCATGACCTTCTCGATTTTTGGAGCACTCGTGACTCCATATCCCACACACTATACAGAGAAACGACATGATACGGAGATCATAATCACCGGATGTGGATTCCGAACCCACTTTTCAGAATCTGAGTCCATAACACCCAGCGTTGCGTCATCTTTAGCGTCAGCGGCGAAAGAGTCTTGTAGACGTTTTTACGATTTCTTTCCTTTACAAGGTTCATTCTTAGATGTTCTTCTTAATGAGTTCTAATGTTTAATTACCAGATTTTTTTTAGTTTTGAATCTCATTACAAGATGTAATTCATTAGTAAAACTGCGTAAGAAGACTTCCGGATTAACGTTTTGCCAGGTCCAATAGAACTTTCATGATAACAAATAACGAGAAGTGCTTAGGAAGTAGTCTGAAGGCAGGCCACATTAATTTTCCTTTGAGACACACAGGGAGAATTTATTCGCATGGATGGCATTTGTGAACAACTACTGAGACTGTGCCTTTTTTGAGTTATGGTACCATATAAATTAACAGGGCCTAGTGTAATAATTTAATAGTTAGAAGTAAGGACATTGAGACACTCTCATTTGCAAAAATAGTAAGGCACTATACATTAATCATCCTAAATTAGTGAAAACTGTGAGAAAATTCTACAGTGTCAAAAGAGGACGATGGAATATTAGTATTACACTGGAAAGGAGGCGCAAGAGCGCCTCTTCCGAGGTTGTTGTGTCAGCCTCCGCTTATGCGACCGTGACAGAGTAGTCTTCTAAACGATCAAGTACTTCAACATCTTATTTGTTATACGGGGTGGATCAAATAAAGAGTTCCAAAACACACAGCAGAGGATAGTAAACACACTATACAGTACTAACTTGACTATAGCGATTGTTGAAAGCGTATGTTAAAAATTCACAATGTAAAATATTACATGTCTTAGTATCTCGATGGCAGGTAACTGTAAACGATAGGCAATAAATAATACCTATAAATAAACAGTGGTTGAAAGAGACTACCTTCACCTCTAGGCATTTTTGGATCCTGAAAAATAAATTACTGAAGGAGGATAGAAGTTGGACTGCTGGAATTACTGCGATCTCATCCGTAATGTTCTGCTGCACATCTTGAAGACTATGGGGATTGTTGCGATTCACCGCAGATTTGAAGGCTACGCCCACAAAGTAATCGCACGCTGACAGGTCGGGTGACTGGATGGTGAGCTAAGACCGTGACAGTCTGACCACTGCTAGCAATTCTTTCAGGTGTGAAGATTCTGTAAATGTGCTGAGTTTTGGATGGCTGTGTGCTCAGTTGCTCCATGTCGTTGGAAGTAATTGTAGGTTTTCTCCTCCTCCGTTAATGGTGCTAGAAATTGTTTCAAAAGTTTGGCAATTTAATTGATGAAAGAAGATAGGAACAATATTGCGGAGCGCAAATATTGAACACGCAGCCTCAACTTTCTTATCATGCAATGGTTTTTCTAGACAGTTCTCCAGATTCCCCGCTGCCCAGCATTTGTGATTCTGTGAAATCACATAACAACTGAGGTGAAAGCAGGTTTCATTAGACAAAAATAATAGATCCGTACCCAAGCCAGTCAGTGTTATCTCCATGAGCAGTCACAAAACTGGAGACACTGAGGAGGTTGATCTGATCTGAAAGACTGAACAACAGATACTCGGTAGGGATGCATTTGCCCGTCCGCAAGAGCGTCGTGATATGCCTGTCTGTTACGACAAGGGTCGAGTCGAGCTGGTAGGACTGTGAAGCTTTTTTTATGAACTGCAGCCACGTTTTATGGTGTGCGGGCGCGTTTCTGAATGTTTTTTGATTTCTTCAACACGGAAACTGTCTGTTGCTATTTTAGACATAAGCGTTACATGACACTCTTTGCTCAGCAAACAACTGACCACACCATTTCCATGACTTTGTTGTCGCGTAATTTTCCACAACGAACACCCACTGCTCCAGTGTGAGTAATAGCTTCCACATTGCACTGCTCCACTCAAACTGCCATAGCAAATACCACGCTCCGAACCCCTGTGGGATACATGGAAGCACAGACAAATATATATTACCCTGTGATGGCAGGCATTTACTGTATATGGTGTCAGCGTCAAGGGCTACGGTTGTATGCATACACTGGCGTCAGGACAAGTTTTATTTCTCCCACCCAGCAGAGCGGCACTAATGGTGCTTTTTATCAAGAGCCATAAAGTTGTGATATTAAAAATTGATTCTAAACATCTTCGCCCTGGACCTGTGGCAGCCGATAATTTTGTGTATAGAGTGTGTAGTGATTGGTATTTAAACCTGAATGAACAGTTAGTACTAGCTTGTTTAAGTTTTAGAGCAATTTTTTTGTCTGAATGTATAAACAAAATATTATTGTATACAAGGGACAAACCATATGAGTTAACAGCTGGTCTTACATTCGAATGGTCGGAACCATAGCCCCTATGCAGTCATTCTGGCGTAGGTTCTTTGGACTATTTCATAATTACTTTGAAGAAACTGCGCGATGGTCTCCAAAATAAGATTGCATACGACCGCCTGTTCTGTTTTTGTCAAAATATAACTGTAATGCAAACTCCTGAAGATATTTACAATGTCTTTGTACTTAATTTCCAGTACCATGGTAAGTTGTATATGTTTCTAACAGTAATTTACGGACGAATAAATTACCCATGCTGCAACCGTTATTACTTATGTGTACAGCCACGTGACTGTACATATGTAGGAATTTTATGAGAAATGAAGCTACAAACTCTTCCCTTGGCTACAATATCACTTGAAATGCAGCCCATCAGAAATGTCCGGGATATGACTGATCGAAAACTTCATCACTGTCCTCCAGCAACCAATGTTGATGTGTTGTAAACTTTCATACAAACTGCACTAGAGAAACATTCACCTGGAACAGGTAATACCTTTCTTTGATTCTAATTCTATTCCATAAAATGTAAAATGTAAGGAATATGAATTTATTAAATGGGAATTCGATTGAAACTGGACCCTCGGAGTCAATGTATTATACTGTAATCCTAATGATTGTTGCATCGTCTTATACTTCGTACATACTATAGAATTCCGCAATTTTAGCAAACAGTTAATATACCTTCACCCGCTAAGGGGATTCTGCAATGAGTGGCAAGATATTATTTCTGTGTCATTTTCCATGCGCTTTTATATTCCGTCTTTGGATTTATTGGTACAAATTAATAGTAAGGTACATTTGAAAACGCAGTACATTTCACCAAGAAAAAAGGAAAAGGTCTAACTTTTCTACTGAATCATTCCATCAAAGTAAGTGTGTGAATTACATGAGTTGTATATGTGTGAAAGTCATATATCTAGCTCATTTAAAGTCGTCGAACGTAGTGGTGAACATTTCCTGTCATGTAAATGCCTAGTTTCTGAACAATAGAGTCATCATTAATAAGTAAAATGTCCGTTTTTTCACACATATGACGGTATGACAGTGTTATTTTCTACACAGAGGAAACACTGCTTAAACACCAACAGAGAAAAAATTATTGTCAGTTACACGAGTAAAATAAATGTATCTTTCAGGGTTTAATCTGTGTTTTTCCTTATATCGGAAATAACTCTGCCGGTTGCTGCAGAGACATACGTATCATTAATGCATGATCGTATTCCTGGAAAAGTGGGCATTTCCCAACAGTGGATCTCCACTATTGCGTTAACAAATTAGAAATTAACCTTGTATATGAATTACTTTCAAATACAACTCATACAGTTTGAACACCTACCTTGCAAGTGCTACAAATGTTTAGTCCAATAGTATACTTCGATATGCAAGTAGGTTGACATTGTTTTATTATAACTACTACGTTGAGTTATGAACCAATAGATATTAAACGGTGTATCAGATGCATCATGGCAACTACTTATTGCTTCTCCAGTACGAAGTGGAAGCAGGAAATATGACGGAGAAAATTTTGTATTTATCTCAATTGGAGATAACATTGCTTACATTGCAACAAAGTTTCAATTTGAAACAATGTTATAAATCAAAATACAGTACGAACGTGCATTTTCCTTGTTTCGTGAAGTAATGGTGAATTATGGAATGCTAATGGGATAAGGAGAGTAACAACTCTCATATCAAAGAAGAGGAATGATTCACTTTGTTTTCTCCAACCGCTGAAATTTGTGTGTAGAGTGTTGTAAAGTGTAGATTCAATAATAAATTACTCATTAAGAAATACTAGTACCACTCGAAATACATCCAAATGTGTAATAAAAATCCTCATATTTACAATCCATATATCGAGCTGTATATTTAGCATAAAGTGTTCGTTGATCTGATGTGGAACGATGTTGCATTGACAATAACTGGGAGAATCCTGAAGGCATTATATAAAATCTTCTTTCCGCGTAACAGAAATAAGTATATTTTACACTGTTTCATACTTTCACTCCATGATGACACTGTAAAAATTACATCCGTAATTTTGGTGCGGAGGTTTTTTCCTGAGAATTGTATGTTACTAATTCAAATGTAACGTTATGTCAAATGGCTACTAGGAAAGTTATTTCCAAAGTTGGCGTTCGAATGAAGCTTATTGGGAATATTTTTTTCATCGCTCACAATGGAACATTCCTTTCGTGAAGTGCAAGAGAAAGGTCTAAAGCGCATCTATTGATTATACGTGACATTTATGAGTGTGCTGTGACATGTTTACAAATGTTCAAATGTTTGTATAGCTTATGGGACTTAACTGCGGGGTCATCAGTCCCTAAACTTACAAACTACTTATGAACTAACTAAGACTAAGGACGGCACAAATATCCATGCCCGAGGGTGGATTCGAACTCCCGACCGTAGTGGCCGTGCAGACCGTGACTGGAGCGCCTCAGTCCCCTCGGCCACCGCGGCCGGCCATGTTTACAAGATGATATTTTTGAGTAAGAGAATGGAGAAGATTTAGCCTGGTGCTGACACAAATTGCACCTCTCTCGAAAAGTAACGAACTTATTCATTCGACGAACGCATCAGTACCTCTATCAGACGTGTCACTTGGTTTCATTACACTGGACTCGGGGAAGCCGGACACATTTTTGTAGCTAATTACTGTACGCCACCATCACTTTTCCCCTTGACGCCCAAATACTGGTGAACTCTTGAAATTTCTAGTCGGCTATGTCTGAGTAAAGTCTTCCCCCATGCAATCATGTTTTTACGAACTCTGATACCGAGTTGGGCGCATTTACGTCTTGAAAAACTATCCTTTCCTCTTGGTGGTGTTAATGAAACGACGCAAACTAAGTAGGAAAATTAATTTGTTTGATATTGCATTTTAATATCGCTGTCAATGAAGCCATTACCGACTGGATACTGCCTTAAAGGCAACAATCATTACCGTTATACTGCAAAAAAACTTATACTGTGAGAACCGTGGCTGAAGTACTATACGATGTTTCATTTAAAACAACAAGGAGCCACAATTATGGTTTATAAAAGTTTTTATGTATGTTGGTCGAAACGTGACCGGTTTCGGAGATGTTTTTCTTTAAACAAAAGAAATATAAATTCATCTGTATATGCTGAATAAATATTGGGACAAGGTACTTTGTACTTTTATTGTTTATACTCATGCTAGCACGGAATTTTATGTTACCGTAAAAGATTAAACTTTTACACTAAATTTTAAATATTTCACTGTGAATGGTAGGAATGTACAGAATAACTCTGAAGTACAAAAACAATTTCAGTGGAAAAGATGAAGGACTTGAAATAGACAATTGGTAGACATTAGTGATAAATCAATTAAAATCACCATAATCTCTATAACATACGTCGGTGCGACTTCAAAATCATAGGCAGCATTCTCATGACGTCACGAACAGACGGTGCCCATAAACAGTACGCCTTGCTCAGCTGACTTGCATGAACCGCTATCTGCGAAGCATACGATGACGTCTTCAGCAGTGGAAGCCAAAACGTAAGGCAGAGGATAGTCCACTGGACCGTGGCCTTATACCCAGGTATGCAATATCGACAATAAATTATTGAAAGTTTAAAAAAGAAATAGGTTACAGTTGTATGTCTCAAAAAACTGATGACAAAGCAGTTGTGATATATACATTACGAAAAGGTTCGACTTCGCAGCTGAGTGGTACCGGCGTGGTACCTCAGAGGATTACCCCCCCCCCCCCTGTAATAACCTGAGCTAAGAACTCACCGATAAACATGGGATAAGAACGATTACACCCCCGCCCTCGACCGATCTACCCGAAGAAAAAATTTAAGTAACTGGTCACCATAGCTGACTGCCATACGAAGACTGGGATTCGATTCCTGGTAATACCAAGTATTTTTCCTTGGTAGGACTGGAATGGGGTGCTATTTGAGCCAGAAGTAGCAGTTTCAAGCCAACAGTCGGCAGAACAGTGTGCTAACACATGCCGCTCTACCATTGACAGAAACGGACACTGTGGTCGGTAGAGTCCGATCGGCCCTCGTAGGACCAGAACGGCGAACATATTTCGAAAAGCTCACACGGTAAGAAAGATCCTTTTTGGAACGTTAAATCTTTAAACTGTTGAAGCATCAAACAATTTTAGTTTAAATAAGGTAGCAGGCAGTTGCAGGGCCATAGATTTTACTTCCGACTGGTCTCGAACAATCATTTCACTCTTTCAGGTACATAATTGTGGCCTATATGTTCGATCTGAACACGATGAAATGCCACAATTACATACGTAAATAAGGGTAATAACTGCCCGAAACTGGTCATAAATAAACTACGACCCTGAAAACGGTTGCTGCCTTATTTAAACTAATATTAACCACAATTTCTGAGATGAACGAAATACTCCATTAAACAATTCTTAAAACGGTTAATTAATCTACTTACTTAAAGCTTTTCTGAATACAAAGAAAAATTGTGTCCTCTTACAAACGCATTGTATTCGGAAATATTTTAGGCTAAAAATCGTTCGATCCCGTCATGCTTCAAAGATAACTTCTGCCGGTTCATTAACAAGCCAATTAAGTGACGAAAAATCGAAAGATAAATGTTGTGTTATCTGCCTTGGTGGCCAGATTTGGTTGCTTGGTGGGCTCGTCATACAAACGCCCCCCTTGTTTGATCGACAGAAGCAAAAGCAAAAAGAATACTGGCACTAAAATGGATCATTGCCAGCGGAGACTGACATCTTAGAAACCGACTTTAACTGAGCACCGCAGCCTCTGATAACTAAAGGCAGCGCACTAAATTTCGGCTCCTTTATCAATCTGTCGTCCAATATGTGCATACGCAGACATCTCGGCGCGCAGGAATTCCTCCGTCGAGCGGATATTCGATAATAGCTTGAAATAGGTTAGTCTCCTTGAAAAATATACGGCTTGTAAAAGGAAAGTCCGTTTATAAGAAGGACGCGTGCACTAGGACAATATTAAACATTTAGAAGGATTGGTTTCTTTTACTCGAAAATTATCGAGCTTTGGTAAATCTTTCCTCAAAAGTACGTTGCCGGGCAGAGGCGCATCACATTTGAAGATATAATCTTAAAAAAACTCTCCAGTCTCAGTATGCTACCAATGCAATTAGGCAGGTGTTTTAGAGGGGGTATGGCAGCCAGTTATTAGTTCTATTTTGCTGCAAAATTTGGGGCAAATAGAGATGATACCAGGTTTAAAATTCTCCGTACAATTGTGACTATAGTCACAGTTTATGACCGTGGCACGAATTTGTGATAATGTACAACAAAGTTCCTTGCAATTTAAGGATTCATAACGGTCACATCCCTTGATTCGGTATTCTACGTTTCTACGTATTTATACCACTTATTAACTTGAGATTCACGACGGGAATTATTGGTGAAGTGTTAAAGATGATTTGTCATGATTAATTATTGTTGCTGTTATATTTATCAGCCACGCTAGATGATCTTCTGTAAGCATCTGTGACACACCTGGTGATTCCTTGATGTTTCAGGATGTGTTCTATTAACCGATTATTAAACTGTGTCATGCAAACATTTTGCCCAGCTACGATCAGTACCGGCACCTCTCCCTTTATTTATCCTATCTACCCCACTGACCTTCAGCACGTTTTAAAAGTTTCGTGTGTGAGCAATTTCTCGTCCATATTTCAACGCTGTACAAAGCTACACTCCAGGTAGATGCTTTCAGAAAAACTCTTAAAATTTAAATTTGTTTTCGAAGTTAACAAGTATGTTTTTCAAGAAAGCATTTTATATCATCCTATCTTCAGTTTATCACTTATCACTACAAAAACAATAAAATTTATATACAGTGTTTTGTGTATTCCACAGCGGGTCATACAAAATACAACACCCAGAAGGACTGCAGATAACACAGCCATATTTATTTGCGAGGTAGCACGTTGTACAAAGATCACATTATTGACGATACAGGCCCATGTTGGACGACGAAGATTATGAAATTGGTACTGAATGTTGGCACGTTGTCTGGCAATAAGCACTGCTAGAAGCCTCGGCATTGCATCAAAGAGGCTCTGGGTGTCTTTTTGTGCTAAAGCGGACTATGCCGCTACATCATATTTCCATGATTGGTGTGGTGTAGCAGCTGCTGGTGAATCCCGGACCAGTGGTTTCTCAATCACCGTTAAACATTTTCGATAGCCGAGAGATTCACATGGCGACAACGAAATCCAATGGGTGATGAGGAAGTTTTCAACATTGCATGCCACGAGCGGTCATTCATTATTCTATTGCAATGTGGCCGTCGGCACGCAGCGAAGGTTTGGTAGGCTAACAGACTCAGCCATTTCAGAAATGTATTACTGGCTGCTTAACGTATAGGCAATGCGTACGAGGGGGAAGTGGAAGCAAACTACAATGCTGGGTGCACGACCAGTATGACGATGGATATGGCAACAATGCAACAGTTTCTCTTCACGGTGTTTCATCAGACTCTTATCCGACCATCTTGGTGGTGCGGGCGGAATCGGTATTGGAACAACATCGGTTTTGCGGACGAAGGGAACGACATTGTTTTTATATACGAATCCCGAGACTGCCTGCACCATCTCGATTGTCTAAGTAAAGTCTGGAGTTGTAGCGGTAAGAGGTAGCTGAACTGTTACTTTAGGCATCACCATGCTTGTCCTATTCCAGTATCGTAGTTTGGGGGTGGTTTTGGATTCCACTTCCGCATCCACTCTAGTACACATTACGCGTACATTACAAGACCAGTGTTATATCTCTGAAGAGCTTATGCGTGACATCCTCTAAAACCTTTAGAGATGTCCGATGGCCGCATTACAACAGGATAATGCGTGACTACAAGTGGGACGCAATGTTCAAATCTTCTTCATCGCCAGCCGGTTTGTATTGCTGTTTGGTCTCACCGTTTCCATTATCTACCGCCTATCGAAACCGTCTAGGAGATGATTGCTGAAATACTGGCCATGGATGCACGACCTACTGCCCCATGAAATCAACCCTGATGAGACGTGAAAGAAGAATCAACTGCTATATATCAACAGCAGATTCAGTGCCTCTTTGATTCAATGACGAGGCGGGTATGGACGATTATAACGAGAAATGACAACAATGCTTAGTACTTATTTCATCATCTTCCTCATTACATATCGGCTATAATTTCGAACATGTGATGCTTGTACAATGTACTATCTTCCAAATAAATTTGGTTGTGATACCGCCGGTCCTTTTTCATGGTGTATTTCATGGTCAACTATATATTTCATAATCTAATTTCATTGCATCCTTCCAAACACCTCAAAGTGCTTGCATACATGAAATAAAATCCTCTATTGCCTCAATCACCAAAGCTGGAACTGAAATAGTTTTGCAATGGATATCAGCACATACAGGTATACATGGCAATGAAATGGCAGACTTTCTAGCCAAAAAAGGAACCAAGATTTCTCAAACAAAATGCCCAAAATTATCATACTTCTCCATTAAAAGACTCATCAATAACAGTTTCAAGAAGATGTTTTATGACCACTTGACAACACAAGGGCAAGGAAAAACATGGCTTCAACTGTTAGAAGAGAAGAACGCACTTCCCGAACACCCACGAAGGGAAACTGTGGCAGGATTTCGAAGAATTACTGACCACGACTGCCTTGCGGAACACCTGCACAGGATTCGAATCTTACCCTCACCGAAGTGTGTTATATGTGAAAGAGAAGACACCATTATGAATTGGGAGCATCTCAGAAACTGTGAAAGACTGCAATGTTGTGACGGGATGTCAGATGGTCAATTGTATTGGGAAGTTAGAAGACTAATCACTATGTATCAAATGTCTGAGCATTGAATAAATAAATAAATAAATTTCCTTAGCATCGCCATGATTTATTACCCTTATTTCGTTTTCGTCTGTTTCCTTCCATAACCTCGTCTCAAGATCGTCCGTACCGTTCAACTACTGTTCCAAGTATAACGCCGGTAATACTCATTCTCAAAATTTTCATCTCATCTCCCTAAACTTTGATACCCTTTGAACATTTCTTTTTGGTTTTCCTCAGTGCTTGCTCAGTGCACTGCTTGACTAATATCTTGAGTAAACAACAATACTTTAATATTACGTTTACAGCTACTGTATCCCTTTTATATCCATTGATATTAGCAATATACCCTCTGCACAAATCGTATAAACGTTTGTTTGTTTGTTTGCCATTCTTCATGGGTATCGTATATGATAAACCTTAAAGTGAGTAAAGTCTTGCATTTTAGTAGATTTCTCCAGAAACCAATGTGATATTCGGCGAAATAGGTTTCTACAAATTTTTCCAGTCATATTAAATTAATCGTCTCAGTTTTTTGCAATCATGAAATAATAAAATAATGATTCTATAAGATTAACTTACCAGCATTTTTTTTTTTTTTTTTTTTTTTTTTTTGCAATAATTTTTCTCTTTGGAGTCTGAGGTTATTTAGCCTGTGGCACGTGGCCCTTATTTATTCATCTGTTCTATGGGCCTGAGCTTGTTTATTCATGGTAACATGTACGACCTTTTACGTTATTCATGTTTCATTATTGAATTGCTAGTGTAACACATTCATTCCATTCGAATGGCACGTTATTTTCATATCGGTAATGTGCAGATGACGGACGTGAATTGAAATGTATTTGCATCAGATCTGATGATAAATTTAGACTGGCATAATCGCGATCTTGACTAGTCGTCTTTATTTCGACTAATTCAAATACCCTGTGCTGTTTATTTATATTTTTATTCCAACTGTCTCAGATAATACTTCGTCAGTAGCTTCGATCACATTTAACGATCATCTTCGGATACAAAAATAAAATAATATTAATAAATAAGTCTTTCAGAAGATCATGTTTCATTATTTATGTTATTTTAGACATGAAGAGGGTTATTAAACGGATTTGAAATTTCTACCAAATGAGAAAAATTGCATATGAAACCGTTAAAATCAACATTTTGAAAAAAATAACTAAGTGGTAAAATGACTTCAATTTTTGTGGAATATGTTATATAAGAATATTGTGGTGAACCGTATCTTCTTGCACATTTAATTCTTTGTTGCCAATGCAATACTAACTGTCGTCTTTTACTATATTCACTCTCCTTCTACCAGTAAAACATTGACTAATGTTTTTATTATGCATTGTATGTGATACAATACATGTAAAATAAGTAGTTAGATGTAAGAGAAGATCTAATGGCCCTAATCTTCCAGAATTAAATAACTAAATAACACTCTCATTGAACCATTCAATTACGTCTGTCTCTTCCATTTAACATTGTCTCATCACCTGAAGTTGGCACCTTTTCGTTGTTTCTGCAGTTTGAATCTGTAGTTTGTACTCAACTAGCTGAAAACCCGGCGTTGCTCGGGTATTAATTTATGTATTTGTACATACGTTTCGCTTGAATGTACAGCGAAATTCGCCCTGTAGTTTAAATTTCATCGGCTCAGTGGTTATGACGTCTCTGCTGATCAATTTGTCGTTCAGTGATATAACATTTTAGCTCCTTTCAGTGGTATATTTGGAATTGTTTGCTGAATGTGTTGCGAACAGAGTAATAAGGACTTAACAATATGTCAAACATAATGCAGTACCTATTTACAGGTGTCACATTTATTACGTAATATCTCCTGAATTACGTGTCTTACAAAAACATTAATTACCAAGTTCGTAGATTGGAATAATAGGAAAATGCCTGAGAAATGTGTTAGTTGGTAGTAAAGACGTAGTAAATTACAACCTCATGCTTATTACCGCGAACTCTCATGCATTTCATTGTCTTTGACGTTATAGCACCTGAACTATATGTCGTATCACGATATTATTTCGAAGGTACATCACGTGGTGTATGTGTAAAATGTCTGCAAAATACGTCGCGAATAGAGTTAGTAGGAAAGATGTAATAAATCAAAACGTCATGCGTGATGACGCGGTTTTCCATGAACCTAATTGTTTATGACTCCATATCTCATGAACTGTGTGTCGTACTATGATAAAATTTCGAACGTACGTTCAGTGGTATGTATGTATACTGTCTGTAACATTTCTCACGAATACAATTAGTAGTGTACGAGTAACAAATTGTAACATCATGCCAAATGCCTTAATTTCAATGCATGAAAGCCGAAAAAGTAGTAAGCGACAAACTGTTTTCCTTTCATAATTCTGCTGGGGATGTCAGCGAGAAAAAGTTTCCTAAAGATTTGAAATTATGTTTAAAGTTTGGTGCAACTCGTTAAGTGCTTTCCTTCTCAAATAGTGGACTGATAACGTCACACTATCACATGCCGCAAGACGCCATATTTCATGAACTATCGGCCCTATCGCAAAATCCATTATTAGCTGACATCTTCTACCTATAAACTATATTCCTGCAAAATTTCAGCGTCACAGGTGAAGTACTTTTCGAGATTTCGTGTTTAGTCAGTGTGTGAGTGAGTGAATGAGTGTCCTTTCGCTTTTATATAGATAGAGATAAATAATGGTCGTAGTTCTCGTATGTACTTGAAAATCCGATGAAATCTAAAATCTTGGGTTGTTTCCAGTTATCTTCAACGCACAGAACCTTCGTTCATGATTTTAGCCCATACTATTAATTCTTCCCCTTCATTTCCTTATTGAAAAAACATCAAATATATATTCCCCCCTCTCATGAATAATTTGTACACTTCTTGTAGTTCGTTCTTCGTCTATACACATCTACATGTTTGCTGTGTAGCGAATTTTGGCCTTATAACGGCAGTGGTTATGTTAAAACTTTCACTTTCAATATTTGAAAATTGTTTCAGAAAAAAAATTGGTACATTTCTATCTACGCCTGCAAATATAACGCTCAGCTTGAAAGTTCGTTGATCACCTGGTGTCAACACGCTATTCACAACAGCTGGAGTAGATTTCGGGTATCGGAAATTTTCTATTTATATTGACCTACATATGATATACTCGGCAACTCGATTAAAGCATTGTAACTTCTACCTTATTTGAAGAAATGTTACTCATTAAGGGGAAAATTAATATTTCAGTGTAGTATGTTGGCTGTACAGTTGATATCTCAGGGTTTTTCTGAGGTTAGTCCGTTGCGCTTCAGTTTTCTTGATTGTGTGATTACTTGTGTGGTTTGCTCTGAAAAGCGATTTGTCTCCCTTGGAAATTTTTTAACGGCGTATGTAGTTTTTAAGAAGGAAAGTGAAGTTTAGATTATGTTGGTAATCTGCACCCGGTACAGAAAAGATTTAATGATACATACTGTAAAAACCTTCAAACAGGAATTTTCCTACTTGCAAACACATGGGCTTGTATTATTTGGCGATTTAAGCGAGTGAGGTTAATGTTGGCCGAAGAGAATAACGATAAAGCTTAAACATAATGATTCTCGGTAAATAATGAAAGGATACACAAGCCCTATCGTGCGGCGATGCAAAGTATCATGGTAAAAATCTGTGAACTATCTATAACTGAGGAACGCAATAAATTTACGAATAGTTGGCTTTGGCGGAAGATCCAGAATTTTGTATTAAGTACGAACGGTTGGTGGTCCAAAAGAAAATAAAAAATAAAAAATTAAAATAAACTGCAAAGATTTTGGTCATTTAGGATATGAAAGCAAATAAGCACGAATGAAAATTTCACAAATGTGGATCCAATTATATTTGTGTTATATTGCATGATAATACGGTTACAAGTTTTATGTTCATCCAATTGATTGGCCCTACACCAAGAATTTTGAAACCTGTAGATTACGTGAATTCATGGTACTTGAAGGGAGACATTTGGTAACTGACACGAAGTACAACGAAAGTAATCGTGAAGATAGTGACAGTCAGCCTCTCTTAGCAGCCCTAGATTTTCTGTAACCAGGTCAGCTTATATTTATGGGTTACCGTAATCATAAAATTACAATGATTACAAATACTAACTGGAGTTTCCACTCTCGTATGCTGACCGCAAATAAATTAACCCAGAGCAACATTTAATTTAAACAAATTACGAAACCATGAGGAACAAAGAGGAATAATCAATTTACATGTCACTAATCTCTCATCAGAATAAATAACTGAGAGAGCTCTCATTTACGGCCTATTAGTTAACTTCCGTGCACATAGCCATAGTTCATGTAATCACCGAAATTGTAATATCACGATGTTATGTCTACTACAACTAAGAGAACCCCTTATTTTTTCTTTCAGAAAAAAAGCGATGCTTCTATTCATACATAAGCTCTAATTCTTGACAGTACCTGAGATTACAGGCGGTTTGATAGTTTCATATTCTTCAAAAGTGAAAACGTCAAGATCGCGAAATACTTATTTTGTTTAATGACGACCGGAAGGGAAAAAATAGCATTACCTAATCGTAATTTCACCCATCCATAGAAATGGGTGTAATCTCAGACTAGAATTATGTGACATGTTGGTTTTATGCAATAACTCATAATACTGTAATACTTTATTTGTTCATGTTTTTTGTAAGTTGCATTATGAAACTAAAAATTGTTCCCCAGTATCCAGTCCTTAACTTAATATTATGTAATAAATTTACTTCTATATAATTAGCTTACAAATCAGTTTTCTGATATGGTGCTTCCACCATGCGCCAATTCTATACAACAAACCACCAAGTTGTCAGTATCTTGGAAACTATCATGTTTTATTTTATGTATTTTACATGTAGACTAAGTGCTATGTTGCACTTATTATTTTATCTCCATTTTTTAAATAATATAAGATTAGTGCCTCTTGATCCAATATTTATTATGTTGTTACGTGATTTCTTGCATGTCTATTATATTTTTGACAGATGACCAACTTACAGAATGTAATATGAGCAGATGATGATGTCACAGTCCTCGAAAACCGGTCGACATTAAATAAAATACGTATTTTGCCATCTTGGCGTTTTCACTTTTGAAGAATATTGTACCTGTCATTCTATTCCTCTCACTACCATACTTCACTAATTTCCTACTAACTAAAGCCATTAACTAAACTTAAAGCCATTAATATCTCATTTGAGATTCTCTATTGAAACTTACATTCCACATTTAAAAAAAAAAAAAAAAAATCCAGATGGAAATATCCACTTAACCATAGCCCGCCAGGAGAGGACTATCTTACATCCGGAATATTTTACTGATGAGAATGTCATCATTATTAAACTATACAGGATATCTGTATTTCCCACCGATAACAAAAGTACGTTAATACCAGTAGCCATAGAATATGAATTACGGAGTGCAGATCAGCTAGTCATCAAGACTGTTAACCCTACAACCACTAGCAAAGGTGTCATCTTCAGGAAACATATGCTTGTTTGGTCTATCCGTAAATATCCCTCCTATGGTCTTAAACCTCCTATGTATATCGATGAGAACTCACCGGGCAAGATACATGGCAAATTGCTTGACTCACTTTCACAAAAATTACAATTCCTTTAAACGTAACTCAGAAGGATAAAGCGTTGTTGTGCAATGGTGATTCTCTAAAATCGTAACTAGGAGAAGCAACGTAATTTTGTTACTTGAATTTCAGGGGCCAAGGATTATACTATCTGCTTGGATTCGTGCCTACTCTCCGCCTCCCTCGCCAGGAAGCCTATCACAAATGAATTGGTGCTCGCTCTGTAATGACCTCATAGCCGATGGTACGTAAATTGTTATCAAAAGAAAAATCAAAACACAAAATGGAACAAAAGATAAAGACTGGAGAGGAAAGTAGAATACCAGAATGAGAGAGAAAAACTTTGGGTTTATCTAAGCTCCAGTGCACGAGATTTCAAATCTAAATGAAACATCTTGATATTTCGGGTATTTCTCACTATATAGTATCGAAAAACAACCTGACAATACTCCATACAATGAAGAAAGGCTATTTCATGGATATATATGAAGAGATTGCTATATACGCTCACCTAAAAAAGTCCAAGGAAGACACGCTTAACGAGCAATGCACTAATTTCTTAGATATCTGCCACCTAGTAATAGACAAAATATTTTAGAAATGCTCCGCAAGTTCGTGGCTGTTTTTGAAACATCTACTACTGTTTGTAAATAGTACAATGTAAGCAATCAACGACGCGTCCAAACTGCTCTGGAGCCCGCACCAGCGTCCCTGGTTCAAATTTCGCTCGCTAGAGGCCGCCCCTGAACTATCGGCTTGGACGCCTCGTTCGTTGCAATCATTTTACATTTTACATCCTAAGAATTTTTCTACCTTGTTTAAACAATACAACCAACTTTAATGTAAACTAAATCAAATACAATTGGCCTTAAGGTAAATTATTATACTTCCTGTATAAAAAATTTTTAAATTGACGACACGCCCACTTTTCACATAGCCTCATTGGCCGCTACATGTTCCGTTTTTATCCTGACATTATAATATTTTACTATTGACCTTTACATTTTATCAATTAATGTTTAGAATTTTTTGCTTGCAATGATGTGATGTTTATATCAGAACACATCAGAACATGCCGTTTATAATGATTTGGAATGTTAAATATGACACGCCCATTTTTCTCGTGTCGCCATTGGGTGCAAAAAATTTTAAATTATCTGAGTTCTAATGTTTTAATTACTTGACGTTGCTTCTCTACTGCATAACGTAAGTTTCCTTCTGCTTCTGTACAGTACCTTTTTATATATGTAACATTCTATCTTTTATCATGTATTTTTTGTAAACTTATTGCTACACATTATATGCAGGTTTGTCACACTTGAAAATGGCCTAACATAGAGGCCGAAACCGGTAGTGTGGGCTTAAATGAAGCACCAATAAATGCAACTGGAGCTGGACTTTCATTGAATTGAACCACAGTTGCGGCAACAGCAAGCATCCAGTCATGGAGAAACTAATAATATTTCTCACTACACACACAGATCTTCTTAAGTTAAAAGTAACGATAACTTCCCAAATCCGTTTATCCTCCATTAAGGAGTTTTTCAGTGAGTGACCTTACGTCGTCTGGAATCGAATGTATTTACTTAGAAATAACTGGAATCAAGTTCCGAAATTTTTTTATCTCCATCATTTTGGAGAAACACCTTCTGTGACCACTGCGGTACTAACTGAATGTTCATGTTACAAGTACCGGCTAGGACAAGCTTTGTCGGTCCACGGAAGAGGTGTTTAAAATTGAATGTTATCGTTCCTGAAAATCGTATTGACCGCCACCTCGGCAATTTCGCGGCTGCGCTAAGAGAGACATAGAACAAGGGGCGGCTCCGTTTTCGTGGAACGCGCCCCTCCGCGCTGCGCAGCCGGCGAGCACACTGCAAATCTCGCGACGTGAGCGTTATCCTACCAGGAACCTCTAAGCTCATTAGCTTGCATTATCTTCGGCCGCACTCGCCCCTCCCGTGGAATTCCAGGAACCATTCACGGCTATTAATTCTAATTTCTTTCGACCCACCGCTAGAGGCCCCGTACCCAGATCGAGCACGATTTCGAATTACTAGTCTAACGCAGTTGGAATATAATTGATTTTGAATAGATTTCCACCGAGAATACGAGATTGAAATGCTAATGTTATTCAGTAGTGCCGAGGGGCATAATAAGTGAAGGAGTGCCGGTGAAATCCAGTGAATGTTAATACAGTAGCTTGAAAACAATGTATCACCGCCGCTAAACGTATTCTCGTAATACAAGTTGTCGAAAATTCTGTTCCTTTCCGGCACGCGGGAAATTCATTGTTGCACAGATACTATCAATCCCAAGTGTCTGCCGTACAACAAGCATTGAGTGACTTTCAAAACGATTTTTTAAAATTGTACTTTTAGGCATATTTAAAAATGCTGAGTCTCTGTTGCAATATTTTATTCTCCAATAACGCGTTTCGCGCTGTTAGCGCATCTTCAGACTGGAAAAGGGCAAATGTTTTATTACAGTCCGTGTACCTGGCGGGCAGCGAATCTAATATGGCTAAGGTGAGTAAATTTTTAAAATTCCGACTTACTTGGGCGGAGATGGAGCCACAGAACTATCTATAGCTGTGGAGGAGGTATCTTAACAATTTGTGTTGTCATTGGACCCGTGCAAAGAGGTAAACGTACAAAGTACGTAAGGGTTATTTGAACTAGAATAACTAGGGGTATGGTATGGTATGGAAATTAAAGGAACGCTTGTTATATGATAAAACTCACCATAGCAACAGAGGAGTCGCTGTCGCGGCAGGTCCACGTTTACAACTGGTAGTAATGTTAATAACTGCGGAACATAAATGCGACCGTTACACGGACTGTAATAAAACATTTGTCTTTTTCCAGTCTGACGATGCGCTATCAGCGCGAAACGCGTTATTGGAGAATAAAATATTGCAACAGAGACTAAGCATTTTTTAATTATTCAACACTGCTGCTGCACCAGCCGCCACCACCACCATCATGGAATAGAATGAAATGTATTTTAGGCATATTTTTCCTAAGGTTGGTTATTTTTCATTGTAATTTTTTTCATTTATCATCAGGTGTTTTTGCCTACCTTCTACTAACTTCAGTAACTTTAATTCTAGTAAATCGAATTATCTGTTTATACAGCGTCTGGTGTTTCCACAGAAATTATTCTGGATATTAATACTTTTACTTTGGTTAAAAGAGTCTGATCATAACGGCATTTGGTTGGTTGGTTTGTTGTTCAAGGGACTAAACTAAATTGGTCATCGGTCATAACGGTACTTAAAAAATCCTTTGTATCCATTTTATACAGTATTATCGTATTTGAAATACTGCCCAAGAAATATATTTTTATTTACACAGTGTCTGATAAACGCGCAATGAAACTGAAGTCGATTATTAAAGTCAAAATTAAAAGCAGCTTTAAACGCCTTTGTTTCGAGCACATGACGAAAGGAAACACTTTGGTTTCTACTAAACAGTTTCTGAACACTAAATGATTCAATTGGTTGAGCTAGTAACAACTTTTTACGTTGTAAGTGGGAAAATTTTGTTCTGAGTGTCCATTACACGCCATAATGTTGGAATGGCGGTAAGGTCCATCTTGTGATCTACTGTTACACTTTACCACTGATAATTATTGTCTTTAATATTTACTTTTAAACTACTTTATATTTGTCATTTTATACGTTGAATGCACGCATCGAGAGTGATTTTGGGATAACTGTACGAGCCCTTTACTGATTTTATACGTTTTATTCGTATTTTCAGTCAATTCAAGAATCTTGCCGTCAGAGAAGTCTTAAAAGAAGCTGCCATGCTTCTTAGTGTGACAGAAAAGTGATGATTCTCTTCTTCTGAATGTTCTGAAACATTATATCTGGCAAATAGCTAACACTTACCTTTTGAATGGAAAATTACCATTTTGTAAAAATATAAAAAGAAAGTCAATAATGGGATTCAGAAGTTCTAATTCTACATAAATTTGTTTCCGTATCGTACCAACGTCATAGCAGTGATACTCTGATTGCATATTGTTAGTTGTATCAGTTCTCGTAAGGAAATGATAGATATATATATATATATATATATATATATATATATATATATATATTTCATCTGCACTTTTAACATACAACATCAAGTAGTCGTGGGGTGGCCGAGCGTTCTAAGGCTCCTTGCTGTGAGCGCGCCGTTGTTCTATGTCGGGTGTTCGAGCTCTCCCTCGTGCATGGGTGTTTGTGTTGTCCTTAGCATAAGTTACTTTAAGTTTGTTTAAGTAGTTGGTAAGCCTAGGGACTGATGACCAACGTAATTAAGTCCCTTAGATTTACAAAAATTTAAACATTTGACCGAATATCAATTCGTCAGTATTTCGATTGTGTCAAGCACGCTGGTGAGTTATCTAACGTAGGAGAAGTATCAGCTTAGACTAAAGGTACTACACATTTAACTGAGTAAAATGAATATATCAGTGATTAAACAGGGGAGTGTAGGATACTAGATTGCTAATTACTATCAACGTTTTTGTGATTTAGTGTGGAATTGAAACAAGAAATTTTTCGTTGAAATAACAGTGTAATGAATATGTGTGTGCACTTGCTGAAAAAAAAGTCATCATCCTAGGGACAAATACTGCATTGAAATTTAAAAGCGTTTGTATAGAGAAAATCTTGTCAGTTCTGTATTTATTTATGTGTCTGTTATATTATTACTCCACTACATTCCAATTATCAGTAAGTGAAACAAAAGTATACAGAAGTGTTATTAAAAATCACTTATAAGATAAATTTATTTCAAAATATGAAAGAACCCAAACGTGAAAGACGATAGACAGTAAGTATCCACTTATTTACTTTAGAAAAAGGACGTATAATGGGGTTTTCTCATCTATGAGTACTACATCTGGGAACGAAACTGTAATTTCTACGATACACTGATAATGCCTTCAAGTTAGAAAAGGCGAAACGAGTCAAGATAAAATAAATAAATATTCGGCGCTTGCTGCAGAATATGGCCAAAGAAGGAAACTTGTTAAAGTAGAAGCAATTGAAAACTTACACAAGCTTCCATTTTCAAAAGAGGTGAAGTTGTTCATAAGTATCACGTGTTCCTGTTTCGTATTCACTGAGTAGAATAAAAATATTTCAAAATTATTAACAGAATACCGTATTGTCCAACAACTACAACAAGGTTCTAAATAATGGCAGAATTTTTTTATGGCAGTCTATTCTTCGCATTCGTGCATGTGGCTCTGAAAACAAGCACAAGACTGAAATACCGATCAAAGAACTTCATGTGTATCTCCGACCACTGTATTCTAGATAAATTCTCCTGAACGGCTAACTCTGTTTTAGAATATCATCTGTCGCATCATTAATGATTTCGAAATACGCAGATCCGTAGAGCCTAATCAGTAACCCGCTGAACGTGATAATCAAAATTTATTGGACACTTGATCTCAGAAGCATGCATGAAAATACTGAAGAAGACGACGTATGTAAACTAGTTTCTGCTGCTGCTATTGCTGGCTGGTAAGTGGCATGTCCCCTGTTCGACGACACTCGGTATTTCAGAGAAAACGTCAAATGTCAATAATGATTACCTAATGATAGGGCTTCAAGTCTGCCAGTTAAAACTGACTATAGATGCACAAGTGCTGTCATGGTTTCACAAGGAGTGAGGACGTTGCTGTGAGTTTCGATTCAGAGACTGATTTGTTGCTGCCCTTCATGCCACCGTATCCTGTAAAGTTCCCATTCAGCCATCCACCTTTTAGTTTTATACGATTTCTTCTAATCACTGCTGGGGGATTACGTACTATTCTTTCTACTCCGTTACTGATTTTTTGCCATAGCACCGGTTTTATTGTTTCTGCCTTCGTTTGACGAAGTTTTCAACCTCAGTTTGGGAAATCAATTATCATAACGGCCAGAGAGTGGTCACAAAGTCTCCTGAATCATTATTTATTGCTGCAACATCGTACTTTAGAAGTATTTTGTTGGGTGCTGGTCGTTTCACAAGCGTTATCGAAAGCCAGAAAAGAAATTCTGGAAAGAACAGCATGTTTCATTTTGGAACTTAGCTCTGTCTAAATATATTTTTTACAGAAGGAAGAATAACTTCCGTTATTTATTCGATTCTATAGTAATGGCTACTAAAGGTTCCTAAAAAATAATAAATAAATAAAAATAAATCACGGCTTGAAAATATTCCTTTAATACTTGCAAACTGTATTATGTTTCATTGCCTTTAGTGCAGCTCAAATCCAGATATTCCTTGTAAATGAGATTATCTCTAAACATTGAATTCTAAGTTATATAATGTTACTAAAGGGAATTGTATTCTCCATGGGCATTAGATCCACAGCGTCAAAAGTACTTTGGTTGGAAACAACGTCTCACATTCAAAGAGAAATGAAAGAAATATTCGCTTCTCTATGAAACCAGGAGAACCGTAAAATTAATTGAAACTTTCACAGTTCAAAATTGAAGAAAATCTAAAGAAAATCCTACGCTTCTTCATGTTTCCATTTTTGTCTTTCGGGAAGATGTCAGAACCAATGATTAGGCACTAGGAATATGATTTCATTCTTCTTCCACGAATGTAAATCCAGCGTATTTATAAGAGTACTTCAAATATTTAGAATAAAAGCACTACCACATCGAATATCAAAATATGATAACTGAATTTACGTTACCTTGCACTAGCAAGCAAATACTTTAGAAAAGTCCCTTATCCGTGTATCACAAAAATAAGATCCACTATGGCTACAAATATTCATAAAAGATCTCAGGTATATGAAGTATGTGAGGTATACTTTATAACAATGGCAAAATTGCGATCAAGTGAATTTTAAAATAAACGTCACTAAACTGAATTGCTATTAAGTAAAAGCAACATATTTTACAGTTTGATTAAGAGGGCAGGCTTTAAAGTATCAGAACATTAAATTAACAACGCTATTTTGTGCTTTGATAAATTATTCAGAGGAAACAATGGCGTCCTTTGTGTATGCTGAACGGAGATGTACTGCTTTTTAGGCATTATCCTCGGAAGTTTAAATGTCATGTTTTCCACGTTGCAAAATCATAATACTGTTTAATTTAAAGCCTATAACCAATTATATCACAATTTAAATTAAACGTAAATCGTTTGCACCTAGATTTGATCATAGATTGCTGAAGTGGCGGTATGCTACTAGTGACAGAAATCTTTTCTAGTGTTTGTAGAATTTCAGTGCTAACATGTCATTGCTTATAGTTGGAAAGTAACGTCTGACAATAAAAAACAGTGATGCCCAGAATAACAAAGTCGTACACTTCCTGTCGATAATTTGACATTACTTTGAACCTCTAATTAAAGTGAAAGCACGTGTGAGAAACTTTTCGTCTGGAGCTGTGATTATTTTCTTATTAAAATAAGAGTTCAAAAATACGTTCAAGTCACTATGATTTCATATGAACCTACTGCAATATGCGAAATTATGAGAAAATCACAGACACAACGATCGGCTTACATAACATGATGGTAAATGCGAATTAGTAAATTTAAATGCACATCAAACGACCAGCAATGAGTAGTAATTATGAAGGCTTCCTTAATATATAAAAACGACAGCCTTTGTTCATGCTAAGAAAGAGTAGAGATACTTCCTAGGTTTGAAAACATTACTAATAAATTACACTTTCTTATAAAATTGTGCTACGGAGATTCCTCATTTTTTATTTCTGCAGAAATTTTTTCCAGGAAGGGCACCAGCTTAAGAGCGTCTCAAATTTGTGCAAAACGAAGTTCTGGAGCTTATGATTACGTAAACTATGAGCCGTATCTCACAACGCAGTATATCTTATATGTTCACTCTCAGAAAGTAAAGATGTCTTTACATGTAATTTTCGTGTATAAAAATTGAATAGTTTCTCTAAGTCATTTTAAGGTAGGACTTTCTGCCTCTCTCTCAATGGAAACTTCTTGTAGGAACCAGAAGACCAGTAACAATACCGTTCAGCGTGCTGTAATCCAAATGACACTCGAACGTTAAGAATTCAGAAGTTTGTGCTTCACGGAATAATGTAGGCAGACAGCTAAGAATTTACACGCATTTTTAGAATGACTTGCAATTTTAATGAAGTCGGAAAGTGAAGGTGTACAACACGAGCAATAGTGGCTGCTTGTGGTATACAAAAGCACTAGTGGAATTCCGATGTGACGTGCGACTTAACGAACTCTAACTTCACCATGCGGAGGTGAACCCGTTGAACTCTCCATGTCTTCTAAAACTGTCCGAGGAGTTGTAGCATTTGTGTCAAGACGCCCACTAAGTGGCCAAACATCTTATTGCAATTATTTTCTTCACAGCAACGCTTGTAAACAAACCTTTACCGTTTTAATAGCATTTCTATGTCGATAGTATCGTAAAACTGCAGTTTCCGATTCTCTATTCTGATACTAAAGCTTCCATAATGGTGCGAATTCTGCAGCATTCGACATGCCGCGATTGTTGGCACATCTCTCACTACAGTTCGTTCCATACACGATTCTCGTGAAGCGTCACTAACGGCGGTATAGCATCTTTTTTTCTTTTTTGTCCTATTTGTGAACTTCATGTTCGTGTCAAAAACAATCCTTGGTATTTCCGGCCTGTATGTCAATTTGTAGCCGCGGCGGATTGGCCGAACGGATTGAGGCGCTATGCTACGGTGCGCGAGGCCGTTCCCCGTCGGGGGTTCGAATTCCCCCTCGGACATGGATATTTGAGTCGTCTTTAGTATAAGGTAGTTCATAAATAGTTTGTAAGCTTAGGGAATGATGACCCCGCAGTTAAGTCCCATAATCTTTACAAACATTTAAACTTTTTTTTTCAATTTGTAACTCTCTACCTTAAACGCTTGAGAGAGGTGCCATTCGTGGTCCCAAGTGCGATAGGCAGCTTTTCGAATCGTCGTTCGGAAGTCTGTATATGGAATCGGCGTAGGGCAGTGTTGTCCTTCCGTAATACTTCTCTTGGCGAGGCGGTCTACTGTTTCGTTATGGGGTATACCTTGATGTCCTTTAATCCAAAGTAAGTGGATGTCTATGCCCACTGTCTGTGCAGTTTGTATGGCCTCCAAGACGTCCAATATATATCTATTCGTTTGTTTGTCAAACGTCGGATGTTGTAATTTTTTCAGCACGCTTTGAGAAGGACACCTGGCAGCTATACAACCAAATGTCTCCTCACGACCATGGTTTTCATCGATGATGCTTAGTAGACGTCATGCAACGTCTATCATTCGGATGAGACTGGGACATGGATGTTACCCTGCCCACCTACACCGTTTGAAAATCATCGCTTCTCGGCATTGCGACAAAGATGCAACGGCAGTGGCGGATCTCAACCACATCATACTGGCATGCACCAAGTACACGGCCGCACAAAGTGTATTCTACCGAACGCTGGTTGCGAGGGGTTACCCCCTCCCCACAAGTGTCACTGTCCTCCTTCATGGATTCGACAAGTTTACGTACAGTTTACTGAAGGACTACCTCAAAGTCACCGGCATACAGCTCTAATTTTAGAGCTAGTGTGTTTACCTTGAACATGCACAGCGTGAAACTGCATAAGTAATTTTATGTTATATTTTGACTTTTATTTGTCTTTGCACCTCTCATATGGTCCTATGCTGTTTGCACCTTCAATGTATTACATATGTCACTCGTACTGTTAAATATGTATTGTTTTATGTCTTGTACATATGATTTTTCTACTTTTATTCGAAGGCTGTATGATGTGAGATACTTATTAATATTGTGCTATACATTGTAAGAATCTCAATTCTATTGTAATGTTGTCAATGTAATAACCGCTGGCTGTATGGTCACTGTAACCAAAAGCCATAATAAAGAATATAAAAAAAAACCTCTCTACCATCCTTCTTCCGTGATTTAATGCACATTCAAATGTTAGTGGACTTTTCGATCATCCTGTATCTATGAAGCAATATAAACGTCATTGAAAGTGAAACGATAAATACAAGTAACAAATTGTAGCAAAATTACATACGACAAACAAGGAAAAGCTAATGTGACGTAGAATGAAATGTCAAATGAGATCACATATCATTCGACTGTGCTTGTAGCTAGTTACACTGAGTTTACTCGGGCACCGAAAGCTTGCTTATCTATGCTGTTCTTCAAAGTCATCACTTTTGCCCTCTGATATATTAATTGCCTTTAACACCAATAACTGATAAACTATCGGTTCATGTACGAGAACTTTGTGTTGTCGCTGTGGTCTTAAGTTAGACGACTGAGATTGATGCCTTCCTCCTTTCAAGTCTATCCTGGTCATTGCTACAACTTCCATTCATTTGAACTTGTTCCTCTACTGTTCTCACCCTCAGTCTCCCAACATTAACAAATTGATTGTTCTAATGTGTCTGCAAATTCGTGCAAATACTTTGGAGGCATGGTTTATCGAACTCATTGTTCGATAACATACACACCATATTGTGAGGTTGCCTATATAAGCACTGAAAAATCCGTTAAACTTCATTTAAATGGTGAAGAAAGTCAAATTCAAAGGCCTAAAATTTAACTAAACACCTAGGAATTGCAATCGCGAACAAATGAAAATGGAAAGAGCTCATGGAAAATGTTTTGGGGAAGGTGAACAAAGGATGTGTTTTACCGGCAGGTACTTAGATGATGCAACAGTTGCACTAAAGAGCCCCAACACACAACTTTTCGAGTATTGACGCGCAGTGTAGGATCCTTACCACGCGGAACTGACGGATTACACAAGGAACGTTTAGGCAAGGATTACTCGTTTTGTATTATCGCGATACAGGGGAAATTGCATCATGGAAATGCTGTAATAGTAGGGGTGGATATCATTAAAGGTGAGACGTTATTCGTTGCGACGAGATACATTTACGAAATATCTTTAACTTTCTCTCCTGAATGTTTTTGACACCCGCCTACATTGGCAGGCGTGATAATCATAATAAATTAAGAGAAATCAGATCGTTCCTTCGGGATAGATAGCTTCCTTACGAACGTGGGATCTTATTTGTTCCATGAGGAAGAAGGGAGGAAGGGACCATAAAATCCTGTCGACACTGTAGTCATAGTCATTGGAGACGGAGCACACGCTCGGATAGATTTTGTCAGGGATGGGGAATGAAATCGGCCGTTCCCTTTGAAAAGACCCATTTCGAGATTTTCCCGGAGTGGTTCAGGGAGATCACGGAGAACCTAAATCTGGATGGCCGGAGGCGGGCTTGGACCACCACCTTCTGAACGCGAGTCCAGTGTGTTACCAATGCGCCAACTCTGTCGGTGTTTTTTCCCACTTTAGGTTACGGTAGTAACACTAAAAGTGGGCCTTTGCGATCGTCTTTTGACAGCTCGAAATTTAAATGAAAATAACGGCTTAACTATTCATCTGACACGAAAATTGAATAACCGAATTTGTAGAGGAGAAAATTCTCTACAACTTTGCTCTCTTATGTTTTTTTTTTCATATATCGTAGCGTTTCAGTGATATTTTCAAAAATAAAGGAGATTTTCGGATGTATGTCTGTCTGTCCGTCTGTCTGTCTGTCCGTAACGTGTTCCCTGTTTTGAAGACGAACGTTTCAACCGATCAGCACCAAATTTTACAGACATGACTGTAAGCCGCCAGAGACCAGAACCTCCCTTTTTCAATTTTTTTCGGAGAAAAAATACGGTAGTAAAACAAAAAAAGCCGTATGTAATTGCTAACGAACCGTTCATCTGACACGAAAACTGAATAAACTAATTGATAGAGGATAAAATTCTCTACAACTTAGCTCCCTTATGTTTTTTCCATATCTCGTATCGTTTGAGGCATATTTGCAAAAATAACGGAGATTTGACACCCTCCATTGAATTAACGAAAACCAGCCGTTCGGAGATGTCACGTGACATTCCTCGCGTATTTGATGATTTTTTTATCGTAACTTACACGTTGTCATTTCAAAGCAACGGCACAATGAGGAATTAACAAAAAGATATCGTTCTTCGTACGATAAATGATAATCTAATAGCCGGCCGCGGTGGGCGAGGAGACTAAGGCGCTCCAGTCACGGTCTGCACGGCCACTACGGTCGGGGGTTCGAATCCCCCCTCGGGCATGGATATTTGTGCCGTCCTAGTTCGTAAGTAGTTCATAAGTAGTTTGTAAGTTTAGGGACTGATGACCCCGTAGTTAAGTCCCATAGACTATACAAACATTTTTGATAATCTAATATCTACAAATGCCATATTAACATCAGTTAACAACGGCCATCAATAGTATGAGATTAAAGAACTTGTGTTTTGATTTATGGCCGTAGTGTAGTGAGCAAGGTGCTGGTCTGTGACATGAAAGGTCGTTGGTTGGAAACCCGCCACTACCCAATTTTTTTTCCTAAAAGGGTTTCAGACATTCTTATTAATTAATTAGTTATTAGTTAGATTATTAATTTAGTCCAAAATGTTTGCAAAAACTTATAAAACTGCAAATCTAAAGTGGGCCGTAAAACACGTCAGTGCGATTTTTTTCTCTGCTGACCGATGAATTATTTTATTTATTTTGTTTTATTTTATTTTCTATCAGAGAGGACCCCCAGCCTTCTGACTGAACGCGTTCGGCTGCCGTGCCGTCGCGGTGGAATGACCGACTGCTCTAAGGCGACTTGCTTTGGAGTGCGTGATTGCTCCCCGTCGGAGGTTTGAGTCCTTCCTCGGGAATGGGTGTGTGTGTTGTCCTTAGGTTAGCTTAAGTGATTTTAAGTACTTTGTAAGCCTAGGAACTGAGAACCACAGTAGGTATGGTTACCATGCCAAACATGGTAACATTTGGTTACCATGCCAAACTAGTCGGAGAAGGACGAGCAAGATGATGAAATCAGTACTGAATGTTTTCGCAATGGGTGGCTATGACCACTGCTACATTTCTCTCCATTGAATAATATATGCTCTGTATGTGTTGTTGCTTCCACATATTGCCAAAGTTGATCTGGTGCTGCAGCGGGTGGTGTGTCCTTGTCCACTCGTTCCGCATTCATCGACCAGTCGATTTCGATAGACAGCATATTAGAACAGGCAGGCCAGGACATCAAAGCTTTCCGACGGGTGAAGAAGTCATGAACACAGGAAGCCATGTCGACCGCGCATCATTGTTTTGCAACGTGGATGCTGGCAAGGTATGTGAGGATAACATGCGTTAACACTTCATTGATGAAATGCTGGCTGTTTACTTAATGGCAACGCGTACTTTTATCTTTTTTGTTCTTCTGGTAGATCGATACTTTCGGTCGTTTTGTTCACATTAGTTCTCGATTGTTGTTGTTGTTGTTCTTCTTCTTCTTATTATTATTATTATTATTACACAGGGCGTTGAGCCCCCTGACCGAGAGCGATGAGCCAGTCAGGTAAATATGTTCTTTGCGTTCGATTGTTCATGTTTGTTCTCGGTATATCGTTGAGTTTTTGGCTCAGTATTTTTTTTATTACAGAGAGCGATCAGTTCTCTGACCGGGCAAGCTGAGCCACCGCGCCCGGAAGTACTAGAGTGGTGCGTGAATCGAATCCGATTCCACTCCAAATCAAAAGACCGAGTTAAGGATCGGTATGGCGATGTGTATGGCAACAGTTTTCGAGTCTCTTACTACAGTGTCGCTAGAATGTAATACGACTATCGGGATGGTGAACTCAGAATTGAAATTTGACAGTAAAACAATGTTATTCTTTTTGTGTCCCAGCCTCGTCGCCGCTTTTGTGTCTCGTTTCCGTCGTAGGTGTCGGTGGCCGAGTAGAAAGACCGACACAGGAATAAAGGATGCACGCTTGTGCAGGTAGGAGGTGACCAGCCAGTGGGACAGCAGAAACTAGAAACACTAGAGTAAATTAGAACGAGATATATATTTCTTAGAGCCTTAGTAATACTTAACTTTTACATAGCTCAGTACTGCAGAATGCTGATACATAGTTGAGCTAGAGGCCTGCCTAGTGCCTATCCGATAGCCAAGTCTTCACTGGTGCCTTTCTGATTCCGAAGTGTTAACTGGTTCCTATCTCAGTCCCAAGTGAACGATGCAGTCCAGTGGTGGCCACGAGCGGAGTCGCAGCAGAAGGCGCTCGTGGCTGACGTCGTAAGGACGCCGCGCCGTGCGTGCATGGCGGCGCGCGCCGAAAGTAAGTGGCGCGCACTTCATACTTGTGCGACACCACAATTCTGATCCTGATTATGCCTGCACCACCACGATATTATGGAGGCTCGTGGTGAGAGTCTGTCGAAATGTTGCCTTGTGCTCGCTATACGAATTCTGCGCCAGGTATTACGGTTTTAAATAGTATTCTACTCCGCCACCCGCTGCTACACCAAATCATATTTGGAACATCCGGGAAAAGATGGGACTGCTTTATCCCAGCAACACATCCAGAGCCTCTTTGATTCAATACCTTGACGTATAGCGATCAATGGCGGCAATACTCAAGGCCGATTTCATCATTTCCTTCACTTTACGTCTGGCGGTATTTCTTATACCGTGATATTTGTACAAATTCTTTCCTGACAAATAAATTTCGCTGTGATATCTCCTGTGCTTTTTAGAGTTGAATTTTGATTAGTCACTCGGGCGCTGATGACCTCGCTGTTGAGCGCCCTAAAGCGCCAATCATCATCATTGATTGGTCAGCAGTGTAACCGGTCAGTGATAGATACACTAAGTACTTTTCCGTTTCGGTTGCATAAATAATACGATTGCTATAGACTACAATCCTATCTTGTTCCTTTCCTAATCTCTGCGACCCTATCATGCTCTTGAGTCTTATAACTGATGTCTGGGTTTTGTGCAAGATGAATGTAACTTTCCGTTCCCTTTATTTGACCCTCGATATCCTCAGAATTTGAAAGAGTGTATTCTAGTCAGCATTGTCAAAAGCTTCCTCCAAATCTACAAAAACAATATAGTAGGCTTGCCTTTACGTATCTTCTAAGACAAGTAGTAATGTATTTCCTACGAAATAGAACGTTTCTTACATCTCTCCAAAATCCAAATTGATCGTATTCTCCGTTTTCCCATTCCTCTGAATATTATTCTTGTTACTATCTTACATACATGACTTATTAAAGTGATAATTCTGCAAATTTTATACTTTCCGCTCCTGCTTTCTTTGGAATTGGAATTATTATGTTCATCTTGATGTCTGACGGTAGTTCCCCTGTCTCATACATCTTGCACACATGATGGAACAGTTTTCTGGTGCCTGACACACTTAACGATGTACTCACGTCACCGATTACCAGATGTTTCTTCCTGAAAAAATTAAATATCACTTCTGTCAAAACAAAATGTAAAATTTCTGTACTCATTTTAGCATCTACAGTTAACTAGGGAGCCGCGGCGGAGCGGCCGAGCGCATTGAGGCGCTATGCTACGACGCGCGAGACCGTGCCCCGTCGGGGATCCGAATCCCCCCTCGGGCATGGATGTTTGTGCCGTCTTTAGTATAAACCAGTTCATAAGTAGTTTGTAAGTTTATGGACTGATGACCCCGCAGTTAAGTCCCTTAAGCTTAACAAAAATTTGAACCTCTCTGGAAGAAATGTGTTTTAGTTTAGTGGAAAGCTATTGATAAAATTTTACGTTCCTACATTTGAAGTTGACTACAGTACGGTTTCACTGTCGGCAACGTAATTTTACTTAATTGATATTAAGAGAAGATAAATTCGTGCGTTTCTGGAGGCTTGTAGGCAGTCGTTTTTATTACTGTATTTACAGGTGTAATAGTAAACGATGGACTTGACTGACTGCTACAAGGTACCCTTCGCCGTACAGGATATGGTAGCTTCTGCAGCACGTATGTAATTATACACATTGCAACGCACACAGCTTGGCAGAAAGGTGATGATCGTAGGAGTGGTTGTAAGTGCATGGAACTACATATGATTACACTACGGGATGAAAGAGACAGGGCCGCTGGCAATCGCAGATGGAACGTCAGCGCCAGATCAGTAGCGGGTCGAAACCTGTCTGGCAACAATGCGTGCCTTTATACTATTCGGAATAGGGGCAAACGGCTTTTGAATCCTCCCCTGAGGCAAATTTGTTCATTGCTGTTGCACCTGTCACTCCAGATCCTGCGAGTTCGTACTGGGACTGAGGTTCCTTAATGTCATCCCACACATGCTCATTGGTGGAGAGGTCCGTAGATCTTGATGTCAATAGGCGGACCTTCCCATGCTTCAGAAGTCCATAGACACACATGCAGTATTTAGGTGTGTGTACTATCGCGCTGGAACACTGGCCGAGGGTGCTGTAACATCACGGGTAGGACATGCGGAATGCCTATGACGTGTCGCTGTGCTGTCAGTCAAACTGCCTGAGGAAGTCAGGAAGATTAAAATTTAACGTCCCGTCGACAGTGGCCATTAGAAACGGTGCTCATGCTCAGATTGTTTGGGTAACGATGGAGAAGGAAATTGGCTGTTTTCTTTGAAAGGAACCATCCCGGCATTTACCTGATGTGATTAAAAAAATTCGCGGTATACCTAAATCTGGATGGCCAGAGGTGGAGTTGAACGAGCGTTCTCCATAATGCTATTCCGCTGCGATACCGCTGTGCCATCTCGCTCGATCTGTCAAAGCACACTATATGTGACCTGAACACATATCCTATTGCTCCTCCCAGAGGTTACGCCTGTGTGTGTGTGTGTGTGTGTGTGTGTGTGTGTGTGTGTGTGTGTGTCTCAACAATATTGGTAGGTTGTACTGCCTATGTCCTTGACGCCGCCAAATCTGAACAGGAGTACGGTGGTTCAAATTCGACTTCGGTCATCCAGATTAAATTTTACCGTTAAGTTCTTAAATCGCTCAACGCAAACACTAGAGTGTTTCGTTCCCAATCCTTCACCAAAACAATTCATAGATGAACTCCGTCTCTAATCACCACGCTGTCGACGGAACGTTAAACCGTAATTTCCCCTTGTCCTTGCTTTACAAACACGGAGCTAAAGGAGAGTAGACACTCATCCATAGGGTCATTTTTCTTGATCGATCCGAACCTGCACGACTTGACTGGACGCCCTCAAGTAACGACTGATTCCAACATCGAGCCACTGTGACATCTGAATGGCCGACTTGCCTGTCAGTTGTACGATACGACCACCCTGCTTCAAGTCGTCCAACTATGCGGTCTCCGTGAAATGCATTCAGTTGTACTGCTTCTGCGAGTATCGCGGGTACTTCGTACTGTATGTAAATATCTTGCTTCAGACTCACGGATTTACTTGGTATCAGCTTCGCAACTCGGCGGCGAAATCGCGGATGCTGTCTGGTGGGCGTTATACTCATTCAATAACAATCTTAAGTCTCTCATCAATGGTATGCATGAACACCGAAATCGAATGATATTGGACCACACCTGGCTGCATCACTGTTTCTTTTAAGGCAGTGTACTAAATAAAGGATCATTTAAAAGCTCATAATTGTTTCTCGTTTTGACGCAGAAGTTTCAAATTTGACTCAAAAGTGCTTATAACCTTACTTGATAGTGTTGATAAATATGGAACCTGTAATGTCATCGTTGGCTTGGGGACGCATCAAGCAGCATGGAGCTCAGCAGGTGGCACGAAGGGTGTCGGTGTCGCTTCCCTGCTCCCACCCTTATCTAGTTGTTACAACAGCACAGCATGCAGTGAAACATGAGAGCTGATAAGACACGAAAAACATTTGCTGCTACGAATCACGTCCGCATTTTGATGGACGGGTTCCAATAGATATTAATTTTTCCATTCTGTACACCAGCGGAAAATTTTCGATCGAGCTACATTCTAACGAGGGTAATTACGTTGAGTGGGTTTGCAGCTTCACACTTCCATTAGAGTAGGATTGAATTGTCTGCTGGATGTCAGCAGTATAGAGGTTGTCAAAAACATCATCCTGTCCCTCATACGTAAAGCAACTATACTTAACTATACTAGTGATGTCGAGCAGTATCTGCGAGATCTTGTATTCTATACGAACTAGTCTTATGGTCATTCAAAATTGTAAATGACTATTGTTAATATACCGTAGCTAGAAATGTAAGGAGATGGAACCTGGATAAATTGAAGAAACTCGAGGTTGTTGAGAGATTCAGAGATAGCATTATGCAAAGACTCTAAGGTATTTTCACTCACCACCCCCTAGTTTATAAGGTTTTGAAAAATGTCATTAATAAGGCAAAAGTTTGTGGTCTGCAAAAGGAATATAAAATTAAAGCTATATGATCTGTCTGGACAGCAGCACAGAAAGAAGAAGCACGGGTAACGTTGTGAGAAGAAATAGCGAAGGCCGCAGAGGATCAAATACATAGTAAAACAAAGACTACTTGAAATCCTTGGATAACGCAGGCGATACCAAAGGTATCTGGTGAAAGGAGAAAATATAAAAATGCATCAAATAAAGCTGTCAAAAATGAGTAGAGACTGCTAAAATGAGGTTGACAGGAACGTTAAATTGGCTAAGCGGGAGTGGCTGGACAACAAATGGAAGAACGATGAAGAATGTATAACTGCGGTGAAGATAGTTACCGCCTACAGGAAAATAAAACAGACGTTTGGAGACAAGAAAAGCTGCCGAGTAACATCAAGCTACTGACATGCAATGGGCGCTGGCATGCACTTAATAACAGAGAGGAGCATCGTTTGCGATGTCATTGGCACCTGACAAACAGAACTGCTTTATATAAACAAACATTTCAATGTGGGATGTACGATGAACGTATCCGCTAGGTACAATTTGGCGTTAACTGCCTACGGCAGCCGCTGACCGACTTACGTAGGTGTGCTAACTGCACGACTTCGCTAACTGCGCCTATCTTCGGCTCGTGACCATATCGGTTTGTCCCTAGACGACTGGAAAGCCTAACATGGTCAAATAAGGTCCGATTTAGTTTTAAAAGGCTTATAGTAGGGTTCGACACTGATACTGGTGCTGATTCCATAATGGTGTGGGATATTTTAACATGAAATCGAGTTGCTTCTCTTATCAAAATAAAGCGATCAATGACTGTAAATAGTTTGATTTTGCTACTTGGAAACCATTTCCTTCCATTCATGCACTTCATGTTCATAAACGTAAATATATTGCTTCTGACTCAAAAGGCAATTGCCTGGAACCAACTTCGCAAATGAGCGGCGAAATCGCGGATATTGTCTGGTGAGCGTTCTACTCATTTCATAACAATCTTAAGTCTCTCATCAACGGTATGCATGAACACCGAAACTGAATAATATTGGACCACTCCTGGCTGCATCACTGTTTCTTTTAAGGCAGTGTACTGGGCTACTGGCCACTCACATCGCTCGAAATGAATCGCATGGAACATTTAAGGGACATAATCCAAATGTCAGTTCGGTTAGAAAATCCTCTAGCGGCAACAATTCCGCGTGTGAATAAGTATAAAAGCACTATGACTAAATATCCTGTACATCTTTCTGAGCCTCGCAGGAATAGCCGAGCAGTCTGGAGCGCTACGTTACGGATCGCGCGGTCTCCCGCGTCGGAGGTTCGAATCCTCCCTCGGGCATGGATGTGTGTGTTGTCTTTAAGCTAGTTTAACTTAGTTTAAGTAGTTTGTAAGACTAGGGACTGATGACCAACGTAGTTTGGCCCCATAGGATTATAAACATTTATTTATCATGTTTGTGAAGCTTATGGGACTTAACTGCGGGGTCCCTAAGCTTACAAACTACTTATGGAGGAGGTTGGGTTGGGTTGCTTGGTTTGGATAGGATGACTAAATTTCCAAGGTTATCAGGCCCCTGGTGGGGAGGGGAAGGGGCGAGGATTAGAAAGCAGGGGAGGGGAAAAGGGAGGGGAAAAGGACAGTCCGGAAAGTAGAGAAGGACGGAAGACTGCATTAGCCCGGGGCCCCGTGCTCGCCACGCACGAACTCACGAAAGTACTTATGAACTACCTTATACTAAAGACAGCACAAACATCCATGCCGGAGGGGGGATTCGAACCCCCGACGGGGGCAGCATAGCGCCTCAATGCGCTCGGCCGCTCCGCCGCGGCCTGAATACCCTGCATGGCACTTCCAGTTACATGCTGAGTGCATGCCCGTCGAGAACAAGGAGGTCCACAGGATATTAAGAGGTGTCTCATGACTTTTGTCATCTCACTTTGAGTGTCAGGTTGTGTGAATAATGGCGTTTCCAGACCCGGTCACCGCTCGCAATAAGGCCATTTCTAGGCACCAGGAAATAAGAGTGCGTCTTTTTTCGAAGTTGCTTATGTCGCTTGGATGTCGTACACGTTTACCATTGTTTTGGATCGCATTGACGGTTAGCATTTCAAGGTACACGGAAACTCGTAGGAAGTTTCTAGCTTCTTTCCATACAAGAGAAAGGCCACAGACTTGGTAAAATGTTTCGGATTATATTGGCAGGTAGTTTGTGTACAATTTAAATTTAAAGACTCTAAGACATTTTGACTCAACACCCCCTAGTTTATAAGGTTCTGAAAAATGTTATTAAGAAGGCAAAACCTATGTGGTATGCAAAAGGAATAGCTGATTCTCAGGATAAAATTAAAGCCATATGATTCGTCGTGAAAAATGTTTCTGGTTAGCACCACAGAGTCAGTGCGTATTGCAAGTTTTTCTTTTACTGATATGTCAGATATATGTACAGTATTTACTAACCACTTTCTGAATATAGCGGGTAAATTAAACGGAACACTAGCGCTTACAGATAATCATACAACTTTCTTAGCACTCCGAGACTGTTACCTGAAATAGTCCTCCGTGATACTGACAAGCGAGAGATTGAGTCAATAATTAAATGCCGCGTGGAGTAGCCGAGCGGTCTAAAGCGTCTCGCTGCGGAGCGCGCGGTTGCTCGCCGTGGAGGTTCGAGTCTTCCCTGGGGCATGGGTGAGTGTGTTGCCCTTAGGTTAGGTTTAAGTAGTTTGTAGGCTACGGACTGATGACCACGCAGTTTGGTCCGATAGATTTACAAACATTTGAACATTTGAATCAATAATTAAATCACTAAGGACTAAGAACTCGCGTGAATACGATGGGGTACCTAGCAGAATTCTTAAGTACTGCTCCACCATTGTTAGCCCAGTAATTTTTCCTTTCGGACTGGTGCGTTTCCTGACAGACTGAAGTATTCAGCAGATAACCACTTTATAAAAATGGAGAAAGGGCTGGCGTAGACAGCTTTAGACCTATTTCCATGCCACCAGTTTTTGCTAAAGTTGTTGGAAAGGTTGCATATTCAAGGTTAACTCATCATTTCAGTTAATATAATTTGCTGTCAAATGTACAGTTTAGTTTCGGAAGTGTTTTAAAAACCTAAAATGCTATATTCTCCATTCTCACTCAGGCACTTGATGTATTAAACAAAAGAATACGAACGGTAGACGTATTCACTCATTGAACGAAAGCGTTTGATTTTGTTGGTCACAAGATATTGTTGCAGCAGTTAGAACATTGTAAAGTAGAGTAAGGGGAGTAGCTCACAATTGGTTCATGTCTTAGTTAAATAATAGATAGCAGAAGACGATCCTCTACGTTGTTGAAAATAGCTGTAATATGCACTCACAACTGGGCAGAGTCAAGCGGTGAGGAGGGAGATGGGGAGGGAGAGGGGGTTCCCCATTGTTATGTTCTGGGGCCACTGTTGTTTCTCATTTATATACTTGACATTCCTTGTGGCATAACAGGTAGTTCTAAGATATTCTGTTTGCTGATGGCACTACCTTAGAAGAGAAGGACTTTGTTCGCAGTATTGATGCAGTATCAAATAATGTAGTCAAAGGATTAAATTCATGGTCTGCGGAAAGTAAATTGATCCAAAATCACAGTAAGTTTCGGGTTTTACAGTTTCTAACACATCATTCAACCAAAACTGACTTTTGAATCACACCGTATTACACGGAATGGGCACATGATAAATGAGACTCAACAGTTATAATTTTAGGCGTTCAGATAGATAGTAAGGTGTAGTGGAAAACCGAGTTTCAGGATCGCATTCAGAAATTAAATGCTGCGTTGTTTACCATTCGAACATTGTCTGAAATAAGTAATAGTTCAACACGAAAAGTAATCTAATTAGTTTATTTTAATTCGCTTCTCAAGTATGTTTTTTTCTGTGGGGCGGTTGGAACTCCTGTGGTTTAAGTAGGATATTCATTGCACAGAAACGAGCGATTCGAGTAATATGTGGGTTAAGCTCGCGTTCTTTTAGTCGATCCCTCTTTAGTAGCCTGGGAATTCTGGCATTGTCATCTCAATACATATTTGTAATGTCCTTTTTTGTTAATAATAATTAGTTATTCCTAAGAGTTAGCAGCTTTCACTCAGTTAATACTGGAAAGAAGTCGAATCTACATCTCCTTGACCCTATTGCAGAAAAGTGTGCAGTATTCTGCCGCATCAATTTTTAATAAGCTGCCACAGTTATTCAAAATGCTTAGTAGTAATCCTCGGACTTCCAAGGCTAAACTAAAACTTTTTCTCCTGGCTCATTCATTCGATTCAGTGGAGGAATTCCAGGAAAAAATTAAAGATCAAGTTAATATCTGTGTTACGTTGTAGGTTCTTTTTACTTTTTCTTAGGTCTGCCGTGTGCATAGGATTACTATACGTTTCACTTTGTCTATTATTACTCTTTTGTTACAATTTCCTCAATTTGGTCTCGTGGGACATGTTGAATATAAATAAAAATAAATAAATAAGACTAATAATCTACTCTAAACTGGCGGTATCAGTGGATAATTGGAAACTAAGCAGTTTCATCACCGGCAAACGTGTCTTCAGTTTGAAAACGTAGAAACAAACTGTAACAGCTATCACATACTTCAGGTAAACGCTGTTGAACGGAAGTGTCTTTGGCCTTGGGACATCGACATTTGCCTGGGAAATAGAGAACGTGCACTCTATTTCGAAATGCATTTTTCCAGCCCCTTTTTTTATTTTCTCCGAATAGAAATTACTAGGAATATAGGGTTAACTTAAAAAAGCAAGTAAATCAATAAGGAAAAATGGCAAAGTAGACGAATGTGTTTCTTATCAGTTATGGATTAGTAAAGAATTAAAATTTCAAGCCTAGTTGTGTAAAATCTATTTGGAGTTTGCTAGCTTCGGATTATGAGGGTTTAACATTTAGTGCTTTTTTCTTACGACTACAGGATCAGCGTATCTGCTAAACTTATACATAAGTTGACAAAAGGGGGAAAACACTTTGTGTGTTATAGAATAAGCTGTTACTGCATGTTGTGTACAATTCAGTGCTTGACACAAATTGTTTGACATATGGCTTGCCCTTGCGTTTTGTCTTTTGTGCAGCAGCAGATGAAATTTTGTTATATTAAAAGAAATGTAAGATATAAGTTATTTTTATCTTGCACCAGGAAGAAGTTCTCATAATTTATTTGTGCATGTTTGGAAATTAACACGAGTTACAGCATCTCAAAGACGATTATTCAATGGCAAATGACCTTTTTCTTTGAAGTCTTAAACAAATTTCAGAACAAAAGCACATCGAGAAACAATTGGGGCTAAATATGCAGAAAGGTACATGCAGTTTGAACGTTAAATTGACCTTATTATATCTTGGGCGCACAGTGTTAGAAATGTCAGAATACTGAGGCATTGACAGATACAAAAACTGGCTAAATTCGTGAAGAAATTAAAACACTTCGTAAATAGTCAGTTGAAGCAGCTAAGGCCTCTAAATACCAAAGACACCTGACGACGGCAATACGCCGAAAGATATTTCGTGATTAATAAATGAGATAATATATTACAGTTTCTTGGACCATTTTTTTACAAGTATGTCAACATAGTTAAATTGAACATTATCTCTTTGAGGCAGTGGCAGTTATTTCCAATCGACATATAAAACTAAGAAATATTTCAATATTTAATGTATTTGCTGAATTAGGGTAATTTAGAGTATGTGCTGTGTTTGCGATTGTATAGGTAATCTATTCTTCTGATGCCAGACGGATATCTAGTTCGTTCCAGTTTCACATGTACGTGATCACGTGTTCACGGGAATCATTCACATATACAGGAAATTTTGGCGTCTGGAAATCTAAGGAGACATCTGAGAGTCGAAAGACGTGTATTACACATGAATCTCGTCTGAAAGCGTTTGTTACAGGTAACACCGGATTCACAGCGCATTTTAATACTGATGCCGATTATACTGCAGGTAAAGAGTGGTTCCTCAGTTAATTTTATTATTTCAATAGCCACAGTAAACTTCAGATGTGAAGTAAAATTTTTGACTCGTCTGTGTCCAGTGAATGTGTCTCAGGACTAAACAAAACTGGGTGTCCCAGTAAGGCTGTTTGTTCGCTAAAACGCTGCAGACCGGACGCATACCACAGACCAAGAACTCGTGCGGCTGGAATTTCCGGTTTCTTAGCGAAGGGAACTCCTATGGGCGGTTTTTGCACGTCTGGGATTTAAGAGGCGAGCTCCACTGGAGGCGTCTTCGCAAATTTCTGTGTTGAAAAAACGGGGCACAATCACTTCAAACAAACCATGACGTTGGACAAAAGAGTGTGAAGACTGATTCGTAGTCTGCACCCGTCAATTGTATACGTACTACGTTTTTATTTCCCTTTCGTCCAGGCGTGCTGTTACAAAGAGATTAACCTGCAGGATCTGGGAAAGTGTGCAAACGAACTGAAGCAAGAAGGCAATAAGGGAGGTCTAGAAGAAAGAATTTTAAAACGATAACAGTTTTAACGAATTTTGAACGTCCTTGATAAGATACATTCTTTTGATGCAAATTATGTACTTCAAATCTGTAGTATGCTGACTATTGCATATGGTTGAGTAACAAGCAAAGTTACTGAGAAAAATATATATTAATAGTTATAAAAACACTATGAATTGTTTCAGAATAAAGAGGAGAATACTTAAACGGTCAAACCACCACAGAAACATGTTTAAGTAAGTACAAAATAGATCTTTCATGTACCGAATCCTGTTTCCTAAATTGCTGATCCGTAAAAAACGGAATGCCTTGGAATATAAGTACAGCTGTTGTATGATTATATGAAGAGTATTTCAGCAAGAAGCTTATGGTGAGTTTAAAATAGTTTGGGCCATCACAAGCTCAAGAAACAAAGTATTTCTGCAAGTGACTTTAGGACAGTTGTGTGTGGCATAGTACATAGAGTTATACAACTTAATTTGACACTGAAATGCTTCATGATAAGGACAAGGCATCTACGCTTATCCGAAGTGAAATTGAAGTGAATGAAGTAAACAAGACGTGAACAAAATCTCTGGGTAACTTTGCTATTTGATTAATAAGTTTAACAATAAATAGATCATTTTACTGGAAGTATCTCTTCTAAATTATATACTAAAGTGAAAGTACGCTATATTTTTGTTCTGAAACGTGACGTTTAGTGTAGTACATCTACGTACATATTTCGCAAGTCATCATATGTTGAGTGGCGGAGTGTACCTCGTAACACTACTGCCCACTTCCTGTTCCACTCGCAAATACAGAGAGGGAAAAACGACTATCTATATGCCTCCATTCGAATCCTAATATTACGTAACCTCTAGAGCTGTTCAAACAGCGGCTGTTAATTCATCAGAGAGGAGTGCGCCACGTGTCCACATCCGCATGGGCTTTGGTGGGACTGTGGGCGTGTGTTTAGCGACGTTCCGGAACGCACCTGTGGTCCACATCTGATAATCTTATAGTAAGCTACCCAGTTCTACAAATGTCCGGCCGGATTAATTCATCTATGACCACTACTTCAATACAATGTTTCTAGACCCCTCTCGGATTCTGAGTGATTTTGAAAGTGAAATAAATACTAGGTACTATTATTTGTCTGCTGATCAGAAACTGCTGTGTTTTTGTTATATATGTGTCTGAGAAAGAGAAGTGTAACCTTTTGAAGCTTTAGGTGAAAACAGAATTGTCATGAAACTGACGCTACAGACCGTCTCTTAAAAGTTTCAATGTGGCTCAGTACGTAGTTGGATACCAGATCCGGAAAGCTTTTTCAAAGGACGATCTGATTAGAGAGAGTATCATAAAGGGTGCCGAGTTCTGTACTAGATGGGAACCGCACCGGTTTCTGATATTTATCGGCAATATCCTGGGTTATTTTGCATACAAACATAAAAGTAGACATTTGGAGAAAAACCAGGATGACATTAATCTATCATAGATTTATTTCATATTAGTAATTGTCTCGTCCCGCTACGAATCTAAGCATACAAACCGACAAATTTACATCTCTGGAAGATACCATACTTCTCTTTCACTTTTTTCCACTTAGTTCTATCTCAAGGAGAGTGTGTCAACGGCATTTCTTAAAATTCTCTCGTTTTATGTTATATGTTAATTTGACGACTGAGGAAAGTAAATGATGTAATTTGTTTGAGATGTTTCTTATTTATTAGTTAAAAAGACAGCAAATTGGCTTAAACATAGTTATTAACACAAAAAGTGACGTAACAAAATATGATATGCGTCACGAACGAATGGCTGCGCGGTTTGAGGCGTCATGTCACGGATTTGCGCGGTCGCTCTGTCGGATTTTCTAGTCCTCCCTCTGGCATGGGTATGCCTTTTGTCCGGAGCATAAGTTAGTGTAAGTAGTTTGAACGTACAGGGACCAATGATCTGCACAGCAATTTGCTCCCTTATATGTATTTCAGTTTCATGGTCACCACACTCCCCCATGTCAACTGCAGTTGTATAAGAGACCCTCCGAGACGTGGTTGTGCAAGTGATTTGTGTAACATGCAATTTCATCTTGATCTGATGCAGTTCGAAGGGGGATACGGTGGTTGTTCCCGTCGGATGGTAATTTCTATTTCGATAGTGGTACAAGAAATCAGCTTCTCACGTTCAGCTGTGTCCAGGGTGTTTCGTAAATGTCTAAATTAGGGTATCTCAGTCCACAACAGACGAATTACCGGCTGATCGGACGCCCTCGATGACCGTGACTGGTGACATCCTGAGACGGATCGTCAATACTGAGGGAAGGACAACAGTGTAACTAATCACTGCTCAGATCTACACAGGACGTCTTAGATACGTCTCCCAGTCGGCAGTCCATAGGGACATGGGTTACATGGGCTGTGAAAGCTGGCGCCTCAGACAAGTGTCTTGGTAACCCATCGAGCACAATGACATCACGTCGTCGCCATTCATCAGTGATGTAAACAAAATGGTGGAACATGATATGATAAAACGAATAACAATTTAACTGCACCAAGGTGATGTGAGGCATCGTCTGTGGCGCACATAACATGAATCGATGAAATCTTGATTACCACGAATGTGTGGCTGAAGACAATTGTGTCTCTGTTATGCTCTGGGGTCTAGTTTCCTGTTATGTGATGGGCCCCAAAGTTGTCCTGGATGGGACTTTGAATGGTTCGTGGTATGCTGAAGACCTGGGTAGCTATTTCATCTTAGTCTTGCCAGCAATATGACGGGTCTACAAAGTTTTATGATGATAAAACGCTTTCACATCGCCCCCACGCAACACACGACTGTGTTCAAGAAGATGCATGTGACGTCTACAGATACACCCGCAGCCCAGACTTCAACCCCATAGAGCATATCTAGGTTGTCATGGAACGCAAGCTCCATGACATGGATCCTGTACCCACGAACACACCGCAATCAGCTGGCGTTCTAAAGACGATTTGATGTCAGCCGCGTGCAGAGGTAAATGTAACCTTTAGTTTATCATTCCATTGTTCAAGTGTCAAGTAAGCTACAAGCGCTGGATCAAAAGATGAGAACTATCATTCTCTGAAATGATTTCATTGGCTCAGGTACTTACAGTTAACTACTTCATGACAATATTCCGCATTATTTATGACCTTTTGCCAAATATGTGGAAGACGTTGTGTACGATATTACCAAATGCGCGTCTATTTCAGTTAATGTCTCGTATTGATCGTCCTATGATATGGATTAAATCATTTCTAGTGTTGTACCGAATCCCTCGCAGTGAATATTTCACTTTTGCAAAGATCGTAATCAGAGAGACTCATGTCGAGTGAGTATGGTGAATGTTCCAGAATCTCCCATTGTCAGCGGCGCAATAGGTTCTGGACAGATTTAGCAGTGTGGCATGATGCATTGTCATGCATAATGATTGGGCGTTGCTTCATGAAATGTTGTTGCATCTGTCGTCGGTAAACAGAGAACATCTCTCTGTGTTAATCATCCCGTACACCGTTGGTTCTGAACAGTCCCGTGCCAGTGTTCACCTTGTACCCGGCATTTTTAAATACTGTTACTGCAGTTAATGTCCAAATGCATGTGTTTCCCACCTATCCTGTGATGAATTACATCCGGGTTTTCTCCATCGTAGTTCAGTTTTCGGCCGTCATGATTGCTTTTATCCCTAAACCATTGCCCACCTGTCCTCCATAGATAGCAGTACTAACCATCTGCGTGGGCATTCGATCACGAGTCCCTTGTAGCATATTATGTAGAGCATGTCTTATAGTGCTTGGTATACAAGGTGCGTCTGAAAGGTTTGGTGAACGGTCCCGTATTTTACTAACAGTCAACAAGCGCCCCCTATCGTGGAAAGCGCTACAGTGGTACAAGCTGCGACCCAGCTAACAGGGTCAGTGTGATTACTGGTGTCCTTGCAACATTGAGAGCAAACTAGAGCAACGCGTTAACAACAAGATTTGTTTCAAATTAGGCAAAAGGTAGACGGAGACACATGTAGTGTTAGTGCAAGTGTATAGTGTTGAAGTGGTGAGTAAAACAGTATGTGTTTAAGTGGTTTAAAGGCTTTAGAGACGTAAAGGAAGGTGTCGAGGATGAGCTACATTCGGGTCGACCGTCCACAATCACAGTCCCAGACAAAAGGGAACGAGTACGACTGATGCTTGTGGATGATCGATGGCTGCCTTTTAGAATGATATCATTCGAGTTGAAGTTGCGAAGATCCAACAAAGCGTGACCTCAAATGTTCAAATGTTTGTTAAGCTACGGGGTCATCATTCCCTAAACTTACAAACTACTTATGAACTACTTACGAACTAGGACGGCACAAATATCCGTGCCCGAGGGGAGATTCGAAACCCCGACCGTAGTGGCCGTGCAGACCGTGACTGGAGCGCCTCAGTCCCCTCGGCCACCGCGGCCGGCAAAGCGTGACCTCAGTGCTTGGAGCGATTCCACAAGATGTATTTGCTGACAGTTTCTAACAGCTGTACAACCGATGTCAGAAGTGTACTGTAGCCAGTTGCGATTTAAAAATATCACTGCAGGGATCAAAGGCCAACGTATCTACTATGCAACACCATTTCGGATTTTTTATTACAATCATAGATTATCGGAAGACATTTTAAACTTATAACAAATTGGATTTCCTAGTAGAAACGCATCCCTATTTGAACGAAAATTACAGAACATACTCCTGGCCATTAAAATTGCTTCACCACGAAGATGACGTGCTACAGACGAGAAATTTAATCGACAGGAAGAAGATGCTGTTAAATGCAAAAACGATTAGCATTTCACAGCGTTCTCACGAGGTTGGCACCGGTGGCGACACCTACAACATGCTGACATGAGGAAAGTTTCCAAGCGATTTCTCACACACAAACAGCAGTTGACCGGCGATGCCTGGTGACACGTTGTTGTGATGCCTCGTGTAAGGAGGAGAAATGTATACCATCACGTTTCCGACTTTGATATAGGTCGGAATGTACCCTATCGCGATTGCGGTTTATCGTATCGTGACATTGCTGATCGCGTTGGTCGCGATCCAATGACTGTTAGCAGAATATGGAATCGGTGGGTTCTGAAGGGCAATACGGAACGCCGTTCTGGATCCCAACGGCCTCGTATCACTGGCAGTCGATATGACAGGCACCTTATCCGCATGGCTGTAACAGATCGTGCAGCCATGTCTCGATCCCTGAGTCAACAGATGGGGTCATCTGCAAGACAACAACCATCTGCACGAACAGTTCGACGACGTTTGCAGCAGCATGGACTATCAGCTCGGAGACCACAGGAGCGCCTGTGATGGTGTACGCAAAGACGAACCTGAGTGCACGAATGGCAAAACGTCATTTTTTAGGATGAATCCAGGTTCCGTTTACAGCATCATGTGGTCGCATCCGTGTTTGGCGACATCGCGGTGAAAGCACACTGGAAGCGTGTATTCGTCATCGCCATATTGGCGTATCACCCGGCGTTATGATATGGGGTGCCATTGGTTACACGTCTCGGTTACCTCTTGTTTGCATCGACGGCACTTTGAACAGTGGCCGTTACATTTCAGATGTGTTACGGACCCGTGGCTCTACCCTTCATTCGATCCCTGCGAAACCCTACATTTCAGCATGATAATGCACGGTCGCATGTTACAGGTCCTGTACGGGCCTTTCTGCATACGGATAATGTTCGACTGCTGCCTTGGTGAGCACATTCTCCAAGATCTCTCACCAATTGAAAACGTCTGGTCAATGGTGGCCGAGCAACTGGCTCGTCACAATACTCCAGTCACTACTCTTGATGAACTGTGGTATCATGTTGAAGCTTCTTGGGCATCTGTACCTGTACACGCTTATAATGATTTCACTGTCGTCCGCCAACAGATAGCGTAGTGACATAGCTGGTGGAGCGCCATTTGTGTTTACCCTTTAATAGGAAATGCTTACATCCATAATGATCAGTGAGATATCAAAGTGAGAAGTAAGCAGGTGACATGCTGCCGAGACGCACTCATGCATCCTACAGCCAACTGAGAGAGTGCTCAAATTGTGGACTCCTGGGTGGCGGGTTGGTCCTTTCAGGGAATTGCTACTCAAGTTGGACATGCCGCGTCAGTTGTGCAACGGTCTGGTTTTAATGGTCACGTAAACATTCTCACACCCGTAGACGAGGCTACGGACGTGACGTCCGTCTAGATCGTCTAGTAAGGCAGTAGCGGATATAGAATTTTTTTTTCCTGGGGGGGGGGGGGGGCACAAATTTGAGGAGGGTGAACATGTCCTTAAGGGCTTTGTGAGACGAATTCTAAACTACACACACAAAAAATATATATAACACATAAAATATGTTCCAAAGCCACAGTCGCTTCTTAGAAAAAAAAGTTTTTAATTTACTTCCGTCTAACTACCAATGCACTATTAGTTTCTGCGCACTATGGCGTCATTTTAAAATGCCTATAATCACAAAAATAATACAATGATCCAACCACATTAAACAGTGTAAATTTTCTAAATTTACCACTAAATAAAAAAAGAGAGAATTTAGAACATGAATGCCCAGTGTTCAGTTGTGGGCACACTTGTTTCATCCTTCATCATCATAAAGGATGAAACACTTCAGGCTCTGAATTATTTAATTCAATATGTAATGATTCTGAACTTCTCCAGGTGGGTATATAGGAATCCCTATACAGAGAAAGCCATGTGAAATTGGCACAGGTTTCTCTACATATTTATAACTTTGGAATAATTGGACTATGAATAAGACTGACCACTTGAAAATTCAAACCATTTTACAATATCGTCGAAAAATTTTTTGTGCGTATTAAATGAGCCAAATGACTTAATGGTGACTATACAAAACGTAGGACATATTGTTTAAAAAAAAAAGTTCGACTTTTGTGATCCGAAGGGACCAAACTGATAAGGTCACAACACACACACACACACACACACACACACACACACACACACACAAACACACGTGCCCGAGGGAGGACTCGAACCTCTGGTGGAAGTGGCCGCGTATTCCGCGACATTGCGCCCCAGATCACACGGCTATTCCCGTGTGGCGCACATGGTTTGATAAATTATTTAACTTTTCGCAGTTTAATGTGGCTGAATCATTGTAATATATTTTTTGAAATCATAGGAACTTGAGAATGACGCCATAGTGCGTCGAAACTAGTAGTTTATTGTTAATTAGATGGAAGTATATTAATTTGAAAAGTGAAGACGATTTCACCTGGTGATGCCAGCAACACAAAACATCTGCACTACTTGAAGGACATCTATTTATTTCGGATTGCTGCCAACGTTACGCTGCCCCTAGACGCGAAATATTACTGCACACATTGTTACGGGTAGCATTTCCAAGCCGGCCGCGGTGGCCGAGGGGACTGAGGCGCCCCAGTCACGGTCTGCACGGCCACTACGGTCGGGGGTTCGAATCCCCCCTCGGGCATGGATATTTGTGCCGTCCTTAGTATAAGATAGTTGATAAGTAGTTTGTAAGTTTACGGTCTGATGACCCCGTAGTTAAGTCCCATAAGCTTAACAAACATTTGAACATTTCCAATACTGCGACGCTGCCTTCGACTCGCTGATGTTCGCCGGCCGTGGTGGCCGAGGTGACTGAGGCGCTCCAGTCACGGTCAGCACGGCCACTACGGTCGGGGGTTCGAATCCCCCCTCGGGCATGGATATTTGTGCCGTCCTAGTTCGTAAGTAGTTCATAAGTAGTTTGTAAGTTTAGGGACTGATGACCCCGTAGTTAAGTCCTATAAGCTTAACAAACAACACAACAACACACATTTCGCTGATGTTCGCCCCTCGGCAGCCATAGTACATGCCTCCTACAGTAATCGGAGTAGGTGTGTCATTACCAAACAATTCAGAAATTGGAAAAACAGCGTTTCCTAAAAGGTCACGCAATTACGGGTCAGAAACAAACTGCCAGTAAATACGAGTATGTCGCGCTAAGTTTGATATTACCTCAAAACCTAAAATCAGATTATCTGTTTTTGCGTTGTACTGAATCAATTACTTCTTCATTCTTTGTAAAGTTGCTATGCAAAATGAGATAAGTTTTGAAGAAAGCTTTCGCGATCAATAAAATTACACTTGAAACTTCCTAGCAGATTAAAATTGTGGGCTAGAAACAGTATTCTAACCTGGAACCTTTTGCCTTTCGCTGGCAAGCGCTCTACCATCTGAGCTATCCTGGCACGCTTGCCGGTCCGTCCACAAAACATTACGTCTGCCAGTACCTCGCCTCCCACTTTCTGAACTTCAAGGAATTTTTCCTGTAACCCTTTCAGGACTAGCATTCCTCATTCTGGAAACATTCCTTAGGCTGTGTCTAAGACATATCTCCACCACATCCTTTCTTCCACGAATGCTAGTCCTGCAAGGTCCGCTGAAATTTCAAAAGTAGGAGCTGAGGAACAGGCAGAAATAAAGTTGTGAGGACGGACTGTGAAGCTTGTCGGGATAGTTCAGACTGCAGAGCGCTTGCCAGCGAAAGTCAAAAGTCGGAGGTACGAATCCCGGCTACAGCACACAATTTTAATCTGCCAGGAAGTTACGTATCAGCGCACACTCTGCTGCAGAGTGAAAATTTATTTCTGAAAATTACATTTGACTGTATTTCAAGAAGAACTCTACTACCTTGAAAATCCTTTGTATCTGCTATGTGAAAAAATGTCATTGAAATTTCTAGTTTGCTCCAATAACTGGAAAATCGAAACGTGTACCTTCAAATAAAACTGTTTATAATGGGTGGGAGTACCATTTATAGTGTCTAGTAAAAGAATCAGATAAACCGTTTACCGAAAACATCAGAATGCGCCAGCCTGAACGCAGCCCTTGATATTCAAAGTCTTTTCTTTTCTTTTATTTTTTTTTTTTACATTGTTAAATTCTTAACTTTATTTACGTATGAGTAACACATACACAATAGTTCATTTATCCGCCAAGCATTCACGAAACAATAAACAACTTTTATTTATTTTTATCGTAAATTACTGACTAAAAAGACCAAGAAGCAATTAAATAGAAGCATAACACAAAAAATCAAATTAAGTTATGTTAATTACAGGGATTTTGCGTTTTTAAACTCACAATTGCATGCTTCCCGTAAGTAAAAGTTAATTATTATAATACTAAGATTCTTTCCCTACCTTCCTTCATAACCATCTCTCTCTTCCCTTCTGTCTCTCTCTCTCTCTCATTTACCGTCGAGTCTCTGGGGCGTAGGGGGGGGGGGCACGTTCCCCTGTGTCCCCCCCCCCCCCATCCCCACTGCATCCGCCCTTGCTGTAAGGGCAAAAGTGGCAGATCGTACAGCTGCCACAGCATAGATAAACCGTTCTTTGAGCCCAGAAGTGTCAACAACGAACTGTTGCCAACCGGTTACTAGCAGTGTGCCTACCGGTTCACATACCTCCAGCTCGTTTCCCATTCAGGCCACAGCACCGATGAGCACGGATCGTCTGGTGCTGTCAGACGATCACTAGGAAAATGGAATGGCGGCTGTGGACTTCAGGGATGAAACTGCTTTCACGAAACTGCCTGCACGTAAGTGATGGTTCGCGCGTATGACGTACAACTGTCGAGCGCTGACTGGTAGACTGCATGCCGCGGTGGCCGAGGGGACTGAGGCGCTCCAGTCACGGTTAACACGGCCACTACGGTAGGGGGTTCGAATCCCCCCTCGGGCATGGATATTTGTGCCGTCTTTAGTCTTAGCTAGTTCGTAAGTAGTTTGTAAGTTTAGGGACTGATGACCCCGTAGTTAAGTCCCATAAGCTATACAAACATTTGAACATTTGGTAGACTGCATGCGTCCAAGGCACAGTGGTTCCACCCCAAGCCTTATGGTCTGAGGAGCGAGAAGCTACCATTCGCGTCTAACTTTGGTTTCTGTTGAAGAAACACTGACCAGCGTTCGGTATGTGCAAAATGTTGTAAGGCCGCCGAGTATGCTGATGCAATAACCCCATACATAACTATCATGTACAACCGCTCGCTCAGCGAACGTTCCGTACTCAAAGACTGGAAAGTTGCACAGGTCACTCTAGTATTCAAGATAGGCAATAGGGGTGATCCGCCGAATTACAGGTCTATATCATTGACGTAGGTTCGCAGCAGGATTTTAGAACATATAATTTCCTCAAATAATATGAACTAAAAATGTTCAAATGTTTGTAAAGCTTATGGGACTTAACTGCGGGGTCAACATTCCCTAAACTTACAAACTACTTATGAACTATCTTATACTAAAGACAGCACAAACATCCATCCTCGAGGGGGATTCGAGTCCCCGACAGGGAACGGCCTCGCACATCGCAACCTCAATGCGCTCGGCCGCTCCGCCGCGGCTAATATGAACTATCAACACGAATGCCGAAAGTATCGTTCTTGTAGAATACAGCTAGCTCTTTACTCACATGATGTGATGAGTGCTATCGACAAGGTATGTCAAATAGATTCCGTATTTCTAGAATTGCGGAAGGCTTTTGTCATTTTACCTCACAATCTTCTGATCAAATTGCGTGCTTATGGAATGTCGGCACAGTTGTGCGACTGTATTCGTGATTTCGTGTCAGAAAGGACACAGTACGTTGCAATTGACGTTTACTCATCAAATACAGGGAAGTGATATCTGGCGTTCCATAGGGACGTGTTATAGAGCCACTACCGTTCCTTGTTTTTATAAACTATTTAGGAGAAAATATGAGTAGCTCTCTTAGCTATTTAGGAGAAAATATGAGTACCTCTCTTAGCTGTCATTTATCGGTTAGTAAAGTCACCAAAACATCAAACGCTACCACAAAATGATCTAGATAAGATATCAGCATGGTACAAAAATTGGCAATAGATTGTTAATAATGATAAATGTGATGTCGTCCATACGAGCACTAAAAGAAATCCTCCAAACCTACAGGAGGTCAATTTTGAAAATACCTTGGAGTAACAATTACGAACAACGTAAACTGGAAAAAATACATTGAAAATATATTCGGGGAGGCGAACCAAAGACTACGATTCATTGGCAAAGCACGTAGAAGATGCAACAGTTCTACTAGAGAAACTGCCTTCACTGCACTTGTGCGTCCTATTTTGGATTATTGGCGCGCACACCAGGTGGGACTGACGGACGATTTAGAGAAAATTCAGAGAAGGCCTGCACGTTTTGTATTATCGCGATATAAGAGGGAAAGTGTCACGGAAATGATGCACAAGTTGAGGTGGAAATCATTAAAAGAAGGCGTTATTTTTTAGGCGAGATCTATTTGTGAAATTTCTTTCGCAAATTTTCTTTCCTGATTGCGAACATATATTGTTAGCATCCACCTAGGTAGGGGGACATGATCATCATAGTAAAATAAGAAAAATCAGATCGAAAACAGAAAGATTTAAGTCTTCCTTTATCCCGCGAGCTATTAGAGAATAGCTGTGTGTTCGCAAACGTTAATGGATGTGCCTTTTGTTTTCTCGGGTCCATTCTCGCACTTGTGTCCATTCCAATTCAGTAATCCATCATGAATTTTTCAGTGGCGGAACCAAATTCATTTCTGTACTTATAAAGCTTTTTACAACCTCTCATGCAGTATTTTTGATAGGCACATTAAAGATTCTGTCAGTTAAACGTCTTGAATATGACATGGAGATGCCCATTTTCCCATACCTCAGGTAGAAACAGATGTGTAATACTTACATTACTTGTTTCTTATGTTGTAACCATTGTTTTCATGTTATTACTATTACACTACTAGTCATTAAAATTGCTACACCAAGAAGAAATGCAGGTGATAAACGGGTATTCATTGGACAAATATATTATACTAGCTTAAACCCGCGGCTGCGCTCGCGTGTTGGTTGATTATGATAGATAAGCTATCTTTCAGTAGTGTGCTATGAGACTGGTTTTGAAGGATGAAATGAAATACTATACCTTCTTTAGGAACAAACATTTTTAATCAACATTCAAATAAAAAAAATTATGTCAAGTAAGGAGTGTAGATCAAATCACGAAATTCAACAATAATGATTGTAATAATATCACAGATCGATCACATGATGTAATGCGTCAAACGTCAAATCGATTTTTTTAAAGAGATGTATAAAATAAATTTATTTTTTACTGCCTTATTTATTTATTCTTATATTTCCTTAATTGTATGCTTATCCTCACAGAGAAAGAGCTGAAGACGTTGTAGCATGCATAGACCAAAGATATGATCTGTGGCATCACGTTTCGCTGTATGTAACCTCCTTGCTATAGACTCGCAAACGTCATCGCTGGCCTTCAGTCCGAATTTTTTTATAATCTGACGACTTTCAACCACCATATCTTCCACCCCTTTCTAGCTATCAGAATGGAACTGTTGAGGTGTACAACGGGAGACTTCGGATAACTATTACACACAGACCATTCGTTTGCGTTCTGTAGTTTTCGCTGCAGAGCGAAATATTAACACACACACACGTAGCATTTTATATACACCGATAACTTTCCATGCCACAATATACTCAACCCTTTTATCATTATCAACCCTCAAGCAACAATGCAACCAATAACACCATTTTCAAAGAGTAAATATAATTTTCAAAGACTAATTATTGTTCCGCATTTCACTTTATATTTTTCAAATTACTAAATATCTATCAGATCGCTATAAAACCGTGCCTAAAACCTTTCTCAGGTAAAAATTAGTAACTGTACAAATATTTAAGTCTCTGCGTCTTGTAGTTTGGATGTGATATGCGTACACCGAACAGATATTCACATTAATCTTCTAATATATAAAGCAGAATGTCCGTATATTTGTACGTGTTGCATACAAATCTACAGTTTTGTTCCAATCGTTATGAAATTTTGTTCATGTAAGCATCAATGCATGAGGACGGTCACCGTAAGTATAATAATCACGTACCATCTATAGTTCACGAGATATGACGTCATAAACAATTAGATGCGCGAAAAACTGCTGCATTTTGCGACAATGCTGCTCATTTTCTCCTTAACCATTGGACCGATTTCAACTAAATTTGGTCCACACAGTCCTTACCGTGAGGTAACAATTGCTGCATGGTTAAGAATCACATACGGCACATGGTTCAAAAGATATTACGTCATAACCAAAAGAAATCGCAAAAAATGCCATATAATGCGGCGAGACTTTCGAAATACTTTCTATGAGAATGACAGTACTTAGCGACTTGCAACAAACTTTAAACATAATTTCATACCTATATTAAACTTTTTCTCGCTGGCAACCATAGTAAAATGATGAAAGGAAAAATGGAAAAATGTTTCTCGCATACTACTTTTCCGCTGTTTATGGAGTAAAACTACGGCTTTCGGTATGACGCTACAATTTATAATTTCTACACTACAAATTGTAGGCGCACTTAATTTTACAGACAGTATATACGTATATAGTTCAGTGTACCCCCTAAATTGTATCACAGTACGACACGTAGTTCATGAGATATGAGCACATAAACAGTAACGTTCATGGAAAACCGCCCCTTCCCGCACCAAGTTTTAATCTGTTACTTCTTTACTACTAAATGTATTCCCAAGAGATTTTACAGATGTACAGCCCTTATACAAATAAATATATACCTTGAAAATGTAAGGAATATATAAATAAATACCCGGTCAAAGCCGGGTTTTTAGCTATCCGATCGCCATAAAACCGTGCCTAAAGCCTTCCCCAGGTAGATATTAGTAACTGTACAAATTCTTAGGTCTTTATGTCTTGTGGTTCAGACGTGATAAACGTACACCGAACAGACATTCACATTTATAGATATAGATTAGATCAGACATGTGATTTCATTTTCACGCAATTTGGGTGCATAGATCCTGAAAAATCAGTACCCAAAACAACCATCTCGGGCCGTAATAATGACCATGATACGCCTGGGCATTGAGTTAAACTGAGCTTGGATGTCGTATACAGGTACAGATGCACATGCAGCTTCAACACGATACCACAGTTCATCAAGACATCAAGAGTCGTGACTGGCGTATTGTGACGAGCCACTTGCTCGGCCACCATTGACCAGACGTTTCCAATTAGTGAGAGATCTGGAGAACATGCTGACCAGGACAGCAGTCGAACATTATCCAGAAAGGCCCGTACAGGACCTGCAACATGCGGCCGTGCATGACCCTGCCGAAACGTAGGGTTTCGCAGGGATTGTTGTCTTGCAAACGTCCCCATCTACTGACTCGAGACGTGGCTGCACGATCCGTCACAGCCATGCGGATAAGATGCCTGTCATCTCGACTGACAGTGATACGAGGCCGTTGGGATCCAGCACGGCTTTCCGTATTGCCCTCTTGAACCCAGTGATTCCATATTCTGCTAACAGTCATTGGATCGCGATCAAGGCGAGCAGCAATGTTGCGATACGATAAACCGCAATCGCGAGAGGCTACAATCCGACCTTTATCAAAGTTGGGAACGTGATGGTACGCATTTCTCCTCCTTACACGAGGCATCACACCAACGTTTCACCAGGCAACGCCGGTCAATTGCTGTTTGTGTATGAGAAATCAGTTGGAAACTTTCCTCATGTCAGCACGTTGTAGGTGTCGCCACCTGCGCCAACCTTGTGTGATTGCTCTGAAAAACTAATCATTTGCATATCATAGCATATTTTTCCTGTCAGTTAAATTTCGCGTCTGTAGCACGTCATCTTCGTGGTGTAGCAATTTCAATGGCCAGGAATGTATCTTCCTTTTCTCCGAACGTAGACGCGAGTCGGCAACAAAGTGTCGCATTCGGAGGCGAGTTACGAGATAATACAGACGCCTCAGAATTGATACCATTCGCTAACAACAACAGATGTCAGGATTCACTCTACACCTCAAAGAATTATGTAAGAACGTGCCCGATATGCAAAATAGCTTTTGTAATTAACACTAGCGATAATACTTCTATTATCAGCGGAACCGGCCTTTTTTGTGATATAATAGATGAGATATGAACAATCACTCTGATTTTTCTTCTTCACACGAATAAACAAGTATACGGAACATTACCGAATTCTTGTATTGTAACCATTGTCTCTGGTGTTTCCACTATTATGTGTAATCTTTTTCTATATAGGTGACTGTCGGCAACGCAGTATTACTGCATATGATTCTCCTACTCACCAACAGATGTTGGAGTAAACGAAAAAGTGTGCCACTGCCATCGGGGACAGCGCTAAGTGTCTCCCATAAATTTCAAAATTTCATGGTTGATTGTCCTGTTTTACGCCTCTGCATTCTGCATCTAGAACATTATTTACAGCTATCGATATACAGTTCACAGATTGTTCCTTTCTCAGGTATTGTAGGCATTGTTTTGGTGTTGCATATACCCTTTGACTCCCTCTAAACATAGAGACAGAACACCTGCTCTATATTGCAGCACTGTTGCAGGCATTGTCGGCATATTGTAGCGGTTGACCGTCCTCGTCGAATGTTGGTTTTTAAATCTGGATTCACACAGCCTATACCTTTTTCTTCCTAATAGAAGTGTTTACCGCTGGTGTTAATTACGAACGCTAGTTCGGAGGTTAGTCTTGTTCCACAGAATTTGACGAAATCTAGAGGGAATTCTCTGGTTAATTGGATGATATGAGGAGGATATCCTCTCTAACATGGCTGTAATCTCTGGCACCTAGCCTCAGAATTTGACTTTTTTTCTTACCTAGCCTCGCCTACATATGGATGGATGATACATAGCCTAATAGCGAAAACACGGGATACAATAGTATCAGAACAAGAAACCGCTAGTGAAAGTTTCCTACGTGCATTTCTTGCTGTAGTTTGAAGAAAAATGGGCATCTACATATCTCGTTTAGCAGGTCTAACTGAAATAATCCATAATTTACCTTTCAAAAATCCTGATCGTCCTGCGACCGAACTTCACTAATCCCCGCCATATCTAACTTCATATTATTCACTTCCCTTTTAAAGTTTTCTAATTTACCTACCCAATTAAGAGATAGAAAACTGCACGCTCCGATCCGCCGAATGCCTGTTTTGTTTATCCTCATGACAATTTCCTGGGTAGTCCCCCGTCCAGAGATTCGAACGGGGGACTGTTTTATCTCCGGAGTATTATACACAAGAGGACGCCAACATCAAGTATCCATACTGTACTGCTGTCTTCCCCTAAAAAATAATCGCACTGTCGTGTTTTAAGGCCCACTTGAGATTTGCCTGTAGTTTTATGATTTTTTTGCAAACATTTCGGACAAAAATAATAAAAATATAAATAATAAAAACTTATAGACGATACGATTACGACTCTACTATTGTGATGATATCTATGCACCCATCACGTAATATACTTTATGACCATATTTTAACAAACAGCTAAAATTATTTGTTATTTTAGTTTAGCTTTGACAAACATACTCTTTTTTGAACTTTTATCGCTTTAAACTATTATTTTAATCTCTCTCCCACATTTTCATCACATTTTCCTTTAAAATATTATCACCTATCTTGTTTTGGTCATTTGTTCTAAGACTATTTTCTTTGCCTGTACTGGTTACGAATGACTATAGACTGGAAGGATCGCAAATCAGTCACGTGACCTTGCCCAAAACGTTCTTTTGCATACGCCTTACTGCTTTCTGTATTTGATGATTTTCTTATTATAACTTAAGGTTTATCATTTCAAAGCAATGGCGCACTGAAAATTGTCAGAAACACGGCGTTCTTAGGACAATGAATTATAATCAAATTGTTAAAAATGTCATGTTAGCAGGTCACACCTGCTATCGATGGTACGATTATTACGGATTACTCTCGCAGCTGTCAGGCGTAGCGTAATGGGCGGCGAATTAGTATGTGATGTACGAACATGTTAGACGGTGATTCGAAACTTACCGGGCGCGGTGGCTCAGCCTGCTCGGTCAGAGGGTTCGACGCCCTCTGTAACGAAAAGAACTGAGTCAATGACGAATCGATCAAAATAAAACAAAAATCAGCGACAACAAAGGACCGATCAAACCGAAGAACCAATGAAAAGAGAGAAAAAGAAAGAGGGCTCAACGCCATATGTAATAAAAAATAAATAAATAAATATAAAAAATAAAAAACTGAGCAAAAATCTCAACGAACAACCCAGAACGAACATGAACAAACGACCGAAAAGTATCAATCTACTTGAAGGACAAAAAACTAAAAATAAAAATAAAAATAAAAATAAAAAAAAACCTCACTGGGATTTTGTCCCTTGTTTTTTGTTTTCATCTCGATTCATAAAAGGTTTTCGAACACTCTTGTTAATTGAACACAACTATATTCTGCAAGATTCCGAGTTGTTCAAAGGTATCTGCGCTTTCTCTGAAAAGTACATTTGTTCTATTTTGTGAACATACCATGAAATACACACCAACGAATTTCAACCACAGACTTCTTTTTCACATGTACATAAACTGGGGAGATACTGTTATAAAGATTGTTGTAAGTGACGTAATGATAGTAGTAACTTTAACTCTGTACATAGATTAAGTATTACAGTTATGTGGAATTCAGACTTACCACACTTATTCCGTTTGTTATTTTAGATGTAAAAGAAAATGTAGTCGCGGTTTGAAACATAATATTTGCTCTTTGTTTTAGCGCAGAACGAAGTAACATGAACAAAGTCATATTTGAATTACAGGAAAGGTAATACAATCTACGTTATAAGAGTCCATAGCAATCATACCAAATACAAACATTTTAGTAGACGCATTGATTCTAATTAATGACTTTCAACATATTCCATAAGGGGTGAATAATTGCTTAGAAAAAAAGAAGCTAGGTAAATTTTAGAGAATAATTACTTAGAAAAAAAGAAGCTAGGTAATTTGTTGGGATATATACACACTTCCTTTACGTTTCATTTTTTTTTTTTTAAGGTTATGGGACTTAACTACGGGGTCATTAGTCCCTAAACTTACAAACTACTTATGAACTACTTACGAACTAGGACGGCACAAATATCCATGCCCGAGGGGGGATTCGAACCCCCGACCGTAGTGGCCGTGCAGACCGTGATTGAAGCGCCTTAGTCTCCTCGGCCACCGCGGCCGGCTACGTTTCATTAAGGAACGACAATTGCCGCAGAAATCTAGGAGTACATTTATATATGAAACTACCATTATCAAGACGTTGTTTAGAACATTCATTATTACAGTATCCTCCCAATTTACGTGCATATCCTTCAGAAGACCATTGTTCGATTCGTTGTTACGTATTTCACGGCATGGACACAAAATAGAACAAACGCACATTTTCGAGGGAGCACTCTTACATATGCACAACTACAAAAATTGCAGAACATAGCGTTATTTAATTAATAAGGGTGCCAATACGAAAAGAAAAATAAAATGGCACCGGAGGATTTCGAACTTACAACGATAGGCAACACAACATAACGCGCTGCACAATACGCCACGGGGCCTCGGGGGACAATTACGAAACTGTGCCTCAATTCTCGTACTACTGATGGGAGTTTTTCAACTGCTAATATGGAATTTTAGACACTTGATTATAATTTATCGTACTAAGAAAGAAGTGTTTTTGTTAATCCTTCAGTGGGCCATTGCTTTGAAGTGACAACCCATAAGTTATAATAAGAAAATCATCCATGACACAAACAAGATGGCGTATGGCAGGGAGAGGTCTGGGCGAGGAATATCACGTGACACTTCCTAACAGCTGGCTTACGTGAAGTCAAGAGACGGTGTCAAATCGCTGTTATTTTCGCATATATCTCTGCAACGGTGCGAGTTATGAAAAAAACATAAGTGAGCAAAGTTGTAGAGCATTTTCGTCCCTACAAACTTGGTTATTCAAATTTCTTGTGAGATGAAAAGTTTATTTGAAATTTAAATTACATTAAAACTGCTATTTTTGTATTTACTAACGCTTTTTTGTCCAAAGTGCTGGTTTCTGACGGCTAACAATTATGTCTGTAAAATTTGGTGCTGATCTGTCGATCGATTCACATTACGGACAGACAGACAGACATCGTAAAATCGCCGATATTTTTGCAGATGTCTCTGAAACGATGAGAGATATGAAAAAAAAAAAAAAATACTTCGGAGCTGTAGAGAATTTTCTCCTCTACAAATTCATGAATTCAATCTTCGAGTCAGATGAACGGTTAAGCCATTATTTTTATTTAAATTTCTAGCTGTCAAAAAGCGATCGCAAAGGCCTACTTTTAGTGTTAAAAGCGTAACCTAAAGTGGGCCAAAACAAACTCTGTAGATTACCCATGCTTTCAGCAATTCGCAGTGACTGTATAGTAAAGCAACGTTAATTGACGTTACAAGCCCATATCAGACAATCAGCAGCACTGTAGTCCCTGCACGTTCTGAGTAGGCTACAGGCCCTCTTCAGGAGCTATACGTTTGTGAGGCCTCACTACAGATATCCCTACGCTTTGGTTGTACCTATGATACGGCTATCTATATCGTTGAGGTATGCAAGCTATCCCATCACGGCAATGCCTGATGTTCAGGGGTGAGCGAATTTGAAATAAACTGCACCACAATGGCCTCATAGTGGCACCAGTACGCCCATTCCACGCTCCATCTCAGTGTTTCTCTTCATCCCTCACTCCCATTGAAGCACTCACCATTAGATCTGGACCACCTAAACGACGTTCAACAATGTTACTGGCTGCATTACATATTCCCGCTTCTGTTTCCAAATTTTAAAGATCACTTTCGAGGACTTCATTTTGATAGCGATGTAGTGGTAAAAGTTGAGGTGAACTTGTGGCTCCAGTAACAATGTCAAACATACTACCCTGACGGTATCAAGAAACTGCTATCTCAGTGGGAGAAACGTAATCATCATCAGGGTGTTTAAATGAGGAAATAAACACGCAGAGGTGACGAATGAAGATATGTAATGTTAATGAAGTCTGTTTTAAAACTAAAAGAGATTTCACATAAAGAATTTAAACGCGTTAATTTTCAGCACGCGATAGCAGCTTCAGGTATTTGCTTATGCCGTGTGGCAGCAAGTGCCTTGTTATGTTTAAAGGTACAGGAGAGTCCTTTGTTGATGAGGGGTTACGAAACGCGGTGTGTTTAGTGCGAGGAGAAACAGCTGAGGTCCCGGACGTCCCGTCGCGGCTGTGGGCGTCGACTCCGCCTCCAGACGATGCCTTGCATAGCATTTTTCTCGCATTATTTTAAATTTAAGAGGTTATTCAATGGAAATAGGTCGTTCAGTGCGAAGATGATAATCTGACGCCGGCACGCGGAGCTATACTACGCCCTTTGCTTCATTTCTTACGTTCAGTGATGATAGCTCATTAAGCCGGTAAATTCCTCTAGTATTAAATTATTGGAAAAAGCTTAAACTATACAAACACTTTCTTAAGCCGATTTATACAAATATTTATGACAAAAGATCGCGTATTCGAAGGTCTACACGAATAAAACAATCTCATCTTATATTTTATAAAATGTGTTTCTCGTTTCTACGGGTGAATTGGGTCTTATAAGCTTTGAATAAAAGTCTCCCATGCGGATCTCCGGGCGGGGACTACTCAGGAGGATGTCGTCATCAAGAAAAACAAAACTGGCATTCTACGGGTCGGAGCGTGGAATGTTCTAACCCTTAATCACCTAGTTCAGTTAGAAAATTTGAAAAGAGAAATGGCAGGAGGAACATGATTTCTGGTCAGGTGAGTACAGGATCATAAATACGAAATCAGTTGGTGGTAACGCAGGAGTAGGTCTGATAATGAATGAGAAAATAGGAATGCGGGTAAGTTATGATGAACAACATAGTCAACGCATTATAGTAGCAAAGATAGATACAAACCTAATACCGACCACAGTAGTGCAAGTTTATATGCCAACTAGCACGGCCGATGATGAGGATATCGAAGAAATGTATGAGGAGATAAAAGAAATCATTCCGAAAATTAAGGGAGACGAAAACTTGATTGTGATGGGGCACTGGAACTCGCTAGTAGGAAAGGGAAGAGAAGGACCAGAAGACACTGGAAGGTACCAGATTGACTTTATAATGGTAAGGAATAGATTTAGAAACCAGGTTCTAAACTGTAAGACATATCCAGGGGCAGATATAGACTCTGACGATAACTTACTGGTATTGAACTGCAGATTAAAACTTAAGATACTGCAGAAAGGTAGAAAGGTTAGGAGATGGAACCTGGACAAATTGAAGTAACCAGAGGTGGTTGAGAGTTTCAGGGGAAGCATTAGGCAAGGATTGGCTAAAACGGGGGAAAGTAACACAGTAGAAGAAGAATGGGTAGCTCTGAGAGAGAGGGCAGTTAAGGCCGCAGATGATCATATAGGCATAAGGAAAAGACGTAACATAAATCTCTAGATAACACAGGATATACTGAACTTAATTGATGAGAGGAGAAAATATATAAATTCAGCAAGTGAAGCAGGCAAAAGGGAGTACAGACGTCTGAAAAATGAGATTGACAGGAAGTGCAGACTGGCTAAGCGGGAGTGGCTAGAGGAGAAATGCAGAACTGTCGAAGAATGTATAACTAGGGGGAAGATAGATACCAGCTACAGGAAAATAAGAGAGATATTTGGAGGCAAAAAAAGCAGCTGTATGAATATCAAGAACACAGACGGAAAACCAGTACTAAGCAAAGAGGGGAAAGCTGAAATGTGGAAGGAATATATAGGGGGTCTATACAAAGGAAATAAACTTGAAGGCAGTATTCTAGAAATGAAAGACGAAGTGGAGGAAGATGAGATAGGTGATATGATACTACGAGAAGAATTTGACAGAGCGCTGAAGGGTCTGAGTCGAAACAAGGCCCCTGGTGTAGATGATATTCCGTCTGAACTGTTGATTTCGTTAGGAGAGCCAGTCTTGAAAAAACTGTTCCACCTGGTAAGCAAGATGGATGAGACAGGGTAAATACCTTCGAACTTCAAGAAGAATATCGTAAGTCTAATTACAAAGAAAGCAAGTGCAGACAAAAGTGAATATTACAAAACTATCAGTTTAATAAGTCATGGATGCAAAATACTAACACGAATTACTTACAGACGAATGGAAAAACTTGTGGAATCTGTGGTTGCAGCCTTTCCCCCATGTTGTTCAATCTGTACATTGAACAAGCAGTGAAGGAATGCAAGGAGAAATTTGGAGAGAAGAAATAAAGACTTTGCGGTTTGCCGATGACATAGTAATTTTGTCAGAGGCTGCAAAGGATCTGGAAGAGCAATTGAATGGAATGGACAGTATCTTGAAAGGAAGGTATAAGATGAACATTAACAAGAGTAAAACGAGGGTAATGGAAGGGAATGTCAGAAAATCAGGCGATGCTGAAGGAATTGGATTAGGTAATGAGACAATAAAAGTAGTAGATGAGTTTTGTTATTTGGGTAGCAAGATCACTTCTGATGGCCGAAGTAAAGAAGATATAAAATGCAGAATGGCTATGGGAAAAAAAACCGTTTCTAAAAAAGCGGAAATTTTTAACATTCCAGAGTGCCGAGTCATGATTTGGCATTCTGGAATATCTTATGTATTCTGTTGCTTAAAAATAGGGGTATTTTATTCAGAATATTGTAACACTGCAAACTCCTCCCGATATTCATCATGATTGAGGAAATTAACAAATTCAAAATGAAAATGACATAACTTAATTTCTAAAATAATGTCAGAGAAATGTTAACTCTTTAATAAATCCACCCCCTGCGGGTATGGGGATAAGAATAGGGCCGAAGTATTCCTTCTCGTCGTAAGAGTCTTCACACGTTTCGGCCATATGTGGGTTTGACCTGCCATTTTCAAAATTCTTCTGCAGTGCGAGCCGTTTGGGGAAGAACACCTTATGTGGTGCACCATTTATTCACTGTGCAATAACTTAGGCACCCATTATGGATTGGAAAGTGATCGCAGCTTCCATCCAGCCATCAGGCAGGACACGTTCCTCTAAGCGCGAGTCACGTCCATTGTGCATTGTCACCTTAGGCTCCCTCCATCCTAATGGTCCACAAAGCACCCCAAAGGCAGAACGGTTACCAGTCCAATGCGGTGGGGTCGTCATGCACCCTCTTGGTTGTAGTCCCCTGACAAGATAGGGATCGCACTACCGATGCCAGAGCTGAGAACTCCTGCCTAGTGAACGCCAGGACTTCCTGGCTATCGGGGCTACTACAAAACCGTTCTGCATACGATAGAGCAATAGGTGGTGTCTGTGTCTGTGTCTCACCAACATCCCCAGTGCTGTCGTACCTCTCCACGCGATTCTAGAGGCAGGTGCTGTTCAAATCCGTGTTATGAAGGAATTTACCATCTGTGCCTTCCCCCACTCACTGACATTGCTGCATTGATCACACACCTATCCCCGCCGTTTCTCCGTTTTGGGGACTTTAATGCCCACCACCCTTTGTGTTTGTGAGGGGGGAGGTGGTAGGGGGAACCCATCCCAAAGGTCATGGCAGGGACATTGAGAGCTTTCCGGCTGTGAAAATTGCGAAATGGAAATGGCCGTGTGGTATGGAACGTCATGTTACGGATTGAACGGTCGCTCCCTCCAGTGGTTCGAGTCCTCCCTCCGGAATGGGTGTGTGTGTTGTTCTAAGCATAAGTTAGTTTGAGTAGTTTGTAAGTCTAGAGACCGATAACGTAATCAGTTTGTCCCTTAGCTTTAAAAACATTTTAAAATAACGAATACGGGGGCTAAGTCATGTGGCGTTCGCTCTTATATATGTGAACATCACATAACACGATTCCGAGCAATATGTTGGCACAAGATTTTCTAGCATATCCAGTTATTTGAACCAAAAGATAATCTTACGACGGTAACAATCCTAGAATTCTCGTGACACTTCAACAATTATTTCTTGTGGGGACGCATTTTACAACAAATGTAATCGCCGAGATTCATGATTCACCACGGTTTACAGCACATAGCTTACATAAACTGGATTTTTTCATAACAGCGCAGAAGAGCTAGAAGTTGTGGGTAATAGGAGTGAAGTATTGGTAGAGGGATTTATTATTTTACATCAACACCACATTTATTTTACCACAGATTATTTCTCATTAACCCTTCAGATTAATAAATGATAGAGACATACTACTGGTACAGTTACTACAGCTACAAAATCAAATTGGTAAAACTACCATCAATGATAATGAAATAGTTGTGGTCACCCATGATTGTACATACAGTAAAATCGCAGTTCCGTTGCATAATGTAGTGTACTGAAAATAAAATTTCGGTATATCGAACCGTTTGTGAAATAGTTTGCGTGTCGTAGCGCATCGAATCACGCTGTTTCCTGTTTATTCACAAGGAAGCAGGCATAGTTTCAAGATGATAAATCATTAATTAACTCGCAACATTTTTCTCGTCAACTTTACGAAAAAATATCCGTTACTGATGGATAAAAGTACCGAGCAGCTCCGGCAATTCAACACCCAGCATTTCCTTTCATATACGTTCATTTTAGGAAATAAATTTTTATCTGTTTCCTAATCGTAAGGCTTGCGAGTATTAGTGGTTATCATCTGAGGTCATGATTATTGGGGGGGGGGGGGGGGTCGCACAGTGGCTGAAGCGTTGCCTACGAAAGGTACAAATCTGTGAACGTGCTGTAGCTCTCCTTCTGCGTAATATATACGGTCAGTGTTGTAGCATCGCCAATTCTCTATTGAAATTTATTGTTGTGTTGTGGTCTTTAGTCCGGAGACTTGTTTGATACAGCTCTCCACAATACCCTATCCTGAGCAATCCTCTTCAATTCCACATAAGAACGGCAACCTACATCTGTCTGAATCTGCTTACTGTATCCATACCTTGGTCTTCCTCTGCGGTTTTTACCCACACACTTCCCTCCAACGCTAAATTCACGATTCCTTGATGTCTAAGAATGTGTCCTACCAATCGATCCCTTCTTTTAGTCAAGGTATGCCAGAAATTCCTTTTCTCCCCAATTCTGTTCAGTACCCCCTCATTAGTTACGCGATTCACCCACCTAATCTTCAGCATTCTTCTGTAGCACCACATTTCAAAAGCCTCTACCCTCTTCCTGTCCGCACTGTGTATCGTCCATGTTTTACTCCCATACAAGGCAACACTCCATACAAAAGGCTTCGATGTTAACAAATTTCTCTTTTTCAAGAACGCTTTTCTACCCATTGCCATTCTGCATTATATATCCTCTGTACTGCGACCATCATTTGTTATTTTACTGCCCAAGTAACAAAACTCATCTACCTCGTTTATTGTTTCCTTACTTAATCTAATTCCTTCAGCATCGCCTGATTTTCTTAGACTGCATTGCATTACCCTAGTTTTGCTCTTCTTGATGTTCATCTTATATGCACCCTTAGCACACTGTCCATTCAGTTCAACTGCTCTTCCAGGTCCTTTGCTGTCTGACAGAATTACTATGTCGTCGGCAAAACGCATTGTTTTTAATTGTTCACCCTGAACTTTAATTCCTTCTCCAAATTTCTCCTTGCTTTCTTTCATAGCCTGCTCAATGTACAAATTGAATAACATTGGAGAAAGGCTACAAACCTTTCTTACTCCCTTCCCAACCACTGCATCCCTTTCATGCCCTTCAACTCTGACAACTGCTGTCTGGTTTTTGTACAAGTTGTAAATAACCTTACGCTTCCTATATTTTACTCATGCTTGCTTCAGAACTTGAAAGAGTTTATTATTTCAGTGAAACTACTTGATTTCAGCGTAGCATTTTCTAAATACCCTCAATAAGCTATGGCAATGCACAGATTCAAAATTTCGGTTCTTACGTTAAAGCTAAATTTTAGGGTGGGGAAGGGGAAGGGAGAAATTACGACTAAACGAAGTGAAACTTTGTTTAGTATGCGCAGGTGACGCATTGACTTCAACGAAAGCTGTAATAAATATTAAGCTACTGCAGCCACACGCCGCACACGCTTCGATTCGCTATTGTCGGTTTTGTTAATCAGACCCAAATATCATCAAATAATTAGTGCCCCAATGGCAACACATTACGGTTTAAAAGTCAATTCGACTCCTGCTGCTCTTTTATCTAAATGTTGATAGTGCGTTAATGTGGAAGACCAAAGATGTTTCAGATCATGTAACTCTTTGTGCGTCTTATCTCACATTCTTAAGAAAAGTTATAATACAACTAGCTGAAATCCGCGGCTCCGCTCGCGTGTTGGTTGATTATGATAGATTAGCTATTTTTAAGTAGTGTGCTGTGAGACTGCTTTTGTAGGATGAAATGAAATACAATACCTTATTTAGAAACAAACATTTTTAATCAACATTCGAATAAAAAAAATGTGAAGAACTTAATTATTTACAGTAAATAATACATACATTATTCCTTATAGCCTATATTGCAATATCTCAACACGTATGGTGAAAGTAATGTCCAAATTCGTTTTAATTTCATTTTAGGGCTTTCTGGTAAACTACATTATTTGTATTAAAAGAAATTTCGTTTTAACTGCTTTATTCATTTATTCTTATATTTCCTTATCCGTATGCTTATCCTTACAAAGAAAGAGCTGAATACATTGTAGCACGCATAGACCAAAGATATGGTCTGTGGCATAACGTTTCCCTGTATGTAACCTCCTTGCTATAGAGTCGCAAACGTCATCGCTGGCCTTCAGTCAGAATTTTTTTATAATTAGACGACTTTCAACCACCATATCTAGCACCCCCTTATAGCTATCGGCATGGAACTGCTATAGCGTTCAACGGGAGACTTCGGACAACAATTACACACAGACCATTCGTTTGGGTTCTGTAGTTTTCGCTGCAGAGCGAAATATTAACACACACACACGTAGAATTTTATGTACACCGATAACTTTCCATCCCAATATACTCCACCCTTTTATCATTATCAACCCTCAAACAACAATGCAACCAATAAAACCATTTTCAAAGAGTAAATATAATTTTCAAAGAGTAATTATTATTCCACATTTCGCATTATATTCTTCAAATTACTAAATATCTATCAGATCGCTATAAAACCGTGCCTAAAACCCTCCTCAGGTATAGCTTAGTAACTGTACAAATATTTAAGTCTCTGCGTCTTGTCGTTCGGACGTGATAAACGTACACCGAACAGACATTCACATTAATATACGAGGCGCGTCCAGAAAGTAAGTTCCGTTTGGTTGTATAAAACGAACGGGTACGGATAAAGAAAAAATATTGATTGTACAAAAATCTATAACTGTTAAACTACTTTTCTACATAGCTTCCGAAATTTTGTAGGCAATTGTCATAGCATGCCACAAGGTTTTGTGTACCTTTTTCATAGAATGTTGCCGCCTGTGTATTCAAGCATGTGGTAACATGTTCTTTCAGCTCGTCATCATCGTTGAAGCGTTGTCCACCAAGGACAGATTTTAGGTGTAAGGAGAGGATTACTGTCAAAAGATTTTTTTTCACGATAATGCCTGACCTCACACACGGAATGTGAGCAAACAATTCTTACGGAAATTTCAATGGGACCTGTTTGATCATCCTCCATACAGCTCGGACCTCTCTCCTAGCGAATTTCATCTCTTTTTACACCTAAAATCTGTCCTTGGTGGTCAACACTTCAACGATGATAAAGAGCTGTTACCACATGGTTGAATACACAGGGGGCAACCTTCTGTGAAGGATGCATGCAAAAACTTGTAGCACGCTATGACAAGTGCCTACAAAATTTCGGCAGTGATGTGGAAAAGTAGTTTAAGAGTTGTAGAATTTTGTGCAATAAAAATTTCGTCTGTATCTGTGTACAATTTTATTTTATTACCAAACGGAACATACTTTCTGGACGCGCCTCGTATACAGATAAACAGCTATCCAATCGCTATAAAACCGTACCTAAAGCCTTCCCCGGGTAGACAATAGTAACTGTATAAATTTTCAGCTCTTTATGTCTTGTGGTTCAGACCTGATAAACGTACACCGAACAGACATTCATATTTATTGATATAGATGTTAGGAACAGTAGTCCGATGGAAAAGAACTAACATTCTCTTTCCAGTTATCTCCACGTACGGACGGGGTATTGCGCGTCAAGCGTTTTTTGTGAAGCAGCGTAGATTAATGAATGCAGCGGCGCAGCGGGCAGCCGGGCTACCTGTGTGGCCGCGCGGTGCTGCGGTGGCTCTTGTGCGGTCTGTACGCGCGCAAACAACGGACCGAGGTGCGTGCCGTGGTCCAGTTTATGGCCTCTGAATTCCTGCCCTCCACTGACTCACCAGCTGCCTCTCGCAGCCTCACTTGTCATGCCACGATCTATACTTCTGCTCCTGGGACTGTAAGGATATGTCACACACAGGCCGAAAACAATACTTTACACTGACAAATATTCTCTCTAGGGGACACACTTTGAATTATCGGACGCGTATGCTTAATTACGGTTTTGAAGTCTACTAAAACTTTCCTGGTAACTAATTAAATGATCACATGGCATTGCCGGCCGCGGTGGCCGAGGGGACTGAGGCGCTCCATTCACGGTCTGCACGGCAACTACGGTCGGGGGTTCGAATCCCCTCTCGGGCATGGATATTTGTGCCGTCCTTAGTGTAAGCTAGTTGATAAGTAGTTTGTAAGTTTAGGGACTGATGACCCCGTAGTTAAGTCCCATAAGCTTTACAAGCATTTGAACATTTTGGAATCCATCTGAGGTGATTCGAAACCGGGAACAACATTTTCTATTAGACGGCACTTCGTCGACTTGCGCGTCTATGACTTGAAATGAGGAATACAACAATAGACCCAGTCCCTGAACTGAGAAATTATCAGCCCTTCTGGGAATCGAACCTATGCCCCCAGGAGGTAAAGACAGCAATGTTAACCACCAGAGCACAGGCTACAGACTTAATTACAACTGAAACTGTGTTAGGAGATATTATAAAATACTAGCGGAAAACCTGGCTTCATTCGGGTACTTATTTATTCCTATCTTTTAAGTTGGTCCACCTCTCCTTCCGTTCTCTCTCTCTATCTACCTTCTCTTTCCTCTTCTCCCCTCTTTCTGTTCTTCTACTCCCTACCGATGTCTTTGCCGCTTTGGAGTAGCCGAGCGGTCTAAAGCGTCTCGCTGCGGAGTGCACGGTTGCTCGCCGTGGAGGTTCGAGTCCTCCCTGGGGCATGTGTGTGTTGTCCTTACGTTAGTTTACCTTAGTTTAAGTAGTTTGTAAGCTACGGAATGATGACCACGCAGTTTGGTCCGATAGATTTACAAACATTTGAACATTTGAACCGATGTCTTTTTCCAAGTCTACCTACCCGTTTCCATGCCAATGACTTCCTAGTACCTCTGTCGAACTTCTCCACAGCCTCAGTCAATTGCCTCCTCCATAAGTGAAAAATTATATAACTGTGTTAACTTTCATGGTGATCATTGATTTTGTGTACAACGAGGGGAGTGCCAGGGTTAAGAAATGAAGTTCGGCCAGGGGTGGCGCGTGTTTTCAGCACTACCCCATTGCGTTACAATGCTCCAGCCATACTGCCAGATTGCCAGCGATTCACGAGAAAAACTTCCTGAAACTTTCAACCCTATGTTATATACCCGTACATCCGCTCTGTGAACCGAATGACACAGTAACCGAGGTTGTAGCTGGAAAGTGAATCAGGCCGAAGATTCCGTGTTCGAATACTCATCCCCGGCTTCTTTATTCATTATTCCGATTTTAGATTCTTGTTTATTTAACTGATCGATACGTTAATTCAAAAAATGTTCAAATGGTTGTAATTCTATGGGACCAAACTACGTTGGTCATCAGTCTCTAGTCTTACAAACTATTTAAACTAATTTAAACGAACCTAAGGACAACAAACACATCCATTCCCGAAGGAAGATTCGAACCTCCGACGCGGGAGGCCGCGCGATCCGTAACGTAGCGCTCAAGACCGCTCGGCCACTCGCGCGAGGCGGTACGTTAATTGATTGCAATAATACTCATATATGAAATATTGTTAACACTTCGTGCTTCGTATTTTCAAAGTATATATTTGCTTTTATTTATAGCTATACAACCACGTTCAAATTGAAAACGTTTGTTATTTCAGCTTTTTGAACGTTTACGTCCCATTTATACCCCTCAAATATTCGTTCGTTCTATATTTGAACGAAATAATTTGGACGGAAAAGTTCAAAATGTTGAAATAACACGAGTTTTCATTGTGACCGTAGTTGTATAGTTATTTTTCAATAAAGAAAAACAAATAAATACTTTGAAACTACAAAGTACGAATTATTAACAATATTTCCTATATGAGTACTATTATAATCAGTAGAAGTATTGATAAATTAAATGAATAAAAATCTAAAAATACGGAATAATGAAAAGAAATCCACAGAACCTGGAGCTTGCTACACTTTCCATCTACAACCTCGGTCACCGGCCCATTCGGTTCACAGTACCGACGTTCTGGTATATAACATGGGGCCGAAAGTTTCAGAAAGTTTTCTCGTGAGTGGCTGGCCATCTGGCCGTATGGCTGGGGCATTGTAACGCATCGGTTCGTAAACTTACAAACTACTTAAACTAGCTTAATTTAAGACTTACACACACACCTATACTCGAGAGTGGACTCGAACATCCGACGGGGAACGTTTCCTCGCACGTCAGCGAGGCGCCATAGAGCGCACAGCTTCAGTTTTAACACGAAAATTTCATCTCTAGCATTGCAAATGTTGACAATCATTGGAAAAAATATATGAGCATCGTACAATACTCTTTAGACAGGTATACACGAAATGAAACTGTAATAGACGGAAAAAATCCTGTAGCATGAACAAACAAACTGCTACTAAAGCAAAGAGGGGTAGATTTCAAATTTAATTATAGTCAAAGACTCTTAGACAAGATGAAACCAAACAATATCTAAAGTAGAGTAATGAGAGCTGTGTTTGATGCGTTTAATGAATTCAAAAGTAAGGTTCTATACGCAGACTTCACAGTAATCCGATGGAAACATGCTCATACACACTTTGACACAAGCATGGGTCGTGAAATGCGGAGGTCCATCGTTAGGAGTATTCGATGTACTGTATGTTCAGCACTCTTGTACTCTACCCAGCACTAAATTCCACCTCATTTCGCGGCATTACTCTGCCCAGCCTACTACGTCCGACACCTGCTATGTGGGGTGACTGCCCAAACCCTGGATGTTTGGCCTTGCTTTCACCTTGGTTTCGCCACACGCTGAAGCCACTCACCGAAGTACTGATTGAAGTTCCCACAACTCGCGCATTTTCAGAAATGATCCTGCCGGGCCTCCGGGCCGTCGATATAGACTCTGGGTCAACTTCAGTTAGATCGCTCTCCTTCCCCAATTCCTCACACAGAAATTACGCTCACTGATACTAAAGGCACTGTGTGTTTATCTGAATAGCAATAATTCCTTGTCAGATCTCGCTACTATCGCCTGGACCGATTTAAATCGATGGTTGGGTGGTGGTTTTTATGCTCTGGCTGATCAGTGTTAACAGCACTGTACCACAGCTGTTAGAATTAAATGCTTGCTAGCAGCTGGCTTCGTACGACTGTCCTTAACATACTATATATCCTCAAGGGAGAAATTTACTCAAATTTCTAATGATACATCTATCGTTGAAATTTATCATTGCTATTTTCGATGTTTTAATTAGCAGCAGTTAGGTAAAATCGTGGGATGTTCAAACAAAGCTTTTGATAAGGGAAACATATCATATAAATTGCATGTTGTGGCCGCTAAAGATCATAATCACTAATACAACACACAACGGAGTTCACAACGTTAGCTGCCAGTGCGCACTGAAATAAATCATTGGATACCTTGAAAATTTTCCTCCCAGACTTGACTCAAGCCAGAGTCCTCCTTCATACTAGGCAGTCGCTCTAACCGCTACACCAATATATATATATATATAATTCTGAAATTTTTACTGAGACGTGTGTTAACAGCCGTAATATACTTTAAAGAATGCATATTGTCAACCATCAGCTGTTTATTGTATTTAGAACTTTACCGGTTTCGGATATTATCCATCATAAGAAAAGTAAAATTAAACAGACTGATTACATTTGTGACATACATACGGTGACAGAAAATGCACCAATGTAATCAGTCTCTTTAATGTTACTTTTCTGATGACGGATAATATCCGAAACCGGTAAAATTCGAAGTACAATAAAAGCGGATGGTTGAAAATATGCATTTTTTAAAAATATATATAGGCCTAATTGGTTGGGACACAGCGATCCCCACGGCCGAGCAGTGTGCCCTCACGCGCGTCCCTTCAGACGCAAATTCTCAACTTTCCCACACACTGCTAATGTAGTGCCCTTGCCGCGGTGGAGTAGCCGAGCGGTCTAAAGCGTCTCGCTGCGGAGCGCGCGGTTGCTCGCCGTGGAGGTTAGAGTCCTCCCTGGGGCATGGGTGTGTGTGTGTTGTCAAAAAAAATGTTCAAATGTTTGTAAATCTATCGGACCAAACTGCGTTGTCATCAGTCCGTAGCTTACAAACTACTTAAACCTAGGTAAACTAACCTAAGGACAAACACACACACCCATGCCCCAGGGAGGACTCGAACCTCCACGGCGAGCAACCGTGCGCTCCGCAGCGAGACGCTTTAGACCGCTCGGCTACTCCACCGCGGCTGTGTGTTGTCCTTAGGTTAGTTACCTAGGTTTAAGTAGTTTGTAAGCTACGGACGATAGATTTACAAACATTTGAACATTTGACTTGTAGTGCCCTTCACCATTACCACTCATTGCTCGCGGCATTTCATGGATTCCCGTAAGAATTAAGGCCTAGTGAGGATTCGCACAAGATCGACGGCCGTCTTTAAAACTTGTTGCTACGTAATCTGTGTTTGATACTTCGATCATAGATATTTGTTCCTTTTTTATGAGCCACACTTGACAACAACTATTCATTTTGTTGTACGCCAGTTACACCCTTTCACGTCATCAACGGGAGAATCACATTGCGCAAAATAACTTATGACAAAAACAAAGGTCGTTCCTGTACATGCGGATGGTGGAATACTTTCCTCTTAAGATAATTTATGGAAAATCTTACTTGCCCTCTATTTCCACATAGAGATATGCGTAATAATTCACAGTATCTAACCCTAATGTAATCTGTTTCATTTACCGACCGCTAATGATCGAACATCGTGAACCGTGGTCATTATCGTCGATGCCCTTTGCAGGTTCTTACAACTTTTGTTCTGCCTCGACAAAAAGAAATGTGGGAGGTATGGCGTTTGAATCCCGCTTTACGTCTTTTGGCTTAATTCTTAGCTGTCAATCTGAGCTTTCAAAGTCATTCCCCATCGGAATCATCGTCATGCAATAGTAATTCTAAGTTTGCCCTTACCTACTCCTTTTCCTGGAGAAACGCATCAAATGTTGTTCCTGAATCGGCCAGAGTATTACAAATAAAACACATCTAATTTTACTTATATTGGACTCACTTATTGACATAAACTTCCACTCGTTACCATCGTCAAAATGATCTTGTGTCGGTCGCTTCAGATGCACTATTATCATTGATTCCCTTGATCGGCGCCTCTGTTTTCAGCACCACCTTGGAGTTATCGGTTACGGCCTGATTTCTGTCTGTTCCAGAAACCTCATTTATTATCTCTTCTGTTCGAACGCTGTCATTCTGTAGCACAGTATTACCTACACTAATTAATATCGTTGTTAACATATGAAAACGATCGTTATGAGTATTGTCAATAAATAATAATATCAACTGCGACACAGCGCAAAAGCGCTGTGTTAGGTACAGTATCACCTTATATAATTTCAAATAATCGATTACAAGAATTGCCTCTACGCAGAATGAGTAACCTTGCGCTGAGTGCGTGTAAACTCGGCGCTAACCTGTTTCTTAAATTCCGCGAATTTACCGTGTATTGCACAGCGAACTCACATGCCTTCGAAGTGGAACATACGCAACATTTTCCACTTGTTACAATGTCCGTAAACATTCTTTCTCTGGTTTCGTCTTCATCCACCGTTCACTGGTTTAAACCATCATAGCAGACGAATGAACATTTTCGAGTCGAGGATCAATGGCTCCCTGAATACGGCAAAGCTTTTCTGTCATATCACCTAATCCTTCATCCTCTCTGCGTCACTGATATGCGTTACTAAACGCTTTACTTATTGGTACACTACTAGAAAAACAATTTTCACGTTCTCTGTCGTTCAGAATTTCAACTAATACTTCTTGGTTGACACCGTTAATGCTGGCTTGAATTTATTTAAACTAGAAAAAGACTTTAGTCAATTCCTGTGCCTCTTGATTAACTGGAATGGTTTTGTCCGAACTTCTGTCAACACTCGTAGCTAATTCTTCTACACGCTTTTCAACTTGTGTCACATATTCTTAGACAACGGCGCTATGTTCAATAACCCTATTTACATCTCTGTGTAAACTACGTAATCCCTGTAACTTCTTTTCTTGTGAAATGGTATTTCTATGAGGAACTTCTGTAAATTAAGAGGCGGCGGATGAAATATAACTTTGTCCACATGCAACAGCATTATGTGTTGCGTCTTAATGACCTATGTTTATGGAATCTTCTGTTGCACGGGAAAAATAATATTCTCTGCGCTTGTCAAACTCGATTAGAACTGCTGCGTGTTTCCCCGCGATAAATTATTCCTCCAGATTGACGAATCAACGTTACTTTGAACGTCAAAGTCGGGATTATTAGACAATGGCTCGTTTAAATATACCTTATTAGTGGATGTCATGAGACTTATAACTTTTCTACAAGTTACTAAAGGTACACAAAAGTTTACTCACAAAAATCATGAAAAGTTCTCTAACAGATATTATTTTCAAACCAATAAATAAATATGATATCTTAAAGGATGAACACAAATGAACACTGTTAAAATAATTCAACACGGGAAGCAGGCCAACGATAGGCTCTACGCATCAGTCTTGCTGCTAAACTAGAAAAAATTACAAGTTAGTAAATCGGCGCCGTAACTTGACTCTAGTATGCTGTACCTGCTGAAGACTTATTTTTGTGGTATTTGCCATTATTTTATAAATACAGTTTAAAAATTCTGACTACTCGTATCACTTACTCCATGGCAAAATCCTCTCTCACAGTGACCAAATTCCTGAGTGATGAGATTAACGCTCATTGATTTACATAAACAAGAATGAAAACCGTGAAATGCGGACTTCAAATAAGTGAAGGAGCCTAAGTTAGTAAAATCCTGAAACTGATGCACGGAATGCGAGTTAGTCCTTTTATCTCAAGCCAGGTAGCCTTGCAAGGAGACCACATGGGCATCGGATTTTAGAATTTCTTTATATTTATGGTACCTGAATTTCAGAACTTAAATAACAATAAGCCAAAGCTATTCGACGCAACTCTCAAAAATTCTCGAGATAATCAACTTTGAAGTTTTGTAAAGTACCTGCAAGTACCGATAATTACAAAAGTGGTAACGTCTATTGTAGCTCAGGTGGTAGCGTTCTGACCTAAATACCATAGAGTCGGTGGTTCGAATCCCACTGTGACAGATTTTTTTTCGGTTTCCGAATTCAATTATATTAAACATTATCGATGTCTAATGCCACTTCTTGTGTCAGTTTTTGGTTAACCCTTTCAGGCGCTGCACGAACTACTTGCGGTTCTGGTTTTGCTCGCTTTATTTCTTTGTGATTCACGCTAGGAAGTTCGGACCTGCATCACACAATACTGGACGGACTGTTCAAATGTTTGTAAATCTATCGCACTCAACTACTTGGTCATTAGTCCGTAGCTTACAAACTACTTAAAGTAAGGTAAACTAACTTAAGGACAACACAAACACTCATGCCCGAGTAGGGACTCGAACCCCCGACGGCGAACGGCCGCGCGTGCCGCAGCACGGCGCTCCAGTGCGCACGGCTATTACTCCCTGCCGGATGGACTGTGGTGACGTGCGCAACCTGTTTTAGTTCCCTGTTTCTACACTGGGTGATACCAGCAGTCGGCAAAGTCGACAAACTTCCAGTACACTTACAATGGCGGTAAGAAAGACTTATCAACAAGATGATGATATCCTGGTTTTGACATGTGAAACTACCATATCTGACAGCCAGTTGATTTTATATGATCCTGTGATGTTATTATGTCATTTCTTTCAAAGGCATGTTACTGTAAGATGCTGCAGATCTTAAAAAATTGGGCCCAAAACAAACAGTTGCGTGGTTACAAAATTTTTGAAAATAAATTTATTTTCTTTTTTGTAATGAATTACTGTATGTATTTTGTATCTTAAACGTCCCTGTCTATATTAATCTTACATCACCTACAATTGTGGGTCTGAAAGGGTTATGTGTATGTAGACGAGCTGAAAACCTTGTCGTCAAGTAAAACGATGGTTGAGTAGGTTAGCGGCTTGGAAAGCTATTAGTAGCTATGGAGATGACTCTCCAAAAACATTGTCGTACCTGTTCAGAAACTAAACAATCAAAGACTACAGTCGTCAACTAATGGTGAAGCCAATACTGTAAAAATGTAACTTATGTTTGTTTTATTGGAAGCATCATTATTAACAACCTTCTATAAAATAAAGAAAATTATGAAAAAACAAAAATACGTGCACTTACGATTGGATATTAAAATTATTCAAACACAACGAAAGAAATTTAAAAAAGCCCGAAAGCAAACACATTTTTTTTTGCTCTGTTGGTAGTTCTGTTCCTTGCAGTCGTTGATCGTGTTTGTCCCTTGTAGTTCGACGTATCCTTGGCTCGGCTTTTATTATTATTATTATTAAAGAGAGCGTTCAGCCCTCTGACCGAGCGCGCTGAGGTACGGCGGCCGGCACTACCTGAGCTACACCGACAGATGCTACGATATATGTAATTGCTACTTACAGTTACTTCCAAAACTTCATAGTTGATTTTCTCGAGAGTCTTTGAGAGTTGCGTGGAATGTCTTTGGCTAATTGTTATTTGAGTTCTGAACCTCACGTACCACAAATATGAAATAATTATAAAATCCTATACCCATGTGGTCTCCTGGTTACAGGACATAGAGGCTGAGAAGTGTGCATATTGTCAACCAGGATAGTAACAGAAAATCTTGAATGTGCATTGTTTACACATTTATTGACCATTGATACTTCGTCTTAGTTCTAAAAATTTATTACAACTACTGCTCATTTTCTTTTCAGAAGTTGTAATCTTTATTATTGTAAGTAGTTCAAATTCTCCATAATTTCAGATTTGAGTTAATCTTTGAATAATTAAAGTAGGAAATTGCGATCACTGCGCAGTGGCCAGTGTAGGAGACAGCATTTTCTCCACTAAGAAATTTCGACCTACAGGCAGCTGGCGACTACGCCTGCCAGCCTGTCACCAAAACCCCTTCGCTAGGCTGCTGGGAGAGTAGCGAAGCCGAAGTGCACGTACAGAAGTATTGCCGCAAGATCACAAGTTACCCGACTGCCGTCGTAGCACAATGCATAGCGTCACCGAGTGCGATGCTCAAAGTCGCCAGTTCAATGCTGTCCACTGGCAAAAATTTATTTCTTTATATTTATCATTTCCAGAATGTTCCACATGTTTCTTACGTTCACTTAAATTTCTACATGTTTCTTATGTTAACCATTCTTCTAATTTTTGTTAGATTCTGTCTGTGTAAAAATAGCAGAGCACTTTGCTCCAGAGGCAGTCAGTGCTGCGTATATGTTGAGTTCGTAATAAACGTGCTTTCAGTATAAGTGCTGTGTTCAGTTGACAACCCTGCCTTCGAAGTCAAGCCTGCTTCCATTTCAACGCGACATTGTTTGGTGGAGGCGCCGGGGCTCCATCACCGTGGTTCCGATACGGCAACGTAAAAGCCGTCGCCCACACCAAGTAGAACCAGAATACAAGGGATATACCCGGTACGTCCTTCCGAATGTCCGTATCATCAGAAGACTCACGGACAGGAAACCAGCGGTAAGCCAGCTGCACATCAGACGCCCGTAGGTGTTCTCTGGAGACGCTGGACGAGACCCCAACATTGGCTTAAAGGGTTCGACCAAGTCGCCACGTATAACAGGTGGGATCATACAATGTGCTTGGCCAATGTTTATTTCTACCTGGACGGTACAGCCCAGCAATGGTTTGAAAACAGTGAAGAGAAGCTGAATGACTGGGAAACGTTCCAGACGGAACTTAAGAAGAAGTTTGGAGACCGCCAGCGACAAATCCGCTCGGCGGAAGAACAACTGAAGAACAGGGCCCAACGACATGGTGAGCCGACACAGTATGCAAACGGAATGTTTTGGCCTTGTGTAACGTAATTAACTTGGATATGACTGAGGCCGACAAAATCACACACCTGATGAAGGGCACTGCAGAAGACATGTATCAAGCTCTTCTTATAAAAGACGTCTCTACGACGAAAGAGATCATCAAGTGGTGCCGGCAGGTTGAAGAGATGCAACAGAAGATACTGTATCCCTTTAGTCCCAAGTTATTCTACTTCAAATAGCCGTTACGTACTTTGTACGTTTACCTCTTTGCAGGGGTACAATGACAGAAAACAAATTAAGCTACTTCCACCACAACCTTAAATAATTCTGTGGCTACATCTCCACCCAAGTAAGTTCTGACTTTTAAAAATTTACTCACCTTAGTCATATTAGATTCGCTGCCCGCCAGGTACACGGACTGTAATAAAACATTTGTCTACTTCTAGCCTGATGATGCCCTAACAGCGCGAAACGGATTATTGGAGTAATAAAAATATTGCAACAGAGACTGCGAACTATTTAATGAGTCACCACTGCTACTGAACCAGCCGCCACCACCATCATGGAATGGAATGAAACAACAGAAGAGGGTTGGACGAAAGAAGTATGACAGACTCCCCAATATAGTTCCTATGGCCGCTGTGGAAGGCCAACATGACGTTGCTTCTCTCATACGAAAAATTGTGAGAGAAGAATTACAACAATTTTTGGCAGCTCGAACTGGTGGACCAAGCGAGCATCAAATTATGGCCAAGGATGTAAGCCCTGTAAATCACGAGGAAGCCGACGGCGCTGAGGAAGAGGTATTTCAAACATTAGTACCTGTCCGCCCCGCCAGTCGCACCCAACGTGAAGAATGGTTACTGGTCGTTCCAGCTCATCTCCAGCCAGCTATTCTCATGTATTTCCACGATGCTCCAATATCCGGTCATCTGGGATTCGTGAAGACTCTAGACAGAATCAGAAGCAGGTATTACTGGAAACGTCTCTACCGGTCCGTCAAGTACTATGTGAGTCACTGTAAAGAGTGCCAGCGACGAAAGCATGTGCCGCAATTACCCCCAGGGCTTCTCGTACCAATTCCACCTGCAGCAGCTCCATTCCTCCGAATTGATATCGACCTTTTAGGGTGGTTCCCGAAGTCGACAAACGGTAACCGGTGGAAATAGTCTGCACTGACTACCTTACACGCTACGCTGTCACCAAACCTGTGCCGACTGCAGAAGCTCCAGAGATCGCAAAATTCCTTGTAGAAGACATTATTTTGAAGCATGGAGGACCACGTGTGATGATATCTGATCGTGGAAAAGTATTCCAGTCAAAACTAGTATCAGAGGTAATGTCACGTTGCAACGTTGTCCACAGAATGACAACTGCATACCATCCTCTGACAAATGGTCTTCCAGAACGTTTTAACAAGACGTTAGTAGGTATGCTGTCGATGTACGTCGATGTTGAGCAGAAAGGTTGGAATATAATACTGCCAGTCGTGACATTTGCTTATAATACCGCAAGACAAGACACCACAGACTTCACGCCGCTTTACCTGCTCCATGGCCTTGAACCTAAGACGACAATGGATACGCTGTACCCGTTCCAGCCGGACGACACTCAGGATGACTATGTGAAACAGCTCAGCAGCAGGGTCGAAGAAGCAAGACAGCTGGCCCGCATACGGACACTGGACACCCAGGAGAAGGACAGTCAGCGGTATAATGACAAACACCAACCTGTTATGTACAGCCCAGGAGATCTGATATGGATTTTTACCCCTGTACGGAAAGTTGGACTACCAGAAAAGATATTGAACTATACTTTGGTCCGTATCGTGACATGCACCGCCTGTCAGACGTCACATACGAAGTCGAGGATTACGAGTCGTCTTCGAAACGACAAAAACGAAGAGCCAATGTTCACGTTCTCCGCATAAAACCTTACTACGATCCTGAAGAGCAGGTAGGCGAAAATGGCTTCTTGTTCAAGGACTCTGACGACAGTAATGATACTGATGAAGCCACGACAGGAAAGTCTGTAAAAAAAAAAATGGTCAAATGTTTGTAAAGCTTATGGGACTTAACTACGGGGTCATCAGTTCCTAAACTTACAAACTTATGATGAACTACTTACGAACTAGGACGGCACAAATATCCATGCCCGAGGGGGGATTCGAACCCCCGACCGTAGTGGCCGAGCAGACCGTGACTGAAGCGCCTCAGTCTCCTCGGCCACCGCAGCCGGCGGAAAGTCTGTCATCGGTAATCGTGCAGAAGGGAAGGAGTCTCCAGAACTGCCATACAGAGGACCCATGACAACATCAAGATCCAGGACATTGCAGGTGGCTCCAAAGGGAACCAAACAGCTGGTCGCTGTTTTCTCAGGAGAGGGAGCAATGCCGCAAGACCACAACGTACATTAATTTCTTTGTATTTATCATTTCCAGAATGTTCCACGTGTTTTTATATGTTCACTTGTAAGTTCTACATGTTTCTTATGTTAACTATTCTTCTAATTTCTGGTAGATTCTGTCTGTGTATAAATAGCAGAGCACTCTGCCTGAGACGCATTCAGTGCTGCGTGTATGTTGCAGTTCGCAATAAACCTCCTTTCAGTATAAGTGCTGTGTTCAGTTGACAACCCTGCCTTCGAAGTCAAGCCTGCTTCCATTTCAACGCGACAGTATGCTTCCCTTCTCTGGACGCCTGGGCATAGGATAACAGAGGTTTGCCATTTGTTTTGCGACACAAGTGGGGATCGGCAAGAAATGCACAGATAGCAGCTACAACACAGCGACCCAGAGAGGCGAAATACTTCCTCCGTGAGGTGGAATGGCCGAGCGCTCTAAAGTGCCTTGTTGAGGAGCGCGTGGTTGCTCACCGTTGAGGTTTCGAGTACACCCTCTAATATGGGTGTGTTTGTTGTCCTTGGGTTAGTTTAAGTTAGTTTCAGTAGTTTGTAAACCTAGGGACTGATAACCACAGTAGTTACGTCCCACAGATTTACAAACATTTGAACATTCAAATTCATCCTCATTCCTTCTAGATGGATGGGTGTTGTTTCACACTCTTTATATAAGAAATCAACGATTATTTAAAAAGTCTTAGAGTAATAGTCTTGCTGTGCAATTAGATGGACAGCAGTGTAGTTTCTCTCCACTGTCCAAATTTTGAAATGACGCTCGTCATTGGCGTGCTCGAATTTTTATTTCTAAAACATTAGAAACCTGAGAAGTGCTAAGTGTCATGTATGGTGTAGGCTCACTGGCGAAGGTGCAGCATTATGGTGAGGAGACGTTTCGCCTTCCTGTGCAGAACAAACGCTATTCAATTCCAGAAGACTTCATTGCTGGACCACTTCATTTTCAGAGGACTGCATGCTCTTCACTTTGGGTGACTGTGACAGTAAATGTGAGACATTTGATCGTAATTTCATAAGATAATAAAGTATTCACTTAATATTACAACAACAAAAAACTTTTCTGTTTGCATCTCATAGTGGATGACTTCATCTTGGGTTTGTGTGACTCCGAGAAGAACTTCCGCTTTCTCATGCATACAAGTCAGATGTCTGTACAACCTCATGCACTGTTATTGGTAGTGAGATTTGACAGGTCTCTGGTTTATATCTAGCAGGTGGAAAACAACTTACATTTTTATCCTTATAGAAAAACCTTAGTATATGTCCAGGTTTTGATATGAACTTTACTTTGATATAGATGCATACCACCTTCCTTATTATCATAATATAATTGATTAGGGCTTTTGGTGAACTTATTTCAGACTATGGCAGAATTGTTCGTTCTTTTCACTCACCACCATTTCTCACAAATTCGTTATGCGGCACCAGAACCGCACTAACGCCGTTACAGATGTCGCAGCCACGTGACAGCTCACAAGTCTGTAACTTCAGCAACTTCAGCAGCTAGAAAATTCATTATTAATAGCCTGCCGTACTTAATTTCTTTCCAGAATACACATTCATTGTTGAATGGAAAACGACATTTGTTTCGTGTTTGAACTAAGGTTATATTACTAACGTGATTATATCCTTTCCTTCTATGTGAATATTATGTCAACCAAGTTACTTAACTCACATTTTGTAATAAGGGCGAATGTAAACTTTAATATAATTTTCTTCAATGTTTTCAGTATCTGTCTCAGTTAAAAATAAATCTTAATCAATTACTTTAATTTCTTTCCTTTCAGTAATTAGTGACTTTTGTCACTGATTACAGCAGAATGCTCCTCAAACCATGAGGAACAGTAATAGTATTTTTACAAAAGATGAATTTGTATCAAATGATTATTTTGAGCAAGAGATAAATATATAAACATTAATCCTATGCCAATACCCCTCACCTTAATAAGAATTTACACGATTAAAATATTTCTTGCGTTAACAGAATCTGCATTGAGTACTTCTTTGTTTCGAAAATTTAATCAAAGAACTGCGGAGTGGTTATTCACAGACGCGCACACCAGTCTAACAAGCGGAATTTCATAAACATTAAGTGCCTGGCAAAGGAGTCATTAACCGCTTTCATAACTTTTCTCTACCGTTCCATTCTCTAACAGCGCGCGGGAAGAACGAACACCTAAATCGTTCCGTTTTCGATCTGATTTCTCTTATTTTATTGAGATGGTCATGTATCCCTATGTAGGAGGGTATTAACAAAATATTTTCACATTCAGAAGTAAAAGTCGGTGATTGAAATTTCGCAAATAGATCTCGCCACAACGATAAAGTCTTTCTTTTAATGATTTACACTTCAAATCGTCCACTTCCATGACGCTTTCCCCCCTGTGACGTGATAAAACAAAACAAGCCGCCCTTCTCTGAACCCTCTCAATGTCTTCCGTCAGTCCCACCTGCTGAGGGTCCCACACTAGGCAACAGTACTCCAGTAGAGGACGCACAAGTACGATGTAGGCAGCTCTTTGGTGGAATTGTTGCATCTTCGAAGCGTTCTGCCAATGAAACGTAACCTTTGGTTCGCCTTCCCCACAAAATTTTCTATGTGTTCTCTCCAGTCTAAGTTTTTCGTAATTGTAACTCTTAAGTATTTGGTACAATTTACGACCTTAAGGTTTCACTGATTTATCGTGTAATTCAAGTTCAGTGGATTTCATTTAGTGGTCATGTGTATTACTTCACACTTGTCATTATTTAGTGTTAATTGCTAATTTTTGCACCATATACAAATTTTGTCTAAATCGCTTTGCAGTTGCTTTTGACCCTCTGTTGACTTCACTAAGCGAAAAACGACAGTATCATCCGCGAACAGTCGAAGGGAGCTATTCAGATTGTCTCCTAAATCGTTTATAAACACAAGGAAGAGTAGGGGACCAATAACGCTTCTCTGGGGAACGCCAGATATCACTTCTGTTTTACTCGATTACTTACCATCAGTTAATACGAACTGTATCCTTTCTGATAGGAAATCGTGAATCCAATCGCACAGTTGGGGCGATATTTCATTATAAGCCGCTTGAGCAACAACTTAAATAGCATAGTTAGACTATTAAACACATCGACAGTCTTTCAAAATTTTCATTTGCCAACCTTACATGAATTGGTTGAAATTTATCATTCTTCACTGACAGCGACCAAGACTGCATACATGTGCTTCATGCCAATTAATTTCCAGGAAATACTAAGAATATTTTTGGTTAGTCGTAGCTGGAGGTGACACTTAAAATGTTTTAGAAATGCTGTCCGTCCTCATTTCAGAAAGAAAATATGATGGATTTTTTGCACTTGTGTGATCGTGTGCGAAATTAATTTGAATAGCAATACTGCCTGACCACGCTGTACACGGAAAGTGTTCAGAAACTGCGGGAGACCCGCGTCTATGTAGTTCTGCATCTGCGGTGCGACAAGGCTTAAATACAGTCTCTGCCTATTACGAGCCTCACTCTTGAGCAGTGTGCCAAAACTATAAAAACCGTGTTTCATTTCTACAGTCCTACTTTGATGAAAGTGAGCTCTCAAAAAGCATGACTAATAGCGCTATATTTGAAATATTTTGACGTTTATTTTGAGATAATATCATTCCAAGGTTGCCATGAGCAACAAATGTTATCTTATGAGTTCTCTTATTGCGTTATTACCGAAAGTGCGCCAAGTTAGTGACAATGCCTTATCGCAGTATTTTTTAGTTTCAGTTCTTGAACGCAATACGCAACACGTGTAACCTAGAATAGAACTGCACTCCATACTGGGATACGGCTACACTGCAGGTTTGTATACGTTTAAAGAATGGTACTTGTTTTCGGGGGAAAATATCTTCACATGTTGTTGTGGTCTTCAGTCGGCAGACTGGTTTGATGCAGCTCTCTAGGCTACCATGTCCTGTGCAAGATTCGTCATCTGAGAATAACAGCAATCTACTTCCTTTTGAATCTGCTGACACTATTCGTCCCTAGGTCTCGCTCTACTATTTTTAACCCACATACTTCCTTATAGTAATATGTTAACGATTCCTTCATGTCTCAGAATATGTCCCACCAACCCTGTTCTTTCTCTTAATCAGGATAAGCCAGAAAATCCTTTTCTCCCCAATTATGTTTAACACCTCCTCATTAGTTACTTGATCTACCCATTTAATTTTCATCATTCGTTTGTAGCACCAAATTTCGAAAGCGTCTATCATCTTTATCTTTTTGTCTGAACTCCTTATCGTCCACGTTTCACTCTCATACAATGCTACACTCCAGATTAATGCTTTCAGAAAGAACTTCCTAACATTTAAACTGATATTTGATTTCAGCATATTTCCCCTCTTCAGAAACGCTGTTCTTCAGCCATTCTGCGTTTTATATCTTCTTTATTTCGCCCATCAGAAGTTAATTTCATACCAAAATAACGAAACTCATATACTACTTTTATTGTCTCATTACCTAATCGAACTCCTTGAGTATCGCCTAATTTCTGACACTACATTTCATAACCCTTGTTTTAGTCTTATTAATGGTCTTCTTATACCTTTTTTTTTCAAGACACTGTCCATTCCGTTTAATTGCTCTTCCGGGTCCTTCACTGTCTCTGAAGGAATTACAATGTCATCAGCAAACCGCAAAGGTTTTGTTTCTTCTCCCTGAACTCTAATTCCTTCTGCGAATTTCCTTCACATCTTGCTCAATATACAGATTGAACAACATTGGGGAAAGGCTACAAACCTGTCTTACCTTCTTCCCAACCACTGCCACCCTTTCATGCCCTTCGACTCTAATAACTGCTGTCTGGTTTTTGTACAAGTTGAATATAACTCTACGCTCCCTATATTTTACATCCGCTACCTTCAGAATTTGAAAGTCGACATTTTCAAAAGCTTTCTCCAGGTATACATATGCCAAAATCGTAGATTTCCCTTTTCTTAACCTACCTTCTAAGATAAGTCGTAATGTGAATATTGACCCCCATATTTCGATATTTATCCTGAATCCAAACTGATCTTCCCCAAGATCGGATTCCTCCAGTTTTTCCATTCTTCTGTAAATAATTCGTGTTAGTATTTTCCAACCATGACTTACAAAATTGATAGTTCTGTAATTTTCACATGTGTATGCACTTGGTTTGTTAGGAAATGGAATTAGTATATTCTTCTTGAAATCGGGGAGGGGGGGGGTATTTCCCCTGTCCCATGCACTTTGCACACCAGATTTATTGGGATAATTTTAGGAAGAAGTACTTCATCTGTAAAGGAGTCCACGTACAAAACACTTGTACTACCACGTCTTGAGTATTGCTCAAGTGACTGGGACCCGCAGCAGATCAGTTTAAAAGAAGGCATAGAAGCAGTTCAGAGGCGAGCAGCTAGGTTTGTTACTGGTAGGTTTGACCAATGCGCGAATGTTACGGAAATGCTCCGGGAACGCAATTGGGGATCGCTGGAGGAAAGGCGACGTTCTTTTCATGAAATTCTGTTGAGGAAATTTAGAGGGTCGGAATTTGAAGCTGAATGTAAAACGATCGTCCGGTCACCTACTTACATTTCGCGTAATGATCACAAAGACAAGAGACATTAGGTCTCGCAGTTAAGTCCCTTAAGCTTAACAAATATTTGATTTTGTTCGCAGTAAATACATGGCAAACCCATGTTACCTGATGTTACACGGACAGCTCAGTCAATCCTCCAGACATTTGCACTGTAACTACTGAAAAGGCTGCTGCCCTATTCAGAAACTATCCGTTTGTCTGGCCTATCCACAGATACCTCCCCCCCCCCCCCTCCCGGTTATGGTTGCACCAACGGTACAGCTATCCGTATCATTGAGGCACGCAAGCCGCCCCACCTCGGCAATGTCTGTGGTTCATTCACAATGAATCCAAAAGAAAATTTGCAGTGGGAAAGCACAATGTCAAGTGTTCCCGGGAATATGCCGTTGCTTAACAAAATTTGAAAGCACCCTAATGTACTCCGTTGATACTTTTAATTGCAGACATTAATTTCTTTTATGATTTACGAAAATGAGATTTCACTTATGATTACTTGAAGTGAATGATACAATCTTAACCGCTAAAAATCAGTAAGTAATAACAGAGAATTCAATGGGTTCCAACTCATCAAAGAAAATTGCGTAGGGGACAACTATTACTTTTTACGACTTTTATTTCAATATTAACTGTAGATCGCAAACATTTTTGTTTTTTGTGACACAGAAATATTAAGGAAGATGAACCATGAACTGCAGTTACTTTACTGTCCATGGAAATAGCACCCAACATAATTGTGCACCGCTGAGCTCTGCGATGCATAATCTGAAAACTTTGCACGATGTCTTCTTTTGGAATGGTGTCCAAAAGCCTTGTCATGTTTCGTTGGAGTCAGGAATACAAGTTGCACCACCCTGTTTTTTGCCAGGATGTATTTGACGATATTGACTGTGTGGGAAGCGTTGTCGTGCAACATGAACATCCACCATACTCGCCGGATCTCAATTACCCAGACCTCTTTCTATTCACTCGACTCAAACTCGCATCCACGTATCCTTCTTAGGTATCGTTCTGCAGTCACAAGAAAGAATAGTTCACATTACAGTGCACTAACAACATGAATAACAAACATTAGCAATGTTAAGAGAGAATGTAATCAAATGTTACGGAGGATGTATCTTCAAACTGCCAGAAGCATTTCAAAATTTCAAATACATACGCAAGGCACAGCCAACAAATTAATAACGGTATTTCTCCAATATACAGTTTTATTATCTAAAATAATACGCCTGGTGTTCTCTGTGTGTAAGAATATTACGTAACTTAAATTTAATTGACAATGGAACTTAAAAGGAAGTAACTTCTGCTTCGTCAGTAGGGAAAGAAAAGTTAGATATAAAATGTCTCATCCGTGAAGGCTTTAATGAATGAAAGTATCCTTCAGACAACACAAGTAACTAAAAATATCCTGCGCAGCCCACACGTTTGTTTCCTCGCCAGCAACTCTGGGAACTTACGTCAGTTTACATGAGTGATTTCCAACCTAATTACTCAGAAAAATGTCTCATGTCCCTTGAGGACAAGGTTCCTTTCCAATTAGACACCCGATAGGCGGAATACTGGCCTGCGATGCGTAGGCTGCGTTCGCGCCTGCTCAAGGGAGGCCCACGAGGGAACTGTGATACTTCCGAGAGACGTGTTAATTAAGACGTGGGGCTGCCCACCTAGTGTACGTTGTGCGTTCGTGGAACAATTTCCGCACAGCAGGCGGCTGCGTGTAGGGTTGCTAGGCCCTGACGAAAATGCGTAGGAGTTTGCCGCTGGGAAGGGCAGAAGAAAAGAACCGTTTACGCTCGTAGGTTATTCAGTCTAATGTATTATATATTCGTTTGTTCTCTGTCAGTACCTATAGCAATAAAATATTACTGCTGGCCAATAAAACAGCAACTCCAGAAAGGATGATAATTAATGAAATTGTACTTATTGTGTATATACACTGAGGTGTCAAAAGTCATGGGACAGCGTCAGGCACGAATACAGATAGAAGAAGTTATGCGTACAAAAGTTATAAAAAAGGCAGTAATTGACAGAGGTATCATTTTTACTACGGTGATTCGTGTGAAAATATTTCTGGTGTTATTATGCACCCATGACATGAATTAACAGACTTTGAACGATGGATGGTAGCTGGAGCTTGACGCATGGTGCATTCAGTTAAGTAAATTAGCAGACAATTTCATTTTACGAGCTATGTGGTTCGAAAGAGTGTCGAGAATAGCCTCGGTGGAGTGGCTGAGCGCTCTAAGGTGCCTTGATGCAGAGTACGCGTTTGCTCGCCGTCGAAGGATCGAGTCCTCCATCGGGCATGGGTGTGTGTTTTGTTCTTAGGTTGCTTTAAGTAGATTGTAAGCCAAGGCACTGATAACCGTAGTGGTTAAGTCCCCTATATTCACAAATATTTGAACATTTTCTTGTTGGGAATACCGAATTTCAGTTTTACCTCTCACTATGGGCAACGGAGTCGCCGACGACCCGTACTACACGGCCGACAGCATTGCTATTTCCATAGTGTCATCAGAGCAACTCCAGCTAAAATAATGAAGAAATCGACCCTTTTAAAAGTATTGCCACAGCATCTATCCGTCGTTGCGCCCCTCTGAAGCTGATGTGTACGCATAGACATAGACAACTAACAGTTGTAGTTACGAAACTGGAGCAATAATAAATAGAGATAAGTTATGTGGGTGGTTTTATTGCTTCAGGTATTCTACATAGTCACCGAAAACTGTTCGTTCATTCAAATATGTGAAACTGAAAACAGTCTTTGTGTGGAATTTAGTTTGAATGATGCGTTCTAATGGCTTGCATGTCTAATATGTCTTGAGAATGTTAACCTTTCATGTGAATTTTTGCATTATATTGTTTCTTGGTATGTTCATATTGATGACATCCGGTTTTTCAAGAAAATAATTGTCGTGAATAGCAATTTAATGAAGTCAAGGTATGTTTGTATGAGTCGTTATCGTCCTAGAGTCAAAGTATGCGGGACCAAATTTGTACACACTTTGTCCTCTTCAAAACATCCTGAATAATGTCTTGAGCACTTGATTTGAAGATGTTAATCCATTGCAATTTGTGATGCAACAAGGTAAACATGATACGTATGCACGTACGTCAGCTCACAAAGTGATTGGTTGTTGAGGCTGCCGCAGTAGTTACTACGCTAACGTCGGTTATACGCCAGGAATAAACTTGACTGTCACAACTTTTTGTATTTTTTTGTACTTTTTTAAATTCTGTAGTAAGTTCTGTGCATCTTATTTTCTATGATATACTGTGTCGCTTCATAACTGAAGTTTAGCTACAGGAGTAACTGAGTTCATGTATTTCTCATCAAATTATTCAAGAAATATGATAACCCTGAAGATATCTTCTAACGTAAGGAGGGAAAGGTGAGGTAAATCAATAAAAGATTAGTGTTACAGCAGAAGCAAAATTATAATCAATGGATTAACTAGCTTCAGCTATGTGAATCAGCTTACAGCAGATGCTCGGACATGAGTGTCACCGATTTTGGTCAAACATTGTATGGATGTTCTAGACTGAAAATAAAGAGACACACGATTTCGTTTTTGCTAGTAACTCCCTAGTTTCTGGAATAATGAAGGTTAAATTATTGATGGACAATCGTATTTTAAGTGCTATACATCGAAAGAGGTCTAAAAACAAAAAGGTTTAATTAGTGTAACATGGGATCCGAAATTAAAAATCTTGGAATCATAGTGTTTTTGTGTTTCAGTGCTGCATCTTGCATACACGTAAACCTAAGTAGCCGGCCGAGCACCGCCACCGGGCGAATGTTTAACCAGCGTCGTGGCTCGACGCGTTTGGTGAGAACGCTGAATGCTGTCTCTAATAAATAATAATAATAATAAACAAAAACGTAGAACAAGCACCCTACTACACCCTCAAGAAACAGATCCACTCGAGGAACCAAAAAGAAAAAATGGTGAAGTTGGTGGAACAGTAAATCTTGGGCCCCGGTACAAACCTCAGTTGCTCCACGTCGGAGGTTCGAGTCTTTCCTCGGGCATGGGTGTGTATGTTGTCCTTAGGTCAGTATAAGTTAGTTTAAGTAGTTTCTAAGCCTAGGGACTGATAACCACAGTAGTTAAGTCCCAGAGATTTATAAATATCTGAACATTTGATCAAAACATGGTCATATCTTTGTTTCAGTCTAAAAAATTTTCCTTGTATCTGATAGGCGTAAAATTCTGGTATTTGGAATACCTTTCCGTCAATTAAAGCATCGGAAAGCTTGAGTAATAATCTAAAAGGGAAATGATCTGTTAAAGTTGTTTTCATTATGATACACACTACAAAAATTCACCTAACGTGTATTATTGTGTAATTAAAATTACTGAATTTCTATTCGTGAGCTTGGTCGCCTTAAGTGGGAAGAAACTTATCACAAAAGCAGGCTTAACACAAGAATTTCGCGCACTATGCACAACATACGAACGAAATCTTCCCGCTCTGATCTGTTGTTCTATATATTTTTTGTGGAAAACGTATCTGATTCACCTTGCGAAACACATATCAGGTATCAGTTTGGATGCGTACCAAATCTTATAACATCATATCTTGAAAGATCGGTGCGGACATTTCGTTATTGACCAGTCCATGAATTTAACGATTTTGGGTATCCCTGCTACAGCATGAAAACACAGAAACATTAGCATCACGACGATTCTTAACTTCGGAATCCACATTATAATAATACAACCTGTTTTTGTTTTAGATGCTCTATAGGTGTATAGCATTAAAATAGGAGTGTCTGTTTTCAATTTTGACGTCGAGTTTCTTTCAAAAACTATACACTGTGTAGCAAAAAGCCGAAACACGTGTCTCTTTATTTCAGGTATAGAACGTCCATGCAATATTGATCAAAATCAGTGACTCACATGTCGGTCCATCTTCTTGTCAGTTGAAACACACTGTATACATACACTATAAGTGTATACTCCTTTTTCTTCCTATTTCATTTGATCATTGCTTACTTTCAACGTTGTCGTACTTGCTTCATCAAACACAGCCTTTAAAACATCTAGTTATTCTTATTTCTACAGCCTCGTCGTTTCTTATATTGTTCACCTATGAACAACTATTTATAGGAATTCCTATCAGTTTTTCTCAGGGGTTTGATTTGGGATCAGGTATTGGTTAACATGATAAAAATAAGCAGTGGGACTTCTATTTACAATTCATTTATTCCGATTTAAGCTACTGCCAAGCGTGGAATCAACACTAATCAAAATGTTGTGATGTCCAGATAAGCAACATCTTTTTGTCAGTTTTTCATAAACATTTAACGACGAATTTATTTGTTAATTTCAGATGTGTTCATTAGAGTATTTTAAGCTGAGATTAAAATGAATATTAAAGAAAACAAATAGTTTTTGCAAATTAATTTTCTGTGGTTTCTTAACAAAAACGTTTCACAGATGCTAATATAAGCCATAAATTATTAATAATTTTTCTCCTAGTGAATCTTTTCTCAGCTTTAGTAGCATTATGTGGCGCCAAAATTGCTTATTACAACATTTTGGAATGAAAGCTTGCGAAGGACCGTCCTTGCCAATACGTAATCAGTATGTGGAAGAATACAAAAGAAAGCTAACTAATCTTCTGGTGATGTATCAATATGCTGACTTTTACAAAATGGAAACTGAAGAAAAATGTACATATACTGTTTCAAATACTGTGTGGTGCTCATTAACTGATTCCAGTACTGAAAGGTTATTCTTACTCACATGACATTTCGAAATGTGAATATTAGCAACCTGAATACCTGTAAAGTAACTGCTGTGCCCAAGTTGCGTGCTATGCTAGTAACTGCTATGGCCGAGGGTTGAATCGTGGTTAATTTCATTGTTTAAACAATATTTGGGCATTACTAAAAACCTGTATAAATTGTATTACACAAATTGAATAGCAGCTAAAAAGTGTGCATCACTTCCGCTGAAGTGGGTGTGGAGAAACACGATAATAAGAGGTTTGAGTCTGTGTCACCGTAGTCCGTGACGGAGACCATAATTCGCAGCTGTCGTTATGTATGCGTCGTTCCTTACGTAGCGTGAGAGCGGCTGCGAAGATTTTCCACTGATGATACGTATGATTCACATTCTTGCTGACGTCAATGTCTTTGCCGCTAGCCTAGGGGCTGACTGCTCTTCCCAGCGTCTGATACTTATTTCTTTTCGTTCGGCATATGTATTTACTTTTATGTTTTCGTTAATCTGTCTGAAATAGTGTACTTAATCATGTAACAAAGCGTCGCATCATTGACGAATTGCTGTAAATATGTACCAGAGTTCATCGATCGAAACGGTTGACAAATGCTCCGTGCAACCCGTGGTCATAAAATTTACAGTGGGTGACCGATCTGAATACCGTGCTGACAGGGCAGCAAATGAATATTCGCTATATCGAGGTAGGACAGGGCAACATCTCGCGTTTATATCTACATCCACATCTGCAGCTACATACATACATCGCAAACCATCGTAAGGTGCTTTGCAAAGGGTATCACATACCACTGATAGTATTTCCCTTCCAACATTAAATACAAGGTTTCGTGGTCGTTTTCTGTATTATTCCAGATATTAAATACTTGTGAATAAGGTCGTTGTCGAGGGCACGATCATCTGCCTGATGTATTGTATTTCACAGCTGAAAAGACCGTTGGAGTCTTTGTAGACACTACTTCACATGAAACCCTGGACGACCGCCTTACATCCAGGAAGGTAATATCGGAAATAATTTTCTTTCCAGTTTGATTCACAAATAGAGTGAGGGATAAAGACAGCTCGTATCCTTCGGCCGGAGCCTTACTTCAGTAAACTTAACTTTGTGGTGCGTTCGTGTTATTTAATATTACGGCAGATGTATCGTTCAGCAATTAGCTTCAAACGACATTTCTCTAGATTTCCTCAATAGTGTTCCTCGGAAATAGCGTCAGCTTTCCATCAAGGAATCTCAGTGAGTTCTCGAAGCATCTCCGTAAACATGATACGTATGAGGGCGAAACTACCTGCAGCAAATCTAGCAGCCCGCCTCTGAATTGCTTCTATGTCTTCCTTTAATATGAGCCGGTTGGGTACCAGACACACGTGCAGAACTCAATAACGGATCGTACAGGTGTTCTGTGTTCGGTCACCTTTGCAGATGTCCCAGTCCGTAGCTTACAAACTACTTAAACTAAGGTATACTAACCTAAGGACAAACACACACACACCCATGCCCTTGGGAAGACTCGACCCTCCGACGGCGAGCAACCGCGAGCTCCGCAGCGAGGCGCCTTGACCGCTCTGCTACTCCACCGTGCTCCCACACTTTGCTGGGGTTCTCTCAATAAAACGAAGGCGGCCGTTCTCTTTTCCTGCAACCATCATTACGTGCTCGTTTCATCTCACATCATTTACAGCGTTATCAAATTAAAATATTGAAATGTTTGTAATTCTATGGGACCAAACTACTTTGGTCAAAAAGTCCCTAGACTTACAAACTACTTGAACTAAGTTAAACTAACCTAAGGACTACACACAAATCCATGCCAGAGGAAGGATTCGAACCCCGACGCGGGAGGCCGCGCGATCCGTAACGTGGCTACTTCCGCGCGGCCACAGCGTTATCCCAAGATATTTCATCGTCACGACTGCGTCAAGCATCACGCTATTTGTCCCGTATTATAAGATAAGTGGGTTGTATATCCCACTCATTTGCACTAATTTACAGTTTACTACATTTAGAGCTAACTTTCATTCATCACAGCAACTACAAATTTTGAGTAAGTTACCTTCTATCCCCTGAGAGTCATTACAGACATCTTCCCGTACACCACGCTGTCGTCAGTAAACATCTAAACAAATGCCACAGTAACCCATACACCTTATATTGCCGATGACATCACTCCTCAGTTGGTGAGGTTGCATTGAAGTAGCAATTACCATATACAGTTCTGCAGTTAACTAAATGTTTAAATGTTTGTAAATCTATTGGAATCAACTGCTTGCTTATTAGTCCGTCTCTTAGAAACTACTTAAACTACAGAAAAAATACAAAGCTTAGTAAAATCCTTGATTATCACAGGAGATACTGAATTTACTTTGTGAAAGGTGAAAATCTAAAAATGCAACAACAGAGGAAACAAAAGAGAAAACAACCGTTTAGAAATTAAGACTGACAGAGAGTGCAAGTTATCTGAGCAGTAATGGACAGAAGACAGATGTAAGGAGGTAGAGGCACAGGGCAAACATAGGCGCCACCTACAGGAAAATTACAGAAACTTTATAAATGACAAGTACTCAGATAGGAATCTAGTACTGAACAAAGCTGGGAAAGTTGAAAGGTGGAAGTTGAATACAAAAAGCCTGTTCAAGTGAAATTAAGTGAAGGAGGATGTATATCAAGATTAGACAGAAAATACGATACAGCGAGAAGAATTTGATATAGCACTGAAAGGTCAAAGTTAAAACAAGGCCCCTGGAGTAGACTATATTCCTTCAGAGCTACTGATATCCTAAGGAAAGTCAGCTACAGTATACTTACTCTACATGGTGCACAACACGTATGAGGCAGATATGAAGACTTCAAGAAGATGTCATAATTGCATTTCCAAAGAAATCAGATGCTGATAGGTGTGAATATTAACGAACTATGAGTTAATAAGTCATGGTTACATAACACTAACAAGAGTTATTAGCAGTAGAATTGAAAAACGGGTAAAAGCGTATCTAGAGAAGATCAGTCTGAATTTAAGAGAAAAGTAGGATCACACGAAGCAAAACTGACTCTTCCATTTATCCTATAAGATACGTTAAAGAAAGGCAAACGTAGATTTGTAGCCTTTGTGGACTTCGAGAACATTTTGGCGCATTCTGTAGATATCAGAAGAAAAATGCAAGGAACGAAAGATTATATACAGGTTGTACATAAGCCAGTTGGTAGTTATAAATGTCGAAGGAGGAGCAAAACCAGAAGCAGGGTTGAAAAGGGTGTTGGGATAGGGTTATACCTTACCCCAAATGATGTTGAATCTGTACACAAAGCAAGCAGTAAAGGAAACCGAAGAAAAATTTGGAAGGGGAAATCAAGCTTAGGGAGAACAAATAAAGAAAGGAAGGGAGATTACGGTTTAACTTTCAGTCGAAAATATGGTCAGAAGAAATAAAAACTTTGCGATTCACTGATGACATTGTAATTTTCTCACCGAAAGCAATCGAATTAGAAGAGCGGTTGAATGGAATAGACAATTTCTTGAAAGTAAGTTATAACAGTAACATTAACAGAAGCAAAACGAAGCTACTGTAATGTTTTCTTGTTAACTCAGCTGTTGCTGAGGGAGTTAGATTAGGAAGCTATGTAAAGAAAGCATTAGATGAGTTTTGTTACTTTGGGAAGGGAAATAATTTAAGTAAATTCGTCTATTTTCCCAGAGATTAGTTCTCATATCATAGAATCGGGTGAAGTGTCGGTGGTTCGCTATTCTCTGATAGAGTCTCAGGGAACACCTGATGAAGACGCCGAGTTACAACGTCACGTTAGGAAGACGCGAATTACCAATACAACACCCGATTCTATAGTATGACAATTTATGCTGGCTTAAGTGTAGAGGATACAAAATATAGATTGGCAATGGAAAGGAAAGCATTTTTCAAGAAGATAGATTTGTTGACATAGAAAATTACTTTAGGTGTTAGGAAGTCATTCATGAACGATTTTTCTGGTGTGTAGCCTGGTATGGAAATGAGTCACTAACAATTAGCAGTTCAGACAAGAAGAGAATAATTTATCTTTTCAAATGTGGAGCTACAAATGAATGCTGAATATTAGAAGGATAGATTAAGTAACTAATGTGGTTGGGAGAAAAGTAATATGTGGCATAACGTGACTAAAAGATAACAGTGATTCATGAGAAACATTCTGACACATCAAGGGCTCGCAAATTTAGTGTGGGTGGGAATTGTGTGTTTATATAGAGGGGAAGGGGGAGAAAGAGGGGAGGAGCGGTGAAAACGCGCAAGGAATCAAAAAGTTGAGTACAATAGACGTATTCAAATGGATGTGTGATACAGCGGATTTTCGGAAATGAAGAGTCTTCCACAGAACATAGTAGCATATAACATTCATCCACTATAGCAGACAGAATATTACAAATGTTGACATGTTTGTAAAGTTTATGGGACTTAACTGCGGGGTCATCAGTCCCTAAACTTACGAACTATTTATGAACTAACTTATACTAAAGACAGCACACACATCAGTGCCCGAGGGGGATTCGAATCCCCGACGAGGAACATAGCGCCTCAATGCACTCGGCCGCTCCGCCGCGGCCAGAATTTTACACAGGCCCACGATAGGGTTTTGGTAACGACTACATTCATGTGTAGCCTGTTTTATTACGACAACACACGCTGAAAAATGGGTAACTGATCCTTGGTCTGTTCTGTTGAGGGCCTTTAGAGCTGTAACTCAACCGCAATAACAACAGTTGTGTGGAGAGGAAAAATTGTCCTGCCTGTGATGATGAAAATGTCAGTAGCAGGTTCATAATGTTACCACAGACCCACAGACAAATCTAAGCTGTCCAACGAATAAAAATGTAGGATTAGTGGACCCATGGTACACACAAAATTATTAGCATAGTCATGCAAGTAAAACTACGAATCTAACGTTCTGTCTGGACGTTATTTCGACATATTGGGCAGTTTCAGGCGACGACATGCCAAGTTTTTTTATCATAGTGTATCGTGGGTGAACAGGAAAGTGTTTTTGGAATGCTGTATTTTTATATTTATCTGCACACGTAACTTTATTTCTACCGTTGTAGCATACGTACGTAACTTGTAGACTCCATGACCAGATTTATTCCTCTTTAAGAAGCATAATAAGTCGTATATATGAAGATTAAAAAATAAAAAGCAAAGGCATCTTGTGAGACGATGAAACAAGAACTGTAAGTATGTTTAATTCCAGTTTACTGACTATTTTTAAACTAGTAAAATGAAACGTTTTAAGGTTAAATAAATATCCATTTATAATATGGAAAGTCAAACGACGAATTTAAGGATGTAGTGGGGTGTCTCAAAAAATGTCCAAATGTTTGTAAAGTCTATGGGACTCAACTACGGGGTCATCTGTCCCTAAACTTACAAACTACTTATGAACTACTTACGAACTAGGACGGTACAAATATCCATGCCCGAGGGGGGATTCGAACCCCCGACCGTAGTGGCCGTGCATACCAAGTGGGGGTGTCTCTTAATTTCTACATACAGGGGGTAATCGGTTTTAAAACGAGAAATGTATCGCAGGATTCCAATTTTGGTACGTCTCTTTTCTCAATACATATATTAATCATTTCTCATTGGATACAGCTTGAAGTAAATATTAATATCAGCTCCAAAAATATATAAAAATATTGTCTCTGACTGTAACGCAACATATTCTTCACCGTCGCTGAAATGAATCTCCTGTAGAAGCGACTTTTAGAACAACAGGTAGTTAAATACTCAACATTATAGATTATTCGTACTGTTGGCAGATGAAAAGCTACTTTTAAGCATTAATTTCGCGGAATATGAGCAAAAATTACTGCTTCTGTCCACGCCAACATTTTAGTAAAGCAGTAAAACAACGCTTTTTAATCGCATGTTGGGGCTAATAAATACAGGCCTACTTGTAAGTACTTCTGTGGTTCCATAAGATGGCTGCACGTAATATTACAAGATATACAGGAAACAGCCACCTATCAGTGGGTATAACATGTCTCCAAGTCCTTAACTCACGTTACATATGTTCCAGATGGAGGTAGTTTGTGGTGCAGTAAATATCAACACGTGCGCGCAGTTCATTGATGTGGATGAGAGGACTGTCCGGAATAGCGCGGCGGCAGCCCGCTTTGTAAATCTGTTCACGGGGTTGCCTGTGTCCAGGCGAGACCAATTCGATGCTCCTGTTTAGAGATAATTAATTATGAGTGTTAAGAATCGTAACATGAAGAGATGCTCTGCCTAGTGATACGTATCACTGCGCGTCTCAGTCAGTAGATAGGGAACTCTGAAGGCTCACATTGTTATCCATCTGTCTGTGTCTCTATCCGACCCAATTTGTCATGAAAGGGCTAAGATATCAACCTGAAATTTATGTAACGTACTAAGAGTTATGGTTGCTTGGTAGTATAAAAACGTTAAGTTCCTAAGTCAACGCAATCGAAGGTATGACCATTTATGTTACACTAGCAAACTCACTCCTAAAATCTGAATGATACAATGTATAGAATACTATTTTTTTTTCATTTTAAACTTACGTTACATTGCTAACCTATCAACAATTTCTTCAACAAATGTAAAGATTTTAGTCTGTTTCCTGGCAACAGATTGAGTGATACACTCATGCTATTTGTGTGTAAAATTTACAAAATTTCGTAACAATTAGTTGAGCTTCCATGAAGGAGGCCCCTGACATTGCAGAATTATTTCTTTTTCATCTACTAAGGATAGGGGTCAGGCCACCCGAACGTAACGTCACGCCAGCTCACTCTACAAAATAACTTTCCTTGACACTTTATGCCCATGAGACGTACAACTTCTAAGATGTTTCAAATAAGGCAATGCTGGTAATTAATGTAGAATTACAGTTCCACGGTTTGGGATGAGTTTTCGCTGTTCCATGAAATATCCACTGATGTGTTCCGGCCGCGCGGGAGTAGTCGAGCGGTCTGGACCGCCAAATTGCGGATGGCGCGTCCTCCTATGTCGGAGGTTCGAATCCTCCCTCGGGCATGGGTGTTTGTGTCGTCTTTAATATAAATTAGTTCATAAGTAGTTTGTAAGTTTAGGGACTGATGACCCCGCAGTTTAGTCCCATAAGCTTTACAAACATTGGAATTTTTTTCTTTTGTGCATTTCACTAAGCAATCGGGCACAACGATAACCTTATGATCTGCTCCACCGTTTAAATTCCTGAAGACTTGCTACAAATTGTATCAATAACCAAAACAGAGACGAGAGCAGAAAAAGTCAACGCATCTGAAATTGTTAAATTAGCATAGCATGTTAATAAATGCAAATTAAGACAAAATTTTTAAATCAAATCACTCTCGAAAGTGTTCGTACTTGGATGGATGAATTATCTATATTCATATTTTAATTTTGTACGGTAAATTCTTACTCGTATTTATCCATACTTTTTTCATGTCTTATTACAGCTTTCGTGCTATCGTCTTTCAAAACAACTTATGACTAACCCTGCATATTCGTTTTCCAGATTAAGTTTGCTCCAGCAGACCCATTGTGTCAGTTCGCGAACTTCATATACCGGGTGATCAAAAAGTCAGTGTAAATTTGAAAAATCAATAAATAACGGAATGATGCAGATAGAGAAGTAAAAATTAGCACACATGCTTGGAATGACATGGGTTTTATTAGAAAAAAAAGTATTGCTAGACGCGTGTAAGATATCTTGCCACGTCGTTTGGTGATGATCATGTGCTCAGCCGCCACTTGTGTGCAGGCTAGTGATTGCAGCAGTGTGCTATGGGAGCCGTTCATATGAGCTTGTATGGAACCTATGGGTGTAACTGAAGACCCAATAGCAGGTTTAGACCAGATGCACCCCTTCGTGCTTGTTGCCTTCGCTAAGAACGAAGAAAATATCCACAGGCTAACTGTCGGCGTCTCAAGGCCAGAATCGTGCTGAACTGCTGTAATAGCATGACAGTAAGCTGAAACTGATATATTCAGTACATAATACGTCTGGTTTGATTCCGATGGAATACACCTGGGACACTGCTCGCTTTGTGTCCAAAAAATGTTCAAATCTTTGTATAGTTTATGGGACTTAACTACGGGGTCATCAGTCCCTAAACTTACAAACTACTTAAGAACTAGCTAATCCTAAGGACGCCACAAATATCCATGCCCGAGGGGGGATTGCAACCCCCGACCGTAGTGGCCGTGCAGACCGTGACTGGAGCGCCTCAGTCCCCTCGGTCACCGCGGCCGGCGCTTTGTGTCAAAAACCCCACCGGCCCATATTTTTTTTGGGAATTATGTGACCTGTACTTAGTCATCTGGTACTACTCACATCCGGACACTATCAAGGATTCTTCGAAGCAATGACACGCAGAATCGGTGCTTTATTGCGTTACGGAGAACAACCAACATGCATTTAAAAAGAGTATAGTATTTTGGCTCAGTAGTGTATATAATGAATCAACATAGTGCTACCCCGTTCATCATATCCGTGGTTTAGTACTTACGTTGCTCTGTGCGTGGGAACGACGCTTACATTACAATATCGCTCTGTTACGTAGTCGCACATGACTAAGATGACTTTGCAGATATACAGCATATGTGGAAAATCCTCCGAAAGCCATAACTTTCTGCTTGTGGATGCGACGGCAGAAATTTTCTGGCATTAACAAAAGTATGAAATTCCTTAATGGAAAAGTACGAGGCTCATTTTTTAAGTTAGAACGATTTGTAATGGAGTAAGGGAACTTTATTTTTGAATGTAACTTTTATCGCAACTACAACTTAGAGGTTTTTTGATAAACTACTAATCTTGAAACTCGAGAAAATTTCTGATAAAGCTCGTCGCGAGTGAAGACTGTCTGTTTATTTATGAACGTAAATTGTATCACTAATTACAATAAGTACAAATTGCGCTTGTCAAATTCATTACCATGGACAATTAATCATAACAGAAGTCGTGGCAACAGCTGTTGTATACTAGTATTATAGTAGAGCTCTGCCACAAGAGAGTCAAATTATAGTAGTTAAGATGACGAATGTTACTGTTACTAACAAAATAAAAACTCCTTGTAACACAAAAATTTTAGGCAAAGACGGGAAGTGATTCCTTCAGTGCCCATGCTCGCTATCCTCGAACTTTAGCGGTAATCGGCAAAATGCCTCAAGTAATGAGTAAAATGAGTAGGGACAGTATTTATTTATACTTATCTTGTTCCGCATTATGGAATTGAGGAAAAATCCTCCATGATCATAGAACGAGTTAGTAGATCAGATTGTTGAACAAGAGTAGTAATTGATAAAGTGAAACTTATAGCAATCGTAAGCACACGACAGGTCTAAGCATTAATGAAAAGAATCAACAACGTAACACGGGAATTTGATTAATTTTTTAGATCTCCCAGGTATTACTCGACAGAATACAAAGATTGAACCACGAGGAATCTTTTCAATTTAGTCTTGAAAGTGCGTGGATTACTACTGAGCCCTCTGAATTCTTGTAACAGCTTATTAAAAATGGAGGCGGCGGAATACCGCACATCTTTCTGCAAAAGTGTCAAGGAGATATGATCTAAATTCAGATTCGACTTCTGTTTAGTATTAACTAAATGAAAGCTGCTAACCCTTGAGAATAACTAAATATCATTAACAATAATGCGCATTAAAGAAAATATGCACTGAGAGGTACGCCAGCTTTACCACACTTATTGTTCGAACCACCCGTTTCTGTGCAATAAATAGCCTTTTTGTATCAGAGGAGCTATCCCCCCCCCCCCAAAAAAAAAAAAAAAAAAAAAAAAAAAACCACCAACATTCATAAGCGAAGGAAAATGTGCAAAGTAGACTATTTTTCCTGTTGAACTACCACTTATTTAAGAAATGTTTCTAATGGTAAACAACGCAGTAGTTGGTTTGTGAACAAGATTCTGAACATGAGCTTTCCACGACAGCATATTATCTATCTATTTGAACGTCTAGAAATTTGAACTGTTCAGTCTCACTTATCATGCGCCCATTCTGTGTAATTGAAATGTCAGTTTTTGTTGAATTGTGTGTTATAAACTGTGAAAACAAAGTCTGTGATTTAGCATATATTTATTTTCTACAAACCGTGAATTTATTTCTTTAACTGCATTATTTGATACTGCCGCAGTATTTCCAACAACACCCTTCACTACCAAGCTAGTGTCTTCACCAAACAGAAATATCTTTAAACTACCTGAGTTAATTGAAGGCATATCATTTAAAGACATGAGAAATAACAGTGACCTTAGAACAGAACCCTGGGGCACATCCACATAAATTTGCATCAGTAGCAGTGTACGTCACAGCCGTTTTCAACACTGTGAGAGCAGTGCTTTCCAACCTTTTTCGAATATGCAACCCCCTTCCAAATAAAAATATTCTGGCGACCTCCCCTCCATCCTCACGAACCGGAACAAAACTATGTTGTCTCAAAGAAAACAAATTTAATCTTCTTTATTTTACAACAGCTTCCTTTAAATTGTTGGACGAAGGTTTTATTTTGTGTAGTTTTCCTAATAATTTCCGGCAAAAAACAGATTTTTTAACGATTGTTTCGCATTTCAGGCAAAAATCATTAAGAAAGGTCACACTGTATAGACAATTTGCAAAGAAGTAGAATTTTGTTTTCGAATTTTTCAGAGTTACTTATTGTATCAAATTCTTTTACCTCTCTATTGGTTCCTGAAAATAGTTTTCAAATCAAACGTTTGTAAATCTATCGGACTCAACTGCTGGCGTAATAGTCCGTAGCTTACAATCTACTTAAACTAAGGTAAACTAACCTAAGGACAACACAAATACCCATGCCCGAGGAAGGACTCGAACCCCCGGCGACGAATGGCAGCACGCACCGCAGTACGGCGCCCCAGTCCACACGGCTAATCCGCCGCGGCCGTAGTTTTCAGACTTTGCGCCTATTCATCAATAACACACTATATTATAAACCATCTGTAATCTATTAAAGGAACACCGAAATTTCAACATTAAATATATTTGAGTTAGGCATACGTTTTTGTATTACTGAACCTCTAGTTCTTTTATGGTGCACTTACTTTCCATGGGGGTCACGTCCCACAGGTTGAAAATCACTGCTGTAGAGGATCACCTTCTGCGGTCTGCCATTATAGTAAGAAGTGAACCAATTATGAGCTACTCCCCTTACTTCACAATGCTCTAAATTCTGCAACAGTATCTTGTGATCAACAGGATCAAACGCTTTTGTGAAATCAAACAATACGCCATTCAGATTTTATTTAATCCAGCCGCGGCGGATTAGCCGTGCGCACTAGGATGCCGTCCTTCGGTGCGCGCGACCGTTCGCCGTCGAGGGTTCGAGTCCTCACTCGGGCTTGGCTACACTTTAGTATTTACTGTCTTGTACTGACTTACTTTCCTTTGGTTCAGTTAGTCATTTTCTGACGGTCCTTCTGAAACTCCAAAATACCTTAGGTTTCGTCGTTTTATCCATGTCCTACCTTATTTTCCTACTTTTTTTGTATTTTATTTATTTTTAATCTTCGTTTAATTACCAATAAGCTACATCTGCTCCGGGCTATGTCTCAAGTTTAAAAAAGGGTTCCGAAATCGTTTACTTACTATTATAAAGACCCTGGCCTCTTCCACGTATAAATTCTTCATTCATGATTCCTAGAACAAGTATTAGTGATGATTAAATTAAGCTCTGTACTAAGTTCTGCCAGACCTTTTTATCTTTCATTCCGTTCCCCTACTTTATATTTGCCTACCATTTTCTTTTCTCATCTTTTCCTACTATCGAATTCCAATCCGTCGTCATAACCAAGTTTTCCTACCTCTTAACGATGTTGATAATTTCTTTATCTTATCATACACTGTTTCAATCTCCTTATCCTCTGCAGAGCTGATGGACATGTAAACTTACACTACTGTAGTGGGTATTTGCTTCGTACCTGTCCTTGCTACCACAATGTTTTCACTATTTCATTCATAGTAACTTAGCGCCGCCTCTATTTTCTTGTTCATTATTAGGCCCACTCTTACATTTCTGCCATCTGATTTTGTATTTATAGCCCTGTACTCTCCTGATGAGATGTCCCTTTCATCCTGCCATCGAACGTCACTAATCGCCAGTATGTCTAACGTTTCTATTTCCCGTTTGAAATTTTGTAACCTACCCACCCAATTTAGGAATTTAACTTTGATCTATTCGACCTTCAACTACGTAACTTATTAATACGGTTCCGTTTGCACAGAAGGGGTCTTGTCATTTATAATGGAACATTAGCATTTACAGACTGTGCATGATGTTCAAAACATTTATGCTATTATGTACATAAGAAAATACAATTAAATACAAACATATCTCTTGTACTCATGCACGCACAGTCGCTCAGAAAATGTTACTTCGACATCACTTTTATCTTCAGTCATTGTGTTGCATCTCTTCATAAACGTTCATTTACTTTGTTATATTTGCTACATTGTGGAACTACGATGGTGTACCATCTGTACATCAACAGCAGTAGTTCTCGTGTAGAATCGCGATTGCGACAACAATTTAAATTCACACGATTTGGTAACAGTGAATATGTTTACAGCGGATTCGGGAGTAAACAGCAAATACTACACATTACTAGCAGATATGTTATCCTCTCGATATGAGTGTAATCGTCTTCGTGAGAAAGCTTCTCGATCTACGTAATAAGAATCCAGTAGTGAAAGTAACGCACTTATCTCTGGAGACGAGCGGTACGAAGACCACAGTATAGCAGAAGCATCAAAGTGAAAACCTCCTTTTATTCAGTCGTTTGTTATTACAGCTAATCTCTATGGCATAAGTGTAAGAAGTTATAGCGAATTTCTGGTGTTTTAGCAACCATAAAGAGGTAATTCATATCTCACAATAGACCATTTGTAATCATACTGTAGGAATATTCAAGTTACTTATCAGTGTCGTCTAGGAATTAATAATGACTACTATAGGACGTTGGTACGCCTTATGAATGACGTTTGGAAACGTGAGAGTTAGCGCGTACTAGAGTCACGTGACTGCTAGGTGTGTAATAAGTGTTCCAGCCTGGAAGTGGAGGAGTATTTTCAAGATTAATTCAGACATTTTGCGTTGGACGGTATATTGACATTGGTTAAGACGTGTATTTGTCATGCCCGAGAAGGTACATAAGGCACGTGACAAAATCTGCTGGGTTGATGGAAGTAATGGTGACCTTCGGCCGTACCGGTCTCCGCACTGATGGTCCGGGAAGTAGCGTGACAGCTAGTAGACCATGGAGGTCACATCGCTACAAATGAATCCGACTCCCACTCCCTTTCTCTTACTTAACAATGTACTTCAATAATTCCTCGATGAATCAGCTACCATATATTCCATAGCAGAAAACTATCGATGCCGTTTCTGAGAGTAGGATTTGGGGTAACCAACTGTCTTTCAAGTAAGACAAAAGTAAAAAGCAGTAACTCCTAATAGTAGGAAGAGTAAATGAGTACCAGCACTCAGCTCTTGCCTGATGTTTTGTTCAGTTTCGTGACACGCACTCCATTGCGGTTACTTTTGCTACAGAAAGAATAAAATCACATGAGTCAATAAATTATATTAACTCATTTAAACATTGTCAGAATCTCTAATTGTTTTAATTTAATCGATTATGGATCGGTATTGGCAAGAGTTGACATTGCGAAAGGAGAGAGTAACCGGTCTCCAAATTTTAACTAGTTAGATGAAGGCAACGTTTCTTGGAAGTCATGAAAAATTTAGGTCAGACATTTCGGACAGAGAGCTGAGCTACAGTGATCATAGCCCCAAGGCTATTCTCCCTGAACAGTTCCTTCAGCAAAAAAATGAATGAATTACTAGCTATTTCCGCCCTGTTGTTTTTGTCATGCTCTATAAAATTTTCATTACGCTCAGTGGAGCTCCCTGAACTTTGCCTGCAACTACAGAATTTGATATCGTATTGTAATTATAATTATCCACTACCACGTGATTCAAATTCCAAACGCACAGGATAAAAAATCATTAAGTTGTTATAGTTCTTATGCCAAAGACGTTTGTTTCAGTAGTCCATCCTATGTTAGTCTCTTCATCTCTGCATAACCTGCATCCGTATGAACCTTTCTAATGCCATCATAAACCATTGTTTGAAGCATACCATTCAGTACATTGTTTTAGTTATTTCGTAACAAACGTTCTTCAATGGAACTGATACCTCCTCATAATTTATCCGAGGTACCCATTACCTACATTATGTGCACTACCTCTCGTTTGATTTTTTCTTCCATATAAGGCAACTCTTCTTTTCTTTCTTTCTTCTGTTGTCAGTTTTTCTTGTCCCAAAATAACAAAATCCCTCTATTAAAATCTGTTTCTAATTATTTTCTCTAACTCTCTCATGACCCGATAGAATCCATTACCTTTCACTTCTCTTCATGACACTTTTCGAATCCATTCAACTACTCTTCCAATATATTGGCGTATCTGACAGAATTATTAAATCATAGACGAACATCTAATTTTCACTTCTTCTCACTTGCACCGTTTCCAAATTACTCCTCCGATACCTTTACTGTTTTCTCTATATATAGCTTAATAACAGCGGAGATTGAATAACAAGAGGGATAGACTACAATCCTCTCCTAGTCCCTTCTTAGCTACTGTGATTCAGCTCTTACAATTACAGGTTTGTTTCTGAATAAGTTGTAGATAAAAATTCGCTGCTTTATCTCCACTGTGTTGATAAATTCGAAGAATGTATTCAAGACAATATTGTTTAAAGCTTCCTCCTAATGATCAAATGCTATAAATGTAGGTTTCCCTTTTTGTAATCTTTCGTCTGAGATAAGTTGCTGTGTCAGTATTACCTCGCGCGTTCCATTTCTCTGAAACCAAAGCAGACCTTCCTCAAGGTTTTTCGTCAACTAGACTCTCCAAGGCTCTGTAACAACTGTGCCTAAATACTTTTCAACCACGTCTTATTAAATTTCTGTTCCGGCAATAGTCATTACTTTCACTATCTGCCGTCTTTGAAATTACAAATACTGCATTTTATGGTACCTCCAGGTTTCTTCGGTATACGAAATACAACATTCTTTTCATGATTTTTGATCTAAGTAATCTTTTTACTACCTTAGGTACTGCGTAAATTATGCATGGGGCATCTCCTGTCATCTACTGTTATTTCTTTTGCGCAGACGTTTGTGGAAGCTTTACTACTGAGGACAGAAAACTAGTTCGCGGCGCCATAAACATTTTACTAATGTTTGGAAATCTATACATGCTATGGCATTGAATTCTGTTTCAAAGGCTTCTTCCAACGTCAAAGAACGACGTCCGCATTTCCATTATATAAAAGGAAATATTCGCTACGATTCGGAAGCTAAAAACGCAAAAGATGCTATAGTATATCTTTCTCTGTATACGGTTTTGTTTGGTTAAACATTTCTCATATTATTGCATGCACGTAGCAATTATAGTAGTAAACTGGTTATATTTGTCCGCTATCTCTGGATGTGTTGACGATAACATACTTATAAAACATTCTATAAAAAGCGTTTTCCTTTGAACTTTGGGAGGAAAGTATTTTGTTTATGATAAATGCGCTTAATTTTGTTGTTCATTGTACATGCAGGCCAAAGTTCCCATTGATAACGTCAACAGCGTTTACTACTGGCTTGCGAATAAATAAGTTAATAGTATGTTATGCATATGCAACCAGTATTTTCATCAGTCTTATCTTATGGCACTCTATTTGAAACATAAAGACGTCTTTTACCAGTGTTTGCAGTATAGAGATTATGCAGTTTACTGACGATGTGTTAGCAGGTCTTTTAGTCTGTATTCCCAACAATGGAAAATGGCGTAATGAATTCAGTGCTATCTGAAAACTTTGTATGAGTTGAATATGTCGAGATATCTGAAAGTTTCGGCAGACTGGGACACAACACCATATTTTTTCTTTAGAGAACTCTGATCCATACCGGATTCAAACATCTATTTTCACTGATGTTTCCATTTACGCTTTCAGAAACACACAAGATACCTAAACTTTGTGTACAAATAGCGCCTCTAGAAAAATCTATTTGAGCGAGTGGAATGGCTTCCCTACAACAGAAGGTATACAAAGGATGGACAAATACATTGCATAATGTGAAACACTTCACATTACAATGCCTAATACGACGTAGGAAAAAAGTTGGCATTTGTAAGAGATTTTAGTAGTATCCAAATGGATAAATATTAGTCCGGAATCTTAGATCATTATTCCTGCATAATATTCGAAATCTCAGGTAATGATTATTGTGGCTGATATCGATCACGTACCCATTTCGTGAAAGTAAATCACGAAGGATTAATAATATTGAGATCTAGTGACTGTGGTGGCAAGAGGAGACACAAGAATTCACAAAACCAGTCCAGGGCTATGCGAGCTGCGTGGAGAGGAGCAATGTCGGCTTGGAACACACTCACCATTGAGGAAGAGAAACTATGTCATGGCATGAACATGGTCAGGGAAAATGGTCATACAGTCCTTCGCAATAATGTTCCATCGCACAGTATGCACGGGACCCATGGAATAACCCAGTAAATCGTCTAAAGCATCAACGAATGCCCATCTTGTTTTATTATTTGTACTTAAACACGACCAGAAACTGGAAACAGTTTACAACACGACTCATCATACCAAATGACTTTCTTCTACGGTTCATTATTACAGCTTTAATAGCTTCGGCACTACGTTTTCCTGGCACAGAAACTTGCACCACTAATGAATGAGTTTGGGATTTCAGTTCTCACTATATTTGCAGGCGTATGTAACTGTGACAATTTACCCTCTTTCGAATTGCCTGAGCTTCAAGATAACCCACTCGCAACTAGGCCGAACGCTGTTATGATCATGAATGACACTTCAGCATATTGAGAAATTGTACATACGTCGTTCATGATCAGATTCAACCAACAGTTTAACCTGAATGCCTGTCGAAATTCTTCTTTTACTGGGTAACAATTATTGAACTATATGAAATAAAATCGTCATGACTTCTGAATGGTTTGCATCAGCATGTTCAAACTGCACGGGTGACCACAAGGCATGATGGGAATCATTGTATCATTGTACGCATGGCAATGTGTCTATGGTTTGTCTTAGCAACGAAGCGAACTTTCATCTGTATGGATTCATCAATAAGCAAAATTGGCACTTTGGGAGGATGTAGAATAAGCATTTCTCGATCGGAAAGTCTCTTGACCCAGTACGTGTGACTTTCTGGTGTGCAATGTCAAGTCACGGAAAAATATTCCTTGATGGTACAGTAACTACCAAGTGGTACATGAAGGTGTTGCAAGACGATTGCATCCCGATTATCTGAATTGATCCTGATTTCGACAAAATGTGATTAATGCAAGACGCAGCTCAACCCTACCGTAAAAGAAGTGTGTTTGATGTCCAAGAGAAATACTTGTGGGACCTCATTCTGGCTCTATATTAGCCAGAGGCCACTGGTATGCGCCTCGATTGGCCATCATGTTCAACAGATCTGAACACATGCGACTCCTTTTAGTCGGGATATATTAAAGGCAAGGTGTGCGTAATGAACCCCAAAACCACTGCTGAGCCACCCACGAGGTCATCGACAGCATCGATTTCTCGACACATCAGTGTGTCGTACAGAATTTCTCTATTTGTCTAGCTACATCATCGCCACGGAAGGCAGACATATCGAAAATGACACACCCTAGATAAACCCCACTGCCAGGCACTTACATATGATTTACATAGTAAATATATAGGTGTATAGCGCTGAGGCTATAATGGTCGCAAAGCATATAACCAAGGGCGTTTCTTTTTTATCATCGCTTCCCTATACATTTTGAAAACAAACGTGAATCTAGTTGTAAAGGCCAAGACTAGGTCAATATTAAAAATGCAATGTTAAATGGCAAACATTTTCGTCCACTGTATTACAAATGGAGTAGGCAAAATGGTTTGTTCGGTCTGCTTACAAAATAGTTGCTGAAGTCATATGCTATACAATCTATGCAAAATTCTGGTGCTGCAGATCCAGAGAGCACAAAAAAAACCAAAAACAAAACAAAAAAAAAAAGAAAAAAAAAAGTAAAAAAAGTAAAATAAATAGAACGCCGCAGTTAACCTCAGAGCAATGAGGAACAGCACATCTCAAACAGTGTAATTTTTATCTGTCAAGAAGACAGAACTGGATATGTAAACTATCTTAGAAATTCTTTCTGACGCCTGGTGTGAAAAACGAAGTGCAACGATTTGAGAACTTTAACGCTATTGTGAAGAATATTATCGCTTTACTAGAACAAACTATTGGAGCTAAGAACAAAGTTAAAGAATAGGATATTGTTTTCAAAATACCTGTAAGATGAAACAGTTAGAAAGGAATTTACAACTGAATGTTTCACCTGAGTACAAAACGATGTTTGCTAAATAAAACATGTATAAAGTGGAGTTCAGAACACATTGAATATGCCCATATGTTATCTTCAAAGGCGTTTGCTTATCCGACGAGGAAAGAACTTTCTTTGCCATGTCATTCGACACATTGAACATGGAGAGATCAGCTTAATAGTCAGTCATGCGCATTATATGTAGTCCTTAGTTCAGTTAAGTCTACGTCATCAAAATCATTTGCGACCAGCTAACACGTTAAATTTTTGATGGTAGAATTTATTACAGAAAATCGTAATAACTCTTAAACGTATTGGGGTTCTTGTGTAAGCTATTACACGCGATAAGATAGCGATGAATTTGGAAGTCTGGAAACAATCTGGTGTAACCTGAACTAAGACGTTTTTTATACACCTTCAATAATTAAAAGAAAATAGTTTTTTCGATACACCGCATTTCCTTAAGTTATGGTGAAATATTTTTATTGACGACAGGATATGTAACATATATATTCTTATTTGGGAAAATGCAATCAACCAAAAAAGGTGTTGTACGCAATAGATGAACACTTAATGTTATACATTTCTGTAACCTTTGAGTTTTTGGTTAATTGCTTAGTTTCGAAGGAATTTGGAAAAGAAAACTTGAAAATGTCCGAAATTTCGGTGCTTTTCTTTTTATCACAGCTCAAGCTCCACTCAGAAATCTGGCCACTTTCATATTATTTATGTCAGAGATCTTCTAGAGTGATTGAAACAGTTTCCAGGTTTCCTCTCATTTTTGGAAGGCAGAATCCTAATTTGTTTTTTAGTCTGTAATTGTCGGTATGTAAGCGTTCCATCTCAGCGAAGCTAAACGTTCAGTGCGCATACGTAGACGCTATTTTCAAGCTGCTATTCGATCCTGACGAAGAATGTGAACAGCAAGAGGTAGTATCGTCAAGGTTCTAGTTGCTTTATGGTTCCAAGTTTTCAGATGGGTGCCCATTGTCTTGTACTGTCTTCATCTGCCTGCTTCATGTAGATCAATAACCATCATATGGGTCAAAATCGTCGCTCGCCCCTATCAGTGAAGACACGGTGGGGAACTTTACAGGATCTAGCCAGGAGCTCATTTGTTTCATGTAAGTAGTTCGTCGATTCTTTATCAAAGATTTTCATATGCCACTTTTATGTAATCTACAATGATACAAGTGACTTTCAAGTCACTCGAGTGAATGTTCGCGAAGAATGTTGTCTCGTAGCAAATGATGACGCACAATGGCCCATAGTTCACCTAAAGTCCCAGATTTTGACTTCTGCTAACAACGTAATACGCGCTAAATCTTCACACTTTAAACACATCAAACAAATGGCAAGGCACATTGGATGATTAGAACTTCTAAGGAAATTATGAAGAAAACAGCATAATGTGTTTGTAGAGTAAATGCGATATTTTGTTGAGTACAGAGTAATCTACGCTTTTCGCATTCAAGAAAGCAGCATAAGCTCTGCATGACAGCCAACCTCAATTACCTTCCACCCATTTCGACCGCAACAAAACCATCAGCGTCCACCATACTGATGGAATTTTAGTAATGGAGAACTGGTTTGCGCACCGACGATCAAATGATTCTCAGGATGCCTCTTCACTAGTAGCATAAGCAAAACCAGATCTAGCATAGGCGTTTCCTCTGACAGGCCGTCGCCAGTTACCTGTCGTAAAACTCACGAATGTGGCGTCTAGTTGGCCCTTTTTCTCCCACGCGTCCACCACCTCAGCAACAGCAGCCAAAGCAAGACTCCGGAATTCATTACCGCCGCCGAAACAGCTGTCCTTGACTTGACGACGGCATTCCAAATCCACGGCGCAGCCTCACAAACCACACAACGTTGTCCCAGTTCCGACACAGGCCAGTGACACTGACCCAACTCCATCTCCTCATCTAGTACAACCTCCCGTCGACGTCTTCAAATGTTTGTTAAACTTAATGGAATTAACTGCGGGGTCATCAGTCCCTAAATTTACAAACTACTTATGAATTATCTTATACTAAAGACGACACAAACATCCTTGCCCGAGAGGGGATTCGAACCCCCGACCGTAGCGGCCGCGCAGACTGTGACTGGCGCGCCACAGACCGCTCGGCCACTGCGGCCGGCTCGACGTCTTCGAGATGATATACAGATTAGCAACATTTGAGACTTGTCTTCTAACCCCGACCAAAATAGGCATGAGTCGGGTCGTTTAAGACTCTAAGCGTAGTTTTATCTAGGGGGCAAGCTGTAACCAGCGACGGAAGAGTGCGAGATTATTTACCCATACCCGCAGCTGGTGGCGCTATATAGTCGTAATAGGCTGCGAGTAAACAGCAAGCCACAGATACGCCTTCCTTCGTCTTGTCACGTGGCGTGTTCCCATGGTTTCTGGAGCAGAATAACTGTGCCAACACAGCGATAACAGCACAGTCGCTATTGCTTTCTAGATCCTTACAAGATAAGCGACGGCTACCTTTATTTTTACCACCTGTGTTGCGAACTTGGGCTGCTTTTGATGTTTGTTTCAGGTTGAATTTCTCGTAGCATTATAACTTACTTACATTAGATTTAAACCAAAGCCTGCACTATTTCTCACTGTTCATCATTTGCATAATTGCGGCTAGCCAGAAACTTCGGCTATAGGCCAAAATCATATCCTGTGCGGGACATTTAACTAGTCGTTTTTCTCAAATAAAGGGAATGGTAACCGTGTTCGATTAAATATGATCCAGTCATTGTTTATTTTCTCATTTTTAATTCCAAGGATTAACGACCGCTGAACGCTGTGTGCTATCGACAGAGAATCTGAAATTAATTACATTTTTCAACATGTCCAGAGGGTTTTCAACAATGTTCGTCACAAGCGAGTGCTAATCAATTTGCGTGACTGTTTCAGTTCTAATCAGTCGCTCAGTGGATATCCTCCTGACTACCATGCAGGGGCCTCGGTTCGATTCCCGGCAGGGGACTGGTTGTTGTGGGTTGTCACCATAATTTCGTCATCATCGGCACGCTAATCATCCACATGGTATCAAATGAAGAGACCGGCTCTAGGCAGCCGATCCACTATAATTGGAGTCTGCCGAGCAATAATACTATACGATGGTTTCATTTTTACTGGATCTGTCTATCCAATCAGATAGATCAGAGTTCATTGCAATAGAAGAGAAAGTTGTGAAGTAAGGCATAAATGACATCTGGCTTTCCACAGAGAAGTCACATATTCCAATGTTTTCCTAATCTATAGAAATAGTTTAGGAGATAATCTGAGTAGCCGCCTTAGGCTGTTTGTAGATTATGTTCTTCGTTACTATTCAGTAAAGTCATAAGAAGATCAATATCATTGCAAAATGATTCAGACAAAGGATGTGAATGATTCGCAAAGTGCCAATGACCCTAAATATAGAAAAATGTGGGATCATCCACACGAGAACCAATAGAAAGTCATCAGTTTTCATTTACACGATAAATAGCACGAATCGCAAGACTGTCAAATCAAGCAAATACCTATTGTTGTAGTCTTCAGCGCTGAGACCGGTTTGATGCAGCTCTCCATGCCAACCTCTTTGTGAAAGTTTTTTTTATCTCCATCCATCCTTTTGATCCCTCTTACTGTTTTATACCAAACACTTCCTCTTCCTTTATTTCTCAGAAAGTGTCCCAAGAATCCATCTCTTCTCTTAGTCAACATATACCAGAAATATCTTTTCTCCCAAATTCTGTTCAGCACCTCCTCATTAGTTACACGATCTACCCAACAAATCTTCAGCATTCGTCTGTGGCACAAGATTTCAAAAGCTTCTGTCATATTTCTGTCTGAATTCCCGGTCGCCCATATTTCCGTCTCATAGAATGCCACGTTCCAGACAAATGCTTTCAGCAAAGACTTGCTAACATTTAAAATAATATTGGACGTCAACAATTTTCGCTTCTTCAGTAACGCTTTTCTTCCCATAGCTGTTCTGCATTTTATATCTTCTTTACTTCATCATCAGAAGTTAATTTTGCTATCCAGATAACAATACATACCTACTACTTTTATTACCACATTCCTTAATCTAATTCCTTTAACATCACCTGATTTTCTTGCAATACATTTAATTACCCTTTTTTTGCACTTGTTAATGTCCATCTCATCACATACTTTCAAGACAGTGTCTATTCCCAACAGCTCTTCCAGGTCCTTTGCTGTCTGTGAAACAATTACAATGTTATCGACAAACCGTAAAGTTTTGGTTTCTTCTCCTTGAATTTAAATTCCGTCTTCAAATTTCTCCTTGCATTCTTTCACAGCTTCCTTAATGCACAGAATGAATAATACTGGGGAAAGGTTACAGCCCTCTCACACACATTTCCCCACCACTGCGTACCAGTCATGCCCTTCTACTCTTATAACTAGTGTTTGGTCTTTGTACACGTTGTACATAACTTGTCGTCCGCTATATTTTCCTCCTGCTTCCTTCAGAATTTCAAAGAGTGTATTCCAGTGAACATCCTCAAAAGGTTTCTTCAAATCTACAAAAGCCAAAAACCTAGGTTTGTGTTTCCTTTACGTATCTTCTACGATAGGTTGCAATGCGAGTATTGCCTTGCTTGTGCCTCCATTTCTGTTAAATCAGAACTGATCTTCCTAGAAGTCAGTTCTACCAGTGTTTCCATTGGTCTGTAAATAATTCGTGTTAGTATTTAACAACCATGACTCATTAACCTGATAGTTCTGTAATTTTCACACTTGTTTGCACTTACTTTCTTGGAAATTTGAAGCCTGCGTATATATCCTGTGTCTCAATGTATCAAGTATGTTGCACACAAGGTCAAACAGATTCTTCACGTTCGGCTCTTTCAAAGATAGCCGCAGTTCATTGGGGATATCATCCACTCTTTCAGTCCTCTGTCAAATCCTTCTCGTAGCATCGTATTTCCTATCTCATCTTCATCTACTTGCTCTTCCCTTTCTACAATACTACCTTCAAGTTCATTTCCCTTGCATAGATCCTCAATGTATTTTCTTTCACCTTTCTCTTCTTTGCTTAGTTTTCCATCTGAGCTCTTCATATTCATGCAGCCACTTGTTCTATCTCCAAACGTCTCTTTTATTTTCCATTAGGCGATGCCTCTTTTTCCCCTAGTTACATATTCTTCAAAGGATTTGCATTTGTCCTCTATCCCCTCCTGCTTAGCCAGTCTGCACTTCGACTGACGACCCCGTAGTTAAGTCCCATAGACTATACAAACATTAGTCTGCACTTCCTGTCAACCACATTTTTCTGTCGTCTGTGCTTCTTTTTGCCTGCTTCACTTGCTGCATTTTTATATTTTCCCCTTTCATAAATTGAGTATCCTCTGTGTTATCCAGGATTTCAATTAGGCCTTGTCCTTCTACCTGTACGATCCTCTGCGGGCTTCACTACTGTCTCACTCGCAGTTATCAAATCTTCTTCTACTGTATTACTTTGCCCCGTTTCAGTCAGTCGTTGCCTAATGCTCCCTCTGAAAATTTCAACAACCTCTGCCTCTTTAAATTTATCCAGATTCCATCTCTTAACTTTTCTTTTTCCTGTCTTTTTAAGTTTTAATCTACATCTCGTAACCAATAAGTTATGGTCATAGTCTATAGCTACCCCTGGATATACCTTCAAATATGTTCAAATGTTTGTAGAGCTTATGGGACTTAACTATGGGGCCATCAGTCCCTAAACTTACAAACTACTTATGAACTAGCTAATACTAAGGACGGCACAAATATCCATGCCCGAGGGGCATTTCGAACCCCCGATCGTAGTGGCCGTACAGACTGCTCGGCCACCGCGGTCGGCGATATATCTTAAGAGTTAAGATTTCGGATTCGAAATCTAAGTATTACCATCATAAAGTTAATTTGGTAGCATTCGGAGTCTCCTGGTCTCTTCCACATATACAACTTTATTGGATGGTGCTTAAACCAAGTATTTTTGATGATTAAATTGTATCCTGCGCAAAATTTTACTGGGCTACCTCCTCTTTAAAAACCCTTTCCCCTGTCCTTATTCACCTACTTCTTTTCTGTCACTTATTTTTCCTTCTACTGATTTCCAGTCCCCCGTCACAATTAAGTTTTCCTTTCCCTTAACTGTGTTAATAATTTTCTTATGTCATCATACACTTTTTAATTTCATCATCATTGGTAAAGCTAGTTGGCATACACACATGTACTACTGTGGTCGGTGTCGGCTTCGTGTCTATATTTGCTAAAATAACGCGTTCACTCTGCTATTAATAGTAACTTACATGTTTTTTATATTTTATTGTTCATTATTGGACCTTCCCCTGTGTTCTCCCCCCCCCCCCTACCCCCCACCCAAATAGATTTGGTAGTTATAACCCTGTACTTATCTGACCAGAAATCATGTGCGTCCTGCCACCGAACGTCGCTGATCCCCGCCATATGTAACCCCTATCTATTTTTTTGTCTTTCCAAATTTTCTAACTTCCCTACAAAAATTAAGGGATAGTACATTCCACCCTCCGATCCGCAGAATTTCTGTTTAGTTTTTCTTGATAACGATATCCTCCTGAGTAATGCCCGCCGTGGTTCTGAATAGGGGACTATTTTAGCTGCGGAATATTTTACTCAAGAAGACGTCATCAATATATATTCATACAGTACAGCTGCATGTCCTCGGAAAATGCAACGAGTTTACTTTCCCCTTGCTTTCAGCAGTTCGCAGTAACTGTATGGCAAAATCACGTCAGCTGATGTTACAAGGCTAGCTCAGTCAGTTATCTTACCGCTTTTCAGAAACGACACGTTCGTCTGGCCTCAGCTGAGGTTGAGCATACGGTACGGCTATCTGTATCGTTGAGATACACAAGCCACCCCACCTCGGCAATGAGTGTGGTTCATGGGATGGACTAAATACCTAGCAATTACAGTTATGGAAAAGATTAGTTGTAGATACCACTGAGTTACATAGCGGGGAATTTGATGGCAGAACATTGACAAGATGCAATAAATCTACTAAAGAGACTGCCACGCTACCCTTGTCTGCCCTCTGCTACAGTACTGCTACGCAGTGTGGGTTCTTAGTAAATAAGATAATATGTTATCGCATTCCTGGGAGAGTGTGTAGCAGAAATCAAATGTTCAAATGCTTTTATAACTTATGGGAATTAACTACGGGGTCATCAGTCCCTAAACTTACAAACTACTTATGAACTAGCTAAGACTAAGGACAGTACAAATATCCATGCCCGAGGGGGGATTCGAACCCCCGACCGTAGTGGCCGTGCAGACCGTGACTGGAGCGCCTCAGTCCCCTCGGCCACCGCGGCCGGCAGCAGAAATCACACATGAATTGGTGTGCCAATAATTAAAGGCGTCTTTTCGTTGTGGCGAGATCTGTTTTAGAAATTTCTCCTCAGAATGCGAAAATATTTGTTTCGTACATAGAGAGAAACGATAATAATAATACAATAAAAGTAATCCGAGCTCTTTTGTTCACAACTGGAGCGCCGTGCGGACTGTGCGGTCGTTTCCGACATAGATTCGTGTCTTCCATTAGGTGTATGTGTTGTACGTAGTGTAAGTGAAAGTAGTATGTAAGTCTAGAGACTGATGGCCGTAGTAGTTTCGTCCAATAGGTTTGCAAACATTTGAACATCGATTCGGTATTGGAGCATAAAATATCACGTCGCTGAAGAACATGTTCATGAAGAAATACGGCATGTGTAGGGGGTTTGACAAAATCTGGACGGTGATACTTATACGTTACATACATTAAAGGCAACATGACTTGCAGGGGGTGGACGAAAATATGAAAAAACCAAAACATATAAAGCAATACTACAAGGTGTAGAACTTTGCTTCCGCCGTTTGCCGACAGTTGGCGACAACGGTAAGTAGCGATCGAAAGAAACAGATCACAGACGTCAGGGCAGTTAGCTTGGACCTCAGTCAACAAAACCTCATTCAAACGTTTGTGGATTTGTGTCCGCATCATAAACTTGTTCTTGGTTGAAAATGTCAGTTTACGAGCCTAAGTCTCGTCATTTACGGGATGCGAATGCTCTCAAGTACGTATGGTAAGGACGCTATTAGTGAAAGAACGTCAGCCACGTTTCCACGTTGACGGCCAAATCAAATATTCACGGCTCCAAGATGATGTTCTGCATTTTGTGGGACCAGCTCAGTGACGAGGTGTTAAAACCGAGTGAAACAAACACAGTTACCCGTTATCGAACACTATTAATGCGTTGAGCAGAGCACTAAAAGACAAACGGCCGCAATAAAGCGAGAGGCAGGATAAAGTGATTTTGCAGCACGACCCCACGTTGCAAAAGAGGTCAAAACGTACTTGGAAACGTTAAAATGGGAATTCCTATCCCACCCGCCGTATTTTCCAGACATTTCTCCCTCTGACTATCACCTGTTTAGATCGGTGGGGCATGGTTTCTCTGGCCAACACTTCCGATCTCATGAACTCACAAATTGGATCGATTCGTGGATCGCTAAAAAAAGATGAACAATTTTTTCGACGCGGGATTCGTACACTACCAGAACAATGGGAGAAAGTAGTAGCCAGCGTTGTAAAATACTTTGAATGACACATGTGTAACCAATTTGTTTCATTAAAGCCTCAAATGTTGGGGAAAAATCGGCGGAAGCGAAGTTGTACACCTGGTATGACTAATATGGTGCAGGAAATCTTTGACATTCGAAACATCTTCCAGTCGTCTCGGAGGAGATAAATGCAGATTGTATGTGGTTTTAGAGGACATCTTATACAATACTTCCTGCGGAATAGTGGAAATTTTAGTAAACGAAACTAAATAAAAAAGACTCAATAATATCAAGATTTATTGACTACGGTGACCAGAGGAGATCCGAAAAAATTCAGCCAGGTCCTGACAAAACCTGTAGCGCTTCTTAAGAGCTGTGTAAACAAGGGAATTATCTTTTTGGAACACAGCGTCCTGATGAGGAATAGCCTTGTATTCGTTGTACTTCGGGATGAATCTGATGATCGAAAATGTTTTTGTTGTGTCTGCCTGTCGGATTCAAACGAAATGGTTCGTCGCCACCCACAGGATTCATAGCACTGCGGGATCCCCACTAAAACATCAAGATTGATTAGTAGCAAACGTTCATTTAAGATTTATTGCTATACTCAACTTATATACACTGAGGGCCGTGCAGGCAGCAGTAGGATACACATTCCAGATCAGACTGTCCACATAAGAATAACTCACTGTCCTCTTCTTCTGTCTTCACATGGAGTGGCAGACAGAGGGTTCTAACTGTCTCTACTGAGCGCGCACTCCACTACTACTGGTCGCGCACCAGGAAAACACTAGACGGCGATACGGACTGTACTGTACACATTACCAACTGACTAAGACGGCTCTGACGGACTGCACAGACGAAGACTTGGTGAACACTCGCAAAGACTGCCACTCATCTTTGATGAAAACAGAATAAATGTATTTATAGAGCAGAAAATTCCCTACAATTTTGCTCCCTTATGTTCTTTTTCATACTTCGCACCGTTTCATAGATACCTGCAAAAATAACTGCGCTTTGATCATGTCTGTCTGTAACGTGTTCCCACCTTTTAGGTCGTACTATCCAACCGGTCGGCATAAAAGTTTACAGACGTACTTTTTGGCCCCATGCAATACATCCTCCATCTGGCGGCATAAACGGACGCCGGTAGAAAACGGTACTATGCCCTGTCTCAGTTACTATGCGTCAGCTCGTTCTGCTAGCAGTTGTTCAAACATTTAATATCGGGTAACTTTGGTTTGAAATTTTTTTTGTCTCCGGAAGTTGGAACACATGTATCAATATATCATTCCTCAAATGACTCTTACCGTCATACTCTTTTGCTGTAAGAAATTTAATGGAGGTATCAAGCATGGTTTGAACGTGATATTTCATCTTTGGGGACCGATAACCATTGCAGTTTAGTCCCTTCCAAAAACCAACAATTTCATCTTTGGATGAATACAGAACAGGAAAGTACCTGTTATAAAAAATCACGAATTTATTTTTAAAAACTGTTGCGAAATGTCAAAGAAAAAATGGAATACAAATATAAAAATCGCACAAACTGATAGATGATAAAGAAATTACGACAAATATACGCGAATATACCCTGAATAAAGTATGAGATTTACAAAATAACGAGATGTTAATCTGCACAACTGCGAAATAGTATAATTAAATAAAATAATAAAGAAGATAAAAGAAAAGAGGAAGTCGCTGCACTAAAATGATAAGAACATTCTAACAGTAAGACAGCGGAGTGGATGAAGAGTCTTTTTATAACCAAACTTGAATACTAGGTGGGAAAAAAAGGCTCCAGTATAAAATGTTGCACGTAATAGACTAAATAAACTAACTACACATAAAACTGTTTCGTAAGATAAAAGAGAAATTTGTTTTAAGAAATTATAAAAGTAGAAAGCGCAGTGGCCTGTTTTACGGACCACGTATGAAAATATTTCGTCCAAAAAATAAAAAAGTTTTAATAATATAATTAAAAAATAGCATAAACTTAAATATGTAAAATTATTGTTAATTATATTATGTCTTATTTTTTATTAATTCATTAAATACTATATTATTATTTCTATTTAAATTCATATTATTTACATTTTTATTATTTTTTCCCCGAAATATGTGCAAAAATTATAATACTACGGGAAAATCTAAAGTGGGCTGTAAAGCAAGCCATTGAGAGTTTTTCCCTTTAAAATTTGTGGTGGTAAGGTTTTTGAGTGTGCCAGTCCGTTCAGTTCCGCTTTACCTTTTCCTACAGTTACCATCATAATTCTCTTCAACGGCCGTCAGTCAAGACAGGTCAATGGATATTTCCATCCAGTGGTCAATTAGGAGATGTTATTAGACGTTTCTTGAATCTGGAATATACAAGGTACGTCTGATAGGTTGCTCTATTTTGCGGTCCATGTTGCAATGACACGAGTTGTCCCACTGACCCTGTTAGCTGGGGAGCAACATATACTACCGATTCACTGCAGTGCTTTACACGATAAGAGGCTCCTGTTGACATGTCCCTCAATGTAAGCGGGCACCTCATACTCGTCAGCGCGGGTTGTAAAATATTGTACAATTCACCAAACTTTTCAGACTTCGAGGCGTTGCCTCTTGAAACACCAAACACTTTTCCTGCCTTCTTTACGGAAGTAACCACCTTCTGAACAACAACAAATTGCCCTGTCTGGTGTTCACTTAGATCGCACATAATGCACTCACAGCTACACAGGACACCGTTCTGACCACGACAGACACTTGCAGCGTATTGCTGGCGTCAACACAGGGGCTTTATATGGCCATCCTGCAGGCTAACAACTGCATTTCCTTTCAGGTATCTATTCTCGTGGTGATTTCCTATTTTTGTTCAACCTCTTTATGACTTTGATAATTCTGCTGTTAATTCATTGTATCAACAGCAATTGGATTATGACTTACTCTTTGCTAATATTTAAATTACTGATCCCACTCGGTAATATCCGAATTATTTCTTTACTCGCGAACACGTAGGTTTGAATAACGCCATTAAATAGGTTTTCAGATGCGTATACACGTGCAAACTTTTTTCTGTGGTCATCCAATTATACAATTACCAATACATCGTGTAACTTCCACCTAGAACCTCAAGTTTTATTTCTGTGTTTTTAATTTTCGTATTCTAAATTTACCTTATTGCCTTTTTTTTCAGAACCATTCGAAAAGTAGGAAGCACGTGACTAGTAACTTCAACAGTGACTAGACTAGACTGGACTGTTGGAACTGCTGCCATGTCATCAGAGTTGTTTTGCTCCAGTTCTTGAAGGCAATGAAGGTTGCTGCAATACAAAATAATGCCACACCGAAAGAACAGGTACATTGGGTAGCCAGCTGGGGTCGCGAGCAGACTGACCTAACCTAACCACTCTGTCAGTCGAGAATACTGAGTAAATGTGGTGCAAGATGGGCATATGCTGCATCCTGCTGGAAGTAAAACTAGGCCTTTTCCGCTGTCGTTAATACTGCCACAAATGGTATCCACTCTTTCCACCCTGTACATTTAAGTGGCGACATCTGTAGTTACGTAGCAAACTAATTTACAGAAACATCTATTTCCAGTATGTGAACAATTTACTGAAATACGATGAGCCACACGTGACAAGTACAAATATTTGGTCCTATCCACTGCTGGATGCTAAAAATTACGTCTTGCCTGAATCTAATCAGTAAAATATTAGACACCTTCTCATATTGTCCGCCAAATTATGTATATCCATACTTGAAAACATTATGTGGAGATGAATTACACGTCGAACTTTTGATTGGTTATTTATTATTGGGTCACTTTATTCGCAAGGAATTCAATTAATTCATAGATCAGGGTTACATAAGATTAGCGAGTAGTCAGTAATTATACTTGCTACATTCAGCATATTAAAGCAATTAAGGGTGTTTTTATCCTTTAATGTACTTTCATGCCCGATATGGGTAGGCTGGTGGCAGCCTGATACGCTGCTCTTAACCCACGTCAAAGTATCACATAACTCTGATGTAAACACTTGAACCGGCCGCGGTGGCCAAGCGGTTTTCGGCGCACCAGTCACGGTCTGCACGGCCACTACAGTCGGGGGTTCGAATCCCCCCTCGGGCATGGATATTTGTGCCGTCCTTAGTAATAGCTAGTTCATAAGTAGTATGAAAGTTTAGGGACTGATGACCCCGTAGTTAAGTCCCATAAGCTCTACAGACATTTAAACACTTGAAACGGAGTTGCAGGAAAGTGATATGGGAATTCAGAATATCTGGCAGTTAAACGTTAAAGTCGCCAAGAACATGTATTGGAGCACTAGAAAGGAGCGCTAACTGGCAAAACTGAATGAATGAATTCGGTGGAAAAACATAACATTTCCTCGTAGAGCAAGGTTTTCCCAGGTCATTTGCTCTGGGTGACACAAGAGACACACGTGAAACGGGATTACAAATTCTAGAGTGTAGCGGGACAAGGCTGAAGGAAAGGTCGGAGATTAGCACCATGACTCGGTCAAATATGCACTGGCAGATCCCGGTAACGGTGAACTACCAGCTGCCGGGGAATAGTCAACAACTTAGCAATGAGAAGTGAAAAGCTGTTTGTCATCACAAGCTCCACTTGATGTGAGCAACCTCTAACCATCGGGATGGGAAGAACCGCGCTGTCATCATCAGCAGTTCCGGACAGCGGCCATGGCATATGTTGACAAGCCAACGCAACAACGGCTAGCAAGGTATCGCGTTAATGGGGTTGGGGTTGGATGGTAAAAATGTGTTTGGCAGCAGCAAAGACTCCCATTACCAGCCAACGCTTCAAAGAAATCATGTCGTACTTAAACAATGTTATCTAGAGGCTAAACCGGCAAATGTATTTGCAACATATCCGCTGAGAAATTCTAAAAAGGAAAAAAAGTATAGAATATCAGATGTACATAGTTTTACCGGAATATGTAGAGTCAATGACTTTCCGTTAGGCAAATACAATTATCAATAAGACGTAAGACTCGCTATAAATGGATTGTTACTATTATGCAGCAATCATTCTAGAAGCTTCGAATGAACAGGTGATTTGTGACGAATGAAAGAGATTAGATGACCAGACATCGCAGAAAATCAATACAAAGTGAAGAAAAGTAATAAAACGATCAAGAACTTTATCTTGAAAGAGTAAACGTGGACGTTGCTTTGTGGAAACAGACCTATAAACCTTTAACTAAATATACGTAAGAACTGAATCAGAAAGAGAAACAAATAGTGTCATTACAAAGGAAAAAAAACTTAATATCCAATCAAAAGGGCATAAAAACACAATACATCCTGATGCCCTCTTGAAATGATAGAAAACTGTAAACTGTTTTCATTATCTAGGCGATATTACGTTCAGTATGAGAGAATTTACTATAGGATTCCATGTAAGCAGGTAACAGAACCCAATTTCAGATATATAGTTATATGATAAATCGATAAATACGACGTAATAAGTTTTATTGGCCCATAGGTATGGACGATGACAAAGACTACAATAAGAATTTCAACGATAAAAAAGGGAAAATTGATGGGCTTGTTAAACAAGAAGAAGATTGAAGAAAGCCACCTCATGGTATGTGGCAGAGGGTACTTTGTGAGCCACTTTCCTCGTTTTCTTGTTCCAAAGTGTATCATCCGCGGTGAAAAAGAGTGTGGGTAATCAACCCTCTGTGGAGATCTAATCTCTCTGATGTTATATACACATGAGGAAGGAGTATAAGCTTGACGTTTCTAGAAAGGTACGCTCTCGGAAATTTTACGGATGCCAAGAGTGTGATTCAGAACGCCTCTCTTGCACTGTATGCTACTGCAGTTGTCCGATCATCTCCATAGTGCTATTGCGGTTACTAAATGAACCTGTAAAGAAGCGTGCTGCCCACATTTGGATTTTGTCTGTTTCGTCTACTAATAATATCTAGTATAGACACACACTGATAAGAAAGATTCAAGTATTGGTCGAAGGAAAGTTTTCTAAGCTGCATCCTTTGTCGAGGAACTTCATTTCTTGGTGATTTTTCCACTGAATCTCAGACTGGTTTCTGCTATATCCGCGATTATTTTTATGTGGTGGTTCTACTTCAAATCGGTCCTTATGCATACTCACGGATATTTTATGGATGTAATTGCTTCCTTTGATGGTAATGCAGTTTTGTAGTCATACAATAAAGGATTTTCTCCCTGTGTATATATAATATGTTACATTTGTGACGTTGAGGGTCAAATGCCTATCCTTGTTGATACGCTTCAGTTACAGTCGCGTGTTCTTCGCATAAGAAAGAATAGTTGTGCGCACCAAGGCACCCTGCTGCGCTGCGCCCGGCCGTTCGCCGTCGGGGGTTCGGGTCCTTCCTCGGACGTGGGTCTTTGTGTTGTCGTTAGAATAAGTTACTTTAAGTTAGTGTAAGTAGTTTGTAAGCCTAGGGTAATATCTAACGTAGTTAAGTCCTTTACATTTACAAACATTTGAATTATTTCTAATTTTACTTTTAATTTTATCTTAATGGGCCTTTTGCGAGAGCTGCGTATGAAGAAGCTATATATTGGATGACTTTTTTAGACATTCTGCTGCTTTACGTTTATTCAGGAGAAAGACCATCACCAACGTCGAGCTCTTCCTAACAGCCTAAGAGCAACTTTTCACTTAATCCTATTCAGTAGCCAGGTAGTATTGGTTAACAGTCACTGTGTTGTTCAAATAAAATTCTATCATACTACTTTATAGATTCTATGTGTTTTAGGTGTTTTGTGATATAGTCCATATTTTAAATACCTGAACAACTTTGACAGATCATGTAGCGTGTAGTTTGACACCTGGCAGGATTGGGTCTCTTACATAAAGACATGTTTGCAGTCTGATAATTACAATTAATTATTTTCGTTTTATGCGATCTACGGTAGTCAGAGTGATTTTGCTTTTAACCTGTTTTTCTTCACATTAATTTTATGGTGTTTCTGCAACACTTCTATTTTTTTTTAAATATTGCTAATAATGTTTTTAATCTTTGCAAATATTTGAATACATTTGTTTATGTATTTATTTTTTGTGTGTGACACAGTGCATTCATCGCACCAAGTGTGCCTGAAGAGCTAATTCTGAATAAGAGATCAGATAGTAAGACATATTATGGATTATTATTTTTGTGACGATACTGCAGCCTCAAAAAGATAAAGATAGGTTCTCGATATGACAGGGGTCACTAATGTAAGAGAATAAAGCTTGCACGATATTTAATGCCATCTACTAACATAAAAGAGCACAGCACCATAGCGTCTGTACACTCTACAAAAAAATCTTGCATTGTCAGACTATTGCAAGAAGTGTGCATTGTTGTCACTCAGGAGAAGGCAATAGGTATCTGCGAGAAAATGAGCCAAGTGTAAGGAATTTACTAAGGATTAATGTTGTTATTTAAGTTTTGGTAAAGTGTTAAGTCTGTTTTTTATATAATTAGTAGGGACAGAATGGCTGAATTTGTGGAAAGTGAGGGAGCAAGGAGTATAAGGAGTATACAGGTAGGGTTGTGTTCCTATTTGATTAATTTTGCTGTGATGAAAATTTAATGCTTTGAATTATCATTTGGAGCTTTCTCATTGTTGTCCCACAGACATTCATTGTATTTTTGCAGCATCATGGAGTGTTGAAGGGACGCGCCGGAGTGGCCGAGCGCTATAAGGTGCCTTGCTGCGGTGTAGGAGTCTGCTCCCCGCCGGAGGTTTGAATCCTCCCTCAGGCATGGATGTATGTTTTGTCCTTCGCAAAAGTTAGTTTAAGTAGTTTGAAAGTCTAGGGACTGATGACCACTGCAGTTTGGTACAATAGCTTTACAAATATTTTAATTACGTAACGAAGGGGAAGTGATTGTTTTATAGGCTCATTGATGGGAATTATCAAGAGCAAATCTGTTGGCTCTTTGTTGACGATATTATTGATGTTCTTCAAGTATCAGATTTCAAAAAAGTGGAAACAGACAATGAACCATAAGCGCAATGAGTTAATGACGTCCGAAGTAGTTAGAAGGAGTAGTATGACGAAGGACACCATTTTCCCGTTTTCAAAAGCGGTAGAATATAACGAAGATCTTAGGCAGACAAAAAATGAGATAAATAAGAAAGAAAGAAATTCGAGATAGCTTTGACAGAAAGTATAAAATCAACTACAGGAAAAGTCGCAGAGGTTAAGAAGATGTCATCAGAATCAAAACAGATAGCAAGTACTGTGAAGAAAGGTGCAAGAACAGATAGGAATGCAAGCATTAGAGGCAAAAAGAAGGTGCTAAAAGTAGAAGCTAGCTATAAGTGCTGGAAGCTAAAAGAAGAAAGTCCTGGGGACAGTTTAAGAAGATGCAGAGGAAACACAGAAGGGAGCATTGAAAAATCCACACAGAATAATTAAATTGGAACGGCAGTGGGGAAAATCGAGCATAATTAAGAGAAGTTCATATTTCCATTAGTGCACAGTATACGAAAGTAATGAAAGATATTAAAGAATGTGGGTATGGTATACAACGTAAAACACAAGGAATGAAGAATTTGCAAAGGGACAGGAGTCGATTGAAATTCATATAGCAGACAGCGAGAAAAGGAGGTGTGGAATCTGTACCTACGGTAGAATCTCTCGTACAGCGATAAGTTGATAAGTATTCAGTGTCGAAGATTAATTAACTAACTGTTCCAAATGTTAAAATGTTTGTAAATCTATGGCTCTTGATTACTGTGGTTATCAGTCCCTAGGCTTACAAACTACTTAAAATAACTTAAGATCGAGGGAGGACTCGAACCTCCACCGGGGAGCAAGCGCGCGGTCCGCAGTAATGCGCCTTAGAACACTCGGCTATTCCGCCGTGGCAAACTGTTTCAAATTGTTATCTCTGTAAGGTGCAACGTAAAGGTTTTTGGTACACCTCCACGTGGATGAATGCGTGTGCTTGACAAGTTTACGATTTCCACTTGGTGAAACAATAAGCTGGTGCTGTTACCGGGCTTCGTCAGGTTACAGAGCATGTAACGATTTCTGTCTCAGTGCTTTACAGAACTGACTGGAGTTTCGATTCTTCCAAAACTCAATACGACGATTTGCAGCTATAGTACACTATTGGCCATTAAAATTGCTGCATCAAGAAGAAATGCAGATGATAAACAGGTATTCATTGGACAAATATATTACACTAGAACTAACATGTGATTACATTCTCACGCAATTTGCATGCATAGATCCTGAGAAATCAGTACCCAGAACAACCACCTCTGGCCGTAATAACGGAGTTGATAAGCCTGGTCATTGAGTCTCACAGAGCTTGGACGACGTGTACAGGTACAGATGCCCATGCAGCTTCAACACGATATCACAATTCGCCAAGAGTAGTGACTGGCGTATTGTGACGAGCCAGTTCTCGGCCACCATTGACCAGATGTTTTCAGTTGGTAACAGATCTGGAGAATGTGCCGGCCATGGCAGCAGTCAAACATTTCCCGTATTCAGAAAGGCCCGTACAGGACCTGAAACATGCGGTCGTGCACTATCCTGCTGAAATGTAGGGTTTCGCAGGGATCGAATGAAGGGTAGAGCCACGGGTCGTAACACATCTGAAATGTAACGGCCACGATGCAAACAAGAGGTGACCGAACGTGTAACCAATGGCACCACATACCATCACGCCGGGTGATACGCCAGTATGGCGATGGCGAATACACGCTTCCAATGTGCGTTCAACGCGATGTCTCCAAACACGGATGCAACCATCATGACGCTGTAAACAGAACCTGGATTTATCCGAAAAAATGAGGTTTTGCCATTCGTGCACCCAGATTTCTCGTTGCGTACACCATCGCAGGCGCTCCTGTCTGTGATGCAGCGTCAAGGGTTACCGCAGCCATGGTCTCCGACTGATAGACCATGCTGCTTCAAACGTTGTCGAACTGCTCGTGCAGATGGTTGTTGTCTTGCAAACGTCCCCATCTGTTGACTCAGGGATCGAGACGTGGCTGTACGATCCGTTACAGCCATGCGGATAAGATCTCTATGTCGACTGCTAGTGAAAAAATGTTCAAATGTTTGTTAAGCTTATGGGACTTAACTACGGGGTCATCAGTCCCTAAGCTTACAAACTACTTATGAACTACTTACGAACTAGGACGGCACAAATATCCATGCCCGAGGGGGGATTCGAACCCCCGACCGTAGTGGCCGTGCAGACCGTGACTGAAGCGCCTCAGTCCCCGCGGCCACCGCGGCCGGCAACTGCTAGTGATACGAGGCCCTTGGGATCCTGTACGGCGTTCCGTATTGTCCTCCTGAACCCACCGATTCCATATTCTGCTAACAGTAATTGGATCGCAACCAACGTGAGCAGCAATGTCGCGATACGATAAACCGCAATCGCGATAGACTACAATCCGGAAACGTGGTGGTACGCATTTCTCCTCCTTACACTAGGCATCACAACAACGTTTCACCAGGTAACGCTGGTCAGCTGCTGTTTGTGTATGAGGAATCTGTTGGAAACTTTCCTCATGTCAGCATGTTGTAGGTGTCGTCACCGGCGCCAACCTTGTGTGAATGCTCTGAAAAGCTAATCATTTGCATATCACAGCATCTTCTTCCTGTCGGTTAAATTTCGCGTCTGTAGCACGTCATCTTCGTGGTGTAGCAATTTTAATGACCAGGAGTGTACTAATGTTTATTAGGGCCACCGCTGCCTTGTTCAACTCTATGAGACTGAAACTGTGTTTGTCCTTTCCCGAGACCTTGTAACCTAAAATATGTCCAGTCCAGTCCAAACCGACACTCTTACCAGCACAGCCTCCGTGCTTCGTGATTGGACCTTATTCTCGTGAGTGAATCCGGACACCTCTTTTCCTTATGACGTAAGTCTAGGAATCTGTGAAGTATATGTTTTAATAAATGTGGGAGTATTCGACTGAGTACCTCCACTTCCGTAGCTACAAAAGGCTGGCATTTGTTCCTGTGAACGATTCCATAGGTGGTAACTGGTCGAATCGTCTCACAAGCAGTACTGGCTGGCCTCCTTACTCAATATAGCCTCCGAAAACTAGAGGGAATCTCTCCTGGTCCAAATCGCCACTCACCAGAAATGCTGCATGGGCCAACAGGTGTCATAGACTGAACCGTGTGCTGCTCATGCAGGAAGATTAATTCATTCCCCAACCCCTCCCCCTCCCCCTTAGCCCCGTGTATTCATGGATAGCCATATTCCTAAGGGTTTACATGATGCGCTTAGAACTGGATCCACCAACTACCAGTAATTCCGATCTCTGTAAGCGCCCTATCTTCCTCTGAAATACGGCTGACGACTGCAGTTTTCTCAGGATCTTTAGTATCTGTACCTTGTTTCTCAAAGAAAGAACATATCTTTGGGTAAAACAGGAATAATCAATAGCATTTCAGGGTGGCGAGGGCTAATAGGTTTGCATACGGGTAGCATCTCTCGCTCAATGCGGCGTTCTAACACTTTCTTGTACTTTGTTATAAAAGCAGTACAATTAAATTCGACAATATAAGTTGTTATTTACATTTTTGTATGAAAAAGGGCAAATAAGAACACTTTTCTATCACACACACACACACACACACACACACAATGAAGTGACAAATGTCTAGACTTACCGTGCTGAACTTCTTTTTGCCCGGCGGTTTGCAGAAACTCGACGTGTCATGGCCTCAAATGTTCAGATATTTGTGAATCTATGGGACTTAACTACTGACGTTATCAGTCCCTAGTCTTAGAAACTATTTAAACTAACTTAAACTGACCTGAGGACAGAATACACGTCCATAACGGAGGGAGAACTCGAACCTCCGTCAGGGAACAACCGTGCGCTCTGCAGCAAGGGGCCTTTGAGCGCTCGGCCATTCAACCGCAACAGCATGGTCTCAAGAAGTCGTTGGAAGTATTCTGCAGGAATAATGAACCACGCTGCTATTTAGCTGACCATAATTTCAAATGTGAAGACAATACAAAAAATTTCACGAACAGGCCTCTCGATTATGGATAAACGATTCCGTTCAGCTATCCAAAATGTCCTTCCATCAAATTGTGAACAATTGTGGCCCCGTTACTGGGCACATTGTCATCCATGAAAATTTCTTCGTTTTTGGGGAACATGAATAGTTGCTCAAGGTTACCAGGTTGTCAAACATAACGATTACCAGTCAGCGATCAGTGCAGTTGAACCTGACGACCTGGTCTCATCCATATAAAAAACAGCAGACAGCGCTACATTGTCATCACAAGGTTTCACAGTGCTTTGTTGCCGTCTTGGGTACATGGTCTTGTGAAGTCTATGACACACTTGAACCCTATCATCAACACTTACCAACGTATACTAGAACGCATCTGACAAAGCCGTAGTTTTCCAGTCATCTAGACCCCACCCCAGGTGGTCACAGACACAGCAGGAGATGCTGTAAGCAACGTCCCACGAGTCGATCGTCTGTCGCTAAAGCCAATTAGTGCCAAATTGTGCCGCACTGTCCCACTGGATACCTGCGGGTTTTTTTGCAGTGTTGCTTGTTTGTTATCACTGGCAACTGTACTCTCGGTCATCAAGTGAAGGAATATTAAATTCGGTAAAGATTTCCTGGAATATCCCCTGCGTCTAGCTTCATCTACTATTCTGCGTCACAATTTGTGAACTACCGATTGTGAGGCCACAATCAAGTCAGAAATCTTTCAAATGAATCACCGAAATACAAGTGCCTGTGCTATTGCACCGCTTTTTATAGTTATTGTATGCGATACTACAGCTATCAGTGTCTGTGGATATCATCATCTCATTACTTTTGTTACCTTGGCCTACATCACTGTTTATTTCTAAATGTTCGGTGAGTTCCGCGTATATAGCTGTGCAGGAACTTAAGAGGACAGCTTAAATTGCTGCTAGTGAAACCATCTGCAATAAAATTTATATTCTTCCTTATTACACATATTTGGCGGTCTGTTTACAAACATGTGTCGACCTCCAAGTGAGTGGTTAGGAACGAACACGTTAATTTTATTGCTTCTCGTGTCGCTCGTAGCAGTTTAAGCTGTTTTCTTCGGTACCTGCCGGACCACATATTATTCACTTGTTTTTTAGGTCAATGGATCCTTGACGCGAGTCTGTCGCTATTATGTTGAACGTGTGGGATTATTAAAATTGTGATTATAGGCAAATGGCCTGAGGCTTACTATTTCATTAATATGGAAACAAATGTACAAAAAGTTCCGTTTGATCGAATACTAACACATATTACAATAAATTACTCACAGAAACAAATTCTAAAGCTTACATTCTAATTCGTGTGAAATAATACTCTTAGCACATCGTATTCCAGTTCTACATAGCCAGTTCTTATAAAATACTTAAGATTTAACAAATTTCACAAAGTTAATACGTTGTCAAAATATTCTTGTAAGTAGGGATACATGTAGATTCTTCAGCGCCCAAGGCAATCTTGTAATTCGGCACCCAATCCCTGCTACACACAAACACACACTCACACCACCCACTTACCGTGAGGAAATTTGTGATCTAATATAAACTGAACAACTTTGGTTACAGTAAGTTCTAGAGTAAAAATGAAATCATAGATTAATACAGATACAAATCTAAAGAAAAGAAAAGTACAATATCAGAGAGGCTTAAGTCAAACTTAAAAATCCACTTTACTAATCAATATTCTTAAACAAGGCAAAATATGTAATGCTAAATGAAAGAATAACGCTGATGAAAGAACCTAATTTTAAAGTATCGATTTTGTCGATAACGTATTTTAATACTGGAAAAATAAGTAACTCCCAAAGTTAAACTTAACGACTTCGGTAAATTTAACTCCTCAAAGTAAACGTTGCGAACTATTGGGTACATGATTCTACTGGTAATGAAAGAAATAAAATTATAACGTTACAAAACATGAAAATACCAGAAATAAGATTATTTCTAATATCTAATTTTATAAACACACCTCTAATATATATGAAGAAATAAAATATCAAGATATTTACTGAAAGAAAAAGTTTTAGCCCACACGTTAATTTTATGATCATTTATTTCCGCAGTAGTGTTTAAAATCGAGTCGTATGAGCTATAGAGGCTAACTGCAGTTAATCGCAAGTCAGTATCTCATGATGGCGCTACAGCCGAAAACTGGTACTTCTTATTATAAAAATACTTGTATTTTATTCAAAATCTATCAAACATTCTTTCAAGACCCGACAGAACAGGTAATTAATGCACTCTATTACTGAAAAAAAAGATTAACTTCCTTACAGTAGTTCATGAGACTTTTCACAGACTACGAAAGGAACGTACTATTGTAATGGCAACAGGTATGTAATATTATTAGAAAGTGTGTGTGTTGTTTTTAGCATAAGTTAATTTCAGTAGTCTCGAAGTCTAGGAACCGATGACCTCATCAGTTTTGGCTCCTTAGATGTACAAACATTTGAACATTTGAGAACTAATGTCTTAGTTATGTGTCTCAGTGAGTGATTTGACGTTATACACTTCTTTCCTCGAATAATGTACTTCTTGTTGTACCATGCTGAGAAGTTTAATATGTTTCTGAATATCATTTTTATATCATTTTCATGATAATTATATGCAAAGTTTATTTTGGAAAGTTTAATTGCTGCTTGCAAGGTACATAAGTGAAAAAATGTGCTGGGATAGCATGGTTAGGATTTCCAGCTGTTTGAATAAATTTTTGCAAGAGCATGTAGGATGCACTCTACTCACTAACTCGGAAATCACCACATAATCGGCAATAATCAACTGAATACTTGTCACAAGGAAAGATATGAATGTATTTGCTGCTTGTTTCACTCGCATACAACGGCTTAGTTTTCTCAAATTTTTAAATGTTTGTAAATCTATGGGACTCAACTGCTTGTTATTAGTCCCTAGCTTACAAACTACTTAAACTAAGGTAAAGTAACCAAAGGACAACATATACACCCCTGCCCGATGGAGGACTCGAACTCCCGACCGTGAACGGCAGCGCGCACTGCAGCACGGCGCGTTAGGCCTACATGTAGACTATAATTTTACTGCTTTTCCTGAGAGAACATATGGCTATGCTTCGGGAAAAGAGGACTGAGGATATACTGAAAAATAATGTCACCAACCACGAATTGTTGTATGTGAAAACTCTTAAGACTTTTTAATAAAACAAACTTCATCAACGATGTACATTTTTACTCCTCGTGCCTACCTACGTAATCATCACCCTGGCGATGAACATATTTCTTCTATCGAGAAAGCATTTTTTTGATACCATCAATATTAAAAGTTCCACTTCGCTGACGCGATCACAACCTCGCCTCTGCATCCACCACTTTTTTGTTATCAGCCTTCTCAAATGCGTTTTTTAAGGTTTGCAGACTCATGAGAATCGGACGGAACCAAGTGAGAGATTTATGGAGTTATCCAGATGACAGTGAACACAAGGCACAGGATTGTTGCAGGTAACGTAGTGTTTTCTGCTGGTGAAGAGCGTGCTTCATATGCGGGCCAAGTCATCAAATTCGAGCTTTCCGTTTTCTTTGGGTCTTGCAATACCTTTCTGAGTTTACCGTGGTGCCTTTAAGCAAGAATTCTAATTCCACCACACCTTGAACATCTCAGAACACTGTAAGTATAACTTTCCCTACTCATGACGTAGTCTTGAACATTTTTGGCGTCTGCGAACATTTGTGGCGGAACTTATGCTTGCTTGTTTTGGGTGTCAAAATGATCAAACCAGCTTTCATCAACTGTCACGGTGCTCTTAAGAAACCTATCATCTTCTTCCTCTAAATTCAAATTAAGTGTTTGTCATATGTCCATCTTCTCTGCTTTTTGTCAGGAGTGAGCGTTCGCTGTACCCATTGTGTACAATTCTTTGTACCGCAGTTCTGTAATGATGTTATTTGCCATACATACCTGAGATGTGTCGATGTTACACGACGATTAGCACTGATGAAATCATCAAGTCGATTACGATGAGTCTCGTCGGTTGCCCAGCGTGGTCGATCTCAGTCATTCAGGTTGAGGTTAACACGACCGTTTTCTGCATTACGAGCAGCAACTATACCAACGTCGCATATTATTGACGTCGATACAGTCATCACTACCGTAGCTTTTATTCTGCTGTGGAGTTCAGTTCTATGCACTTTTTACTTTTTTATGGCCTAATGGCATATGACACTATTGAAGGTGACCCGTTCGAGGATGGACGTTAATCTTGGCAGACCTGTTGCTATTCGAGAGTAGTAGGCTATATCCTCGCACTGTGTGTCACTATCTTTCGTGTTCCATAATACCCAACAAGAAGACGGAACGTTAAACCCTAAGTTTCCATCTCTATTGCACGAAGACGGTACTACACTACACAAAAATTCATTACAGCCTCCTAATGTTAACACAGCACTCCATGGGCGTAGCCAGGGGCGTGGTTTCTGGGGTTCAAACCCCTCCCGAAATGTTGACAAAGCCAACAAAAACTGGCATCATTCTGTGTCAGCATAAAGCTCACCTACATTTCTCCAAGACTGGGAAGCCGTTACACTTGCTCCATACAGTCACCACTTTCCCCCGAGCGTTTCCCGCCCTGTAGGAAGACATTCATGGCCATCAGTATCTAACTGAAAACATTGAGGAACTGAACTTCTTGCCTCACAGTGTGTTAAATGTATTAACAGTCCACTACGGTCGGGGGTTCGAATCCCCCCTCGGGCATGGATATTTGTGCCGTCCTAGTTCGTAAGTAGTTCATAAGTAGTTTGTAAGTTTAGGGACTGATGACCCCGTAGTTAAGTCCCATAAGCTTTACAAACATTTGAACATTTTTTGTATTAACAGTTATCATGATTACTTCTGAGAACTTTATTTATTTTTTGTCAGGTGTCTTCACTTACTATGTCTGTTACTTATAGATGAGTGTGACTTGCATGTGTTCCAATCATTAGGAACAAATTCTTGCTCTGGGCACCCACGGTAAATTGTGGTAAAGAGGGGAACTAATGCCGGCGGAGATTCTGCGTAGAAAGTGTCGAGCCATGGAGCTTCGCTGTGCTTTTAGGATTTGATATGTTTTTTGAACACCACTGTTAGTAATTAAAATGCCAGTCAGGAATATTTGCTGAAGTTCCTATGTAAACGAATCAAGCTTCCCGTCTAGCCAAAGAGTATCTTCTGTAAACTTATTTTTGCCATTGACAGCTTTCACGTATCGAAAAAAAAAAAAAAAAAAAAAAAAAATGAGTTAGGCAATGCTTCTCTGTTAATCCTTCAGAAGTTACTGATAAATTCACGCACTGCGTTTGTTATTACCATCCATGTTTCGATCCACATTTGCCTGTCAACATGATATGATTTACCTTGTCCCTACTTTGGAGAATACATAGATTCTTAAGAATTTTTCGAATTTTATTTTTATACCATGATGACTGTCAAGTAAAATTAAAAATAACATTGTATACAGGGCGGTCCATTGATAGTGACCGGGCCAAATATCTCACGAAATAAGCACCAGACGAAAAAAAAAAAAAAAAAAATACAAAGAACAAAGCTTTTCTAGCTTGAAGGGGGAAAACGGTTGACGCTATGGTTGGCCCGCTAGATGGCACTGCCATAGATTAAACGGATATCAACTGCATTTTTTAAAATTAGGTAACCACATTTTTATTACTTATTCGTCTAGTACGTAAATGAATATGAATGTTTTATTTGGAACACTTTTTTTCGCTTTGTGATAGATGGCGCTGTAATAGACACAAACGTATAAGTAGGTGGTATTACTAACATTTCGCCAATGCGGACGGTATTTGCTTCGTGATACATTACTCGTGTTAAAATGGACCGTGTACCAATTGCAGAAAAGGTCGATATGCCATTTATGCATGGCGTTTGTGATCAAAATGCCCAACGGGCCTCTGCTATGTATGTTGATGGCTATCCTGGAAGACATGATCCAAGTGTCCGGACCTTTCGTTGGATAGTTACGTTATTTAAAGAGACAGAAAGTATGCAGCCACACGTGAAACGTCAACCATGACCTGCAACAAATGATGATGCCCAAGTAAGTGTTTTAGCTACAGTTGCGGCTAATCCGCACATCAGTAGCAGACAAATTGAGCGAGAATCGGGAATCTCGAAAACGTCGGTGTTGAGAATTCTACATCACATACATTTCGCCCATACCATATGCACCAGGATTTGCATGGCGAAGACTTTGAACGTCGTGTACAGTTTTGCCTTTGGTCACAAAATAAATTACCGGACGATATCACATTTTTTCACGCGTTCTGTTTAGTGACGAACGTCATTCACAAATAGAGGTAACGTAAACCGGCATAATATGCACTATTGGGCAACGGAAAATCGACGATGGCTGCGACATGTGGAACATCATTGACCTTAGCAGGTTAATGTATGGTGCGGCATTATGGGAGGAAGGATAATTGGCCACTATTTTATCGATGGCAATCTATATGGTAAAATGTATGCTGATTTCTTAAGTATTGTTCTACCGATTTTACTACAAGATGTTTCACTGCATGACAGAATGGCGATGTACTTTCAACATGATGGATGTCCGGCACATGGCTCGCGTGAAGTTGAAGCGGTATTAATGAAATATTTAATGACAGATGGATTGGTCGTAAAATCACCATACCAAGGCCCGCACGTTCACCGGATTTCTTTCTGTGGAGAAAATTGAAGGATATTTGTTATCGTGATTCACCGACAACGCCTGAAAACGTGCGTCATCGCATAGTCAATGCATGTGAGAACATCACTGAAGTCGAACTACTCGCTGTTGAGAGGAATTTCGTTACATGTATTGCCAAATGCATTGAAGTTGAAGGACCTCATTTTGAGCATTTATTGAAGTTCAAATGTTCAAATGTCTGTAAATCTATTGGACCAAACGGCATGGTCATCAGTCCGTAGCTTACAAACTACTTAAACCTAGGTAAAGTAACCTACGGACAAACACATACACCCATGCCCCAGCGAGGACTCGAACCTCCACGGCGAGCAACCGCGCGCTCCGCAGCGAGGTGCTTTAGACCGCTCGGCTACTCCACAGCGGCTTTATTGAAGTCATGAGGTAATTTACGGGTAATGACGCAGTAACAGCATGCGTTCACATAATGTATGGTAATTTCACAAACGTACATGTATCACTTTGGAACAACCGAAATAAAGTTCAAATGTACCTAAGTTCTGTGTTTTAATTTATAAAACCTACTTGTTACCCACTGCTCCTGTAAAATTGTGAGCAATATGCTTGTGAATATTACAGTGCCATTTATCAGTTGACATGCTTTTGACCTATGGCAGCGCCATCTAGCGGGTCAATCATAGCGCCATCTGTTTTCCCCCTTCAAGCTAGAAAAGTTTTGTTCTTTGTAGTTTTTTCGTTTGATGCTTATTTCGTGAGATATTTGGGCCGGCCACTATCAATGGACTACCATGTTTACTGTATTAGCGGCATTTGCAATTCTATGAAGAGTACACATTATGACAGTGTCCTTTCAGTGAAACCCCCTCCCGTAATGAAATCCTGGCTACGCTTATGCAGCACTCATACTTCGCGAAGGAAAGGTGCCTGTGGCTGCTGGAGCTAGGGAAAACCTTCCCAATTAGGCGGCCGAACCTGCCGTTCAGGGCCTCCCATCCACTCATGCCGACAGTTGTTAGGTTTTTACACAGTTTTTATGCCGTGGCGGCGCTGTTCGCCACGACGCCGGCGGCTACACACGTGGACGCACAACTTAAACAAGTCGCGGTAAGTCGCTCCGTACAACTTCCGCTATCGGGGGCTCCCGCAGTCTTCGCATTTCTACAAGGCCTCGTCAATTACCTTTTTTGGTCTTCTCTTATCTTCACAGTTCCATCTCATACGCATTCGGTAATACCGTCCTCCTTTGCACTACTGCAGTCAACCGAGGCCTAATGCTCTTATTGAAACTTTCAAAAGCCTGTAGTTCTTCCAATTCGTCCAAGTCTATTCTCCTCAATAAACTCCTTTTTAAAAATTCAATTATTTTTAATTTAGAGTTCACGACCATTACACTATAATCAGAGACAGCATCTGTCGCTGATAAAGACTAAAATTTTAAAATCTTAGTGAGAAATCTTTGTATTACAATTATATAATTAATGTGAAAACTTCCATTCTCTTCATGTCCATTCCACGCATAAAATCTCGTTTAATAACGTATTAAGGATAATAATATTATCCTATGTTAATTCTTTTTTGTTCTTATCCCCACAGCTGCTTCTTATGTTAATATGTAGATATTTATTTATATACACCGTCTATCCGTCTATGTAACTTAAATAAAACAACTTTTGCCCTATGCATTGGACCTTCATGTTTAGGCCACCTTGAGTGGCCTGGAATATACTCAAGATTACGTTTCACAATTTTTTATTTTATTTTTAGGAATTTATGTTATAAACAGTTTTGGTGCGTAGTCTAAAGTTTACCTAACGAAATTTTGATGTTATTAGTTACAATTTTCGTAGATGTTGTTTGCATGTACTGTTTGTTGACGCTGTTGTGTTTCTTTCTTCTTTTATTGAATTTGGATTTTTTAAATATCAGCACTTCAGCACTAGGCACATGTCATTTTGTTTGTGGCCTAGTGCTGAAGTGCTGAAATTAAAAATCCAAGTGGATTAAATTCAAATGTTCAAATGTTTGTGAAGCTTGTGACATTACAGATACAGGGGGAAGCTGATTGTTTCCATGTGAAAGGCGCGTTTCGCCACGATGTTGGGTTCCCCAGCCGACTGGTTAACAGTTTATACCTAGTGAATGGGATACAGCAGGTAGTCAGGTTTTTTCTAATGTGGTCGAAAACCGGAAACACTTGGCTGAGCGAGGGCGGCTATTCCAGACTGCAACTGAAATACAATATAGCCACACACATTATTCTAAAAATCCATAAAAAATCAGGGAATGATCATACGGCAGATATAATTATATGAATAGATTCAGGAGACGTGGGAGAATCAAACGCCGTAATTACAATTTAAATATCCCTTACAGATTAAAAGCCGATAAATTTCAGTACTATAATAATAATATTATAAGACTTATATTTACAATTATTGATACGTAATGTTTATCAGTAACAATTTAAGAAGCAAATGGGCAGCATTGTACAGACGCTACCTATCTTAAAAGACATACCACGTTATTTCCGTAGTCTTTCAATAAACTTAGTTTTACTCTCTTGTTCTGCTTTTCGTTGAGGTAATACTATTCTTGCACCAGAACATAGATTCCACCACAGAAACACAAAACATGAACCCAGCAAAGCGCATTACATTTATATATGTATTTCATTATATTTAATATCATTCTTAGTAACGTTCGTTTTATGTTAATATTCATGACCGTCTAAAAAGAGTAGATATGCAGCAGATAACTTACATATAAACAATTATATGTATTTGTGGACAAGAACTGAATATATTTGCTTAAAAGCCATGATAAACTAAATATTATTTGTGTGACTACATTTAGATGACGGCAGTATATTTGAACAGTGAGACGCCACGCTTAATGACTATCTGAGCAAAGAGCTTCAGTCTCAACCGATTTTCGTATTGTTAAATATATATTTGTTTGTTAAATGTAAACAACATTTGTAGGGAGGTGGTTAAAGCATTTAATTCTGTAATATTCAAATGTATAATATTTTGGAAGGGAAATTATATTTTAAAGATGAGACGTTAGGATACGCGGATTAATACAATTTTTGGAGCAGTAGAGCACGCTTTCGAACGCTTGGGAAGAGACTCGTAACTTGGACATGGTGGTGAAAGGTTGTGACACTGGGCGGTTTGAAGCCGCGTTATGAACTTGTGATTTGAAGAGATAGACATGTGTGGACTTAGAAAATTTACAGGACTGTGAATGTAGAACGTGGTCTCTGGTGGAAAGTGATAAACTATGCACGGTAATAGGGCTGTGGAACTGTGATAATTCAGCAATCGTGTACTCGTGTGATTACAAACTGTGTTTTATAACAAATACTTTAATCACGGATTAATTTGGATCTGCAATGTTCGATGGACTACACTAATTTACGAGTGATAATTTGGAACTCTTACTCTCGAGTGCGTGTGATACTTATTGTGCCTCTCATGAACAGTAGTTGGGGAAATATTCAATTATTTACCGATGTATAAAGTAGGACCACCTCCGCGTTTCATGTTTAATAAGAGTAATAAACTCCATTAATAAAGAATTACTTCGTGAGTGAATCACTTCTTTATCTTAGAATCCATTTTGTTGGTCATTCAGAGCTATAATTTATGTTTGTTAAATATATTTTCACGTCATCATATGCAGATTGATAGACTGGCTAAACTACAGATTAATTATTGATCTTGTTTAAACAGATTGTGTAGCTGTTTAGGGTACAGAAGCTGACATCCATAACTCACCCCTATGAACGGAGACAACGAGCTATAAACTTTTACTACCCAGAGTTATGTATTGGCCAATTATTATTAGTGAGTACCGATAGGAAGGTCGCAAGCTCATGGGACTTACTTGCGGGATCATCAGTCCCTAAACTTACAAACTACTTATGAACTACTTTATACTAAAGACAGTACAAACATCCACGTCCGAGGAGGGATTCGAACCCCCGACTTTGAACGACCTCGCACATCGTAGCTTAGCGCCTCCATGCGCTCGGCCGTTCCGCCGTGGCCAAGCGGATTAAAAGAAGAAAGAAGCACAACAATCTGAGTCAAGAAAATGTTCAAATGTTTGTATAGTCTATGGGACTTAACTACGGGGTCATCAGTCCCTAAACTTACAAACTACGTATGAACTAACTAAGACTAAGGACGGCAAAAATATCCCTGCGGGGATTCGAACCCCCGACCGTAGTGGCCGTGCAGACCGTGACTGAAGCTCCTCAGTCCCCGCGGCCACCGCGGCCGGCTCTGAGTCAAGAAACAGACATGTAAACCAGCATCTTCGACAACTGTAAGTAATAACATAAAAATATCATTAGCTATACTTAGATAACACGCCAAAACTGTTTATAACCTAAAATACAGAAAACGTAAAAAAAAATTAAAAAAAGGATTGTAACATAGAATCATATATATACCAGGCCTCCGCCGTCCAAATAAAGGTGAAACGGGTGTAGCAAAAGAACTTGCCGTATTTAAGTTGAATAGATGGTTTATATAAATAAATATCTGCGTAGTAAAATATTATCCCCTTTGCAAAATTCTTCATGGCAGGTTTTCTTTAATCTGTAACGCAGTTCATAATTCCTATTTCTTTTATTTATTTATCATTATTATTATTATTTTACTTTTCCAACTAGCAAATTCAAGGCTTCGATCAGAGCAACAATTTCCATTCCTTTAACTATATTAATAATTTCGGCCCTCTTACACTTTCTTTCCGTCTTTTCGTCAACTGCAGAACTTGTACTACTGTGGTGCGTTTTGGCTTTGTGTCTATCTTCGTCGACTCTACTGTTCACAGTAGTTTACCCACATTAGTATTTCATTGTTCATAATTAGACATATTCTTGCATTAACTATACTGTATTTAGTATTTATAAGCGTGTACTCTCCTGACCTAAAGTCCTGCTTGTCACGCGCAGACGGAGATACGTTACACACTATCATGTTTGTTGCATCAAGTACGAACCTTCTAGCAGCGGATGGTCACATTTGCGTCAAGAGGTCGAAAGAATAATATAAATGAAATGTAATACTTCAACCACTGTTAAGAACAGAATAAAAATATCGGAGACATAGTTTTTAGCACGCCCCCGTCTTAACTCCTGTTCCTCTCATTCAAGCGTGACACATTTTCTAGGCATTACTGTTTCTTCAATCTTGATAATGAGAACTGTGACATACTCGTTATAATTATTTGATCCAGTTTAAATAGGTTTTTCAGAAATCTTAGAGCCTTTGTGATACAGGGGAGAGAGTGTCACGGAAATTGGGAGAATTTTGGGAAGATGTACTTCATCTGTAAAGCATATAAAACGCTTGTACGACCACGTCTTGAGTATTGCTCAAGTGTTTGGGATCCGCAGCAGATCAGTTTAAAGGGAGACTAGAAGTAGTTCAGAGGCGAGCAGCTAGGTTCGTTACTGGTAGGTTCGACCAATGCGCAAGTGTTACGGAAATGCTCCGGCAACTCAACTGGGGATTCCTGGAGGAAAGACGACGTTATTTTCGTGAATTTCTGTTGAGTAAATTTAGAGGGCCGCAATTTGAAGCTGAGTGTAGTATGATCTTGCTGCCACCTACTTACATTTCGCGTACTGATCACAATGACAAGATAAGAGAAATTAGGGCTCGCACAGAGGCATATAAGCATTCTTTTTTTTTTTTCGTTCTATTTGGGAGTAGAATAGGAAGGGAAATGCCTAGCAGTGGTACAGTGTACCCTCCACCACGCACCTTACGGTGGATTGTGGAGTATGTATGTAGATGTAGAAATGATGAACCAGTTGTGGTGGAAGTCGTTAAAAGAAAGGCGAGCTCTATCTGCCAAATTTCTTTCACCAATTTTCTCCTCCGAATCCTAACAATTTTTAGTACCCACCTATATAGGGAGACTCGATCATCATAACATAAGACAAATCAGATCGAAAACTGAAAGATTTAGATGACATTTCTCCCGGTGACCTATTAAAGAATGAAACGGCAGAAAAATGGTATCGAAGCGGTTCGAGAAACCATCTGCCAGGCACTTCAATGTTATTTGCAATGTAAAGATGTACATGTGGATTGGGACTCCCCTCTTCAAATTAGTCATTACAGTCAAGCGTTAGCCAGTTACCATATTAAGTTAACAGTGTAGTTCGAAAGGGACGATGTTGGGATATGCCCGTCTTTCTCGTCGCTAGTTTGTTCCACTCCTGTAATTGTGCTTAACGTAATGCTCAATACGAATATTAAAACACTTTCACTACATAATATACTGCGTATGGTAGATTTCGGAAACTACGATTGTCTCAGTGCAACAGTGCTCCCGGTCATGTAGCAATACCTATGAGCAATGATTTTGGACATTAATATACCTGAAATGGATTGGCATATCCAGAGGCCGAACCTGTACTAAATGAAAACACACTGGGGATGGATTAGGACGTTGATGTCATTCCATGCCCCTGCGTCCAGACCCATTACCTTGTAGGGTATGTGGACTTGAGGAAGAAGAAACCTCAATACCTTTAAAAGATGAAGCTTTGGACAAACCATGTTCACTAATAGGTTTCCAGCCATATAGCCTGCACAGATACTTTAGGGTGCAAACTCCATACATCACAGTCCGACTGGCATGTCTTCATCACATATATAATGGGGTCACATTCTGGAGGTAAGTCCAAGAATCTTGTTTTGCTTTATCTGATTTCCCTAAATTACTTTAGGAAATTACAAATATGGTTCTGTTATTGTTAAACCGGACGAATGGCCGCACACCTTCAACTGTCCCATTTCATATTCAATATATCTAGTTGCTTCGGGGTTCCCAGAATGGCGTCCTTTTCAGCTCTGAAGGTAGGTGTTTGTTGCTAATCAACACCATCGCTTGGCTTTGTCATCTTAAGTGTAGGTAGGTAATGTAAGTTAAATGGTTCATTGAGGCACAGGTTCATATCCCATTCTATCTCTAGTAATCCTTTCAATTTGAGAACATTTTGTGAGTTTGATGATAGATACAGCATACGAAGCGGTGGTTTGTCAGCATATGTACACACAGACTTTATCCCGAGGGTAGCATCTACGAAACAGAAGCGACTACAAACAGCATGAATACATGTCTCGTGAATTAAACATCTCAACAGAAACAATATTTTCTGTGTAATTTAGAAGTCGTTAAATGTTTTATAGCTCTGGAGCTTAGAATTTTGCTCTTAATTTCTTGTATGAAAAGGGAAGTGCAGGTGGATGCGATGTCCAAAGAACAAACCGCAAGAGGCGACTTCGAGGAATATTAAGTACATGAGCATGTCTGAGCTAAAGGTTGACGCCTATCACATTCCTTAGCAAGCAGCAGCAAGAAATAACTTCGATATAAATTAATTTATGAGAGATACTCATACGATAAAAACACCCCTGTAAGAACTGAAATAGTAAGGAGAGAACCTGTAGCTTGGCATGCGTATCACCTCAATCACCTGATGAGTGTTAGAGCTATGGTAGATATGACATATAAATGTCACCCGACCGCACCCGATCGGAGCGGAACGGCGTTCCAGCTCCTAACCGGGGAATTTATGTATTTGCACCGTAGGTAATGTAAGTTAAATGGTTCATTGAGGCACAGGTTCATATCCCATTCTATCTCTAGTAATCCTTTCAATTTGAGAACATTTTGTGAGTTTGATGATAGATACAGCATACGAAGCGGTGGTTTGTCAGCATATGTACACACAGACTTTATCCCGAGGGTAGCATCTACGAAACAGAAGCGACTACAAACAGCATGAATACATGTCTCGTGAATTAAACATCTCAACAGAAACAATATTTTCTGTGTAATTTAGAAGTCGTTAAATGTTTTATAGCTCTGGAGCTTAGAATTTTGCTCTTAATTTCTTGTATGAAAAGGGAAGTGCAGGTGGATGCGATGTCCAAAGAACAAACCGCAAGAGGCGACTTCGAGGAATATTAAGTACATGAGCATGTCTGAGCTAAAGGTTGACGCCTATCACATTCCTTAGCAAGCAGCAGCAAGAAATAACTTCGATATAAATTAATTTATGAGAGATACTCATACGATAAAAACACCCCTGTAAGAACTGAAATAGTAAGGAGAGAACCTGTAGCTTGGCATGCGTATCACCTCAATCACCTGATGAGTGTTAGAGCTATGGTAGATATGACATATAAATGTCACCCGACCGCACCCGATCGGAGCGGAACGGCGTTCCAGCTCCTAACCGGGGAATTTATGTATTTGCACTCACAAGGAGAGGACGCCTACTCATCATCACCGAATTCGTCCAAATTTATGGTACATGTAGGGCGTGGTGAGACACGAAAGTGCCCCAAGTGGGAACTCCAGATGGCCAAGCGTTTAGGAAATAAAAGGAAGTTTGATACGGATCAGTCACCATATGCATCTTATCAACTGTCTCTGTGACGGCGTGTTTAGGAAGCGGTGTTTGGCTCACAATCAGCCGTAAAAGATGGGCTTCGTATTGAGAAGGTCGCGTGTTCAACTCCATCCGGCGGCAAATGTTTTTCCGCTCCTTGGCAATGCGTACACCTACATTAGGAATTAGATTAGGTAATGAGACAATAAAAGTAGTAGATGAATTTTGTTATTTGGGTAGCAAGATAACTTCTGATGGCCGAAGTAAAGAAGATATAAAATGCAGAATGGCTATGGGAAGAAAGGCGTTTCTAAAGAAGCGAAATTTGTTAACATTCAATATTAATTTAAATGTTAGGAAGTCCTTTCTGAAAGCATTTGTCTGGAGTGTAGCATTGTATGGGAGTGAAACGTGGACGATAAGGAGTTCAGATAAAAAGATGATAGAAGCTTTTGAAATGTGGTGCTACAGACGAATGATGAAAATTAGAAGAGGTGCTTAACCGAATCGGGGAGAAAAGGAGTTTCTGACTAAGAGAAGGGATAGATTGGTGGGACACATTCTGAAACATCAAGGAATTGTCAACTTAGCATTAGAAGGAAGTGCATGGGGTAAAAATCGCAGAGGGAGACCGATGGACGAATATAGTATGCAGATTCAAAAGGATGTACGTTGCCGAACGTTTTCTCAGATGAAGAGACTTGCACAGAACAGGGTAGTGTGGAGAGCTGCATGAAACCAGTCTGCAGACTGACGACCACAACAACAACAACAGGAGAGAGAGATGTGTATTTGTATCTGTACACAGATCAACTTGGAACGATACAAAGACACATCTATCTCTACTATAATAATGTATAAAGAAGACCTTTGCGTGAAGACACCAATGTAAACCTGGAATCAACACTACCGTCTGATGATGGGCTCAGGCCCGAAACTAGTAACGGTGAAATAAATTTATTTATAAAAGTCTTGTGGCTGGTTGCAGTATTTATTTACTACAGTATTATTACGAAAACAGCTGCTGTGTTCTCTAACCAAAAATAGTGGATAAAGTATTCTGTCTTTTCTAACTGTTCGGGAAATCTGAACTGAAAATGAGCACACTGGGCCAGGGTATGGTCATCGTCATTTATCGTTGTTAGTTAACTCTGAACAGAAGTTGACTGAACGGCTGCAGTGCAGGAGTCTGGAGGTTGCGCTCGGTGTACTTCGATACATGACATTTTAATCATAACATGTGTGAATAGAAAATCCAAACAAACAAGGATGGAAGTTTAGGGTCTTACGTCCTGTCGACAGCGTGACGGAGTACAAGCTCAAATTGATCTGATAAGGAGAGGGGAGGAAACTGGTCGTGTCCTTCGAGAGGAACAATCGCGGTTTTTGCCCAGAGTGATTTATGTAAATCACGGAAAACCTAAATCTGCATGGCCGGAAGCGGATTTGAACAACCGTAATCCCGAATACGAGTCCAGTGTGTAACCACTGTCCTCGGTACAAAAAGTCCAAACTTCAAATATTCAAATATTTATTACTAGATGAAAACCCGGTGTTGCGTGGGTATTTATTTATTATGTAACTAGATTCCATTTTGTGTGCCAGCCCACCACAGAATTATAATGAAATAACAGGTTTTCGCTTGGTAGGCGATGTGAGATGTTTCTTTTATTTAGCTTCAAAACATATCGATTTCGTCCCTATGATGGGACATCATCAGTGCAGAATTGCAAGTCATGATGACCTATGTGCTCTGCTTAAAAACATTTAAAGGTCTTGCCGGTACAAGTCACAACAATAAAATCAGGCTACCTGATTTTATTGTTGTGACTTGTACCGGCAAGACCTTTAAATGTTTTTAAGCAGAGCACATAGGTCATCATGACTTGCAATTCTGCACTGATGATGTCCCATCATAGGGACGAAATCGATATGTTTTGAAGCTAAATAAAAGAAACATCTCACATCGCCTACCAAGCGAAAACCTGTTATTTCATTATTTATTTATTTATTCCAACCTTGAGTTAGTACTTCTCTTATCCATTCTCTCTCTCTGCTGGCCGCGGTGGCCGAGGGGACTGAGGCGCATCAGTCACGGTCTGCACGGCCACTACGGTCGGGGGTTCGAATCCCCCCTCGGGCATGGATATTTGTGCCGTCCTAGTTCGTAAGTAGTTCATAAGTAGTTTGTAAGTTTAGGGACTGAAGACCCCGTAGTTAAGTCCCAAAAGATTTACAAACATTTGAACATTTACAAACATTTGAACATTCTCTCTCTCTCTCTCTCTCTCTGTCTGTGTGTGTGTGTGTCAATCTTTTTTTCTTCTAAAAGAATGTTATATTTATGGGAGAATATTTTAAGAAATAAGGCTGTCTTGCATAGCGTACAAAATAATCAAATTTATAAGTGCAGTATCCAAAGAAAGAAAGACAACAATCAAAATACAAATGACATATAAAATTCTTAAGATCTCATACTTATTAAGTTATATATTGTACAACTATACAGTGTTTTAGGTATATATTCATTTATATAAGTGATATATGTCTGAAAAATCTGTTGCGAATACAACTAGTAGCAAAGAAGTCATAGATTTAACTTGATGGGGCGGTTAATACTTATGTGCTCATATCTCAAGTACTATTTGTCGTACTGTGATAAAATTTCGACGGTACATTCACTTATATGTGTGTATACTGTCTGTGAAATTTCCTGCGGCTACAATTTGTAGTGTAGAAAATATAAATTGTAGCGTCATACCGAATGCCGTAGTTTTAGTCCATGAAGAGCGGAAAGGTAGTAAGCGAGAAAATTTTTCCTATCATCATTTTACTGTGGTTGTGAGTGAGAAAAAATATAATAAAGTTTTGAAAGTATCTTTAAAGTTTGTTGCAAGTCGCTAAGTACTCGTATTCTCACACAGTGTAAAACTGAAGTCTCGTTACATTATGTGACAGCCTTTTGCGATTCCTATTGTTTATGACGTCATATCCTGAACTATGTGCCGTATGTGATACTTAACCCTGCAGGAACGGTTACCTCACGTTAAGAAACATGTGTACCAAATTTTGTTGAAAACGGTCCAGTGGTTTATGAGGAAATGTGCAATATCGATGCGTGATGTTGTAGTTTTTCTCGCATCTCATTGTTTACGACGTCATATGTCGTGGACTGTGTGTCGTACTATGATAAAATTTCGAACGTACGTTCAGTGGTATGCATGTATACTGTCTATAACATTTATCGCGGATGCAATTAATAGTGTAAGAGTAATAAATTGTAACGTCATGTCAAATGGCGTAATTTTGCAGCGTGGATGCAGAAAAAGCAGCAAGCGAGAAACTTTTCTCCTTTCATCATTTTGCTGGGGTTGTCAGCGAGAGCCGGCCACGGTGGCCGAGGGGACTGAGGCGCTTCAGTCACGGTCTGCACGGCCACTACGGTCGGGGGTTCGAATCCCCCCTCGGGCATGGATATTTGTGCCGTCCTAGTTCGTAAGTAGTTCATAAGTAGTTTGTAAGTTTAGGGACTGATGACCCCGTAGTTAAGTCCCATAAACTATACAAACATTTGAACATTTGAAATCACACCATCACGTGCCGCTAGACAGGGAAGTTTTCATTGTTTATGACATCATATCTCCTGGACTATCGGCCCTATCGCAAAATCCTTTCTTAGCTGACGTCTTCTATCTATAAACTACACTACTGCCACCAGTGGCGAAGACACTTGGGGGGGGGGGGGGGGGCAATGGGGCTGAAGCCCTTCCCCAGCACCTCCCAAAGTTTTTTTTTTAATTTGATTATTTTTTTATTGTTTTTATTTTTTTTAAACAGGTCGGTACCGGAAATTTGAAATAGTACAGATGTAATAAATCACAACGTAACTAACTATAATTTTCCAAGCACAAGTGAATGGGACAGTGGGTCGCTAACGTGATACCGCCACTGAGAACGTATGCTGCTGTTACTGTTAGCGGTTTTAATGCCACCGCTAACAGCTTTGATGCTGCCGCTATTGTTACTGCTATGCTGAAGTTAGGAGCCGATTGTTCATATGCTGTGACCCGCTGCTTAGAAAGTCAGCGGCGCCACCGAGTGGAATCTTACGAACAACAATAGTGTTATTTTAGTTCAATTTTTACACATAGAATCTCATGTTAATTAAACTGGAAAGACCTTTCTCTTTGGCGAGTAAAATAGAAGTTGCTTAATTATTTTACGAGCTGATTATGTACACACCATTTCCACCACGTAACTCCTATTTCACTTTGAAATTTTGTAAATGCGACATAAAGTCATTGAGGAGGCAGGCGACCATGATGAAATGATTGGGTAGTACTGCTGTGAAGCTGGTTAGGTCGCAAATTCGTTATTATAGGTCATACTTCATGTACAGCGTGCCCTCAAAAAATGACGCGTTTCAGCTTTACCATCAACAGATTAGCATCTACAAACATAAAAAATAACAAAATTTCTCACATGACAGAAAAAGTAGTAAGTTACATTTCATATTGAAAATGATGATTTACGTCGTGTTATACCTCTTCCGTGCCACAACAAGCTATAATAAAGAATTTGCGACCTAACCAGCTTCACAACAGTACTGTCCAATCACTTTGAAATTAATGCGAGCGTACTCGTTTTATTTCGTGTGCGACTGTTTTCGTAGTAGGGTAAGGTGGTACAATTTCGATCATTTCGGACAAATGTTATTGTAACTGGAAATATATTGGGGAAAGAAATAATTGTTCTTGGATGTTTAATGATTATGTAACACAAATATTAGACAGTTAGAAATGTTGGTATAAACGCAAAAGAAGGTTACCGAATTGAGAAAAATCGATCGAAAATGTACCACACTAGGTACAATTGTGATCACTTCGTCGTACAATTTTGATTACGGACATCTTCCACATAAAAAGTATTTCTTCCGTCAGGCACCAACGCATACGCCGTGGTACCAAACATTGTATTTTTGTCAGCGAATCCATCACCCTCAACTATAAAATTTACAAGATCGGCCGCAGTGGAGTAGCCGAGCGGTCTAAAGCACCTCGCTGCGGAGCGCGCGGTTGCTCGCCGTGGAGGTTCGAGTCCTCCCTGGGGCATGGGTGTGTGTTTGTCCGTAGATTAGTTTACCTAGGTTTAAGTAGTTTGTAAGCTACGGACTGATGACCACGCAGTTTGGTCCAATAGATTTACAGACATTTTAACATTTTACAAGAGCGCGTTAGACTAAGTAGCTTCGCTTACCTCTTAACAGGAAAAAATTTATATCTTCTTAGCACAAATAGGTGTAATCTTAGAAAAGACAGGAGGAGCTCTAGAAACCTGCTACACTACAACGCCACACAACGTGACACTACGAGACTGACAAATGGCGCGAAAACTTACGTTGATCGGAATTGTACCTATATCGAATTTGTACCACCTTTTCCTATAATTGTTTAAATTATAAAAAGTGAAAAAATAATTCATAGATTAATAAATTCAATAGGCTTTGGAAAGTAAGCTCACGCCCGGAACCAAATCCTGGCTGCGCCACTGGTGCCCTGTCACCCCGTTTATATGGGCTTTCAAAACCGGATTGCCGGCCGCGGTGGCCGAGGGGACTGAGGCGCTACAGTCACGGTCTGCACGGCCTCTACGGTCGGGGGTTCGAATCCCCCCACGGGCATGGATATTTGTGCCGTCCTAGTTCGTAAGTAGTTCATAAGTAGTTTGTAAGTTTAGGGACTGATGACCCCGTAGTTAAGTCCCATAAGCTTAACAAACATTTGAACATTTTTTGAAAACCGGATTTCGTAAACCGATTTCCCAAATCCGCTTTTGGTTAGTCATGTAAACACTCCAAAATCGATTCTGGAAATCCGCTTCTATAAAGCGGTTTTCCAGTTCCACAATCGATTTTCGTGCTCACGTAAACGCAACCGCTTGTCACATTGTGTTTTCTTTCGGCACATAAGGATAGAGTGACATTTTCTAGCGTGAAATATAAGTATAAATTTTAGAGTGAGCATAAATCTGTGTATTTAAGTGAAGAAAAAAGGCGATTGTGGAGCTGAATCAGCTGTTTTTCAGCCGCCATATTAAGTGGGATAGCAAATCCGATTCAGGTTGTGACATGTAAACACGACAGCGTAAAACGGTTTACGAAAATCGGTTTCCGTCTTCCGGAAGATGTGTTGCATGTAAACGGTCGCAGGAATATCGGATTGAGCAGGGTACAAATGTATCACGTGACACATCGAAACCGGAATTTCGCTGCATGGAAGCATCGGCGTTCATGCGACGGAGGGTACAATATAGGGAGACAATCTGCAGGCGTCTAAAAACAGCTGTACGCCTATATGTTCAGCTCATATCCGCGAAATAGATATTCATAGAAAATCGTTGCCCTGTGTTTGAATACAAGACGGTATATTGCCTTGTATTTTCCCGTCATTTCCGGCGTACACGCACTCTTACCTGGCGCGAGTTAATTTCCTGTTTGAGTGAGGTGGAAAATTGTGAGCCGTTTTGTAGAGAATTCTGTTTGCTAGCTACTGAGTGGCCAAGGGTATATACATGAAATTGTCAGTCATTGAGCAGGTAACAGCATCAATTATTTACAAATGTTTGTACAACTTAGGGGACGTAACTACGGGGTCATCAGTCCCTAAGCTTACAAACTACTTACGAACTAGCTAAGACTAAAGACGGCACAAATATCCATGCCCGAGGGGGGATTCGAACCCCCGACCGTAGTGGCCGTGCTGACCGTGACTGGAGCGCCTCAGTCACCTCGGCCACCGCGGCCGGCGAAATTATTTACTTTATGGTCAGCACCAAAAAGTATTCCTGTAATTCTATAGGATTCAGCTAATATTATTTGAAAACAGAATCTTATAGAAAGACTGGAATACATTTTTGCGTTAACCATGAAGTAAATAATTAATGCTGTTTCTGCTCTATGGTTGACAAGTTCTCGTATGTAACCTTTGTCCGCCCAGTAAATTAGTTACTCTCCTTCTCTTCCTGCACCTGCAGTATGACAACTCGATGGGGTAATCATAATAACAGCTCTCAGTTACCGCACAAGTCTCTCACACTACGCAATTTGTCAGTTCATCCTTAGATAGCAAACCGAATTCCCTAATAAACGGCAAAAAGTTTTCAAACGCGCTCAAAGAGGGATTAACCTCCTTGGACTTAAATCACACTAAGTAACATTTCCCAGTAGTGCATTAAACGAAACAGTGTATAGTCTCGATACCGTCCAGTACTTGGGTACGCTTAACATCTAAAAGTACTTTTGGTTTCTGATTGTAATATATTTAGCCAGGAGGGTTCCGCTTGTTTAAATAACTGAAGTATTCGATACCATAATTGGTCGTAGTATTGTAACCTAACATTTCATGTTTATATTACATAAGCATTTTATAGCGCTTTTGTCAAGTCATTTTAATCATCATCTGCATTACTAGGGTCTGCTAACAAACTAAATTAATTAATTATTGAAAGTCGTAACAATGTAAACATATATTAACACTGCACTAATTGTTGTTTACTTACGATCTTTTGTATTATTTCATTTTGATATGGAAATATGTTTATTACATCTGTCATAGTTTTGTGTATATTTGAGTAAAGCATGATTCATTAATGTTTATTGAGCAAATTGTTAAATATTTAAATGTTGTACTTCCGTGTTCTAGAAGGTTCTAGAAATGTGATTGTGTATTTATACGCGCGAATTGGCGCGAACTGCGGCAGAATAAGAGAGTCTCTGTAGTGAGTCTGAAGGAGGCGGGAGTATTATGGCAGTCTTTGTCAAGTAACATTTTATGGAAGTGTGTTGTGAAATTGCTTTATCAGAAATGGATGAATAAAAATACTTCAAAATTAAATGAAACTGTCACAAATGTAGTTTCCTGAAAAGCCAAGAACACGACGTCATAGCATAATTTTGTAATGTGTTAACGGCAGGCGAGCTACAAGATCATCGAGACCACTGAACATCTACAACAGGTGATGTATATAAAAATGTGGCGTTAATTTATGTCTAGTAAAGAAAAGAAAATAAAAAAAAGAAAAAAAAAAAAAGAAAGAAAGAAAGAAAGAAAGAAAACAAATGCGCCACATGATGTACATTCAACTTGGAAAATTTGTTAATCTTATGTGTTTTCAGAATTTCCTTAAAGCCGTCCAATGTCTTCTTTGTAACCATTCTACACTTTTTCGGTTTGTTTATTTATATAAGTTCGAGAACAAGTACTCGCCAAAAGCACTCAGCTCAATGGTAAATAAAACCTACTTCGGCAGGTGACTTTTGTTTGTCGTGAGTCACGTGATCCGTTACTAGTACCCTGCTCAATCCGGTATTACTGCCACCCACGTAAACGTAGTGTGCGAAGTTACGCGCGTGGTGGCAAGGAAAAGGTTACGGTCACCGGTCGGTGCCGCACGGGCTATGCAGATGAGTCCGCGTAATCCGGAGTCGGGGAATTATTTCGCGGGAAGCGGGGGAGTGAGGGCCGAGTGGCGTGCGCTGCCGGCTTTCCTGGAAGGCAGGCGCGGGGCGCGCGGCGACTTCCGGCAACACGCGGGCAGCCGCCGCCGCCGCCACTGCCGCGCCGCGCCGCGCCGCGCGGCCAGTAGCGGAGAGCTGCGCGCGCGCGCGCGCGCGCCACAAGGACCGCCCCTTGGCCAATGGCAAAAGAGCACGCCGCGCTATCTTTATATAAAGTATGTTGAGCGGCCTAGCGGCGGTCACAAGTGTCGGGCTGGGCTTTTAGTGTGTCGGTAGTCGGCGGAGTGGGCAGCTGTCAGCATGAGCTGGTGCCTGTGAGCGATGCTGAGCTCACACTCGTCTGCGCCGCCGCTGCTGCTGCTGTTGGTGCTGACGGCTGCGGCTGCGGCTGCGGCCGGTGCTGGCGGCGCGGCGGCCGCGACGCCCGCCGTCGACAGGCTGCGCAGGCGGATCCTGGCCGGGCTGGGCCTGCACGCCGTGCCAGACGTCACCAAGGTAACCGCAACGCCAGCCTTTCCTTTTGTTGCCGCCGCCAGAGGGCAACCGGAACGCTGGCGTACGTACGCTCGGCGTTCCCGCGTCCTCCCGACTCATTCAAAAAGTGTGTACTTAGTGCCGAGTGACTGCCCTCAGCGTTTTACCTCTCTTCGGGTCACACGTCCGGCTCGTACCGGCACTCTTCTGCCATTGGTGTCCGTTAGGTATGACAACTACTCTCACCGCTCTCGATGCCAGCGCGTCGAAGAAAGTGTAACGAGAATTATTACACGTAGTGACATTTTTGTAAAAAAAAAAATTTTAATTCTTTTCCATTTTCTCTCAGTAGTTGACCCAGTGACGTTACAGTGAATTACATTATGCTTCGAGTAAAGTGACAATCTACTGTGTAAATGAAACATATATGCGAAAAGTGAAACATTGTGCTTGGGTTCGAGAATTTTATTACCTACTCTCCCTAGCATTTACAAATCCGGAATCGAATTCTTCGTATATTGTTGGTGATCTTGTACTCTTGTGCGTTTAATGTGTGAGATGGCTTGTGTTCCTTTCGCGTTTTTGGTTAGTTATTTAAGTGGTGCAGTGATAATAACGATAGACTCGTCGTCGAGTGTAGTGATGGTTCGAACCCCGTGTGACCAAATTTAGATTTTACACAGTTCTGGAAATATTTTTCATTCGAATGTCAGCATGTTTCCATTGATATAGCCGAAGTCCTTCCCAAATTTTACGCACTCTGATTTAGACCTCAATTTCTATGACAACGACAACGAGACGTTCTTTCATACCAGTTATACAGTATTCGCCTTGTCAGGTGTTTAGTTTACAAAAGCTGCTGATAACAGAAGCTTGCACCACGAAAGTGAGCAGTAGGTTGGCCATTAATAGTACATGACTTAATCTAAATTCTCTTTACGCACTTGCTAACTATGAAGTGTGTTATTACTTTCTCCTGAAAACTAAATAATTTACTTTGGCGTAGTGACCCCTATTTACGGTGAAATTTCATTTGCATGCTTGCTGTTGATATTTGAGCTATAAGTTATGCTTTCGTGATAACTGTCATAGTTTAGATTTTTCTGATGATGGACCATGCCCGAAACGCGTAACTAAACTTTTATCAAGAGGTCTCTCGATATTAGCAAGTAAAAATGACATGCCCAATGTTTTTTACGATAGTTGCAAGCCTCCTGCTCGACTTTGTTGTAAGTTAAACATACCACACTTCCAATGACGCTGTGGGCTGTACAATAACTAAAAGTCTATTATTTCAATCAGGATACCTAACACTGCGAAAGAAAAGCCGGGTTCTTGTTGTGTTTATCGATATTTATATACATTTGTAGAATAACCACAAATGGTTACAACTGTAGTGCTCAAAATAGTGTTAATAACAAGTATAATAATGCTAGAGATCATATAGAGGAAGGTTGCGCAGTCAGTATGCTAGGGATGATTAACATCTCCTTAAATTCATTCAGAATAGTTTTGAGATGATTACCTCAACTGTAAATAGTCAGCTCCGTAGTCTGACTCAGCTAATGCTTCTTGTCTATTGACCCGACGGAAACAGAACGCTAAACTACCTTCCGGGTAGGCACTTGTTGCGCTGGTATGCTGCTTATTTCCAAATCGATATTTATGACTACTAATCGACATAAAAGTATCGAGGTAGCATGTAAGGGACTTTTCATCATTGCATATTGGTATGTAACAACGAAGTGGGTCCTAATACTGTGACAAGTCTCAACAAACGAGATTAAATCAGTGGCAGTGACCGAGCTGCTCGCTACAGATGTGTTTTATCATCCCATCTGATAATATCGAGCACGTATTATGACAATAAAGGAACGACACTGTTGCTGCAGATATGTGTACTTAGCAAGCATGTTAATCTGTTTGTGGCACGACTCATTACAGTCAACACACGTCTAGATACGTATCTTGTTTTACTCGAAATTTTTCTACCTATCTTTTTCGGCGTACGTACACAAGAGAGTCACCGACAGACCAAAGATTTGGTACGCTCATTATGCACTGCCAATAAAATGACTTATTTCAGTATAACTGTTCACGTAGCTGGAATGCAATTCTAGGTGTAAAGCTAGTAGCTCATTAATACACCACAGTGTGCAAACATCCTATGGGTTTCTTTTTGTATGGACGGAGAAGTGTTTGGTATACGAGACACCTATACACACTCCAGAAGAACTTGATGATTTTTCCCTCATTGTTTCGAGGAGATACAATTATGCATTAGTGTGAATGGACAGTGGTTTCAGCAACATCTCTAAAGCAATATTCGTCACGTGGCGTCTGAACACCGGCTATGGACATCATTACCGCAAAATTTTCATAGGTCGCTAGCGGTGTAACATTTTTAAATTTTGTGTATTTAGTTTCTTACACCCTGTACAGCTTCTTAGTAAAGCGAGTAGTGTTATTTCTTTTGTGTCTATGTAATATTAACACTAATACGTAAATGCAACTAATGTAGATGTTGTACGTACGGATTTTTCGATGGTATGAAAGTTATCAATAGAGAGGTATGTTAGAAAGCAACAGTCCTACAGAAGCATGAATACTCTTGCATACTTCTTGCTTGGGAAGTACAAAACAGTTAATCATTTGAAGATACCATTTAACGTTGAATCCTAGCTTCTATACTATTTATTTCTTTTCATAGACGAAATACTTCATGAGGAGTCAAATCACAATGTCGGGAAAATCGTAGCATTAATGGTGTACGAAAAATAACTTGTGAACCACCCAAATGATTTGAACTCTATAGAATGCCTTTGAGTTTCCATACTGATACTCAAACAATTAAGCTGACAAACCATAACGTAGACTGTAGAATGTACGAATTGATATTCTATGATAGATACTCATTGTTTAATGTTCTACCTTTTCCCTTCATTTTGAGGACCCTGATAGTGCGATTTGTTGTGGTTCGTAACGTAACTGTCTCCTCGAGTTGTTTCTGCCGGAATAGTGACCACACGGCTAAAAAAGTAGGTTCTTCCGCATCAGTGGTGCGGAAACTCGGTGCCACGGACGGCGGGCGGATGTCCTCTGTAGCCGGGATTTGAAGACGACGACAACCTAAATGAAAGGGAGTCTGTTCTACTTTCACAGCTAGGACAGTATGTTTCATTTGATTTACATCTTTGCTACTTGTAGACCACAGAAGACACAACAACACTAAAAATCTCATTAAATATCGACGGAGGTTTCAACTGTTATTTATTCCTACAGCGCCGGCATTATGTGACATGCGGAGGGCTAATTGGTTTATTGGTACAAAAATATATTCCCGAAAATATTAACGCAATAAACAGTTATATATCAATAGATGGTAGACCAAAATTTGTTACTTAACGAGTCCTATCACAGCTGTGAGCTGACAGCGGAGCAGAGGATGGGAAATAACATGATCGCTAATAAATATCGTCATCGTAAATTATTACGACATTATGCTAACTTGTATCCCATAATTTGAACACTAGCTTTGAAAACATCCTGACAAGTCCCCGCACTCGTTTACTGTTACAAAATTTACTTTCCTGTTCGCAACGACACAACTCGATGTAATACAGATAGTTAGGGTGACCTACATAAATTAATTTCAATGATATCTTGCAAGAAAGCGATGATAATGAGGTGTAGATTTTGGCTATCTAACATAAGTACATTGTATAGGTTGACTGAAGATACAACTGACCGTAGTATAGCACTTTCTGAATGCTTGACAAAACTGAGGCAAATAATGTTTTGACCGGTATATTAAAATCTGTACTTGTCGCTAGGAAGAAGAGACAATCTGAAGAGAAATTTCAGTAGATCTGTACTGCAAAACAACAACAAACTAGCTGGAACAGATAATTTGAAGCCGGCATTGTGAAATTCAGATTGCAAAAAATTCTCAGATGCACTGAGCATAAACAAATGTAAATTTATGTTCATCTCGATTTTCAACTATTATGTAAAATCTGTGTAGGTAAAAATTCATAATGCAATACCCGTGTCTGCAGCGCAAACCCAATTACACGGGCATTCGTCATCACTCGTCTCAGAACGATTTCACGTGGCGGACTACACGAAACAGCTCGCCGAACCGTATGACTCAGCACTTGTCAGAAATGCAGTTGAGCCGAAACGGTTGCAGAAAACATAGAACATTAAATGCCCGTAGCTGCTCATTTTCAGCTGGTTTTTTTATTATTCCACAGCAGTACAGTATTTCCAACTAACTATGTTTGTGTCATAATTCGCTTCCTGTTCAGTCACAAAATGTTTATGCATTAACATCTACTTGGTGAATTTTTAAACATAATATCTGCGTCTTGTGAAGATAAAATAATAAATAGTCTCCGCGGAGTTTTACATTTTTCGTTACGTCTTGGTACATCGTCCTCTTACATCACGTGATCGTGAGACGATTACCTGGTACTGCTTCTCAGTTTTCTAACTCGTTACCTGCTTCAGACCTTGTTCACGTTTCTCATAATTTATGTAAATGTGTTAATCGATCGATGTTATTCTTCACGTAGAAATCCTACTGTTCTATTTTAGCTCAATTTGTTCGCTGTTATGATCTAAATTTTAATTGTGTGACAATTCTACAAGAGTTGTTCGTAACTGTATAACATTTCTTGTGCCCCTTGACTTTCCATTGTAAATATTGTGTGTGCTCGGTTTTTAAATACTGCTGAGAAATTCTACGTGACTGTTTTCCTCACTCCTCACAGAATAGTATCATGAGGAGGTGCAGGAGTCAATAAACAGAATTCATCTCTCAGGAAAGAAAGTTTAGGGCTTCGGGAAGTGTTAGCCAGCTACGTTGCCCTTTAACGCGGGAGATGCGCGTTGGTTGCGATGCAACAAGTGTTACCACGTGCTCATCCGGAGACGGGAAATTACGCTGCTTGAGTCACATTACGACAAAGGACATTCATCTGTACGGAACTCTGAGCCATCCACATGAATTACTTCCACATTAAATTACTTCCTCTCCCCCTCCCCTTCCCCCTCTTCTTAACAGGTCACAGAACTCGGCGTCCATTTCATTCAACAGCGAAAGCCCTCTTTGAAGCCTTAAAACATTTTTGTTGTTGTATTAGAAGAGTTATTATCAAATATATTTTATATTTTATGTTTTACTGTGCCGGCCGCAGTGGCCGTGCGGTCTGCGGCGTGCCGCTGCGGTCGGGGGTTCGAATCCCCCCTCTGGCATGGATGTTTGTGCCGTCCTTAGTATAAGCTAGTTCATAAGTAGTTTGTAATTTTTGGGACTGATGACCCCGTAGTTAAGTCTCATAAGCTCTACAAACATTTGAACATTTGTTTTACTGTAAATCGTATAACTGAACAATAACTAGAGTTTAACGCTCCGTCGTTATCGTCGGAGAGACAGGACTATAACAGCTGATTACCAATTCGGAAAACAAATGAAATGGTCCTCTCGAAGGTACCATCCTAGAATGATTTAGGAAAAGCACAGAAAATAAATTAACCCAGATGGGCATTATGAATTTGAACTATGTTCCCCCAGAAAACGAGTCAAGAGTCTTACATATTTTGCTAGAAAGTAAATCAATCGAAATATTGCGACGGAGGGAGACGCTGCAATGTTTTGAACGATGGACTCACTTTTTGGAGTACTATAGTAGAAATCCCTGTCTGACCATTCTCATTTAGATTTCCCAGAATTTCTCTAAATATGTCTAGGCAAATGCCGGGATGGTTGCTTTGATAGACCATGACGTCTTTGCTTCCCTATCCTTGAATGGACCCGAGCTTGTGCGCCGTCTTCATTGTTGTTGACGGAAATCGATAAACAAAATTCATCGAGCAGGAAAGAAAGTTTCTGACATCTGAAGATGCTGGAGACTGCGAGCTGATCTTTCTTTTCTTCCTTCCTTCCTTACCCGTTATTATATTCCTAGCCATGTAGAAGTTCTGTACCATTAGCACACCTCAACGTTAAGCAGAATTTAGAACGAAGGTAAAAGGAATGGAAAGCGTTACAGATGCCATTTGTTCTTATTCGGTGACGTTTTCCAGACATAGTTAGTCCTTTACATCGGGACTGCCTATTCCACAAAGAAAAGCAAGAGGTTGCCACAGTCATTCCACTGGACATAAGAACCGCATAACGACTTCATTTCCACTCCCTCTGGGCTCGTTGAGGCTCATTATTTACTCCAGGTCTTTCATCTTCCAGTATTTTACAGGCACGTGGAAACGGTCTGATACGGCGTGTCGCATGTGGAATGCTAATGACACGTCTAGTGGTTAGGTTTTCGTATCATTTTCTTATGTGCGTGCTATTCGTTTCCGGTTATCATTACGTGCCCCGTTGGCCCAGAAGCACGGGCACAGCTGGCCGCCAGGAATTTTATCTTCACGAATCCGTGCTCACCATCCGCAGACGTCTTCACGGCCTTTCACTTCTGTTAACGACCTGGAACAGATATTTTAATCGTGCCAAACCGACGGCGACTCGTAAATAATGAGGCGTTACTCTTGCGAAGAGAAATGTTAATGGAATACCGAGACGTTTTACTGCCGCCGCTGAACCTAGTTCACGTAAAATGTTTTTGGCTCCTCCTTTTATAATTCTGTAACGGTGATAATGTTTGTGGAAACGTGAGCGCATGCCAGCAATGTCTCAGTTTCATTCCCTGTGTCGTCTCTCCGGCGGGCTGAGAGCACCAGGACGGAAGTGCTAAATGAAAACAACACTCGGTCTACACGGAGCTTAAAGCAGTATTTGTTTGTGTATTCACATCTTCATAAGTAAACAACGACGTAGGCTGCAACTGGTGTGGCTCAACGCGTATTTTTTGTCGGCTAAATGCTTCTTTCCGTATTCGGCTGTATTCCGTACGCTGCGCAAGTATTTACGAACAATTAACTGAAAATACTTCGTTGTTAGTACGAGCAATGAGCTCTTGCTAAAATTTGGTAACTGACTAATCACTTCTACACGCTGAAACCAGTCACGTTATTCCTCTGTCAATAGTCGATAAAGCCCATGACTTAACACCATCTCTGCAACGTAACATGTAAATCGATTTTACTTCTTTTGGTGTGCGTACTATATTACAGTTTAGTTACTAGTTACGCTAACGGAAGAGTGAGTATTTAAACTAGTGTGGCGGCACTGTATTGGTGTACATATCGTGGATCTCATGGCCGGAAGAGCGTAAAGTCTGGAGAGTAAACAGAGTCCAGACAACAGGCTGTTTCGTGCCCATTTCATGTTACTAAGATCCGCGAGTGTTTGTTCGTAGAATACCTATTTCTAGTTATTCCATGCACGAGATGTAAGATATCAATCAACATAAGGAAAAGAATAAACACATTGATCAATACAGTTTCTATGTATTCAACTGTTTTAATGCCTTTCATTACTATAGTATCGTATGCCAAACATGTAATTTCAGAATGTGACGGAAGTTCTTTCTTCTGTGCTTAAAATTGGTATAGGTGAAACAAAAAAAGAAAGATTCGATTTAAGAGGCACGCAAATTTATCGCTTTTATTGGCCGGGATATCCTTATCGAGGTTCGACCGACTACCGCAATTACTTTAATTGACGCCACTTCGACAATTTGAGTGTCGATGATGATGAAAGTGATGATGAGGACAAACATGCAACACCTCGTTCTGTGCTGGGAATCGAACCCGGGCCCTTTGTGTGGTGATCAGCGAAGCAGCTAATGATCTATAGAGGCGGACTCTACAGATAGCGTTACAAAATAAGAGGTGATATAGAGTTGTTACGCGCTACAAACTGTTCCATGTGTTTTATCGAACACTTTTTTCGGAAGTTGTATTTTGATGATAACATTCACTTTTATACAACAGATTTATAAGGAAATGTGAGCCAAGAAATATTTTAAGGTATCGTATTCCTTCAAAGCCTTTGGAATTTTGTTCAAGTTTTTCCCATTATTCGGTATTCTGTAGTTGGCAATACCTTGGAAGGACGATTAGTTACATGAAATGAGCAGTAGTTGTCTCGTATCACTGATTACATCACAATGATCTTTAACAAGAGTTCATGTGATTTAGACAAAAATAATAAGGCGAGACTATTTAGAAGTGGTAATAGCAACATTTTAATGTTCCTTTACACAAGTTCTTTTCATAACTAGACACGAATAAGTACCTAAATTATAAGAGAATCCTGTCGTAACGCCGCCTCAGAAGTACGTAAATGTGCTCCACCGTAACTGAATATGGGGTTTCACAGTCCAAATGAGAAGCAAAGTTTTTTCACTAATCCGATAGCAATGACATTCTTGTTACTTTTTTTTCTTTTAATAACGATCTGCATAATTATGAAGAGATGAACCTTGAAACAATGCATGAAATATTATGCTCCAAATATAACTGTTGGTACGGGGGCAGATAAGGACCTGCAGCTTCGACACAGCACAAATGCTACTTGTACTCTTACTACTACTCCGCCCTAGTTGCATTCTGCTCTTCATACTGAAGACTGCTTCTTTCGCTGAATGAGACCTGGTATCAAATTAGCGAAGATAACTTGGTTTACATTGCTTACGACGTCATTCAACAGCTGTATTCTTTATGTTTCTAGGTGTGCCTCTTGTGAAGAATTTTAAGTTTTTTTTCATTGTTTTTCACGATATTTCTTCTGTTACGCAATGTGCCAATGCCGTATGAAATGTACGTCAGTAAATGGAATCATTTAGACGCTTACAAACATTCTATTATTTTATTTTAATAACTACAGTAACCAAACAAATTTTTAAAATTTGTTTTATTACGCCAGGCACGTTAATGTAATTTTCAGAGTAAATATATAGATGTAAAGGATGCGAAAACGCGTTACAGGTTTGCATCCATCTTCAGTTGGCCTAATTATATTTTTCTATAGCAGGTAAACGTCGACAGCAGTTTGAATATTACAGCTGGCCTGTGCAGAATAATCAGTAGTGTTTACGTACTTCAATTTCGCGTTTTTATATTTTGTTTAATGTTATATCCCTACCTAGAAAATACAAAACAATATACTTATGTTATTTTACCATTTTCAACAAGTAAATAATAACTGAATACATGCGATGATATCTGAATGATAACAGCTTGTGCCCAGGCTGGAAACAAAACTGCCTAGCAGCTTTCTTTGCGAAGTTCACCTCGTCAGTTGTCGGCCTCAACTGTAACAAATGGGTGCATATCAATAACCCGCTTGTGAAGCCGTACTCGAGTCAGAGCTAGCCAGTTTGAATCATTAGTATTTAGCCAGCAACGAGGGAAAAGGTGATGGCATAAGGTTTATGATTACTAGACGTTAACAAAAATCATCTGACCCAGTTCCAGACCTCTCTGAAGTGTCTTCTTTTGTGTACGAATTCGCCACAGTGGACGGACAGCCGTGCAGCAGTTGGGGGAAGGAGCGCCCGCAGGGGGAGACGGTAAGGGAGAATTCATTGAAAAAGGGCCTTGATTTTCATGACGTCAAATACCTGGAAAATTATCCACATCGAAATATTTACTCTGAAAATCATATTTAACTGCCTGGCAGAGAGTTCATTGAACGGCTTTCATAATATTTCTCTATCGTTCCATTCTCCAATAGTGCGCAGGAAAAAGGAACATTTAAATATTAGTTTTCCATCTGATTTTCCTTATTTTGAATATACTGACTGTTCCGTCGGTTCGCGACAGAATATTTTACTCATTTTTAATGAAACACACGAAATGAATGTGTAATATTCTGCAAAATTTATTGTTTATACTAACCGGTTTTCGGCTGTTACGCCATCATCAGGTAAATACTACAGATTGTTATGATGATCGTGTCTCTCTTTATAGGTGGATGCTGACAAAATAGGTTCGCTTTCGGAGGAGATACTGGTCAAAATAATTTCGCATATAGCTCTCGCCGCAACGAGTAACGCTTTTCTTTTGAGATTTTCTCCCCAACGCTTGCATAAATTCTGTGACGATCTTTCCCTTATATTGCGATAAAACAAAAATAAGGATTCGGAAAAGTGTCGATAAAATTGGATAAAAAGGATGTAAAACTTTTGTAAGGAGTCAAAAGATGAACGTGAGCGATCCTAAAAATTTCTATGACACATGTATGAGGAAAATGTTTTGCCCTAATAACATCAAAAGCAGTTGGCACTCCCGGTTGCAGACATTAAGCTCTGCGCCCACATTAGTGTCGTTCTAGAGTGTAGTGGATTTCACTTTGTGTTGTTAAAGTTGAAATGAGCAAATACAGTAATCAACTCTCAGTTCATAACTAAGCTATTAAAACATCTAATCCTACAAAAAAAAAAAAAAAAAAAAAAAAAAAAAAAAAAAAAAAAAAAAAAAAATCTATCAGCTTGAGCTTGGAATTGACTATTACGCTGTAACAAATCACAAACCAAGATGAATGCCTGGAGAAATAAATTTAAGTAAGTTCATAAGGCGGAACATAAAGAAGTGAAATCAATCTAGAGATATGTTTCTCAACCCGCTCGTTTAGTAGTGTGGTCTAACGCACCGCTTTCCAAGACGGGCCCTGGTTCGAATCCGCCCGATGGATTAACGAAGGGGTTTGGAGTGCCGGCCAGCCTAAATGTGGTTTTTAGGAGGTTTTCCACATACCTCTAGGTGAATACCTGGCTGGACCCCAAGGCCCGCCTCAGTTACACGATTCGCAAACATTTCGTAACACTTTACGCTTTCACGCATATAACACTATACGCAGACATATGGGGTACACATTTCCTCCTGGGGGCCATAGGGGTGCGACAGAAAGGGCATCCGTCCACCCCGTAACTATTAACGTCCGATTAACAAAGCCGACGCTGCATGTGCGGGAAAAGGGCTCAAGAGAAAGAAAAAAGAAAGATGTATGTGTCTCTCACGATTTTGACAGACTGTAGAAAGATCTTATTTAGCAGTCACAACTGTACAAATCCATTATGTAAATTGAATGAAGCGCTTAACACTTGCTGAATATATCACATTTATTGCACACACCACCGGTTTCGGAATATAGAACTCCATCATGCGATGTAGAATAACAGTCGCAAGTAAGTGCTTCTTCAACCCCCTCTGTTATCGAACAAAAGTTCGAAGTCCAAGATATAAAAAAATGGAATCATTGGGTCTCAGGAGCAGTTCCCGAAAGCTATCTCTTCCTCTTTCATGCCTTGGACACCGAATTTTTGTTCCACAACAGTGTGGAAGGAAGAAAACGTTGGTAGGTTAAAGTCTTGTATTGTATAACCCATGATGGAATTTACTGAATTTATTTAATAAAAATGGAAACATTTCTCATAAACACACTAACTGTGTCATGACATGGATGGACAATTCTGTAATGATAGCTACGCGGAAGTTAAATGGATTATGCCAGTGACTATTTGTAAAATACAGTTAGCTGTGATAAAAAAATCAACTATTTGTAAAATTATGGGCTATAACTGCAGTGGCCATCGGTCCCTAAACTTACAATCAACTTAAACTTATCCTAAGAACAACACAAACACTCATGCCCGAGGGAGGACTCGAACCTCCGACGCGGAACGGCGGCGCCTTAGTGCGCACCGGTATTACGTCATGGCTAGCTGCGATTCACCAGAGGGATTAGGATATTATATGTCATCGGATTGTAAAATGCAAATTTTCACTAAAGGAATCTTTACTAAGATTTTCCGGGATATTGTGCCGTGGTCGGATAAGTTTAATATCGAAAACAAACTTTTTGCCCCCATCCGTGGACATTTTGAAGAGAGGTCGTGCCTCCTTTGGATATCTGCATAATACCCAGTCTCGTTACTGATTGCAATCAATTTCCGTTTCAGCGCGACAACACGCTGCAGTCAGAGCCAGAATGTGATTCGGATACCGAAAGAAGACATGATGGCCCTTGAAATGTTCACTACAGATGAGGACGAAGCGTTGAATGTCAGTGATAGATCCATCCAATCACGGCACAATACCCTGGAATACTTTGGTAATTTTAAGATGTCATCGGTGTCGCTCACTGTCATTTAACTAAGAGTGTGACATACTTACAGAGAGAGAGACAACTCATACCATTCTAATAAAACAGTGTGCGCGGTAATTACATAATTACATGTAAGGATCTATTAAATCAGAACCAGTTCTAGAACAATGTATGCCCCACTTTGCTGCTTGAGACCGTATATGCCTTTGTGTGCCATAAGGCGAACGGGCAGCTAATGAAGAGCAAACAGCGGCGGCGCTGCGTCATTCGCTAAGGCGAACGCTCGCGGGGAGGGTTAAGAGCACCGACTGACCCGAATACAAGCGGCCGGTCGATGATACAGGCCAATGACTAAGCCCACGCGCGCACCCTCTTCTGCGAAGTCTCGCAGCCAAAGAATACCCCGCCTGCCGGTAGGCTGCGTCAGTTTCGGGGAAGCGGCGCGCGAGGGCGCGAGTGCGGGGGCGGATGTGTTTGCGGTGGCGTGCCGGAGCTGCTAGCTGGTGGTGGCCACCTGATCCGGCTGGCCCAGCACTTGCGCTTACCGGCAATTTATTTTACGTGTCACTGCACAGCTGATGTACGAGCTCCTGGCAGCACGGCTCACCGCCTTCCACGCCACAGATCAAAGACGGTCTTAGGAAATGACCCAACCGTATATATTTATCGACTTTCTAGCGCTAGCAGGTTGGTGTGATGACCTATGAAAATACGAAAGAATCATCCCCTGGCGAAAATGTGATAATCGTGCGATGGGGGAGACACATTTACACAATAGTTAGACTGTCTTGGTATATCGTATTTACTATGATACATCAACCGAACAGGCATTGTGATTGCGCACAGCAATATACATTAAATAATTTGGCAACCGCTCACGATAAGCGAAAGATACGGGTTCGAATTCCGATCCGGCACAAATAACACGTAACAAAATGAGAGACCACCTGAAGAAGAGCAGCTAAAGTCGGTACTTTCTGCAAATTACGAATTAAAATCTTATTATTTAATAATTATAGCTGTGGAGCATCATCAGTCCCTATTCCTTTCGACCAGACATATCAGAGCTGTATATGCATGTTTCACTGATCTTACGGAATCTATCGTCAGATATAGATCATTCTCACTGGTAAAATGTTGAAAAAAGAGTATTGGTCTCCAATAGAACCACACCGATAGATAGTAACGAGTTTTAATGTTATCACAACATTCTTCGTGTTTCTTCCTGCTCTCATAATATTCGTATTTTGCTAAAACGTTTTGAAATGTTCGTAAAGAACAGCACACACATCCTTGCTCGATGGCGGTTTCGAACCTCCGACGGGCAGCAAGGCGCCTTAGAGAGCTCGGCCGTTCCACCACGCCCAGTATTTTGCGGTTCTTCAGTAAAGAATATTTAATTTATTGTAAAACAGTTCTACTATACTATAACATTTGCGAACATTAGGCTAAATAACTGCTGAAACCAAGTTACTGCGTATTAACGTTTGTGATAAAGATCAAGCAGCAGCAATTTATTTTCGTGTTGTAGTATTGTCTTTGGAGATGTAAGTCCGAAAGATGGAACATTTAATATCAGAATGTTCAGTAATTAGGAGCTAGTGACGTTTCACGTTTGAAACAGAGATACGAGGTTTCATAAATGAAATTAGAGAAAAGTATTGCACCTAGGTTAAACAGTAAACACTGCTCTGTGATTTTCTATTTATTTTTTCTTTAAGGAATACTAGATATCAAATGTTCAAAAGTTTGTAAACCTAAGACACCAAACTGGTTTAGTCATCGATCTCTAGCCTTCCAAACTTACAGAAACTTATGCTAGGGACCACACGAACACGCAGGTCCGAGGGAGGACTCTAACCTTTTGCGGGAGTGTCCGCGCATTCTGCGGCCATTCCCACTCGGCTCCTACAATTCCATCAATAGCAATGTAAAACAACAAAGAGTTGAAGTAGTTCTTAAGTCTTAAAGTGTGTTCCTAGGCGTTCCATTCTATCGAAGATAACATTCTTAATGGCTCTTCGGTGGGATCACCAGGCATCTCCCTATGGCCACGACAGGTAATGATGCATCCTGATGCATTAAGCATTCTAAGCACTTACAGCAACTTCAGAACCACTAGTGGAGAATATGTTTATGAACCTTATCCTTCTATTACATATAACTGCTGAGAAAAGGCTCTTAAATGTGTTAAAGTAGATAAAAACACCTTACAGAAAGTGATGACCATTGATGCATATATCCGTGGCAATAAATGGTTTCTGCGTAGAAAGAAAGTCACCATTTCCGAGCAGGAAGCAAAGAGGATAGGGGGGCAGCGGTGGAGTGGCCGAGCGTTCTAAGGCGCCTTGTTGCGGAGCGCACGGTTTCTCGCCATCGGAATTCGATTCCTCCCTCGGGCATGGATGTTTGTGCTGTCTTTAGCATAAGTACTTTAAGTATGTTCAACTAGTTTGTAAACCTAGTAACGGATGACCAACGTAGTTTTAAGTTCCTTAGATTTAAAAAACCATTTGAACAGGACAGAGGGTAGTTCCATAATACTTTCTTACTTGGTACGTTACTTATTACTTAACAAATGAGTTTGTAGATGAAGATTTACAAGTGGCATCTGTGAGAAATGGAGAGTTTGCAGAATTCAAACCTCTCCTGCTATCGATCGTCATCTCATTGACCTCTTGACCTGATTGCGGCACTTTTCTTTATATATCCCCAAGGTTTTGTGTACTTTTCATGTAATGTAGTAAAGAAAAACCTCGCGGACACGTACTTGTATACGTGGCAATAACTGACCTTAGTATCTGTTGTTCTGAAGGCTTACTTACATTTCAGAAGATTTTCTAGGATTATGAATCCGTTTTTCGAAGAAAGAAACGGAAGTGAAAAGTTACTGAGACTAATAAGAAGAAATATAATTACGAAATGATATAAGCCACATTCTTCTTAAAATTGTGCACAAAAATTAAAATTATGTAACAGTATATTATTAGTGTATTACAAAAAGAAAGATAAATTAAATAGATAGTGCTTGAGTACATAGCTTGCTGTGAAAAGTGTTTATATAAAAATTGATCCAACATGCAGACCGTACTTGCTCATGTGGTTATATCGTATAAGAAAATATTGGATATTACAAATACACACTGCAGATTTTGGGGACAGTTTCCTTACACAAAAACGTACAGTAAACATAGATTCTAAAATGAACACCTTAAGAGCTATAAGCATTAGTTCATCTGGGATACTGTGAAACACCTCTCTTCTCATGCACACTATTCGCTTTCCATATTTTGGGGGAGGTAGTATGGACCAAAAACAGAGAAAAATTCCAGTATACGTAGAATAGAAAATGCACACCTTCACGAGCTATAATCACTTTCGCGTCCTCCAAACTGTGAAACACATGTATTTTATAGGACGAATGCCCATGGCTATTAAAATCCGTTTTACAGCTAATGTTTGTTACAATTTTTTTCTCGGTTTGATTCACACTATATCCTTCAAATATATGTAAACCATGGAGCCTGCAGAAAAAAAGAAATAAATATTAATAAAATAAAGTATCGAAGGTAAACACGTGCTCATAATTTAAAAGGCATGTATTTCAGAGTCCATGTTTATTAAACATATTTTTCTTATTTTGACGTAAGGAACCTTTCCCAAAGTTTGTCGTTGTTTTCGGGACTCCCTTTATATGCAGCTATGAAAGCCTGATGTAATTTTATGACGAAATTTTACTGTTAACAAACGGGGAAGTACAGGTATTTTTATTTTATTCTGGAGGAGAGCCATTTAAATATTCCCCCAGCCACATAGATTTAAATTTTCCTCGGTTACCTGTATCACTTGCGCATTCTGCGATCGTTCCTTTTTAAAATCAATAGCCGGTTTCTTCCCCACACTAGTTTGTCTGCTATCAAGCTTCCTTCATAATAACCTCGGTATCGGTGGAACATGGAGCTCTAATCGTTGTGATTTTATTTACTAGAATGTTACATCCGTTCTGTAGCTCAGTTATGTCTTTAAAAGTAAATAATATACATGCAGGCATTGGCAAGTCCTGTAACTTAAGTGTGATCCTTATGGTTTCCGCTACAACTTCTATAAGGTTAGCCGCGACAAAATAGCCATGCGCACTGAGGCGCCGTTCTATAGTGCGCACTGCCGTTCACCGTCGGAAGTTCGAGTTCGAGTCCTACCTCGGACATGGGTGTTTGTGGTGACCTTAACATAAGTTACTTTAAGTTAGTGTAAATGGTTTGTAAGGCTAGGGACTGATGACCAATGTAGTTAAGTCGCTTAGATTTACAAGCATTTGAACATTTTCTATTAGGTTAACTGAGATTTATAAGAGATTCTCATGCTACAATTGGTAAAATAAAACTATGATTAATATTTGTTAAAATATGTTTACTGGTGTGACTGTAAGTAAAATACCTATCTCCATACCCATAATCTCTTTCGTAGGTAATAATATTCACTTCTTCTTGAAAATCACTACGTGGTGATGATGTCAATATTCAGACTAGCAGTTACAAGCTTGCCCTCAAGTAGCATGCAGCCATGAGCTTTGAACCGGACTCATGTGAGTGTATTGGCACGGTTGTCTACTTTCTCTGGCCTCTGCTACTTCGCAGAACTGTCGAGCAGTCGAGCGCACGTTGGCTTTCGTGACTTGTCTGGCGTTGGGGTGGAGTGCGGGAACAGTTGTTGCTGCAGGACCTAACTCCGCTACCAGTGGGTATTTATGATCTGCGTGACATACACGTGGCCTCTCGAGTTCGTAAATTCAAAGTTTTGTCTAATGCAATTCTCCCGAGCCGATTATTGAAGTATAACTGGAAAAGTACTTTGCCACTTGCATTAAAGAATTTGTCGCAAGTCTAATGCAAGGAACAGTGATCAAGAGCGATTGTATAAGGATGTGGCGCTGTTACGGGGTCTCGTTCTGTCTACACTGCAGTGTAAGTTACGTCTGTCTGTCATTGATAATGCTCGGATATTTATTGGGGTGGGACGGTTATCCAATGAACTCGGGAGGCAAACAGAAAGTAAGATGTTAAAGTTCATGAGATAGAAAAGGAGGCCCTTTACGTAAGGCGATCGGGACCATCATTAGCTCAAACTCTTCGGAGTATGCACCGGTTCATCTTCATGGTGAAGTAGCTGTGATTAGAAAATAAGTTCCCTGCAAACCTGTTTCAGGCACACTGCTCTGTAAAGCAGCAGCAAAATCATGGCTTCGTTAAATTTGGTGTTACTGATTTTTCTGCTATTTTATGGGCTACGGACTGACACGTGATGGAACAGATCATTACTTAACGAAGATAAGTAATATTCTTTAGGTACAATGTTCAATAAAATTCTTGAGTATCCGTCTCCAGATCGCTTTGTTTTTCTAGAAAATGACCTGTTTCGGAAAAGCTGCTCATCTTCAGATCAGTTTTATGAAGTTACAGTCGTGAACACTCGTTCATCACGCGACAGGTTACTCTGTAACTCCGCTGAATTGATCTGAAGATGGGCAGCTGTCCCGAAACCGGCCATTTTCTAGAAAATAAAAGCGATCTGGAGACGGATACTCAAGAATTTTACTCATATGACGATCGCGGAAGTCCCTCGAGATCCATACGTCTAGCTTTGATAAACAATGTTCAGTCACATAGCTTTGTATCCCTGCTGAAAATATCTAACTCCATTACTCATAAATGGTACAAGACTTCCCATTGACTAAGCACCATTGAATGTTTGTCGTTTTAAGGGAAAGGGAGGGTAATATATGTTGTTAAGATCATATGTAGCCTAATGAATAACTCAATTGTGATAAATATATTTCAGAACGGAAGTAAAACCAATATACTTAAACGCGGAACTCATTACAGATTTCTCCAAATAAAATATCAAAGTTTTTAGTACTGCACTCGTTATATATAAACATCGGTATGCACTTTATTCTCACTTTCATCTGTGTAAGATGTACGATAATAGTGTCCTAACTGCCGAATAGTCTTCCCCGAATACTGGTTCCGTTAACTAATTCAATAGTGCTTCATAGGAAGAAAAAGAACTTTTTTTCCAACGATACCCGTTTTAGTTCATGAGCATTTCATCTCTGGTTAGTATACCTTATAGTAATTTGTCTCAATCCTAACGGGGTGGTGTGGTTTAGGGCAATGCAAGCGGTGTGCCACTGACGTTTCTCGATAGCTGCCATTGAAATTATTTCATATAGGGATCTAATGCTTGAGCAGTACTCTAGAATAGATGCTATATAATTTTCGAACTACTTCGATTTGCAAATGCATCGCACTTTCGCATTTTCTCGGGCTCTTCCCAAAAAATCCACTGCCACTGACTTAAGGTATTGTTCAAGTTGATACCACTACGTAATATTCCTATATATAGTCGATGACAATTGTTCTCCACTTACATTTAAAAAAGGTTGCAATGCGATATACCAAGTGATAACCTAATCAAAGTCATTTTGTATTCGTATGGGCCCGCTACGTTTTATGTCAGTTAGGGACAGTATTAAAATATGATTTATACCAAGGACGATGTTTTTAAATAAATTCTTTAATAGACAGGCCTGTTTCGGCGTGATTTCCACTCTCAGGTTAAATAAATTGGTCTTCTCCTTGTAATATCGATTTATAACGCTGTTTGCCTATTCTGTTTACTTGTAACAACTAAACAGAATAGACAAAAGAGAGTGGCAGTGCGTATCTGATCAGTCGTATATCCTGAGAATATTAGCAGTCCTATTAAGGATTCTTGAATGACGCCCATTGTTACTTTTCATTCTGTTGAATAACCGCCTGCCAGCTTAGAGTACTGTAAATGCTCTGATTCATTCGCATATTGATAGCGATGCTACGTGTAATTGTATTTTGGTTACCAGTCGACACTTCGGTAAGAAGAAAATCTGGCAGGAACGAATTTATTTGTCTACTTGTATTAACAAATTGGTAGATATTAATTCTAAAAAATGATTTGTCTCACCTGAGAATTTTACAGAAACCTATGCTAATTTTCGAAGAGAAGTTGTTTATCTCTAAGAATGTCTTTTAATGTTTTTTGTATGGTCTAGGATCCTAGGACAGACCTTGAGCATATGGGTCTGTGCGTCTTTGACTGTTCTTACAAACCGGTATACTGAAGTCTTTCCCACTAAGGAGGGACTGCTAGTGGTGCATCAGATTCTCAATAAACATAAGCTACTGAAACGTAATCCTACAGTGTCTTCGATACGAAATCTGAAATTCTGTGGTTCCTAATGATAGGATGATACATTTACGTGAAATGTTCCGTTCTTACAGACAATAATTACCCAGAGCATAGTCGGACAGTTGATAATCACTAATAATGGTGGGAACTGCTAATGAAGCAGCTATAACATGGTTTCTCAGAAATGAATCTACGTGACTCTGCGACCAAATTCGTGTTATCAGTTGGATAGCTGCTAGTGGTCCGTGACCTTCGGCATTGACGTTAGAAGTTGTTTGATCTAGCGCCCTGTCTCGTCTGAAAGTTTCAGTGCAGATTCTGAAGCCTCGTTTTACAGTAGTAGTTCCCAGGCTATGGTCCGCGGACCACAAGTGTTCCGAAAGAGCTAAAATATGGTCAACGTAAGATATAAAATTTTAAACTATTATTCATTTTATATTGTTGATTCCTTGTTACATGGTCAGTCAAATGTACTTTCTGAAACCATCACAGGTGATGAGAGAAATGGGTAACATCGGTACCTTTTGAAATATACTAATTTGTCTTGTAGTGTTGTGAATGATTTTTCAGTTACAAAATTATAGAAACTGTCAACAGCATTTGAATACATTCTTTTGGGCAGTTTTGCTGTAAAAAAGGCAAAATCATGCAATAACGTTCCGGAAATTGTATTCTGTTATCTTATTACTTTCGTCAGGAGTATTTAGGTTAAGAAGGGTTATTTGCTTACAAACAAGTCGAGGTTCAGAAATCGATTGCATGTAAGTGATCATATGCGTGTAACTTTGAGCAATAGTATTACCGATCTTGAAAATAAAATGAAAGATCTAAAATCATATTGTTTCAAGGTGAATTTAGTTTTGTACTAATAGTTTCTGTCGTAATGCCTATTCCTTTTGTGTTCAACGAAGTAGTTAAATTTTTAATTAAAGTTTATCTTTACATTGAGATAGGGTAATTTTTATGAATCTCGTAGTCCCTGCTCTCAAAGTGGTCTAAAAACCGTCGGGAGCCACTGCTCTGCAAGAATGTGTACGGGGTGGACATAAGCCTGGAAAAACCAAAATCACATCACACTATAATTCCTAATACGTTGCAGAAAGCTGTTTGAATTCAACATAACATCCTGCCGGCTCTGAACTGATAAATACATTTTCCGTATGCTTTTCAAAGAAAACTAATACAGTTCTTCGTACAATATGGTAACAAGTTCTGGGAACGCTGATGGAGGTGTATAATGATCATGCTCCCATATCGCAAAAGTAAAACGCTAAGATTCATTAATATTGATTCTGGTGACTTGTTGTAGGTTAATGATGGGGAACTGATTCGACCGTGGGCTTTGGAAGGAACCATGCCGGCATTTGCCTGCTGGAGTGATATCACGGAAAAACTAAATCAGAATGGCGAATTTGAGCCACTATCCTCTCGAATGTGGGTCCAGTGTGTTACCACCTGCCTGCCGCGGTGGCCGAGAGGACTGAGGCGCTCCAGTCACGGTCTACACGGCCACTACGATCGGGGGTTCGAATCCCCCCTCGGGCATGGATATTTGTGCCGTCCTTAGTATTCGTTAGTTCATAAGTAGTTTGTAAGTTTAGGAACTGATGACCCCGTAGTTAAGTCCCATAAGCTATACAAACATTTGAACATTTGTTAAAACCTATTTCGATTTTCCGGCATTGTAATCTTGAGAAGAATGAATTAGGTCCATTGAATACCATGACATTGTAACCCAAATCAACTGGGAAGGTCTACCATGTTTAACTTGTTGCACTTCAACTTGGGCAAAAATAAGGAAAACAGCCAGAAACATGATTCATCTGATAAAATTACATTCTTCCATTGGTCTATAGGACCAGTTTTTGATGTCTCCGGCTTCATGGTCTTCCATTACGGGCATTTGCATCACTATAAGCGGTTTAGAATTTCAGCTCCAACTGCAATTCCTTGCTTATGGAGCTCCCTTCTTGTTGTGTTGGTGCGGGCAAGGATCGTAAGTACTACTTTGAGTTCTGCAGTGACATATGCAGGATTTGTACTCTTATATTTTGTCACAATAATGTCAATGACCGTCCGTCATTATTATTCAACAAACGCCTTCACCTGAGTTGTGACGTGAGGATGAAATTTTTTCCGCTTTTCCCGCATGCGGTATAAATTTTGTATGCGGTACCTCTTGAAACACCGTACGTTTTGTTACAGAAACGCTCACCACAAGAGCACCAATAATTCTGCCATGATGCAGTTTACGTAGCTACGATGTAATGCATTAAAAACCACACAGAACACTGTTCTGACCACGACCGACGCTAGCACCATATTCAGTACATTGCACAGGTGCAATGTCAAACGCTTCAACGGAATGTGCAGGCTAGACTAGTATATGCATTGATTTTCAAGTCTGTATTTCTTAGTAATATTCCTTAATTTTAAACAACTGTTGTAGCAGCACACATAGATGTGCCACTGTGTTATTTCGTCAACTGTTAAAAATGTCGTCTTCGCTATATACTTGTTCACAAATGTGAATTTTATGCCGACTCCAGTACAGTTTCAGCTCGTGGCACTAAATAAAGCAAGGAAACTTGAAGTAAAAGTTTATTTTCCACATCACGGCCTAAAAGAATGAGTTTCCATCCTTTTAACGTGAAAAGACTACACCTAAAACCTCTACTCTTGTATTACTTCTAGTCAGGGGATAGGCAAGAACCAATTTTTTTTTCTTTTTTTCAATCTTTTTGAATTTTAATATAGAGATATTATTTTATGTTGAGTTACTACTTTTTTCGTAGTAAAATATGGCTGGTTTTTTTTATCTATCTGCGGTATGTGTAAACGTAAATTCACGCACTGTACGCATTTATAAATGGAACACATGAGTCAGGATGTCTGGATGAACGTAGAAACCTGCCTCTGAGTCACATGCGGGCTGGGTTCCAAATTGACATCTGATGGAATTCGAGAGAGCTTCTCCGCGTCTAGTCGGAGAGCACGATTTATCGCATACGCCCTTTCCAGCAGTTCAGTCTAAGAATACATGGCATGGACAACTACACGGGTATAAATACCGTAAAATACTATTCACAGCTCCTTCCATGTGTGAATGTAAATGCGTATACTGCAGTACCAAATAGTGTCGAAGTTAATTTCCATTAGGCTGTGAATAAGAACTCTATATTTGTATATTATCGGGTGCACGTAATTTCGCTACGAAACTCAATGCCAGTCTCACGAACTCCATGACTGTACACAAATATTCAATGAAAATATGCTCTATGAATTAGAAATATTGAATCATCAAGGAAGAAATTGAAAATTTTTGCCGGGCCGGGATCGAACACGTATTTTCCATTCTCGACCTATTTCTTTCTTTTTCCTACTATATCTGTTCATTGCGGCCGTTCGTCCGTATATGTCGTAAGTTATTCCCTCAGTTTTTTTTATTACAGAGCGCGCTAAGTTATCAGATCGTGAGGTTATCCAGACACGCTTTCCTTTCTGCACAAATTCTCATTTTATAGTTCACTACAATGGTAGTGCTCCTTGCCTACTACTTCATCTTCCTAGCAGCGTATACTGGATTCCCGCAAGGGATCATGCGTGTTTATGCCTCCACAATGAAACTGTCAATCGCCTTTTGGAGGCATATATACAATTAATCACATGGTGACATATGACTAATTGTAAAATACACTCTTCCTGCATCCAAGAAGTGTGATTCGCATTCTGGCTGAATTCACTCCGAGTAAATACCGGAATGGTACGGCCGATTTACTTCTCCATCCGTATCAAAACAATCCTATCTTTTGCTCTGTCCTTCATGAGCATGCTGTCAACGGGACGTGAAACCCTGATATTCCTTCCGTCCTGTTCTTGCAAGTAGTGGCGTAGCTATGTCACCAAGGGCCCCGGGGCAAGAATGACTTTGGGGCCCTCTTTACACTAATACTGTACAGCTGCAAAACTACATCAATAGCTCCTTACTGCCCACTGGAAGACATAATAAGACAAACCTAAATACTACTAAGTAAATTATCATGTGTCACACAGCACATAACATTTAATCTTATTCTCTAATATAATAACTGTGAAAGTTTCTTTGTTTGTTATGCTTTAACACAAAAATTACTGGGTGGATTTGGATGAAATTTTGTAGAGCGATAGAGTTGGACCTGGGTAGGACAAACAGATAAAACGACCCCATCGGATAGTTCCCGAAGTTGTCCCATACAAGGTGAATGAAGTCGCAGGCAAAAGTTAGTAAAAAAAAAGTAATTAAAAAAAAGTATTACTCAAACACGAAAACATGGCCCCCTCCCGCGAAGAAAACCGGTAACAGTCAAGTCAGGAGACTAAGGCGCCATGGCACCATGGCAACTCCGACTTCGACTGACAATACACTAACAGTGCAGGGTCCACGTCTTAGCGGACAAGCAATAGACCTTGTTATGTTTATTTCTGAGGTGGGAATAATTTTTGGATTTCACTTCTTGCGTTTGAAGCAGAACGTACATTATACGATGTAATTGGGGGACATGGATGTTCGGAAAACCGATTATTCGGATAATCGAACTGTGCAATTATATTTGCCAATAAGAAGTAGTGTACACTAAATGTATTTATACAGTATTTGGAGACGTGTGATCAATGACAATGTGCTAAGCGGCACGACGCAACTTTGATGCTGCCGCTACTTGTGCTGCTACGCCGACTGAAGTCTGCAGAATGTTGTACACAGCAACTAGTGGCTAGCAGCGCCACCGAGTGGCGTCGTGAAGGGCCATTAGAAACAATCTTATTGTGGCTGTTGAGGGAATCATGGTTTGTTGGGAGAGGAAGATGATGGACGGTAGGGAGGGAGAGTAAAAAACTAGAATTAAATTAAAAATTCCACGCTCTACGGTAACTTTTATCGAACGTCGTTCACGGAGGTCGAGGCGCCCCTGGAGCTCGGGGGCCCCGGGGCACTGCCCCGCCTAGCCCTATGATAGCTACGCCACTGCTTGCAAGTGCGAGTTTTAAAAGATTTTGCTGTGAGCGGTAAATGTTACTGGAGGAGGTTTTGTTCGAGATTTATACGAAAAACAGTTTTAGCTGTTTTAATTGAGAAACGTTTTATCTCGTGACCTATAGCATCATAAAACTCTGAAGGACTTGCTTGTCTGTGTGTGTGTGTGTGTGTGTGTGTGTGTGTGTGTGTGTGTGTGTGAGTGTGTGTGGGCGCGCACACATTTGTGTTTGTGGGCGCAGGGACGGAAGAAGATGCGCGAGGTTGTTGGCTAGGAAGGGGTAGAGTGATTTTGCAACGTACATCACGATCGGCATAATTACTTTATTTAGCCTTTGATCCGTTGAACGGGTTACGTTAACACAGTGTTTCTCAACCTGCAAAGTCTTTCTCTGGGAGTCGCCTTCACGGGAGGAAGTACATGCACCATAAAATAACAAGATCACAGAAAGTCTGCATACTACGGGTTCCGTAATACAAAAACTTAGACCGAATGAAAATGAACTTTAGTTTTTGTTAATTACTAATTGAACAGGACGTAGATTTTCTTCATACAAATATACTTTGTTAACGATGAATAAACGCAAAGAATGAGGAGTGTTTTCAGGAACTAATGAGTATCTAAATGAACAAGTTGCCATGTAATTTTGAGAAATTCGAAAAGATCAATTTACTTCTTTACAAATTGATTATACAACGGAACCTTAACGGGCATAATTCACTTCTGAGTCATATCTGAAATGCAAAACACTGGTTATGAATAATACAGTTTTATTTTGTCGGTAATCACGTAAAAATTTGGATGTTTTCATTTCCGAAAAATACTCAAAAAAATTCATCCCAAAATGTGTTACATTGTACATTCTATCTTACAAGATTTTTTTTTTTTTATTTTTATTTTATTTTTATTTTTATTTTATTTTTTTTTTTTAGCAAAAGAAAATCAAATTCGATGCCCTGCAGATCATACACATACTTGTTTTGAAGCATTGTGTATTGAGGGGTAGTAACACTAAAAGTGGGCCTTTGCGATCGTCTTTTGACAGCTCAAAATTTAAATGAAAATAACGGCTTAACCATTCATCTGACACGAAAATGGAATAACCGAATTTGTAGAAGAGAAAATTCTCTACAACTTTGCTCTCTTGTGTTTTTATCATATCTCGTATCGTTTCAGAGATATTTGCAAACATAACAGCGATTTTGGGATTGTCTGTCTGTCTGTCTGTCCGTAACGTGTTCCCTGTTTTTAAAACGAACCGTTCAACCGATCAGCACCAAATTTTACAGACATGATTGTAGGCCGCCAGAGACCAGAACCTCCCTTTTTCAAATTTTCGGACAAAATATACGGTAGTAATACCAAAAAAGCCGTTTGTAATGTAATTTTAATTGCAAATAAACCGTTCATCTGACGCGAAAATTGAATAACCGAATTTGTAGAGGAGACAATTCTCTACAACTTTGTTCCCTTATGTTTTATTCATATCTTGTATCGTTTGAGAGATATTTGCAAAAATACCGGAGATTTGACACCCTCCATTGAATTAACGAAAAGCAGCAGTTCGCAGATGTCACGTGACATTCCTCGCCCAGAACTCTCTCTGGCATACGCCATTTTGCGTTGCGTAGTTGATGATTTCTTTATTGTAACTTACACGTTCTCATTTCAAAGCAATGGCGCACTGAAGAATTAACAAAGCCACGTCGTTCTTCGTACGATAAATGATAATCTAGTATCTACAAATGCCATATTAGCATCAGTTAACAACGGCCATCAATAGTATGAGATAAGGAACGCACTTTCTAGTTGTTAGCGATAGCGTAGTGGGCAATGCGTTAAACTGTAACGCTGCAGGTCAGTAGTTCCGAACCCGCCACCATCAAAATGTTTTTATATTTTATTTTTTCCTAAAAGGGTTTCAGACACTCTTATTAATTAATTTTTTATTATTTAGATTACTATTTTGGTCCAAAATGTTTGCAAAAACTTATAAAACTACAAATCTAAAGTTGGCCGTAAAACGTCAAGGAGTTATATATATATATACTTCGAACTGGGTCAAGTAGTCCAAAAGATTAAGAAACACTGGGTTAGCGCAATGAAATTTCATTCTGCAGCGGCGTTTGCGTTGATATAATTCGTCCTGGCACATTATTCTAATGTACCGGGAAGTTTCAGGTTAAGTAAACGTCCAGATATTTCTGTAATTGTTTTGATCGCACTGATATCGAAATTTTGTGTGAGGTCGGGAGTGACGGTTGCGCTGTGTGTTGGCAGATGAACGTGAGCCGGCAGGAGTACGAGCGCATGTACGGGGTGTACCTGCGAACCGTCGAGGAGAACCGGCGCGCGCGCCAGGCGGCGGCCGACGCTGCGTGGGGCGCGCTGCAGCTCCTCACCTACACCACTTCCGGTGAGTCAGCCCGGCCTCAAAATACTGCGGCGCGCCTACTCACTACAGCTGCCCGCTTCGCTCATTCACACCCAGACTCACCTGCCGAATGTCGCGGCACCGCACCGACCCCGTCCGATACCGCCTTTGGGTGCTCCGTTCGTCTTGACGGTATCAGAAACTCTAAGCCCGACAAGTCACTCCGTTCAAAGTAAGTCCAAATGTGCGGTTCCAGGGATTTTAGAGTTGTATTCGGGAATAGGTAAGAAAGACTTTGTCTATCATCAGTATATTGTTGTTGTTGTGGTCTTCAGTCCAAAGGCTGGTTAGGGGTGCAGCTTTCCATACTACTCCATCCACAGTAAGCCTCATCATCTCTAAATGTTGTTGTTATGGTCTTCAGTCCGGAGACTGGTTTGATGCAGCTCTCCACAATACCTTATCCTGGGCAAGCCTTTTCATCTCATAAGAACGATAACCCACATCCACTTGAATCTGTTTACTATACGCGTCTCTTGGTCTCCCTCTGCGATTTTTACCCCACACACTTCCCTCCAATGCTAAATTTACGATTCCTCGATGTCTAAAAATGTGTCCTACCAAGCGATCTCTTCTTTTAGTCAGGGTATGCCAAAAATTCCTTTTCTCACCAATTCTGTTCAGTACCTCTTCATTAGTTATGCGATCTACCGACCTAATCTTCAGCATTCTTCTGTAAATAAGAAAGACAAACTATTATATTATAACCCCATACTGCTTCAACAAGCCTTTCAATATAACAATTGGAAGTGGGGAGCAGTGGGAGAAAATAGTTCGACACCGAACGGGGGATATTGTCTGGTTCACTGACGGGTCAAAATCAGACCAAGGCGTTCGGGCCGGGGTATACGGGGTGCAGCCACGACTGGAGGGCGTCATCTCTCTAGGGAAACTGGCCAGGTCGAAATCACTGCCATCAGGGCGTGTGTGGAGGAGAATTTGCGTAGGTGCTACAAAGATCGTAGCATCTATATTTATTCAGACAGCCAGGCAGCCCTGAGATCACTGGCAGCTCCTGCAACAAGATCTAAAATTGTTACAGAATGTCACCGGGTTCTGGTGGAGCTAGGGGAAAGCAATAGAGTAAACCTATTGTGGGTCCCTGGCCACTCGGGGATCAGTGGCAACGAACATGCCGACAGATTAGCCAGGATGGGGGCAGAGACTCCATTTATTGGACCGGAACCTCTCCTGACAATCACCGAGGCAATGATAAAATTGGAGCTACGTAACTGGCTCAGAAGACAACACGTAGAATATTGGACCAAAATCCATCAACAAAAACATGGCAAGTTAATGATGCCAAAGCCATGTTTTAAAAGAAGCTCTGCAATCCTGGGCTTGAACAGGAGAGAGATTAGACTCATTGTTGGATTGCTGACAGGCCATGGGAATTTCAAAAAACACCTACATACAATGGAAATAACAGAAGAGGACCCTAAATGTAGGATCTGTGATGACGGTGATGAAACTGCATCACATCTAATCTTCGAATGCATTGCATTGGAGAGTAAAAGGCACAGAACATTTGGAACAACCAGACCCGAAGAAATTGTCTAATAAAGAACTGGTAAAGGGACTCATTGCACTGTTCAAGGGCATTGGTTGGCTTTACTAGATATACAAGGAGCGATACCGCACAATAAACTTAGTTTCGGTGCGGGCAGTGGCGGGTTGGACCAAGACTGTTTTGGCTTCCCTGAAAAAAATCAAATCAATGAAATCAATACCCTTTCGAACCTATTTTCCGTATACATTTCAATCATTTTGCCACTCCCATCCTCTGAATCACACATTTTCTCTTATTAAACAGCTCTGACGTCTAATTTACTGTAAAATGAACCGCAGCATTGCGGCAGCAAACAGGTAGTCGTCTTCTGGGGAATGCCCCGCCTAGTCCTCCTGATGATATTTTTTCCTTGTTTTCCTAGTCAACTTTAGGCGAATGCCTTCCCACAAGGCAACAACTCTCTCTGTATACATACATAACAGAATTAATATTCCAACTATGCCGTTATTGACGTACAGTCATAAGAATGACTCAGCCTACAGAAAATATACTGATGAGTCATACTATTATGGCCAACTTCTTAATATGGTGTTTACGTTTGGAAAGCATGCGACAGTGAGTCTCCGTGTCATGGATTCTGCAAGGCCTTGGTTAGTTACCAGAGTCGCGTGGTATCAGATATTTGTGTACAATTAACGCAGTATAGTAAATGCTCGGGTCGGTGGTTTGTGGGCTCATACCAGAACTATTACCGCAGGTTCCGATCATTCAGTTTGTCAGCAGCATGATTCGGGCCTTGTGATGCGGAGCGTTATCGTATTAAAAGCTTTTATCTTCGTAGAGGCAGACTTCAAGAATAAATGAAAGTGATCGGAATTAATGTTCACAAAGTCTCAGGTTCCATGGAAGTGGACGTTTATACTTCATATTGCATAATACTCACCCACCAACTTGCGTCTTCGGTGCGGAGAGCGTTTTGAGCAACCTCCGTCACTAACGAGGACGATGACGAGAGATTAAACCCTAATGACCACGGTGCCGATGGAAGGTTAAACCTCAATAATTCATTTTTTTCCATTAGTTTGTGTGTAAATATTTTGAACCTTCTTCGAGTAGCCACTTGTCTGGCGGCATATCCCGACTCGACCATCGACCTGCTGTAACATGAAACGTTATCTTCATTTACACGACTACCATGTAAATCACACTTAAAGTGTCTAGCAGAGGGTTCATCCAACCATTTAAATACTCTTTCTTTACTGTCTCAATTCCCGAATAGCGTACAGAAAAAACGAACACCTGTATCCGCTTGAAATCTGGTTTCTCTTATGGTATAACACAGATAATTTCTCGACATATAGGTGAATGTCAAGAAACGTTTGCCACATATTTTCGCATGAATTTCATTAACAATTTTCGAATAATTTTTCTACTATTCATCTACTGTTCTATTATCGATTAGCGCGCAGAAAAGACGAACACCTTTATCTCATCTGATTTCTCTATCTGTATTAGAATGATAACTTCTCCCTATGTAAGTGTGGGTCAACCAATAGTTTCCGCTTACTTTCACATAGTTGGTAATTGAATTACGTAGATAGATATCGCCACAACGAAATACATCTTTGTTGCAATTTGCTTTCGTATCCATGACACTCACTCGCGACCATACAAAACGAACAGTCCTTCTTTGTACTTTTTGATGTCCTCGGTCAATCATATCTGTTAAGGATCCCACACCACGCAGCCATAATCCAGCTGACGATGGGCAAGCGCAGTGTAAAATTCTTCTTTAATGGTTTTGTACCAAATTCAAATGTTTAAATGTTTGTAAACCTATTGGATCGATCTTCAATGGCCGTCAATGTCTAGACTTATAAACTACTTCAACTAACTTAAACTAAGGACAACACAGACACCCATGCCCGAGGGAGGACTCGAACCTTCGGCGAGAGCTGCCGCCTCGTCTGTAGCATGACGCCTTAGATCACACGGCTACTCCCGCGCGGCTTAAAATGTTCAAATGTTTGTAATCCTATGGGACCAAACTACGTTGGTCATCAGTCCCTAGTCTTACAAACTACTTAAACTAAGTTAAACTGACCTATCCATGCCCGAGGGAGGATTCGAACCTCTTGACGCGGGAGGCCGCGCGATCCGTAACGTAGCGCTCCAGACCGCTCGGCTACTCCCGCGCTGCTGAGGTTATCAGTCCCTATGCTTACAAACTATTGTATCTAACTTTAACTATTTGTGAAATTATTTATTATTTTCTCGTCGCAGATGCACAATTATGAGTTCTGCGACTATTTTCGGACGAGACCGTCCATTTTCAAACCGTTAGCCTTGGTGAAAATGGACGGTCTCATCCGAAACTGGTCACAGAACTCAAAATTGAGCAACTGCGACGAGAAAATAAAGAATTTCACAAAAAGTTTTTCAGTTGCGGATCCTAAAGCATACATACGATGAATTTTCATAACTTTAACTAACCTAAGGAACACAAACAACCATGCCCGAGGGAGGACTCGGACCTCCGACGTAGAGCGCCTTCCGCAGCAAGGCGCCTTAGGTTTTGTAGCATCTTCTGAGTGTTCAGCCCATAAATCACAGCCTTAGGTTCTCCTGCCCAAAATATTATCTATGCGTTATTCGCAATTATAGTTGTGCCTAATTGCAATCCCTTGGTCTGTAGTTGAATTGTGAGCATTCAGATTTGTGCCACTTATACTTTAAGCGAAACGTAACGGATTTTTCTTAAAATTTATGCGGATAACCACACTCTTCTTTTATTTTGGGCCGGCCGCAGTGGCCGAGGGGACTGAGGCGCTCCAGTCGCGGTCTGCACGGCCACTACGGTCGGGGGTTCGAATCCCCCCTCGGGCATGGATATTTGTGCCGTCCTTAGGACTAGCTAGTTCATAAGTAGTTTGTAAGTTTAGGGACTGATGACCCCGTAGTTAAGTCCCATAAGCTATAAAAACATTTGAACATTTTTTCTTTATTTTGGTTCGATTGACATTTCTCACACAATACAAATAGCTTCTATGGGTCGTTCTTTCGGTCATGTCCGGAAAAACAGACGCCGCAATTCTTAATCCTAATTATATTCTAATATGCAAAGGAATTTGAGATTTAGCACAAGACATTGGTACATGGTCCAGTAAATTTATCCGTGGCCCAGAAATTCTTCTCGCTAAAAGCGAAATACTGGCGGAGAAAACTTTCTCGGAGTACCAGATTCGAACAGACAAACTTCCCTATATGAAAGAAGAGTAGTGTTTAACGCCCCGTCGACAGCGTGGTCATTAGAGGCGGAGCTTACGCTCGGGTTGTTTGGGTAAGGATGGGGAAGGAAATCGGCCGTGCCCTTTGAAAGGGACCATCCCGGCATTTGCCTCGAGTGATTTAGGGAAATCACGGAAAACCTAAATCTGGATGGCCGGAGGTGGATTTGAACCACCGTCCTCCCGAATGCGAGTCCAGTGTGTTACCACTGCGCCACCTCGCTCGGTGAACTTCCCCATAGAGTCCCGTAGTTGTAGCACGCAATAACCTCAGCCTCGGGGACAAGTCCTCGGGAAGAGTGACAGCACTAAACACCGATTATCAGCATCGGCTCCACCCCGCGTAACTCTTAAGTATGTCGAAATGCCTTCCAGAGAGCCGGGTGGGCCCGCAGCCGAGATGCGAGATCCGGGCGGGGTAGCTGGCTCGTCGGCTAAGAGATTTGCGGAACGGTATTTCCGCGGAGCTTTCAAAATAACCGGCCGCTCGGAGCCGCCTTCACGCGCCGGTGGCGCGCGGCGAGTGGGCGTGTGCTGCACGCGCTATATTTAGGCCCGCGGCGCCTGCTACGGAATGGAGGCACGGCCGCTTCCCGTGTGCGTGCTCGGGGGGGGGGGGGGGGGGGGGAGCCACGTGCCACGCACGCTCCATTCATGAGAGTGCCGCCGCACGTGGCCTACTACAATCGATATACTGCCGTCGCCCGCCCGCCTCTGATACCGTATCACTCCAGCCGAGGGGAGGAACCTCCGCAATAACAGAAAAGAGGCCAGCGGATTTCGTTTCAGTGCACGCTGCTCGTTTCTATCGACAACCGTAGCACTCCAGCTGGTTGTCGGCCTTACGGGAATGCGACGAGGATTTTGTAGCGCATGTTCCCAGTCGTTTGCATAAATTGTTCTAGTCGTCGGTAGGACACGTGCAACTCTGTGTTATGCTACATCACGTGTTAGCGCTTTGATCTGCTTTCCCCCTTTACTCTCATTTTCATCAAGAACGCACGCGCGCGCGTCCGTACACACACACACACGCTCGCAGATACACGAAAACAAGCCGCACGGTATGGCCGTCTTGCTACTGGGCTGGGCGGCCGTTTCCGCCGGAGATTCGAGGCCTCCCTCAGACATGGGTGTGTGAGTTGACCTTACCTTAGTGTAAGTTAGATTAAATTGTTTGTAACTTTGGGGACTGGTGACCATAGAAGTTTTGGTCGAACATGTTTAAAAACATTTGAACACAAACACCACACAACAGTGGTTTATAACCTATGGTCTGCGGACTGCAAGTGGTTCGAAAGAACTAAAATATGGTCCGAGAATCATTTAATCATACTTTTATTTGTTTTAAATTATTAATTCCTTGTTACGTGCTCAATCATACTGTGTGTCCACGAGAACTTGACAACTTCACTAGTAAATGACATAAATGGATAACATCGGTACCATATGAAATATATTCATCGGTCTCCTAGTGTTTTCAACGCTTATTGATTTCCAAACGCATCTGAATTCAAATAATGTCCTAATGTTGACGAAGGGGTTATCTTAAATTTAATTAGAAGAAAAAAACATATTTCGAAACCAACATCGCTATATTGGTTATTTGTTCAGCGTAACCGCTATCGGCAAGCAAAGTTACCACAATCTTTTCCCCTTTTTTCACTTTTACAGAGAAAAAAGTTCTCATATGATGGCAGCTTTGCTTGCCGAAACCGGTAATCCTGAATAAATTACCAATATAGCGATATTAGCTTTGAAGTATATTTTTTATTATTTCCCAAGGCGTTTTAATTCATCATCTTGCACAATTTTGTTGTAAATAGACAAAATAAAGCTTAAATTTAACTGGTCAGTCTCTCAAATAAATACGACTTTTTAAGAAAACTATAAGAACCAGTTTAATTACTATTTAATCAAACATTCATCATCTTCCTACATTTCTCTCCCGCAGTAACATACGATTAACCCTTTCATTCCCAGAGTTGTTCCTCGACAACAACGTATTAACAGCTTATTTTTTACCTATTTTGTGTTTCACTCCTTAAAGCCGCATTCTTGTTGATGAACAACATGCTTCTAGTACGATATTTTGCCGCTTGGTACGGCGTGTAGCCATTTCTGAGGCATGAATCTACCCGTCTTGGAGGTTGTGTTACGTTTGCGCCCGTACGTGGCTGTGAATGTGAGCATGAGTGTGGTTCACGTTAATTTATTTCAGCAGTGAATTGTCTTGTCTTTGGTGCTGTGGCTAAGATTACGCTAGCATTATTGATCCCACAGTGTTAACTATTAACAAAATAATGTCCAAAGTAATAAAATACCTCGATACAAACGTTTTTGTTTTGCATGAAATACATGACATAAAAAAACAATAGTTCGATCACAAATTGTAAAACAAATATTATGATATTTAGTGCACTGTATTAATACAGAAAATACTGAAATTTAATTTTTCGAAAGCTCAATTCATAATGTGGGAATGGAAGGGTTAAACAGATAACTTATGGAGGTCTAAGGCGTCATGCTAAGGACTGGGGGTGGCCGTTCCCAACATAGGTTCGAGTAGTTTCTAGGCCACGGGTGTGTGTGTGTGTGTGTGTGTGTGTGTGTGTGATGTACTTAGTGTAAGTTAGTTTAAGTGGTTTCTAAGACTAGGGACATACCACCATATCAATAAAGGCACTCACTAGAGAATAGACTCGTCGTCAGAAGCAACATCACATTCCACCCACCCCCCGACGGTAATGTACTGATGATGAATATTTATTCCATCAATGGAATTAGAACCGGATCGAAAGCGACTACGTTTAACGTAATGTTACCGACGTCGCTTTTGGAGACATGTAGAGAAGCAGCACTAATTGTTTTACGCTCTTGTTTTGCCGGCCGCGGTGGACGAGCGATCTGCGGCGCGCCAGTCACAGTCTACACGGCCGTTACGGTCGGGGGTTCGAATCCCCCCCTCGGGCATGGATGTTTATGTTTTATGTTTGTAAATCTATCGGACCAAACTGCGTGGTCATCAGTCCGTAGCTTACAAACTACTTAAACCTAGCTAAACTAACCTAAGAACAGCACACACACCCATGCCCCAGGGAGGGCTCGAACCTCCACGGCGAGCAACCGCGCGCTCCGCAGCGAGACGCTTTAGACCGCTCGGCTACTCCACCGCGGACATGAATGTTTGTGTCGTATTTAGTATAAGGTAGTTCATAAGTAGTTTGTAAGTTTAGGGACTGATGACCCCGCAGTTAAGTCCCTTAAGCTTAACAAACATTTGACCATTTGAACGCTCTTGTTTCCCTGTAACTTTGGTTACATTCACCGCCACCAAATAATCGGTGAACACGTTCCCAGTGCCCCCTGCCCCCGGGCGAATTATTTAGAAAGCTGTGACACGTGCGCGCTCCAAATTGGGCCGAGTGCGGGTGTACTGGTGACTCGCACAGGCTACTCCGGCCGCCTTAAATTTAGACTGCGCGCCCGATGTCGACGGTGGACAGACGCGCACAACTCTCCCAAAAGGATACACTGAACGCGGTACCACCTCCGACAAGCGGTACTCATTAACCGGCACTCGCGGACGTAATTTCTCAGATGCGGACTTCCCGGCGGCGACCTTGCGAATCTGGTGATATGTTAATAAGCCGAAGGACACGGCGTGGGGTCCGGCAAGCGCTTTCGATATACGAGCGTTCGGAGAACGCAGAGGTCAGTCTCCGAGCGGTTTCCGCGTGCCCAATATCCGCCACGCGGTGCCGACCTTCCACGGCCGCTCCGACACGTTTTTTTGAGCTTTGCTGCGTCATGCGCTGTACCACCGCTTTTGCCGCCTTCGCCCTTCGGCCGTGCAGTAAACATACACCTATTTTAAAATAGTACTATTTTTAAACGTACTGTACATCATCTATCTATGCAACTAGTGCAGTATCGAATTCTCCTTGTAAATAACAGATCCTTTTTTTTAAAATAATTTTTGAGTCACCAGTTATATAACCTGTTTCACGCTGCCCGCCATGCATTCCTCCCCTTTTCCAGCTTCAATTCAGAGCAGTCATTGCACTCTAAGTCCTCATTAGCTTATGGATGTATCCCAGTCCTCTTTTTCTACAGTTTTTACCATCTATATTTCCCTCTAGTAACATGGTGGATATTCCGTGATGTCAACGCATGCCCTATCATACGATCACTTTGTTCTTGTTCTTGCCGTCTTATTATTTCGTCTTGGTTTAGGTACATTATATATAGTGTTTCACAAAGATATAATTTTTTTTTGATGGAACAATAGTTTTTGCTATCGTGCATTGGATTCGTTGAAACCAGCTGCGTCCAAATCAATTTAATCTACATTCCTATCACTGTTAGTTTGGATGCTACAACCCTTCAAACTTTAGGGCGGAGGCTACGACAGCGTAGCTGACTGGCTGGTGGTAATGAGACAGTGGGCCGTGCCCCAGGGGATAGCCACTCGGCAGGTCAGCTACGCTATCGCAGCCTCCGCCCCCGGAACTTTGAAGGGTTGTAGCTCCCAAACTAACAGTGATAGGACTGTATTTTAAATTGATTTGGACTCAGCTGGTTTAAACGAATCCAATACACGATAGAAAAAACTATTGTTCCATTTAAAAAATTATATCTTTGTGGTGTAACTCTTTGGAAAATGATACAATAAACTATGTTCATAGCTCCGCAGAAAGTGTAACATTTCTTGTGTTGACCTACCGCATTAAAATTTCCCGTCACCTATTATTTTATAAGTTACAGAGGCAAACACACTTAGTGAAACACCCTGTATATGTACCAAACCGTATGTCACTATAGCTTACAGCTTACTCGTATTTATAACAGTATAAGGCACCACGTTACGGACCGGACGCTCGCGGCCATTCGCGCGCGGCACCACGTATTCCAACATACATCACAGACGCCATGAGGAATACATGGATCCATTACAGATCGTGTCTAGTTTGTGTGAGAAGACGTAGTATGTGTTACAGGCATTTAAAAAAAAATTCTATTTGTACTTGGGAAGGTGTCTGCCTTCGCGCCACAGCGAATGGTAATGTGTGTGTTTGTGTGTGTGTGTGTGTGTGCGTTTATAGCGTGTACAACTCGAACTAATCAGGCGAATGAAAAGTTGGTCATTTAAGATCCATTATGTGTTGAACAAGGCCACAAAGTTCGTACAAAACGACCGATCTTTCTTAACGTAACACATTATATTTACATCGTTGTATTTACCATGTATCGTAGATAGATAACTGAATTACTTTTTATGATGTTTGATGAAAAATAATCTTTCGACAGCCTTTTTTTTTTCGTATAAGTTTGGCGTATTATAGAACAATGATCGCGCAACCACTTAAAAATAAAAATGGGGTACCACCAGCTGATGTCGAATGTAGGTCATCTGATTAACAGCGCTGGTGTTTGTCGTCAGCTGATGGTGCAGGGCTGTCATAGTTGCACTGCCTACCACCAGTGGCGTACCCTATCCGGACGCCTATTAGCGGACGGGAACGTCAAGTGCATCCCTTGTTTTCTGGTGACAACTTCAGTGAGGTCTCTGATTGCCTGTGGATGAATGGGAGCCTATTGTCCTTCATGAGCCGAAAACAGAAACGGTAGTGATGTTGTTCCTTGGTGTCTGAAGCAAGTCAATATTATAACTCATCCCAAAGATGTTCCACTTTGTTTATGCTGGGACTCTGAACAGACTGGTTCATTACAGGAACTCCATTGTCCACAGATTATTGCCTCAGAGACTTTGCTTTATGGCAGGGTGCCTTATCATGTTCAGAGAAACAATCATCGTTTCCGAAATGTCTTATTGTTGTATGCAGTACATTCTATGGCAAATGTGGTTTTATCCGTCCCCATTCAGCGGTTTCTTAAGAGCAATAGCAAGACCTCACACTAATCACGGAAAACGCCCCGATTCAGTAATACCACCTCATCCGTACTTCACTGATCGCAAAAGTTCCCCAGATATTCGTCTAACCCAAACCCTACCATCTGACTACCCAGGATACAGAGTCATTCACCACTCAAAATTACTCGTTCCAGTGTTACATTGCCCAGTGGCGTCGTTCTTTACAACAACTTAAGTACCCCTTGACTGCATACATGTGTGGCTTATAAGAATCTTACTCCCCGGATTCCCGTTAACTACGTACCCACAACCATTGAGTTACGTAGATCACTGGTAGCACTTTGGAATTCAAGACTGATGCCTTCCGCTGATTTGACAGGATTTTTTACGGCCTGCTTCTCCAATGATTAAGTCCATTTCGGTCCGTCAATACATGCTGTATCGTTGGTGTTGCTTTAACTATGGTTTATCATTCGCATTTCCACTTCACAGGTGCAACGCCGCCAATGGGCTTGAATACGAGTTTACAAGCAACGAAATTTCCCTCATGCACTTATTACCGAGACGACATCTAACAACTAGTCCATGTTCAAAGTTATTGATCTCTATTTTACGATACATTTTGGTGTTCCTGCCTCTGTACTGAAAATACAATCCCATCAAAAACATAAAATGTACAAAAATGCTGGTCACGGAACGAATTTCGTCCGCCGTAAAAAGTTGTGAGATCTCATGGGAAACCAAGTCGGTCGTTTTCGTTAGCGTTAATGGATCCACTTATTCAACACCTTGTCATAATTTGTAATCTAATTACTTATCTACCAACAATTATAGCGACTATATCAATATTATACATCTTTAAAAATAATGACTTGGCAATCGGACCATAATATAATGACATAAGAATAAATAGAATGATTTGGCAGTTGTACATCAACATAGTAACATAAAAATAATTTATTTTCTATTATGTAACCAAAGTAAGCACATTAGAATGAAGTACAGTCACATAAGAATAAAGTATTTTAAATATTAATGTTGCCATACGATTGCCAAGCCATTGTATTTATTACAGAAATAAGTATGTATAATACTGATATAGTCACTATATATGTTGGTAGATGAGTAATTAGATAAGAAAATTTATGTGGCTCCCTGAACACTAACTAAAATGACGGACTTGGTTTCCCATTACGTCTCGCCGCAACTTTGAACGATGAAAGGAATTCGTTGCGAGACACGCATATTTGTACATTTTATGTTTTTGATGGGATTTCATTTCTTTTGTAGATAGCCCTTCTTTCATCTTAAGTTTTTTTATTATTTATTTATTTATTTATTTATTATTATTTTTTTTTTTTTACATCAGCCATGGAATTTCTTAACACCCATCCCCTGTCTGTTTTTATCTTAGTTGCTTTGTAATGTTGAATCATTTCATCATGTACACGTACTGCAAACTAAGGTGAATCACTAAGAAAACATTAACAAGTTAGTCTCATATTTCACATCACTTTGTGAACTTCAGAATACACGGAAGTTGTGGATAAGGTCTATTTTCCTATATAACAGAAAGTAGTAGTTATTTTGCAAACTATTTACTTGATATCAGTGAATCGATGTTAATAAGATGTAATCCGCCAAGACTTGTCACTCTGGAAATCGCCACGTACTCTAGTCCGCATGTGAATAATGAAGAAATTATGTCCATCAGTGTTTCGTTTGGACTTAGTCCCTATCTGTTATGTATGGTAATAGCATAGGCTAAGCACATTGGAAACGGTTCGCGAGGATCATAAACTCTATTTAAAACTTCTAATTTAGTTTGGACTGGACGTAGCTCGTAAAGCTATTGATTATTAAACCGTAATATATATAACTTGAGGTAATCTATGCTGTCTACGGCTCAAAGATTTATTTATGGATAAGGAAACGATTGAAGCATTGCATTCTGTAATTATTGGTACATGTTTCTTGTAGGTAATATACAATTTGTGTCGTCAGGAGGTTTTAGAGATGTTGAGTAATTTATAGTCGTTTGCTTTCATGAGAATTCGAAGTAAGAGGTACTAATCTAGTCAAGAATTAATCACGGTCCTTCTGTCTAGTCACACATAATATTATTCTGTTTAGAATTTCAAGAAAGTAAAGTCATTGAGCTGTCTCGTGTTTATGGTAAGTTCATCATAGATAAACAGACTGGGCATACTTGGAGAGCCCAAATGTTTGTTAGTTTCAGCTGCCGAGTGTATTTCAAAGGATGACTTATCTCTTATCGGCAGAAGCTGTAAGTGATCCCCTATAACTACAGTATGCTTGTTTCCAAACTATTCATTTTGCTGATCGCAGGTAAGGAATATCTCAGACAAACGTGAATGTAAATACGTCATTGTGGCAAAGGATATCGTCGACACTTCACCTATGATAAACAACACCACTTCTTTCATATCTGATCGACGACTCCTCACAGCGTAGACATTAAGGCTAGGATGAAAATAATAATAATGATAATATATAAAAAAAAAACAGTTCCCATTCACAAATGTGACAATACTTTCAGGTTCAGGTTGTTTCTTTGATATCATGATGAGTGATAATAAAACTTATAAATTTATATATTTATATTAAAACTTATATATTTATCTGAAGTGTAACATTGTCTATTGTTAGTGTAACACTTATTGCGCTGCTCATTCGTAGAAAGTAGATGTGAGATACTACGAAATGTCTACTAATTAGCCGGCCGCGGTGGCCGAGGGGACTGAGGCGCTCCAGTCACGGTCTGCACGGCCACTACGGTCGGGGGTTCGAATCCCCCCTCGGGGAAGGATATTTGTGCCGTCCTAGTTCGTAAGTAGTTCATAAGTAGTTTGTAAGTTTAGGGACTGATAACCCCGTAGTTAAGTCCCATAAGCTATACAAACATTTGAACATTTTTGGTTTGTCTACTAATTAATTCCTTCAGGTAACTTAAGAGTCTATTCGAACATTGCCTTAAATGGTCATGAATGTTCGACTGAGCGTAAACGCACATCCAGCTATTCACTAACATACTGAAGCGCCCTTAAACAAAACTGTTAAAAAAACTCATAGTAGTAACGAAGCGTAACTGAGATTGGATGGAATATACGTTTCGCATTTGCGGCGAGACGTGTCTGCTTTCTTGTAAAACAAGCAGTGCAGTTGTTTCTTACATGTACCTCGTTAAGAGCACAGATTAAACTGAATCTGGGCGTTTGAATTCTACTGGCATTCCCGGGAGACGTAAGAAGAGAAAACCTGACTTCAGTTCTCTAAAAAATTGAGCCGTATGTCAGTTGATGTTATGTGCTCAGCTTTATACCTGTACTTTTCCTCGAAGCAGCTCAGGTCCATTGGAAAACCCAACTGCTTACGGTCTCGTGGCACTGCGCCAGAAATACGGACTCGTAACCGGGAACGCCCCAGTTTGACTCTTGGTGTTGATTCTTCTCATTATATTTACTGATTTTCTCTCTAAATTAACCTAACAACTTTACATTAGGTTAATTAATAGTTCCATAGACGTGTTTTCTAAAGCTTGATCAATTGAAGTTTCCAGTAGCATCTGTTAATAATTATTTCGTGACTGACCGCTGACAGAAGTCTTCTTTCATTGTAGCAAAGCCACGCCACAATATGACACACGCGCTTTCAACTCAGCTACCGGATTTACTAAGTTTTATTGCTGTCCAATACAATTTGGGTTCAGGTAAATACAAATACTGTCAAATCACGTACCCGCAACAAATGATCATTTCTTATCCAATGCAAAGTGATAAATTTGTTTCATTTTAAAACGAACAAAAAAAAATTACTGATACATGATGCAAAAAATTACAGCTAGTATAAGGGTAAGTGCAATAACAACATGAAAAGAATTTGACGAGGAGACAGCATAATTACTTCTTTAAACACAGTGATTATGAAAGTAAGGGTCTGAGGACAAACTGTTCGAAAGTAGGGATATCAATTACAGCACACAATCCGCTGCGAAGTGGAAGAGACAACCGATACACCAGATGCAACACATCATTTCTCAATGTGCTTTCTAATTCTCTTCCTAGTCCTACAGATATAGGGACCCACTGTTGACCTTAGAAAACGGAAGTTCATTTGGTATTAGCAATTTACGGAAAACGCAAGTGCTAATGTAGTAGTATAGCACACAATTTTTATTGTAAGAAGATTCACGATGAAGTGCCGTTATTGTTTTTGTCATCATATCTAATCCGATATCTGTTAATAAAGCTAAATTGATTGTTAAATGCGGTCCAGAAATAAAAACAGATTTGAATGTATCTTTTGTGAAAGTATAGGCCGCAATTCTCTACCATTTTTCAGAGTAGAGAATTAATACAGCGAAAACTGACATCACAGTATTTTCACGGGCCCGCAAAACATGAGAAGTCTTGAAAAAAAGAAAGTTTTTCGTAGATTACTGTAGATGCTAATAATTTAGTAACTGCTTAGTACAGATAAAAGGCGTGAAATACATTTCAAGTTACTGGCTACCGAAACCAGTTCTCGGACTTACAGGTTTTGTTGGCGGTGGGGACATAATTTTTGGTTGTAAACAAAGAAAAAAGGCCAGCTATTTTATTACCACTCTAAGTCGTTGTTAACCTTTAAACAAGATAATAAGTGATAGTTTGTACCAGTTCAAGTATTTTCTGTTACCTTTTTCCTTGAATCAGGTGTATACAAAAGTCACCTTAACGACTTACCAGTTACTATGTATTTGTTAGAGAAACTACAGACCACATTCACAGCATTAAACGTTCTTCACTTAATAGTTGGATTTGTCTCTTCTTTATTTTGTTTCTTTTGTACTATTTATTTCCTTATTTTTGTGGAGACCAGATTCTAGGATTTAGCTCGGTTTTTAAACCTTAACTTTAAATAACCATTTTGCATTTTCTCTTCTGTACGTTTCTGTGAGGCCTCCAGAACACGCGAAGGTCACAGTTGGACATAAACCGCACACCAGCCACCCACAGAATTACGACGTCCGAGTTAACATTGTGTTGTAAAAGTTAAGAGCCTCTGAACCGCAGATAAAAGTAGATGGTCAACTGCTGTTTCAGATCGCGCTAAGTTACTTATGACAAAACATGCACAAAACAAGCAGAATGGAAAGATTGTGTCCTAATAATTTTACCCATTGGCATGCTGGACGAAACAATGTACAGTGGAGAAAATAAGACCTATGAAATAACGCAGTGGAACCAAAATAAATAAAAGCCACTGTCATACTCAAAAATATTATATGTTGATCCATGTTAATATATCGCACAGTGTATGTACTGCAGTGGATGTACGGAGCAGCTGCTACCTTGAAAGGGGGCGCATGCTAACACAAATACCATCATTATCTAATAGGAAGATTGATTCTTCTGACCAAGAAATTATTTCTTCATTGATCCAGAGTCCCAGATAAAATGTTTCCACTAACATTGTCATTGTAACTGATGATTTCGTTGGAACTATAATACATCCATTGGTCATCATCTGTGCTCTAATGCAAATGTGCGTGAGCTCTTATGCGACCAAACTGCGTGGTTATCACACTAATTACTTGACTAAATTAAACTAACTTACTCTAAGGACGACACAAACACCCTTGCCCGAGGGAGGATTCGAACCCCCGATCGTAGCGGCCGTGGAGACTGAGACTGGCGCGCCGCAGACCGCTCGCCACTGCTGCCAGCTTATCTGTGCTGGTCATTTTATGTCAGTGTCTGATGAAGCCTGTGTTCCAATATTCTTGTGATTTTGTTAATTTATAGAACAGTAGATCTATGACTTCAACGTCATTGGATGCTTTTATGAAGCCCATATTTCTTTTCTGTTAGGAATTTGAGAGAAACATGTCCCGTTTTGATGGATATAATGACGGTTGCTCGTAAACATTCGAACAGGCTTTTCATTTTATCGGTACTCACTTTTAAGCACACCAGAACCCACTTAATCTACGAGCTCATAAAATCCACGGTTTTCTTAATATCAAATGGACCTACTGTAGATAGCCGCATGAGAGTATTGCATTCATTTCCAAGGCAGTTGTTCATTAACTTTTTGGCTGATTGGTGTCGTTATAATGGTACTTTTTCCCGAGGTTACTTAAATTCTTTGCTAGCCGTTTTTAGGAACCCGAAGTATATATTTTTTTTCTCTTAGAACTTATGGAACTTAACTACGGGGTCATCAGTCCCTAAGCTTACAAACTACTTATGAACTAACTAAGACTAAGGACGGCATAAATATCCATGCCCGAGGGGGGATTCGAACCCCCTACCGTAGTGGCCGTGCAGACCGTGACTGGAGCGCCTCAGTCTCCTCGGCCACCGTGGCCGGCCCCGAAGTATAGTGAAGCCAATGATGCAGCTGTGTTCAACTTACTCCGAACAGAGATGGAACATAACATCATTGGATATCAAAATTATTGCTGTGTTGTTTAAAAAAAATTATGTATAGTTCATAAGAACAATTTTGGAGACCTGAAATTTGGATAAGCTGACGGAAATGTGGCCCCTTTCTTCCTGTTTCACGATCAAACATTAATTTCCTGTAGATATCCTGCTGTATTTATCTTGTCCTCGATCTGGTTCATAGGAATGCCTAGGGTTTTAGTAGGAGTCGGTGTATTGTATTCATTTGGATTTCTAGTGGAAACCTAGCTTACCGTCTCTGCTATGGAGCTCACAAAAGTACTTTAATTGTCAGAAGGAATTCAGCTGTTAACTGCGGATCGAAATCAGAATATTCTGATTTATTTCTCAGACTTAATCAACAGTGTTCTACATATTTTCGAACAAGTTGGAAGCGGCTGCTGCATTCTGAGGTTCGTTGCGCCCAGAGCTCGAAAGTGCATGCGTTCAGTCCTGATTCTGAGCTACGTGACTGTGCAATAATCATGCTTCTCACGAACATTCCTCGAATTCAATCATTCAGAGTTTGCTGTAGCTGACGCTAGGCGAATTAAAGCACTAAAGAGCTGGGCCAAGCAATTGTAGATCAAATAATAGTAGCCAGTTGAAAATAAAAATGCGTCAAGCCATTACTGAGAAAGGACTCTCACTAAAAGTGACCTGTTACTGTCTGCTCCTGTTACCAGAATCTCACGCAACTTCGTTCCTCGTAACGAGTTGCGCAACTGTGCCAGTCTGTTAGTCGAGTTTAATGAGTGACGGAGCCGCATGTACCGTATCTCCAGTGTTCCTACTGGACAGCTGCCATCCATCAACGCATTTCAGCCGTAATTTCGACGTTATTTGTTATTGAGTAGCTCTGTTTCCTCATCGCGCTGATTAATTGACAGCTCCGCATTCTCTCGCTTTCGGCCAAGGTGATTTTTCCTACCAAACATGCCCGGGAACCTGTTTCTGGAATAAAGAATGAATTTAAAGCAGTTGTTCATTCAGTGAGAACACGAATAAACTAGTAACCGTCTCGAATACGGTGGGCGGGGAGAGAGGGGCGGGCACAGCGTGCTCCAATTACGGAGGGTCGTTTAAACCACGTAATTCTCCTCTGTTCCCTATGTTTAGGTGAACATTCAGTGATAAATCATACACGGATGAGTAACTCGAAGCATCTGTTTCAGACAGGTGAAATATATATTCTATGAAGTATGTTATAAATCTCGAAATGTAATCTTAAATTTATTGTGACACAGGTCATTTTAAAGCCATAATTTAAACCATTAATTCTTTCTTAGAAACCAAAAGTCAGTTCTTTAACTTGTCCTATTTATTTAATGCCGTGCATATGACACCTCTGTGATACTATCACTACTCGGTTTTTGTAATAAATAACCCAAGTCATTCTTCTGAAAAAAAAGTGAAATACAATGATATAATAAGACACATAATTGATGGAATAGTTCCAAATCCATTTACTTTAAGAAATCACCATTTGTTATAACAATGATCTTTTTCTCAATAAGAAGATATTTCTTGAATTTGCAGTGGAAGATCATTCTAAAATAATTTCTTTGTACAATTTCATCTTCATAGTTTTACTGTTGGAATGCTTCAAGTTCTTTTTAATCTGAAGTGGTTATTATTTCACAAATCCATAAAATTTGTCTTTTGGACTGATTATGAATTTTTGTGAATGAATATTTCAAAACAGAATTACTGAACTGTTTAACTACGGTAGGTTACACTATCGTAATGAAAGTAGCCATTACTTCACATAATTTTCAATTGTGAACCATAGTTCTCAAGTAAACATACGACCTTTCGTGAAAAAACCACGAAAATACAAGGTGTACATGAAGTCCGGGAACATTTTCAAATATTTATTGCTTAAGAACCAAACATTTTACAGACATCGTACACATGTCATTTTGAAGAGAAACCCTGAAAGATTTTTTTCATATATACCGCCACAGCGTAGTTTGGTAATTCGCCGATAGTCAGCGCTAGTCGCAAACATGGCGAGTTCAGGTACGGAACGAGCTTTCTGTGTGTTGGAGTTCGAGAAAAACAAGTGTACTACAGCTGTTAAACGGGTGTTTAGAACCAAGTACGGTAAGAAGTCACCAACAAGGAAGGCCATTTACCAATGACACAACACATTCGTTACGACGGGTTGCCTGTGCCCGAAGGAGAGAAGTGGACGTCCCTGTGTGAGTGACGTGAATGTGGAGCGCGTACGAGAGACATTCGTACGGAGTCCAAATAAATCGGTGCCTCGTGAATCTTGTGAACTCGAGATGGCTCCAATGACAGTGTGGAAAGTCCTGCAACAGAATCTGTCTATGAAACCATTGAAATTGGAGCTATTGCAGATCAGTGACGACGACAAAAACAAGCGTTCTGAGTTTTGTTCGCAGTTGCAACAATTGAATAAGGATGTGGATGGCATTGTTGATCGCTTAATCTTTAGCGACGAAACCACTATTCACACTAATGGAAAAGTTAACAGGCTTAATTGAATTTGAGCGTGTTGCCCTAAAATTAAATAATTTTTTTGTGAATTATCACGTTGAAAACTATACGGACCATTCTTCTTCGCCGAGAGCACTGTCACCTACTTGGACGTGTTGCAGCCTCTTGAGTGTGCTTTCCGGTACACCACTGTGTCATGATTGTTGCCCGTTAACACTGGCCGCTCCATTCCTCGTATAGCACCTCAACTCGCCATGTTTGCGACTAGCGCTGTCTATCGGCAAGTTAACGAACTGCGCTGTGTGGTATGCAAATAAAAATATTAAAAAAAGAAAAACCTTTCAGGTGATCTCTTAAAAATGACATATGTATGATATCTGTACAATATTTGGTTCTTGTGCAATAAATAATTGAAAGTGTTCTCAGACTCTATGTACACCCTGTAGATATAACGAATATTTAGTAGGAATTACATTTTTGAGAAACGTCCCTGACAAAATCAAATTCGTTTTACAAATTCAAATTTTACTTTCGTTTTACACTTTGAAAAGTTTGGTTACTTATTGAAACATTCAAAAATGCATGTTAATAGTGGATAACATATAGGCATCTTAGTTACAGTGGCGTACCACGAAATGCCTTACTAAATATCTGTCTATGACAATATTAATACTCTGAATCACGAGGAAAGTGAATTTTTCGTTAGTTAGAAATGATAGCCATTGAAGTATTAGTTCTGGTGAATAAAGTCCGCACAGAAGAAATTTTGACAGTTTGTAACAAGGTTTTTGAGAAAATTGGCAATCCATGGCACCATATAATTTATTTGAGGAAAATAAGGAATTTGGTACTTAACAAATTCTAAATGTTCGGTGAAGCAAATTAATGCTTTAGTCTAGTGTCTCAGTCGATAAGTTTGGAAAATCATGCTACCTATGAATCTTATTTCTCTCTGTGCTTAGATCAAATAGTTTACCCCAGTTCACAATCTTAACAATGAAATGTCAGTGACCATTATATGCTTGTACACAATTATGAACCATATTTTTTTACGTATAATTCTCTATATGCGATTGACAATGGCTGGGATCTCTTATTGTCAGACGTAGCTTATGAAACACATACTATACCGTTACTCAAGTCGTTTGAATAGTATGAAACAAAAAATATTTATCATTTGAGAAGGCAGGAATGTGTCAGTAGAATAACGGAAAGTGGAGATTTCCTGGGCCACTGGAAGACGCTTTATCTCATTATGTGGAAATTGATTTCGTAAAGGGGCAAGTTGTTGACGTTTTTAACTGTCATATGAGCGTCTTCTGCAATCAAACGCAAAACACGCCTTTGACGCAGTACCGCTGCTTTTGCTTTGAATTTAAACTGGAACACACAATAAACTGAAGAAGGTCTTACAGTTAGATGCTGCGACCTTGCGGTTCCTCTTACAGCGTATATTTCCTATATGTTAGGACTTAGGTTCCTTATCGAAAACTCTTCAACAAGTAGTTTGGTTGTTAGCGAGAATCTGAAAATTGATACACTGCATCAGTATACTGGTGACTCTTTTACAGTGATAACCTACGATCTGTAACCTCAGATGTCGCACAGTGGTCCCTGCACAGCATTTAACTTCACATCTTTCGTAACACACAGACCTACTTACGAGGTGCTTCATTTAACTTCTCTTCGATTTCCCCATTAGTAAATACAGGTCCATAATTATATAGCTGACTATTGTCCAGTATCTCATCTTTCATCTTATGGGTATCAATTAACTATTACATATGATCGTTTGGAGCGCTTCAGCTTTACGTTCTTCTTGGAGACAGTACAACGTAATGACTGCCATTCTCTTGCGCTTTTCGATTTGTCTACATATCCATGATTACTCAGTGAACTGTTTTTTTAATTTCCTGAGAACTGGATAGTTACCGATAAAGACATTGTAATGACTACGTGCTTTTATAATTCAGAGTTCCAGTGAAGCTGACTTGCATTGTCTTTACTTGTGTGTTAATGAATAGCTTTATGCGGAATTTGTTTGCGATAGCGATTAATTGTGTAGATTTGCTTGCGACGTGTACTGGTGTAAAAGAGATTCGGAAAAATATCCATATATTACTTTTCCCGACGACTAACTTGAGCTGTTTTATTTTTATATTTCCTTATTTAAACGGTGTCGCCCTTCTTTTAAATCTCCATCACTGTCATATGACGTACTGTGTGGATACTTGCCGTTGTTTTTCTTGGTCCAGATCGGCGCAGCAGCCCTTCATGTGGCCAAACTTCAATAATCCACCACAAATTGTCGTTTCGCTTTTGCGATTCGACCAGAGAGTTGTGCACCGAATGCGATAGAATTGTAGGGAGGTGAATCATCGTTTCCTTCACAATACATACGATATCTGAAAAGAATGAATTGAATTTGTCTGTCACTGGCGGCGGAAGAGTCACTCTGTGTAACTAATCGACTTTTGTCATGTAAATAAATAATCTCTTTATATGGTCTGTTTACTTGAATGGGTTTGTTACACAGAAGAGATAGTTACAATTTTCCTAACGTTTAACACATATATACGCGCTTAATATAATAGCCATCACAGTATATGCCGACGTGAACTTTATTGGCTCTTAGGGAGATGTGTTTGTAACACCGAGCATTAAAAATAAATGAAAACTGTAATGAAATGTAACTTTATTATTATCAGCGCCATGGGAATTGCTGACAGTAGATATTAGTTGGATCTTCTAAAATGCTTAGACTAATTTATAAAATGAGTTTATGATTTGAGATCTTAACTTATTTAGTCGTGCATTAGTTACATAGATATACAGGCAAATGAATTTTTTTAATAGAGAGAATCCATTCGGGCGATAGACCGATGTTATACAGAAGGACCACGAGAAACATACCTGTGAATGGTTGTAGGATGCTTCCTTCCAGATACACCGCACTACATCAGTCGTTCCGAAAACCGTTAGAGAGGAATGTAGTGAGACGGCAATAGCTACGGACACTGCTTCTGTTTGGATGAACTCCAAAACTGGAGTATATGGTTTATCCATCGAGCCATGTTTCATTTATGCATCCTCCCTCCCAGTCTCAGTTAATCTCCTCCTCCTCCCTCTCTTTGCTCCTCTTCCTCCTTTGTTAGTTCGCATCACATCTCCTTAGAGGTCTGCTAATCTACTCCCCGCATTTCTCAGTCCATGTCCCCCTTCCTCTCTACATAAAAGCATTACATATAATTGCCTAATTGCTTGGTGTTAGGATGAAAATTGTCGGAGTTAACTGCAAGGTATCCTTCATGCACACGCTCGCTTGCGAAATGTAAAACCTTCTCAGTGAAAACATACAATGTGCCAATTTTCATCGTGACCGGTGAAAGAGCGTAGAAGTCTTTTTTTTTTTTTTTTCGGGATGCCATAGGTCCCTCTTTCAGTACACTAGGTATCATGAAGGAATTTTTAAAGTCTGTTGACAGAGGCCGGCCGCGGTGGCCGAGGGGACTGAGGCGCTTCAGTCACGGTCTGCACGGCCACTACGGTCGGGGGTTCGAATCTCCCCTCGGGCATGGATATTTGTGCCGTCCTTAGTTGTAGGTAGTTCATAAGTAGTTTGTAAGTTTAGGGACTGATGACCCCGTAGTTAAGTCCCTTAAGCTTAACAAGCATTTGAACATTTGAATTGTTGACAGAGTTGTTAAGCCGGACGAATGTCTAAAATTTATTTATCCGTCCGACACCGTTTATGAAAAATTTCATGACGATCGGTTGAGTAACTGAGACATGAAAGCGTAACAAATTTTGAGTCGTGAATCCAAGATAGTTATGAAATATTTAGATCAGTTGTGTTCAGGAACGAATCGCAAACACGTCCAACGTCGAAATAATCACCCTCTTCCATTGGGATGACTTGGAAACGAATTTAGTTTCTTGCTTGAACCTCTTCTGGAACCATCCACTTCTCACTCTCTTTCGGTTGTCCATTTCACCGAAGTTCAAAATGTTCAATTTTGTATACCTATTGGATCAAACTGCTACGGTCAACAGTCTCTAGACTTACAAAATACTTAAACTAACCTAACGACATCACATACGCCCGTGCCCGAGCGAGGAATCGAACCTCCGACGGCGAGTAATGGCGTGTTCCGCAGCAAGGCGCTTTAGAATGCTCAGCCAGTCCACCGCTGGTACACCGAAGTCCCTATCACATCGTATGTATGAATGGTCAGAAACAATGCATTTAAGGTTGATTACGTTATAGCATCCTGTAAGGTCAAGAAAGACGATCATTATTAGCACCAGACGATTCTTATTCTGCCCGACGGAGCTATCACAACATATTTAATAATAATGAGCGCACTTCATTTCCTCCACGTACAGCAATGTCCTCATGACGTTTAGAACTGCTTCCTACATCCATGCAAATGTTGTAAGTGGATAACTGCGTCGAATAAAATTAGTTACTGTGGGTGAGAGTTGGCATAAACAGCATTTGCTGCACGTCGATAGATACTGAAGCAACTGTGATCGAAGGATACTGACTGTCAACAAACAAAACAGAAACGAAATACAATACGTTGTCAGCTGTTCAATCATGATGTTGCCTCTAGAATGAAAGTAGGTCATAGAAACAAAAACAATATGCCACGCAGGTATGAGGAAGGTTGTTTTGTGGGTTCACCCTCACTAGATCCATCCTCACTGCATTCTCCGTTACATCTTTTTCAGTTACAAACTTTATGGAAAGGAACATTAGCGTTTTACGTTCCGCCGACACCATTAAATTGAAAAGAAATATAGAACTTACTTTAGGGAAGGCGAACCAAAGGCTACATTTCATTGACAGAACACTTAGAAGATGCAACGGTTCTACTAAAGAAACAGCCTACACTACACTTGTGCGTCCTATTTTGGAGTATTGCTGTCCGTTATGGGTTTCCGAACAAGTGAGACTGGCTGACGATACAGAGAAAGTTCAGAGGAGGGTAGTTCGTTTTGTGTTATCGCGATATAGGGGAGAATGTGTCACAGAAAATATGCACGAATTGAGGTGGATATCATGTAAAGAAAGGCGATTTTCGTTGCGGCAAGGTTTATTTGCAAAACTTCTGTCACCAGCTTTCTCGTCTTAATGCGAACATATTTTGTTAGCAACCACCTTCATAAGCAGTCATGATCATCTTAATAAAATAAGAGAAATCCGATCGAAAATGGAAAGATTAAGGTGTTCATTTTTCCCGCGTGATATTTCAGAATGGTAGAGTAGAGAAATATCATAAAAGCCGGTTCCATGAACCCTTCGCCATGCACTTAAATGTGATTAGCGGCGTATTTATGTAGGCCTACATGTAGATGGCAATTAGAGACGTAAGCATGAAGGAGCAACCCCAAACACCGTCTTCCGGCAACAACTGAAACTGAACGGCGGGCGTTAGTGAAAGCATTGCCGTTGGAACGTAGATTATGTTCAGTGAAAAATGCCATTTAGACAATTTTGGTACCTGCCTCACTTTCATTGTCAGCGCTTCGCTTGTAAGAACCGTTTTAGCATTAGTATGGTGGCTGCCCAAGTTTTTATATTCTGTATCATCTAATTGTTGATATTGTGTCTGTTCTCTCGGACATGTCCGAAAGAACAGACACCATTGGTTGACAGTACGGCCGTACTTCTACGAATTCGAAATGTTGAAACATTTCGTTCGGTTCGGGGCGTTAAAAAAAAATTCAATGGCGATGTTGAATATTCGTGCTGGACCGGGATTACGACTCGGATTCCCAGCTTCGGGCCAGCGGTAGCATTAACCACTTTTTTCTTTCCTTTTTTTCATTTTTCTTTTATTTCTTGTTTTTTTATAAGCCTCTCCACTCAAGCAATTTAATTACAATAAAAAATAAAAAAAATTTAAAAAATAAAGAAAAGAAAGGAAACAGGTGTACATTTATTAGGTGAGGTGAGGGCAAGTTTATTTAACAGGTTTGAAATTTGTTCATTGTAGACAAAATAATTCTTTTTATAGAGGTATTTTTAAAGTAAATCTGTTCATCGTGCACAAAACAAATACAGAAACTGAACTGCTAACCAATTAGGCTATCCAGGCACGGTTCCCTTCCCACCCACATTCTCAACTTCTAGCACACTACAAGGGCACTGGCCCCTGCCCATTGCTTACTCTTGTTCACAGCTTCCCAGGACTTCCATCGTTCCTATCATAAATCATTGAAACGTATCACTGCTTATAGTACACCAAATTTCAATGTATTTAGTCCTACAAAAAAAAAAATATTGGGTAACCTTTCCCATAAACAATGGTTGAAATTTTCATTTGTATTCTGAGTGCCCCCATGAAGACATTTACTAAGCAAAACAGGGTCACTCAGGGCATTGAAAATTTGTTTTATATCAGTCATAACAGGCTCAGCAAGAGAATGCTTGTGATGGTATATTTGACCACTGGTTTCTGTAACAGAAATAAACGGGGCGTGAGGGTATATATCAATACAGGGTGTTACAAAAAGGTACGGCCATACTTTCAGGAAACATTCCCCACACACAAAGAAAGAAAATATGTTATGTGTACATGTGTCCGGAAACGCTTAATTTCCATGTTAGACCTCATTTTATTACTTCTCTTCAAATCATATTAATCATGGAATGGAAACACACAGCAACAGAATGTACCAGCGTGACTTCAAATATTTTGTTACAGGTAATGTTCAAAATGTCCTCCGTTAGCGAGAATACATGTATCCACCCTCCGTCGAATGGAATGCGCTGATGCAGCCGTGGAGAATGGCGTATTTTATCACAGCCGTCCACAATACGAGCACGAAGAGTCTGTACATTTGTTACCGGGGTTGCGTAGACAAGAGCTTTCAAATACCACCATAAATGAAAGTCAAGACGGTTGAGGTCAGTAGAGCGTGGAGGCCATGGAATTGATCCGCCTCTACCAATCCATCGGTCACCGAATCTGTTGTTGAGAAGCGTACGAACACGTCGACTGAAATGTGCAGGAGCTCCATTGTGCATGAACCACATGTTGTGTCGTACTTGTAAAGGCAAATGTTCTAGCAGCTCAGGCAGAGTATCCCGTATGAAATCATGATAACGTGCCCCAGTGAGCGTAGGTGGAAGGACATGAGGCCCAGTCAAGACATCACCAACGATTCCTGCCCAAAAGTTCACAAAATATCTGTGTTGATGACGTGAATCGAGGAAATACAGTACATACTAACAAAACAATTGCGTATTTTCACAATTGCCTGCACGAATTATTTCAATTTACATTTAAAGAGCAATACTAAAATCAGCTGTAACATGGAAATTAAGTGTTTCCGGGCACATGTCCACATAACGTATTTTCTTTCTTTGTGTGTGAGGAATGTTTCCTGAAAGTTTGGCCGTACCTTTTAGTAACACCCTGTATGATCAGGAAAGACTATAGAATTTAATAAAGTCATAAATTTTTCCACCATTTATAAGTACCCTGTATCCTTAAGGCGACCGCTGGCCCGAAGCGGGAAATCCGCGTTGGAATACCGGTTCAACAGAAATTTTAAACTTCACCGTTCAATTAATTTCAGCGTCCCGAATCGGTCGAAATGTTCAAAATGTTCAAATGTTTGTAAAGCTTAAGGGACTTAACTGCGGGGTCATCAGTCCCTAAACTTACAAACTACCTTATACTAAAGACAACACAAACATCCATGCTCGAGGCGGGGGATTCGAACCTCCGACGGCCGGCCGCGGTGGCCGAGCGCTCTGCGGCGCGCCACTCACAGTCTGCACGGCCACTACGCTCGGGGGTTCGAATCAAATGTTCAAATGTTTGTATAGCTTATGGGACTTAACTGCGGGGTCATCAGTCCCTAAACTTACAAACTACTTATGAATAGCTAAGACTAAGGACGGCACAAATATCCGTGCCCGAGGGGGGATTCGAAACACCGGCCGTAGTGGCCGTGCAGACCGTGACTGGAGCGCCTCAGTCTAGTTCATAAGTAGTTTGTAAGTTTAGGGACTGATGACCCCGTAGTTAAGTCCCATAAGCTCTACAAACATTTGAACATTTTTTGAACCTCCGACGGCTGACGGCGGTCGAAATGTTTCAATATTTCGAATTCGTATATTCTGTTTAGTGAAAGTAGTTGTGTCGAACTGCGAACTGAGGGTAATATCCTTGTCGTACAGATGTCGGCGACGCGCAGCCCCCGGTGCGGCGGTGGCGGCACCAGCGCAGGCGGCGGACGGCGTCGTCGGAGGCGTGGCTGCAGTTCTCGGTGCCGGAGCGGCACACGGCGGTGGTGACGCACGCGTCGCTGCACGTGCTGCTGGGCGGCGCGGAGTCGGCGCAGGCGGTGAGCGTGCGCGCGTACGCGTCGTCGCCGCCGAGCCGCCGCCGCCTGCTCGACGAGCGCCGCGTGCACCTGGCGGCCGGCGCGCCCAAGTGGGCCGACTTCGACGTGACGCGCGCCGCCGCCGCCTGGCTCGAGGCGGGCGAGCGCGCCGCGCGCCTGCAGCTCGAGTGCGTCGGCTGCGCGCAGCGCAACGTCACGTTCGGCGTGGCGCGCGGCGACGCGGCCGCGCTGCACGTGCTCGCCGAGGTGTTCCCCGACGGCGCGTCGGCGCGCCGCAAGCGTAACGTCGCCGAGTACGAGAAGGTCAACTTCCGCCAGGTCAAGTGCCGCAAGGAGAAGCCGCGCTGCTGCAGGCACATCATGCCCGTCGTGTTCAAGGACATCGGATTCGAGTTCATCCGCCAGCCGCTCACGTTCGACCTGGGCTACTGCAAAGGGAGGTGCCCGCGCGAGTTCAACCCCGTGAACAACCACGCGTTCTTCCAGTCGATCCTCTGGTCGAAGGTGAAGCACGACAACAAGTACGGTGTGCCGCGGCCGTGCTGCGCCCCCAAAAGACTCGAGCCCTTGGAGATCCTGCACCTGGACGAGCACGATCCCAAGAAACTGAAGCGCGTCGTGTGGGACGATATGAGAGTAATCGAGTGCGCGTGCGCGTGAACGGACCGGCGACTGAAGCTCACACTGCTCTCTGTTGTAGTAGTGATTCTTACCAAAGATTTCGTTTTGTGGATACGTTCGTTTGATGCTCTTTGTTTTCAGGAACGAATTATATCGATACGGGTTCGAATTTAGTATAAGTTTTTTTAACAAATTTTGTATTGTATAATAATGTATTAGTTACGAAAAGCGATGTAAATAGTCTGTTAATATTAATGTTATTGTGACCGCTAGGAAACTGCGTCAGTTCCGTTGAAATTACCTGTAACTCAATTTACTGAATGTGCTTAACTGTGATATTTGCGTAGTAAGCTTTAATGGATCACAATGCAATAGTGACACTACACGTTTGCGCGCTATCTGTTTACAAAAAGTCGTTAAGATGGCCAGGATTTCATATGGCGAACATTTACACATATCTTGCCACTACTATTTCTAAGTTTTAGAGGTGTATCTAGTGATAGTGTATGTCTTCTCTGCACCACTAGCCTCCTTAAAAACGTCTATTAAGTTCCTTACTCGAATAAAAACTATGCCATATTTCGTTCATGCCGTGTAGAGCTCGAAAGAAATATCTGGCTTCACTAAAACACAGATTTTGCTCAGAAAATGAAACTGCTGACTGAGAGTACAAGTCCTAGATACAGCGAGCATTGTTGTCTACTATTAATTTTGACTCTTTTTATTTTAGTGCTAAAGCTGCCTCAATAAATATGTTTCCAAGACATTTCTATGGTTTCCATCTGTTACTGTGTGCTTAATGAGTTCTTAGTTCAGTTCAATGTATTCTCATAACATTTTATAAAAACAACACAATAGCTAACATAAATCTTATCATATTGTCAAATCGGAATTTTTCAGTGGTATTTGTTCAGTGTGTGATGTACGCACTGTGTTAGCTTGTTGGAGATCTAGAGTGGCTTTTGATGTATAGTAAAATTAGTTTCAGTCAACACAGTTATCTCAATAGTAAAAATTAACTATAGGTATGACTGAATTAGAGAACACTTCGTTCATATTTTTATGTGATCTACATATAAAAGTATCATAATTGTAGAATGACAAGTTTTCCTTTACTTTAGTTCTTCCAGATTTAAACAGGTAATAAAATAAATTTAATACAGTTTCATAAAATCAACAGTGTCTTCATTATGTTCTATAACTAAGTAAATTTAAATTAAAAAGCATATGTTTCACTTAGGCCACGATCAGAATATTGAAAATAATCATTATGAGTACCTTCTGGATCCCACTGTTATGTGATGATATAGGTATGCACCAACATTTTACTACACTTTTCCAAGCCACCATCTGTATGTTTGAAAATGCAGATTGGAAATTTATAACGATGTAACAATTGATACTTTGAAGAAAATGGTTTTATGAGCAAAGGAATTTGTTATTTCGTTTGAGCTATCAAGGTGTCTCCTATTTAAATAAACTTGGAGTTAGCAATGAAATAATGGTCAACCACAAGAAGATTACACTTGATGCCTTCGCTGGCTATCATTAAACAACACTGGTTATGTGTCTTGCAGTACAAAAGACAGATCTAAAATATCCACTGATAGTGTTGGTTCTGTTTCTATTGTGATAGTGTAGTTTTGTATAGGACTAAGCATCATATCATAAAAGGTACTATTTCTTCTTAATAAAAGTAGGTCTTTAGGAGAGCATGCCCAGAAGTGCAATCATTATAAACAAAGTCTCAAGGGCAGAAGTCACAGCCCAATATGTAGAAGACCCTGCCTAATTATTTATCCTTAGATCTCATTTAAGCAACATTTCTTTAATTACTTAAACTTAATTAAGATTGTAAAATATACATTACATTCCGGAGACAGGCATGCTACAGTGAAAAAGTTTGTGAAAAAGGATTTAAAATGTGGATCAGTAAAGTCATTTCTGTATTTACAAAATTTTACATGTTCTATAAAATGTATTATCAGATATGTTTATACAATTTCGGATGTTAGCTGTCAGTTTAGTTCAATTATTTTGACCACATGAAAATAAATTTCACTGCATCACATTTGTATATATCAAACCTGTACATTACTGTAAAGTGATAGTGATAATATTAAGTGTAGGGATTTATGTATATTTATAAATATAAAAGATGACAAAATGTTAATTGTGATCATGCAAGTCCAAAATGTTCATAACTTCCACTCTGTCATATATTATTAAAACCTATTTATTGGGTAACTATAGTTTTAATAAAATACATGTTTATTGCAGACTGATTTATTTAAATATGTTCTGTGAAAGGATGCAGATGTTCATCTATACACTATGCAAATTAATGAATGTAAGCTTTAGAGATGTTGAAGAAAATGTGTAGTATGAATGTAATGAAGAAAAGTCCTGTGAAACAGCTTTAGAAGCTGTATAAATTTATATAGTATGCAGGTGTTAGAAATTGTTGTATGAATCTGTCAATCTGATGGTCACTGCGAATGAGATACTAATATATAATATGTTTCACAGGATTTTTAATATAACTTAATGAAAGAAGACTGTTTACAACTTTTTATGATGCAATCTTCTTGCTCTCTCGTAATTTGTGTCAAGTTTAGATGGTATATAAATTTTATTCCTCATACTGATATTATATTTATTTTAATAAATTATTGATTGAATGTCTACAAAATCTTTGTGGGTATTATTAACTTCAGTGTCCACCTCTCCTATTGATCCTCATATTATGAGTCACAGTAATGATGACAAATTTGAACCTTCGAAAAATGTTGTGCAGATAACGTATTAAACACAGACACTTGTATACCGACAGTATACCTGGGAAGAGTTGTTCTTTCTATTAACCATGATATTACATAGTTAAATAGAAAAATAAAAAATAATGTAATGCACATCACTATTTAAAGGCAGGAATGATACAAGAAATATAGTTTTCCCTCTATAACCAGGAAAGGGATTCATTATTCACATAAAATCTGCAGTTCTACTTGTCTGTTCAATGTGATTACTTTGGATCCTGAGGTATTATTGCCCAATGAGACTATATATGGTTGAATTTTTGAAAGCTGCAGCTGAATATCTTGATTAGCATTGAGACAGGATCTCTATTTTGTTTTATTAGAAATGTAATACTTAGGTGGGAAAAAAGATGAACGTAATTTTCAGGGTAGCTCATTTTGTTGATTGCAACATCAATTTATATTAAAAAAGAAAAATTAACACACATAATGCTTCAGCAAATGGAGAGAATAGAACCCGGAGGAAAAACTCTGGTTCACAGCACGGCACGTCCAACCTCAGGCATGTCTGTCGGAAAACTGAACGTCACCCATGGAGGCTGACTCATTGAAGGTACTAAATATTATTCTCTACTCTCCTATAATTGATACGTCCCTACACGGCATTCAAACGTGAAAGACATTGTTTTACTGAAATCTTTACCCTATTTATTAAAAATTAAAAAAAAAAAAAAAAAAAAAAAAATATTTATCCCTTCTCGGTGCACTTGGAATTGTTCCGCGGAGAATCTACACTCTAAACGTCCATGTGCTTTGTAAAGTCAGTTTCAAAAGTAAGATCTGATGTACACAGGTATCGTCACTTTCGTTTTGACGATCAAAGGAACTACTCATAATTTCTTCGAATTTTTTCTGCCACAATTGTCAATGAGTTTTGGCGCCGACAACGCGAAGTAGAGCGTCTCGCCTTGCCGTCCCCTGTTTCAACTATGTAATGTGTGTTTGCAGAGAGATATCCGGAAATGTCCTTGCTGTCACTGCGTGCGGGCAAGCTATTATCATTAATTCTAGAAAACACTACCTACAAAAAAAAAAAAAAAAAAAAAATAAATAAATAAATAATAAAAAAAAAAAAAAATTTCTTAGAATTATCTTAATAAGAATCTCTGTAAACAGGTATATTAAACGAGACTTCACAGTACATTATTCAAGTACGAAATTTTTTAACACTAATCCAATTTTAGTTTGACAGTAACAGATATTTACATTTCTTACGTTAGAAAGAGAAATAAACCTTATTACCATTTATTGAACCTATCATCGTCACAAGATAATGTGATATATGGACCTATAAAACTTTCTGACATTCTAGCCATGGAATTAAATGTCTGTCAAAAAGCAACAAGGGTTTACAATAAATACTAGAGATGTTGCTCTAAACAAAGCCTTCCATACCACAAAGGAATTGTTGAATCGAAAGAATGCGACATTTATACAGAATGAAACTTCTAAATCGCCAGCATAGCCGCATAAATTCCATTTTTCATTCACGGTTACTATGAACATTTTCTTACATTTTCGTCACATATGTTTTTCCTATGTCCAGTATCATACCTCCTCATTCGGTGTTCTATCTAACCATCGTCTGCGTTCTTCTGTATCGCCACATTTAAAATGCGTCTGTGGTCTTCTTGACTGAAGAGTGTATCTTGTATATTTCACTTTTGTACAAGAACCTAAATATACCGAATTTTTCTTCGTTACATTATTTATCATGGATGCAATGTAGATTATTTTAAGTTTATTTAGCATAATTTTCTGCTTTAATGTCTTGTTATGTACTTTTCTATTAAAACAATCAATTTTTTTCATTATTCTTGTTATTATTGTTTTTTTTTATTTTATATTGTTACTTTGCGTAACCAATATTTTCCCTGAAGATTGCACCATACTGTGAGATACTATGCAAGCCACAGATTTCTACAGTAATCACATAGTACAATTTCAGTGTTAAGCAACTGCATTTTGGAGACTGGTGGTTTTAAATCATTTTTATTTTAATATTTCTATATTTTTCCACCTTAAACGATGATCTAACCAAATAGCAAGGAATTTTATGTAAGGTGCATTTTATCAGTGCTACAGATCCTACTTCTGGGATTATACTGGTTATACTTTTCTTCCTTATTTCAAGTTCATCGATGTCGTTTTCTTCTCAATAATATCCATGCAACTATCTCTAAATCATCTTGCAGTTCATTCTCTGTTCTGCAGCTGAAAAGTTTCTTCTTTGTGTCTTTTCATTTAGAAATAATTGGTATCATTTCATAAAGTACGGGTTCTGAGGCTGAGAATTGGCTGAATAAACAATTTATAAGAATCAAGACCATCAGAGGACCCTGATATAAAGCTTCGAGGTGCTCGGTAAATAATTACCTTATATCATGAAATTTGATTTTCATGATAGTTATGCGTGGTCTCAGGCACCATGTTACGGATTGCGCGGCCACTCGCGTCGGAGGTTCAATTGCTTCTCACGCATCGGTATGTTTGCTGCTCTTGGTATAAGTTATTTTAAGGGCTTTGTAAGTCCAGGACCTGATGAACTCAGGAGTTTCGTCCCTTAGGTTTACAAATATTTGACATTTTTGTAATATTTATCATCCTCTCCGGCCATCGAGATACCACTTGAACTGTACTGTAAACCTCCATCCTTAGAACCTTCTTCCTTAAATTAAGTTGTTGTTGTCGTGGTCTTCAGTCCGGGGACTGGTTTGATGCAGCTCTCCACCCTACTCTATCCTGAGTATTTCTCGGTCTCCCTCTGTGCTATTTACCCCACACACTACACTCCAACGCTAAATTCACTCCGCGATGTCTAATCGATCCCTTCTTTTAGTAAAGGTATGCCAGAAATTCCTTTTCTATCCAATTCTGTTCAATACCTACTCTCTAGCTATGCAATCAACACACCTAATCTTCAGCATTCTTCTGTAGCACATTATTTCAAACGCCTCTAACCTCTTCCTGTCCGCACTGTTTATCGTCCATGTTTCACTCCCATGCCAGGCAACACTCCACACAAATTCCTTCAGAAAGGACTTACTTCTTAAATAAATATGATGTTCACACTTTTTTTTTTTTTTTTTCAAAAACGCTTTTCTTCCCTTTTCCATTCTGCATTTTATATCCTCTGTACTGCGACTATCATATGTTATTTTACTGCCAAAGTAAATAAAGTCACCTAACACCTTTATTATTCGTTACGTAATCTAATTCCTTCAGCATCAGCTGATTTTTCTTTGACTGCATTCCATTCTTATTTTGCTCTTGTTAATGTTCATCGTATACGCACCTTTCAACACACCATCCATTCCGTTCAACAGCTCTTCCAGGTCCACTTCTGTCTCTGACAGAATTACAATGTCATCGGTAAAACGCGACGTTTTTATTTCTTCACACTGAACTTTAAGTACGTCTCCAAATTTCTCATTGCTTTCCTTTATATCTTGCACAATGTACAAATTGAGTAACATTGGAGAAACGCTACAACCCTGTCTTACTCCCTTCCCAACAACTGCATCCCTTTCGTTCCCTTCAACTGTGATAACTGCTGTCTGGTTTTTGTACAAGTTGTAAATAACTTTCCGTTTCCTGTATTTTACTCCTGCTGATTGCAGAATTAGAAAGAGTGTATTCCAATCAACATTGTCAAAAGCTTTCTCCAAATCTACAAAAACCAGAAATGTAGGTTTGCCGTTTCTTAATCTATCTTATAAGATAAGCCGTAAAGTGAAAATTGCCTCCCGTGTTCCGACATTTCTTCTGAATCCAAACTGATATTCCCCGAGGTCGGCTTCTACCAGCTTTTCCATCTTTCTGTAAATAATTCGTGTTATTATTTTGCAACCATGATTTATTAAACTGATGGTTCTGTAATTTTCACACCTGTCTGTACCTGCTTTCTTTGGAACTGGAATTATTGAGTTTATCTTAAGGTCTGAGGGTATTTCTCCTGTAACATACATCTTATGCACAATGTGAAACAGTTTTATTACGGCTGGCTCTCCCAGAGCCTTAAATACTTCTGAGATAACGTCATCTACTCCAGGGGCCCTGTTCCGACTTAGGACTTTCATGACTCTGTCAAATTCATCTCTCGGTATAGTATCTCCTGTTTCATCTTCATCTACTTCTTCTTCGCTTCCTACAATATTGTCTCCAAGTTCATTTCCTTTGTAGAATCCCTCTATGTACGCTTTCCACCTTTCAGCTTACCCTTCTTTGCTGCGAACTGGGTTTCCTTCTGAGTTCTTGATATTCATAGTGTTGTTTTTCTTGTCTCCAAATATCTATTTTATTTTCCTGTAAGCGGTATCTATTTTTCCACTAAACTTGCATTTGCTTTCTAGCCACTCCCGCTTATTCATTTTGCACTCCCTGTCAATCTCATTTCTTAGTCGTCTGTACTCCATTTTGCCTGTTTCATTTATTGCATTTTTATATTTTCTCCTTTCATCAATTAAATTTACTATTAGCTGCGATATCCGAGGACTTTTGTATGTCTTACTTTGTTACCTGTTTTGTCCTCTGCTGCTTTCACTATTTCATCTCTCAATGCTACCCATTCCTCTTATACTGTTTTATTTCTCCCCGTATTTGTCTAATGTTGCTTAAGCTCCCTCTGAAATTCTCACGGCCCCTGGGTTCCCTCAATTTATCCAGGTCCTTATTTGCCTACCTTTCTGTAGTTTTTTTTCAGTTTCAGCCTACAATTCATGACCAATATGTTATGGTCAGAGTCTATATCTGTTCCTGGGTACGTCTTAGAGTTTTACAGTTTTACCATTATAAAATCTATCTGGTACCTTCCGGTGTGTCCTGGTCTCTTCCACGTATACAATCTTCTTTGTGATACTTAAACCAGGTGTGTGTTAAGATTAAATTATTTTCCTTTCATGGTGTGGGTTCCTGTAGTCCTGTCCTAGTTCATGAACCACGGGCAACGTATGAGTGGCCAAGTAAGTGGTCATGATAGTTGGGATACCAGTTACTTTGGAAAAAGGTTGGGCATCTCGGACATATTCTGAGTCGTGGCCACCTTTGTGCTCAGACGGCAAAGACTACCAACTCCAGCGGTTAGTCCCTCAACCGTTAGGTGTAAAACCCAGTGGAGCCCTGGGCAAGTAAGGCTAGCAACCTGCTTACCAGGTAATTCAAAATCATGCTGGCAACAATCAGAGCAAAATGCCTCGGACCTTTGGAGGTGATGGAGTCCCACCTCTAATTGACAGACAAGGGACTCCTCAGATACGACTTGGCAAACGATCTGGAATGAGATGGGGAGCTATTAATATCAATGGGGATTACAATGGGAAGAAGGTGGAGCTGGCGGAGGCTTCAAGTAAGATGGGGGTAGATGTTTTAGCTGTTAGTGATGTTAGAGTAAAGGGAGAGAAAGAGGACGAAGTCGGAGAATACAAGGTCTGCCTGACAGGAGTTAAAGTAGGAAGAGCACAGTGGGGTGTAGGGTTTTACATCAGGAAAGCAATCGAACCCAGCATAATTGCAATAAGGTATGTAAATGAACGACTGATGTGGATAGATTTGGCCATCTCCAGTAAGAAAATTAGGATTGTGGCAGTGTATTCACCCTGTGAAGGGACAGATCAAGATGAGATGGACAGATTTTACAACGCACTTAGTGATGTAGTTGCTAGAGTGAAGGATAAAGATAGTGTTTTACTCATGGGTGATTTCAACGCCAGGATAGGAAATCGAACAGAAGGTTATGAAAAGGTTATGGGTACGTTTGGAGAGGATATAGATGCCAACAGGAACGGAAAACAGCTCTTGGATTTCTGTTCCAGTATGGGCTTAGTTATCACAAACTCCTTCTTTAAGCATAAGGACATTCGCCGCTATACGTGGGAAGGAAGGGGAACCAGATCTATCATTGACTATATAATAACAGACCAGGAATTCAGGAAGACAGCCAAGGACACACGTGTTTTCAGGGGGTTCTTTGATGATACTGATCACTATTAATTCTGCAGTGAAATTGGTTTTGTGAGGCCAAAAGAACAGAAAGTCAGGTCCATGTGTAGAAGGATAAGAGTGGAGAAGCTTCAAGACAAGGAAATTAGGCACAAATACATAACAATGATCTCGGAAAGGTACCAGTTAGTTGAATGTAATGATTTACAGTCACTGGAAGCGGCATGGTCAAGGTACAGGGACACACTACTGGAAACAGCTAGAGAATGTCTTGGAACAGTAGTGTGTAAAGGTAGGAAGAAGCAGACAGCCTGGTGGAATGACACCGTCAAGGCAGCCTGTAAAAAGAAAAGGCATATCAAAAATGACTCCATACTAGAAATCAGGCAGACAGAGAAAGTGATGTTGAAGAAAGAAACAAAGACAAACGGATAATTGCAGAATCCAAGCAGAAATCATGGGAAGACTTTGGAAACAAGCTAGAATCTCTGGGCCAAGCCGCGGGAAAACCATTTTGGATCGTAATTAGCAGTCTTCGAAAGGGAGGGAAGAAGGAATTAGCAAGTGTTTTGGACAGGTCAGGAAAGCTGCTAGTTAATCCTGTGGATGCCTTGGGCAGATGGAGCGAATATTTTGAAGAATTGGTCAATGTAGGTGAAACGTTCAATGATGTATCAGATTTTCAGGGAATGGGATAGGAACTACGATGGAAACATGATTCCATTTGAGGAAGTGGAGAAAATGGTCAGTAGATTACAGTGCAATAAAGCGGCTGGGGTGGATGAAATTAAGCCGGAACTCGTCTAATACAGTGGAATATCAGGTCTTAAATGGTTACACAGGATATCTGAGAAGGAGTGGGAATCGGGACAGGTTCCGTCTGACTGGACGAAAGCGGTAATCACGCCAATTTTCAAACATGGAAACAGAAAAGATTGCACCAACTATCTAGGTATCTCCTGAATTAGCGTTGTAGGCAAAATATTCTCAGGTATTGTTGAAAGGAGAGTGCGAGTATTAATTGAGGGCAAGTTAGATGAAAATCAGTGTGGGTTTAGGCCTCTTAGAGGCTGTCAGGACCAGATCTTTAGCTTACGGCAGGTAATGGAAAAGTGCTATGAGTGGAAAAGGGAATTGTATCTATGTTTCATAGATCTGGAAAAGGCTTATGACCGTGTTCCTAGGAGGAAGCTACTGTCAGTTCTTCAAGATTATGGTATAGGAGGCAAACTTCTGCAGGCAATTAAAGGGCTTTACGTAGACTGTCAGGCAGCAGTTAGAGTAGATGGCAAATTAAGCTCATGGTTCAGGGTAGTTTCAGGGGTAAGACAAGGCTGTAACCTGTCACTACTGTTGTTCATACTATTCATGGATCATAAGTTGAAAACAGTAGACTGGCAGGGCGGGATTAAAGTAGGTGAAAACAAAATAAGCAGTCTCGCATATGCGTATGACTTAGTTGTAATGGCCGATTCGATTGAAAGGTTGCAAACTAATATTTCAGAGCTCGATCAGAGGTGCTAGGATTATGATATGAAGATCAGCATCTCCAAAACGAAAGTAATGTCTGTGGGAAAGAGATTCAAACAGATTGAGTGCCAAATAGGAGGAACAGAGTTAGAACAGGAAGAAAAGTTTCAAATACCTGGGATGTATTTTCTCACAGGATGGCAACATAGCGAAAGAACTGGAATCGAGGTGCAGCAAAGCTAATGCAGTGAGTGCTCAGCTAAGATCTACTTTCTTCTGCAAGAAGGAAGTAAGTACCAAGACTAAGTTAGCAGTGCACCGCTCTATCTTTCGACCAACTTTGTTGTATGGGAGTGAAAGTTGGGTGGATACAGGTTACCTTATTCATAAGATAGAGGTTACAGATGTGAAAGTAGCAAGAATGATTGCAGGTACCAATAGATGGGAACACTGGCAAGAGGGTGTCCATAATGAGGAAATCAAAGAAAAATTGGGAATGAACACCATAGATGAAGCAGTTAGAGCGAACAGCCTGAGATGGTGGGGTCATGTTACACGCATGGGAGAAGCAAGGCTACCTAAGAGACTCATGAGCTCGTCAGTGGAGGGTAAGAGGAGTCGAGGTAGACCAAGAAGAAAGTACTTAGATTCGGTCCAGAATGATTTTGAAGTGAAAGGCATAACATCAGACGAGACATCAATGTTAGCATTGAATAGGGGATCATGGATGAATTTTATTAGAGGTACTATGCTCTAGACTGAACGCTGAAAGGCATAATCAGTCTCTAATGATGATGATGATGATGATGCCTTGCAAATTCTACCAGGCGACTTCCTCTTTCGTTCGTTTTCTCCAGTCCATATTCACCTACTTTTTTCCGTCCCTTCCTTTTGGTACTACCGAATTCCAGTCTCCCATCACAATTAAGTTTTCCTCTTAATTGTCTGCATAATTTCCTGTACCTCCACATACATTACTTCGATCTCCTCATCATCGGCAGAGCTAGTTGGCATATAAACCTGTACTACTGTGGTCGGTGTTGGCTTCGTTTCTATCTTGACTACGATAATGCGATCACTGTGTTGCTCATACTAGTTTACCCGCATTACTGATTTCTTATTCAATAACAGACCTACTCCTGTAATACCCCCAACTGATTTTTAATTTATAATCCTGTACTCACCTTACCAGAAAACCTGACCCTCTTTCTGCCGAACTTAACTAATACCCACTATTTCTAACTTCGACTTATTCATTTCTTTTTTTTAATTTTTTAACCTCCCTACCCTATTAAGAGAGCGAACATTCCACCCTCCGATCCGTAGAATGCCAGTGTTGTCTTTCCTGTTGACGACATTATCCTTAGTAGTCACCGCCCGGAGATCCGAATGGAGGACTATTTTACCACTGGAATATTTCACCCGAGAGGATGCCATCATCATATATTCATGCAGTAGAGCTGCATGTCCTCGGGAAAAGTAACGGCTGCAGTTTCCCCTTGCTTTCAGCCGATCGCAGTAACTGTGTGGCAAACCCACATATGCTGATGATTTAACTGCAGCTCAGTCAATCATCCAGAATGTTGCCCCCTTAACTACTGAAGAGGGTGATGCCACGGGGTATATCTTCGTCTGTGCTGCTGCCGCTCTTCAGGAACCACACGTATGTCTGGCCTCTATACAGGTAATTCTCCGCTGTGGTTGCACCTACGTTAAAGTCACGCAAGGCACCCCATCTCGGTAATGTCTGTACCAACATTTAATAGTCATACAATCATGACAGTCACGACGTGTGCCCTCGTCGCATGTGCTAGTCTGCTTTCTGTAACCTTCGTTGTATAATATAGGGTAAGGTGGTACAATTCGATATAGGTACAATTCTGATCAACATAAATTTTCGCGCCATTTGTCAGTCTCGTAGTGTCTCGTTGTGTGCCATTGTAGCGTAGCAGGTTTCTACAGCTCCTCATGTCATTTACAAGAATACACCACTTTGTGCTAAGGAGAGATAAATTTTTTCCCATTAGAAGCTAACTGAAACTACTTAGTCTAACTATCTCTTATAAATTCTCTATTTAAGGGTGACTAGATTCTCTACGCAAAATGCAATGTTTGGTAGAACGAAGTACGCGTTGGTGCCTGACGGAAAAAGTGCTTTTTATGTGGAAGATGCCCTTAGTCATTATTCTACTAGGAAGTGATCACAATTGTACATAGTGTGGTACATTTCCGATCGACTTTTCTCAATTCTGTAACTTTTGCGTGTGTCTATACCGACATTTGTAATTGTCTAATATATCTGTTACATAATCGTTTAACATCCAAGAACAAGTGCTATAACTAGCTATCTCAATATATTTCCAGTTACAATAATATTTGCCCGAAATGATCGAAATTGTACCACCTTACCCTACTAGTCTCAAATCGTACGCATTCCCCTACTATTTAGATTATCACTAATCTATATTTGCTTCTTCTCATAGCTGCAGTTTCCCACTCCAAAATGTGTACACATTAAACTGTTCATTCCACTCGACATATCGGACAATTATTGCTCTCCTTCAAAAAAAAAAAAAAAAAAAAAAAAAATCTATCGAACTCATTTACTGGGTTATTAGTCCGTAGCTTACAAACAACTTCATCTAAAGTAAACTAATCTAAGGATAACACACGCACACACCCATGCCCGAGGGAGGAAGAGGAGTCGAAGCCCCGACCGCAGCACGGCGCTGCAGCACGCACGGCTAATCCGCCGCGGCTTCATCTCCTTCACTAAGGATAACAGTCTCATCACTAATTTCTGCCAATGCTCTCTTTTCAGCATAAACTTCAATCCCTGTTGTAAACAAAAATATTGCCCATATAAAGTTTGTTATATATACAAGTAATTTCTATCTTCCACGAATAAAATTAATAGTAAAGGTACCAGCATTACAGATCCAACATAAAAAGTGATATTATAATCGTGAGCATTGGAGAAAAAAAAATTAACAAGAACAAGTCCTCTGGTCTGGATTGTATACCCATTCGATTTCTATCTGATTATGCTGAAGCGATAGCTCCTTACTTAACAGCCATATACAACCGCTCTCTCATAGAATGATCTGTACCAAAAGATTGGAAAGTTGCACAGGTCACACCTATATTCAAGAAAGGCAGTAGGAGTAACCCACTAAACTACAGGCCTATTTCATTGACGTCAATTTGCAACAGGGTTTTGGAACATATCCTGTATTCAAATATTATGAATTATCTCGAACCGAACGATCTATTGACTCAAGGTCAACACGGATATAGAAAATATCGTTCATGCGAAACACAACTAGCTCTGTATTCACATGAAGTGATGGGTGCTATCGACAAGGGTTCGCAAATCTATTCTTTATTTCTTGATTTCCAGAAGGCTTTTGACACCGTACCTCACAAACGGCTTTTAATCAAATTGCGTGGTTATGGTATATCGCCCCAAATTTGCGATTGAATATGGGATTTCTTGTCAGAGAGGACACAAGTCGTAGTAATCGATGGTAAGGCATCGACTAAAACAGAGGTGATATCGGGCGTTCCAGAGGGTAGTGTTATTGGTCCCCTGCTGTTCCTTATTTACGTAAACGATTTAGGGGAAAATCTAAGTAGCTCTCTTAGGTTGTTTGCAGATGACGCCGTCATTTACCGTCTAGTAAAATCATCTGAAGATCAAACCCAACTGTAGAACGATCTGAATAAGATACCAGTATGGTGTGCCGGTCGCGGTGGCCGAGGGGACTGAGGCGCTCCAGTCACGGTCTGCACGGCCACTACGGTCGGGGGTTCGAATCCCCCCTCGGGCATGGATATTTGTGCCGTCCTAGTTCGTAAGTAGTTCATAAGTAGTTTTTAAGTTTAGGGACTGATGACCCCGTAGTTAAGTCCCATAGACTATACAAACATTTGAACCAGTATGGTGTAAAAATAGGCAGTTGGCTCTAAATAATGAGAAGTGTGAAGTCGTTCACATGAGTACGAAAAGAAATCCGTTAAACTTTGTTTACAAGATAAATCAATCAAACGCGAAGGCCGTAAACTCCACAAAATACCTAGGAATTACTATTACTTCAGGATTAAATTGGAAAGAACACATAGATAATGTCGTGGGAAAGGCGAATCAGAGACTGCGTTTTATTGGCAGAACCCTTACAACATGCAACAGAGCTACAAAAGAAACTGAATACACTACGCTTTTCCGTCCGTTTTTGGAGTGTTGCTGCCCAGTGTGGGATCCTTATCAGGTGGGTTTGACGGAGGACATCGAAAGAGACCAAAGAAGGGCCGCTCGTTTCGTATTGTCACGATACAAGGGGGCAGCGTTACGGAAATGATATAGGATTTGGGATGGGAATAATTACAACAACGGCGCTTATCGCTGCGGCGTAGGCTACTTACGAAACTCCAATCGCCAACATTCTCCTCTGAATGCGCAAATATATTGTTGACTCCCACTTACATAGGTATAAATGATCATCAGAATAATATACGAGAAATCAGAACTCGAACGGAGAGATTCAGGTGTTCTTTCTTCCCGTGTGCTATTCGAGAATGGAATGGAAGATAAATAGTATAATGGCGGTTCGATGAACCCTCTGCCAGATGTGATTTGCAGAGTATCCCATGTAGATGTAGGTAGATGCAGAATGAAATTATACATCTTGTCTGTAATTAGTAAGGAAACCACCCCCGAAACTGTACAGATCCAACTCAGGATCGAGCCAGATCTTGCACACATTCAGGATGAAATGCTTCGTTTGTCCTACAGTGCACCCGACGACATGGGTCATTTGAATAAAAGCAATAATGTGATTCGTCGTGTCAGTATCTGTTTAGCGGCTGGCTGATACACAACAGATCGCCCCTTCATAATTTGTAAGTCAAACCACCTTCTAATTAGAAGCGACAGACAGTAATCTGCGCTTTTTCTTTCGGTGTAAATTTATTCTGTCCTCTCGTGCATATTAGATTCAAATTCGCCTTCAAGCAACAATGTAGTCTTTCTTTCATAGCACAAAGCACACGCTACTTGTAAGTGTAACCTGCTTCATACTAGAAGCGACGTATTTCGACTGTTATGTGACGATCTTGCTTCAGTTTGTTAAATTTATCGTGTCCTCGCGTGTATATTAAATTCATATTCGCGTTAAGTATCTAGTTAGTGTATTCTCCTGCCTTGTGAATCGCAACAGTCGTCTGATTTGTTTTCGTTGGATTAGTACTAGCTCTAGTCGTTTTTGTTTACCTTACCCTCTATCGAGTCTACATCGAGTTTCTAGTCTTTAGTTTTTCTGGGTATTGTAGTCATGAATATGGACTGTGACTGTAGTGTGCGGATTGTTTATTTCAAAAAGCAGACGAAATTCAATTAATGCTTTCCTGAGTGAGACTCTCCAGTCTTTCAAAACTAACAATGTGAGTGTAGATACGATGAGTCTTACATTCAAATACATAATATCGACAACCATTGACAGATTTTTACCAAACAGATTAACAAAAGAAGGGGTAACCCGGCTTGGTACAGAAATCGGGTTAGATCGCTCTTGCAAAAGCAAAGAAAGACGCATGCCAAATTTCATCGTAAAAAAAATCCCCAAGACTGGCAATATTTTACATAATTTCGAAATTTTTCTGGAACTTCAATGCGGGAAGCTTATAGTAGTTACCACAACGAAACCCTATCACATAATTTGGTAGAGAATCCGAAGAAATTCTGGTCGCATGTTTAGCATACTAACGGCAAAACAGAATAAATACCTTCACTACACGCTATCAATAGTGACGCTACTGATGACAGTTCTACTAGAGCAGAATTGCTTAACACAGCTTTCCAAAATTCCTTCATCAAAGAAGACGAAGTAAATACTTTTGAATTTGTATCAAGAATAGTTGCCAGCATGCCTAATTTAGAAGTAGATACCCGTGGAATATTTAACCAAATTAAACCACTTAACACAAGTAAGTATCCCGGTTCTGATTGCATACCAATTAGGTTCCTTTCAGAGTATGCTGTTACAATACCCTGATACCTAGCTGTCATTACAACCGCTCGCTCAGCGAAAGATCTGAACCCAACGATTGGAAAGTTGCACTGGTCACTCCAGTAATCAGGAAAGGCAATAGGAGTTAACCGCCAATATAACAGGCCTATATCATTGACGTCGGTTTACAGCAGGATTTTAGAACGGATACTTGCCTCAACTATTATGAAATACATCGAAGAGAACGACCTTTTCACCTATAGTCAACACGGATTCAGAAAGTATCATTCTTGTGAAACACAGCTCTTTACTCACATGATGTGATGAGTGCTATCGAAAAGGGATGTCAAATAGATTCCATATTTCTAGATCCCGGAAGGCTTTTGACACTGTATCTCACAAGCGTCTTTTAATAAAATTGCGTGCTTATGGAATATCGTCACAGTACTGCGACTGGATTCGTGATTTCCTGTCAGAAAGACACAGTACGTTATAACTGACGGTAAGTCATCGATTCTGAAAAGTAATATCTGACGTTCCCCAGGGAAGTTTTATAGAACTCCTACTGTTCCCTACATTTATAAACGATTTAGGAGACAATCTGAGAAGCTCTCTTAGACTGTTCGTGAATAAAGCTGTAATTCATCGGTTAGTAACGTCACCAGAATATCAAAATCAGCTACAAAATGATTTAGATATCTACATGATGCAAAATTGTCAATTGACTCTTAATAATGATAATAGTGAAGCCATCCACTGAAAAAATCCATTAAACTTGGGTTACACGATAAATCAGTCAAAACTTCAGTCCGTCAATTCAGCTAAATAACAAGGAATAACAATTACGAACAACTTAAATTGGGAAAGAACACATAGAAAATCTTGTTGGGGAAGGCGAACCAAAGACTAGGTTTCAATGGCAGAACACTTAGAAGATGCAACAGTTCTACTAAAGATACTACACTCGTGCGTCCTATTTTTGAGTATTGATGCACATTGTGGGAGCCACACTAGGTGGGACTGACGGGCGAGTTAGAGAAATTTCAGAGACGGACAGCTCGTTTTGTTTTAGTGCGATACAGGGGAATGAGTGTCACGGAAATGATGCTCGAGTTGGAGTGGAAATCATTAAAGAAAAATCTTTATTGGTTGCAACGAGTACTATTTACGAAATTTGTTTCACGGACTTACATGCAAACATATTTTGTAAATACCCACCTACTTACGGAGACATGATCATCATAATACAGTAAGAGAAATCAAATCGAAAACAGAAAGATTTAGCTGTTTCTTTTTCCCGCGAGCTATTAGAGAATGGAACTATAGAGAAATATCATAAAAGTGGTTCGATGAATCCTCTGCCATGCACTTACTTATGACTTGCAGTGTATTTATGTATATGTAGATGTCGCACTGCGGTTACGGAAGTTATTTGATACGTCCTAACATCGCATAGGATTTCATTTTGCCCCGTAAAGTGCAGTAATTTGCCATGGCATTGACTCAACAATTCGCTGGAAGTCTCCTGGAGGAATCTTTAGCAAAGCTGCCTCTGTAGCCGTCCATAACTGCAACAGTGCTTCCAGTGCGGGATTTTGAGTTCAAAGTGACGTCTCTATTGTGTTTCATAAATGTTCCCAGTATTTTCTCCAGATGCACCTCACCGAGTTCGCCTCATGGTGTAACCGGTGGCTCCTTTCTTTCAACTCCGAAAAATCCCAGGCAATAATTATAGGTCGTACCACCCCTTCCTTCCGCCTCCCCGACTTCTAACTTACCCTCCACATCCGTCCCATCCGCCACAACCGCCAAACTGCGTGGTCATCAGTCCGTATCTTACAAACTACTTAAACTAACCTACGGACAAAAACACACACCCATGCCCCAGGGAGGACTCGACCCTCCGACGACGAGCAACCGCACGGTCCGCAGCGAGGCGCCTTTTAGACCGCTCGGCTACTCCACTGCGGCGTAGCAATTTTAATGGCCAGTAGCGTATTAACCTGTTAATCATAGTGTTAAAGAAATCAAAAAAATTCAAATGTTTGTATAGCTTATGGGACTTAACTTCGGGGTCTTCAGTCCCTAAACTTACAAACTATTTGTGAACTAACTAATACTAAGGACGGCACAAAAATCCATGCCCAAGGGGGCATTAGAACCCCCGACCGTAGTGTCCGTGCAGACCGTAACTGGAGCGCCTCAGTCCCCTCGGCCACCGCGGCCGGCGTTAAAGAAATCCATTTTGTGTGTTCTTGAATGACATGAATGTGCAATTATAATGGTACCGGTAATGGTTGGTTTTCTATAAATTACGAATGTATTATTGTTGTCGACATTCTTAATGGTCAGATCCAGAAAGTTAATTGTTTTGTTTGTTTCGTATTCTACGGTAAATTTTATTTTAGATTGTAGTTGGTTTAGAGCTGTGTGTATTCCTTGTATGTCCTCGTGGCTACCCTCTATAAGCATGATTGTGTTATCTACGTTTCTATAATCGTATATAATTTTTTTGTATTATTATGTTAGTGTTCTTGAAGAATTTATCTTCGAGGTTATTTAATAATATATTAGGTATGGTGCCTGCTATACCAACCACTACCGATACTGTTATAAATGCACGATCATGTCATCCCAGAACACACAAAATGGCTTTCTTTAACACTATCATTAACAGGTTACTACATTTGCCACTAGGGAATATTTCATTTGAAAAGAAATACATACCCTACAATTATATCACAACAAAACAAGTATCAACCTAAAATTATATTGAAAATATACCACAAAAATACAAAGTACATCCTAAAATTACATTAACTAGAGACATAACAACAACAAAAAACCAACCTTCAAACCTACAACATACCTAGGTAATACATCAAACAAAATTAGAGAACTATTCAAGAACACAAATGTCAAATTTGCCCACCAAAACAGGCACAGTATAAACCATAAAATCCACACAGAAAACACACATGCACAAATATATAACAACCCTGGAATCTACCAAATTACGTGTGACTCATGCCACAAATCATATATAGGCCAAACTGGTAGAAATTTTATCAGGAGATACAAGGAACACACCAGAGCCACCGAAAAAATCCATCTACGTTTTATCAACACCGTGTCACTGAAAAACACGAAGTGAAACCAATAGATGAAGTGCTTAAAATCTTACACATTATACAGAAAGGTCAAACAAAGAATAATCTCGAAGAAACAGAAATATATTCACATATGATCATCAACTACAACGACATATTAAACGAACAAGCAGACCTTCAACATAAAAACTACATCTAAAATTTTAGTAAAATTATAGACAGGGATGAAAATGGATAAACACACCAAAGATAAAATAATAATTCTAAGTAATTCTCCCGTATACAAAGATAATAAATAGTCCACAGACATTCAAGGTATAAATCATGTGGTTACAAGGTAAACTCATAAACGCGCCACAGATAATATAGTACCAAATCCAATGTACACTTTCCACGTACAAAGCCAATATATAACCCACAGACATTACCACTTACATTTTTACTATGTAAACTTGTGATATCTTTGGAGTGTTCCTGTAAGTTATCTAAAATTACACCAATATTATAAAAGCGGTATACTTGCAGCTGATAATAAAGAACATATGGAACATCTTGATAAATAAATAGTTAAATATTTAACAATTGTAAATTAAAAATACGAATGTGTATATGAGACCACTTATAACATCTTATTGTATTCACAGAATCACCTGAAGATGGCGAAGGACCGAAATGAATACATAGTGTGAATGTAATATAGCATAATATAAGTAGTATATCTTACTGTATCTGTGTCTGCGATATTCAGTTGTCAGGAACCTTAAGATGGTCTAGGAAGCTGAAAACAGTTTATTGACCGAGTAAACAAATATTATTTTCAGAAAATTTATAAGTGTATTACTTATGTAATACACTCTGTAGTAGAAAGAACATTAACGCCGTCGGAGATTCGAATCCCTCCCTGGGCCATGGGTGAGTGTGTTTTCTTTACGTTAGTTTAGTTTAAGTAGTTTGTAAGCCTAGGGACTAATAAAGTTTGAAGTTAAGTCCCACAGAGATACAAACATTTGATTTGGAAGAACATTGAAACAAGATAATTAATAGAAAAAAATTCTTAGACAGCATAACGGTCTGAGCGGTTTAGAAACAAAAGAAAATCAAACACAGCAACAGCTATTCGTGCTTAAATGAATCGAGAAGCGCATTCCGCGTTCGGCTACTTAATACTGGCGGTTGGACTCCTGTAATTCAACAGTGCTTTTCTACAATAATAGGCCTTTGATATTGTAATTAGCTAGCCATAAAATCATACCCTCGGAAGAAATCGTAATAACAGACCACAAAGGAGATGTCGGAGTAGTCGTTAAGTGACGTCACGGGCGGATACGGAAAGTGCGTCACTTGACCGCTGTCCGCTTGGCACGATCGCGTTTAGGCTGCGGGAGACCAGCTGCTGAACAAAGAGGGTCCAACCTGCAACTATGGACAGCAGGGAGAAGGAATGTTCCCACTCAGATGTTGTGGATCAAGTACTTGACATCTGTTAATGTAATAGCTTAGTTTCTTAATAATATGTTCATTGAAGATTATGTCAAAGATATTTCATGAACATTATGTAACTTTATGACGCTGATGTTCAAATTTGTTGTGAGAGATGGAAACTTGTTGCCACGACCACTAATAATCCGGGTAACACCAACCCGAGTGTTATGATCAAAACTGATTTGTCTTCCTGCTGGAACTATTGCTTTGCACTCGAGATTATCAAGCTCCCTGTCTAACCAAACAATATTAAACGTTATAGCATCGGATTTCTATGTGGTTCCCCGTATATTGATTGTAAAATAACATTTCTGGTTGGTCATGTTAACAGTTTGATATGAATTCTGGAAACGCATTTTTGCAGCCAAATATCATTTTCCGTTTTATACGCACGGAAAGACTCTATGGCAATTCAATCGTGATCCGATAGTCAGTCTGCCACGTACTAACACGTTACTTAATGTGAAGGAATCGATTTTATATGGCGTATAAAGAACATTTAATTCCGCTGACGAAATCTGTACGGTTGACTCAATAAAAAAATGTATAAAACAACTTACGTTTGGAAAATCAATCCGTCATAAAGAAAAGAAAATCGATTAAGGCCTAACATGAAAATACAATAGTGGAAATCTGTTTCAAAAATATGATTTTCGTCTTCTGTAGGTTGGGTCATATGCATACGAGTTGTGTGATTTCTCAAGAATGAATAGGTACAAATCATCTTGGGTTCCAACACCCTTACTTCATCTATGACCGGATCCACTCCTTGACTGTCTTAGGGAAGACACACTGGAAATTTTATGCCCTAAAAGAATAGCACGTGTGGTGAAAGAGCTGTGACAGAATTACTTCCTAACTGACGTGCTCTACGTTGTCTTTTTGTTAATTTTCTCTATTACAGCCTCCTTCAAACTTCAATACTTGCTAATTAGTTAGTACTTTCTAATGCATAAACCTTTCTTCCTACTCTTAATATTGCTTTCGAAATATTTTCTGGATATTTTATTTTAGTATCCTTATTTGAAGCATCTGGTCCAAATCGTGACACTCACTGTTTCCTTATAAACGAAACAGTTCCAAAGACAGTGGTCTGGAGTGCTTTGACACCCATAAGAGCACGTTAGTTGATCCATATTTCTGCTTAAGTATGTTAACTATGTGCTGTATCTTTACAGTAATCGGTAATGGGAACTGAAGGATATGAAGGCCTTATCCACAGTACTCGTTTGTGCTGGAGAAACTTTGTAGCTTTGTCTATCATTTTTCGAACTGCCTCACAGTTGTTGCCAGAGATGCGGAATGTACTCGTACATTTTTATATTGAGACTTCATTGTTTTCTGTACTTATGGTATTTATAGGAATGTTTATATTTTTATTTTTAAAAACATTACATTTCTTCTACTGCCCAATCATTGAGAATATGTAACAGACATTTTGACCACTACAAATCCAGCTGCTTGTTTGAAATACGGCTTTAAGCCTTGTCATTTCTGGTTTGAGGAAAAGTAAATTATCGAACCAAACATTTTATCACATGACATAATATTGCATCATGGCAGGCGCTTCATAATGCGGAACTATTACTGTGTAAATTTAATAATTTGATGTATGCTCCAGCTTCCAAGATATGCACATGAGATGGAAAAGTTACGGCTTTTGTCCACGTGCATTGCAAGGTAGAAAGCTGGATGAAAAGTAATGAGAATTCTTATTTACTTCTGAAATCACTTTATTCACGGTGATATTTACAGTTACACAAATCCAATACAATCACCGTTGTTATTAATTACCTTTTGCCAAACGTTGAGAAGGAATCGTATATCACCTCCGCGTTGCTTCTGTTAATTCCCGTATTGATCGCCATATGACATGAACAATGTCGGGATTTCTCCCGGTGGTTCTTTCACTGTGGCAAATAGATCCTAATCACAAGGGACTAATTTAAGGGATATGGTGTGATTATGATATCTTTGCCAAAATGAAATTCAACTTCTAGGGATTCGGTACAACACCAGAGATGATATTACCTATGCCATAGCGCGATCAGCATGGGGCATAGATGGAAACAGGCGAGCGGATGGTGTACGACGCTTTGCTAACATTTCTGTTCTTAGGCCTAACTGCTGACGTCATCGCTCCCTAGACTTACAAACTACTTAAACTAACTTACACAACTTACACTAGAGAGAAGACACACACCCATGCCCCAGGGAGGTTTGGAACTTCCGAGGGGGGCGAATGTGGAATCCTTAGTATAGCGCCTCTGACCATACGCCATCCCCGTGCGGCCATGACATTTGAAAAATGTCATAAATAACAGGGGAGATTATATTGAAGAACCTCTGCCGGTAAAGTTATTTCAAAGATAAATACTAGTTCTCATTACTTTTTTTCCAGTGCTTGTATTCAGTCTTCTCACTTCTTTCGTTGCTTTCCTTAGTTATTTCCAGAAAAGGACGTCCATCAAGAATGCTTAAGAGTAAGATTTATATTTTTTTTTCGTCCGATAACTAATTTAGTACTTCTCCACTTACTTAATAAGTGAAACATTCCCTTTGGTTGCTTATCCTCCTTACTATTAGTCGTTTGTCTCTGTCTTCCTGAAATTATGGAAGCCTGTCCGTTCATTTTATTGTGGTAACTAATGGAGGTAGCGCCGACTCGATGCAGACGGCGTGTCCCCCACCGCATAACATTCTTCGGGGATCTCTAACAGCGTTGTGGGACTCACCGATTTTATTCCCTGTCGCCCTTAACTTTCCTCTTCTTGGTTCTATCTCATGTTTCTTGTTTCTTAGTAACAATCTGGCTTCTCAGTATTTTCATTCTACACCTGTCCTCTGTTAAGACTACTCCTCGCTCAATGCATTTAGAATGACGGAAACGATCCCCTCACATTTTGGTCTCTTTAATTTCTTCCTTTCCTCTCTCCATCCAGAAAATCACATTAGACAGAAAATGGATTCTAAGAACCATATGTATTCATTAAGAGATTGGAATACTACTCATTTGAATTACTTATAGTTCTAATATATCTTGACAAATTCATTTCGTCCACGAAGGGGACGCCTGGTCAGTCTGAGGCCCCATGTTACAGGTTATTTGGCACTTTTCGCCGTAGGTCCGAGTCCTCCCTCAGGCATGTGTGTGTGTGTGTGTGTGTGTGTGTGTGTGTGTCTGTATGTGTGTGTTGTCCTTAGAATGCTTTATTTTAAGTAGTATGAAAGTCTGGGGGCCGATGACCTTATAAATTTGGCCCCTTAGGGAAAAAAAGAAGATAACCATTTGCAATATCCCAGTTGCTATATGAACGGTCTGCAACTTCCAGCTGCTTCATCTACCTTCAAGGATATAACAGCGTATTACATCCTATAAAATTTGTGCCTGTTATATCGTTTTCACTGTAGGAATAAAAGGAAATGGGATTAATGTCAGTCACTGTTGTTTTCCAGCAGAAAAATCTCGCTCACCTGTCAATCTAATTTCCTGAAAACCGCGGAGATATCAGACTTCTTCTTCTACAGTAAGTATTTCTATTACCTAGCCTATTAACTTGATTAATAAAGCGAAAAGGCAACAAGCTACAGATCAGTAATCAACAATTAGCTGAAAAATAATTGAAATACATTTACTACGAGGTGATCTTGTTCCATAGAATGTAACTTGCCATGAGCTTCTCTCTTTCTGTACGACAACATAAACATACATAAATCACATTAAGAAACTACAATAACTTGCCGGCCGCGGTGGCCGAGGAGACTAAGGCGCTCCAGTCACGGTCTGCACGGCCACTACGGTCGGGAGTTCGAATCCCCCCTCGGGCATGGATATTTGTGCCGTCCTCGTTCGTAAGTAGTTCATAAGTAGTTTGTAAGTTTAGGGACTGATAACCCCGTAGTTAAGTCCCATAGACTATGCAAACATTTGAACATTTGAACAATAACTTGTTAATGCCTAGAGAGAGTGATAATGAGGAAACCTAGTTAATTGCCTACGGTGGAGACAGTGTAATTACATTCAAATGCATAACTTCTTAACGAAAGTGACTGAGTCCATCCAGGGTTACTTCCGAAGTGCTGTAAATAAACTTATTTGAAGTAAAATAGCGCCAGCTCGCACGAAACTACTAATACTGAAGCCAACTAAGAACTGCAACGAAATGGAGCTTCGAGATCGTCTCATAGTGCATTTGTAAATTTACACGAAGTACAACAATATGTGTCTTCCGAAATAAATGGACCTGGTAGCTAACTTCAGTGGTGAGTAGGCAATGAGATGGCTGTTGCTCCTTTCAGCCGTTGGGGTGCCTGGCACTACGTTGGGGATGAAGGATCTCCAAAAATTTATACCATTTAGCCAATTTTCTGAATTAAATGATATGTAAACGTAATAGTAACTGACCCTCACAACTCTACGGCTGACTACCCTTTTCCACTGTTGCAACTTCTCGATAAAAAACATCATCCGCAACTTCCGAAGTTATATACGAAGTCTTTTATATAGATTGTGGAAATAAACGGAACTATAACACTCCCCAGGGACACGCCTGAGATCACTTTAACCTGTGAAGACTTTTCCCCGTTGAGAATGACATGCAGCGTTCTATAAGCTAGAAATGCCTCAGTCAAGTCACAGTTATTCTCGCACTTTGTTCATCAAGCGACGGCTCGGAATAGTATCGACCGCCTCGAGGACGTCAAGAAACACGACATTTACCTCCGATCCTGAATCTATTGTCCTCTGAATCTCGTCGGTGAGTAGTTCGAGTTGTGTGTCACATGTTTTTTCCTTTCTGAAAGCATGTTCATTCCTACAAATTAGATTTCCAGTCTCCAGAAATGACATAATATTCGAACATAAAATGTGTTCAAAAATACTTCAGCTTACCGATGTCAGAGATATAGGCCTATAGTTTTGTACATCTGATCGACGACCCTTCTTGTAAGCGGGAATGACCTGCGCTTTTATATAATCCATCGGACCCCTTCTCTCCTCAATAGACGTTCGGTACACTGCTGCTAGAATGGGACAAGTTGCTTCGCCTACTCCGTGTAAAATCGAATTGGTAACCTATCAGATCCAGAGGCCTTTCATCTATTGAACTATTTCAATTGCTTTTCTATCCCTCTGACACTTATTTCAATATATCCCATATTTTCGTTTTTGTGATGGTCTATATTAGGAAATAAAGTGCAATCTTCCTCTTTCATAGTATTTTCTACAAGTCGGTACACAAAACATTGTTCTCAAAATTGATGAACGCATTTCGCATAGCAGTACTTAAACTATTTTTGGCGTCTTGAAATTTTTGCTTGCCTGTAAGATTTTGACTACGTTTGTATTAGCAGTGAAGTTAGCAATGCTCCTGTAACAGTATCATAACTCGGTTGTTGAACCACGTTGGATCCTCCCCATCTCTCAAAATTTTACTTGGACTATAGGCCTACTGATTAACATGTATTATACGGTGCACTAGAACTTCGTCTACAGCTGTGCAACACTCTCAGTGTTAGAAACCAAACTTTTGTGTTGAGCAGCCAAGTACTCAGAAGTGTGCCCCTTTTCACTTTTGCTAAATAATATCTTCCTATCTTTCTTGATATTTCTGCTTACATGTGTAGTCTCTGATTCTGTAATGGACCTATGATAACTAATTGCCTGATCTACGGTAACTGAATCGAAAAGTTCGGATTTATTTGCCATCATCAGGTCTAACTCTTTATCTCCATGACTCAGCTTTCCCTTTAACTGCTCGTGATAATTTTTGGATACAGCAGAACAACATTGCTCGATTCTCTGTTCCTGATACCTAAATTAAAGCGATATCCGCTAAGTTAAAATCTCCAGCAAAACTATGACATGACTAGGGAACCTGCGAGAAATATTTTCTAAGTATTCTCTCAGCTCTCTGCTGCTGTTGAGGCAGATGGTCTATAAAAGCTTCCAATGACCATGAGCCACTTTTCACACTGACTTTCGCCCAAATTATTTCACATTCCGAGTCTGAACTAATTTCACTCGATACGATCATATTCTTTATAGTTATAAACACGTCTCCACCTTCAGTAGTCAACATATCTCTGCGGTATACGTTCCGGTCTGAGTTTAGGATTTCACTACTATTCACAACTAGCTTGAGCCAACTTTCCGTCCGTAGTACTATGTGGGCTTTGTGACAGTCTAAAAATGAGAGCAATTCTGCTATCATTTTCCATAGACGCTCGTGCAGTTAACTGTAACTATATTATTCTCTTGTTTCTCTTTTCTTTTGTGCCAAGTACTGCTTTGACCTGAATCATAAAGTGTATTAACGGACCTGTGCAGGGAATTCTGAACCATAAAATTCCCAGATGTCCACTTCACGCGTACTCCGCTAAACTCGTAGCTGCTTCCTGTGTGTAATGCACGCCTGACCCATTCAGTGGGATGCTATATTTCTTCACCCGATAACGAAGGTCGAGAAATTTGCACCTAAGATCACCATAGAATCATTTTAGCCTTTGGTTTCAGTCTTCCACTTCGCTCTAATCCAGAAGACAGCGTTCTGTTCTGGGGACGACGCTACAAATCGATAGTTCCCCTTCCACCCCTTGAGCAAGGCTAGCTATCTTCACCAAAGTCACCAGCCGCATGGAGGAGCCGAAGAGGACCTCTGAACCCAGGCGGCATGAGCCATTGGTGACGACATGAAACGATTTGCAGCCGGGTGTACCCAGTGCTATCGCCGCCGGAATACCTTCCACCACATCTTGGATGAAAACCCCTGACAGGTAAACAGAGTACACACTGGCATCTTTCCCGACATTTCCGCTATTTTCCTAAGGGGCTCCACACCCGCAAAAGGCTAGGCAGCCCGTGCTGGGTAAGAGATATTATCAGCAGCGGACAACACCTCAAACCTATTCCTGAGACGTGAGGGGACAGCCGCGCGCCCGGTTCCCGGTTTTGCCTCCTCCAGAGGCTCAACTCCTGCAGTTCGCCAATCACCGTCAGACAACTGTCACAGTCAGGGACGTCGGAAAATGTAACCGCCGGCCGCGGTGGCCGAGGGGACTGAGGCACTCCAGTCACGGTCTGCACGGCCACTACGGTCGGGGGTTAGAATCCCCCCTCGGGCATGGATATTTGTGCCGTCCTTAGGATTAGCTAGTTCATAAGTAGTTTGTAAGTTTAGGGACTGATGACCCCGTAGTTAAGTCCCATAAGCTATACAAACATTTGAACATTTTGAAACATTTGACTCATCCTGAATACGCACACAACAGGCGCAGTCCCTTCCCATCTTCTTCCAAGTGACAAGAATTAATCTGTAAGGGTTTTCTTCTGATTTCGTTAAAGAAGTTCTTCTATGAATTGGTAGTACCACGAAAAAAAAATTAAAAACTGAAATAACATCCAAGACGGATGACTGCACTCTCCTCCACCGCGATTCGAACTAACGACTTACGCCGTCCTTGCAACGCAAGACAAACACTGAAACGCAGCCACGGCAACGACAATGGTTCTCTCTCTATAAGATTTATTCTCGAGCATCGTAACGCATCGCCCAAAATATCAAAAGTTATCACTTCTTTACGAAGAACGGCATTTCTTGAGACCAGAAATTAAAATTTTTATCTCAGTGTCTCATGTTACAGGAGGATGATACAACATAAGTTAGGAGAGTGGAAAAGAAACGTAAAGAGAATTTAGCGTGCCAATTCTGTACCACTTGCGGAAGTAACTGCACTGTCACAGTGTTGCCAAATGTTTACCAGTTCTCAGCTCTGTTACGGAGAGCTCTGTAGTGATAAGCGATACGAAGTCATGCTCGTCCTCACACGACATACCATATGGGAATCCTGCGTTTGGTCAATATTCAGTGCTATCTCATGAAAAGGTTCAAATGGGGATTTTAAGCTGTCGATATTTAAGTCATCAGCCTGCATGAATCCAGAATTTTTAATTTTTTAAGCTTATCAGCAGTTTCGTACAACTTCAGCATAGCAGTAGTAAAGTTTGTGATACTAATATCGTCAATGAAACATACGGTATGTCCATGATTGATCTATATAATCTTCCATCCCAATAATCGGTTCTCTCAAAATACAGATGAATAAACTACCTACTTTGTTAGTTTGTGAACTAATGTTTATTTTCGCGTAGTGAAATATTACTGCAAATTATACAAATAGAATTTCAAGACTTCCACGACAATACATAACAGATGTTGCTGTGTATGGAAGCCGTAAGAAACATAGCAAAATAATTATTCGTTGCCTCACAGTAACCAAATCATTTGAGAATTCAGAACAGAAAATACTAAAAATTATGTCCATTAACACAGAGTGTAAACTGAATATAGGGCAGTGTGCTGCGCTGTTCTATCTCCAGTCTCATACACATAGTGAAAAGGCTGCAAGTGTCGATGATGGATCCTTCGAAACTTTCCTCCCATTATTTGTGTGATTTGTTGCTTGGATATTCGATCTAAAATCGAATGAAACAATTTCGACACACAGTTGATGGCTAGGAAAATCCCTATCAGTTTACATTGATGTGTAGCAATAATAAACCCAAATTTATCTACTGGCATTATTATTCGAACATTAGCAGAAGAAAATTGCAAACATGTCTCCCAATTACAATAATAACACTGTAACCAGTAGCTGAGCCACAAGTAAACCACGTTTGTCATCACAAGTTTTGAGTTATCTGAAGCTGTGAATATTAAATATACCATTGGTTAGTAACATACTGCGATATCAATCTCCCTATCGTTACGCTGTTAAGTCGACTTACCGGTATTTTGTTACGCACTTTTGTTTGTTTCATCACAACCTCTTATCACATTTTGCTATTTTCCCCGACGCCGAGATAAAAACGTGTATTTTTCGTGTCAAACCATCCTTCATTCCATTTTTCCTGATCCACCTGTAACGTCGAGTAGCGACAATAAGGCACATTAAAGTTCTTGCGACTCGACGAATAACGATAATATTGGTAGTAATAACACACTAGTAATCAAGTATGTTTACTGTATTACAAAAGAATAAAACAAAATAATGAATAAAAATGTCGGATCGTATCGTTTGCTCACTGAAAAGATTTCCTTAGCATTTCATTACTTAACTCCATTGACTCTATTTGTAAGGGAAAGAGAAAAACCCCAAGCCGCACACATCGTTCGTCCAATGAGATCTTACTCACTACCTATCTTTGCGTTAGATTAATACACGACCAATGCGGCAGCTCTGTGACATTTCTCGATTGGCACTTAATGCAAACAGTGCGGAAAATGAAATAGAAAACTGCTTGCACTATCCTAATGAAAATACCTTCCTGGGGTCGAAAAAGTAATGTCACATATATGTGATGAATGAAGAGAACTACTTTTCTCAGATAACATCAGTTTGCTTTATTGAATGATACGGGAATTTAGCAGCATAAGGCAGCACGAACGATGGCAGTAATTGAACGCTCACCGAGTTGTCTGACATCGTCAGCAACACTGTCAAGCCTTAACTGCAAGGTGACAGATTTTGCGAAAGCGACGACCTGACTGGATAACTTCAATGTTGAAGCGACACAACTCATCAAAATTTTTCTCAAAAATTGTTTCTAAGCACAGCCTATCCTAGAACAGCGTTATAAGCTTTTCAAACTTTTCTTTTTAAACACCCGTTACTGTCCCTTCCTTAGGTACATACTGACTTATCATTTCACACCAACTTTCACAGTTTCTCTATAGATTTTTTGCCTGTGTTGTCTTTGATGCTTTATTATGTAGTACGTTACGGTATAAAAACTTCTTTCCTTTTTTCTTATTCATCATTGATAATGTAGTTAACTGTATACAACTTACCTTTAATCACTTTACTACATTTCGTTTTGTCTGTCGCTAAGGCATAGTATCTGCAGTAAGGTAAACTGCTGACATTATGGTAACTGGCGATGTTCTTGTAATGCTCGTTAACAAATACCTTATGGCCATCCCAATCCCTTTGACTTTGTTGCAGTCACACCTATCTTCTTCACTATCTTGTTGGTTTCATGTTTCGCACATCTAGTAATTAGCTAAATGAATTGATCGTAGCATAATATTATCCCCTATTTTTCTTTTCACGTAGATGTACCTAGACATCAAAAAATGTTCAAATGTTTGTATAGCTTATGGAACTTAACTACGGGGTCATCAGTCCCTAAACTTACGAACTACTTATGAACTAGCTAACACTAAGGACGACACAAATATCCATGCCCGATGGGGGATTCGAACCCCCGACTGTAGTGGCCGTGCAGACCGTGACTGGCGCGCCGCAGTCACCTCGACCACCGCGGCCGGCACCTAGACATCCACACGTTAGATGGCAAATATGGTGTATAAGTATTCAAATCACACACCAGTTGCAATCGTCTTTTTTTCTACTATACAATTCCAAAACTTAGTTTCAGGCATGCTCTTAAATGTGATTAGAAGAGTATTTATGTAGATGAAGGTTTTATCAATTTACTTTCTCATCATTATATCTTTCGGTGGAGTCTTTATTCTAGAATAATTGTGTTCCAACAATAAAAGCCTGAAATGGTACAGGTCATTTGGAATATGTAGGGCATCAATTGTAGAACGTAAGTCAAGCGGTGAAACTTCGTTGAGCATGTAAGCAATTAGGCTATACAGAGACTTTTTCCACGAAATATATTTACAGCTCACATAAAGATCTTGTGCCCTTGTGTAGACATCCGTCACGTTAACACACTATTCCGTATGTTAAGTGGCAACGTACTATATTTAACTTTAAAGACAATGGCTCATCTCACAAAATGTTCAAGGGTTGACAACATTCGTTGTACAACGCCACCTTTAATAGGCAACTATTTTGGAACATGGTTTATTTTGGAAATTAGATAATTATTGACTAATACAAATTTTTCTAAATCATTCAATTTCAAATGTTATTAAGCCTTAAAAATACTGAAAATTTCCTTTAATTGTGCATGGTGCCAAATACTGACCCCTGACCAAGAATCAACAACTTTTCTCCAGTTCACTCTAGTGCCAGATGCAACCTCATATTATTGTGTGATTCCAAGTGATAACTCCACTTCTTTATAGCAAGGAAACCCACATCGTCTGCATATCAGTCACACACACTTTTATTTTTCTTTAATAAAAAAAAAATGTTCAAATGTTTGTATAGCTTATGAGACTTAACTACAGAGTCATCAGTCCCTAAACTTACAAACTAGCTAATACTAAGGACGGTACAAATGTCCAGACCCGAGGGGGGATTCGAAACCCCGACCGTAGTGGCCGTGCAGACCGTGACTGGAGCGCCTCAGTCCCCTCGACCACGGCGGCCGGCTTTCCATTATATCCAAGCCTTTCAGCACGATGAGCAGTAGTTTTACGGCAATAGCCAAGAGTGTTATCGACACTGGACACCCCTGTGTCACTGAATTTTAAATATTAATCGTGACAATAATGTGACCATTCATTAAAATTATTGATGTGCTCTTCGGAAGATGTTTTGTATTACTCTGGTGAGGAAATGGCATTTCCTGCATCATGTGAAAGACTTTTCCGAACTGTACCATTAGCCCTCCACAAGATGCGCGATCATTTTACCTCCATGACACGCGTTCAGACTTTGAGCCTGCATTACACTTTATACCAACTGGATGAGCAATTTTAATATTATTGGTGGCAGAATCATATAATATATTTAAACATGGAAAATACGAATGAAAGTGTTTGAAGAGTTCTCGCGTGTCCAGCCGGATACGATAGGTGAACGTCAACGATATTTCGGCGAATAACCGTTCCGCCTTCATTAGGCGATGCTGATGTAATGGTCTGCCCGCTCTCTGGCGCTAGTATTTATCCCTGCTGGTCCTGGTGCGATTCCCTCCGCCGGCGGTCCGGTGGTGGGGGAAGCGGAGGCGGCGGTAGTGGTGGGAGGCGCAGTGCCTCTTCGACGGCCGTGGCGGAATCATGTCGCGTCCGCTTGCACCGTTCTTCCTTCACAGAGCATAGTATTCGTTTCCAGGCATTACTCAGTTGGTAAACAGTGTTCATGTTACGAGGATTTATATGGCCTCTTTGAAGATGACCTTAGTGGAGGCCAGGACTATTTATGTCGTCATAATTTGTTGTGTGTCCAGTGTCTATGCAATGTTCTGATAGGGCCGATTGGTATAGCTGGCTTAGGCGGGTGTAGAGTTGGTGTTCTTTTCATCGATCTTCCACCGTAAGAACTGTTCGGCCGCTACAGGATTTGCCACAGATGCACATAATTTCGTATACACTTACTTTCTTGAGGCCTACGTCGTCTTTCGCCGTTCCTAGTAGGGCGCGCGTCACAGCTGACAGTCAAAAGATTGTGCCGATTTGTGTTGCGTCAACATTCTCCCTATGTTTGACGATATTTTGCTTTTAAAATGTAGTAAATCCAGGCATTTTCCTCTTCTTTCGTTTGTTCTTCATCTTGGTCCCTACCACACTTTACTATCGGAAGGACCTTTGGATTTGGCGGTTGTCGTGTCCATTCTTTCGAAATTCTTCAGGTGTTTGAGTTCCGTTGACAGGTTCTGTTCGACCGGGACAGTGTCTGCTCGTCGCGGTGGAGTAGCCGAGCGGTCTAAAGCGGCTCGCTACGGAGCGCGCGGTTGCTCGCCGTGGAGGTTCGAGTCCTCCCTGGGGCATGGGTGTGTGTGTCGTCCCTAGGTTTAAGTAGTTTGTAAGCTACGGACTGATGACCACGCAGTTTGGTCCGATAGATTTACAAACATTTTTTTTAGTGAATGCTCTGTGTACCAAGGTGTTCATTTCGTTTAGTTTAGCCGGATGGAGGCAGCTGGAAGTATGTAGTTTTAGGTCAGTCTGTATGCGGTACACACTGGCTTCATGCCTCACATGAACATTTAGTGTCCGTTAAACTGAGTTCTTAAATGATCTGTTCAAGTTCAACACATAAATCATTGATCTATTTGACGAACACACAGTTAATATCACCAACGAAAAAGATTCCATCACAGTTGTTTCCCGTACCTAGAAAATTATGCCCGGGCTTATCTTACGGTATATGTTAATTAACATTATGTTGTAAAAAGTTAAAGATATCCCTCTTGTGTTTACAAGTAGTTCCACAGTTTTTATGACTATCCATTAACAGTATTGCAGTCCCAAGTGACAACTTTATAACCGGATATCTGCCCTAAATCAATGTGAGACACTTCCTGGAGCATTGCGGTATCTACGTTGGCCACGTACTGGATATAGTTTATGTAGTTTTATTTCAAATTCAATTTACTGCGGTTCTTACTTACCGCCGCTGTTTTATACGATGGTGAGGTGTTCGCCAGTTATTTGTTGAGTTTCGACAAAACTAGTAGTCAGTTGGCTATTTCAAACACTGCCTGTATTCATTATCTGGTTACCTTTGGCCATGTTGACTTTACTTCCATAATCTCCTGTCGAATACATTGTGTCTATCGAGGGTCTTCATCCTACATGTCTACATGTTTCATTCTTTTCTATATCGTCTGTCCAATCTGTCGAGAGAGCAGTCTACTATAACATGAAATTGAAGGCTTCTATCCTTCGGCGCATTCCGTTTCTTTGCGGTCTGAACAGATGAGTCTTCAGTTTTTTTCGGAGTTCCTGGTACTTTGTCCTCCGTTCGCTTTTTACCCCGCAAACAATGAGAAGGAGCAGCAGTTTTGGTAGTTCCCTCCCGTAAATTCTATTCTGCTAAATTCGCTTTTCCCAGCAATGTTGATGCTGTCAGTTCTGCTCCTTCGTGGGCCAACCTATGTCTTTTGTTTTTCTTTCGGGGTTTACCAGATGTTTGAATTGTGTCTTTGTTCGGCACTGAGTCACTGACTTGTTGTGAATCGGTTACAACAGCCATGGACACCTCCGGTTCCTCTGCATTTTGTGGGCTCTGTTTCACAACTACCTCATTGGTCTCGTAGATCTTGTGGGTTTCTGAAATCGCTACCTCTGGTATATCGTGTGTTTCCGCAGGTGATTCTGACTAGTTTCGGAAATTGTGTCGCGGGCGTCATTGATCGGCCGGTTACCGCGGGCTACCGCCACGTTCGACGTCGGAATTGTTCACATCGAAAGGATTATTCCGCGCTCTCTGGGAGGCAGTTGAGCTACACGCCTCTGCATACATTCTGCTCGGACATGGTTTTATAGAGTTACATCTTCCGCAAGATTTGTGTGCCCATCATCTGAATTTCCTAAATCACTCCAAGAAAGTGCCAGGATGGTTCCTTTGAAAGGATGTTCTCCATCCTTAATTCCCTCCCCCCCCCCGCCCCCCCCCCCCGTAGTAGGGTCGGCATGACCTCATGTAACACTCCTTCTTCCCTACCGCACTCGCGAAGTACAGCAGGAAAACCATTACGCTGCAGAAAACCTATCATTCAGTATCGCTCCATCTGTCAGTGAGGCCACTCCAGTGAAGTAAGTGTCGATTGCCTGTGTCAGGGTGAAAGACCGTATTTCTTCGTTCCACAAAAAAGTTATGTTCCTTGTATGATTAGCACATAGCCTCCTTTATGTTCGAAGTAGGAATTAATAGAATTTTACACGTATTCTTCTTCATTCATTATCTTATTACTTTTTTCTCTACGTAGAGTGTGTGATTGTTTGATTTCGCGCATAGTATTTTTAGATCCTTTGTTTATGAGGTCTCAAAACATATCCTCTTTTACTGCCTGAGTAAAGTATATGAATATACCCTTTCTAGATTTCTAACGTTCAGTGTTCAAATGTTGGTAAAGTTAAGGGACCAAACTGCTGCGTTCATCGGCCCCTAGACTTACAAACTACTTAAATTAACTTATGCTAAAAACAACATACACACACCCGTGCCCGATGGTGAACTTGAGGTTGCGGACTTTCTTTTCGGTGATATTCCACCGTAATTTGCAGTACTCCCTAATAATTCGCGCTATTTTATAATATTTTTACTATGTTGTTTTTGTGGTCTTCAGTCCGGAGACTGGTTTGATGCAGCTCTCCACCCTACTCTATCTTGACCAAGCCTCTTCATCTCCTCATAACAACGGCAACCTACATCCATTTGAATCTACTTATTGTATTCATCTCTTGGTCTCCTTCTGCGATTTCTACCACACATACTTTCCTCTAACGCTAAATTCACGATTCCTTGATGTCTAAGAATGTGTCCCACCAATCGATATCTTATTTTAGTCAAGGTATGCCGGAAACTCCTGTTCTCCCTAATTCTGTTCAGTACCTCCTCATTAGTTACGCGATCCACCCACCTAATCTTCAACATTCTTCTGTAGCACCACATTTCGAGATCCTGTATACTCTTCCTGTCCGCACTGTTTATCTCCACACTCCACACAAATGCCTTCAGGAAGGAATTCGTTATGCTTAAATTAATATTGGATGTTAACAAATCTCTCTCTTTCAATAACGATTTTCTTCCCATTGCCATTCTGCATTTTATATCCTCTTTACTGGATCATATGTCATTTTACTGTCCAAGTAACAAAACTATATGTGTTGAAAATTATGCTTTCTGTTTGTATATTTTCATCCTTATTTCAGAGAAGGTGCTGAAATAACTTTCATTGTGATGATAAAACCCTGTGCTTCTGCAAATTGAGTTTTTGATGAAAAAACCCGAGTAAAAAGGAACCGGGCCAGTTTGACACCACCTAGTCCTTTGACTCTCACCTGGTGCTAGGAGGGTTACTAAAAAAATCCGTCTCCAATGACCACGCTATCGACAGGGCGTTAAATCCTAATCTTTCTTCACTCCTTCATTTGTCTAATGTTAATTACAATTGCATGTTCAAATGTTTGATAAGCTTAAGGGACTTAAACGCAGGATCATTAGTCCCTAAACTGACAAACTACTTATGAACTACCTTAAACTAAAGACGACACAAGCATCCATGCCTGAGGGGGGATTCGAATCCCCGTCGGGGAGCGGCCTCGTGCATCGGAGCATAATGCATCAACACGCTTGACCACTCCGCCGCGGCTCAATTGCATGGTAACCATAAAATGACGACGATGGGACGTGTCTTCGTGAGTCTAAATTGTCCAAAACCATTCAGCACAGCAAAAATTTTTGCAAGAGTCCAACATTTTGCAAAATTACTTAGACCTTTACCATACATTGCAATAGCAACATTTATGTACTTAGCTGGTACCTGAAAGGCCAATATGGCTTAACACAATATGGTTCTAACACAGAATCCAGGAAGTGAAACAGGTACTGCGCCTACGACCCCATCACTAAGTTTTAACTTCAGTATTCGTCCAACAGATTCAACGACGTCTTTAGTTAGCAATTTTTTTTAAATTCTGAGTTTCCGAACTTGATGTACACCGCGCTTACTACCTGTAGGAAGAGGTTGATCTTATCGAGGCATTTTCGAAATTTAAACACAAGGTATCTTTCCTCTGTTTAGAAATCATAGATTATCAGAGATCAATCTACACAGTAGAAATATATAGATAAACACCAGAGTTACCGCGAATATAAACACGCCTCCAATAGCATAGAGTGCAATAGGCTGTTGCAGCAAGACTATTCGACCATCGACTCAATGGCTACTTAAGACAAGAAAGTAGTATACATAAGCATACCAAAACTTTAAAATTTGTTGATAGTTACTTCTTACAATTTACACATGTTTAAGTTCTAGATATGCTCTACGCACTACGCACTAAGGCGCCTGGCTTCGGTGCGCGAAGTCGTTCGCTGTAGGGAGTTCGTGTTCTCCCTCGGGCATGGGTGTTGTACTGTACTTGGCATAAGTTACTTTAAGTAGTTAGTAAGCCTAGGGACTAATGACCAATGTAGCTAAGTCCCTTAGATTTACAAACATTTTTGATTTCACTTTCAGAGTCTATACTTTTTTCATTCTTCTCCTCTTAACTGTTTACTCATTAACTACACATTTAGCTCCATGAATTCATAGTACACTTACCACTTACATTTACGGTAAAATTTGCTTCTCATATCTTCTTGCATTATTATGTAATGGCTATTATATTTCTCGCGATGCCGATGTCATGGTCTTAACATACAAACCACGTTTTGCATGTGGAAACGCGACGCACTTTTTTAGACGAGTGTAACGTGGTAAGAGGGGCATATTTTGTATAAGACATACTTTCAATAATGAATTTATTCTCCTCGTTTCTGTCATCAGTTAAACGAATCCATCATCTTGTCTTCCCTTTCCTTCAAAACAGAGGAAATGTAAAATAAATTCAGCGACAGCTTGATGTCGCAAAATAAGTGTGATCACTTGCCCAGAAAATTCAACCAGTGATCCACGTTGAAGATGTAATTTAGATATGTGCGCTTAACCCCCGATAAAATAATGAAGCCGGTCGCTGTGGCCGAGGGGACTGAGGCGCTCCAGTCACGGTCTGCACGGCCACTACGGTCGGGGGTTCGAATCCCCCCTGGGGCATGGATATTTGTGCCGTCCTAGTTCGTAAGTAGTTCATAAGTAGTTTGTAAGTTTAAGGACTGATGACCCCGTAGTTAAGTCCCATAAAAAAATAAAAATAAAAAAAATGAAACTGGAAAACATGATCCATTTTGTTGGCGTCACGTTGCCAAACGTGTTTCAATACGAGCTCAGAAGGAATTTGAGGGATTCCTAAGGCGGACGCTACGGTTGCTATCGTTGCGGAAACATATATGTATATATAACACTTATATCACTTTAGAGCCTGGTGAGTTGTAGGTGGTGTCCTTTGGCATCACTCCAGTCTTATTAGCCACAATTTACGCGCGACGGAATCGCTCTGCGCGAGGCGCGCGTATCATTTGTGTAAAAACGGACGAAGGCGTGTCTGCGGTATCGCGGCTCTGGCTCAGTCGGTACTTGTGCTGGTCGTGTCTCTATCTGGAGACAGGTCATTATAAAGGGGACAGAAAGCAGGGCAGTGGAAAACAGGAGTGGAATGGCCCGCAAGTTGGTGGAGTTGGTTCGCCGCCACATCCGGCCGGCAGCCGGGGTTTTTCCAGACACCTTTCATCACACGCATGCCGCCCTCGTCGCTCTGCCTCGCACGCGACTCGCGCACCAGAACGCTTCTCCTCGTAGTTAGTTATTCTTGTTAAGATATCAATGATACGTATTTAATAAATATGCCATATTCATTTTCTAGGTTTGACGTATTCAGCACTTAAGTTTCATGAAAAATTTTTGGTGAAGTGATTCCTGCGCTATCCTGTATCAAGATAATTTACGTGTTCCCTTTATCTACCTTACCCAAAAATAAAATGTTCAAATGTTTGTTAAGTTTATGGGACTTAACTACGGGGTCATCAGTCCCTAAACTTACAAACTACTTATGAACTACCTTATACTAAAGACGGCACAAATATCCATGCCCGAGGGGGGATTCGAACCCCCGGCCGTAGTGGCCGTGCAGACCGTGACTGGAGCGCCTCAGTCTCATCGGCCACCGCGGCCGGCACCTTACCCAATCAACGTTGTATAGTTTCAGACGTATTATCTATAGAGTGGGCGCAGTTGTTAGGCCTAAGGACTCAAATTATGGAAGAAGAACTTACACTATTTATTTGGCCAAATAAATTCATGTTTCGAATTATTTCCTAAAACGAATATTATGAAGTGGTTCTTTCCTCTATAGTTTACTGTTTGATACAATTTTTTGTGTCTACTGACCTTAAAGTCGATTGTAATCGTCGTTACTTATTATTCCCCGAGTATCTTGCTTTCAAAATGACTAACTGCTTTTCAATTCTCTTTCATTCGGCAGTATTGAAATTTGTCAATTTTCTTGAACATTTAGAACATTTGCTAGGTGTTTACCTTCATCAAACCTTCAAGGAAAGATACTCTAGTCGTACTGGAACCGCCTATAATTGTTGAAATGATATTTTTAAAGTAAATTATGTTCAGATAAGAGCTACATTATCTTTTAACATTTTTTTCTACTTCTGTTTAGCCTTCATTTTCATTACTGTTGAATATTTGCACTTCCCTCTATTCCTCTCTCTCTCTCTCTCTCTCTCTCTCTCTCTCTCTCTCTCTCTCTCTCTGTGTGTGTGTGTGTGTGTGTTTGTGTGTGTGTGTGTCCATAAATTGACAATGTGTGCATGTGTATGTGTATGATTTGTCTCCACATTATAGTTTTACTTTTTCACTATCAACTTTTCTATTCTGCCTGTAAAAAGGAGACATTATTTACATGATAACGTATTGTCTTGTTTCCCATGTCTTATGTGTTTGATTCATACTCGTAAGGCACGATGCTTCGATGTGAAGAAAATAGTTTCTCACCCACTAGTATTAATACCAGATTATTTCAAATCTACGAGAACACTACATTGTTTCATCTCGCTGTGTATTACTGAATGTGGTTGATATCCTTTCCCATTCAGATTTAAAATAATTACCGGCCACAAAACAAATAAAGACCCCACCATGAGGAAAACCTTTGATCACTAAAAAGGGACAACGCTTACCCTGGAAGAATTTACAAATTATCTCTTGGATAATGTACCGTATAAAGAAATGCCTGAAAAGTTTACATTTGAACTTTTGGTACCCTTTACACGATGTCTTGAAACATTACTGTTGCACTTCCCATTTTACTGACAGAAGAATTGTTCAATCTCAAGTCAAATGTTTGTAATCCTAAGGAATAAGACTGCTTAGGCCATCGGTCCCTAGACTTACAGACTATTTCAACTTGTGATCAGGAGAACACACACACTCATGCTAGAGGGAGGCTTCGAACCTAGGGCGGGACCGGCAGCGCAATCCGCAACGTGGCGCCTAAGACAGCGAAGACATACCTGAAGAAATGCAAGCACATTTATCTTCACATTTTACTGCAATGTATTTTATGTTAACAATCATATTCAGTAGTTAGTCGATAATATCGTTTGAAGCATTAGCATTACCATTAACATCAAAAACAATGTTTGTAAGCATAAAATATTGCACTTGTTTTTGTTTCGGAAAGTAATACGCACAGTTACTATTTTTCCTATTAGAAACGGCTTCAAGTACTTTCGTTCTGAGTACCTTGTATCTACTACAATAAATAGGAATATATTTACGTCTAGTAGTCTGCCTTCAGACAAAGGCAGCTCATGGTTTAACGTCCGTCGACAGCGCGGTCATTAGAGCGGAGCTTCTGCTTGGAGTGTTTGGGTAAGGATGGTGATG